>JAIVEN010000008.1:27512500-28762500 GCA_026686845.1 Adenanthera pavonina
TCATGAAACTTGTTTCCGTGAATTGCTTTACCTTTTGACAAAGGAATCTACAGATTAATTTTACATTGTTACAGTAAGATATATTTTGTTGGTAAAAAAAATATTTAAGATATATTTTCTATTTTTGATTATGCCTCTTCATCAATTGGATTAAAAAACGAGCCTCAATCCCATATAATTGCGCAAGAATTCAGAATTTAATTATAGTAGAAATTTGGGGAATTATAATTATCCTCAATAATTTATTTCTCAATTTAGACATGTACACTTATTCTCTCTCTATTTTTTGTTACTCTTATGTCTTTTAGTTTTAATTTCTTAACACTTTTACCAGTGGCTTGTTCTTTTTTACTAGAAAAAATAATCAAACTACTAAGGGGTCGTTTAGTGTACTTCTCGAAAGTAACTTTTCGAAAAGTAGAGTTTCCAGGAAGTAGATTTCCTAGAAAATTCATGTTCTAACTACTTGTTTAATTTTTTAATTTACGAGAAGTTTAAATTATTTTTTAAAATAAACATGTTGTGTTTTAGGGTTAAAAACATTAATATCATTTTTATTAAAGAAATAAATTAAATAGTTAAGGATATTTTTGACAAAATATTATAAACTGCTCGGAAAGTAAAACTTTATAAAGTTTTGAGTTAAGCTCAATTTTTTAGGAAGTTCCATACTTTTTTTAAACCAAGCAGTATCTAAAGTTTTACTCCCCAAAAAGTTTTACTTCTCTACCTTGCTTACTTTATACCAAGCTACCCAACATGACAACCCATACTTGATATAATTATATGGCAGAAACGTTTAATACATTATTTTAGATTACTTACATGAGAAACTCATTTAATATTTCACTAATCTTGTTGGCTTATATGCATAGAGACACCCATGCGTACACACAAAGTTTTCAAATTTTACCTTTTTCGTGAGAGTACTCCAGTCTGTGGATATATATATGCACCGCATAATAATTTCATGTAAACAAAAAAAGAAACAAATGGGGAGAGAGAGAGAGTGAGAGAAGTGTGAGAAGCATCAATATTAGTGACCTCGTTAATGGTAGTGATAATAGTAGTGAGATGGGGATGGTGTTGGGAATTTCAGCATATACACAGCAGAAAATTATCAAGAAATTCTCTTCCATAGATTCGTTAATATTGTTTATATTGAGATGTAGAAAAAGAATTTACCTTCCGTGCGTCCCTTGGAATTCTTTTTCGTTTCGTCAGACCCCAGGAACTAACGCAACTGGTCTTCATCATTCATTCGTACAGTTACTCTCTCTGAGTGTATAGCCGCTCTCTCTTTAGGGTGATTCGAATTGTATTGATTCTGTACCCTAGTCTATATCAATATATAGATAGGATTTTATATTTGTTTAATTTAAATCAATAATTTAAACTAAATCAAATATTAAGTAAATAGATTAGTTTGAATTTAAATCTATCTAATAGATTAAATTTAAACTAACTATCTAATATATATCCAAAATCAAATCTAGATTTAATTTATCATATAAATCAAATTTAGATTATGACATTAGTTTAAATTTAAATATATCATATAGAATTAAATGTAAAACTAATTCATGTGAATTAATTTGAATAATATATATATCAAAATAATATAATATATATCAAATATATAATATATTAAACATATATATTTCGAATTTTAATATATATACATCAAATATATATAATTCTATCACCCTAAATTGGACATTATATTCATTGAATCTAAACACATTTTGGATTAAATAAATCTAGACATTCTAACTCGAGTTAACCCGTTCTTGTATGCGACCTTGTAGGCTCATATGATGTTGGCAGTGGAATAATAACACATTAGACCCACAAATCACAAGTGGCTTCTGGCAAGACATTGTAACTACTCAAATCATATAAGATCGAAGATCCGATGTAACCTATCATATAACCCGATCACATCCCTTTTGTCTCATGATATATATTGGTCAAGTATGAGGCATATAAACATCATCCTCATTTTACTTGATTATCACTTTCTTGATCCCGAGCAAACTGACAGAACAAATGGAAACTCTTCCATTCAAACACGGCCATGCATTTCTCAGTCTCACTCATTGAGAGGTCCATGTATATATCTCAATTAATTAGAGGGACAAATTACATCTTGATCATTTATCTTCCTCCAGACGAGTTCCACTATACCTGATCATAGCCTTTGTGATCTCCCGATTAAAAGTGACTTTTGACTATGCCAAAGTATAGTGTTCCCTATGTAGGAAGCCATGATGATCTTAGGTCTGAGGCCTTAGTGACACGGTTATATATGTGAGATATGCTTATGACTTGATCCATGCAGCTATTTCACGGCGAATCGATTTAGCCCTCATTCTCTAATAGGAGCTTATGATTTTGATTTGTATCTTCATACATAATTATCACATAATTATCAATCAAAATCATACTAGTTTTAGTTCATCATTATTCCCACAAAGATAATTGATTAAGGACATTTAGGATAAAATAATTTATCCAAGGATATTATTATAAAGAAAACATGCAAACAATATAATAAAGTAAGAAGAAAAAACACTTTCTTTTTCATAATGAAATACAATGTTCATAATACAATGATTGGCCAAGGGCATAATCTCTACCAGATGGAAGATGGCGAAGTGGGTGTGGCTGAACCCTAAGAGGCTGGAGAGGGTGCTGCGAGAGCAAGGCTTTCAAGCCAATACTTATCAGTTATGGATTGGAGACTTGTGAAAAATGGTGAAGATGCAAGAACAAGCTACATCCATACCCATGATATCTCATTCTCATGATATCTCTCCTCGTCTCTTCTCTTTTGTCCACCACTTGGTCAACAAATATGGTGTGCTTCCTGTCTTTTGCCAAATTTCAATTGTGTTAGAGCTTGAGATTTAAGCTTGCTTTTAAATTGCTAATTAACATGAATTGATGTGCAGGTAAGAATTCATTCATGTGGTTTAGACCAACATCGAGGTTGATCCTTATGAATCCAGAGCAAATAAAGGAAGTGTTAAACAAGCACTATGACTTCACAAAACGTCACTGGAATCCCTGGATTATGTAGGCACTAGTGTCGGAAGATATGAGGGCAACAAGTGGGCTAAACATAGAAAGATCATCAATCCTGCATTCAATTTGGATAAACTCAAGGTTCCTTATTTTCTTGTCCCCTCATTAAAATCATCTACCTATTGAATTAGATGCTTATGCATTTTACCTTGAAAGCGCATAATCTAATTACCTTTTCATCAGATACGTGATGAGTACATGTGAAGTTGACTACTGTCTATTAACTCTAGTGTATATATTAATTAGAGACATAGATGGTCTTTTATTTTTAATTCTAGTTAGTATTTGTTCTTTTAACGTTTTGTTGACAATTATGACTATCATTTTTTCTTCATTAGTTCTCGCCACAGAGTCTGATGCCAACCTTTGCCCAAAATTGCAGTGATATGATAAGAGAATGGGATAAAATGTTGTCATCATCAAATGGAACATATGAAATGGATGTATGGCCTTAGCTTATAGATATGACATGGGATGTTATTTCTCGAGCAGCATTTGGAAGTAGCTATGAAGAAGGTAGACAATATTCCATCTTCTATCAGAGAAAGCAGAACTTGTCATAAGTAATTTAGTGAAATATCACATTCCATTTTGGAGGTAGGATTAGCATCTGACTAAAGTACTAAGCATTTTTAATATATCTATGCCAAACTCTTACATCAAATATGGAATGCCCATCAATAGTTACTTTTGTAATTAAGTCAATTTGCAGATTTGTACACGCTAAAGACATAAGGAGGATAGAGGAAATTGATAGAAAGGTGGAAGATTTACTGAAACGTATCATTGAGAGGAAGGAGAAAACCCTAAAGGCAAGCAAAGCCATCAGGAATAACCTACTAAGCATACTTTTAGAATCCAATCACAGGGATATTCAAAGCCAAGGAAACAATAGCCACATTGGGCTAAGTTTGAAAGAGTTGATCGAGGAATGCAAGTTATTCTATTTTGCAGGCCAAGATACCACTTCGACTTTGCTTGTTTGGATTATGATGCTATTGAGTAGGTACCCTGATTGGCAAACACGCGCAACGGAAGAAGTCCTACAAGTCTTTGGCAATCAAAATCCAGATTTTGATGGGCTAAGTTGCCTCAAGATTGTAACCATGATCCTATACGAGGTTCTAAGGTTATACCCACCGGGAGCATGGATAGAGCGATTAGCTGAAAAGGACGTAAAGCTTGGGAATTTGTCAATACCAGTAGGGGTGCAAATTTTGATACTAGTACTGATGCTTCATCATGACCAAGAGATATGGGGGAGCGATGCCATGGAGTTCAAACCAAAGACGTTTTCTGAAGGAATCTCAAAGGCAGGGAAAGATACCTCTGTTGCATACTTCCCATTTGGATGGGGTCCTCAAATTTGCATTGGACCAAACTTTGCGCTGTTGTAGGCTAAGATGGTTTTGTCTTTGATTCTGCAATGCTTTTGGTTTGAGCTTTCTCCTGCATCTTCTCATGCCCCTTGCCTCGCCATTGCTCTTAAGCCAAAACATGGCGTTCATCTCATTCTACACATTCAAATAATAAACTCCGTTGTAATTTGGTGTTTGACTACACAGAGGGAGGATGATTCTTATGATCTGTTTTTTATTAGTTTGACAAATAAAAAAATTGCTGCCTTTTAGTTTTATATAAAGTGTTTTAAGAAATCTAAATAAAATATGTTAGTACCTTTTTCCTTTGAGCTTCTTCCATTACACACACACACATATTGGAATCAACAAGGCAAACTCAAGTTTGAAGAGACAAAAACAAATGCTTAGTACAGACGTTTAAGTGTTTCGTCCTAACGGGTGGGAGAGCTTCCACCAAAGAGCTATCATTAAATAAACAACTATAACAATCAGAGGGGATATCAGTAAGGATAACCACTTGATATTCATGATTTTATACGTCAAGTGCTCCAAAGTTCACAAATTCTTTAAAATTTGAATTATAAACATTTAAGATTAGTTTTGCTACTAATTTGATGTTTCCTTTCCGAATTGGATTTTAAGTTGAATTTTTCTTTAAAAACATTGTACGGCTTTACCTTAGCTTTCTATCAGTAAAATAATCAGTAAAGCAAAAAAGCCAGAAAGGTAGTGTTATTGAAAAATAGAAAATTTCAATTTCAAGCAAACAGAGCAAATTCAACCAAAGTCCACAGATAAACGTCTCAAATCAGATATAAGAATACTAAACAGTGGCAATTCACGAGCATCAATAACTCCTTGTCTAAGTGTAAGAGCCTCACATAAGAAAGCCGAATCCGCCTTGCAAGTTGAACTATAATAAGCCTTAATGAGCTCTCCCTCAGAATATCCCCAAGCCGGCATCAGTATTATCATCCTTGAAATGCCCATCTGTATTACATATAAACATTCCCACAGGCGGAGGTTCCCATTTTGACTGACAATGCTTCTTCCTTAAATCTTCATTAGTTGCCTGCTCATTATTCGTCAGCCAATTCTTTGCTCCCCATAATCCCAGCACACAATCTTCAGCTAAAATTGGCACCTTCAAGAATTCTCATGTAACTTCTGACATCTTGCCCTCCATATTTGCCGGCAAGTCATAGCCGCAATTGTCCTTCCATAATCATCAATACCACATTCCTCCAATCACCAATGAAGCCCTTCCTCAATTCTGCAAATTTTGTGCTCCTCGACACGAATGCATAGGGAGCAACTATACCAGACTACTTTAGACTAGTAACAAGTTAAGAAATGGTGCTTTAAGATTTCAGATTCAGCATGGTAGTTACAGCACATATCATCAAACACACATTTAATTTAATTCTCCTAAGTTTATGCCAACAGGAAGAGCATTCTTACATATTTTCCAAACAAAGTGTTTGACTTTCTCAGGTACCTTCAAAGTCCATAAAGCTTTCCTTAGTGAATCAGGGACACGGTAAGAACATGAAGGTTTAGAAGCTACCTTAGCATCTAGCCACACCATAGCCATCTTTTACATTATATTCCCTCTCTTTCATACTTTAAGAAACCTTTATTTATCTTTACCTATCATTTTAAAATTATAAGATGATATTAATTACTACTTTTTCATTTATACTAAATCATTGATCATTTTAAAAGTTAAAAATAACATTAATTATTCTTTTTTATTTATTTATTTTTATAAGAGCATATTAGTAAATTTGAAAGGAACCCTAACATATTAATTATATTTTTTAATATGTATGATAAAACTTTAAACAACATTTAAAAAGCAACAGAAAGGTTCACTTCATCACGACTCTAAAATAAAAAAATAAATAAAATAAACAACTCAATTGACTTTGAAAAAGGAAAAAAATCAGCTGAATTGATTTTGTTTTTCTTTCAGTTTGAAAAGCTCAATTGAACATTTGTAAATGCTCAATTTATCACAATGGAATTTAGTTTTTTACTCCATCAGTCCCATTTTTATTTCTCTCATAAGATTTTGAAGAAAGATAATAAATAACTTAATGAATAATATAATTTTACTAAGTTGTCCTTAATTATTACTCCCTCCAATCCTATATATAGGATCTTTTGTCCTAATCCTAAATATAAGATTCTTTACAATATATGAGGTAATATTTATTATACATTTCTAGAAAAATGCTCCTATTTAATGTATTTAAAGAGAAAGAGAGAGAAATTAAATAAGGGTAGTTTTGGAAAAATGTTGAGATTTTTAGAGAAATCAAGGTAGTTAATTAGTTTTAATTCCAATTCTTAACCCGCATAATTCGGTTGAAAGGGTCTTATATTAAGGATCAAATGGAGTACTTATTTACTACTCCCTCCGGTCTTATGAATAAGAGCTTTTACCTTAATCCTAAATATAAGACCCTTTACAATATACGAGGTGATATTTATTATACATTTCCAAAAAATGTCCCTATTTAATGTATCCAAAGAGAAAAAGAGAGAGATTAAATAAGGGTAGTTTTGGAAAAATGTTAGGATTTTCAGAGAAATCGAGGTAGTTAATTAGTTTTAACTCCCCTTCTTAATTCGCGTGATTCGGTTAAAATGGTCTTATATTAATGACTAGAGGGAGTATTTTACTATTTGTTTCTTTGAAATAATATACTATTAAATGCTTAAGAATATAGTTAAAAAATAAAATTTTCATTGATTTTTAATATAATAAGTAAAATAAAATATTTAAAAAATTTTAAAATAATAATGTAAGAACGGGGGAGTAATTTGTACGCCCACTGATCCTATATATAGGAGCTTTTACCTTGATCTTAAATATAAGACCCTTTATAATATATGAGGTGATATTTATTATACATTTCTAAAAAATATCCCTATTTAATGTATCCAAAAAGAAAAAAAGAGAAATTAAATAAGGGTAGTTTTGAAAAAATATTAAAATTTTTAGAAAAATTGAGGTAGTTAATTAGTTTTAACCTCCTTCTTAATTCACGTGATTCAGTTAAAATAATTTTAATATTAAGAATAAGAGAAAGTATTTGTGGTCCATTTTTCTTGTCTTGATAACTGCTTTATGCTCTTGCGTGAATTTTTTGGCACGGTTTTCAAGAGTGGTAGGCCTTGGTTTTTGGAAATTCATTTTCCCAAGAAAAGTTTCTCGCCATGTGTTAGATCTAATGCATGAGAATCGTTTAATTCATAATCTTTCCCATCAAGAACTGGAAGGAGGAATGCAGTTTCACCAGTCTCATATGGTCGGCCAAACTTTGATGCAGTACTTGCTAAAATTGTACTCCTTTACTCCGATTCATTTTACTAATCATTCAAAATTTTAGCATACAAATCAATAAATAAAATATAATTAAGATATTAATTTTTAAACTTAATATAATTTTTTTTTAAAAATAAATAATAAAAGTACTTGATGTTATTTTTTTACTTTTTAAATACTATAATAAATATGAGTATATAATAAATGTTATAATATTAATTTTTTAAAAAAATAGTAGTTAAAAAAATGAAAAAAATTGATCATTTTTCCTAGAAATTGACCGTTTTTAAAATCAAGGCTTTTAAAGTTGGACAGGTCATAATTTGTTGGTCTAATTGTGTTCAAACCAATATCAATTGAATAAATTTTTTAAAATGATATATGTATTTTAAATTTTTAAATATTAATACACTTTCAAGATTTCATTATTAGTTTTATATAAACTATTTTCAAATTACATTTAACATATTCAAAAAAATTTATCAATCCTAATATAACATTTTCAAATATGTTTTCATCTTATTAAGTGCTTTGTATGAAATTTCATTTTTTACAATCTTCTTGTAATGTCACATCCTCTCATAAACTACTATGTTCTTTATCATTCTCAATTTTCAAGTAAAGTTTCATTTTCCTAGGTCTTGTTATTATGTTAGATCCTCTCTTAGTCTGAACCCTGTTTCTCTGCTATGCATCACTGTGGCAGCAATGATGCACAGAGATAGAAAGAGAGAAGGGAGGGGTGCACGGCGTGGGACACACCCATCCCTCCCTTCTCTCTTTATCTCTCTATGCAACACACTGCGCAATAGTGAGCCACTTAGCAGAGAAGTGTAGGGCCTCCTAGTCACATCCTAGATTAGTATGGGCCTCATGCAATAATAATACACACGAATCAAGAAATGATCCCCGGCTATATTTTATCTTGAGATGAGATGCATGAGCATTCTTCTTTACAGCACCTTCTTCATCTTTCATATTCGCACCTCACTTTCAAAACCATACTTAAATTCTCCAATCTTCCTCTTACTTTCTGCTTGTGGCTTTGAAGTTTGTTGCATTATTAGCTGAGAAATCAAGTAAGAACTAGTTCATCTTCTTCCCTCAAATTTTCACTATCATCTTCATTTTTTTTTTGTACTTTTGTGAACAACCACAATTTCTCCATTTCCATTGGTGGTGGACCACTTATATCATTTTTTATTAATTTTGATTTTCATCAGTTTCTTTTATACTTCACATAGAACTAAATACTAGCTTAGCTTATATGATTGTATTAACTTAATTAGTGGTTTCGATATTGAGTCTTACTCCTCCGATCCATATTATAAAATATTTTGTATGATAAGTGTTTGATCCAAAATATAGGGTATTAGATATTTTTCTTCCTATTTTATCCCTATCTTTAATACTTCCCCTCTCCTCACTTATAACCCTACAATAATAATATTCCCTCCAGTCTAAAATATAAGAGGTTTTTTAAAATCTTTCTTTAGTCCATAATATAAAGTGTTATGTAATTTTTAGTAGTAGTTTGCCTTTTTTTATCCCTATTCATTTATAACCAGTCTCGTAACTTGTAATTGAAAAGAATGGAAATAACTTTAATTATTGTTAATTAATAAGGGTAAAAATTGGATGTTGAGTTTTTTTTTTAGAAGTTTAAGAATGTAACCAACTTTCCTTAATATGCGTGAAATAGTTAGAAACCCCTTATATTTTGGTCCAGAGGGAGTAGAATGAAATATTTAATAAGGTTAAAATAGGAAATGCGGATACTTCTTGTATTAATTTTAGTTGAAAAAATAATTTTCTTAATATGCGTGTAATTACTAAAAAATACTTTATAATATGAATCGAAGGGACTATATATGTAGCTATATTAAATATTTATTGAGAGAAATATTAGTCAGAGGCAAATGTGGCTATCAAATAACATGGGCATGATAAAAATAAAAACCTAATTTATCGATTTTCTAATCAAACTTATTAATCCAATCTCTTTTTTTTTTGTCAGAATCCAATCTCATTTTTAAAACATTAGAAATAACTTCTATAATTTTTATTAGTGCTAATTTTAAATTTGAAAAGTTATCCCTAACATATTTATTTTCTTATAATTTTAAAGAGAGATTGAATTTTAATATCTCCTGCAAAAAAAAGGAAAACCATTTTTTTAAGTTATCCTTTAATTTTTTTTAAGTTTCATTATAATATTTTGGCTTTTAAAATGCATTAACAAACCATTTTCCCTCTCATAAAAAATGCATTAAAAACTTAATTTTTAATATAAATAAATAATTTAACAGCTTGGTCAAAAAAAAAGTTAACAGAAAATCTGAAAGCAAATTCTGATCTGAAAACAAAAGCAGAAAATATGGATGAGGAATATTGCACTTACGGGCTAAGCATGACATTGTGGGAAATGAATCAAAATGAACACAAAATAGTTATACGACGACAATACCGATGTATATAGTAGCACTAATTGCTCACCTAAAATCGGTTGTCCTACAATTCTGCCTTTTTCAATAATGGAAAAAACTTTTGCCAATTTTTCAATCCACACCACTCACGATACATTTTAATTCTATTTCTTACGAGATACCAATTATGGACACCATACTCAATATCATCTAGGCAAATTTGTTGCTTCACGCAACCAAAAAAATTTCTTTTCAGTTTGAACTTTATGCTATGCATCGTAATATCCATTTACGGGAAAATATACTTGGCCAGAAAATAAATAATGGCTAGAAAGATAAGTAAATTTTATATACATTTTCATTTTTTATATCTCTCTTTTAAATGTATTGTGCAATATTGTAAAACTAAAAATTTCATTTTAATTTTCTCCACTTAATTCCTTCTTTCTTGCTTTGATATATAAAATGCACATTTTTTTAATGCCTCTCAATCAAATACATAAAGAATCTTATTTAAAGAAGTGCCAATAAATAATTTGAAAGATACTTACTAATAAATTAGAGGCTTTTTGTCAATTAAAATTGTCATTATGAACAATATAGAAAGATGTTTCTTTACTTATGAAATTTTAAGGAATTATAATCTTGAATAATTTATTTCTTATTCCTGTCTAGACTGATCAGTCTCTCTATTTTTGTTATTTCTATGTCTATAGCTTTTTTGGTCGAACTCTAAGGGTTTGTTTGGTCCAACTGAGGGGATTGGAAGGAAGGGATTGAAAGGATTTTTAATGAAGGGGAAGAGATTTAAGATGTTTTAAAATTTCCTTATTTTATGAGAGTGGAGGAAAGGGATTGGAGAGATTTTAAGGAAACCATGTTTAGTTTAGGAAGGGATATTACTCAATTCCCTTAAAAAAATCTTAATTTGGGAGGAGAAATAAAGGGGTGTGGGGGGGGGGGGGTTAAATCCCCTCCAATTTATTGAACCAAATAAGGGGACCATTCAAATACCCCCAAAAACTCCCAAGTGAAGACAACCTAAATCTTTATAGTTTAGTTTAATTTCTTACCACTTTTATTATTGGTTTAGTTTAGATTAAAGTACATAATTTTAATACTTACAATAATAATATGCTCATATGTGTGTGGGTTTCAAAATTGTTATCTTTGGTTTAATTACCTTTTTACCCTTCCGTGAGACTTTGCCCTGTCTATATATAGGCAATGCATATTAATTTCATGTACACACAAAAGAAGCACATTGAGAGAGAGAGAGAGAGAGAGGGAGAGAGAGAGTAAGGAAAATGATGGAAGCTTCAACATTAGTGGCCACTTTAATGGTAGCGGTAATAGTAGTGAGATGGGGATGGAAGATGGTGAAATGGTTGTGGCTGAACCCTAAGAGGCTGGAGAAGGTGTTGAGAGGGCAAGGCCTTGAAGCCAATCCTTATCAGTTATGGGTTGGTGACTTATTGGAAATGGTGAAGATGCAAGAACAAGCCCCTTCCAAACCCACGATGTCTCATTCCCATGATCTACCTCCTCGTATCTTGCCCTTCATCCACCACATGGTCAAAAAATATGGTGTGCTTCTTCTCTTCCATCTTTACTGAGCTTTCTCTTGATGAAGTAATTAGAAAAATCTTGTCTGATTCGTTTATGTGAGACTATCATTGTTACTGATTTTAGCTTGTTACTTAAAAGTTGCTGAGTAAGAATTAATATGCAGGTAAGAATTCATTTATGTGGTATGGACCAACACCCAGGTTGATCCTTATGAACCCAGAGCAAGTAAAGGAAGTGTTCAACAAGAACTATGACTTTACAAAACGACACTTGAGTCTTCTTGTGAATTATATAGGCTCTGGTGTTGCAAAACATGAGGGAGACAAGTGGGCTAAACATAGAAAGATCATGAATCCTGCATTCAATTTGGATAAACTTAAGGTTCCCTTTTTTTTTACTGACATGGT
The DNA here is from genome assembly GCA_026686845.1 of Adenanthera pavonina. NCBI lineage: Eukaryota > Viridiplantae > Streptophyta > Magnoliopsida > Fabales > Fabaceae > Adenanthera > Adenanthera pavonina. The sequence goes on from JAIVEN010000008.1 coordinate 27,524,685, forward strand.
TAATTATGTGTTTAGAGATTGATCCACTTACTTAATATTATGTTGATAATTTGGACTGCCATTTTCTTCATTTTGCCGCAGATTATGATGCCAATATTTGCTCGATGTTGCAATGACATGACAAGAGAATGGGAAAAAATGTTGTCTTCATCAAATGGTAAGTGTGAAATGGATGTGAGGCCTTGGCTTATGAATATGACAAAGGATATTATTTCTCGAGCGGCATTTGGAAGTAGTTTGGAAGAAGGTCAACAAATATTCCATCTTTTATCAGAGCAAGCTAAACTTGTTATGAATAATTTACAGAGATATCACATTCCACTTTGGAGGTAGGATTAGCATTTGACTATGCTAGCAAGCATTTTTTAATTAAAATATTAGTGCCAAACTCTTACATCAAATAAGGAATTAATGCCCATCAATAATTACTTAAGTCAATTATTCTCCAGGTTTGTACATGCTAAGGAAAAAAGGAGGATGGAGGAAATTGATAGAATGGTGGATGATTTAATTAGGGGTATCATAGAGAAAAAGGAGAAAACCCTCAAGGTAGGTGAAGCCATCAAGAATGACGTCCTAGGCATACTTTTAGAGTCCAATCACAAAGAGATTAAAAGCCAAGGAAACAAGAAGAACATTAGGTTGAGTATGGAAGATGTAGTTGAGGAATGCAAGTTTTTCTTTTTTGGAGGCCAAGAAACCACTTCGAATTTGCTTGCTTGGACCATGATGCTGCTAAGTAGGTTTCCTGATTGGCAAACACGTGCAAGGGAAGAAGTCCTACAAGTTTTTGGGAATCAAAATCCAGATTTTGATGGGCTAAGCCACCTTAAGATTGTACGCATCATCTCTAGTTCTTTACTTAAATATGGTGTTTTATCATCTAATCAGAGTTGATTGTGGTTACATTTTTCAAGGAAAGGAAAAAAGAATTGATTTTGATTCTGTAAACCTAAAATGTGATTTACTCATGAATCTTCTTGTTGTTCCACTATAGATGACCATGATCATATATGAGGTTTTAAGGTTATACCCTCCTGTAGCATGGTCAGAGCGATTAGCTGAACATGACATGAAACTTGGGAATTTATTAGTCCCGGCGGGAGTGCAAATTTTGATACCAATACTAATGCTTCATCATGACCAAGAGATATGGGGGAGTGATGCCATGGAGTTCAAGCCAGAGAGGTTTTCTAAAGGAATCTCAAAGGCAGGGAAATGTACTTCTACGACATTCTTCCCATTTGGATGGGGTCCTCGAATTTGTCTTGGGCAAAACTTTGCCTTGTTGGAGGTTAAAATGGCTCTATCTCTGATTCTGCAATGCTTTTGGTTTGAGCTTTCTCCTACATATTCTCATGCTCCTTCCATTGTCCTTACTATTAAGCCAGAACATGGAGTTCATCTCATTCTACACAAACTTGAATGATTAATTCGTAATTTGGTGTGTGTCTATATGCATTTATGAGCTTTTCTTTTGGTTTATCAAGCACTATGGTGTGCAGATTATGTAAGAAATCTAAATAAAATGTAAAAGGAAATATGTAATAGATTATAGTTTTAAAATGTTAACTTGTGCAAGCATTATATACATTGCATCAGTATTTAAATATTCTTATGTCATCTTACAGAGGATAATAAAAAAAACAATATCACGTGACTTTGTGTCATATTTTGGCTCCTTAAACACCACAGAAGAGTACTTGCCATGAATGAGGAAAGGAATTATATAATTGATCTACTTCAATGCAGCCTTAAATACACACACACAACCATAAGAATATGCTTTCAATAGACTGCCATTTTTGCCTTCTCAATTATTAACATTTAACATAAATCATTGTAATGACCCCTCATCTCAGTTATCAACCAAACAATGTAACAAAATTGTTCTCTTTTGCCTACGCTTTTGCTCTGCTGTGAGATTCCACTTGCACTATATATATACACACACACCCATATGGTAATTTCAGCTGAACAAAGAAGCAAGCACAAATTAAAGAGAGATAGACATTAAGAGAAATGTTGGAATTAAGCATCAACAAAATAGTGATGAAGTGGTCATGTTGAAAGCGAAGAGGCTAGAGAGAGAGGTTAAAGAGTAAGGCCTTAAAGCATTTCCTTATTAGTTATCAGCTATGGGTTGGAGACTTATAATGAAAATGGTTTATATTCACTCTAATGATCTAGCTAGCTCTACATGCAGGGGCGAATCTAGAATTAAAAATAGGGTTGCAATATTTTCTAAATGAAAAATTTATATATAAAATTTATTTATTATTTTCAATATTTATTATTAGTAGTTTTAAAATAATTTTATACTATAAGATAAAGATAATAAGATAGTAAATTTCATGCAATCATATAAAAATTTAAATGAATTAAAAAATATACAAAATAAATACATTAAAAGTTTAGTGTTTAATAATTTAAGAGAATTGTGATGTTGAAAATTTTGAGTATTTTTTTTATGTGATTAGAAGTATCTCCATTGATAGCAAATACTAATTTCTTTCAAGATACAAATGGTATAAGATAGATAACAATTTGTTTAAGGAACATGAGGTGCCCCTATTACTCACATCAAACCGAGTTAGTAAAATTTTGAATACATTTATATATATATCATATATAGATAATGTGAATGAGAAATTAGAATATGTCAAACTTCAAAAAAATAAATCAATATATAAATTCTAAAAAAATATGTGACATATTTTAATTAACCCTAATAAAAATAATCTAAAAAAATAGGTAACAAAAACCAAATTAGAACTATTCATAGCTTCAGAATTTGAAATAAAAACTCATGAAGCTAATAAAAAATAAAAAAAATATATTGAATTATCCAACTTAGAGTTCAAGATTCAAATTAAAAGGGGAAATGACACTTAAGGACCAAAACTTTCAATTAATCCCATTTTAGGACCAAAAAATTTGAAAATGCCAGAAAAGGACCATGGTCTCAAATTGATCAAAATTCTAAATAGGAAATGAGCTAAATGCCCTTGTTAAAATATTTTATACTCAATATCTGCTTTTTACTACTATTCTTTTAAAATTTAACACTGAACTTCCCCAATTTTACACTGGACAAAATAAAGAATTCAACTTTCAGGATTTTACACTCATCTTTTGCGTTTTACTACTCATGTTCTACAATTTGACAGTGAAGACCCTCAATTTTACATTGGATAAGTCTCAAAATTTTATACTCAACTTCCATTTTTTACTACTCAACATTTGCTTTTTACTACTTTTTTTCATAAATTTGACACTAAACTTTCTCAATTTTATACTCATATTCCACAATGTGTTTAATGTAAAATTGGGGATGTTCAGTGTCAAATTTATGAAAAAGAGTAGTAAAAAGCATATGTTGAGTGTACAACTTTTTTACAAGGGTATTTAGGTCATTTCATATTTACATTTTTAATTAATTTGAGACTATGGTCCTTTTCTGATATTTTTAAATTTTTTAGTCCTAAAATGGGATTAATTGAGAATTTTGGTCCTCAAGTGTCATTCCCCCAACGTAAAATCATGAACAAATTTCTAAGCAATCTAGATATTAATGACAATACGGATTAATTTTTTGGGCCTGAATTATTCCCAAATTAATCATCAAAAAGTGGAAAAGGGCTTTGAGACTAAGCTTTGTTGCTCAAACAATCTTGGACATCAAGTGAGGAACTTTATTTAGAGGCCAAAAGTCCAAAATTCTAAATTATTTAACATTTTGGCCAAGCCTTGAAAGTTAAAATTTTGGAATTATATGTACATATATATATATATATTAGGGGGGTGGACATGTGCTTGTTCTTTAGCTTGTGTAGCACTTGTAAACTGCAAAATGACGTTGTTTCAACTTCCTATAGAAATGTTGGCAAAAAAAAAACTTGCTGTAGAAATGATGCAGACACATTGCATTAGAGAATTAGAGATTTAGAACACATAACTTTAGTTTGAGAGTTTTTTTTTGTTTTCACAATAACTAGTATCACTCTCGTGCCTATAGGGGAGACAAATAAAAGAAAAAAATGACACTATGTAAGAAGCTACAATGTTTTTTTTATGAAAAGGGGTGTATTAATTAATAAATGAATACAAGGAGCGATGCTGGCTCAAAGGCAAACCCAAGCTAAGAAGCTACATTATTTATACTTGATTAGATGGATTTGCATGTTATATTGAAATTGCCTTGAATGTATATACTTCTTATTGAAATGTTGAGCATTTGGTATTGAGAATTCTGACTCATGATTTTGCCACAGATTCATTAGATGGATTGTCTGAAATGGATGTATGGCCTTGGCTTAACAACTTCACAAAGGATGTTAATTTTTTTAGCAGCATTTGGAAGTAGTTAAGAAGAAGACATACAAATATTGGATCTTCTAACAGAGCAAGCCAAACTTGTAATGAACAATGCGGAGTAATTTCACATTCCATTCTACTGGTAAGATTGCAAGCTAAGTTCATCTCTAATAACATATTTCAGTAAATACTCAATTTGTTTTTTAAATTTTATATTAGTATTAGAGGCTTGTTATATCTATTTGCAGGCTTGTACCTAGGAGCTATAGGGAAATGATGCCAATGAGTTCAAATGAGAAATGTTTGAGTGAACTCAATAGCAGTACAACATGATCTGAGAAAGTACAGGAGGCATATAAATGTACTAGCATTAGTCAACAAATGCAGAAACCAAATAATACAGTTGGTGAAACCATTTGGTTACATGGATTAGTATGTACTTGAACATAATAAATTCATTACAGTTTATGTAGAATGACATGAACTCCTTGTTGAGGTTGAAGAGTGATGACAGTCATAAGAGCATGAGAATAAGTCAAGGAAAGCTCATAGGAGAAGTGTTATAGAATCAAAGACAGGGCCATCTTAGCTTCCAACAAAGCAAAGTTCTATCTAATGTAGATTCAAGGACCCCTTCCGAATGGGAAGAATGCAACAGAAGCACCTTTTCTTGCTCTTGAGATTCCTTCAAAAAAATCTGTCTGGTTTGAACTCTTGCATCATCTCCCCATAATTCTTAGTCATGGTGGATCATAAGTATTGCTATGCAAATCTCAACACTTGCAGGTACCAATAGTTTCCCAAGTTTCACATCCTTTTCAGCATATCGCTTCATCCATACTATGGGTGAATACAACCTCAAAACTTCATACAAGATCATACTCACTTGTAATGGCAAATTTCATTTAAGTATTTATGTTTATGGGTAAACTGTGTTACACTATATTTTTTATGGTTCAATAAAAATGTTGGTAATTTTAAATTTTTTTACTATGACATCTTTCATTAATCTATACATTTTGGGTACTTTCCTTGAACAAATTTTGCAAGCCAAAGAGATCATGATATTTGAGAACCCTAGATACTTTTATTATTCAAATATGTAAGAAAATAATAAATGAGTAGATTTTGTTTTATTTAGAAGATATATGTATTTAAATCAATAAAAATATTTAGTTAAAAAATTAAAAAAAAACTATGGTTTGACACAATCTTGCAAAATTCTAGTCGAAGGTAATGTAATATTCTTAAAAACCATGGTGATTTTCTCCCTAAAAAAAATGTTAAGTACCCTATACTTATTAAGTCAAGAACTACACGCACACACTTACAATCTTAAGGTGACTCAGTACATCAAAGTTTGGTGTTTTGTTGTCGAAGACTCACAAGACTTCTTCCCTTGCACGTGCCTACCAATTAGGATACTTGCTCAGCAACATCATAGTGCAAACCAGTAATACAGAAGTGGTTTCTTGGCCTGCTATGTAGAACATCTTGCATTCCTTTATCACATCTTTCATACTCAACCCAACATTCTTCTTGTTTCATGGTTCTTCCATCTCCTTGTGGTTTGATTCTAAGAGTATGCCTACTAAGTCACTTTTGGTAGCTTCACCTAACTTCATTGCTTTCTCCTTCTTTTTGATGATATGCTCTAGTATAGCTTCCACATTTCTATCAATTTTCTTCATCCTCTTATTTACCTTATTTGGTACAAACCTACAGAAAGATTTAATTAGGAATTATCTATAGGTTAGAAGATACAATAATCAATAATCTTTTAGTGTTCATCAGTCTTAATTACCTCCATAGCAGAATGTTATATTTATGCATATTATTCATGACAAATTCAGCTTGTTATTTAAGAAGATCGAATATTTGTTTGCCTTCTTTATAGCTACGTCCAGATGCTACTCGGGAAATAACATCCTTTGTCAAATTCTTAAGCCAAGGCCATACATCCACATCACATGTTTCATCTAATGTGGACAACATTTTCTCCCATTTGTTGATCAAATCATTACAACTTTGGTGAAAGATTGGAAGTAGAGTATGTCAAGGGGCAAATTAATAGTTAAAATTCTCAGCATACCTACCACACAGAACTTGAATTTGTTAACTATTAGCTTAGGATCTTAAAAGGAGGATAACATTAATAATTTTCTAACATTACAACTTTGGAGAAAGATTGGAAGCAAAGACTAAAATGAAACAATTAACTCTAAATTTTATGAGGTTATATGGAGTAGGTGTTAGTGCTAGCTTCCTAATTTTTAACATAATATTTTTGTTACTGGGAAATGAAAATCGATATATCTATTTGTATCAATATATATATATATATCTAACCTTCAATTTCTCCAAATTGAATTCTAGATTAACGATCTTTCTATGTTTAGGCCATTTGTCACCATCATAGCTTGCAACATCCGTGGCTTTGTGCTTGACCATAGGAATCATGTGAGGTTTTGTGAAGTCATAGTTTTTATTCAACACATCCTTTACTTGCTCCGGATCCATAGGAATCAACCTTGGCAATGGTCCAAGACACATAAATGAATTCTTACCTGCACTATAATTGTTCCTCAACTGATAAGTGAACCCTTTTGGAACCCGTCCAAAGAACCCACGTTTATGTGTATGACACCCGGCTCTTTGCGAAACAAGGGACACAAAGACTGAAAAATTAAAAAAAACAGTAAAAAGAAAGACACACAAAGATGAGAATAATCAAGAAAGCACACAAGATATGTTGGTCTAGGTGAATTAGAACCCAAGAGAACCGGTCTCTTGAACCCTAGTTCCAGTGACACCATAAGGAAGGACCAATTCCTTAATAAGTCACAGTTCGCTCTAACACTTAAAGAACGCAAGAGAAACTCACAAAGTCTGAAACTTTAATCATTCAAATCCAAAAAAACGTACATGAAAATTAGCCTTAAATAGGTAAGGTAAAATCTAATCTAATAAGCCTAGAAACCCTAATTAATTTGGGCTTAAGTAATCCTAATAGGATTAGGAGACTTTAGACCCAAACAACACTCCTATTGGACCTAGGAAACTAATAAAATAAAGCCCTAAAATAAAATAACGAAAATTCAAAAAAAATAATAAAATAATACCTAGACCCTTATAAACATGCCAACACATTAATGAAATCACATGTTTGGCACATAACATGTTTATTTACAAGGTGGGCTATCAAAAAGACTACTAATTAACTAATTGGGCTTTATTAATTAACAAAGTTCAGCCCATAATTAATAAAAACGAAATTAATACTAATTAAGCCCATTAATGTCTAAGTCACATGCTCTTTTAATGAAGCACATGATATTTTAATTAACCTCATTCAATGGGCTCCTATTGGGCTTGGATCTGAAACTTATATTTTGGAGTTGATGATCTCACTTAAACTTGGGCTTTATATTTAGCACTTTGATCAAGTCTTCCAAGCTCTCCATGCTCCGCTCCAAACTCTTGCAAGTCATGCCTAGCCCTTATTCTATCATCAACACAATATTATTACATATATAATTCCTAGGAAAATCAATTCAAATTGTGAAAATTAAATTGAGAGGAAAGTGTGAAAGAAAAGAAATGTACCATATTTGATGGCCATGTGGTGCACAAAGTGTAACACCTTACTTTTAGACTCATTTTTCATGAATTAGACTCATTTTAAGTCTGATTATACTTGATCCTAAGCTTGAATCACATAAGAATGAAAAATCAGAATTTTCAAAATTTTTGGTCACTGTTCATATGGAAGTTTCCACTTTACCGACTAAATTTTGAAAATTCATAACTAATTCTAGAAAAATCATTTCATAGTGATTCAAGTATTTAAAAATAGGTAAAAGCCTTATATACATGAGAAAAATATGAAACAGAGCATTCTCTTGACCAATTAATACAGTTTTTTTCTCAAATATTTACTGTATATTTGGTCATTTCCTCTTCCCCAGGATTTTGGCCTTATATTTAAAAATTCTTATCTCACTTTACCCTAAGCCAATTTATGCATTCTTTATGTCATTGGAAATCTCTATGAGTTTACTTTCTAGAAATATTTTTCTTGTATATTTATTTAACTTGTACAGGGCATGATAATAACTTAACTATTATGGGTCAGAACACTACCTCTATTGGAACAATTTTAGGAGAAATTACATAACTCCTTCTTTATAGCTCCAAAAGCTTTCAAACTAGTGGTATTCATTTTCTAAGACTTAGAGATTTCCATAAATACAAATCACTAAATTTTTAGAGCTATACACGATTTTATAGTGCCTTTTGAAAAATCTAGTATTCATGGTGTAAGTTCCAGTTTTTCTAGTACTGTCCAGTTTTGAATCCTAACTTCAAAAATTCATTATAATTCATACATTTATCCAATTTAGGTGTTATTTAGCTCTATGAAAAGATTCTTTTGTCTACTTTAAGAGCATGTATAAGACTCATATAGGATGCTCTGTTTCAAATAGAGTTCCTCTACTCAAATCAATACTGGTCATCTCAAACAAACTTATGCCATAACTTACATAATAAGCTTCGTAACACATTTACATTACCATATATTGCTCCAATTTCATGCATAATATCATAGAGGACTTAAAAGAATATATTCATGGCATCAAACAGGATTTATCTCTTTTATACAAACTTATACAAATTTCTAAAACATAACATTAAGACTTGCATAATAATATCATTCATCATTCTCTTCCTCTTTTCCTTTAGCTCTTCTTGGATTCCTTGCATTGCTTGGCCCTATTATGGTTAGCATTTGGAAGAGTGAGATTCAAAGAATCTTAGAAGTTACCACTAATCAAGCAAATATATAATCATATAATGCAAGCACACTTCATCAAATCATCATTCAAACATTTAAAATCATTTATGCTTAAACATTTTATAGAAAATTAGACAGAGTTTCCCCTTACATTTTGGATATCCCGGGGTCACAAAACCCCTTAAATAACTCAGCCAATATCAACAAATCATCACACAACATCATTGCAAACATTTGGTATAACATTAAAACCATTGCAACTATATAACCATATAATGCAAGATTAGGTTAGTAAACTACCTTTTAGCTTTTCAATGCTTTCCAAACTTTGAACACATTTCCTTTGAACTTCTAACACTTCTTTGAGTCCTATAGTATCACAAAATGAGACCATTAGCCACCAATTACACAACCTCATTCACAAAGTGTGCATACTTGGACTAAAATTTTCACTTTACTTTCCTTTGAGTTTTTCTTATACAACATCATTGTTCTTACATAATTTGGACCCAAGGAATCCATTTTTGGGGTCAAAACCATGAAATTACCTTTCCTTTCCAAACCCTAAATAGGCAGACATTTTCACAAAAATGTAGAAAAATATCTACATGATTAATTTGTAATCCAATGGTATATCCTTAATCCTTGAAGCCTATGTATCATTTTTCATGGATTGATTTCTTCATGACACAACTTTGTCTCTCTACTCTCTCTCTAGGTCAAAATTTCAGTGAGAAAAATGAGAGAGAATAGTCTACTAAACTCTTCAAAAGCTCAAGAGATCACAAGATAATGGTTAAAAGAAATTACCTTGAGTTTTTGGGACAAAACTTGTGATTTTTCCTTCTCCCTTTTGCTCTCTCTCTTTCATGCCTTCTTGGTCTCTTTCTCCACTGGTTCAGCATGAGGGAGGTTGAAGATGAAGGCAAAAATGACTTAATGTAGATACTTATCTAATATAATTATTCAATTAACATTTTCCTTTGACTTTATTCACTTTTTCTTTTAAAAAGCTTTATGAAAAATTTCACATGTGTCCATCAACTGATTCAGACGTGGCTCACCTTATTTTTTTTGCCCAAAATTGCATCATAAACTTTAATGGATCAAAATACTCTTTACAAATTAAATTTACCCATACCGATTAAGTATTTTTGCTAAAATTGTCCTTAAATTGGTACAGGACTATCCAAAAATTGCTTTTAGTACAAAATCATTATCTTGACCCAAAATATATTTTAGTAAGGTCTAATCATTGCCCTTGAATCAATACTGTCCTTTCCTGTAGTCTAAAATGATTTTTATCAGGTAAAATATTAATATTAAGCCCTAATTACCTAATAAATATTATTTTGATCCTAATAATTTTCTTGCTATATTCCATTGGATTTAGCTCATTGAAAGCTTCATTTTGACTATAATTTTTCATACTTCCAAAAATGCCCTTGAGTTATAATTTTTCATTTTGACTATACTTTTATAATTTTTAAAACTTTCGGGTCATTAACTGTAATTTTCCCTAAACTCATTTTCTCTTTTCCCTTGAGTTATTCTTAAGTGACCAAATTGAAAATATTCTTAATTCTTGAGGTCAAAATACAATTTTTTTATTTTTCTGTTTAACCTGGAAAAATAACTTCTTTATCCCTTATGGCACTTAACGGCGTCTCTCCGTTTTTCCTAATTCCTTTTGCATTTTACGATATCAAATTTTTTATTTTTGGACCTTCAATTCATTATTCGCATTTTACTTCTAATTTAGAAATGACCATTTTGCCATTAAGTCGAGTAAAAAATATAATTATCCGTTTTTTCGGGTACTTTCTTATAATTTTTCCCAAAGACTATTTTTTTTTTATTTCTTACTCACTATTCACACTAACTTCAAATTAGTCTATCTCTTAACTTGGACCTCCCAGCTATGCAATACTTATATCATTACGCTCAGCTTGGAGTGAGCTTTCATTTAAATGATATATTACATATTTTTTGGGGTAAGTTCTAGAATTAATTTCTGCTAAGGACCTTATGGAAAATTAATTCCAATTAAGGACCAAACATAACTTCTAAAAATTAAATGAGAAATTAATTCCTTCTAAAGCTCAATTATATATAGCATTTTCTTCTCACTTGATTTCTCATCTTTTATTCATTTTATAACATCCCATAAAAGTAGGGATATTACACAAAGGAGAGGACATAAAGCGCTAAGTCATGGGAATGAGTGGGCAAGGAAGTGGATTTTGCTTCTTGTTGCATCTTAAATGTACCTGCATCATGAAGTGTGTCTTGTATGAAGTCCCAGTTGAGTCTATCGAAGGCCTTTTCAAGGTTAACTTTAACAGCCATCCAACTTGTCTGCCTTGTTTTCCTTCTCATGCTATATATAACCTCTTGGGCGATAATGACATTTTCAATTATGCTTCTTCATTTGACAAAGCTAGATTGCTGTGGGGAGATTAGATCTGGCATCAAATTTTTTATCCTATTGGCGATCACCTTTGTTGTAATTTTATAGAGCACTAAGCATAGGCTATACTAACAGAATTCTTTGATTGTTTCTAGTTTATCAACCTTGGGCACTAGGGTGATGATGATCTTATTAACAGCAACACTTAGGTCACCTCCATTGAAAAGACCCCTTACCATTTTGTATATGGAAGGCCTTACCATCTCCCACTAATTTTGGTAGAAAAAAAGCATGGATCCTATCAATTCTCATAACTTTGAGTGGTTGCATATTAATTCCCTAGGTCTAGTGGAGGGAACATGCCTCATGGGTAGAGTGAGCAAACTACCTGGCTGTCTGAAGAATAAAGTTGGCAAAAATAGTTGAGGGTGAGTTCTTTAAGTTTTGCTTCATCTAAGCACCATTCTCCATTTTCATCTTGTAGCATTGAGACTTTATTCCTCCTTTTTTTCATCATTGCCTTTGAATGGAAATAGGAGGTATTTCTATCTCCCCACTTGATCCAATCGCACCTGGCTCTTTGTTGCTAGAGGTGTTCTTCTTGGTCACATACTGCTTCAAATTCAGTTAGGAGCTCATATTCAAGTTTATAGAGGTGAAGAGATGGTCTTTCCTCTAAGGCCTTTTGTACTCAATTGATTCTGGCTCTTAACCTACTTTTTCATTTGAAAATATTTCCAGACACCTCAGAGTTCCAAACACGTGCTTTAGGTGAGAATCTTTCTATATTCACTTTTATTAGGTCCTAGAGGTTCCAGTAACTTTTGACCAGATTACTGAAATATGGGTGTGTTGTGCATGTTGTTAGGAATTTAAAGTGCTGGGCTGGCAAGGTGGGATGTAAGCCTAGTCTATTAATGAGGATTAGCTGATGATCAGAGCCTATTTTAGGAAGGTGATGAAGAACAATGTTTGGGAAAAGTTGAAGCCACGACGGGGTTAGTAATGGCTTGATCCAAAGTAAAGTGCCTCGTTGCCATGTAAACCGTGGGCTTTCATATCCAAGACCAAACAGGCCCAAAGATTGTAACGTGTTTTGGAATAGTGGACATCCTATTGCTCACCTTCAAACTCCTCTACTCCTCTAGTCGGATGAGAGAATTTCATTGTAATTCCCAGTGAGGATCCAAGGCTGGTCACCCTCCAAGTCACTAATGCTAATAATGTCATCCCATAAGTAAAGCCTTGATGAAAGGGTTGGACTTCCATAGACAGCCTTGAAAAGGAATTCTTTCCAAGCTCCTTGGATGGATATGTGGTTATGGATGAATTGTTTATGGTTGTGGACAATGGTAACGGTACAAAGTGTGTCCCAAAAGAACCAAATGCCTCTAGAAAAGTCATGTGGGGCAATATTTTTAAAATCACATTAGTCATCAAGTTGGCTAGTATTTGGGATAATATTTTTAAAATCACATTAGTCATAAAGTTGACTAAGTCATATTGATTCAAAATTTATTGGTTGAATTGTGACAAAGTATAATTGGAGCAGTAGAAATAACATTAATATTTTTTTAATTTTATATGTTATATATTATATAAAAAATTAAAGAAAACTATTACTAGTAAATTTTATAACTTAATATTTATTTATAAATAAATCAATATTCCTCTATAATTATATTTTGAATTTAAAATAATCAGCTAATAATCTATTATCATATCATTTATTAAATAAATTTATAATTATTAATAATCATATATCATAATCATGCTTATATTAATTTTTTATTTTTTACCCATACAGTGCACCAAAAAGCCCAAGCAAACAAACATTATTACAATACTTTTTTTTGGCATAACATTATTACAATATTATTCACAAACCATTTTTCCAAATTGACTTTCTAGAAGATTTATATTATAATATTAAAAGAAAAACTTTATTAAAAAATAATGTTATTATATCTTAAAAGCAAAGAAAAAAATTAAAAGGTTAAAAAATAATTTAATCGATTCTTATGAGTTTTGGCCAAAGTTGGCTAATTTTTTGAGTTTTTAACCAGTTTGGCCAGTTCTTGACCAATTCTATTCTTAGTTGTGTTTTTAAAATTTCAAACCAGTCCTAGCACTAATTCACTAGTTTTGATTGACTTGGTTTGGTCCTAACAATTTGAAGTCATGCATCTTCCAACTTGCGTTTGAGAACTTAAACAAATCTTAAACAAAAATTGAAATGGATCTTAAACCATATATGTCGAGGAAGCTATGGAATGGACTTATTAGCTTGCTCTAAAGTCTATAGTTTATATATTGACTTCAATGTTCTAGACAATCCTCCAATATAAAGTATTGCCAACAATTTTATGCATCTTAAAAAAATTTGGTTACATTCTTAAATTTCTTGAAAAAGCCAAAAAGGGTTGTGCATTTATCTTTATTTATTTCACTCATTTTCATTATTCCAGCATAAAAAGGGCTGTGCAAGTAAACTCGTTGCTCAATTCGCTCGAGCCAATCAGGTCGAGCCGAGCTTCTGGCTAAGTATGGTTTGCCCAGCTCGGCTTGTAAAATATATATATATATATTTTTTTAAAAAAAATTCTTTTTTTTGCATATATTGATTGATTTTATAAGATATTTTTTTCTATCTATATCTTATGTAATATATTTATTATATGATTGCTATGAAAAACTTTTTAAGATTTTGATATTTTAATTTTATTTAAAATTTTAAATTGATTTCTTAATTTAATATTATGTGAAAATAATGTATAATTATAAATATTCATAATTTTAAAAAAATAAATTTTATCCCAACATTATTTTTCAAGAAAATTTATTTTCATATAAATAATTATTTTTTTTGTTAACAAATAAAGTTAATTTTTATTTTATTTTTTAATATTTTAGCAAATTATTTGGTACCAAGCTGGCAAGAGCTCGGCCCGGTACCTAGTCTAGTTTGCCCAAGTAATAATAGGGTCGGGCAATGGATGGAGTGAAACCCATCTCAACTCGGTCTGTGCACACCCCTAAACATAACTTATAAGACTAATTATTAAATAAATAAGGATAAAAATAGTAAACTAGTATATAACACCTTATATTATAAATAAGAAAATTCCATGAGACAGGTTGTATTTATAAGAGGGAGTATTAGCTTAAAATTTGAAGAGACGCCTTATAATACGAGAAAGGAGTATTAGCTTTGTTAATTAACATTAATGATTTTTGTAATTATGATATTGATTTTATTCTGTACTCATTTGTATTTATTAGCTTTTATTAGGTGATTTCCTTTTACTCTATATATATTGTATACACGGGTTCAGTATAATGCAGTTCAGATTCCCAGTTAATTTTCTTCCTTCGTTTCTCTTCCGTTTCTCTCATGGTATTAGAGCATAGGGCTCTTTTTTCTCAGAGTAAACACCGTGCCACCTAGGTTCTTCCCGCATTTTTCAGTTTTCAAATTAGTCCCTATAGCTTCATTTTCAGATCTGCACTTGTAGCCAGTTCTATAGCCTACACGCGCTCCACCACCATGTCCAGAAGCCTCCAACCAGTCAGTCCACCAAGTCTGGCCGCCATCCACCCTTCCATGCACCCACACGCGCACCATGCGTCGCCGCAAGCAACGCTCCTTCCCCGGTGGTGAAGGCGAGTGAGACCTCCTCTTCGGCTGCCATTTGCTGCGTCGTGATCGTCTCTTCTCTTTGATCATCCTCCTGTGGTTTATTTGTTTGATTCAAGGTTGTTTTGTTTTATCAAGATCGCTCTGTTCCTTTCTGCAGTTTGGTTTTGGTTTTCTGATCCTTTTGCTTAGTATGGAGAAGTTGGATACTGCTCAGCCTATTTCAGTGATTTCAAATGGTACTAATTACCGTTTGTGGTTGGAAAGCATGCGAGGTTTTCTTAAAGGAAGGAAGTTGTGGAGATATGTCATTGGAGATCAACAATTTCCTTCTCGTGATCCTGATGAGACTGATGTTAAATTTTATGCTCGACTAGAAGACTGGGATAGTAAAAATAATCAAATTATTACATGGTTCAGAAACACTTCCACGGTTAGTATCCATCAACAATTTGGAAGCTTTGAGACTGCAAAAGAGGTATGGGATCATCTTGCTAATCAATATACTTCTTCAGATCTATCCAATCAGTTTCAATTGCAAAAGGAACTCAGTACTCTCAAGCAAGAACGGGGTCAACCTCTCTATGAATTTCTTGCCAAGATTGAGTTTATATGGGATCAATTAGTTTACTCTGAACCTGTTTTCAAGTGTGAAGCTGATACACAGGCTTTTCTAAAATATCGTGATCAACTCCACCTTGTTCATTTCTTATGGCACTCACAGATGATTATGAGCCTGTTCGAGCTTCTCTTCTACATCAGAGTCCTCTTCCCACTCTTGAAGATGCTTTTCCTCGACTTCGATCGGAGGAAACTCGTTTAGGTCTTCTGCAGCGTACTCCTGAGATGGCTTTTGCTGTACCTGATAGGAATCCTAAACTATGTCGCTGCTGTCCTCAGTCTAATCACTCATTTGCTGAATGTCCTTTTATTGAGTGTCGTACATGCCAGAAGAAAGGGCACATAGCTGTCAACTGCCCTACTTTGTTCTGCAAATACTGCAAGAAACCAGGTCATCTTATAGAACAATGCCCTACTCATCCACCTAGAATTGATCAAAGGAAGTCAACACGACCAGGACATTTATCCAAGCCTGCATTTTCTGTAACTGATGTTGTCAATAATGAAGCATCTACTGCTTCCACTTCAGGGTCCTCCACTACTGATATTGAGGCTTTACTTTGCAAATTGCTATTTGGTTCCTCCAGTCCACCTGCTGCCCTAGCTACTCCCAGGTATATCTTCTTGGTACTTTGATTCTGCCTGTTGTAATCACATGACTAGCCAATCCAATCTTTTCTCTTCTTTAATGCCAAATACCTCTGCACCCCCTATTCACAGTGCCGACAACTCACAAATGCTTGTTAGTCATGTTGGAACTGTTTCTTCATCTTCTTTATCTCTTAGTGATACTTATTTTGTACCTGCTATCAGTTTTAACCTTATCTCTATTGGATAACTTGTTGATATAGGCTATGATGTTTTATTTAACAAACGTGGCTGTGTTGTTATGGATTCTCAGACAAGACAGGTCATCAGGACTGGGCATAAGGTCGGACGTATGTTTGAGCTCACCTCCATGCATCTACCTGATGTTACTTCTTCTAGATTATGTGCTGCTTCTTCTGCTTCATCCTCTCTTGATTTGTGGCATCGTCGTCTTGCTCATCCTTCCATGAATAAATTGCAGCTTTTGATTTCTCATAGTTTCTTAGGTCCAGTTAGTGATAAGACTTTGGATTGTATTTCTTGTCAAACTGCAAAATAACCTGCTTTGTCTTTTAATAAAAATGATTCTATTTCTGATTCTTCTTTTGACTTAATTCATTCTGATATTTGGGGACCTGCTCCCACTTCCTCTATTGGGGGAACTCGAAATTTTGTGATTTTTATTGATGATTTTTCACGTTTTACTTGGATTTATATGATAAAAAATCGTTCAGAGCTATCTCAAATCTATATCAAATTTGCTACCATGATTCATACTCAATTTTCAAAAATAATCAAAGTTTTTCGTAGAGACAATGCTCTTGAGTATTGTGATTCCAAATTACTTCACTTTCTTGATTAGCAAGGCACTATTTCTCAATATTCTTGTCCTTACACCTCTCAACAAAATGGCCGTGCTAAGCATAAACATCTTCATATTCTTGATTATGTCCGAGCTCTATTAATTTCCTCTGGTAGTCCTGAGCGGTTTTGGAGTGAAGCAGTCATGACTGCTGTTTTTTGCATTAATCAAGTTCCTTCCTCCATCATTGGTAATATTTCTCCTTTTGAACGACTTTATGGTACTTCTCCTAATTACCAAATGTTGAAAGTTTTTGGCTGTGCTTGCTTTGTTCTTCTTCCCTCTCATGAGTCCACCAAATTACAAGCTCGAGCACATGTCTGTTGTTTTATTGGTTATGATTCTGAACACAAGGGATATCGTTGTTGGGATCCTCTTTCTCATTGCATTCGTGTTTCTTGTCATGTGGTCTTTTGGAAACATATCCATTTTTCTTCTTTTGACTAATTTCTCTAGCATTTCTTCTGCTTCTAACCCAGTTTTCACCGATCCAGCAGTTGATCTTTTTCCTAGTGATCCAGGTACAGATTCTGTTGATGAGCTCATTGTTACGTCTGATGTTATGTCTCTCCTAGATGCTCCTGTCCTTCTTGATTCTCCTGCACATGACACGTCATCTGAGCCTCTATCCTTAAAGTCTTCTCGGCCTATCCGTGTAAGACATCCTCTCTCCTATCTTCGTGATTACCATTGTCTTTCTACCATACTTCAGTTATAGGAACCTTAATCCTATTTGGAAGACTCCCGTGACCCTGATTGGTAGTAGGCTATGCAAGAAGAATTACAGGCTTTGGAGAAAATGCACACTTGGGATCTTGTTGACCTTCCTTCTGATAAGACTCTAGTTGGATGTCGATGGGTTTATAAACTCAAAACTCATTTTGATGGCTCTTTCGAGCGGCGCAAGGCACGCTTGGTAGCTCAAGATTTTACTCAGGAGTATGGCATCGATTACGAGGAGACTTTTGCTCCTGTTGCTTGGATCACCTCTGTACGGAGTCTTCTGGCCATTGCTGCAGTTAAGGGTTGGACCCTTCACCAGATGGATGTCAAAAATGCTTTTTTGAATGGGGATCTTGAGGAAGAAGTGTATATGAAACCTCCTCCTGGATATTTGCATCCGACAAACAAGATTTGTCAACTCCGGCGAGCACTCTATGGTCTGAAACAGGCTCCTCGTGCTTGGTTTGCTAAATTTAGCTCTACTATTACTCAGCTTGGATTTTCTCATAGTCCTTATGACTCTGCCTTATTTGTTCATTCTACTGAGCATGGTATTGTTCTACTTTTGTTGTATGTTGATGACATGATTATCACCGGTAGTGACTTTTTAGGGGTATAGGAACTCAAGTCATATCTTGGGAATCATTTTGAGATAAAGGATCTTGGTAATCTGAGTTATTTTCTTGGGCTAGAGGTACTTCAAGGGGAAAATGATATTTCTCTTTCTCAGATTAAATATGCTTCTGACTTGATCTCTTGGGCTCAACTTACTAATGATACGATAGAGACTACTCCCAGTGAACCTAATGCGAAATTTACTTCTACTGATGGAACTTTGTTGAAAAATCCCACAGCCTACTATTAGTTAGTTGGGAGTCTTATTTATCTCACTGTGACTAGACCTGACATTGCATATGCAGTGCACATTGTTAGTCAGTTTATGCAGTCTCCTCGCACCACTCACTATGCCGCGGTCCTTCGTATCATTAGATATGTTAAGGGCACTCTATCTCATGGCCTCCATTTTTTTGCTAGTTCTTCACTTGTTCTACGAGCTTATTCTAATGCAGATTGGGGTGGCGATCACTCTGATTGTAGATCTACCACTGGATTCTGTATTTTCCTTGGTGATTCTCTAATCTCATGGCGAAGCAAGAAACAGACTTTGGCCTCTCAATCTAGTACTAAGTCTGAGTATCGAGCTTTGGCTTACACTACATCTGAGATACTTTGGCTTCGTTGGCTTCTCACCGATATGGGTGTGGCTTAAGATTCCTCCACTTAGCTCTATTGTGACAGTCAGAGTGCCAGACAGATTGCTCATAATGATATGTTT
The DNA here is from genome assembly GCA_026686845.1 of Adenanthera pavonina. Classification (NCBI taxonomy): domain Eukaryota; kingdom Viridiplantae; phylum Streptophyta; class Magnoliopsida; order Fabales; family Fabaceae; genus Adenanthera; species Adenanthera pavonina. The sequence goes on from JAIVEN010000008.1 coordinate 27,543,974, forward strand.
CATGAGTGGACCAAACATATTGAAATCGACTGTCACTTACTCGATAGCAAATTCTTTGTGGCACCCTCAAATTGCTTCCCATCCGGACTGCCGATCAACCTGCTGACTTGTTTACCAAGTCTCACAATCCAGGCCGGTTTCACATTTTAGTTAGCAAACTCAAGATGTTTGATCTTAAGCCATCTTGAGTTTGAGGGGGGGTGTTAATTAATATTAATGATTTTGTAATTATGATATTGATTCTATTCTGTATTCATTTGTATTTATTAGCTTTTATTAGGTGATTTCCTTTTATTATATATATATTGTATACATGGGTTCAGTATAATGCAGTTCAGATTTCCAGTTAATTTTCTTCCTTCGTTTCTCTTCCATTTCTCTCAAGCTTACTGGGCTTGGATAGGCTGAAGTGAGGCTAAGATTCTTTTTGTTTGGTTTTTTATATGGTGTTTGATCGTAGCTTTATTTACTTTTTTATTTATTTTAAAAATGGACCCTCAAAACGTGTTTTCATGCTCATAGTGAGGTCCACCTCAATTTTTTTGGGGCAATAAAACTACATCCGTCTTTTTTTAAAAGTTAATTTTTATTTCCATAATTATTAAACATTTAAAAATATAAAATATAATGTAAAAATTTTCAACGATTCATACAAGCATGTTGGAAAAAAAAGTAACTTTTGCCCGTATACCGAGTACGTAATTAGAATTTTTTGTTTTGAAAGAAATACTGTGAAATTTTTTGGGTGAATAGAAAAATCGGCAAACTTATAAGAGAAGCCACAGACCCCACATAATTGACCAAACTCTAAAGTAGAAAAGGACCCAACATATGAAAGCGTGATCATACTACCTGGTTCTCTGGCCCAGTTAGCAGATGATTAGATTCTTGTAAGGTTTGGCATATATATATATATATATATATATACATATATATATATAAGACTTTATTAAAAATGGTAAAATTTATTTGGATGATTTCTAGGTATTAAAAAAAATTAATCTTTATTTGTATGTTGCAAATGGGAGATACTTCATCCGACTCATATTATAGGAGATTTCTAATTATTTTACATTTATTAAAAAAAACAAATTGCATATCTTAAAATTATAAAAGACAATCAACATCTCAATTTTATTTTTATTAATTATTAATAAAAATTATTTTAAAAATTCTTCCTCTCTCTTCCTATCTTTTTTTCAACTTATAAGATAATAATTAATAAGAATGAAAATGATAAATTCATACTAAAAATTATATAATTTCTTATATTTTAAATTAAAAAAAATTATAAAAAAATCTTATAATATATGAACAGCCGATATTAACCTTACTAAAAAAAAAAGAAAAGAAAAAAAGGGTGTTGCCGCTAATTCATTTCCTGCGCTCAATCAACATCACACGTGCAAACCTTATCCATCATATTACACACTCCAAGACAACATATTCATTTTTTAAGTAAGGGTGTATTTGGATTAATTTATGTATAAGTGATTATGAGAATAAGTGTCTATTTATAATAGATTATGAGAAGATTTAATTATATCAAAAGTAATTTATGTTTGGATATTTTTACCCCATAAGTGATTTTGAGAAAAGAAATATGTTTAGATTTTAGTAGTTTAAGTGATTATTGGGTGGATAATGAGAAGAAAATGTGAAATAAGTGATTATGGGAGAATAAATAATTATTATAAATAGTTTCTACCTGCTCAGCAAAATAATTACTTAAATATAGCATAAATGATTATTGTGGTTACCTTTTTATTTGGATACTTCAACTGATAAGTGATTATAAGATATCATAAGTGTTTATTCATACTATCCAAACAAACACTAATATATAAGTCATTTTTGGTAAGTGCTATTTGAGCACGGAGACCTACCTTAGTCCTAATGGGACCTAAGTTACATAAACTTTTGTTCAAAAAATAAAAATAAAAATGAGATAAATATTTTTGGCATATCGTAAAAAGAAATGGGTATTTGTTTTTTATTGGATAATAATCCTTTTAATATAAACATATATTAAAATATTTGTTGTTAATTTTAAATTCTTTACAAATATTAGATTTCATTTTTTTTAAATATAACACTATGCTAAAAAGAACAAAAAAAAAAAAGACTTCATTAGCGATGGTTTTCTACCTTTGCTAGCCGTTATGTGCCAACATAAGGAGTCACAAACATTAGCTGTTTAAAAGCGCTCGACAACTGCTAACAATGATTTAGCTTTCTTCTTTTTGCTTGCTCCGATAAAGACACAAACAATAGAGAGGGGAGCCTCGATGTCTTGTGTTTGTAATTAATTCCAGGGGTGTTTATTACCTTGGCTTAGTGGCTTCATTCAAAAAGGTCAAAAAAAAAAAGCACTAACAACCGCTAACAATATTGGTTACACTTATATCCTTTTGTTAGCAACTAGTATGTAACCCGTGCAATGGGGTCAATAAAATTATCTATATTTTTAGACATATTTATTGATAAAATTATACATATAATTGGAAAACAAAATAACATTATGAAATATTCATTGTATTAGTAATATGTGACTATAAAGGAAATAATAATGTAAAATTATTAATTAAAATTATTAAATATTATTTTGTACACAATATCTAAAGTTGTGTCACTTAAATTATTATCCTTAACTAAAATCATTACATTCAATCCACTATTAGATTGCATACATAATATAAAAATATAGAGTTGTCTACGTGTAAATACAAGTGATATGGACCCCATGAGTAACCTGTCTCAGGAACCCAGAAATTATAGAGGACAGCAATGCGGAAGCTTGACTCAAGCGGGTTGATCAAACTAGAACCCAATGAGAACTTGCCTCAGAGAACTCTAACTATAAAAGACTCCACAAGAGGATATCACTCTCTTGATAAATCGGGTGTATTCTCAAAAGAACACAAAGAACTAGTGACACTCACTAATTGAATAAAATCTAAATAATATTGATCTGTTCAAAAATATTACAATGAGGAGTTTTAAATAGAAAAGTAAATACTAATTCCTACTAGGACTTTGAACTCAATTAGATAAAGATAACCTTAATTCTAAGTAAATTAAGTTAAATCTAAGCCTATGATTGGTTTATTTGAGTACAAATAGGAATCTATAAATTATTTATCCTAATCTAAATCAAATAAATTTAAAAAGAATAAGATAAATAAAATAATTCAAATTAATCCTAAAAATTAAAATAAAATCTAATATTATCCTAAAACTAATTCTAGGTGGCTTGGGCCACTCTTTCCAACTGAGCTTCTCCTGGACCATGGGCTTGAACAAGAATTATAACTCTCTTTTGGACCTCATACTTAGATTCTTCTTCTTCAAATATCTTGAACTCATTATCTTGTAAATTTCTAATCAAGCCCTGTAGAGCTTCTCTCATAGCTCTAGTCCTACATCTAGTTAATGGGCCTCCTATTACCTGAACTGGGTCTTTTGGGACAGTGCTCTTCCATTCTTGGATCCACCCATGGACTCCATCATTCCCTCCCTCCTCGAGAGGATTCATCCTCGAATCTGTAGCATCATACAAGGATAGATCCGAAACATTAAAGGTAGCACTCATGTGACTTCCATGGGAGCTTGGCAAATCAAGTCGGTAAACATTATCATTGATTCTCTCGAGCACTTGAAAAGGTCCATCTCCACATGGCTGGAACTTTGATTTCCTTTGCTCAGGAAACCTTTCTTTCCTCAGGTGTACCCAAACCCAATCACCAGGTTCAAATACAACTCTTCTACGGCCCTTGTTGGCTTGTTTGGCATGCTGTTCATTTTTCCGTTCAATGTTAGCCCGAACTCTTGCATGCAACTCCTATACAAACTCAGCTTTTTTCTTGCCATCAAGGTTAGTTTTCTCATTACATAGCAAAAGTAAGATATCAAGAGGCGTCATAGGATTAAACCCATAAACAATTTCAAAGAGAGAATAAGATGTAGTTGAATACACAGCCCTATTATATGCAAATTCTATATGAGACAAATAACTTTCCCAATTCTTTAAGTTCTTTTGAATAACTGTACGCAACAAAGTAGTGAGTGTTCTATTTACTACCTCAGTTTGTCTATCAGTCTGTGGATGTACAGTAGTGGAAAACAATAATTTAGTCCCTAATTTATTCCACAATGTTCACTAAAAATGACTTAGGAACTTAACATCTCTATCACTTACAATAGTCCTAGGAATCCAATGCAATCTAACAATCTCTTTGAAGAATAGATCAGTAATGTGAATAGCATCATTAGTTTTAGAACAAGGAATAAAGTGTGCCATCTTGCTAAAACTATTAACAACCACAAAAACGCTATCTTTACCACTTTGAGAACGTGGCAATCCCAACACAAAATCCATAGAAATATCAATCCAAGGATGTTGGGGAATAGGTAGAGGGGTATACAAACTATGAGCACTAACTCTAGATTTTGCATGTTTGCAAGTAATACATCTATCACATACTTGAACAACATCATGCCTCATTGAAGGCCAGTAAAAATGTTCATGCAAAAGTTCTAAAGTTTTATGAATTCCAAAATGCTCCATTAAACCACCACCATGAGTTTCTTTAACAAGCAATTAACGCAAATAACAATGAGGAATGTAAAGTTTATCTTTCTTGAAAAAAAAACTCATCAAATCTATAGAAATCTTGAAATCCATGCTTTTCACATGATTTCCAAGTTTCTGAAAAATCTGGATCATTATCATACAATCCCTTAATCAGCTCAAATCCAAGCACTTTAGCATGTAAAGAAGTAAGAAGAGAATACCTGCGTGATAATGCATCAGCCATAATGTTTTCTTTACCTTGCTTATGCTTAAGAATGTATGGGAAGGTATCAATGAATTCCATCCATCGAGCATGCTTCTTGTTCAACTTACTTGTGACTTTAAATACTTTAAACTCTCATGATCAGAATGTATTATGAACTCTTTTGGCCAAAGATAATGTTTCCATGTTTCTAAACCCCTTTTTAATGCATAGAGTTCCTTTTCATATGTAGAGTAGTTTAAAGTTGATCCACTAAGCTTTTCACTAAAGTAAGCTATAGGACGCTTATCTTGTATCAAAACAACCCTAATTCCTACCCCGGATGCATCACACTCAATTTCAAAGAGTTTACTAAAATCAGGTAGCACTAAGAGTGGTGCATTTGTGAGTTTGTATTTCAAAGTGTTAAATGCTCTATTATGAACTTCACCCCATTTAAATGTCACATTCTTTTTTACTAGGTCATTTAAAGGTGCTACTATGGATGAAAAATCCTTAACAAATCTCCTATAAAAACTAGCCAAACCATGAAAACTTCGGACTTCATTTGCATTCTTTGGGGTTGGCCAATCTTTGATCGCTTTGACCTTCTCTTCATCCACACAGATTCCCTGTGCTCCTACAACAAAGCCAAGAAAAACCACCGAATCCAAGCAAAAAGAACATTTTTCCAAATTTGCAAAAAGTCTATTTTCCCTCAAGACAATGAAAACTTCATACAAATACAAAACATGTTCATCTAAACTCTTGCTATACACTAAGATGTCATCAAAATAAACCACTATAAATTTTCCTATAAAGGAATGAAACACATGGTTCATTAGACTCATAAAAGTGCTAGGTGCATTAGTTAATCCAAAAGGCATAACTAACCACTCATAAAGTCCAAATTTTGTTTTAAAAACTATTTTCCACTCATCACCTTCTTTCATTCTAATCTGATGATATCCACTCTTAAGATCAATTTTAGAAAAGAATAATGCACCATGCAACTCATCTAACATATCATCTAGCCTAGGAATAGGATAGCAATATTTTACTGTTATTTTGTTGATGGCTCTACAATCAACACACATTCTCCACTTTCCATCCTTCTTTGGCACTAATATCACCGGTACCACACATGGGCTCAAGCTTTTCTTTACAAATCCTTTTCGCATAAGCTCCTCAACTTGGCATTGAATTTTTTTTGTTTCTTTTGGATTCACACGATATGCTGGACGGTTTTGGATGGAAGCTCCGGGTATAAAATCAATGCGATGTTCTATGCCTCTTATGGGAGGTAGACCATCGGGTATTTCCTCCGGAAAGAGATCATCAAATTCCTGCAAAAGAGTAACAACACTAGAATGCAAGGAAGTATCAAATTAGTTAGTAGATAAGTATATATCCTTGTACATAAGCACAAATACTTCTTGCCTCGCCATTAAAGCTCTTTTTATCTCTCCTTTTTCTATCAACAAACTCACTTTATTGTTTTCCTCACTCTCTTTATCACTTTCTTCTCTCATTTTCTTCTCTTTCTCACTTTTTCCTCTCTTTTTAAATTTCTGCAATATTTCAGATTTTTCTGATTTTTCACTCTCACTCTTTTCTTTTATATTCTCATCTTTCTTTTGTAACTCTCTCATTTTGTAATCTCTTTTGAATTCTCACTTGATCCTCATATACTTCTAGAGGAGTTAATGTCACTTTTTTGCCTTTATACTTGAAGGAGTAGAAAATAGTGAACCCATCATGGAGTACTCGTTTATCATATTGCCATGGCCTTCCAAGCAGTAAATGTCCTGAAAACATTGGAGCTACATCGCATAAAACTTCATCATGATATTTTCCTATTGAAAAGGGAATTTGAACCTGTTTGGAAACTTTGCAGCTACCACTATCATTCATCCACAGGAGATTATGGGGATTATGATGCTTCAAGGTAGGCAAATTCAATTTCTCGACTAGTAAAGTACTAGCAACATTGGTACTACTACCACAATCAATAACAAAGCAACATAATTTGTCTTTGATCAGACATCTTGAATGAAAAAGTTGCTCTCTTTGTTCATTATCTTGCTCCTTTTGAGGTTGAATACTAAGAGCTCTTCCATTGAAAAGGAAATTCCCTTCATGTAATGGCTCATAATATCCATCTTCCAAAGACTTATCTGATGATTTCTCTTCATTTTCACTTTCAGCTTCAACTTTAACTTCAGCTTCACTTTCACTTAACAGTTCACCATTTTTAGGGATGGTCATGACTCTTTTGTTTGGACACTGATTGGTGATGTGTCCAAAACCTTGACACTTAAAACACCTCTTAGAAGAATATGAAGAAGGTTTAGTGTCATATTTATCTCTATATTTTGAATTTTTAGGCTTGCTTTCCTCCTTGTGTCGTGAGGAAGACTTGAAGTCTTTTGGTTTCCCATCTTTCCATTTATTAACGGATTTAGATTCCTTCCAAGAAGAAGTGGAGTAGAAGGATTTTCTGGCTTTTAGTTGCTTCTCCACAAGAATGGCTTTGTGCAAAAGATCTTCTATGTCTGTGTAATGCTCTAAATTTCTGGCCTCAAACGATTGAGAAATCGTGCCATGGTTTGTTCAAGATCTTCTACTACGTTTGCTCGAACCAAAGTTACTTCCAATTCTTTGTAGAATTCATCAACACTTCGAGTTCCCTGCTCTATTCTTTGTAATTTAATATGTTAATCATGATAGTAATGGCTAGGGATATACCTCTTTCTTAAGGCAGCTTTCATCTCATACCATGAACTCACAGGATGTTCTCCATATCTTCGTCTACTAGCTTGTAACTAGTCCCACCAAATACTTGCATATTCAGTGAATTCTATTAACTCTAACTTTACTTTCTTTTCTTCAGAGTAGTTGTGGCACTCGAACACATGTTCTACTCTTCTTTCACATTCCAAGTATGCATATGGATCATCATTCCCATGGAAAGGTGGAATCTTTAATTTGAGTTCTCCTAGATCATTATCACGCCTAGAAGAATTCTTGCCTTTTAAAGTAGACTCCTCTATGTCTAACTCATGATCTTCTAAGTCTAGTTCAAGCTTTCTTTGTACCTTCTTTCCCTTTGTAGCTAATTTAACACTATCTACCCTTTTGTTGATGTTGGCTAATTCAGCTTTCAAAGAATCCCACAAGAATTTCATGTCTATTGGACCCTGTTCACCTTCACCTTCAATTTCTCTGTTTCCTCCTTTACTTGCAGGCATCCTGAAAAATATTAAGAAAACAAAGAAAAGAATCTCGCACACTCTTCTCACGTGTTTTGCTCTAAGGATGTTAGTTCACTCGTGTATCACACTAAAAATTGGCTTTTTCAATGATGTATCTCTCTTGCCTTTTACCACTCAAACTAGTATCTTATAGTGTTCTTAAGAGAATCACTATTACCAATCAAGAGCTAATGGAAAAATAATATACTAGAGTTCAAGAGTCAACTCTCAAAATAATAATAAACAATTTTATTTTTGGCTCCCTTTTTTTTTAATTAGGCCGTACTTTTTTTATATTATTTGGCCGTACTCTTTTTTTTTCTTTCTCTCTTTTTTTTTAAACCACGATCACACTTTCAGCTCAGCAAATGATTTCAGCTAGCAGCAATAATTTCAGGAAACAGAAATTTTCATATTTTTTTTTCAAGCAAATATTCAACAAAAGAAAATATTCAGCACTAATTTTAGAATGGAAGGATGCAAATCTAAAAAGAGAAGACGATTCGGATTTTACCTGAGGGAGACGTGTTAATGAGGCTAGAGACGAAGGGCGATCTTTGATGATGAAGCTGAATCTATAATTTTGGGAATGGAGGATGCGATGACTTAGATCTCAAATTGGGAGTGAAGGATGACCAAATAAAACGGGAGACGAGTTGCTGCAGAATGAATTGTGAAAGAGAAAACAAGACGAAGACTGAATCTGGATTTGCGCTTAAGAGGAGATGAGCACGAGACGCTTTTCTATTTTGCTGATGGAGACGCGTGCTTTTTTTTTTTTGCCGAAGGAATTACAGTCTGTTTGCTGAGGGAGAAGACAGTGTTTGGCTAAGGCGTGTTTTGCTGCAGTTTTTTTTTAGCAACAGATTTTTTTTTTAAATGGCCTATGATGGAAGATGACACGTGGTTGATGACGGGGACAAATGTCTGAATCCAACCTGGCTCTGATGCCAACTGATATGGACGCCACAAGTAACCTGTCTCAGGAACCCAGAAATTACAAAGGATAGCAATGCGGAAGCTTGACTCAAACGGGTTGATTAAACTAGAACCTAATGAGAACTTGCCTCAGAGAACTCTAACTATAAAAGTCTCCACAAGAGGATATCACTCTCTTGATAAATCGGGTGTATTCTCAAAAGAATACAAAGAACTAGTGACACTCACTAATTGAATAAACTCTGAATAATATTGATCTATTCAAAAATGTTACAATGAGGAGTCTTAAATAGAAAAGTAAAATGCTAATTCCTACTAGGACTTTGAACTCAATTAGACAAAGATAAGCTTAATTCTAACTAAATTAAGTTAAATCTAAGCTTATGATTGGTTCATTTGAGTACAAATAGGAATCTATAAATTATTTATCCTAATCTAAATCAAATAAATTTAAAAAGAATAAGATAAATAAAATAATTCAAATTAATCCTAAAAATTAAAATAAAATCTAATATTATCCTAAAACTAATTCTAGGTGGCTTGGGCCACTCTTTCCAACTGAGCTTCTCCTGGACCATGGGCTTGAACAAGAATTATAACTCTCTTTTGGACCTCATACTTAGATTCTTCTTCTTCAAATATCTTGAACTCATTATCTTGTAAATTTCTAATCAAGCCCTGTAGAGCTTCTCTCATGGCTCTGGTCCTACATCTAGTTAATGGGCCTCCTATTGCCAAAAGTAAGTCTTTTAAGACAGTGCTCTTCCATTATTGGATCCACCCATGGACTCCATCAACAAGTTTTGGCAAATATAAACACATATTGCACAAACTTTGCCCCTAACTCTTGTTTATGGTCAAAGCAAAATTTAACATTGCAAAAAATTACCATCTTTTCATACTAAATAATAATCTTGAATCTGATGGAATTATAAATATTCTAAGTATACAAACTTTCAATCGTTCATGCATTTGATCCAGATATGACTTTAACTTGAAATATATGCTTGTTAGTTTGTGTAACAATGAGATGAGTGCTATTACAAAAACCCAATGACTTGTCAATATTTCTCATAAAAATAATAAGTACTCCAACATTTAACATAATTTCATGATTTGGAAAACCTGATATGAAAATTAAATTCAATAATTTAGTGGAATAAAGATTATTAACAAAATCTATATTGTCATTTTCCTTTAATATACTATCAAAATCATAGTACATCATATCTTCATCTGGTAATAAAGATAACATGTATTTATTAACATTATCAAACAGACAAAGTGTGGGCTAATATAACTCTATCTCATAAATAAGATGAAATATTTAATTTCTCATAGAGATTTGAATATGGTCCCTACAATTGATATATTATGATTATTTGAGATGTCCAATAAAAAATCATAAGAAATCTTAATATCAGTGATCCTATCATTCGAATCAGTAATTATTCTATCATCTATAGAAAGAATCCTTTGAGTAAACTCTTCTATTTCTCTATTGGCATAAGATAAATTGATTGGAAGGAATCTTATATTTCTTGTAAAAGTGAGGAATTTACATTGATTCCAAATGTAAGATAAATTAATAGTAGTAAAAACTATATCATGCTAAGTCTTTCTTGGCATTACAGGTAGAATTTGTTTAAAATCCCCATCAAATACAATTACTTTATCTTCAAAAGAAAGGTTCATAGCTAAAGAATTGTATAGTTTTAGGATATATCTAAGGCTTTGATCGTGAGTCTTAAAGCAAAATTTGTCGGTAATAGGTGCCTCATGCCATATAATTAATGAAGTATGAACCAACAACTCAGCAAGATGACTACACCGCTTTATATTGCATATCGTATCTTCATAAACATCAAGAGATATGTAGAATTGTGAATGCGCAGTTCTTCTACTTGGCAATAATAAAGAAACAATGTCATTTAATGCTATATTAAGAATAATTTTGCCCTTGAATTTAAAAGAGATTAAAAGAGTACTTCATACATATGTTTTACCACTACTTCCATATCTATAAACAAAAAGTACTCCTCCTTTCCTAGATATATATAATAGGAAAGTATAAAAATTTTTATACATCCCCTAGAATGTATGTCAAATAACTATACATAATATAACATTATATATATATAATGGTATAAACCAAATACATGAACTATATGAAAAAATATAAAAAAAAAATCTCTAATGAATATTTGAGAGTAATATTTTATTAAACAAATGTCCCCAACGCATTTAATATATCTGAACTTGGATGAAATCTTTCAATCTGAGTGACAATAGCCATCGATCATGCATAAAATAGGTTGTAGAATTAGTTGGAAATATTTTTTGCATTAGAATGTAAGCTACATTTTCTTCAAATCCTCCTTTCTGCAATTTTATTAGAGATCATATTGATTTTTTAGTAATGTTTTGCAAAACATTTGCGCAGTGTTTATTTTCAAGGAACGTATCACAATTTAAACATATATGTGTAAGAAAGAAACTTTGATTGCAGAAGAGTAGACTTGTTAGAAGATCAAACAATATAATCTCAAATATGTAAATATTATTCGATGATAAATCAAATATTAAATTAAACACACACATACAGATATATATATATATATATATGTATTTGTAGATAAAAATCATAAAAAATAAATAGAAAATAGATATTAAAAATCATTAGAGTTGGGTTACATAAAAAGTTAGATGACTACTATTAAGCAAATTAAGATAATTCGATTATAATCTATAAGAAATTAGATGATCAACCTTAAAAATCTTAAAATTGTAGATACTCACATCCATAAATAATCCAATTGTAATCATTAACTAAATACATATAGAAGAAATATTAATAACGGAGTAAATTAAACACAGTAAAAAATGACTCTTCCAACACAACATAGGAAGAATTATAGCAGATGAAAAAATGTCTATCAAACACGATAAAAGACGACCACGCTAATTCATTTTGAATTGATACAATTATTTATAGAGTAGAAAGATAACATATTAGTTGTAATATTAATTCAATAATAAATCTGCAAATATTAAATAGAATATTATAGATAGATAAAATATTATTTTACATATGTAAATTCTTTAAAATTTTTGAATAGGTATACAACATCAAGTAAGCAATCACAAAAATTCTTAAATTAAATCATTTACAAATAATAATGAAAAACTGTTTTAATTGAAATATAACTATTAATTAAATTTAACAAATGGTTTAATATATGTATATGTATATAAATTATCTGAATAATAGTATAATTTAAATTTAAATAATAGCATAAATATCATGAATAGGTCAAACATAATAATATATTATTTGAGATTTTATACATTCTTTATTTATGATTTTAAATCTATTATCTTTTTATATTTTCTATATTTTATATTATAGTTAGTTTAAAATTAATTGATTTTCCTATTTTGATTAAAATATATTTTTGATGATACATTTGCAAATGTATTTATAGACAAAAATTCATGATTCAATTAATAAAAATAATTTAATTTTGATTGCAATCATGTACTATCATAATAGTCTTTTATAAAGAGCACTTTTGGATAAAAATAAATCACTCACAACTAATTTAAAATTATAAATTTAATAAATAATAATGTAAAACATATGAAACTTAAGAAAAATATAGCCATAATTTATTTTCTCACTGTTCAATTAAAGATATGTTGATTTTATTATTATTATTTTTTTTTTCCAGCTTGATTTTATTATCTATTACAAAGACGATATTCATTAAAATTAATTTTTCAAACTGTAAGGTCGCATATTTTAATTCTTATTTTGAGATAGTAGTAAATAACGAATAGATAATATAACAATATCAAATTTAAGATAGGTGATCATCAATTTATATAAACCTAATAAATTAATTGAAAACCTCAACTAATATTGAAAATGATTGAAAAAAAATAAATGTCATTTAACACATAAGTCTTAAAATTCAAAAAAAAATTCTCAAAAGACTAACGTAGTAGCATGGCTTCTAGATTTTGGTTATATTTATTTATATATGATATATTGCATAAGTAATATTTAAATAAAAAAATCTCATAAAATATTTGTAGGAGCTAAATTGTATTATCCATAAAAAAATCATTTTAAAAATTATAAAGAGTTGGATTTTTCTTTGATGATTATAATTTTTTTAAGATGTATAAATAAAATAAAATATAAATAAATAAAAAATATATTGAACAATTATGAATAACCATCAATCTATATTAAATCACATTTTTTTCTAAGTTATAGATTTTATTGAAGCTATAGATTTTATTTTCCTTGATTTTTATTTAGTTTGAAATAATAATTTAATTAGACGAATTCTTAAATTTTAAAATTTGAACTCAAATTGTTATAGAGTAAGTAATCAATCTTTACCCTTAATACCTAGGATACTACAAAAAAAAAATCTATTCATAGAATTGATTTTATAGTCTAAGATTGATTTGTAGCAATTTACACATATATCTAGTATTTGATATGAAAAAATATTTATTAGAAATATCATAATCTATAAAATTGAATTAAGTTGAAATCTAAAATTACATTAAATGCAAATTGATTTGCTAAAGATAGTTTCATTTTAATATACTCATTCAAATATAATTGAAAAAAATTAAATCACCTAATTACTGAACAAAATTAATAGTCATTAGTTATGTTTTTTATTCAAATTTATTAAATAATTATTGATTTAAATTCCATTTAAATTATTAAGTCAATCTTAACTAAAATTCTTATTAATTTGATTAGTTTGACAATTGAAGGATTTAATATCGATTTGAAAATTTATATTAATTAAGAAATTTGTTAAATTATATGATTTAATGTTGATTAGGATTAGAGTAATTTATTAGAGTTTTCATATATAACTTTTTAATTAAATAAAGTATCCAATCTATTATATATACAAAATCAATGGATTGAACACATCATTGACAAAAATCTATTATATTGTATTAATTATATAATTTATTAATTGAAAAATTTGAGTTGCTTAACTTGAAAATTGATAATTAACCATCTTAACTCCCATTTATCTTAACCGATGTTAAAAGAATAACATTATTATTGATTGATTAAGTAATATTTATGGCCAGTAAATTTCTACCATAACCATATCTCAATAATTCTTTCTATTTAAAATTCTATAGTACCAAAAAATTAATGATTATATGAAAAAATAAAACCAAAAATCATCTTGATTCAGCAATACCTAATTAATTGTATTATTTTTATGATTGAATGTATCCAGTTAAAATATTAATAAAGAAACTCAAAAGGTCCATGAATTTCATATCTTGCAAATTCTATCATTTAAATATTCATCACATAATTAAACATTCAAATGATACGTTATAATAAAAAACAAATAAATATATAAAAAGAAGATATATATATATATAGTTAATTATTAATAATAAAATAAAAAGATACATTTCAATACAACAACTTTAAACACACATACTTATTATCTTCAATAATTATCTCCACCTTCTTTTGTTGCTTACCATCTTTCACCGACTGCTCAATTCCTCCAATCCCATTTAACTTGCTAATGACATCTATAAGAAATTGGATAGTGATAAATAAATTTATACATATAACAAACTAAAATGTAAAATTGGATATAATTAAAATTATGTATACCAACTAAGAAATGATCATCTGAATTCATTAATCATTAAAAGAAATAAACAAAAAATCATATGGATATATATTTTCATTATCAACCTGAAATTCAACATAGGTTGAATATTGTAAATGTTATATAAGTTCATGGTTAGTGATGCGGTATGAACCGATACTATTTCCAACACCAAATGTCTTTATAATATATACTTTGCCCTTCTTCAATATATTCTTAAACTTAAAGAAGAACAATTTTTTTATCACTCCATGAATACAATCACCCTAATTTAACATAAAAAACAAAAACAGTTAGAGACAATAAAATAACCACTATAGAATAATATATACATTATACATTAAAAACTTACATTAACATCTTGCAAAACTAACTCAATTGAGTTATAATCATTTGATGAATGATGTAAGGGCATCTTTCGTAATTGTATAATCCTAACTTTAATTTGTCAATCATGTCTCAGAGAATTGAGAATTGAGAATTGATAGCCCTCACAACATCATAAGATACCTCATGAACATTCCTCGACATGAAGAAACAATTGAAACAATAAAAAAAATAAATTATGGCAACAACTACTTGAGGTATGATGAAAATTGTGGTATGGAGTCAAATAGGAATGTTGATTTTATAAAAAAAAATACCACATCACAATAATAAAAAAAGAATCAATTTCGATTGTAATCATATCATAACAATATTTCTCAAATATCACTCAACAAACAAAAACAACTTAAAAACAAATAGTTTAACCATTATACATGATAAAATAAAACAAACAATAGGATAAAATACAAAAAATAAATATAATATGTTCATAAATAAACGTATGTCAACTAAAAGAAGAAAAAATTGTCATAACAATTTCTAAATCTCATATCTTAACTACTCTTAAGAAATAATAATAAATAACTAACAATATAATCTCACAAATTGATTTATGGATAAATATAAACTATTGATTTATAATAATATCTAAAAGTATAAATCTCGATATCTTAACAGCTTTTAAGATATAATAGTAAATAACTAATATAAAATCTCAAAAATAATAACTCAAATTTTACTAATTTTTTCCAAAATATTGACGTGGAGGCTTGAGATTCCAGCTTTTAATTCTACTTTTATATATATAATAGATAGATTATAAATATTAACTGCTAATTAACTTTATTTATTTTTAATAAAAATTTCATCCCTGCCAATAAATGACTTTCCCCAAGCCTCCGATCGTACACATCAAATTTCATACCCTTTATAGATTTCAGTGTCGTCTTATTGCAGGTATCATCATCTTCTTCCAATTAACACGTACGCTGATTGTTTCTAACTTTGAACTCAACAATCTTGTGGCTGTCCTAGGATGAGTTTTGAACGTTCCATAAAGGTTGAGAAGGGGAAGCAACAAATGACGGGAGAGAGAGAGGAAACAAAGCTTGATGACCCAAGAGTGGTCTAGGGTTTTCTAAAGAGAGTATTTATACCACCAGAATTAGGGTATATATCCAACCTTCTAAAAAATTATAAAATTTCCCTTACAAACAATTTAAGTTAGAATAAAATGAAATTTACTAAAATAAAATTTTGATAAAAATAGGTTTGTCGTAACTTGATTTATATTTGGATTTTTATTGTAAAATTAAGTTTGATAAATTGAATGTGAAACAATAGTAAGTTTACAAATTAAAAAATATCTTCTCTAGTTTATTAGCCAAACATTGGTTTAGAGATAAAATAAATTTACATAATAGGGTTTGAAATAATGGCAAACAACATTTTTTTTTCTAACATGAGTTTGCAAATCCACGTTTGGAGCTGTTAATGGAATTCCAAAGAGGCACTTAAATAGAATCATTGACTTGAAGGATAGCTTGGAAGTTGGGGTCTCTTCTAATTAAGAGTTATAACTGAATATTTCATCATATTGGCTATTATAATTTATTTAATTATTAAAATGACCCAATCCGTTTTACTTTGTGAATATCGATATAAAACTTGATTATTGATTAATACTAATCCACATATAAGGAAAATTATTCCAACAATGGGGACTGTGGAAGATCTTAGAATGATCTTGACCATTGATTTTAAGATCTAGATTGCCACATCATTGATTTATATACCCTATATTTTCTTTGTGGGTAAGATTTTAAAATCGACTTTAAAGCTTGACTATTAATTAAACGGCTCACAAAGCCTATTTAAATAGTTTTTGTTAGTGATTTTTAACAAAGCCAAATTACTCAATTTATTAGATCTTTTTATTGGATTTAAATAGTTATCATCATTTTTATTATATTTTTTTAATACCACTAACTTATGTGCGCTAATAAAGCTTATTTTTAACGTAGTGTAAATTATTCAAAAAATCATAACGTATGTTTATTTTAATAATATTCTTTACTTGAACATTTATATTTCACTTTGTAGAAACTTTGTCAAAGTGGGTTATGGCAGGTATGCCATATACAATGGGCCGGTCTCTAGCGTTCAATTGCACAACTTAAAATAAATGGAAAAAGGATGCTCAAATATTGGATGCTACGTACATACACATCAGTCCTGCAATACACTACCATTCCTTCACTTGATAATAAGGAATGGAAAAAAAAAAACTATTTGGAAAGGAAAATATATATCACTATGGAGAATAGATTTTTTTTTTAGAATATTGTGAAAATAAGGTATTTCCAAAAGCTCATAAATTATTATTTTGCTCATATGTGCACGAAAACTAACCGTTTAAATGACCTTGATTATTAAATTAAAAATGTAAAATTATTGCAAAATCAACAACTTAATTTTACTTTTGTGCCCGTTGGGAATTATAAACTTTCATAACCTCCCATAGCTCCATTTGATTTATTGAAATCTTTTCTTTACTACATTCATATTTGTAACCACAACAGTTGAACGTTGGGTCATCATTCACTTGAACAAGGATCACCACATGTTTGTGCGTGAATTCTCTCGTTGTGTAGTCAATAGCCAAGAAAGGTTAGCTACCTTTACTTTTTCATATATATATATATATATATATTACAAATTTGTCTTCTCGTAGTTTTATGTCGCTGATTCAATCTCATGAAGGATTGTTTTATTCTAGGGCATAACTACGTCCCCATGCGGAATAGTCCTTATGGATATCATTGTGATGTGACTTTAGATTATTTATCTCTAATCCATTAACATTTTTCTGGTTGCCAACCCACCACCACCTCAAGGAATGGGATTCCGATTCCCACATAAATCGTGAAGTTTTTTACCAACCAAACATGGCCTAAAATCCCTCTAATGAGTTGAACATACTAACAGATGCCGAAACATTCATAAATTGCCACGAAGTCACAAAACTAGTCATAAATAATACTACCAAATTAATCCTGAACAATAAGTTCCAAAGCAAAGTAACAATATTTCTGATACATGTATTTCATATATAAATATATATATATATACTGATCTAATAAAGCTAATAATGAGAACCAAAATTCAGCAATACTAATCATGCCAAAAAACTACCATATCATCCTAGCTACAAGATCCTCCAATAAGCTCTTGCACAGAAATACCACAAGATATGAAGCTACAGATCAAAATAAGTGTATCATAATTCATATATATCATACTTGCTATCTAGCGTACACCAACACTAACCTAAAAGAGGAGAAATAAAAGAGTTCCCTTCTAAGAAGCTCATGTCATTGTGGTACATAGGAAAATCCAACAAGAGCTGCAACGCAGTGTCTGACGACTCTTCCATGTCATTAGAGATGGAAGAGTCATCAGAAGCCGCCATTAAAGTAGCTGTTGGAACTTCTGTAGTGATGGCGGAGAAAGACCCAGTAGTGGTAGCAGTGCACTTGGTGGAAGACGGCGATCCCGGAGAAGAGACGGCATTGCGACTACACATGGCGGTGGCGGAGGCATCATCTGGGTTCTTGTGATTCTTCATCATGTTGCGAAAGGCGTCGCCAACTTCGGAGTTCCACAGGCGGAGGAAGAAGTCCGCGTCGCCACCGTCAGGGGATTTGGTGGCGGAGGAATGAGTGAGGAGGGAGGTCTCCTTGGAGAGGCGAGCCTCGGCTTCGAGCCTGGCACTCTCCCACTGAGCCATGTGGCGAGTGGAAGTGGAGGCGGACTCGGACTTGGGGAAGTTCGGAGAGGAAGAAGAAGAAAGAGGTTTATGGGTTTGAGGGTCGAGTCCCATGCAGATGAGTCGCTTCTTCAGGTGGGTGTTCCATAGATTCTTTATCTCATTGTCTGTTCTTCCTGGTAGCTGTGAGGCTATCGCCGCCCACCTGCAAATTTTTTATTTGGTTTATTCAATTCTCAGGCACCAAAGACTCTAAATTTAACCATGTATAATTATTATTACATATTTGTCAAATATATTTTTGTACAGCTTATATATCACAAAATTAGCTTTCTCAAATTTCTTTACATATTATACTAATCCATAAAACTGAGATGGAATGCATCGGAATTCAGATTCTCTACTTCTTTCTATGCATCTTCTCTTCTACGTGCACACTTAAAATCTTATGAAAAATTAAAAAAGAAAAACGAAAAAAAAGGGAAACCCCAATTTTGGATCTAACATTGAGGGTAGCAAAGAAGCATTATAAGAAAGTGCAGCATATAGAGGTTTTGGACTCAAATTTTCGAGCACTGATCAGAATAACAAAGTTATTGTTTCATTTTGGAAAGGATCGATATAATGAAACAAGATATAATTTTAATGATGGAAATGAATACTAATTTCCTTGCTGCTTCAAAAATAATAACAAATCTAATTAATAGACTAAAGGATTTGCCTCCGTTGACGGGAGAAATTTCCTACGAGATAGAATAAGACAAGATTTTCTCCACCTAATATTCAAGAACAAGATGGGAAGTAACTGCATTATCAATAGAATTTTGCTATGCAATAGTTGAACCCCTATGTTGAATCACATTTCCAATTTTGATTGTATAGTAATACAAAAAATCATTTCTCACAAATTGGAAACAAGGGCGCTCCAACATTGCCATTTTCACCTTATCAAAACACCCTTTCAGACATGACTCTATATTAATATGCTTATAACCAAAAAAAATCCCTTAAATTAATTAGAAACCACATAATGTTAAAATTCATGTAAAAGAATTTCACAAATTGAATTGCTAGCTTCCCCATGTTACCATGCCTACTTTGAACAGCATATTTAGATGGGCTTTCAATTGTACCAAATATCAGGCATCAATAATTAAATTGACAGGAACTCATAAGGAAGCTCTGGTAGCTCATTATTAAAATACACACACACACACTTGTCTTGGTCTAATTACTGCAATAATTAAACTTGGAAGTAAGGTGAAATAGGAATTAGAAGGTAAATAAAGTACCTATTACCAAGGATGCCATGAAGCTGCATGACAAGCTTCTCTTCCTCGAGAGTAAAGGGACCACGTTTTATATCAGGCCTTAGATAGTTCGTCCACCTTAGCCTGCAACTCTTCCCACAGCGAAGCAGACCTATCGATCCCAACACAGCACAACCTTCATCTTTATTATTCTATTTCTATCACAGAGCAGTCATCATATATAGCATTTTCATTTTCAACAGTTACAAGACGATCTTGGTTGATTCTTTCTTACTCGGAAAATGAAAAAGAAAATGCATACTCTAGCTTTTTAGCTCCGTAACACAGAGGGAATGGGAAAGATTTGTAAGAACAGACCCCGAAATGAAGGAATCAAGTTTCCAGGATTCGAACTGAGTAAGTGCAGATCGCACCAAGAAAAGTCCATAAATGAATATAAATAACCCTAAAAGTTTGACTTTCACTTCAAAGTAGTTTCTGGCCATCTCAAAGAAGCATTCGGAAACAAGCATATATCACAGTTTACACTGAAAGTCAGAGAATCTAAAACTGAAAAAGCTTTTACCACCCAAAGTATATATGTTTGTTTCAAGAGAAATACTGAAGCTTGAAATGATGGAAAAAATGAAAGATCGAAACCTGCCAACTTAGGGAGAGAACGCCAGCTTCCATGGCCGCCATTCTTCTTGATGTAATCAACAAGAATCTCATCCTCTTCAGTCGTCCAGGGCCCTTTCTTCAAACCCCTCTTGTCGCAGCAGGGTGTTCTTCCCATTCTCGAGCCTTGTATTGTGCCTTTTCTTTTCGATTATGATTAACCAAGAGAGGATAAGTACTTGCTGGGGTCAAGAATTAAATGAGCTGAGTGTGGAAACTTGAATGAGCCTAGCTTAGGAGAGAGAGATATATAGAGATAGCGAGAGAGGGGTAAAAGTGAGAAGTGCAGACGAGGGAGACAGAGATGGAGAAGAAGGGTTTAAATGTTGGGAAAATGATACGATCCAAGAGAAAATTTTAGGTCGATGGGTCTGATAAAATTTGGAGGGTTAATAAATATCGTTGCATCTGTAGACGACAAAGAAGGACTTAAATGTCGGGAAAGTTGACAAGACCTTTTTACAGATTTTTAAGGTTATTTTTAATTGAATAAAAATTATTTTACATCTATATAGTAAATATTTTTTATAATTGTTTGTACTTTATCAAAACATTTTACCGACCCATTTTATGAAGGAATGAAAAAAATAATTTTTTTACCTATAATCTATATTGTATTGATATTTAAAAAAATATATATTCATATTTGATACGTATAAGATATTATATGTGTATCGTAATTTATGATATGTATCATATATATATATATATATATATCCTTAATTTTGTTTTTCAAAAATTTTAAAATGAGTAAAAGTTTTATAAAAAACTTAATTTTTTATTTTTTATTTTAGATATTTTTATTTATTTTTAAAATCTTTATTTAAAACTCAATTTTTTTATTTTTTTTTATCTTTGGTACATCAATTTCTCGAATATATATGTAAATTTTATATGTATATTTCTCATACCTATATTTTAAAATTTTAAAATTTGTCGTATCAAGCGTATTGTATCGTGTCATACCTAATACTCGTACCCATATCTATGGATCATAGTCTATAATTATAAATATGTAATGATATTCTGGCCAAAAAGAAAAATGCAATTTATCTTTGAGCATTTGACAAAAAAATCTACAAATATCACATTTCAAGCTATAAACATTCATGTGATCTTTTTTTTTCTTAATTTTTATGTCTCATATTTAAAATTCAAAATAATTTTATTTTAACATCAAAATTTGAAAATATACGAATGATACAAAATAGTATATATTAGTACTAAATGTGTATCACATCATTTATTTGATATGAGTGCATATATTTTTAATAATGGGTGGATAATAAATTGTTATTATTATTTTTTATAAAGGAAGTGAATGAGAAAGAAATAAAGAAAGAGAAAGTGGAAGAAGAAATAATAAGCGATGAGGAAAGGGCAGCGAGTTTGAAGCTGGGTTCAGCAATAATAAATGCATGTAGTGAGTAGAGGCATCGAGCTAGAGGTTGAATCGATGATTGAGGGGCGAGAGAGTTGCGCAGAACAGTGAAAGAAGAAGAGATTATGGTTTGAGGTTTTGAAAAAGCACAGAAGTAGGATGAGAGAGAGAGACACGATGATGGTGACGGCATTAATGGCTATCTGTAAGAGAAGAGAGAATTAATGGCGGATTCGCTGCGAGAAGAGAGAACAGCAACAGTGACACGCCCAGAGAAAAGGAGAGAAGAAGTTCATTAATGGCGTCCATCAAATTAATGAGCATGCAGAGTACGGACTCCTCATGCAATGACCTCCTCATTACTCAACCTCCCTGCCCTTTTTAATCCATGGCAGATACAACATCCGAGCAGTACAAAGAAATTTAAAAGATACTCTCTTGTCTCTTCAATCTAAAATATAACGAATTATCTAAATTTTTTTTTAATTTAAAATACAAGTTGTGTTACGTAATATTTAATAACAGTTTATCTTTTTAAATTTTATTTATTAATGATTAGTCTCATAATTTATAATAAAAAATAGTTGAAACAATTTTAATTATTAGTAATTAATAAGGGTAAAAATGAGATGTTGAGTTTTTTTTTTAGAAATTTAAGAGTGTAACTATCTTTCATTAATATGCGTAAAATAGTTAAAAACTCTTTATATTTTGGACCGAAGAAAATAAGTTAGAAACAAGAAATATAATTAAAAACAAGGGAGATGATTAAATTTGTTAGAAATTCTTTTAAAAAATATTCATTTAATGTTTAAAACTTATATCATATATTACTTTAGATATTGAATATAAGAAATAAATAATTAATTTAAATAAACTAAAAAATGGATAAAAAAAATTAAAATCATTAAATTTGTTAAAAATGAAATTTTTTAAAAAAAATCCTTATTTAATATTCAAATTCATATCATGTTATCAATATTTTACTATTATATTTTCTCTGTCATATGTAATTAATAAGCGGTCATATAAAAAATATCATTAAATGGACCAGACAATCCACATATATACCTTATATTTTGGACCAAGGTCCCTTTAAATTCTCTTATATTCAAAACTAGGGCAGTAATTAATGAAAATTAATTATGTATTCACTTATTTAATGAAAGACAAAATTGGAAACCAAATAAATACATAAGACAACTCACATTTGTATCTTATATTTTGGACTAAAATAAATTTCAAATGTATCTCATATTTAGGATTAGAGGTAGTATATATTTATAATTTAATTATATATAGTGTTATTTGTTGTAAATTTTATATATTATATTAATTAGACATTTTTTATGTTATAAAAATTATGAAAGGAGACATACAATTATAATTTATCAATAATAAAATTTAATTTAATATATATTTTATATTTCATATTATCTCATTATTTCCACACATATTGAGCTTTATTTTAATTGATACTCCATCCATCCCAATTTAACAGTCTTCATGTATTATTAGTAAAATATTAATTATTTTTTTATTATTGTAAATATTATAATAATTGTGTGGATACCCATAACCCCCTAACTCTTGGTATCCTCCACCTTTAATACCTTAAACTTCATAACTTCCTTAAGGTTAATGTCCTACACTTTATAACATTTATATTGAATGGCTTTTAGGGGGTTTTTCATAGTTAATACACTATAACCTACAAATATATAATATTATGTCATTATATCCTTATTTCTGTTTTTATAACTCTTGTGTGAGTCTTTAATGGTTTGAGACCTATAAATAAAGGACATGTACCTTATATTGTGATACTTGAAGGAAATAAGAAAAGCTCTCCACTTTGTCTCCTCTATATCTCTTCTCTTGTTCATCTTTCTTGCTTTTCTTTATTTTTATAACACGTTATCAGCATGACTTGCTCGGAGATTTGATGTATATGTTTTATAATACTTTATCAATTTGTTATATTTTATGCAAAAATGACCAATGTAATATCTATTGATTCTAACCTTCAATTATCTAATTTGGCTCTTGTGGGTGGAATTTATATTGTCAAGTTTTCCTCTTTCTTCTTCACCTTCTCCTTCTTCTTTGCTTTGGATTTGATTTTATCAATATGTTATGATCACCTCATTTGAAAATATACGTAATTGTAATTTTCTTTAATTTTAAAAGCATTATTATCATTATATGACTTTAATTAGGATAGTGAAAAACATAATGAATGTTGAATGTTACTTAGTTTTTAGATATAATTTAGTATGTAGATTTAATTTTGTTATTGTATTTATAATTTGTCATTTTGTTTATTTTTCTCTTTCAATTTCATAAAATTTTGTTGTTTTTGGAATTTTATTGTCATCATCATGAGTTGTTATCTAGTAGCTATTAGTATTTATTTAGAACTCATAACATATAATTTGTTTAGATCTCCAATATGTGATTACTTGATAAATTTTAAAGTTGATTATATTTTATTTTCTACATTATTGCTTATACTTTATATATATATATATTAACTTTTAGAATCAAATCTAATTCTTATTATTATTTTAATTTGATCCATGGCAAATCTTACCAAACTTGAGTTCATGGCCCTTGATATTATGGGAAAAGACTATATGTCTTGGGTGTTAAATGCTGAAATTCACCTAGATGCCAAGGGTCTAGGAGAGGTAATTTTACCAGGAAATGAGCAACTAATCAAGATAAGACCAAGGCAATGATTTGCCTTTGCCATCATTTGCATGAAGGATTGAAAGCGGAATATTTAATAGTAAAAGATCCGCTTGAGTTATGGAATAATATAAAAGAAATGTATGATCATAAAAAATAGTGATTTTGCCCAAAGCTCATTATGAATGGATGCATTTGCATTTGCAAGATTTTAAAACTATTAGTAATTATAATTCAGCAGTTTTTAAAATAAGTTCTCAATTGAAATTATGTGGTGAAAAAATAACTGATGAGGACTTATTGGAAAAAAAAACATTTTTCCACTTTTCATGCTTCAAATGTGTTCCTGCAGTAGCAATATCATGAAAAGGGTTTTAAAAAGTATTCTGAATTAATCTCATGTCTTCTTTTTGGCTGAACAAAATAACGAGTTATTAATGAAAACCATGAGATTTGTCCCATAGGATCTGCTCCATTCCCTAAAGTGAATGTGATAATGCGTAACAATTACTATGGTCATGGTCGTGGTTGTGGTCATGGTCGTGGCTGTGGACATGGTCGTGGTCATGGTCATGGTCATGGTCGTGGTCGTGGTAGGTGCCGTAATAATTATCATTTTCATGGTGGTGGTGGTAACAATTATAATCAAAATGACCACCAAAGGAAAAAAAAATAATGAAAGGCAAAGAAAGGACAAAAGTGGTCTAAGTAACTTTCCAAAGGCCACAGAAAATCAATATTTTAGATGTGGTATGAAGGGTTATTGGTCACATACCTGGTGTACACCTGAATATTTAGTAAAACTTTATCAAGCCTCCATCAAAAAGAAAGGGAAAAATGTGGAAACAAATTTGACTTACCAAAATGATGATATTAAGACAAATTTTGCATACAATGATGATGATCTTAATTGCCTTGATGGATCTGTTGATATTAATGGCATTGATATGACACATTTGGAAGTAGCCGACTTCTTTGAGAATCATGATTAGAGAAGTTGGGAATTAAAAATAATCAGAATGTTTGTGTTTATGTCTTTTATGATTTTCTCTTTTCATATTTTCTTTATAATAAAGGCTATATTGTTCATTATATAATTTTCTTATTCTGTCATATATTTTATTTCATCTAATTATGTCTCATGATGTACTTTCTTTCTTTTAATGAAGAACATGGATATTTCTTATCATTTGGTTGGACACAATAACGAAGATATATGCCTTGCGGATAATGCTACAACGCATACAATACTCAAAGATAAAAAATATTTTTCTCATTTAACAATAAGTGATGCAAGTGTCAATATTATAACAAGTAATTCAAAATTAATTGATGGCTCTGGAAGAGCAATTATAATATTACCTGGTGGGACAAAGTTTGTCATAGAAAGTACATTATTCTTTACTAAATCTCGAAGAAATTTATTAAGTTTTAAGGATATTCATCGAAATGGATATCATATTAAGACTATAAATGAGAAAAATATTGAATATCTACATATCACAGTTATTGTATCTAGAAAGAAGCATGTTTTGGAAAAATTACCTGCTTTATCATCTGATTTGTACTATACATATATTAGTACAATTGAAACAAATGTCATAGTAAACCAGAAGTTTACTGATAGAAACACTTTTATCATTTGCATGATTGATTAGGTCATCCCGGATCAACTTTAATGCAAAAAATTATTGAAAATTCACATGGACATCCATTGAAGAACCAAAAGATTCTTTAGTTTAAAAATTTTTCATGTGCTGCATGTTCTCAAAGTAAATTAATTATAAGGCCGTCACTAGCTAAGGTTAGGGCTGAATCGCTTGCATTTTTGGAATGTATTCAGGGGGTATATGTGGGCCTATCCATCCATCATGTGGACCATTTACATATTTTATGATTTTAATAGATGCATCTACAACTCGTAATTTAGCATTTGGTAGATTACTTGCTCAAATAATTCGATTAAAAGTATAGTTTCTAAATTATGCAATCAAGACAATTCATCTTGATAATGTTAGTGAGTTTGCATCACAGGCTTTTAATGACTATTGCCTATCAATTGGAAAACAATAGAAAAATATGTTGCATATGTGTATACTCAAAATGGTTTAGTAGAATCATTTATTAAACGCCTCCAATTAATTGCTTGACTAATACTTATGAGAACAAAGCTGCCCATTTCAGCATGGGGATATGCAATTTTACATGCAATAGCACTTATTCGCATCAGACCAACAAATTATCATAAATTCTCCCCATTACAATTGGCTTTTGGTCAGGAGCCGAATAATTCCCATCTTAGAATTTTTGCATGTGAAGTATATGTTCCTATTGCTCCATCACAACGTTCAAAGATGGGTCCTCAAAGAAGGTTGGGAATATATGTTGGTTATGAATCTCCTTCCATAATAAAGTATGTTGAACCATTAATGGGAGATTTATGTACGGTACAATTTGCCAATTGTCATTTTGATGAAACAATTTTCTCAAAGTTAGGGGGAGATAACCAATAACTGGAAAAAGAAATTACTTGGAATGCTTCATCATTATCACACTTAGATTCTTGAACAAAACAATGTGAATTAAAAGTGCAAAAAATAATTCATTTGCATAATATTGCAAATCAATTGCCCGATGCATTTACTGACCTAAAGAGAATTACTAAAACTTACATTCCAGCTGAAAATGCTCCAATTCGAATTGATGTTCTAGTAAAACAATCAGATAGTGCAAATGAATCTAAACCATGCTTGAAGCATGGTAGACCAATCAGTTCTAAAGATAAAAATCTTAGAAAAAGGAAAGGAGCATATAATCAAGATGGTTCAGTTGATGAGACCGATACTCTTGTAGAAGCCCAAGACATAACTAATCAAATGACTCTAGAAGTGGTTCATGTACCTAAAAACAATGAAGAGATCTCAATAAGTTATGTCTTTATGGGAAAAAAATGGAATCGAAAAGATATAGTTGTCGAAAACATATTTTCATATAATGTGACTGTTAAGATAAAAAATCAAAATGAGGATCTTGAAGCAAAATCTATTGAAGAATGTAGACACAGAAATGATTGGCCAAAATGGAAAGAGACAATTCAAGATGAATTAAATTCACTTTCAAAACATGAAGTTTTCGGACATGTAGTTCGAACACCCCTGGGTGTAAAATCAGTTGAATATAGATGGATATTTGTACGAAAACAAAATGAGAAAAATGAAGTTATTAGATATAAAGTACGATTTGTAGTACAAGGATTTTTACAAAGACCTGGTATTGATTATAAAGAGACCTATTCTCTTGTGATCGATACAATCACTTTATAGTATCTAATTAGTTTGGTAGTATATAAAAGACTTGATATGCATTTAATGGACGTTGTTACTACCTATTTATATGGTTCTTTAGATACTGAAATTTATATGAAAATCCCTGAAGGATTTAATATGCCAAAAACATGTAAAGATTCTCGAGAAAATTATACAATTCATTTACATAAATCCTTATATTGGTTAAAACAATCTGGACGAATGTGGTATAATCATCTTAGTGAACATTTGCTAGAGCAAGGTTACAAAAATGATGTAATTTGGCCTTGTGTCTTTATCAAAGGAAATGGATCAAAATTTGCTATAATTGCTATTTATGTTGATGATTTAAATATCATTGGAACTTCTGAAGAGTTTCAAAAAGTAGTTGATTGTTTGAAGAGGGAATTTGAAATGAAAGATCTTGGAAAAACAAAATTTTGTCTTGGTTTACAAATTGAGCATTTGACAAATGGAATTTTTCTTCATCAATCATCTTATATTAAAAAAATTTTAAAGCGATTTTACATTGATAAAGCATATCCATTAATTACCCCAATGGTTATAAGATCGCTTGATGTAAATAAAGATCCTTTTCATCCCTAAGAAAATGAAGAAGAACTCCTTGCTCCTAAAGTACCATATCTTAGTGCTATCTTGCTAATTTAACATGACCTGATATTGCATTTGCTGTGAATTTATTGACAAGCTTTAGTTCTTCTCCAACAAGAAAACATTGGAATGGAGTTAAACACATATTTCGATATCTCAAAGGTACTATTGACATGAGATTATTTTATTCATCTGAATCTAGATCACAATTGATTGGCTATGCAGATGTAGACTATTTATCCGATCCACACAAAGCTCGGTTCAAAACAGGATACTTATTTACATGTGGAAGCACAGATATATCTTGGGGCTCAACAAAACAAACTCCGGTGGCTACCTCATCAAATCATGCAAAGATTATTGTAGTGCATGAAGCAAGTCGAGAATGTGTTTGGCTAAAATCAATAATCCAGCATATTCTAAAAGGTGTGGTCTACTTCTTGAGGAAAAGAGTCCAACAATATTATATGAAGATAATACAGCATGTATAGCTCAGTTAAAAGGAGGATATATAAAAGGAGATTGAACGAAGTATATTTCACCAAAATTCTTTGTCACTCATGATCTTCTAAAGAGTGGTGACATAGGTATCCTGCAAATTCGTTCATGTGATAATCTTGCAGATTTGTTTACCAAGGCACTACCAACTACAACATTTGAGAAGTTGGTACATGAAATTGGGATGCCTCGACTCAAAGGTATAAAGTGATGTTAACACTAGGGGGAGTAAATGCTATGTTATACTCTTTTTCCCTTTCCAAGTTTTTGTCCCACTGGGTTTTTCTTGATAAGGTTTTTAAAGAGGTAGCTTCAATATTATGTACTATTTTTCCTTAACTAAGTTTTTATCCCACTGGGTTTTTCCTAGTGAGATTTTAACGAGGCACAATTTTGTTATGGTCATCCAAGGGGGAGTATTGTAAATATTATAATAATTGTGTGGATGTCCATATCCCTCCAACTCTTAGTATCCTCTGCCTTTAATACCTTAAACTTCATAATCTTCTTAAGGTTAATGTCCTACACTTTATAACATTTATATTGAATGGCTTTTAGGGGGTTTTTCATAGTTAGTACATTATAACCTATAAATGTATAATATTATGTCATTATATCCTTATTTATGTTTTTGTAGCCCTTGTATGAGTCTTTAATGGTTTGAGGCCTATAAATAGAAAGCATATATCTTGTATTGTGATATTTGAAGGAAATAGGAAAAACTCTCAACTTTGTCTCCTCCATATCTCTTCTCTTGTTTATCTATATTCTCTTATTTATCTTTCTTGCTTTTCTTTATTTTTATAACATTTATCATTTTATTTTTTATTAAAAATACTGCAAGGTGAAATATAAGTTTTCTTTTAGCATTTAAGTCAATTATATTTTAAAAAAAGATAATTAAATCTTACTATGTTTTAGGTTATTTAATGATTTTTATTGATTGTAGATAAGATGGGATAAAGGGAGTATAAACAATTCATTTATTGTAGTTCATTTTGTTATTTATGTCATTTAATTCGCCTTTTGTTCTTGTGTGTTAAGATTATTAATTTATTATATATAAAATGTTGAACACATATAAAACTAAAATTGATTAATATTACTTTCTCATATCTATGTTAAATGAATCCACTGTTAAAAGGAATGAAAAATATTTTAGTTTATTAAAATAAACTTTAACATTAAATTTAAATATACACACACATTATTATATGTACTTCAGGGGCTTGGTATGTAAAAAAAAGGGAGGGTAAGTTAAACTTTCTAAAAAATATATCAATCATGTTGCTTGGTGTTATACTACCTTCGATATCAAATATATGGGAAAACTTTGGGACATTTTTAGGGGTATTTTGAAAATGTTTGTTTCAATTTGAGACACATTTAAGAGAATTAGTTATTTTTTTAACTGATATCCATAGTCTATGTGAATAAGCTTTTTGTCCCTTGCATTTGAGATCAAAGCAAATATTTTCTAATTAATTCTTAATGTATGTCACTTTTAATTATTTCACTGGAATTGAGAAAAATTTGTTCTATCATTAACATAGCTAAAATTGTCTTAAAATTGATTAATGAATACAAAAAATTCAAATAATCTATTTTCTCTCTCATAATTAAATGGAGACATTTTAAAAATAAAGTAATTAATATTTTATAGACTTATAAAAAGTAACTTATATTTGCCAACGAATGTTGGTCTAATTAGTAAGGATGTGGCTCATATCCTTGTGGGATATGGGTTCGAATCCTATTATCGATGTGATGGTCTAGTTGGTGGGTAATTTGTAAGTACTTTTTAAGCACTCTCTGAGTCCTGAGACCTACTCTGACCTTGGTAAGCCTTTGGAACCTAACTCACTTAAACTTTTGTAGAAAGAAAACAAAGTGACTTATATATTAAACAAACAATATATTTAAACTTATGGAAGACTTTTTCAAATATATCTTTTTAACTTCTTGATCCGTTTCCCTAAGAGAGGTATTTATGTCCTTAAAATTTCAATATAATATATTTATTTAAGAAAATAATTTGAACTTCCCAAAAAAATAAAAAATAAATTTAACAAACATATGTTATATACTTCATTAGCTATGTTAAATACTTATCGAAAAAGTTTTATCACCCTTGTGGTCTTATATACCCAACTCAGATCTGGATATAATGTTAGTAGCTACAAGATACTTGGTACTAGTGGTGTCGTACTAGGAAATATTATTATATTATACTTTTTTACCATGAAAAATTAGATTTCTTTTATTTAAATATATTTTTTATGTACTCCAAGAAATTGATTTCTAGAAGTTCCTACTCATTCATCCATTCAATAAAAAGAAACATGTTGAATCCTAAAAGAGCGAAAGATTTGGTTTATGTTCATACTATTGGAAATTGTGCCTTAAGTCAATCATTGTATTATGAATATTATACTTCATTATGAAAAAGGAAGATATTTTTTTCATTCTTTTATTATATAATTATATTGTTTGCATGTTTTTCTTTATAATAATATTCTTGGATAAATTATTTTATCCTAAACGTCCCTAGTCATTCATCTTTATGAGAATAATGATAAATTAAAGTTAGTATAATTTTGATTGATAATTATGAGTTAATTATGTATAAAGATACAAATCAAAATTATGAGCACCTGATAGGGAACATGTACTGGATCAACCTTTCATGAGATAATTGCATGAATAAAGTCATAAACATATTTTATATATATAACTATGTCACTGAGCCCTCAGACCTAAGATTACCATGGCTTCCTATATGGGAATACTGTACTTTGACATAGTCAAAAGTCACATTTAATTGGGAGATCATAAAAGCTATAATCGAATATAGTGGAATTCATGTAGAGGAAGATCAACGGTCAAGATGGAATTTGTCCCTTTAATTAATAAAGAGATATATATCTGGGCCCATTGATGAGTGAGACTGAGAAATACATGGTCGTACTTGAATAGAAGAGTTTTCATTTGTTCTATCAGTCTGCTTAGAGATCGAGAAAGTGATGGTCGAGTAAGATGAGAATGATGTTTCCATACCTCATGCTTGACCTATATATCATAAGACAAAAGGAATATGATTATGTTATATGATAGGTTGTATCGAATCACCGATCTCATATGATTTTAGTAGTCACAATGTTTTGCTAGAAATCACTTGTAACTTATGGATTCAATAGTGTCATTGACTCACTGCCAACATCATATAAACCTATATGATCCCACACAAGAACAGATTAACTTGAGCTAGAATGTCTAGATTTATTGAACCTAAGATATGTTTAGATTTAATGAATTTAACGTTTACAGTAGGATGAAGGAATTTTATAAATATATTTGATATATCTTATAAAATTCGAAATATATATGTTTAATATATATTATATATATTTGATATATTAAATATATACTTTGAAATATATATATCATTTAATTAATTTAAATGAATTAATTTTAAATTTAATTCTATGTGATATATTTAAATTTAAACTAATAATTTGAATTTGATTTAGATTTGATTATGAATTTAGATTAAATAGTTAGTTTAGATTAATTTATTAAATAGATTTAAATTTAAACTAATCTATTTAATTAACATTTGATTTAAATTAATTAAATAATAATAAACCTTATCTATATAATAATAGAAACTAGTGTTATTATATATAGAATTAAGAGAGTCTCCTCCCATCCTAGAAAATAAGCGGCCGCACACTTAGAGAGAAAAAGTGAAGTAAAAGGTGTTGATCAGAAATATCAATACCTAAGGTCCAAAGGTAGAGGAAAAATCTAAATAGATATGCGTAGAAGGTAAAATTTTTTTCTACATCTCAATTTAAGCAATATTGATGGATCTATGGGAGAAATTTGTGACTCTTGACTACGAAAAGTAAATAATACGAGCAAAGAGAGATTAAGATGTTGGACATTAATGGAGATACGTAGGATAACTTTGATGGTACTAAAATTTTGGAAGTTTTGAGGTATTAGAGTTTTTGAAATTACAACCCAACCTGTTGATGAACTAGAAAGCTATCCTCCTTAGAAATGATGGCTACAGAGAAGATGATATTGACAATAGTGTTTCTTAGTGTAGGCATTAGGCAATAGGAAACTAGGGATTGATAGTATAGTCAAAGTATGGTTATGTTGGTGAAATTTTCATGTGAAAAATAAAAAATGGTTTTATGTGTTTTGGATTATTTAATTGTAATTATATTTCTCATGTGTTTTATGAATTTTTTATGAATATATAGTATCTTCGATGTATCATATCTTATATTATTAGATTAGTTAGTATTGATGCATCAAATATATATTGTATCAGATACTCATATTTTGTCTGTGCATTATAAATCTAAAATTATATTTTAAATTTAAAATAGTCAACTAATAATCTATTATCATAATATTTATTAAGTAAATTTATCATTGTTAATAATTATATATCATGATAATGCTTAAACAATATTATAATATAAAAAAAAATTTCATATAAAAAATAATGTATTTAGTACTAAAAATAATGTTATTTTATCTTTATGACTAAAAATATTTAAAAAAAAAATTTGAACCATTTTTATTGTTTTGTTATTGGTATTCCAAATTTTTGACTGGTTTAATTAATTCTTGATGGATTTTCTTCTTGGCCTATTTAATTTCAGACCAATTGTAGAACATTTCACCAGTTCTAATCGGTTTTGATCTAATTCTCAAAATATTATATTATATATTACTAGTAACCTTTAGTTAACTAAAGAAAACTATAAATAAACATATTATATATTCTCTTATGACTTTAATAAAACTTACTTTGAGCTATTTTATCAGAATTAATAAAAATTAATTACTTTAATAAAATTATCTCAAAATTACTTTAAATTTTATCTTTATCTCTAATAATACTATAATTAATTAAAAATATATATTCTTTGAAGTAATTAATATTTCATAAAATAATTGATAAAAAAGATATTTTTAAATAAAATACTCAAAACTCCACCAACTCTGATAAAGTAACTTATTTTGGTTATAAAATTTTTTCTAGAAAATGACTTAAGAGGGAGTACAAGTGAACTGTGTACATGGAGCGTCCTTGCACTAAAATGTGAAAATGGGGAAATTGAGGAATTGCCGGAATGATGAATGTGGTGTCATGTGCTGCTATAAATGCGGTCAAACCGTCCAACGCTTTTTCTCCTCAATGAGTTTGGTATCCTTCTTCAATTCTAACATGACATATTTTCTTTTTCTTTTTAAATTGTTCGACACAATTTTTTTTTTATAATTTTATAATTATTGTTTGATCATGTATATTATTTATTATTGTTTACAACATTTAGGCATCAACATTTTTTTCTCTACAATTATTTGTTCTCCTATTCTTTTTCACTCTCCGAACCATATATATGAACTCCTTTCAAAATTCTCATATTCAACGCCAATATCATGTCATTTTTTTAAAAAAGACTTACACAAACAAAAAATCTTGAATTCAAACATTGAAAATAGAGGGAGAAAACCATACTTTTATATATAACTAAAAAAGCATCTGTAACCAATCTTAAAGAGTGGATTTAATAAATCAACTTTTGCATATTTGTTTTTTGTTTTTTTATCGTAGATTTAAAGTAATGCAAAATGATTTATTCTCCCAACTAAATTTGTTCCATGTATATGGAAATCGAACTCCCAACTATTTATTTAAGAAAAATATATAGTCTCTATCACTCTCATTAAGTTAAGTTGATCGCATATTTGTATTTATTGATGCTAAACTAGAAAGGAGCTTATTTGGCACGCATACATTGATGGTTCTTAAATAATCAAAAACAAAAATGAGATGGAAAATGGGTGCTAAGTTTTGTTGGTGGTTTAAAAAAACTGCTAATAAAGGAAACCATTGTTGATGGTTCTTTTAAAAACCTAACATTTACTAATTTTATTTGTTTTAAAAAAATAAGTTGGAATTAATATACACAAACGTTATAAAAAAAAATATCTATATTTCCTATCACTGGCTCTCATTGCTTACTCTCGCTTTGCCAAATTTGGGCTTTAGTGGAAGTTTTTTTTTTTTTGCTTTATTTGTAGTTATAAACTGCTAACAATTTAAGCACTGACGCAGGGACTTTTGCTTTTTTGTTTTTGAGCCAAAACAAGACAATTTTATTAATTGACAAAACCAATAGTACAGACACCAATAGCCAAAGAAAAAAAAAACCTAACATTTCAACCTAAAAACAAAACAGCAAAAATCACAAAAAAGTAAACCAATACCAACTCTATCAGCATGCTAAAAAAAATCTGAAGTTCCATAACTAGCATGAATAACCTTCCCTCTTACATCCTTACTCCGATAATTCCTCAAAACATCATTCCTCAGAATATCTGACAAAGAAGATGGCGCCACTGAAAGCCACCCTTGAGGGTTCATCTCCTTTCTACCACAAACTGCAAGATAATCTGCAGCATTATTACCTTGGCGAGAAACCAAGGAAAAAGAGACCTGAGGCAAAGAATTTTTTAGGAAAAACACCTCCAGTAAATTTGGCAAACATCGCCAATCACAACCAAGACCAGACCCAACAATTAGATGCTTATACAGTACTTGACAATCTAACTCAATACAAATATCAGCGTCAGCATAACTGCCACAAAGCTTTAAAGCTTCCAAAACAGCCAAACATTCAATCATAAAGGCAGAAAAAGCTCGAACTCTAATGCTCATACCTCCAAGAAAATCTCCAACAAAGTTCCTGCACACCAATACCAGCACTGCCATCACTAGAACAGAAAGAACCATCAATATTAAATTTAATAGTTCCTTGCTCAGGCAGAGGCCAATACTCATTCCTTACCAACACACTAGTTGGAGATTTCTTAATCAAACAATCCTCAATTGACTTAGCTCTCCAAAATTCCTCAGTAAGCAAAGATGCACTTTGAATCACCTTTTCTCAACCTTAACTCTTTCTGCATTAAAAACCCAATTATATCTACTCTTCCAAATCCCTCGACAAATACTAACCACTAGAGCCTTACCAAATTCATCCAATTTATTAGAGGGTAGCAACATTTCTTCAAACCATTCCATTAAACTTCTAAAAGATACTCTATAAATCTGCAAAGATAAAGAACAAGCACTCGAACATTTAACAGATCAAGGACAAAGAAAAAGTAAATGCTCTAAAGTTTCTACTTCCCTTGCACATATTGGCCATAAATAATCTTTAGAACATTTCCTTTTAAACAAAGCTTCCCGAGTTGTAACAGCATCATTCAATACTCTCCAAATAACATGCTTTACCTCAAGAGGAACAGAAAGTTTCCAAATACAGTTCCATAATTTGCCAGAAACTTGATAAGATCTACTTGGTCCCAATTGTCTACCTGCATCATTAAACTTCTAGAAAGTATCCAAATTTAACATTATATCCAAATTTAACATTATCCATATCAACGAATCATCACATGGAACTCTAGAGATAGGAATTTTCAAAATCAATTCCTTATCATTCTCAGAAATATTATCAGCAATTCTATCCATGCACCACCTGCCATTCACAATTTCATCTGCCAACTCAAATTCAAATCAACAACAGAAGAATTTGAACAAGTCAGTTTACCTCCAGCAGATCCGGAATCCAGCAATCTTGCCAAACCTTCACACTATCTCCCTTCCCAATCATCCACAGCAGGCCTTGCTTTAATATCTCTCTACCCTCAAGAATACTAGACCATCACCAAGACGCTTTTGGCCCTTTCTTTGCATCTAAAAAATTATTACTAGGAAAATAAATTCCTTTCAAAACTTACACCATAAATCCTCAGGATTTTGAATCAGTCTCCAAGCTGTTTTGCTAAAAGAGCTCGATTAAAATCTTGAAGACTTCTAAACCCCATACCCCTTTCTTTTTTAGAGTTGGATAAAAGATCCCATCTTTTCCAGTGAATTTTCCTACTTTCATCCTCACATTGTCCCCACCAAAAATTCGAAATTAAACTGTTCATATCTTTACATGTTTTCTTTGGAAACAAAAAACATGACATGGGATATACAGGTATAGAGTTAGCTACAGATTTGATAAGAATCTCTTTACCTGCAAAGGTGAGCAACTTTTTCTTCCAGCCCTGCATCTTAAAACTAATCTTACTTCTAACAAAGGCCAAACCTGCATTCTTTGATCTTCCCCAAATAACAGGCAATCCTAAGTATTTCCCAGGATTATCTGTTCTTGCAATACCAAGAAATTCAGAAATCTCATCCCTCACCTCAGGTTTAGCATTAGCTCGAAAAAAGATACAGGATTTGTCCAAATTCATCTCCTGTCCAGATGCAGCACAATATACATTAAGAATTTTCTTTAAAATCAAACAATTAGCTCTATCACCTCTGACGAAAAACAGAGCATCATCTGCAATGAAACAGTGAGACAGAACTGGGCCATTTCTGGATTATCTAATCCCTTTCAAATCACCATTCATCACTTAATACTGAACCATTAAGGACAAAACATCAGCAGCCATTACAAAGATGTATGGTGATAGAGGATCACCTTGGCTCATCCGTCTCCCTGGAATAAACTCATCAACCCTTTTACCAGCAACCAGCAAGTTGAATCTTACTGAGGAAACACAGTTCATAAGCCAATTAACTTATTTTTGACAAAACCCCATTTTTAATAAAAGTGCTTTCAAAAAAATCCAATCAACTCTATCATAGGCTTTGCTAAGAACAACTTTGAGAGATAATTCCACCCTCACCCATTTTTCCTCCCTTGTAAGTAATTAAAGCCCTCATGAGCTATAATTACATTATCTTGTATTAACTGACCAGCTATAAAAGCTCTCTGTTGTTGAGAAATGAATCGATCTATAAAACCCCTTAATCTACGCATCAAAATCTTAGCAATGATCCTATAGCAAACATTACAAAGCCCAATAGGTCTATAATTGTTGACAGTTTCAGGTTTGTCAGTTTTAGGAATGAGGACAATATCAGTCAAATTAATAGCATCTAGCCTTACTTTTCCATTATTAAAATCAAGCACCGTACTACATACCTTTGTCTTGATATCAGCCCAGGAAGCATGATAGAACAGGGCAGAAAAACCATCAGGCCTCGGTGCCTTATAAGCTCCAAATTCAAAAACAACACATTCAATCTCTTGTTCAGAAACAGGACTGATAAGCAAATCATTATCCTCATCTGTTACCACGCTATTAACATATCCCAAAGCTTCATCAAGAGCATTAGAGTTACAAGCCATGAATAAGTCTCTATAGAAACTACTGAAAACAGCATGAATATCTTCAGTATCCTCCAACCATGTACCATCACTACTCTTTAAACGCAAGACCTTATCACGCATTCTTCTTTGAATAACAGTGTTGTGAAAAAATCGCGTATTCCTGTCTCCAAACTTGATCCAATTCAATCTAGATCTCTGCCACCAATATATTTCTTCTCTGTTCCAAGCCTCTTCAATTTTGTTCATGAATGCTTCGGCCTCAGCAACTTTATTAACATTCCACAGCCCCTCTAGATAATCGTTTAACTGACATCTTAATTCATCAACTAATTTCCAACAATTAGGAAATTCCTTCTTACTCCATTCAATAAGGGCATTGCTACAAGAATTCAACTTTTCCACCAAAAAATCTACCTTGTTCATTTGACAGTTTTTTCCACATTATCAACTCTTCTTTACTGTTTCATAATAATCTCTATTCTTAACCCAGTAAGCCTCAAACTTAAAAGATTTCGGCACTTTTTCATGCTGAAAACAACAATCAACAATAATCAGATGATAATCTGAACCAATTGGTTC
This sequence comes from Adenanthera pavonina, assembly GCA_026686845.1. Lineage (NCBI taxonomy): Eukaryota > Viridiplantae > Streptophyta > Magnoliopsida > Fabales > Fabaceae > Adenanthera > Adenanthera pavonina. The sequence goes on from JAIVEN010000008.1 coordinate 27,582,985, forward strand.
CGTATGAAGCACTTGAGCTTTACTCCACATTACTAAACCCTCTATCAATTCTTTCCTTAACAAGTGCCTGGCCCAATCTTCTGTTACTCCATGTGAAACGAGACCCTTTAAATTAAATGAGACCCTTTAATTCCAGATCAATCAATCCATAATCTGATAACAAATCCTGAAAGTTGAGAAGCTTTTTCAATCTTCCTTTTCAGATTGCTGCATCAACTTATTAAAGTCTCCTATACAAAGCCAAGAGTTATCCACACCTCTAGCCAGAGATCTTAGCCTATTCCAAACAACAGCACGTTCATTTTCCGTAGGTGGACCATACACAAAGGTCACAAAAGCAGGAACATTCAAAGAAGCAGACTTCAGATTAGCATGGATCAAATTCTTCGAACAGTAAAAGAAATTCATTTCAATATCAACCAGCCAACATAATGCCAAACCACCAGATTTACCTATCGGATTAACATATAATTCTTTCTCAAAGCCACACCTTCTATGAATTCTCTTCAAAGAGTTGTCAGATTGCAAATCAATTGCTCCTTCATCACTCGATAAGACCTGACCACTGTTACCATCACTCTGGACATTCAGCTTCTTACTCTTCCTAGCTTCTCTCTTAATAGATGTAACCCTTTTATTAGCACCTCTTTTCACCTTGCTCATATTCTTCTTTACATTATTTGCAAACACAGAAATAGCAGTCTTATAACTCACAGGAATTTCAAGAATCATTCTTCTCTTATCAGATTCTTGATCAATCAATTGTTCACTTGGTCTCTTCAGGTTAACACGTTCAAACTAATTAACAATATCTATAACAGATTCATTTTTAGTAAAAGGAACAATTGCCTTCCTCATAGAGTCTGTCATAGAAATATTCCCTCTATCATGCTTTGATCCGCTAGTCTCTGCTTCACCAAAAGCCAAGTAATTCTTTGAGAAGTCCTTATTCATTATGAAATCATCAAGAGCTTCATCAGGATCATTACAATCTTCTTCAGCTACTTGCTTCCCTTTGCCTCGAATCAAATCTGTCTCTTTAGCAGCATCCCTCTTCTTATAACCACCTTCATTAATAATAATACCTTTTGAAGCATTAGAATGAAATTTATCTGATAAAGATGCATCATTCAGCAACCTCTTTCTTCCTTCACTTTCTTCATCGAATTATCAGCATCCTTTCCAGTAGTATTTGAAGATTGACCTTGCTCTTTTCTCCGTCTATTAGCGTACTCTAGCCAGTCCTGCTTCCATATGACAAGTGCCTCTTCCCAGTTCCAAACAGGATTTGTAGAAAGCCACGATCCAAACTTCGGCTCATTAACCTTCAGCTAGACATTTTTCTTTCTACATTACATCCATGAGATTCATGTCCAATACAACCACACTTAAAGCAGTAGTGTCGTAATTTTTCATACTTCACTGTTATCCAAAGACTACTTCCATTAGGTCGAAGAATCCATAAGCCAGGGATCAGCGGATTCCTGATATCAATCAGCACTCTGATTTGCAAGAAACACCTCAATAATCTTCCATTTAGCATTGGTTCTTCCATCATCACCACTTCACCGATTCGACTTCCTAATACAACCGCGTTACTAACATCCGGCGCCAAAAACTTGATCGGGATACCCTGTAGGTATACAGGGTCGATTGCAATAATAAAAATATCTTTGGAGTATTCCACAGGTCGAATCCAAGGGAGATAATAAATTTATAGTCCAAACTTTTAATCCCAAAAATTAATTGATAATCAAATTAATAATTCAAATTAAAAAGATAAAAAAAACTAGGAAATAAAACAATGTCTGAGTTTGATTCAGTTCTAGAAGCGTTAAGGGATTAGGATTCACCTTATGAGATAATTAGATTTTATTTCTTAGTTAGACTTTGTATAATTATAGTGACTGTTGTTTCTAAAACGTCTTAATTACCTCTCAGTCAATTAGTCCTAATTTAATTAGGATTCAATTCGTTCTCGCGCAACTAAATTTTCTAATTAAACCTTGAAAACTACAATATATATCACCATGAATTCCTAATTCTATCTCTAGATTAGTTATTCATGTTTATCTCTCTAAATCTAGGTTCACTCTTCACCTCTCAATCCATTAAGTTTACCTATTAATTAGATTATATGGTGATCAAGCATAAAATCCACATGAACGAATAAAAGAGATAAATATAATAAAAAGATAAATTAAATATAGCTTGAAGAATAAATCAACAGAGTCTTAACTAGAGAAACAAATCTAATCCATCCCAATCAAGTTACATCCCTACCCCTGACTGGGAAATTTAGCTACTTATATAAATAAAAGTCAAATCAAAATTAAAACTAAAATCCCAAATCATAATGAAAATAATAAGAAAATAGAGTTATATTAGAGAAGAATGAATCCATCACTAATACTCCTCAAATCTTCTTGCTCTTTCTCTATAAGATGCTTCTAGTTGCTCTTAGATGCGTTTAAAACCATGTTCTTTGACTTCTGAGTGCGTTTTTGAATCTCTCTTTGTGTTTCTATCGTGTATCTTTATATAAAAAAATTTTAGAAACCCATAAAAGCCCAAAAATATCATAAAAACACGTCAAAAACGTATTTCTACGGACCCCTGTTGCATGACCCGGCGCAGGGTAACCATAAAATTAATTAATACGGCGCTGGGGTGCTTCTAAATTGCTGAAAAACATCAAAATCTGAGTTGACCCGGTTCCATACGGATATGACCCGACGCCAGGTGGTTACTGTTTGTACGGACAGATGAACTTTTCAGCTTCATAACGTCACCAGCTCATGTTGATACTTTGAGTTCGATTTTCACTATGATAACGTTAGAATTTGGGAAAACTCAAAACATAAAAGTTGTAGCTCTGTGTCTTAGATTTCCAATGGATTTTAAATCACCTCAATCGGAGTTCATATGTGAGAGTTATGATCAAAATACCAAAGGGTGTCACAACTTTTCAGCATGAACGATTTGTAATGTTTTTGCTCCGAATGCTTCCAACTGAATCTATAACGCCATGAAATATAAAAATATGTAAAATGATACTAAAATATATCAATGTTAACATATTTAAATATAATTTAGAGTTTAAATGTGGGTATTTTATATGTATAAAATGGACACATCAATAAGCTTTGGTAAATATAACCCAACATTGCATATATTCTGCCCTTAACTCTTGTTGATAGTTATAGCAAAAGATAACATGATGAGAAATTGTCTTTTACGGAATGTGAGTGGCAATCTTGAATCAAATGGGCACATAGCAATTTTATGTATACAAACCTTCATTGGTTTTTGATATCATTGTAGCTTGGATGACATACTTACCAGTATTCAACACAATTAAAAGTGTACCATTACACAAGCCAAGTGATTTATCAATATTCCTTAACAATATGATTGGAGCACCAACTTTAAGGTGTATCTCATGATTTGACAGTCTTGACATCGAAATAGAATTCAAAAACTCTGTGGAATGAAGATCATGTATAAAATCCACATTAACATCATCTTTCATCACACTATCAGAACTCAAGTAAACAAACTCCACACCAGGAAGCATATCTAATATATACTCATTCACCTCTTCAATATAAGATATGTTGCAGACAAAATGACTTTATCTCTAAAATAAGATGACTCATTTAAATGACTTTCAAGGACAAGATAAGTTGATTCAACAACTGCTTTAATAGGATCGTTAGAGCAATCCAATAATAGATTAGGAGGAATTTGGATGTCATCATATCCTTCATTATTTTCTGTTATTGTTCCATCACTAACAGAAATGACCCATTAGCAAATTCCTGAATTTTCCTTTTGATCTTAGCATCACTACTTTGTATAAGCCTCATATTTTTTTTCAGTATCAGAACCTTGCATTCTTCCTATATGTAAGATGAATTAATGATGGAAAAAACTATATCCTCCCTAGTTCCTTGAGGAACAACAGGAAGAATTTGTCTAAAGTCACCACTAAATACAATAACTTTGCCATTAAATGCAATATGTTCTGCAGCTAGATTACTAAACTTTAAAATGTCCTTCAAACTTCTATCAAGAGCTTCAAAACAATGCTTATGAGCCATTGGAGCTTTATCCCATATAATAAGAGACATATGAACTAACAGCTCGGCAAGTTAACTTCCTTGTTTAATATTATACACAGTATCTTCATTAACAGCTAGTGGAATACAAAATTGAGAATGTGCAGTTCTTCCTCCTGGAAGAAGAAGAACTGCAATATCACTTGAAGCAACATTCAAAACAATTTTAGCTCTAGATCTCAATGATGCTAAAAGAGTATTCCAAACATATGTCTTCCTTGTACCTCCATAACCATACACAAAGAACACTCCACCTTTGGTAGATTCAATTGCTGCATTAACTTGATCATACGTTCTCATATGTTTTATAGTTAGTGATTCTAGAGACACATTAAGTTGAGAGGCCAAAGTGTCCTTATCATAATTCTGCTATGCAATAATCAGCTTATTCACCCCTAGATCTATACTCATAAAATAAGGATAAGACATATGATCATAGTCAGCAAGGCTTCTCCCACTGTACTGAAGTATATTCTCTATTTCAATCAAAGTGAGATTTTGAATATGAGGTTTTGTTAGTTCCAAACTTGAAAATACAAAATAAGAAGTTGTTGAATCAAGTGTTTTGATGATTCCAAACTAACCATCTAGAGCTTGGAAAGAAGATATCAAAGGTGCACAAAAGATTTCAAGTGGAGAAATTCAAAAAAATCCAGCACAAGATTGGATATAGGATTTCTTACTATGTTTAAATTGAGTAAAAGATTTTGAACTTGCAAAAGAATATTTTAAAAATATGATTTTATGATAATTCATGGAATATTTGAAAAATACCCACTAATAGACGAACTTTAAAGTGTTAAAACTGATATGTTGCTTTGAAAATTTGAACTTTGACTTCTAAAATTCAAATTTTGAATTGAAAATAAGTTAGTTAAAAAAGAGATTCCTCTGATAGATGAACTTTAAGTGCAGAAATTCGAACTTTGGATTAAGTCTGATAAGAGCCTTTTCTGATAAACGAACTTTGGGTTTTGAAAATTTGAATTTATGATAAAACACAATTCATGAAAAATAAAAAATTTCTCTGAGGATATGTCAAAGTTCATATAAAAATAAAGTTTAAAAAGAGTTCCAAGTGAGCTCATTGACAGACGAACTTTGATTTTGAAAATTCAAATTTTGGAAACAAAGCTTACAAGTTTGTTATGATAATCTGTTGACATACGAATTTTAGTATTCAGAAATTCAAACTTTGGATTAAGTTTGATAAGAGCCTTCTCTAACAGATGAACTTTGAGTTTTGAAAAATCGAATTTCTGATAAAACACAATTCATGAAAAATGAAAAATTTGTATGAGGATATGTTAAAGTTCATTTAAAAGTAAAGTTTAAAAAGAGTTCTAAGTGAGTTCACTGACAGACGAACTTTGATTTTGAAAATTCAAATTTTGGAAACAAAGCTTGCAAGTTTGTTATGATAATCTCTTGACATATGAATTTTAGTATTCAGAAATTTGAACTTTAAACCAAGTCTGATAAAAGCTCTTTCCGACAGACGAACTTTAGCTTTTGAAAATTTGAATTTTGAAAAGATGAACTATTGTGTCTTATTGAGCTGCCCACTAACAGACAAATTTTGGGCACCAAAACTCGAACTTCGAAGGCACTGTAGCAATATGGAACAACTGTTCACACTTACTAGAAGAACTTTAAACTTGAAAATTCGTATGTTCCAACATAGATACATTTGTCAAAGTTGAAAATTTGAATTTTGCTTTAGAACAGATGAACTTCAAAGTTCAACGTTAAAGACTTTAGCTTTCGGTCTCTATGAAATTCCTATATTGAACCACCAAAATTTGAACTTTGAGTGTCAGACGCATTAAATGCGGTTGGTGAACATATAGTTTTTCAGAGTAACCATTGGGTAATGTCTCTAATGACTAGATCTTGTCTCTAACGTATAGTTAAGACATAAATCTATAAATAGAACTTCATTTGAAAATGTGGGTAACGATTTTATATTGTATATACAGAAACTCTGCTGAATTCTTTAGTCAAAGTCTCATACTCTCACATATTTTATTTTTTGTACTTCAACTTTCATATACATTCTAAATTAGAGAGTTCAATTACTGTAATCAATCTTATCTTCATATGGAAGAAAGATTTTCTTGTGAGGGGATATCACAAGGGATTTGGGAAGCACTTAGTTAGAGTGCAAAGAGTGAGATTGTAAGCTCTAAGAATAGAGCATCAAGTTGTACTGAGGTAATTGCAAGAAGCCCATTGAATTCTTGCAAGATAGTGGAAAATCTCAAGCAGTGGCTTAAGGACTGGATGTAGGTCAAGATAAAGAGACCGAACCAAGATAAACATCTGTGTATTCTCTTCTCTTATACTGCTCTTACCTTGTTATTCCTTTATACTTTATTTTTACTGTCACTTTTGCTTTCATCACTTTCTTAACTTTTGCAGAAAATTTTAATCTTCCCGATTCACCCCTCCTTTTGGGAAGCCAGCATATCTAACAAGTGGTATCAGTGTCCGGATTCCCAAACAAAGGATCTAACAATCTAGGAAATTCAATGGCCAGTTTTGGAGAAAGCATACTACCTGAGGAAAACAACATAAATAGACCACCTGGTTTCAGTGGAGAACACTATGGGTACTGGAAGATGAGAATGCAAATCTATCTCTAGTCCATTGATCTGGACATCTGGTCTGTCATGCAGAATGGAGATTTTGCCCCAATGAAACTGCAGGATAATGGGAAATACAAGGAGAAGCCAGAAGACGAGTGGAATGAGGAAGATAAGAGAAGAATCTTGCTGAATTTTAAGGCAAAACATTGCCTAGTCAGTGCATTAAACCAAGACAAATTTTATAGAGTATCACAGTGTTCCACAGCCAAGGGTATGTAGGACACTTTAGAAATCGCTCATGAAGGAACTACTGGAGTAAGAGAGAACAAATTGAACTCTTGCATTGGTGAATACGAAAACATCAGAATGGTGGAAGGTGAGAGCATCAAAGAGCTACAAAAGAGATTCACCCTCATTATGAATCAATTGAAGAGTTTTGGCAAGGAGTACACTCAGCTAGAAAAGGTTAGAAAAATCCTTAGAGCTCTTACTTTGGAGTGGCAACCCAAAGTAACAGCAATAGAGGAAGCTAGAGGAGAATCAATGGCCTCTGTCACAGTCCTCTTTGGTAGCCTTGAAGAATATGAGGGAAAGATAAAGGTTCTTAAGGAAGTAGGACAAGACAGGAAAAAGAAAGGTCTTGCTTTAAAAGCTGCTGAAGAGAAAGAAAAAGAATATGATGATGGAGACGAATTAGATGAAGAAACTTTAGTTATAATGGTAAGAAAATTCAGAAAGTTTTACAACAAGAAAAGAAATAAAAGATTCTTCAAGAAAGGAGTAGCTAGAGATAACAAGAAAGAAGGAAAAGAGCATGTCACATGCTACAAATGTAAGAAGTAAGGGCACATAAAATGGGATTACCCACAATTCCTAAAGAAGCAAGAAAAAGAAAAGAAAGCTGCTGATAAGGGCAAGAAAAAGAGAGCATACATCTCATCAATCTGGGGCAACAGCTTAGATGAAGAAGAAAATGATGAAGATGAAATTGTCAGTATCTACTTGGTGGCATTTGCATCTGAAGAAACTCCAATCTCATCCAACAGTGATCAAGAAGATGAGGTATATGAATCTGAACCTTCCTATTCTGAATTACTTGATGCATTTCATGAACCGCATGATGAGTTTATTAAGACAACTAAAGAACTGAAACAGGCTAAGAAAAATATTAACAAGTTAGAATCTCAGTGCAACATTTCTGACACTGCATCTCTGCATAAAACTGAATCTGCTTGTTGTACATCATGCATTGAATTAAAGCAAACCAATGACTATCTGTTAAAAAGCATGGCTAGACTTACTAGGGGCAAAGATATGTTATTTGCTTTAATGGGAAGTCAAAGAATCACACAAGGAAAAGATGGACTTGGCTATAATCCTTGTGTAGTAAAAGAAAATATTAAAAAGAAAAATCTAAACTTGTATATGAGGCATTTTGTGCATGCTAATGGGCATAAAAAGAAAGATCATATTTCAAATCGCATTGAATCCTATGATCAACTAAAATATGTGAAACAAAAATATTATTTGCATTGCTTTCTTCCTGCATCACAATCCAACAGTCCCTTTACCACTTATCACTTTTGTAACAAGAAGGGACACATTTCCAGTTCATGTGCATTGAAGAAAAATGGACTTGACAGGAAGGTAAAATAGGTTCCCAAAGGTACATTTGTATCTAGGGAAAATGCCACTGACAGAAAAGGACCCAAGCAAATTTGGGTACCTAAAAAGAAACTCTGAACTTTGTTTTGCAGATTTGTCTTAAAGCAAGAAAAAACAACTATTGATCTTGATGAACTTCCTTCCTTAGATTCTGTCTATTTAATTAGTCAGGAAAATGATAGTTGGTTGTGCCATAGAAGATTGACACATGTTATCATGAACCAGTTGTCAAAACTGATTAAAAATGAGTTAGTCATTGGCTTACCAAACATCTCTTTTGAAAAAGACAAAGAATGTGATGCATACCTCAAAGGAAAATAAACTAAATCATCTTTTAAATCTAAAAATGTAGTCGCCATATCTAGACCACTGCAACTATTGCATATAGATCTGATAGGTCCATCTAGAGTAAAAAACATTGGTGGAAATCCGTATGTTCTTGTGATTGTGGATGATTACTCTAAATTTACCTGGACCTTGTTTCTTTCTTCAAAAAGTGAAACATTTGATGCATTTGTAACCTTAGTTAAGAAAGTGCAAAATGAGAAAGGTATTTCTATTGTGTCTATCAGGTCTAATCATGGAGGAGAATTTGAAAATTCATGTTTTCTAGAGTACTGTGATGAACATGGAATTGATCACAACTTGTCAGTGCCAAGAACCCTTCAGCAAAATGGAGTGGTGGAAAGAAAGAACAAAACAATTGGAGGAATGGCAAGAGCAATGCTGAATGAAAAAGAACTCTCTCAAGTATTATGGGCTGATGCAGTAAACACAGCAAGTTATATCTTTAACAGAGCCTACATCAGACCAATTCTGGGGAAGACTCCTTATGAGCTGTACAAAGGGAGGAAGCCAAATCTTTCACATCTGCATGTATTCGGCTGTAAGTATTTCATCCACAACAATGGAAAGGAGAATTTGGGTAAGTTTGACACTAAATCTGATTAAGGTATATTTCTTGGCTATTCTAGTAGGAGTAAAGCATATAGAGTTTTTAATAAAAAGACCATATTAGTAGAAGAATCTGTGCATGTTATGTTTATAGAAAATGAAATAGTTTCCAAGCATGTCACTGATGAAGATGATCTTATTTCTAACTTTAAGAACTTAGATCTTTCTGAAGAAGGTAAAATTGAACCTCCAAAAATATCTGAATCTATTAACATAAAGGAAGATATTCAGGAGAAAGACTTTGTGTTGAATCAAGAGTTTTGATGATTCCAAACTAACACTCAAGAGCTCGGATTGAAGATATCAAAGGAGATCAAAGTTGTTTCAAGTGAAGATTTTCTGAGTATTTGGTGTTAGATCTTTTGTAGGATCTTTAGTTTTAATTGTGATTGGGTAAAAGATTTTGATTTGAGAAAAAGATGTTTTCAAACCTTGATTTTGAGTTAAATCTTGACTTATTTGAAAAACACCCACAAACAGACGAAGTTTGAAAGTTTAAACTTAACTGTCAAGTTGGAAATTTGAACTTTGCTTTAGAAAATTTGAATTTCGAGCTAAAACTGAATAAGTCTGAAGAGATGGCTCTCTGTCAGACAAATTTTGGTTGCTCAAAATTCAAATTTTCATACAAATCTGAAAGAAGTCTTTTTAGTAACAGACGAACTTCACACTTTCAAAAGTCGAATTTCAAGTAAAATGAAGTTTGTGAAAACCAAAGAAATTCGTTTGAAACTATGATAAAGTGCATCTGAAATCAAAAGAAATTGAGTTTGATAAATGCTCTCTGACAGACGAATTTTGGCTTCCCAACATTCGAATTTTCATCTAAGTCTGAAAGAAGTTTCCTGAAACAGACGAACTTTGGATCTTCAAAATTCGAATTTCAGACAAAACAAAACTTGAGAAAATAGAAGAAATTCATCTGAAATTATGTTAAAGTTCATCTGAGATCAAGAATGATTTAAGTTTCAAAACTGCTCTCTGACAGACGAACTTTGAACATTGAAAATTTGAATTTTAGAAGCTAAGTTCTTGAGTCTGTTGAAGTGAAACATTGACATACGAATGATAAGAACTTGCAACATTCGAATGATGAAGTTAGTCTGAAAAGAGTGTCTCTGACAGATGAACTTCACTCTTCAACATTCGAATTTTGAAGAAAGTGAACTACTGTGCCTCCTTTTCACGTACTGGGAACAGACAAATTTTGGGCTTCCAAAATTCAAATTTCGAGGGCACTGTAGCAAATTGAAAACACTGTTCACACTTAACCGAAAAACTTTCTTCTTGAAAATTCGTATGTCACATTGTGAAAATGTTCTGTAAGTTTCAAAATTCGAATTTCACTTCATCGACAGACGAACTTTAGTATTTCTACATTGGAATCTTTAACCTTCGATTCCTTCGAAATTTGTCTGTTGACCAACCAAAATTCGAATTTCAGTATGTCAGAAGCATTAAATGCGGTTGGTTAACGGATAATTTTTCAGAGTAACCGTTGGATAACTTCTTCAACGGATAGATTAAGTCTCTAATGGACATTTGAGACCTAAATCTATAAATACAACAATATTTGAAGTTGTGGGAAAACAAATCTAACTTGTATATACCGAATTTCTGTCAAAACTTTTTCTCAAGAGCTTTTACCCTCTAGCTTCAATATCTGTACTTTAACCTTCATATCTACTCTATTCAAGAGAGTTATATCATTGTAAACAATCTACTCTTCATCTGGAAGATAGATTTACTTGTGAGGGGAAATCACAAGGGGATTGGGAAGCACATTGTATAAGTGCTTAGAGAGAGTGAGAAAGCTCCAGAAAATAGAGCATACTCATTGTACTGTGACATTAGCAAGAAGCCCGTTGAATTCTTGCTGAATAGTGAAAAATCTCAAGAGTGGTCTTGGGGACTGGATGTAGGTCAAGTGGTCAGGCGGAACCAGGATAAATTACTGAGTCTTCTATTCCCTATCTTTACTGTTCAGCTTACTCTGTTTTATACATTGCTTCCTTTAAACTGTGCTACCTTCACTTATCTCACTTTGTGCAGAAAAATTGCTATATTCCCAATTAACCCCCCTCTTGGGAAGTCAGCCTTGCTAACACTTTGAAGATGAGAATAATGAAGAAACATCTCAAGAACTCCCTAGAGCTTAGAGATATAAAAGGAATCATCCTGTTGATCAAGTGATTGGGGATGTTCAAGAGATAGTTAAAACCAAAAAACAGTTAAGGGATCAGATGATCAACTATGCTTTTATTTCTCAAATTGAACCTAAGTGTGCTGAAGAAGCCTTAACTGATGAATACTGGATTTTGGTTATGCAAGATGAATTAAATCAGTTTGAAAGAAATTAAGTTTGGGATTTAGTGCCTAGACCTAAAAATCACCCTATTATTGGCACTAAATGGGCCTTTAGAAATAAACTTGATGAATCAGGAACAATAATTAGAAATAAAGCAAGACTGGTTGCCAAAGGATATAATCAAGAAGAAGGTATTGATTTTGAGGAAACATTTGCTCTAGTTGCAAGATTGGAAGCAATTAGAATCCTATTGGCCTATGCATGCATGAAAAACATAATGTTATATCAAATGCATGTGAAAAGTGCTTTTCTGAATGGATATATTATAGAAGAGGTTTATGTAGATCAACCTCCAGGTTTTGAGGACTCTACAAAACCAAACTATGTTTATAAATAAAAGAAAGCTCTTTACGGTTTAAACTAAGCTCCTAGAGCATGGTATGAAAGACTAAGCAATTTTCTAACTAAAAAGGGGTTCAATAGAGGAAAAGTAGATACTACTTTATTCACTAAGAAAGAAAACAAAGATTTACTTATTGTTTAAATTTATGTTGATGATATTATATTTAGTGCCACTAATGAATCTCTTTGCAAGAACTTCTCTAAGCTAATGCAGGGTGAATTTGAAATGTCAATAATGGGTGAGCTTAACTTCTTCCTTGGATTGCAAATTAAGCAATGTGATGATGATATCTTCCTCAATCAATCAAAATATTTGAAATAGTTGCTGAAAAAGTTTGGCATGGAAAAAGCCAAGCCAATGGGAACTCCTATGGTTATTGCAACAAAGCTTGACATGAATGAAGGAGGAAAAACTTTTGACATAACTCAATATAGAAGAATGATTGGATCCCTACTATACCTAATAGTTAGTAGACCTGACATCAGGTTTAGTGTTTGTATGTGTGCAAGGTTCCAATCATATCCCAAAGAAACCCATGCAACTGCTGTGAAATGCATCTTCAAATATCTAATTGGTACATCACAGATGGGACTTTATTACCCAAAGGGTAATGGAGAAGAACTCATAGGATACACTGATGTTGACTTTACTAGGTCCAAAACTGACAGAAAAAGCACAAGTGGAACATGTCAGTTCCTTGGAGGACCCTTGGTTTCATGGTTCAGTAAGAAGCAAAACATTGTGCCTCTATCCACTGCAGAAGCTGAATATTTTGCTGCTAGCAGCTATTGTGCTCAAGTCATTTGGATGAAGCAGCAGCTTGAAGATTTTGAGATTGAGAAGAAGGAAATACTAATAATGTGTGGCAACCAAAGTACTATCAACATCACAAAGAATCCTGTCATGCATTCAAGGACAAAGCATGTTGAAGTTAGGCATCACTGTAGAAGGGACCATGTTCTGAAAGGTGAAATCAGATTAGAATATATCCCTATCGAGGATCAAGTTGCTGACATTTTGACAAAGCCCCTTCCAGAAGATAGACATTGTAAAATTAGAAGAGAATTGGGTATGGTAAATTCCAATGAACTATAAGTAAGCCATTATATACATCTATTTTAGAATTTTTGACATTGAATCAATTCTAACTTTAGCATCAGAGTGAGTTTGATATGAGTTGCAGGCGTTTCTCATAAGTTCAAATGACAATAGATGAAATGGAGCTAACCAGAATGGATCAATCAAAAGATGAAAAAGGAAGCCAAAAACTTAAGCATCTGGATCTATTATGTAAGTTCAGAAAGTTAAAATTCACATTTTAGATGTTTATTGGACGAATTTCCATGTTGAATTGTGTTTTTGAAAAGTCAGCATGCTCAACATTCAAATTTAGATGCCTATCAGACGAATTTCAGTTGGCTGCATACTGTAATAGTACTCTTTTGTCTTTCGAAATTCATCCATTAAACAATAGAAATTTGAATTTCAAAAATAAAATGTCAATATTGTCTTTGTTCAAAATGACTATTGTACAAATCTCCATTTCTCAAAATACGTATTTTGGAAATTCTTTATAAAATGTTGAAATTCGAACTGTTGAATCAAAATTCGCCTGTTGAAATATGCTCACATAATTGGATCTCTCACAGATGAATTTTTCTTATGAATTTTCATAAGAAAAATTCATCTGTTACTTGTTTTGTTCATGATTGCTTATTGCCTGGCTCTTTCGAAGTTCGAACTTTGTTGAAACAAAGTTCGTCTGTTCATTTATTGTTCCTATAACCAAGCCTCTGTCAAATGAACTTTCAAGTGAAAATTTGTTTGTCAGAAAACCTTGCTGAATTAATTGACTTGTAACTACTCGAAGTTCGAATTTTGACCTCTTAAAATTTATCTGTTCAGCGGTTACATACGTTAAAACTGAAGGTTATCCTCTGAACAGACGCAACCTTATTCGTCTCTCTCTCAAGTCTGCTCAAATTCTCTCTTTAATTCCTATTAACTCAATTCGTGAATCTTCATTTCTCATTAATCAAACTTTTATTTGCACCTTATAAACCCATTCTTAGCATCTTTCTAAAACATTCCTCTACGAGAATGGCGAGAGTTAAAAATCCAAAAGTTGGAAAGGGAGAGTCATGACCAAAGAGGATTGTGAAATCTCAATATGCCTCCAAGGAGAGTAAAACTCAGAAGAGAAAAGGCGAATCTAGCAAGGCAACTCCTTCCAAGAGGCAGAAAACAACTCCTAGAGTAGACACGAAGAAATCTGCACCCGCTCCTTCAAAGAAAGCTGACCCTGTTGTTCCTACTGCTTTTGTTACTGCTACTTCTTCTTCCTCTTCCAGCACTGAATCTGGAGAATATTAGTTGACCATATTGCCATTGTGGAGTAATGCTCATATTATGGGAGAATACATTACCAAATTTGTCAACAAAAAGGTAATCAAGCCTCACTGCATAAATTTGAAAGAATTCTTGATTTTTAATAACTTTGATGCCTTGGATGATAAAATATAAGAATTTGTTAGAAATACTGGAAAGATATGATGATAAGGTAGCTAAGACCTACTATGCCTCTCTATAATTCAATAGCAAGAAGAAAAAGTGGGAAGTAAATTTGAGATCAAGGACCATTTGGCTAACAGATGAGACCCTCAATGAGGTTTTAGAAATTACAGGACAAGATGGCTTTGTTGAATCAAGAGTTTTGATGATTCCAAACCAACATTCAAGAGCTTGGATTGAAGATATCAAAGGAGATCAAAGCTGTCTTAAGTGAAGATTTTCTGAATTCTTGCTGTTAGATCTGTAGTAGGATCCTTAGTTTTTGTTATGACTGGGTAAAATATTTTGATTTGAAGAAAAGATGTTTTCAAACTTTGATTTTATGTTAAATCTTTAAATATTTGAAAAACACCCACAAACAGACGAAGGTTGAAAGGTTAAGCTAAACTGTCAAGTTGGAAATTCGAACTTTACCTTTGGAAATTCGAATTTTGAGCTAAAACTGAATAAGTCTGAAGAGATAGCTCTCTGTCAGACGAATTTTGGCTGTTCAAAATTCGAATTTTCATCTAGTCTGAAAGAGGCCTTCTGATAAACAGACGAACTTCACATTTTCAAAATTCAAATTTCAAGTAAAATGAAGTTTGTAAAAACCAAAGAAATTCGTCTGAAATTATGATAAAGTGCATCTGAAATCAAAATGAAATTGAGTTTGATAAATGCTCTCTAACAGACGAATTTTGAACTTCCAACATTCGAATTTTCATATAAGTCTGAAAGATGCCTCTTTGCAACAGACGAACTTTGAGTCTTCAAAATTCGAATTTCAAACAAAATAAAAATTGAGAAAATAGAAGAAATTAGTCTGAAACTATGTTAAAGTTCATCTGAGATCAAGAATGATTTAAGTTTCAAAACTGCTCTCTGACAGACGAACTTTGAACATTAAAATTCGAATTTCAGAAGCTAAGTTCTTGAGTCTGTTAAAGTGAAACATTGACATATGAATGATAAGGACTTGCAACATTCGAATGATGAAATTAGTCTGGAAAGAGTCTCTCTGACAGACGAATTTCACCCTTCCAAAATTTGAATTTCGAAGAAAGTAATCTACTGTGTCTCTTAAACATTCAGTGGACAGACGAATTTTGGGATACCGAAATTCGAATTTCGAAGGCACTGTAGAAAATTGAAAACACTGTTCACACTTAACCGAAAAACTTTCTTCTTGAAAATTCGTATGTCACATTGTGAAAATGTTTTGTAAGTTTCAAAATTCAAATTTCAATTCATGAACAGACGAACTTCGTGCTGTAACATTGGAAGCTTTGATCTTCGGTTCCTTCGAAATTCGTCTGTTGACCAACCAAAATTCGAATTTCAGTATGTCAGAAACATTAAATGCGATTAGTAAACGGATAGTTTTTCAGAGTAACCGTTGGATAACTTCCCCAACGGATAGATTTAGTCTCTAACGGATATTTGAGACCTAAATCTATAAATACAACATCATTTGAAGTTGTGAAAGAAGAATCAAACTTGTATATACTGAATTTCTGCTAAATCTTCTTCTCAAAAGCTTTTACCCTCTCAACTTCTATACTTGTACTCAAACTTTCATATCTACTCTTTTCAAGAGAGTTATTTCATTGTAATCAATCTACTCTTCATCTTGGAGATAGATTTACTTGTGAGGGGTATTCACAAGGGGATTGGGAAGCACATAGTGAAAGTGCTTGGAGAGTGTGAGAGAGCTCAGAAACAGAGCATACTCGTGTACTGTGGCCCCAGCAAGAAGCCCATTGAAATTCTTGCTGTATAGTGGATAAATCTCAAGAGGTGTCTTGGGGACTGGATGTAGGTCAAGTGGAAAGACCGAACCAGGATAAATCACTGAGTTTTCTTCTTCCTATCTTTACTTTTCATCTTGCTCTGTTTTACGGATTGTTTTCATTATATTGTGATATCTTCACTTACTTCACTTTGTGCAGAAAAATTTCAATCTTCCCAATTCACCCCCCCTCTTGGGAAGTTAGCCTTGCTAACAAGTGGTATCAGAGACTGGTTTCCCATTCAAAGGAACTCACAGTCCGGGAATTAAGATGGCTGGCTTTGGAGAGAGTATACTTCCTGAAGGAAACAACACTCACAGACCACCAGGCTTCAGTGGAGAGCATTATGGATATTGGAAGATGAGGATGCAGATCTACCTCGAATCAATTGATCTTGACATCTGGTCAGTCATTGAAAAAGGAGACTTCGTCCCAATGGCTCTAACTGAAGATGGAAGACACGAAGAGAAGCTAGAAGCAGAGTGGAATGATGAAGACAGAAGGAGAGTCCTACTGAACTTCAAAGCAAAGCATTGTTTGGTCAGTGCCCTGAACCAGGATGAATTCTACAGAGTCTCACAATGCACCACTGCAAAAGGAATGTGGGATACTCTACAGATTGCACATGAAGGAACATCTGGAGTTAGGGAGAACAGACTGAACACATGCATTGGGGAGTATGAAAGCTTCAGAATGGCTGAAGGAGAAACTGTAAAGGAGCTCCAAAAGAGATTCACTCTCATTGTGAATCAACTGAAGAGCCTGGGAAAAGAATACACACAGTCTGAGAAAGTAAGAAAGATACTCAGAGCTCTCCCTCTGGAATGGCAGCCCAAGGTGACAGCTATAGAAGAAGCCAGAGGAGAATCAATGGCTTCTGTCACAGCTCTCTTAGGCAGCCTTGAGGAGTATGAAGGAAAAATCAAAGCACTCAAGGAAGCTGGGCTGGACAGAAAGAAGAAAGGCCTTGCCCTCAAAGCTGCTGATGAAAAGGAAGAAGAATCTGACGAAGGAGATGAGCTGGATGAGGAAACTCTGGCCATGATAGTCAGAAAATTTGGAAGATTCTACAGCAAGAAAAAGAACAAGAGATTCTTCAAGAAAGGAGTGGCTGGAGAAAATAAGAAAGACACAAAAGAACCTGTGACTTGCTATGAGTGCAAGAAGCAAGGACACATAAAGTGGGACTGCCCCCAATTCATCAAGAAACAAGAAAAAGAAAAGAAAGCTGCTGACAAAGGGAAGAAGAAGAAAGCCTACATCTCATCCATATGGGGCAACAGCTCAGATGAGGAAGAAGAAGATGAGGATGAGATTGCCAACATTTGTCTAATGGCACTTGCTTCTGAAGAAGTCACACCCTCATGCAGCAGTGATCAAGAAGAAGAGGTATATGAATCTGAACCTTCCTATTCTGAATTACTGGATGCATTTCATGAGCTTCATGATGAATTTATTAAAATTGCTAAAGAACTGAAATTGGCAAAGAAAAAGGTAAGCAAGCTGGAGTCTCAAAGCATAGTCTCTAAAACTGCCACTTTACCTACTTCTAAATCTGTCTGCTGCACTTCATGCACTGAACTTAAGCGAACTAATGATTATTTAATTAAAAGCATGTCTAGGTTCACTAGAGGTAAGGATATGTTGTTTGCATTAATGGGGAGCCAAAGAATATCACAAGGAAAAGCTGGTCTTGGCTATGATCCATGTGCTGTCAAAGAAAAGATTAGGAAGAAAAATCAAAATGCATATATGAGACACTTTGTGCATGCTGAGAGCAATAAAAAGAAAAATGATGTATCACCTCACATTGAAACATATGATCAACCAAGGCATACTAGACAAAAATATTATCTGCATTGTTTTCTTCCTGCTTCTCAATCTAGCAGTCCTTTCACCACCTGTCATTTCTGTAACAAAAAGGGACATACTTCCAGTTCCTGTGCTTTGAAGAAAAATGAACTTGACAGGAAAGTTAAATGGGTTCCCAAAAGTGCATCTGCATCTAAGAAAATAACTACTGACAGAAAAGGACCCAAGCAAATTTGGGTACCTAAAAGGAAAACATAAACCTTGTTTTGCAGGTCTGTCTCAAAGCTAAGAAAAGCAACAAATGGTATATGGACAGTGCCTGCTCAAGTCACATGACTGGTGATAAGGAGAAGTTCATCACCCTTAGAGACAAGAAGGGAGGAAAGGTGACCTTTGGAGGTGATCAATACGGCAAAATTGTTGGTGTTGGCATTGTGGGCAAAAATCCAGAAACATCCATTGAAGAAGTGTTGTTTGTAATTGGCCTCAACCACAATTTGCTGAGCGTAAGTCAGACCTGTGACAGAGGAAACTGGGTGCTATTTGACTCAAAGTTTTGCCTGGTCATCAGAAAAAGTGATCACAAAGTAATCCTCAAAGCTCAAAGGGATGGTAACTGTTATACTATTGACCTTGATGAACTTCCTCCCTTGGACTCTGTATGTTTAATAAGCCAGGGTAATGACAGTTGGCTATGGCATAGGAGATTAGCTCATGTTAACATGAATCAATTGTCTAAACTGATTAAAAATGAGCTAGTAACTGGACTACCTAAAATATCTTTTGAAAAGGATAAAGAATGTGATGCATGCCTCAGAGGAAAACAAGCTAGATTATCCTTCAAATCTAAAAATGTAGTTACCACAACAAGACCACTTGAATTGTTGCATATGGACTTAATTGGACCATCCAGGGTGAAAAGTCTTAGTGGTAATCTGTATGTGCTTGTAATTGTAGATGATTATTCTAGATTCACTTGGACATTGTTTCTTCCCTCTAAAAGTGATACCTTTGATGCATTTGTAACCTTAGCTAAGAAAGTGCAAAATGAGAAAGGTATTTCTATTGTGTCTATCAGGTCAGACCATGGAGGAGAATTTGAAAATCCATACTTCCTGGAGTACTGCAATGAGCATGGGATTGACCACAACTTCTCAGCACCAAGAACTCCTCAACAAAATGGAGTGGTGGAAAGGAAGAACAGAACCATTGGAGAGATGGCTAGAGCTATGCTAAATGAGAAGGAACTCTCTCAAGTGTTCTGGGCTGATGTAGTGAATACAGCAAGCTACATCATAAACAAAGCCTACATCAGACCAATCCTTGGGAAAACTCCATATGAACTGTACAAGGGAAGAAAGCCAAATCTCTCACACCTCCATGTGTTCGGGTGCAAATGCTTCATTCACAATAATGGGAAAGAAAATCTGGGTAAGTTTGATGCGAAATCCGATGAAGGTATATTTTTGGGCTATTCAAGTAGGAGTAAGGCTTATAGGGTTTATAATAAAAGATCAAATGTAGTAGAAGAATCAGTGCATGTGGTTTTCATTGAAAATGAAACTGTTTCAAAACATGTTACCAATAAGGATGATCTTACTTTCAATTTTGAAAAACTGGGAATCTCTGACAAAAGTAAAACTGAACCTCCAAAGATATCTGAATCTGTTGACACAGAAGAAGATATCCAGGAGCAAGAGTTTGATAAAGAAAATAATGAAGAAACAGCTCAAGAACTCCCTAGAGCTTGGAGATATCAAAGGAATCACCCTGTTGATCAAGTAATAGGGAATGTTCAAGAGAAAGTCAAAACCAGAAAACAGTTAAGGGATCAGATGCTCAACTGTGCTTTCATTTCTCAAATTGAACCCAAATGTACTGAAGAAGCCCTAACTGATGAATACTGCATTATGGCTATGCAAGATGAATTAAATCAATTTGAAAGAAATCAAGTTTGGAATTTAGTATCTAGACCCAAAAATCATCCTGTTATTGGTACCAAATGGGTTTTCAGAAATAAACTTGATGAATCTGGAACAATAATCAGAAATAAAGCTAGATTAGTTGCTAAAGGGTATAATCAAGAAGAAGGTATTGATTTTGAAGAAACCTTTGCACCAGTAGCTAGATTAGAGGCTATAAGAATACTGCTAGCATATGCATGCATGAAAAAAATTTTATTATATCAAATGGATGTAAAGAGTGCTTTTCTGAATGGATATATCATGGAAGAGGTTTATGTTGATCAACCTCCAGGTTTTGAGGACTCTACAAAACCAAACCATGTTTATAAACTGAAGAAAGCTCTCTATGGTTTAAAACAGGCCCCTAGAGCATGGTATGAGAGACTGAGCAATTTTCTGACTGAAAAGGGGTTTAACAGAGGCAAAATTGACACAACCTTATTCACTAAGAAAGAAAATAAAGATTTACTAATTGTTCAAATCTATGTTGATGATATTATTTTTGGTGCTACTAATGAAACTCTTTGCAAGAAATTCTCTGAGTTAATGCAGGGAGAATTCGAGATGTCTATGATGGGTGAACTCAATTTCTTCCTTGGATTGCAAATCAGACAGCTTAATGATGGTATCTTTCTCAGTCAATCCAAGTATCTAAAGGAGCTGTTAAAGAAGTTTGGAATGGAGAATGCCAAGCCAATGGGAACACCTATGGCTACTGCAACCAAACTGGACATGGATGAGAATGGGAAGATGTTTGACATTACTCAGTACAGAAGAATGATTGGATCCCTGCTGTACCTAACTGCTAGCAGACCTGACATTATGTTCAGTGTCTGCATGTGTGCAAGGTTCCAATCATGCCCCAAAGAAACTCATGCGACAGCTGTGAAAAGAATTTTCAGATATCTTATTGGAACATCACAGATGGGTCTTTGGTATCCAAAAGGCAATGGAGAAGATCTCAAAGGATACACTGATGCTGATTTTGCAGGATCCAAAACTGACAGAAAAAGCACAAGTGGAACCTGTCAGTTCCTTGGAGGATCCCTGGTTTCATGGTTCAGCCAAAAGCAAAACAGTGTGGCCTATCTACTGCAGAAGC
The DNA here is from genome assembly GCA_026686845.1 of Adenanthera pavonina. NCBI lineage: Eukaryota > Viridiplantae > Streptophyta > Magnoliopsida > Fabales > Fabaceae > Adenanthera > Adenanthera pavonina. Next base: position 27,604,245 of record JAIVEN010000008.1, read on the forward strand.
TGAGTATGTTGCAGCTGGAAGCTGTTGTGCCCAAGTCATCTGGATGAAACAGCAGCTTGAAGATCTTGAGATTAATATAAAAGAGATACCAATCATGTGTGACAACCAAAGTGCTATAAATATCACCAAGAACCCTGTCATGCATTCAAGGACAAAACATATTGAAGTTAGGCACCACTTCATAAGAGATCACATTCTGAAAGGAGAAGTTAGACTGGAGTACATTCCAACAGAAGATCAAGTTGCTGATATACTCACAAAACCTCTATCAGAAGACAGACACTGCAAAATAAGGAGAGAATTGGGAATGGTAAATCCCAATGAATTGTAAGTCATTTCTGTGCAATTCTGTCTTTAGAATTTTTAATATAAGAATAAACTCTAACTTGAGCATCGGAGTATATTTTAGTGTAGTTGCAGGTGCTTCTTGTGAAAAACAATGGCTAAAAGTTTGAAAGATTGGAGCACTCCAGATTGGAACAACCAGAAAATGAAGTGAATGATAATTATTCTAAGTTCTGGATCCATTCTGTAAGTTTTTAAAGTTGAAATTTGTATGTTGTTTGATTACTAGATGAATTTCATTGATAATATGTGTTTTTAAACTGATCAACATGGTCAACATTCGAATTTTAGTTGACCAACAGACGAACTTCGACCTGTTATGCCTTGGAACAGTTCTCAGTAATGCCTCGAAATTCGTCTGTTGAAGCTTGAAAGTTCGAATTTTCAAAATCAGAAATTTCAAAGTTATGATTGTCCATCACTGCTACACAAATTATTACTTCTTAACATACGAATGTTAGACAGTCTTTAAAAAAGTTGAAAAATTCGAATTTTCAGTTCAAAATTCGTCTGTTGAATCATGTCCATCATGTTGAATTATTGAAAGTTGCAGTTCTGCATGTTTAATTCATCTGTTGATTGATAGTTTGATTGATGCCTGCCTTTTTCTTTTCAACATTCGAACTTTGGTGGAACAAAATTCGTCTGTTGTGCTTGTATTGCTTGTTTCAAGCCACTGTCAGACGAACTTTCAGGATGAAAATTAGTCTGTCAGTAAGCTATGCTGAACGGTTTAACTTGTAACTGCCCGAAGTTCGAATTTTGACCCCTCAAAATTCGTCTGTCAGACGGTTACACACGTTAAATGCAACGGTTTTCCTCAGAACAGACGCAATCCTATTTGTAACCTCTCTAAGTCTGTTCTGATTCTCTCTTTAATCCTCTTAATTCCTGTCCAAAAACCATCATTCTTCACCATTTAAACTTCCTTTCGCATCCTATAAACCTTTCCTTAACCACATTCTGCATCATTCCACTGAAAAATGGCGAGAGTCAAGATCCCTGGAGCAGGACAAGCTGGAACTCGGCCAAAAAGAATGGTCAAATCTCAATATGCTACAAAGGAAGGAGAGAAATCCAAGAGAAAGGCCGAACCCAGTAAAGCTACCCCTTCTAAACGCCAGAAATCATCATCCAAGGCAGATTCACAGAAAACTGGACCTTCCTCATCAAAAACTGCGATCCCTTCGGCTGATACTGCTACTGTGGCTTCCTCCTCTTCTACACAATCTGGAGAATTTGAGCTTACTACACTGCCACTTTGTAGCACTCCCGAAATTCAAGAAGAGTTTTCTGCCAAGTTTTCCAGCAAAAAGGTAATCAAGCCTCACTGTGTAAATATGGAGCAATTTTTGATATCCAATAACTTTGATAATGCATTATGGTTGATGAGATACAAAAACCTGTTGGAAATTGCTGAAAAATATGATGATGAAGTAGTGAAGACTTGGTATGCCTCTCTTCAATACAACAGCAGGAAAAAGAAATGGGAGGTCACTTTGAGATCAAGGACCATCTGGCTTGCTGATGAAACAATCAATGAAGTGCTGGAAATCCCAGGGCAAGATGGGCTGAAAATTGACATCACAGCCTCTGGGTATATGGATGAGGCAAGCACGGCTGATGAAGAAGGTGGATCCTTTCTGAACTACAAAGAGAGCACCATTTTGGACACCCTATTCAGGAGGAGGGAAAACAGGCCAATGATAAATCTGTTGAAGCCCACAGACCTAAGTGTACAAGTCAAGATCCTGCACTACATAGTGTCCAGGATCATATTCAACAAGGGTGGCAGCTTCAACTTGATAACAAGGGTAGAGGCTCATGTGATGACTGCTATCATACGTGGGAAGCTCATTAACATGGGTCATATCATCCTCCAGAGAATGATAAAGGCAAGGGATCAAAGGAAGGATTCCACACTCCCCTATGCTGCAATTATTTCAAGAATCCTACAGCATGCTAGGATTCAACACATTGAAAAGGGAAAAGGGAAACTTACTGAGGCATTCAAAGAGGAGGAACTGCAAAGGATGGGCATTGAAAGAGATGAAGGACGATGGGTTGGAAAGGGAGCAGGGAAATCTGAAGACTTGTTCTTTGTTGCTGATGCATCCCTCCAACAAGAAGGAACTTCCGAGGCCCCTGGCAGATCTGTACCTCAGCCTTCTCAGCCAATCCCATCTCCCTCCAGGCCTACTCACCCTTCTTCCACTCCCTCCTCACGGGCCAAGCCAACAAAGGTCACTGAGTTATTTGACAGTCTGTCAACACTCATTCTCAGCATTAGAGATGAGCACAATGCCAAATTTGCTCATCTACAAGATCAGATCCATCAGTTGGCTGTAAATATGAAAGTGGTGGCTGATGCCTATGAAGAGATAAGAAATGCTATTCCTACCACTTCAGCTCCACCTCAGCCTGGTGTCCCTGAGCCTACTCTGTCTCCATCCCCAGTGCCTCCAAGTCCCTTCGAGATTGCCTCCTCTGACCATGATGATGATGATGATATAGATGGTGCTGGTGCAATGAGAACACCAAGTCCTGGTCCACCCTTGGACTATGGATTGGAAGAAGAAGGTCTCCAAGATACAAGCCCTCATGAGCCCATGCAAGAAGATGCTCAGGAATCAATTCTGTCAGTTCAAGAATCTGAGCAAGTTGAAAGACTGGTTGCAGCCATTTCAACCTCCTCTTTGCAAGAAGCAGTGAGCACTGAAGAAAGGAGCCTTGTACCTGTTGTTGACTATGTTGCCATTGCTCACAATGCTCTACTAGAAGCTCAGAGGAGAAGGCTGGAAGAAATGTTTCCTCCTGCTAAACCAGCTTCTTCCCCTCTTGCTGCCTATGGACTTACAGAGGAACAAAGAGCTCAACTAGCTCTTTCCAGACAAGCAATGCAGCAGCTGCTGGAAATCTCTGACGAGGAGACAAGCTCTGAGCCACTAGCTGATCCTGAAATCCCTTTTGCTCCTGTACCACTTCGTGCTATTCCTGTCTCTCAGATCCCTCCTCCGACTGATTTTGTTGGCCTTCCTGATGATGTCAAAAAGGGGGAGAAGTCTGGGCAAACTGGAAAGCCTGCTGCTGAGCAATCTGGGAAAGGGAAAGGGAAATCCTACAGCAAGAAGGCCAAGCCCAAGAAGAAATGATTGGAGATTAGGCTTAAGTCCTTTTGCTGTATTTTGTATTCTGTGCTTTGTATTCTAAACTTTGTTGTTTTTGTGTTTTGGATTTAATGGTTGAACGTTGATTAATTTGTTTATGTACAAGCACCTTTTAATTAAATGAATGGATCCCTTTGTTGCAATGTTTTGTGCCTTAAATCTCTTCACTTAATCTGTTGATTTGATATCTTATGCATATGTTGAGGGGGAGCTTGTGAAAGCAAACCTAAGTACTAATCCAGTTTGTAAGTTGTTTTGTCATCATCAAAAAGGGGGAGAATGTTGAATCAAGAGTTTTGATGATTCCAAACCAACATTCAAGAGCTTGGATTGAAGATATCAAAGGAGATCAAAGCTGTCTTAAGTGAAGATTTTCTGAATTCTTGCTGTTAGATCTGTAGTAGGATCCTTAGTTTTTGTTATGACTGGGTAAAAGATTTTGATTTGAAGAAAAGATGTTTTCAAACTTTGATTTTATGTTAAATCTTTAAATATTTGAAAAACACCCACAAACAGACGAAGGTTGAAAGGTTAAGCTAAACTGTCAAGTTGGAAATTCGAACTTTACCTTTGGAAATTCGAATTTCGAGCTAAAACTGAATAAGTCTGAAGAGATGGCTCTCTGTCAGACGAATTTTGGCTGTTCAAAATTCGAATTTTCATCTAGTCTGAAAGAGGCCTTCTGATAAACAGACGAACTTCACATTTTCAAAATTCGAATTTCAAGTAAAATGAAGTTTGTAAAAACCAAAGAAATTCGTCTGAAATTATGATAAAGTGCATCTGAAATCAAAATGAAATTGAGTTTGATAAATGCTCTCTAACAGACGAATTTTGAACTTCCAACATTCGAATTTTCATATAAGTCTGAAAGATGCCTCTTTGCAACAGACGAACTTTGAGTCTTCAAAATTCGAATTTCAAACAAAATAAAAATTGAGAAAATAGAAGAAATTAGTCTGAAACTATGTTAAAGTTCATCTGAGATCAAGAATGATTTAAGTTTCAAAACTGCTCTCTGACAGACGAACTTTGAACATTAAAATTCGAATTTCAGAAGCTAAGTTCTTGAGTCTGTTAAAGTGAAACATTGACATATGAATGATAAGGACTTGCAACATTCGAATGATGAAATTAGTCTGGAAAGAGTCTCTCTGACAGACGAATTTCACCCTTCCAAAATTTGAATTTCGAAGAAAGTAATCTACTGTGTCTCTTAAACATTCAGTGGACAGACGAATTTTGGGATACCGAAATTCGAATTTCGAAGGCACTGTAGAAAATTGAAAACACTGTTCACACTTAACCGAAAAACTTTCTTCTTGAAAATTCGTATGTCACATTGTGAAAATGTTTTGTAAGTTTCAAAATTCAAATTTCAATTCATGAACAGACGAACTTCGTGCTGTAACGTTGGAAGCTTTGATCTTCGGTTCCTTCGAAATTCGTCTGTTGACCAACCAAAATTCGAATTTCAGTATGTCAGAAACATTAAATGCGATTGGTAAACGGATAGTTTTTCAGAGTAACCGTTGGATAACTTCCCCAACGGATAGATTTAGTCTCTAACGGATATTTGAGACCTAAATCTATAAATACAACATCATTTGAAGTTGTGAAAGAAGAATCAAACTTGTATATACTGAATTTCTGCTAAATCTTCTTCTCAAAAGCTTTTACCCTCTCAACTTCTATACTTGTACTCAAACTTTCATATCTACTCTTTTCAAGAGAGTTATTTCATTGTAATCAATCTACTCTTCATCTTGGAGATAGATTTACTTGTGAGGGGTATTCACAAGGGGATTGAGAAGCACATAGTGAAAGTGCTTGGAGAGTGTGAGAGAGCTCAGAAACAGAGCATACTCGTGTACTGTGGCCCCAGCAAGAAGCCCATTGAAATTCTTGCTGTATAGTGGATAAATCTCAAGAGGTGTCTTGGGGACTGGATGTAGGTCAAGTGGAAAGACAGAACCAGGATAAATCACTGAGTTTTCTTCTTCCTATCTTTACATTTCATCTTGCTCTGTTTTACGTATTGTTTTCATTATATTGTGATATCTTCACTTACTTCACTTTGTGCAGAAAAATTTCAATCTTCCCAATTCACCCCCCTCTTGGGAAGTCAGCCTTGCTAATAGGCTTGAAAATTGACATTACTACCTCAAGGTACATGGATGAGGCTGAAACTACAGATGAAGAAGGAGGGCCTTTCCTGAACTACAAAGAAAGTATAATTCTGAACACTTTGTTCAAAAGAAAAGAGAACAGACCACCTCTAAGTTTGAGGAAACCTACTAACCTCAGTGCTCAAGTCAGAATCCTATACTATATTATGTCTAGGATTATTTTTAATAAAGGGGGCAGTTTCAATCTGATCATAAGGGTTGAAGCACATGTGATGGCAGCAATCATGCGTGAAAAGCTTATCAACATGGGCCACATCATCCTCCAACACATGATCAAGACAAGAGATCAGAGGAAAGATTCCACCCTTCCATATGCAGCAATCATCTCCAAGATACTTCTGTATGCCCAGATCTAACATCTTGAAAAAGGAAAAGGGAAGCCTACTGAAATCTTTAAAGAAGAAGAACTGTAAATGATGGGAATAGAAAAGAAAGATGGAAGATGGATTGGAAAGGGAGCTGGAAAGACAGAAGACATTTTCTTTGATAAAGATGCCTCCCAACAGCAAGAAGGAACCTCTGAGGCTGCTCCAAAATCCATACATTAGCCTTCTCAGCCTGTCCCATCTCCATCTCAGCCCATTCAAACTCAAATACCATCCACTCCATCTACTCGAACAAAGCCAACCAAGATCACTGAGCTGTATAATAGTCTGTCTGCACTCATACTTAGCATCAGAGATGAGCAAAATGCCAAGTTTGCTCATCTGCAAGATCAAATTCATCAGTTGGCAAAGAATATGAAAGTGGTTGCTGATGCATATGAAGACATTAGGAGTGTCATTCCCTCCACGTCAACTCCACCTCAGCTAGGATTCTTTAAGCTTGTCATGTCTCCTACTCTTAAGCCTCCAAGTCAGTTTTAGCCTCCCCTAAACTTGATGATACTGTACATGATATTGAGGCTGCTGGCACCTTGACCACACTACAGGCCTCCAGTGATGAGGCAAGTCTTGGTCCTCCCTTAGACTATGAAATGGAGGAAGAGGGTGCTCAGGAACCAAGCTCCCATGAGCCCATTCTTGAAGATGCTCATGATTCAATTCTCTCATCTTAAGAATCTGAGCAAGTTGAGAAATTGGTGGCAACCATCACTACCTCTCCATTCATTCAAGCTGCTCTGAATAAAGAGAAAAGCATTATGCCTTATGTTGATCTAAAAGCTATTGCTCATAATGCTCTCTTACAAGTTCAAAGATTAAGACCTAAAGAAATGTTTCATCCTCCTGTTCCCTCACATGTTTCTGCTTTTGGCCTCTCAGAGGCACGAAGGGCTCAATTGGCAGTAACTAGGCAGGAAATGCAAGAACTTCTTGAAGTCTCTGATAATGAGGACTCTAGTCCTGAAGTTTCTAGGCATTTTCCAAAGCTTAATCCGGATCTGCCCTTTGTTTCTATACTTCTTCAAGCAATCCCAATGTTTCAGATCCCTCCTCCTGCTAATTTTGTACACCTTCCTGATGATGTCAAATAGGGGAGAAATTATTCGAGCAAACTGGAAAATCTGCTAAGCCTTCTAGCAAGACCTACAGCAAGAAGTCCAAGTCCAAGAAGAAGTGATTAGAACTTAAGATTGCTTGGTCCTTCTTGTAGTGATGTCTTTATTTTATAAATGATAAATCTTGTTCTGAAATCTTACAGTTGCCATATCATATCTTTGTATTTGATCTACTGTACATGATATCTTATCTTTTGAATTATAATACACATGTTGAGGGGGAGCTTGTTGAAGCAAACCCAAGTATTAATCCAGTTTGCAAGTTTTTTTTATCATCATCAAAAAGGGGGAGAATGTTAAATCAAGTGTTTTGATGATTCCAAACCAACCATCTAGAGCTTAGAAAGACGATATCAAAGATGCACAAAAGATCTCAAGCGGAGAAATCCAAGAAAAACCAGCATAAGATTAGATATAGGATTTCTTACTATATTTAAATTGAGTAAAAGACTTTGAACTTGCAAAAGAATGTTTTAAAAATATGATTCTATGATAATTCATGGAATATTTGAAAAACACCCACTAACAGTCGAACTTTAAAGTGTTAAAACTGATCTGTTGCTTTGAAAATTTGAACTTTGACTTTTGAAATTCGAATTTTGAATTGAAAATAAATTGGTCAAAAAAGAGATTCCTTTGACAGATAAACTTTGAGTGCAGAAATTTGAACTTTGGATTAAGTCTGATAAGAGCCTTCTCTGATAAATGAACTTTGGGTTTTAAAAATTCGAATTTCTGATAAAATACAATTCATGAAAAATGAAAAATTTGTCTGAGGATATGTGAAAGTTCATCTGAAAGTAAAGTTTAAAAAGAGTTGCAAGTGAGCTCATTGATAGACAAACTTTGATTTTGAAAATTCAAATTTTGGGAACAAAGCTTGCAAGTCTGTTATGATAATCTGTTGACATACAAATTTTAGTATTCAGAAATTTGAACTTTGGATTAAGTCTGATAAGAGCCTTCTCGGACAAACGAACTTTGAGTTTTGAAAATTCGAATTTCTGATAAAACACAATTCATGAAAAATTCATTTGAGGATATGTCAAAGTACATCTGAAAGTAAAGATAAAAAAGAGTTCCAAGTGAGCTCACTAATAGGCGAACTTTGATTTTGAAAATTTGAATTTTAGAAACAAACCTTGCAAGTCTGTTGTGATAATCTGTTGACATACAAATTTTAGTATTCAGAAATTTGAACTTTAAACTAAGTCTAATAAGAGCTCTCTCTGACAGATGAACTTTGGCTTTTGAAAATTTGAATTTCGAAAAGATGAACTATTGTGCCTTATTAAGCTGCCCATTAACAGACAAATTTTGGGCACTAAAATTCAAACTTCGAAGGCACTATAGTAATATGGAACAATAGTTCACACTTACCAGAAGAACTTTAAAATTGAAAATTTGTATGTTCCAACATAGAACATTTGTCAAAGTTGAAAATTTGAATTTTGCTTTAGAACAGACGAACTTCGAAGTTCAACGTTAAAAACTTTAGCTTTCGGTCTCTGCGAAATTCGTCTATTGAACCACCAAAATTCGAACTTTGAATGTCAGACGCATTAAATGCGGTTGGTGAATGGATAGTTTTTCAGAGTAACCATTGGGTAACGTCTCTAATGGCTAGATCTTGTCTCTAACGTATAGTTAAGACATAAATCTATAAATAGAACTTCATTTGAAGATATGGGTAACGACTTTATATTGTATATACAGAAACTCTGCTAAATTCTTAAGTCAAAGTCTCATACTCTCACATATTTCATTTTCTGCACTTTAACTTTCATATACACTCTAAATTAGATAGTTCAATCACTGTAATCAATCTTATCTTCATCTGGAAGAAAGATTTTCTTGTGAGGGGATATCACAAGGGATTTGGGAAGTACTTAGATAGAGTGCAAAGAGTTAGATTGTAAGCTCTAAGAATAGAGCATCAAGTTGTACTGAGGTAATTGCAAGAAGTCCACTAAATTCTTGCAAGATAGTGGAAAATCTCAAGCGGTGTCTTGGGGACTGGACGTAGGTTAAGATAAAGAGATCGAACTAGGATAAACATCTATGTCCTCTCTTCTCTTATACTGCTCTTATCTTGTTATTCCTTTATACTCTGTTTTTACTGTCATTTTTGCTTTCATCACTTTCTTAAACTTTGCAGAAAATTTTAATCTTCCCAATTCACCCCCTTCTTAGGAAGCCAGCTTATCTAACAGAAGTCATTACTCAACATGACTAATTATTAATATGAACATTTTTATCATTAAATTTACAAAAATAGGGCATAATAGTTAATACTAATATATACCTTCATGCCTTGTAATCCTTCGTTGATTGTAAAGGACATCATTTGAAAAATATTTCCATGTATTCTGCCACACGATTTCAGGTCTAGATATAGAATTGCTCAATAACAAAGTGCAGAATAATCTCCTCAAGAAATTTCTTGTAGCCCAATTGTTAACTTCTATAATACCATCAATGTACTCTTTATCATCATCTAGCAAACCACGTACATAGCAAGCATCTCTAAAAGATGGATATACAACACCATCAACCATTCTAATATCCTCATAAGTTTGACAAACTTCAACAATAGTTAACAAAGTCTGTATGTAGTATAACTTACCACTGCCAAGGGGAGTTAAGTATAATCTACCAATGGAGAAACCTCTCTTCCTAGTTCACCATTCTTGAAGATCCTTCTTGAAAGCAAATTTAGTTGAGAATTCATAATAATATAACTCTCTAGCATGAACATAATCTCCATTAGCTTTAAACCATAGTTAAAACATTGTCACCTTTTCAGAATTATGATCAAGGATAGAATCCAAAGGTTCATCATTATCAAATACAACACTATGTTGATTAGATGATATGATAGCCTCTCAATAGATGGTTATCTAAATTGAATATCAAAGCCAAATATTCTCCACACAGCTTCACAAGGAGAGATATAACGACAATCATAATACATCTTAATTTCATCATGTTCCCTATCATTGTCACAATTAGCTGAATCACTATAGGACAAAGTAGTAACCCTATCATGTCCTTTATTAATGTACTTAAATAATTACTTTATAGATTCAGCTTGGTTAGGTCTGTCAACATTGATATGAGCATTATATTGAACTAATAAGAAAGGGTTATAGGGCACCACAAATCTATTATCAAGTCTAACACCATCCTTTGTAATTATGGTTCTACAATTATCTAATCTCCTGTATCAGGAATAACTATCCTCCTCAATTTCAATATGTGAATTAAATGGCTTTGGGTAATGTTTAGAACATTTACCATTCTTCATGCAAGGAGAGTTAGGATTCATAGAACCCCAAGGTCAATGCATCATTAAAGAACTTAATGCTTCATACAATCGAGGATTTTGATTCAGATCAGGAATTTTAGTAGATATTATCTATGTCTGCAGGAATGGGAAATTTGTCTTTGACTAGTAGAAATAACAAAATGTGAGCATGAGGTAGTCCATGCTTCTAGAATTCTATTGCATATATAACTACAAGAAAAATTTAAAATATATCATTATATAATACTAATAAAATAATAACTTAATTATCAAATTGATATAATCAATGAATTAGGAAATATTGTAAATAAAATTACCAGCTCTAACATCACCAAATCTATTATTCTTTTGCATATTCTTTATCATCATATCAACCTTAACCTTAAAAACCTTTGATATAATATCAGGATGATCTTCAACATGTGCATTCTTATACTGCAAATCTCTAGTAATCTCAAGCCACTTTGGGTTATAGGTGAATGTTATGAATAAATCTGGATAGCCTGCCCATTTATGTATAGCCACTACATCCTAATAGTTTTGAACTGTGTGCCATACACCACTAGTAAATGATGAAGGGAGAATGATCCTTTTTCCAATTGATGATGGCATAGTCTCTCTTCTCAAGACTGAATTTGCAAGTTCTTTATATAGCTCTACCCTTAACTTCTTTTGATTATTTCTTGTGAACGACAATCTAGTTGACTCAATCATCATATATCCATCAACTAAAAACTGTTGAAACAGTTTCCCTGACTTAACTATTGTAGAATAATCATTATCTTTATCTTGAATTTTATATGCAAAGTACTCCCTCATAGATAATTTGTTTCATTTCCCATTAGGAGTGTTATCACTATGTAGTATGTCTTCCCTGTAACCATCCTCACCATATGAATATAACAACGAATATTGCATAGAAAGAAAAAGTGGATGAGTCTCTGATATTCTCTCTAGCAAACCTGACTTATATTGAACAATGATATCGCTATTGAGTTCAGTAGAGCTAATATCCCTAACCATTAAAGCTGCAATCTCATTGTAGCAGTTGGTAGATTATATCTCCTTCCATTAGTTCCATGTTTATGCAATAATCTAATCTCTACAACTTCACCTTCTCTTGCTCCTATCATATCCCTAGCTGCTCGAAATGTTTTCACAAGAATATTGCAATCATCAAGCAAATCTTTCAAAGTTTGAACAATTTCATTATAATATTGACTTTGATCATTGTATTGACTGCAAAAAAATAATAAAAATGATATTATAATTATATCAAACAAAAAATAATAAGAATTAAATTGTAACTTATATGTTATAAAGTATTACCATATTGCATTTATCCTGTTTGATACTTCATTATCTGTTCCATATATGTATGATTGAGCAAACTTCGGTGATCCATCTACTGGCAACATACTCCCAATCATATGAATATTCTGTCCTGACATCCTATATACATATGGACCATGACCACAGTTGATATCTTTGTCAACTTTACCTCCCATTGATGTAAAAGCAAGTATTATATTATACATTCAGATATTATCTTGAAAATGCCTACTTTTATGATCTCCACCATTTAACAACATATCAAGGATATTACGGATCTTCTTGCTTATTGGAAGTTCAATTTTTCCTTGCATACAACACATGCCAAACTTGGGATTTCTAGATGACTCTTTTTTCAACCTTTCGTGGTATCAAAACTTTGCCTTGTAAAATTCACAGGCATATATTTGATCTCCAATGTCGCAATACTCTAAAGTAAGAGATAAAAAAATTAGTATCATATATTAAATTTAACATATAAAATAATCACAATAACAATTTCCTTATCACCCTATTGTTAATATTTTATACCCTATCACTCGTACTACTTTAATTGCCAACACTTCAAAGATTTAATATAAAAAAAAAAGTATCATAAATGAGATATAAAAAATGTATAGTCCATATTTACACCTTTTTCATGAACTGATATATATACCGGATGTTTGCCTAAGATAATAAAAGATTTCCAATTATCATTAATTGAAAATATCATGAAAAAATGTATAAAACTGGTTGAAAAAAACAATATAATTAATTCAAATAAATCAATTACCGTTGGCATCATTGTGGCTATAAATTGTATCCACCTGAGTTACTTGGCTAGAGTTAATATTACTTGGAACTTCTGCACAAGTAATAAACAATAATATATATACTTATCCTTAAATTTTATAACAATAATAAAACTAAAACTAATTATAACTACCAAATTATATATTACATTACATAAATCATATAAAAAGAATGTACTCAAATGATAATTTACCATCATTAGGAATTGAATAGTTGCAAACTTCTTCAATCATGATTGATTTACTTTCTAATCTTTTAAATGTGGATCTTTGAGTACATCCATTGCTCCCAACAAATTGACTTGAAGCTGTAACATGCAAACAAATTTTAGTGAGTCAAAATGCTAAAATAAACACTCAACTAATTAATCATTATGCTTTTAGTCTTAACAAGATTTGATGACTCAATCAAACCTTTCTCCACAAAATCTGTACTCGAACTTTCATTGATAGCAAGAATCTCTAGTATAGATAAATAACACTTTAAGAAGTTAAATATTCATCCATCGTTTATAAATAACATATATAATTATATATATATATATAATACTTTATTACACAGTATGATTAAGCAAATGTAATTTTCTCATGCTACAAATTAAATATAATTAGTCAACTCAACTAAAATTTCCTTACTGTTAGTAATATCAGAAAATGGAGATTGATTTTTTTATACTAATTTCTTTTTCCCTGTGCTCAATTGTTGACATATTTCTGATGACTTTTTTTGCCATGATCCTTTGCAATGACAATATGAAGTAGTTTATTGAAAGTAGTAAGATAAATCATATCATATATACTATAAATGAATGCATTAACTTAATGTCATGGTCATAGTATAAAATATAGTTCTATATCATTAATAGTGTATATAATAAATTACCACTAAATATGAATTTATATGTTTAGCATACGTTTTTTCCATCTACTTTCCATCCGTTGACGCATTGCATCAGCATACACTTTTTTCAGGTCATATGCCACTACAAAAATTAAAAAAAAACAAATAATCTAAACATAAATTATCACAAGGTATAACATTAAGAATTACTTCAATCACACCAATGACAATTACTAAAAATTGACGATGACATACCGTAATCCATCATCATCATTCTTGTTGATGTAAAATGACATAAAATAAATACATTTCACAAATATAAAAAAATGCACCCACAATTCCAAAAGCATTTTTTTGCATATATTAAAATTTAAATTAGTACTTAAATTTCAATATTTTTTATTAATAAGTGATATTTTATGCATAGTTAAACAAACCAATAGAGTCCTCACATTATACATACTGTCATATGAGTTAAAATAAGAAGATGTCTTATTACCTAAACAATCTTCTAATACTTGATCTTTATGCTAGAGATTAATTGACAATATTCCTGCATTTTTCTGGGAATGAATTGATTGCTTATGTAACATCCTTGAGCTCCTTAAACTGACAACTAACAAATTAAAAAAAAATTATTTACAACTAACAAATTAAAAAATAATTTATTTAAATTTATGTAGATTGTAAATGAATATATGAATAATTATATTCTCTATATATCCAAAATAGGACATTATAAAAAAGGAACACCATTGGTAATATTGGACAAAGGAGATGGTGACATATATTGATCCATGATAGGAGAGCTATCATCTGAATAAGTTTGAAAATGCTCCATTGGCTGTTTCATTCTTGAATGAATATGAATGCCATATATATATATATATATGAAACATCTCAATCTAAATGAAAATTATATAACAAAACCTTTAAATAGAATGACAATACTTTATATGATAGTATTGAACTCAAATCCCCACTTACCATTGTGAAAGGATATTCATTTTCCCTAACCATCCCTTCTTTTTGGTTTCATCAGTCCTCAAAACTTGAAGCATATAAATGTGGATTAACATAATTTAATTCATGTTCATCGTTAAATCAACTATTTAATTTAAAATGATTTAGGGAGATTTGTCATTGATCATTATCAATTATCATTAATTGGAATGTTTATCAATTGAAAAAAATTAATGTTGATTTGAATATAGTAATTCGTAGCACTTTAAATTTAATAGAATTATTGAGTTAAAATTTATACAAATTGAGTAAAAAATGGTATTGAATATGATAATTTAGAGCAACTTTTTGTCATGATAATATATTGAATATGATATAATAAATTTTAGAGTATTTATTCTGATCACCCTTTTTTATAAAGAATGTGCAACTCCAAATAACTATCTTCAACATGTCATATGTATCAAGTTTATGCATCAATCAAGAAATATATCAGCATTCCTGATCAATCAAGAAAAACATGTTGCTGGAGATAAACACTTTCACCTCTAAATTAGAAAATCATCCAAACACAAATTAAAAAAAAACCATAAAAACACATAACTAGAGCAAAAGGCAATTAGAAAATAAGAAAAGATGTAGTTGGAGAAAAAAAATGAGAAAAAAAGATGGATTTTGATGAGATATGTGCTTATCAGGATAGAAAAACATCCAATCACAAACTTGCTACAAAAAAAATCCTAACACAAACATGTATCAAGAGGTAAAGGAATTAGAGATTGATATTTGACTTTAAATATTAGCATAAACTTCTACATAGCAATATAAATGTTCCATGAAATATGCTACTTTACTGAAAAAATAAAATATTGCAGCATGTGATGGTCATCCATGCTAAACATCAAGTCTTCTAGAAGTGGATAATTCTTGGTAGATATCGCATAGGCAAAAATAAATAAATAAATAAATCAACTTGAAATGATTCAATTATAAATCAAAATGCAAGCAGTCATCATTGAACACTGATCAAAATGAAAAAAGTGAATGACCATGAAATACATATACACTTACCAAATTCACTATGAAACTATTGACTGTAGCAATTATCTCCACTACAAGAATAAGAAGATTGGTTAACAAAACACAAACAGGAAACCATCGGAAAAAAAAGAAAGAAACATTGAGTTGGGGATTTTATCGATAGATGCTAAGATGAAGAGAAGGACCATCGAACACCAATCTTCAGCAGAATAAATATAAGGTTTTTTCCTCGTACAAAATAAGAGAACGATGACCAAGAAAATATCCTTGTACCACAAAAGTTTACAGGAAAATGCAAATGAATGAGAAAAGTTAAAAAAGAAAAATGAAGGAGATTATTCTTATTGCAACAAAACTCCCCCAGGAAGATTTAATATTTCTAACTAACTTAATGACCATTAATAGGTATTAATTGATTAAAGGAATAGTCAATTGATTGAAGGAATAATTAAAACACATTTAATTGGGTTTTGAATTAAAATGAGACATCAAATATTTTCTTATAATTTAGTTTCCAAGCATATTCAAATTTCTTTTTAGTTTGATTCTTTAAAATATTAATTGATATCCATTTAATAGCTTTCAATAATTATTTATTGATTTGATTCTGTAATTAGTGGGATCTACAAGTAGTAAAATCATATACCTTTTCAAGTATTCTTATTTTCAAATACTTGTTGAGTAGTAATAGTTTCAATTATATAATCATGATTCCTTTATTAAAGAACAAATAAAATTTAGATATTATAAAATATGATCTCTATTTTTTGTTTGCCAATGAAATGTAACATCTATTAATTTTGATTGTTTAGAAAAATCAAATTTTATATCTTACTAATAAGGTGTAATTGATAATAATTGCCAATTATTGCATATGTCTAACTATAATTACTAATTCGTCTCAATATATACGAATAATATATGCATTGGAAATATAACTTTATTAAATTAAATCATATATTCCACATATGATATTATCAACTCTATTATAATCTCAGGTCAAAAAAACTATATTATAATCATTTATATATTATTTTCTTAATTGGTTGGATCAATTAGTATTTTGTTCTTGTTGGGAATGTAATTTTTTTAATCCCCATTACAGTATATATATTCACTATTAAAAAGGTATATGATTTGTTTATGTATAGATCCCAAAAATCACGTATGGAATCAATATATAATCAATTGCTTTTTTATCTCATGCCACAAAACAAAATTAAAATAAAATTGAGTACACAATAATATTAAAATTATTACAATTCATGAACAATAAAATAATATAAATGATGTTCAATAGAAATACTAATAATTTTACCAATCAGAGCAATTATATTAAATGCAATAATATTATCATTTAATACAATAGTCATTTATTGCACCAATGTATGAAATTTTAATTACACAAATAGTATCCACATCATATGCCATATAATCAGTGAATTATCATATTTCCTTTTCAGAAACCTTGCTAACATGGCCTCATAGAATTCCTCCAATCCTACCTATTTTTATATATATAATAGATAGATTTTGTTTTGTTGAATAAGTCAAAATGTGTACCATGTTCTCATTACCTTATCCCACTATTGAATTCTGTTGCTATATTTTAGTATTTCAGTTGTTGTATGCCTATATAATAGCCTTTGACATTGTTTAATGAATTTAAGTATTCATCTGCTTCATTCTCTTCCATATTATATTCAATTTATTTTATTTCCTTCTCCAACAAATTTTTGGTATTAGAGTGTAACTCGAGATAGAGCGAGAGAGTAAGTGTTCAACATCACAGCCACTTACTTTACTATTGCACCACAATATCTTCTTCGCCAACACACTGTAGCAGTTTTTTTGTTCTGTTTGCAGCAAGTTACTCACTTCTCTCTTCCTTTTTTTTCTAGGTTCGATTTTGAGAAGGGGAGACTTCTACTTGTGCAAAATCAACTCACAGTGACAGCACTCTATGGCAATTAACAGACTTTCATCAGCAACCACCAGTGTCTCAATAACATTTTAGCCCTTTATTCCCATTTTCAATGGGGATAAATATGACTTTTGGTCTATCAAGATGAAGACCCTCTTCCGATCTTAGGATTTGTGGGATTTGGTTGAAGATGGTTTTGCAGACCTAGATGCGGACCAACAACTGAAGGAAAATAAGAAGCAAGATGCAAAGGCTTTATTTTTCCTTCAGCAAGCAGTGCACGAAAACCTCTTCTCCATAATCGATTCCACAGTGACCTCTAAAGAGGTATGGCAAACACTAAAGAATGAGTTACAGGGCTCTGATAAGGTAATCTTTGTAAAACTCCTATCACTTCATCGTGAATTTGAGAATCTCCATATGCAAAAGAGTGAGTCTATATAGCATTACTTGTCTAGAGCTAGTTCCGTGGTTAATAAAATGAGGTCTTATGGGGAAAAATTACTGATGAAACAGTTGTAAAAATTTGAGAACTCATACTCCTCGATTTAATTTTGTTGTTGCTGCAATTGAGGAGGCTCATGATATATCTAAATATTCTTTTGATGAACTAATGAGTTCTCTGCAAGCACATGAGGATATGATGAATCAGTTATAAGAAAAACATGAAAAGCGAGCATTTCAGGTGAAGGGGGACTCTTTCAAAATGACAAATTTCATGGGTAGAGGAAATGGCAAAGGTGGATTTCATGGAAAAGGTAGAGGTTGAGGCCATAGTGGTGATAAAGGCTGCAGTCAATCTACTAAGTAGAAGTAATAACATTTCCAAGGAATCTTAATTCAATGCCATCATTGCAAAAATTTGGCCATAAAAAAGCAGACTACTAGTTAAAGTAGAGAGAAGAGCAAAAACAGGTTGGCTTTATAGAAACAGAGGAGGCAGAGATGTTGTTTATGGCTTTTCTAAAGGAAGATGAAGTAGAAACATTTTTCATGACAAAATATGAGGTAAAAACATTGTTCATGGCATATTTTCCTGACAACAACATTTCTAGTGATGTTTGGCTTGTTGATAGTGGGTGTTCCAATCATATGACCAGCTCACTTCATTGTTCAAGGAATTGGATGAATCACTGAAATTCAATGTTAGACTTGGAGATAACAAGCAAGTCCAACTTGGAGGTAAAGGTATGGTTGCTATTTGTACTAGCAATGGTAAACAGAAACTTATTCATGATGTTTTGTTTATGCCCAATTTGGCTCATAATTTGTTAAGTGTGGGGCAATTAATGGCTAGTGGCTTGAGACTCATATTTGATGATGACTATTGTGTCATTCAAGATAAGAAGTCTGGTCAAAACATTGTTCAAATTGGAATGATTAAAAATAGAATGTTCCTACTTGAAGTTTTTACTATTGAAAAAAGGCTTTTGTTACTAAAGGTATTAGTGATTATGATCTTTGGCATTTATGGTATGGTCATTTGCATCTTAAGGGATTGCAACTGTTGAGTCAAAAAGATATGGTTCTTGGGTTGCCAAATATTGATGCTATTGATTTTTTGTGAAGGTTGTGTCTTGGGAAAACAAAGTAAAAAATCATTTCCCATAAGGAAGTCTTAGAGAGCATCTCAATGTCTTGAGTTAGTGCATGTAGATTTATGTGGGCCAATGAACACTGAGTCTTTGAATGGAAGGCAATATTTTTTGTTGATTACTAATGATTACAGCAAAATGAGTTGGGTTTATTTCTTGAAATTGAAATTTGAAGTGTTGAAAACTTCAAGAAATTTAAAGTTTTTGTAGAGAAGCAAGATGATTGTTGCATGAAGTTATTGCGTATAGATAGAAAGGAGAATTTTGTTTAATGAATTTGCCATTTTTATGAGGAAAAAGGTATTCACAAGGAGCTCACTTCACCACATACACTAGAGCAAAATGGCAATGCTGAATGGAAAAATCGAACTATGGTAGAAATGGCTAGAAGCATGATGAAGGCAAAAGAGCTTCCAAATCAATTTTGGGCAGAAGTAGTAGCTACAACAATGTATTTGCTTAAACTTTCTCCCACAAAAGCAGTCCCTAACATGACACCTTATGAAGCATGGAGAGGTGTAAAGCCTCGAGTAAGCCACTTAAAAATTTGTTGTATAGCCTATGCTTTGGTAAAATCATCTTGTCAAAAACTTGATGAAAAATCTTTAAAATGTATTTTTCCTTGTTATAGTGTACAATCTAAAGCTTATAAATTGTATAATCCAATTGGTAGCAAGATGATTATTAGTAAGGATGTTGTATTTAATGAAGAAGCTAGTTGGAATTGGAGTAGTAAAGTATATGGAAAATCTGTCTCTTTTCCAATAGGTGTTGAAGCAGGAAACTTTGAACCAGAACCAGCAAGTTTAGAGTCACCTTCATTTGGTGTTAGCAGCTCACAAACTCCTCATTCAT
Source organism: Adenanthera pavonina (assembly GCA_026686845.1). Lineage (NCBI taxonomy): Eukaryota > Viridiplantae > Streptophyta > Magnoliopsida > Fabales > Fabaceae > Adenanthera > Adenanthera pavonina. Next base: position 27,624,096 of record JAIVEN010000008.1, read on the forward strand.
CATCTTCCAGTGCAGATAGAATTACATCTTCACCAACGAGTTCACCTTCTAGCTCTTCAAGTGACACTCCTCCTCAAAAGTTTCAAGCTTTGAGAGAAAATTATGAATCTTGTAATTATGCTCTTTATGTTTCAAATCCCATATTTTATGATGATGCAATAGTAGAGCAAGTATGGCTAGATGCACTAATTGAAGAGATGAATTGTATCAAGAAGAATGACGTATGGGAATTAATTGGTCTTCCTCGAGGCAAGAATGCAATTGGGCTCAAATGGGTGTTTCGCACCAAGTATCATGCTGATGGCAGTGTACAGAAGCACAAAGCAAGGTTAGTAGCTAAAGGTTATGCTCAACAGCAAGGTGTTGACTTCAATGAAACTTTCTTTCCAATAGCTCATTTTGAAATGGTGAGCACTTTTTTAGCCTTATCTGCTTAACTTCAATGGCTTGTGTTTCAATTTGATGTTAAGTCAACTTTTTTGAATGGTGAGTTGAAAGAAGAAGTATATGTTTCTCAACTAGATGGTTTTGTTATTAATATAGAGGAAAGTAAAGTTTATAAACTTAAGAAGGCTTTGTATGGCCTTAAACAAGCTCTATGTTCATGGTATCACAAAATTGACTCCTATGTTCGTGAAAATGGTTTTAAAAGGAGCGAAAATGAGCCTACCCTTTATTTAAAGAACCAAGATGATAGTGATGTCATAGTAGTTTGTCTTTATGTTGATGATATGATATATATATATATGGGATCATGTGAATCAATTCTTGATTATTATAAGTCACGTATGATGAAAAAATTTGAGATGTCATATTTAGGGTTGTTGGATTATTTTCTTGGTTTAGAATGAAGCAAAGTTGTGATGGTATTTTTATTTCTCAATGGAATTATGCAATGGACCTTCTCAAAAGGTTCAACATGCTGGGCTGCAAGACAGCATGTTCTCATATGAATATGAATGAAAAATTGAAAGTTGTTGATGATACTAGAGTTGCAAATGTAAAGGATTATAGAAGCATGGTTGGTGGCTTAAATTATCTCATACAAGACCGGATTTAGCATATTCCATGAGTCTAGTTTCCAGATTTATGCATAATCCCACTAAGCATCATCTTGGAACAGTGAAGCGGATCATTTGTTATGTTGCAGGTATTGTTGATTTGGGAATTTGGTATTCAAAGGTATCAAGTTTTAAATTATTTAGCTTTTCTAACAATGATTGGGCAGGTTGTGTTGATGATAGAAGGAGCACTTCAGGGTATGTTTTTACCCTTGGTTTAGGTGTTTTTTCATGGAGCTCAAAGAAGCAAGATACTGTGGCTTTATCCTCATCTGAAGCAGAGCATGTAGTAATAACATTAGCAACCTGTCAAGTTGTTTGGCTTAGAAAACTATTAGTAGATTTTCTTCAACCATAGCAAGGTGCAACAGAGATTAATTGTGACAACAAATCAGCCATTACTATGACAAGAAATGTTGTTTTTCATGGCAGAATGAAGCACATTGATATCCAGCACCATTTCATCCATTACCTTATAGCAAATGGAATAGTTGAATTGAAGTATTATGGAACAAATCAGCAAGTTACAAATATAATGACCAAGTCACTCTCTGCTGGAAAAGTTGAAGATTTCAGAATGCAAATGGTTGTGTGCAGTTTCAAAGCAAGAGGGAGTGTTAAGTGATGCTTCAAACCACGTACTCTCCATTTCCTTCAATTTAAGATCAATTATTTAATTTTTTAATAGAAAATACTATTGTTTTGTTGAATAAGTTAGAACGTGGGCCATGTTCCAATACCTCATCCCACTATTGAATTCTATTGCTATATTTTAGTATTTTCAATTGCTATTTGCCTATATAATAAACTTTGACATTGTTCGATAAATTTAAGGATTCATCTGCCTCATTCTCTTCCATATTATATTCAATTTATTTTATTCCCTTCTCCAACACATGCATGGTGAGGGAGAAGTGAGAAGTTACAATGGAGGGAGTGGAGAGTAGGGATGATGATGGGAAGGATGGTGGAAGAAGCGAAGATGTAGAAAGGAAGAAGAAGAAGAGGTGTGTGAGGCGAAGGATGTTGAAATGTGGTGGAGGTAGGTTTCGAAAAGGTTTTGCGGGTCACTTAGTGTAGGTTTTTTATTTTATTTTTTTGGAAAATTAGTCTTTTAGTCTTAATAGTTTACCTTCATTTTTAATTTAGTCCTTACAGTTTAAATTTTTTTAATCAGCTCCCTACAGTTTACTGCTTTTACATGGTTAATCCCTATAATATCAAAAGTTTACAAAGTGATTCTTAAAATGTACATGTAACCATAACACCGTTTAAAATAATCAGATGTAGCAGTTAAATGATAATGTGGCAACTGAAGATAATATTAGCAATCTAACGCAGTTTACAAAGTGTTCTAAAGCTTTTTATTATTATTTTTTTTTCTTTGAATGTTTTCTGTTTCTGGTGGCTAGGATCTCAACCTCTTAGGCATCCACCACTTTGAGAAACAACCTTGTTGTTGCCAAAACATTCCTCCACTTCTTGTTTGGCATGGGCAATTGATGGACAAAGAGGACAATGAGGGAGGCTTAGTGAATTCTTATGACTAAACTGAATCAGTACTATTGGCACTCTCTCTAACCTTTGTCACTGTGAGAAATAGAAGAAACCCAAAATTTAAAAATGAAGATTTCAGTGTTTGCTCCTGAGACAATCTGCTCCATTATATCCTTACCTACTATATTTATTAAACATGAGGGAAAATAGCTTGACTAGGTTTAGTGGTTGTCTTTGTGTACTACATTGCCTTTTTTCCCCTTTAACATTACTTTCTTTATTTTCTTACACTCCAACATTGTCTTTTTTCTCCCTTTTGGATTTATGCATAACTCACACGATCCAATGCATCTTAATTCATATAATTTTTTTGTTTAGATATGAAATTTGCTAGCTATGACCTCCTCTATTAGCTTTGTACATATAAATTTCTTGATTATCCCTTTCATTATCTTTATTTTCTCTCTGTCTTTCTGTTTTGGGTTAATAAATATCACCATGAAGATTCTTTCTTTATTTGTGAGAGCTACGGAGGGTGTGTTTGAAGAGCTCCATCCCATTGAGCTAGGCTTTCACAATGACTCATTATGTAGACTGGCCAAGTGGCCAATTATACTTTGATTCAAAAGTTATATGTTTATGCACACACAAATATTTATATAACTTTATATATACAAATATATATATATATATTTAAATGGATGAATGAATATAATGCGCTTTTGGCCTAAATGGATATATCAAGTGTTTCTTTTGAATCCCATCCTCTCTAGTAGCCTTTTGAATTATCAAAAAGTTTCAAAATTACAAGTTAAATCAAAAATGAAAAAAGAAACAAGAGCAAGAAAAAAAAAAAGCAACTCTAGATCAATGTTGAATGAAGCCATATTTAGAACCCATATTTCAACACCAGCCACTACAAATATCTCTCATGGAGCTTGATAAACTTGTATGTAACTAAAAACCAAATACAAAAAATAGTAGTAATGACAAAAAAGGCAATTAAATATACTTTGTTTACCTTTATTTTCTTGATCAAAAAACAAGGGTAAACAAAAAAAATGTAGTAGCTGCAAAAGGAGGCATAAGATAGTATGCTGCAGATTAAGGCTTCCAATAATATCCTAGACACCTATAAGGCTTTGAAGCAAACTCTAAAAAAAATTCTTAGGAAGGCAATAATGTTCAGAGGTTTCAATGAGGTTGACATTTCTGACAATGTCTAGTGTTACTTGGAAGGCTCCGAAGTTGATCTAAGATAGAGGATTGGTGTCCACAGTGCTATAACAAGAAAATTTAAAGGGGCTAAATATGTATTGAGTTGTTTCTATGTCATGGCTTTTGGCGAGGCAATGGCAGGTGCTTCTCTATTTTTCCTTTGATTAAGCTAGTAACAATGGAAGAGAAAAGAAGAGTTTTGAATAAGAATAAGGGGGGAAAGAGTTTCATCCTATTTTACAATTATAGGGCATCCAGTATTTGGGTTTAATTAATAAATGTTTACATGGAAAATGACTTGGACTAAAATTAACCAAGTCATTATGTACCAATGATAATTTTTTAGACACATCATCACTGTTAGTAACATTGTTAAGCCATGTTAGCATATGAAGGATTGATTTTGTAACACCCCTCATGATAATGTTTTGGAATTGTGTGCACAACTGGAGAAAAACAGGATGAAGGAAGGTTCAAGTGGAGTCTGAAAGAGCTTCATGCTGCGGCGAGAAGCAGGTCCGCCACAGCGAGAGTAAGTCCAGTGGCTTTGTTTCAGCTGAAACACGATGGAACCACGGCGAACTTATCTGAGGCCGCGATGGGACTCAAGAATCTGGTTTAAATTAGGAACATTTTGGACGAACAGAAAGAAAGAAACGAAGGGATCGACAGAGAAGAACGCGAGAGATGTGCTAGGGTTCTAGATTTTCGGGCTTTGGAAGTGATTTTCGGACCTCAAGAGCTTGGATTCATGTGGGTAAGTGATTTCTACTCCTCTCTCTCCATTTTTCTTTGATTGAACTTGGGGTTTTTCGGCTATAAGTTTGCATCTTCAGTTTTAGCTGAAATCCACCTATTGAAATGGATGATATGGAATTAAGAAAGTGTGTTTTAGTGTTCTTGATGCTTAGGTGTGAGTTTTGAAGGGTTTATGCATGATTTGAGCTTAACCCTAGGTTATTTTCAATTATGGCTCTTGGGAATCAGAAGTGTATGTGGTTGAGTAGTATTTGAATGGTCCTCAAGAGCTTAATGATGTATGAAAAGGGGTGTTGGAACCTTGGATTAGGCCTAAAGTGGTTAAATTGTGATTTTGGCTAAATGATATATTGTGTTACTTGAAGAATTGTGATATTGTGAAGGTTGTTTGGTAGCCTGAGAGGGTTCAAGCGTGTTGGACAACTCAAGAAGTTTGTGGAAACTGTGTGCATGTGATAATAACAATTAAGGTAACTGGGTGTTTGTTTGTATTGTATTGTGTGATGTTACATATACTTGTATATATATACATGTTGCTTTCATACCACGATATAAATGTGTTTGTATGTACTGTTTTCTATATATCGTGGTATGCACACAGCTAAATGATGATTATGATGACTATGATGATGATTAGAGATGATGATGTTGATGTGACATGACATGATACATGCATGACATTGTGACATATGATAATGATGATTATATGATGATATGAGCATCACCACATGGCATTGTGAGATTGTGATATATGGTGGATTGGGTGGTGAACATGATATGATATGATATATGATGATATCAGATATGAGATATGATTAGGGAGAATAAGGATGGGATCCCTGTTGCTAAATCCTTCCCTATGGCCAGGGGAGCTAAGCAGTAGTGGATTGCACCTTCCCTAAATTACCATCAATTCGTGATGGTCTAGGGGAAGGAGAGACACGGTCCGAGCACTAGCATAACCTTTGGCCGAGTTGTATTAGTGTAAGGTGAGCTTGGTGATATCCCGAAATTAGTCTTCATCGACTGTTGGAAGGGAATTACCTATATGAAATGTCCTGTTATGACGATAGCCCGTGGTTCTAGTTATGTGCAAGGGAGACATGCATTTCATTCATTTCACATTGCATTCATGGATTGTATGAGATATATGTGTGTGTGTGTGTGTGTGGTTGTTCCCGGTTACTGAGATATTATCTTACACCCCTCTCCCATGAACAAACCTTTCAAGTGACGGTTCTGACACTAGTCTGGAGAAGACGCAGGAGTAGCATCGGACGTGAGAATACTAGGTCTATATAGTTTGTGTGTAATTTGGATAATGTATCTTGTGCCAAGTAGGATAGAAGGTTTTGTAATGGATGTATGACATGGATAAGGATTGTTATAGATGGATGTATGTATGGTTATGTATGTGGAATTGTGTTGTATGTGATGTGTATGTTGTATTGTGGTGTTTACTTGGTTTTGGATGTTGGGAAGTCAGTATGGTGGTGTTTGTGAAACCAGAGTGGATTTAGGCCTCGTTGGTGTGTTTTACGGCCTGTAGCCCGTTTTGTCAAGTTGGGATTCAAGGGGGTCAAATCTCAAAGGAGTGGTTCCTTTGTGGTGAAACCTCTTTGGACAAGTTGGTTTGGGGGTTTTGGACCTGTATGAATGGCTTTTGAGTGACCATTTGCCTTTAGTGGCAATTGGAGGTGGTTAGTGGTGAGTTTTGGTCAATAAGTGGCCAAAACGGTGTTAGGAGTCCAAAATCTCCATACAGAGTTGGATTGAGATGAAGTTGGTATCTATGGATAGATCGGGACTAGATTGACTTGTAGGAGTTGAAATCAGGTCAATCGGAAGTCGGAGCATAAAGATATGTGCATCGGAAGTTTGCCCCAGTGTTGGAAATTTACTGCTATAGAAAACTAGCATGGGGTGCTGCGATGCCAGGAAACAGGCCACGGCGCCACGAAGTCTAGTAGCATGGTGAGATAGGGGAGGTCTAGCCGTGGCGGTACTGTAGCGGCTGCGGCCCCAACCCAGTTTTTGGTGTTATTTTGTTTGTTTCCACTGCTTCGAAGTTTTGGAAAGTTCTTTTGAGATGTTTGGGTTGTGTTTAGTTAATTTTTGAAGATTTTGATCAAGTCTAGAGGAGTTTGGAAGGAGGACGTTACAGATTTGATAACAGTTAAAAGTATAGGGACTAACCTTATAAATGGTATAAACTAAAGGGATATTTTTAAAACTTTTTGAACTATAAGGTAAAAACTAATGAAAACTATAGGCACCAAAACATTCATTTTCCTTATTTTTTTCCCTTTTAATAACCTTTTAGCTGTGCCTTTTAAAATCAAACATTTTGAGACCTATCTCATTTTGGGTATGTTCTTAAAACAAGCATTCCCAAAAGTTTTGGGTGCATTTATATTTAGAAGCACTCCCAAAGGAAATAAATAAATTATATGCATCCCTAAAGGTCATTTTGTAGTAATATTTTATCCTTACTGCTTAGAACATTTAAATTATAAATTATCTTTTCTACTTTTAAATAATTGACATCTCTCATAAGTCATTGAAAGGCACATACGACTTCTTTGAAATCTTCAATTTTTCAATTTCACTAAACTCATATTCTATTACACTTTTATACATAACTGATTCTTCAATCCCACTTTTCCTTCACAACAGTGTCTTTCGTATGGACCACCTTCACAGCAAGCCATGTTCCCTTCTTTGAAATCTTCCAATAAAAAAAAGTATTTTCAGCATTAAAAGCCAACCCTACCATTCAGTAGCTTGCAGTCTTGCTTTTAGGCACATGCCAAAATCTTCTTATTGCTTAGAATATCTTTGTCTCAACCACTACACTACAAAAATATTTGCATTTACTTGTGCTTCATTAAATTAAAAGTCAATAGTCACATTAGTGAGACCAAGAGCATTTGTTGCAAAATCCAATACTAAATCTTGTGGCGATAAAAAGCTCACAAAGAAAGAGAGACCCTTAGGCATTTCTAAAAGTCATTTGAAACATGCATTGAGTAAATTCATAAGAAAAAAAAAGTAAAAATCAAGAACCAAATCCATTAGATAATTGTCACAAATTCAGTCTCAAATTCATCACCTACCCCTGCTATCATATTATTTAATTAGCTAAATTCTACTATCCAGTTTTGTTTTGTCTCATTTTTCAACTAGGGGTACCTCTTCTTTGCAATAATTAAGTTAATTTCCTTGAAAAATATTAGCAGAACATGATGTCTACTAGTGTTAAAGAGATCAACTGCTGGACTTTTGCTGTGCAACTACTAACTAGAAGCTTAGGGATTGCAAAGTTATTGCAAGGAAATATAACTCTAAATAGGGTGAGATTTTTTTTTTTTACTTGTATCAAAAGCAAGAGAACATGAGTAAATAATCAATATGCTTAGAGAGAGCATACTACAAAATTTCCAAAATCCAAAAATCAAGAGACATGGCTGAAATTAATCATGTCTCTGACATGCATGTTGTGTAACATCTTATAATTAGATCTATTTCCTATGTATTAGACTCCAATTATGTCTATTATTATATTATTAGAGACTTGATTGTATAAAATAGTAAAACATAAATTTTCAATTAATGGGTATTATTCATTTGGTTAATTCCATTTTACCTGTCGAACTTTGAAAATTCATAACTAATTCTATAAAAATTGTATTGAAGTGATTCAAGTCCATAAAAATAGCTAAAAAGATTTTTTACCTGACCAAAAAAATAAGAAACAGAGTATTTTATGGGCCAATTCAAACAATTTATTTCTCAAAGATTTACTATATATTTGGTCATTTTGAAACTTTCCAGATTCTAGCCTTATATTTTAAAATTCATAACTCATGATATCCTGAGCCAATCATGTATTCTCTGTGTCATTGGAAATCCATGTGTATATACTTTTTAGACATATTTTTATTATACATTTATTCTACTAGAATAGGGCAAGACATTAACTTAAATTAATAGGGGTCAGAGCTCAACTTTAAGGAGAACAATTTAATAAAACTTACATATCTCTTATTATGTAGCTCCAATTACTACCAAATCAGTGGCATCTTAAACTTAAGACATGGAGCCATACATGCAAATGACTGGATTTTTGGAGCTCTACATGATTTTATGTTGCCTTTTGAAAAAACCATTGCCTATAGTGGAAGTTCCAATTTTTTTTTCATATTTCCCTGTTTTAAACCCTAACTTCAAAAAAACCATTACCTATAGTGCTCTTTGAACCATTTTAAAACTCTACTTATCTACTTTAAGACATACACAAAATACCCTATTTTGAATGGAGTATCTCTGTTTTAATTTCAGCTAGTCATCTTGGACAAAATCATATTATAACTTGTCAAAATAAACATCATAAACCTAAAACTTCATCATTCATTACTCTAAATCTATATATAACCTCATGCAAGGATCATAAGATTAAAACCATGCAAAGTTACATATTCATAGCATAATATATGATTTTATACAATTTGCCAAAATAATACATCCCAATTGGCTCAATTTGTTCCATAATTATGCCCCTCCTTTGTCTACATAGCTTTAACTTGACCTTTGTCACATCTTGGCCCCATAAAGGTTAGTCATTTGGAAAGAAATGATATTCAAAGAATCTCAGTAGTTATATCCATTTATACATGCATATTATCATGGTATTTCATAAAATCATCAATGAAAATCATAAAATCATATTATGTCATACAATTTTTAAAAATTTGGCATGGTAACACTTTGAAAATTGGATATCATAGGGGTCATAAAACCCTTCATACAACCAGCCAACAATACATTTACATCATAAATCATTCAATCAAAGGCATGACATATTCAAAGAATCATGGAGATCAAACTTAGCAATGTTAGGTATAAATGGAAAAATAACTACCTTGGAGCTTTCCAAATCTTTCCAAACTTTGCACATTCTTTCCTTGATCTTCAATTGCCTCTTGGAACCCTATAACATCATAAAATCAAGTCTCAATCCATTAGTTCCAACTCTTGCTTCACAAAGTGGCACTTAAACTTAAAATTCTATTTAGTTATTCTTTGAGAATTTCTTGTACAATATACTTATTCTAACCTATTTTGAATCCAAAGAATCCATTTTTGGGAGGTTAAAATCATGAAATTTCCTTCTTATTACAAACCTTAAATAGGCAGAAAATTAGGAAAAATTGTAGAAAAATAATAACTCATCAAATTTGTAAATCAATGTCATATTCTTGTATCTTGTAGCCTATACTTCACTTTTCATGGTTTGATTTCTCTATAGCTTCATTTTCTCTTCTTCTTTCTCTCTCTAGGTGAAATTTTAGTGGTGAAAATGAGAGAAAATAGCCCATAAAACTCTTCACAAACACTAGGATATACAAGAGAATAGGCACAAGATGTTACCTTGGAAGTTTGAAGCCAAAACTTTGCCTTTTGTTTTGTCAATTTTCCCTAGGTTTTCCCACGACTTCTTGCTCTCCTTCCTTCACTGTTTGTGCATGTTTGAAATGGAGAAGATAATGTAAAATGGCTTAATATAATATTTATTCAATAAAGTTAACTAATTAACTTTTCCTTTAACTTTAATTGTTTTTTCTTTTAAAAAGATTTTAATAAAATTCCACTTGTATCCCAATCTGAAACAGACATGATTATCCTTATTTTTTGGCCAAAAATTGCTTCAATAATTTTTATAAACCAAAATACCCTTTACCGATTAAATTTATCCGTACCAATTAAATATTTTTGCCAAAATTGCCATTATATTAGTATAGGATCAACCAAAAATAAATTTTTGAATTAAAATCATTATGTTGTCCCAAAATATATTTTATAAAGGTTCATTCAATGTCTTTGAATTGATCTTGTCTTTTCCGCAGTGTAAACTAACTTTTATAAGGTAAAATATTCATATTAAATCTTAATTTCCCAATAAATATTATTTTAACCCTAACAAATTTCATAATATATTTCATTTGGCTAAGCTCATCGAGAGCTTCATTTTAATTATAGTTTTTCATATTCATAAAAATACTCTTAACCTAGAATAAATTTAATTTTTAAAACTTTTAGATCATTAAATGTAATTTTTCCCAAACTTCTAATATCCTGGAATTTTCACTGGATATTCAAGATTTAACATTTTAAAATCTATAAGAAATTTGTAAAATAGGTATATACTGTTTTACATGAAATAGGACAAAGAGATTAATTATCTCAATTGGAAGGAAAAAAAAGAAAATAAAGACTTTGCCCCTAAAAAAAGAAAAGAAAGAAAGAAACAAAAAGGGGAAAGGCCGTAGCCGTGCTAAGACGGTGAAGAAGAATTAGTGAATTTTGGAAAAAATTACACCTAATAATCTAAAAGTTCTAAAAATTTAAATTTGTTTCTAGTTAAGGGCATTTTGTAAACATGAAAAATTATAGTCAAAATAAAGTTTTCAATGAGTTAAGTCCAATGGAATATAGTGTGAAACTTATTAAGATTAAAATAACATTTATTGAATAATTAGGATTTAATATTAATATTTTACCCAATAAAAGTTAATTTGAACTATAGGAAGAGGCTGCTTGGACATAAAAGGAATTAACTCAAAAGCTTTTGCAAAAGGAAAGCAAAAAAGTCAAAGGAAAAAGCTACTTTATGACAAAATATCCCTTAATCACCTTAATTAACTTCACACTTCATCTTCTTCAGCCACAAGCACGTCTGGACCAAAAGAGAAAGTGTGAGAGAGAGCAAAAAATTCTGAGAGCAAAAAGGAGAAGAGAAAGACAAAGTTTGGCTACCAAATTCTCAAGCTAGGTATCTTTGGTTGCTATCTTGTATCTACTTGAGTATTATAGTGTTTCATGGAGTATTTTTCTCTAAATCACCTCTGAAAATCTTTGCCTAGAGAGAGAGTAGAGAGAGAAAATGGAGTTATGAAGAAACCAAATCATAAAAAGGGATGTATAGGCCATAAAATGCAAGAATATACCATTAGATTGCAAATTCATTGAATAGTTATTTTTCTACATTTTTTTGAAATTTTCTGCTAATTTAAGGTTTGAAAAGGAAAGGAAATTTCATGATTTTGACTCCAAAAATGAATTTCTTGGGTTTAAAATAGGTTAGAACAAGTATATTATACAAGAAATTTCCAAAGGATAGTTAAATGAAATTTTAGGGTTTTCTATGTACACTTTGTAGAAGTGATCATAGAATCAATGCCTAATGTCATTATTTTATGATACAATATGATTCAAAGGAGTGTTAGAAGACTAAAGGAAGTGTCCACAAAGTCTTGGGTTCATTAGAAAGCACAAAGGTAGTTAACTTACCTATGTATACCTATGTATTGTCATTGATATTGCTTGGTTTGAATGATGTGCTTAATGTTTAAAATGTTGTCTTGTGATGATTTGACATTGTTGGTTGGATTGTTTGAAGGGTAATGTGACCCTGGATATATCCAAATACAAGAGGAAGTGCTGTCCAAATTTTTATAAAATATTTGTGCCAAAATAATTTGATTAAATGCTTGATATATCTTTGGAAGAATACTTGCAATATATATGAGAATATGTGATCATGATGGTGGTAGCTATTGAGATTCTTTGAATCTTATTCCCTTCCAATTTTCTAACAAATTTTAGGTTCAAGTTATGGCAAGATTGCCCAAGAAAGCAAAGGGAAGGAGAAGCAAGTTGCTAATTAAAATGAACTTGTTATCTTTAGTGTTTTGTTTGGAGTATCCTGCAAAAATGATGTGTATGATTTTATGACTCTACTTGAATGTAATTATGTCTATCGAGATCTAACATAATGTAATGTGTAAAGTGGAGACATGAAATGGCCATGTATGTATATATTAAGGTGTATTTTGCAAAGTTGAATGATGTAAGTGGTCATTCTGAGCACTATTGGAAAATATGTGTACTGTAATTTATAATACATGAATGATTTATATGGATGTAAACTAGACATAAATATCTTTCCATGGACAACAAGATCCCTCAAATTGGAATTGTGTGTAAATTATGATGAATTTCCAAAATTGTGTTAGAATCAGGGATTTTCATAAATTGACCATTGCTACAGCATTTATTAGAAAAATAAACTGTACAAATTGGTCAATTAGATACTCAATTTCATATTTTTTTTCATGTATAGAATATTTTAATCTAGGTTTGGAGACTTAAATCATATCAATACAATTTTGCTATATTTAGTTATGAATTTTCAAAGTTAATCGGGAAAAAATGAGATTTACCAAATGAATAGTACCCAAAAATAAAAAAATTGGGTTATCATTTTATGTAATCAAGTCTCTAATCAAGTATTAATGGACTTAAATATAATCTAATATATGGAAAATGAGTTTAAATATGAGATATGACAAAACTTCTTTTCACTTTTCTCTCCTCGTAATTTTTACTTTTGAGGGACTAACATGCCAAAAATTTTAGAGTCAAAATACAATTTCCTCATTTTTTCTTTTAACTTAGAAAAATGGCATTTTTCCTTTTAATTTGGAAAAATGACATTTTTTCCCTTTTCTCTCCATGTCACTATATACTGGATTTTTCTAAATCTTTCTATATTTTGAGATATGACACATTATTTTAATTTTTGAAATTAATCCTTACCAAGGATTTCCTGGGTTAATTCCAACAAAGAGCTAGACTCATTAAATTACTATTTTACCTTTAAGTTAGGTCAAAAATGTAATTATTTATTATTTTAGTTACTTTCTCATAATGTTCTCCAATGACCAATTTTTAATAATTCTTTTTAATTAAACTTCAAATTGGTTTATCTTTCAACCTCGATCACCCAATTACGTAATACTTATATCATTGCACTCAATTTGAGACAGGCTACCATTCAAGTGATATATTTTATATTTTTTGCCTCACTTCTAGAATTAATTTTTACTAAGAACCTTATAAAAAATTAATTCTAATTAAGGACTAAACTTTATTTCTTCTAAAGACAATATAGGAAAGTAATTCCACTCGAGAACTGAGCATATAACTTCATTGTCTCACTTCCTTTCCCATTTTTTATGCATTTTATAATATCCCGTAAAAATAGGGATATTACATGTTGCACAATCTAAAGGGTCAATAATTATTTTAGAAGTGAACAAAAATGCTTAATTATTGATTATCTTGAATAATACAATTCATTTATCTAAAGTAAGTAGAAACAAGAAATATAAACAGAGCACATCCAAAATGAACCAAACACATGAACTTTGCTTTTTCGTATCCAGCCCACAATGAGTAGAATTGGTTGGTAAAAGTATTAAGTATTCTAGAGTCAAAATATTGTTACATTGATTCAAAGCCTTACCTATCATACTTAGATTACTCTTTGAGCTTTAATGTTTCTATCTATTCTTTGAATATGAGAGTTTGTCCATTGTATTACTACATTTTTAGTGAGAGAGAGTTTCTAGGTGAGGTATCCAAGAGGGATTACTTAAGGTTAGGTTACCTTGAAAAGATTTGTAATCACACCAAGAAAGGTGGGAGAAAATAGCAAACTCAGTGAATGAGTTTGGAATATACTGAACCTTCACAAGTGACTAAATCAAACTTGTGGGATGTAGTGAAAAAATTTCAAATGGTAGTTTGGGGACTAGATACAGGCCAAGTGTTTAAACCAAACCAGGATAATTCTTGTTGTCTTGATCTTCTCAAGCTTCATTTTCTCATCTTGCTCTATTCATTCATGTTTTACTGCATCTTATTGTATCACTGTGTTGTTATTAAAGTAAAAAAATTTTGTAACACCCAATTCACCCCTCTTAGATGACCAGCTAATTTGTTAAAAAATAATTATTTTATATGCTTTTTTTAATTTTTTATGCAATTGAGTTTTTTTGTAATTAAGATGTTTTACTAACTAAAATATGCTTATTTAACACCGTACTTCATTTATAATATTGTTCGTAAATATGCTTATATGGCCAAAAAATCAATTGAATATATAAAATAAGATAAATTCTACTATTATAATTTAACATATGAACAAAATTATAATAGTATAAAGAAATGAATTACTTGGAAATATATGGGTGTTAAATATTATGAATGAAGCACCTCATTCTGTCATGTTTCTAATAAAATAATTATTAGACATTGTAGACAATCAGTCTAGAGTATAAACAAATGAGAAGATTAGGAAGTTTATATTTCACAGATACATCCTGCAGCACTAGCTCTATGGATCCAATCTCATCCGGTTTATTGAAACTCGGCATCAACCACATCCTTACAATCCTAACGTTATTCCAGTTGTTGTGGTGTTGAGTAATAGAGCATACAAAGTCAAATCACTTTGTCATGTTGAGCATGTAGACCTTGATCAGCAGAATAGATAATGGGTTATTAGATTGAGCAAATGAATAATATGAGTAAAATGAGTTTTTGGTTCTATTTGAAGAGGATTGAAGAGCGTGAATAATCTAATGTTTAGTTCACATAATCATTTTGTGGGAATGGAAGAGGAATGAGAATGTGAATATGAATAAAAATTGATAGAATGAAATAAGTATATTTGGTTTGTTATGGAATGGAATGAACATTTATATTTTATTGGCCAATGATGCCCCTAATATAAAATATTTTTTAATTTTTTAATTATTAAAAATTCTAATCTATTTGAAAAAGATAGTAAAATATTCAATTTTGATTTCCTTAATTTTTATAATATCTTCAATTTCTATAATATCTTTAATATTGCTCGTTTTAAAAATTATTTTTAATATTTGTCCAAAAAAATGAAAAGAAAAATGGGAATGATAGAGAAACATATTATCTATATATATATTATACATTGCACTATATATTTAAAGATACATTGCTCACCAAATGGCTTATAGTCTTTTTTGCAGGGCATAATTGGTATTTTGTAGTCTATTCCAGGGAATCCCATCCATTTCTTCCATTTATTGTGGGAACGGCTACTCCCAAAACTATGGGCCCGTTTGGTATGCATCAATCTAGCCTAAGGAAAGGGAAACGGAGAGGAAATGTGAAAATTACTCGGTTTGTTATGCTTGAATTAATATTCCCTGGAAAGAGCCATTCCCATACATAATGGAAGAAGCATTTCTGTGGGGGTTTGAACGAAAATGAAAATCTTATGAGGAATGTTATTTTTCTAACCAAAATAACCTCACTCTTGGAGCAAATTTTCAACATAAATCCACCCCTCACAATGTCTTCCTCATTGTCGGTGATGTTCCCTTGTCCCTCGTCCTCCATCGTTCTCTCCCTCGTCCTCTGTCACTCTCTCCCTTCCTCTCGCGACACCAACTAATCTGGGGAGCTTTGCCTTATTCTGGGCGTGCTCCACCATCGACACCATCAATGTTGTTGCAGATCTGGCTATACTCCATCATCGCAAACATGTGGAGGTCGCATGATGGTGTTATTGTCAATCTCTCACCAAACTTCCCAGATCAATTACCTCGGTTGTCAATTTCACCAGCGTTGCTTTCGTTGCATAGATTGAACAACTTTCATCTCCCTCACCTCTGTCGTATCATATCCGTCCAACAATCTTTTCATTTTTTTTAAAAAAGTAATTTTTCATTATTATTTTATCAGGGTATTTTAGTCTTTTATTATCATATAGCTTCCATTCCATCACTAAAATCTTCATACCAAAGAAAGTTTAGATTAAAATTTCATTGATTTTTTCTGACATACCAAACATACTTTTAAAACTCATTCTTATTCTCTTTCCTATTCTCATTCCCTCAAAAAATTTTCTGCTTACCAAACATGCCCTACAGGAATGATGATTGCCATGGGAATGAAATAAAAGCCATTCCATCCAACCAAACAAACCATCTATTGGAATGATTATTCCAATACATTCTACACAGTACTTATCCTATTCAACCAAACACAACATAAATTCAAATTAGAATAATAACAATAATTATATGCATTTAACTTCATACTTTTATCGAATATCACCATGATTATGAAAAAAATTTAAAATGATTCACCATATGGCAATCTAGAAGTTATACGTTCAAATTTATAAATTTTTCCAACAAACTATTAATTAAAATATATAGATTTGAACTCGATGTATAGATTTCCAATATAATTAAAATATTTGATTTGAACTTGCTAATGCACCGTTTTTTTGGTTCACAGATGCATATTTTAATTAATTAAATGGTGTATGTAATATGGATATCATAAAATTTGTTGATTTTAAATTTAAATCTTCGGATAAAATCTGTAAAAACATATTTGAATTATAAAATTAGAAATGTGCCATATGCCATATATCACGGATAAACTTTAAACATGCATATTATAATTAATTAAATTATGTTTATTTTGAATCATCAATTTAAAAAATTGCGCGATATTAAGGAGCAAATAAACGATGGATCTGTGAGATAAATTTGTATTGAAGGACCAACAATAAGTGATATTTATTTTAAAAGATCTTAAAAATTGTAATTATTAAGGGACCAAAGATCTGAATTTAGATTCAAAAGTACTAAATTACCCCTCCACTACTTCTTCCTTATGTAATGAGATGATTATTTAAATAACAAAGCTGAAAATAAGAATCACGTAGAAAAGAACTATGGTAAAGACATGGAATAAACAGTACGTGCTTTGTGAAATTAGAAGACTATAATATAATTTAGACATGGAATGAAAAAGGGTTTGTGAGAAAAAGAAATGGAGGAAGTTACTGTTAATCCAATGCCTAGAAGGTTGAAAATGAAATATCAGTTCTGTGAATTTCCTTCGGCCCAACCTGTGATGTCATAGAACTTCAAGAAACTCATTATTACATGCACTGACGCACAAAGATGCGAAGGATTGTGAGAGATGTAATGGAAAAAGTGAAGCTATTGGGATAGTTTATAGAGACGATCGAATAGTCACTTTTGCATATGTAGATATCTTTTGGAAAAATAACTATATCTTTTGTTATTTGGTATTTTTAAATCATGTATTTGGAGGGATAATTTGGTAATTTTCAATCTAAATTTTGATCTTTGGCCTTTCAAAATAATTACAATTTTTAAGATTTTTTAAAATATATATTGTTCATTCCAAGTCCTTTAACATAATTTTCCCTGAAAAAATTGTTAGACCACATAATGCGAATCAGATATCTACTTAGATTAACCTTGTCACGCAAAAAAATTAAAATATGAATTAAAATAATAAAAAATCATATTTAGAAGAAAAAAAAAAGATAATCATGCGTAAAATCACAAGCATAATCATTATAGGTAAAATAAATTGAAGGAAGGATTGCATTCTGCCACATTTCAGTTTGGAGTTTCCAAACTATGAAAAAATTGTGTTTAATTTCAGAGCCTTTCGAATTTTTAACGAACCTGCTTTTTTCACAATTCCTACACATAATTATTAATAATTATAAATTTACTTAACAAATAATATAATAATGAACTATTAATTAACTTTTAAATTCAATACATGATTATGAATGAATTATTAACATATTTAAATTTATATGAAACTTAATAGTTTTTTTTCTAATTTTTTTATATAGAGCACTTAGGCAATTCACTTTTTGAGTACGGGAAGTCTGCTGGTAGGAATTCTTCAGGGTGTATTACAGTTTTTCACTGAGGATGAGGGGGTGGATCGAAGCAATTACAGCGAAGAATTGATCTGAAATGAAGCACTTCGTCTATGGGCATTGTAGAAAGGATAGAATAGGACGACGCTAATCGTTCTTCTCCGATGTACGATAAATATCGATATAATTATTTATATATATAAGTACATTTACATCAATATATAATTGTATAAATATAAATACAAAAATTTCGATATTAAAGAAACATAGAAGACCATAAAAAGCTAGTTATGATTAATAAAATTAAAAGACAATTATATAAATGCTATGGATAATAGATATATTTAAGGTAATTTGATATACGATTATTTATATTTCAACAGATTTAGGTTTAATAATTATAAAATGAATAAGTTTCATGTCGGAACCTAATTAAGCTTTGAAGCATAAAATTATGGCAACCCCACCCCAGCTAATTAATATAACGATTCATATAATTGGCTTATAAAAGGTGCATTGGCTGTTCGGAAGACACTCATATAAATCAATTCCCTTAGCTAAATTGGTTGTCAATAATAGTGAGTAATTAATTAATAAATCTGGATTATTTCCTTGATTATCTGACAGGTAAGTTTTAGTTTTCGTTTTATTTACATTCAGTAATTTTATTTTTCATTTTTAGATACATTCAGCAATTTTACTTGCTCAAATTAAACAAACGTTGACATTTATACTCAATCTAATTGTCAATGTCAAATCCTCATGATACTAATACTCTTACTCACTCTTTATTATTACCTGATATGGCATGTACACTTACATTTTAAATTCCAAATTAAACTCAAATTGACTAAGTTTCCATTGTTCGTGCAAGCTTTTGCATTCAAATACATTGTGAACTTTCTATGAAGGGCTCCACAATGCAAATGGGTGGCTGAATTTCTGACCAAGCCATGCAACAAGATTGTCCCTTCCTGCGGGTGTGTTTTCCTTAACGTCTAAAGTTTGTGTCAACAGGATTGCATTCTCGGATTATTTATTTATTTATTTATTATTTATTTTTGAAGAAAGGTGAAGAATTCTCAGATTATTTATTATTCATAAAATTTAAAGTTATTTCCTCTTCAGTTAGCGTGTACATACAATTTAAGTTGATCATTATTTTCTTATTTGATATTAATTTGTGCACTCAAGATCAGCCCACAATTATTAATGCACAACAAAATTTTGAATTCCATAACGAAAATCAACTAAAAATATCATAACCATAAATACTTAACTATCAAACAAGTACCACTAGGGTTTTCTTCAGTCCCGTAAATCCAATTGGCAAAAAAAAAATTAAACCAAACAAGGCCCATGTTGCAACAGCAACCTTGGAAATAAACAAACAACCAACCGTGAAAAGCAGAAGCAGCAGATATAAAGACATTCTTAATGGCAATCTACAGACTAAAATAAGAGAAAAACCACAATGGCAGACGGGGATTGTTTAACACAACAGGAAGATATGCTAGGCACAAGGTACATCCCTAAACAGATCCAAAAACACATAAAAACAACTACAGAAACAGCAGTTAGTAGCAAACACATGACAAACCTAATTGGAGGAAACCCAAACTTGACCCACCATCTTTCTATCCGGTAGCTAAAAGCCAACACTGTACTTTTTGAGGGTCCTAATAATGTTTCAAGGCTACCAGAACTAACCAAAACGCATTCCACAGTCCACCAATACCCTAATTATCTTAGTGCATTATCCTCTCACGCTCAACTGAATGAGCAGCCACTTCAACCTGAAACACAGGAATACAAACGCATCAACAATTGCAACTTCATAACTAAATTATGTCAGAATAAATGTAGCCTCAGAATGGCCACAACAGTAAATGAAAGCATTACATCACCTACAAAACAGAATTAATATCAAAACTGAAAAAATACCTCACTGATTAATGGTCCTTTCTTTTTTCTTTCCATTTTCAGTGATAGCATCATGCATTAATATCAAGTCCCCCAATATACGCTTGGGAAAAACTAATAAAGTAACCATGAAAACATAACCAATAAATCCATTTGATTTAGCTTAGTAATCTTCACTAATAATTTAGTTTTGACTAAAGGTTTTGAAGATATAAAAATAAATAAAAAAGTAATAAAACATGTTAACAAATACTCCCTCCGGTCTCAAATACGTCACTTTTAACCAATTCACGCATACATAGAAAAGTTGTTAAAATCCTTAAATTTGTCTTAAATTTAATTTATTTTCCAGACTTGTCCCTAATTAAATGCTATAACTTTTCAATCATCATTTTCCTTCAACATGATTAATGAGGCATATATGGAAAAAAATAATTAATAACCTAGACATAACTTATGTTCGGACCATGAAACATCTCTCAATGACCAATTTTGAAACCAGAAAGAGTATTTTTTACCTAAGAAGGATCTAGTCACAACACAAGGCACCAAAATCTTTTCATGAGAATATTTTAATTGTTTTAAACCACCAACTTAAAACAAATAAACATGCAGATTCAATTGCACCTTCCAGTTAAAAACCCAGAGCAATCAGGAACCAGATTTAACTTAAGACACTCACCATTGCCACTCACCACAACTGCAAAGGCAACCCTGATATTTACCACTAATCACTGGCAATAAATTGCCTGATCAATGTGCGGTGGGATTTGCTTAATTTCAGTGCCAAGTTCTTGTTCAATCCTATATCTGGAGAGAGAGAAAGAGAGAGGTATTAAAAACCTAGACCAAGAATTTTGAACACAGATAAATATTAAATTACATACAAATTAAAGCGGTCTTCATAAGTGATCAAGTTCACAGCTAAACCAAGGTGCCCAAACCTCCCTGATCGACCAACCTGCATGAGAGCAGAACATATTTAAGAATGATTATACTGAAAGTTGGAATTAACAGAAACATATCAAAGGCAGGGAAGAGGGCAGACATCAAACATACCCTGTGCAAATAAGTTTCTGAATTCTTTGGAAAATCAAAATTAATGACAACATTGACAGCTTGAATGTCTATTCCTCTAGTAAAAAGATCTGTCATAGTTTCCAAACAAGTAATAAAATAGGCTTATCAAAATACTAGGACCATATATCACAAAAATTGAATCACAAGATTAATGAAGCACATACTATTTCAAGACATATATTGAAATCAAAAACATATAAAGCAAATCATTACTAACATTATATAAAGGGCATGGTGGGGGGTGGGGGGTTGATCCATCACCAAAACATTACTTGATGAAAATGTTCATATAAACCAAAGGAAACAAGGATGAACAGAAACTATTACATACATAAACTAGTCATACCAGTACAATAGGCATCACAAATAGAGGGGGCAATTTGGCATACAACCCATAACCCACCCAGCTCGTCCACCTCTTAGTTTAACCATTCTCAATCAATTGAGAAAATGGACCGAGAGAGTAGGGCTAGAGAGGTTCCATCTTTCTACTGTGGGGTTAATGGATGTCCAGTGAGTCTACCAAAAGTGTGTTTTTTGTGTGTGCGCATCTTTTTTTTCAAAATAAATAAATAAATAAACAAACCTCAATAATAATGGAAATGATGCAAAGGTAATTTATGAGGAGATAAATTTCTTCTCAAAATGACAACTCCAATAAGCAAGAGGTTGAAGAATGATAAGAACTAATGCCCTGTTTGGTTTGCTAGAACTTTGAGCATGGAAGTGGAAGCAAAAACAGAATCCACATATTTGCTTGTTCGGTCCTCCATAATCACACTTCCATGGAACTAGGGATCTAACAAAATGCCTTGAATTGGGTTCCATTGGGGGAAGCATGGAAGTGTGAGGACTTCCATGGAATTGATAATCAAAATACATCTTTGTCCTTGCCCCTTCCAAAACATAGTTGAACCTGAACTTAGGGGTCTGATGTCTCAAGCAAGTTTTACCAGTGTCCTTCAACGAGCTATCCTGCAACCACCAACCTCAACCAGCAACCAAACGGCACCAATGAACTCCACAAAAGCACTCAACACTGTCAACGTTGTCCTTCATCATGCATTGTGTCCGTCTCCATCATCCCTTGATCTCAATTTGCATCCCCAACTCCATTTCTTTGACTCAGATTCGTACAATGACAACATAATCATCTCCATCTTTGATTTGATGGTTGCTGGTCTTTGATTGCTCATTTTAATGGTTGTGGTCACTCCTTCTCAGATTTGTAAATGGTCACTGACTATTGCATCAATGGTTGCTTTTTTTTTGTGTGTAAATTGTTGGAGGCTCTGGGTGGTCAGAAGTGTGGGTGTGAGTGGTTGGACATTGGGTGGCAGCAGGTTCAGTGGAAGGAGAAGATCAACGGCCTTTGGAAGAAGATGATTTTTTGTAAGGATATTTTGGTAATTTGATATTTAAAATACATATATTAAATAAAAATTATACATAACTTCCATTTACTGTTTTTTGTCGACATACCAAACATATTTTTAAAACCCACTTCCATTCCACTTCCACTTCCACTTCCATTAAAACCTCTTCTAGCAAACCAAACGGGGCATAAGCAAAAGATGATTTTAAGGTGAAAATTCTATCAATAAAAGTGCAAGGATCTTAAAACACTAAAAATTCTCCAATAAACCAAAAGGAATGTCTCCTGAATTACAAGTCATAAAATCATAAGCCGCCTAATTATCTGCCCTACACACCTATTTACAAACAGAGTACATAAACTGAAGGATAAAAGCATAACCGATAAACTAAAGCATAACTAATGAAAACAACTTCTAAGTACAACAGACACTACAGGAATGTGACAAACAACTGCTAGAAGCTGCCCTCCACTACCTAGTTGACCTCAACCTCTCTCTGCTGGGCCTGTCCCACTATTTCAGCTTCATTAGCTTCCATTCTAGCTCTCTTGTGCCTTCTACAATATGTGCATAAGTGCTGCTGGATCCTATCATAGAAACAATGAGTGCACAGCAGTACACCACTGCTGTTCTATTTTGAGTTTATGTAATGTAATTTTTCTTTGAAACAGAAATTTGCTTCCCTTCTACCCCACTCTCCCCAATCTGTAGGCTAAGATTTCCAGATATACATAATATAAGGTCTCAAATTATTTACAGATGCGTACTTAAATGGAATAAGGAACCACCACCCCCCCCCCCCCGGGGCGGGGGGCCAAAAGCCAGCTATTAACACAAAAAAAACCAACTTATTTAAATACCACATAAAGCATCTTATGCTACTCAATGTAGGACTAAGATATCCCAAACTACCTAAATCCCTATCAATTGGCCCCTCTTGAAGAGCCAACAACCTAATGGTTGCACTTAGTGATACTACACTCGACTTCCTGATTGACTAGAACCCTCCATGGGCAACCCTCTCTAAGCCTTTGACCACTAGCTGCTTTAATATCAATTGATGGGTACTTAAGTGAGATGGAGAACCTCTTCCAAAAGTTAGCGATTGAAGTTAGAGAACCAACCCACTTAAATACCTCAAAAAGCAACATGCCATATTACTAAATGGGAGACTGAGGTATCCCATGCGTAGCATGGGATAATTAAGTAATATTTTTTATGCATTAGGTTGTCACCTTTTTTATCACACTACAAACAGTCATTGACAAAAGCACTAGTGTTTAAGAGGTAAAATTATTTGAACTCAAATACAATTATGTTTTGGATAATCTCAACATAATTTAGGTTTAAAAATGATGGGTACTCAAGTGGCATGGGGAACCCTCCACAAAAGCTAGCTATTGAGATAGGAAAACTAACTCACTTAAATACCCCATTGAACATTTCATACTATTCAATATGGTACTTAGCAATTAGGCATTTCTTACTACCTAAGTCTCCATCAAGTAAACATCTCATACTACCTGAGTTCCCATAAAAAAAAAAAAAAGAACCAAATGGTGGTTGATTTAGAATATGTCAAATTATGAATAACATTATAATGTTTAGAGTGGACATCATGGTGCGCACTAGATAGGCAATGAATAGACACCAATTTTTAAAGCTTTGTAATGGATTCTATAGCTAAGAATAGATCAATTTTAATCCACCCAATATATCCAGAACTTGCCCAAACCCAATAACACTTGTGATGCATATTCACATCTATGTATATGCAAACATGATGAAGAGGGCATACAGAAAAGACAGCAACATACCAGTACAAACAAGATTCCTACATGCACCATTGCGGAAATCGTGAAATACTCTATTGCGATGATCTTGCAACATCTTTGCATGAATGTAGAAACATGAATACCCAAGTTCTGTGATTTTCTTGGCAAGGAGTTCAACACGATTCACCGAATTGCAGAAAATAATAGACTGGTTTATTTGCAGCTGGAATCAAAGACAATATCGTTATCTCATATTTGATAGCTGGAAGAAAAAAAGTAAAAATCATGTGTTATGATAAAAATGGATCAAACCTTAGAGAAAAGAGTGTTCAAGCAGTGGACTTTCTGTCTCTCCTCCACAAACGCATAAAATTGTGTGATACCTTTCAAAGTCAGCTCGTCCATAAGGTTAATGATGTAAGGCTTTAGAAGATATCTATCTTTAAAGTCCTTAACAGTGACAGGAAAAGTGGCCGAAAACATCAATATTTGACGATTTGTTGGAAGAAAATGAATCAACTGCTCTATTGAAGGCTGGAACTCTGGGGAGAGGAGCTTATCAGCCTGAGATACAATAAGTATTAAAGCTTTCATATTAATAGGTGATTATTACTTTTAAGAGACATTAATATTTAAAGGTGGCACAAAATGAACATGCATGAAGAAGAGCAGTAGAGATATGTACTGCTTAACATAAATTAGAGAAGCAACAAATACAGGCATTGCTTTCACTAACCATATCAACAGTGTAATGATGGTGTGTGAAACATATTCATAAATCCTAGCAGATCAAAGGCCATAGATACATAGGTGGCCATCAAACCATATTTTATTTTAGAGTAAAATACTCTAACCTCCCTTATGTTTTGCCTTAATTACAGAAACCTCCCTCTATTTTGAAAACCCAGACAAAACTCCCCTAAAATCGAACATTTTGTTACAAATATATCACCTCTCTTTTCAAAATTCAATTTCCATCCACCCAGCCATAATAGAGCAGTTAACTCACTACATTTAACCTTTTCTTTGGATTAAAATACCCTTCCTTAATATAAATATTTATTTAATAATATTTTCTACTCATTTTTTTAACTTTAAATTTTCAACTAGAATAAGTACTGTGCATTTGCCCAAAGCTGGAGACAAACTAAATTTTTCACAACATGTATTGCAGCTTCATACATATTTTTATATTTTATATTGATTGATTTGACATATTTTTATTTTATTATAAATTTTATCAATTTTTAATTTAATATCTTTAACACATTCATTTAAATACTGCTATACTTAGTTATTTAAAATTATTTAATACTATGTTATATTTTTAATTCACTGGGAGATATTAGCATATATTATTTTATAGAAATATTTTAAATTTATTTAGGTTTGACTGGATAGAAATTAGAGATTTATATTAAAAAGGTAGATTAAAAATTTTAAGTTATTTTAGTATGAATTTTAATTAATAAAAAAGCTATTTTAGAATTTTGATGGAATATTCTTAAATGTGTGAAAAATTGGACTAAAGTGTAGGTTTTGAAAATAGAGAGAAAATCTCTGTAATTTCAACAAAACTTAGGGGAGGTCAATGTCTTTTACTCTTTTATATCAGATCATTTTTCTTCAAACTGCCATATTCCAAAATCACTTTAAACATCCAACATTTTCTATAAGTTTTAGAACCTTGTCAGTTAGATACTATACATTTTTAATTTTTATTTAAAATGTATTTACCTCATCCATAACAAGCATAGTGCAATCTTTCAAAACACAAACACCCTTCTTTGCAAGATCTAATATTCGTCCTGGTGTTCCAACTACTAAATGAACTGGCTGATATAATCGCATGATATCATCCTTAAGGCTAGTTCCACCTGTTGTAACCATAACTTGAATTTTCAAATGCTTTCCCAACTCTTTGCACACCTGAGATGTTTGCAAAGCCAGCTCTCGTGTCGGGACCAGTATAACAACTGCATGAGACACCATATCAGAAGTGAATAGACAAGACGTCAAAACAGACAAGAATCTCTGGTAAATGCCCATTCATATAAGAACTGACCAGGAAAGTAAAATAGCAAGAGTTGAATCACAAATCAACAATGCCACTAGTCATCTGCCATAAGAATTCCAAACAAACTTGCAACAAGATTTATTTGCATAATCTTCCATGTCTAAATAACTTCATAAGAGTAATATTGACTTTCAACGAGGAAAAGAAATATTCACACAAAATCTTGATAAATATTCAGAAAACAACACCAATTCAAGGAACATAGTGTTCTCAATGCCTTAAATTCTTCCAGCACCAAAAAGTCTGAAACAAATACAGAAAACAATTTCAAATTCTCCAAATTCAAACTTGTTCTCTAAGAACTATCCACAATACGATATTGCTAAACTAGTAAATTCATATTTATTTTACAACTTCCTCCATTTTTGTTTTAAGAAAAGGGCACTGTCATTTTGATAAAATGCCAAAGGATCCTAGCTAACATGAAATGTAGAATCAGAACCAGGCTTCAAAAATGGGACATTGGTAATGTGACATCATTAAAAATAATGCTTTCAACCAGGCTTCCGAGATTTTGTAAAAACTTAAAGTTACATAGAGGAAATCAAACCTTGAATAACGTTGGTATCCTGGTCAATTTTTTCCAATGCAGGAATGCAAAAGGCAGCTGTTTTTCCAGTTCCATTCTTAGCCCTAGCAAGAATGTCACTACCAGTAAGAGCAATTGGTATACTTTCTTCCTGAATAGGAGAAGGCCTCTCAAAACCCTTCTCATATATTCCCATAAGCAGCTCACGCTTCAAAAAATAATCCTCAAATTCATTTCCTTTAGTTGCTGTTACATCCTGGGGATAAAATAATAAAAGCAAGGGAAGACAAACATAAATTTCATAACTCAAAGATTTTTGTAGTATAAAAGAAGAAATGGAATTAAGTTGACGAAGTTCAAAATGTTGACAGATAGGATATACTCAGACCAGAGAGAATATGTAAAAGCCCAAAACAGAATTAAAAGGGGGAAAAAAGCCCTAACTTAAATATCATATAATTCAAAGATTTTTTCTCTCTTGCAATCGCATGCACCTAGGGGGATATAAGAAGAAACTGAATAAAGAAGAGATGAAGTCCAAAATGTCGAACAATAGGAATTACTCGGACCAGAGAGATAAAGCAAAAGCTCAAATTGGAACAAAAAAGAAAAAAACCAAAAGCCCTAAAACATCAATCAGTATAGAAGAGCTGTCTGATCTACTTGCATGTCTGAAAAGGAGATTCCTGTAAAATGACCATGTGCAGAACACCAGAAAAAAGCCATAAAACACCACACTATCCCATAACATATTTATGGGTGAAGAAATTCCCTTGAAGATGCTGGCATTACTTTCCAAAAAGAAAACCCACAAAATCACATTAACCATGCATTGCCACAAAGTTTTATTTAACTTCTTGTTAGAAAATTGAACACCCTCTGAAATGAATCTGGAGAAATAAATCCGACACACTAGGACATGCCCCACTCATTAAAAATATTACCAAAGAGCCTACTCCAAAGGTACCCCACTGCTGAACAATGAAGAAGCAAATGGGGCAAAGTTTGCAAATCAGCTATGCAAAACACTACAAACATGAAAGGAAAAAAAAAATACGGGGCCATCAAATAGCATATTAATCTGTTTATTGTTATGAACATTGCAGTCCAAACAAGGATTTGAGCTTAGAAGGAGTTATAGACTTCCAAATTTTCTTGTCAAGAAAAAACTTTTACCTTACTAGGAGAGAATAAGGAACTGAAAATAGAATTTGCAAGAAAAAATACAAGAATCAAGAGTTTCCAAACTCTCATATCTCATCTAGGGAAAAAAAAAAAACAGAGCTAGATCAACTATAGAAAGAAGGGGCTGAAGCTCATTGCTTATTCACATTTCTGAAGAAAAAAAAAAAATCCCTCGATCAATTGCAATTAAATTAGAAACACAGTTTTGGATAGGAGAATTTTGCTTAGAAAGAACCACAAGCAGCCCACCAATTACTGCTAAATAATAATCAAGACATCATAAAAAGGAATAAACAAGCAGCCCACCAATTATATGATTTATTAGTTCTTTAAGCAGACAATTGGATATTGAAAATATCATGTAAAATTGAAGAGCCACAAAAAAATAACAATCTAGAACTTTCTCATGATAAAGGATCAACTTCATTTGTAATAAATAAAATTTAAAAATGAAAAAATATCATAAGTTGTGAAACTAGATAATCCTCACTGGTTACAAGTAGTACAAATCTCCACACATTTCATACACTCTTAGACTTTGTGCAAAGTACAAATATGTGAAGTAGTTCAAAGGTCGTACAAGTAAAATTGCACCCAACATTACTACACAACAGCATCTCAAATATAAGCGTTAGTACATAGAAATGTGTAAAATGAAAACTTCATCCACGATGGATTTAAATGAAATAACAAGAAATTACGGGCATCACAGTTAAGGTGTACACCCCAACAATGAACAACCATGCATTGACTATGAGCAGTCACTGGAAACATAAGATAATAGTACAAACAAGCATACCTCTGTTTTATAGCGAGTATCAGGTAGAGGAATCTTTAGCCTTGCCTTCCAATCTTGTGAACTAGCAAGGAAAAAAATAAATGTGCACGCCATCAAAATATAATTTATCCTTCAGCTTAAAATGCTAAATCACTTGGGAAAAAAAGATTCATGTAACAATGATGATGGAGCAAAGACAATTGAGATATAATTAGAGCAGTTAGTCATATAAGTAAAGTTGGTATTGTCCCTAGATTCCAATCTTTCCATGAGGTCAAAACTTTGGTTTGGCCAAAAATTAAAAACCAATGGAGGTGGTATACATAAAGTTTGACCATATGAAGTCCAAACTCCAAATATTATCTCAACTTTACATTCAATAATAAACATTTGCGGGGACAAAAGATATGTGATCTAAAAGCCAAAGGCCAAACCGTAAAACGGCAAGAGACATGTGAGAGAAAGAGAAACTGGAATCAATAAGGAAAAAACAAAAAAAACAATTAGCATTCAGTCCTTAAATTTGCATGTGCAAGACCATTTCAGAACCATTCCAACTTCTTTAAAACAATTGACTGTATGAAACATGTTCCCATCCCTTAAGTAAAAGACATGAGGTCCACACTCCTCACCGAATGGAAAAGAAAAGAAAAACTCGGGAGTGTTTACTCATTATCAAGACAGTCGAATGAAATTAAAGTTACAAGCAGCATCAAAACAAGAAAACAAGAGAAGAGCTCATCAAGTATCAGAGTTACAAAGACATTTACATGAAATACAAACATATTTATCGTAATATTCTGTTCCTTCTCTCTGTTATTCTTCATCACTCAGCAACTCACTCGATCATCTAAGTTAGAAATATTGAAAACATTCATGCCGAATCCTAATCCTAACTAAAGCAATTCCTCAAGCTCAGCAAATCACACGCTTCCAACATCAACCTTACCACCACAAAAGCTTGCGCTTCATATGCCCACCACGACACATACAGAGGAACAGGTAAAAAAACTAATAAGTCGTTTTAAGACATGCACCTCGGATCAAGGGCTTCAGACTGAACAGTCTTCTCGACCTCTTCAACCACATTGGAATCAGCAGCAGCCAACTGCGTCCTTCTCATCCATTGTTGCTGTTGTTGGTGATGGTAGTGTTGATTCTGCTGCTGATACTGTTGTTCTTGATGATTCTGGTACTGTTGGTGCTGCGAGACCAAAGGTCTCTGCACGTACTGTTGCTGATAAGGGGGTCTCGGCTGAAACGCAGTGTTCGAGTTCACACCTCCTCGGCCAACGCCAATCCCCGGTGGGTATCTTGCTCTATTGTTCATTCCACCGATTCAAAGGAAAAAAAGCCACAAAAATATCTCCAAGAATGTACAAAACGTCAAAGAGTCTACCGACTAGGAAGCGAAGCTAGGGCTTCTGAGTAGTATTGTGGAGGCAACAAACAAATGCTTCTGCAAATGGCTTGCATTTGACCCAAAACCTACCAAAAATCCAAGAAGAAAATTTGAAATTTCAGGCATTAAGGGCCCAAAAATGGCTAGGGTTTTCTTGCAGGACGAAGGGAGAAACCGAAAATTGGGAGCAAAAACCGCGAGGGATTTTGTACAGAACAGCAAAATAGGTGATCGAAAGGCGAGAAAGCTCTTGGGGAGTAATTTGTTTCACCCAGGGATTTCTTTCTTAGGTGATTATTGATGTGATTGGAATAAAGTTGGAAAATGGCGAAAACTTACGTCCAGAATGAAACATTAAAACAAATAGCATCAAGCTAAGAGTTTGACTAAAGAAAAACTAAAATTAACTTTTGTTTCGAAAATCATATGGTAGTAAAAGTATGTTTTTTATTGTTCTATTTTAAATATTTTCTTATAAAATTATTTTCATCTTTAAACTTAATTTTAGCTAGGTGGTTGAAGTTAATTTTTAATTTATAAATATATTTTATCTTACTCTTGTTTTGCTAAACTTGCTTTTATAATAAAAAAATTTTTATAAACTTTATTTTATTCTAATTTAAAATTACAAACTAAAAAACTCTAAGTTCTTGTTTGACAGGGAGTTTTTGAGAAGAGAGGTAAATTGCCCCCCTCATTTCTACTATTTATATTCAATCCAAATAGGGAAGGGGAGTTGCTTCCCTCCCACTATTTGGATAAACAACCTCCCCTCCCCCTCAAATTGATCCTCTAATTGGGGGATAGTTTTATTTTTTTTATTTTTTTTTATAAATAAAAAATATTTTTAAAAATAAAAAAAATTATTAAAAAATTCTAAAAGTATAAAAATATTTATCTGAAGGTTTCTATACCAAAAAAATATTACATTCAAGTTTCGTATCTTAAAAAGTGAGTATAAAAAATTTTAGTATTGAATATAAAATCATGAGTATCAGTATAAAATATTAAAGCATAATTTTATACTTAACATTGAAATTTTTTATACTCATAAAAATGATAGAAATTTTCTTTAATTTCAAAGATAAAATGATCAAATTATTATTAATTTTCCTCCCCTCCCATCCTGAACCAAACAACAAGTTATTAAAATTTCTCCCCTCACCTCAATTCCCTTCCCTTCCCTCCATATCTCATCTCTCTTCCCTTCCTCTCCCCTTCATTAAAATTCTTTCTCTCTCTTTCCCTCTCATCCCTCCTACCAAACACACCCCAAAGTGTCCCCTCCAAATTGGGGGTGGAGGGGACATTTTTTTTTCTCATCTTGATCTCTCTTTTTTAAATAAAAAATATTTTAAAAATAGAAAATCACTAAAAAATTTTCAAAAACATGAAAATATTTACTTGAATGTCCCAATACCAAAAAAATATTATATCCAAGTCTCATGTCTCAAAAAGTTAGTATAAAAAAATTTAATATTGAGTATAAAATCGTATGAATATAAAATATTAAAGTGTAATTTTATACTCAACATTGAAATTTTTTATACTCATAAAAATGATAGAAAAATTTTTTAATTTCAAAGGTAAAATGATCAAATTATTATTAACTTCCCTCCCCTTCTCTCCTAAACCAAATAACAAATTATTAAAATTTCCCCCCCGCCTCAATCCCCTTCCCTACGTTCCCCTCCCCTCCCCTCCCTTAAACTAAACACACCCTAAATTAACAATCACATTCAGGACATTATATTGTTGTAAAATTAAAAAAAAATAGTATATTATATTAAAAAAAATGCAAGTTTGATTGGCCTTGATTGTGATTTGTTAGGATTTGGGTTATGTATGTATACTGTGGTAAAAATTATGGCTGAGACGGGGTAATCTTGGTGCTTAAAAACTCTTATATAGCTGTTAAGAATTTGATGAATAGGAACTGGAATATCAAGCTGCATAAGTGCCCTGAGTGGGCAATAAAAAGATAGGTCTTGGGAGTGAAGGTAGAATCCAGTTCTTTAAGGGAGTTCTGCATGTGGTGGAACATTTGGTTATTAATGATATGTAATCCATTTCTTTCTCGGTTGTAAATTCATTTCTTCAATAAAAAAAAAAACCCTTTCTTATGCCAATTTGGTAGATTACTAGGAATACTTTGAACTAGGTTGTTATGGATATTAATTTAAAAACAAAAATCTGTGGCTAATGAGGTCTTCATGAAGGAAAATTTTAGTATTTTCTATATTAGAATCCGACTTATTTGAAAAATAATAGAGTTTTACAGAGGATAGAGTTACTTTGAATTCCAACATTCTCTATTTGTTACCATTAGAGGATTCATCCATGTTAAAGAAATTCACCATAAAATATGCAATCAGGAGGACTAATTCTCTCACCCATTAAAAAAGTTCAAAATCACAATGAGCTTTATCGTTAGCATGTTTAGGATCACTGCCAATGCCTATGAAAATCAAGGAGAAACTCATTTCATTTTTGAGCTGGAAGCCTCCAACTAGTCCTTCTAGAGCAGCAAAAAAGAGTAGACAAATTTCTAAACATGGGTTTTGATCTGCTGGAGCAAGAAATCATCCACAAATTTAACCTCAATGGGATTGAGTACTTCCGATGCGGTCCATAAGCTTCGATTGCGCGATAACCGTTTTGATGCAATGGCAACATGCAAATGCAAAAGCTGAAACTGTAAATAAAAGCCTATCTCATCAATTTCTAAGGAATGCATCCATTTCTAAATTTTAACACAAATGTTAAGTTTTTGGTTGTATAGCAATTTTTCTTACATTGCAATTTATTTTAGAGCAATTTATTGCATGTGTGGGATGGTATCACAATGTTGCGATGTTTGGTGATGCAAAAAATGCAATATGAGAAAGAAATGCTTGACTTTATAGTACAATTCCAAGTGCATTGACCAATGTGAGATTTTCATCATTTCAAAAATAAGACTCTTTTTTTCTATATACATATATATATCTTTTTGTTTTTCGTTTATATATATATAGTATGGGGAGATTTGAAAAGATAACACACTTCAATTATTAGCATGACCGAAGATTGTTTGCATTTTATTATTTGCTGAATTCCCCTTGTAGATGGTGCACAGATTTAATAAGACCCAATAATGAAAACCCACGTTGAACTTGTCTGAATGAACCCTCAATTGTTTGGCTTGGATTTAGGATTATGGCCAAACTCATCCTCTTTAATAAGTCTACCTCATGCTCCATCACTAGATAAAATTACTTTTATATTTCTTCCATATATTTAGTTCATTAAATTTTATTAAAAATAGTATATTTATATCTTAAATTTCACTTCAAATTTAATAGTACAATACATGATTTTTATGTAGTTTATAACCTGAACAACAAGTGCTAATGATATATCTGTCTATATAGTGCTAACAATTTGGGGTAGGCCGACCCATACAAGCCGACCCATGGTGGGCCATGTAATATCTCTAATTTTATTTAATGTTATAAAATGTACTGAGAATTAGAGAAAACTAAGAGACACAATTAAATATGAAAAAAAAAGACAATAAAGTCATTTTTTCATGTTAAAACGAAAAAATGAAAACAATATATTTTTGCTCCTGGATAGAAAAATTCTTTACAATATAATCCCTAAAAAGAAGAATTTCATGTATTATAGTTTCTTGAAAAAAATTACAAGAAATGAGACAAAAAGAATTAAAAATTATAATTTTACCTGAGTCATGAGCAATTTCAAAATTTTTAGAATTTCTAGCGAAACAAAACTCGCGACAAGCCGAACCCAATAAAATATTACTTATAAGGTAACTAAGTTAGTATGGATTTATAATTAATGCCAAAAGTCAAAAGTAACTATTATATAGAAAAAGGAAATTGTGGGCCCCACAAAAAGCTGTAAGGAGACAAGAAAAGTATGTGGATATGACATAAATATGTTTTGGGATAGGATAATGAGTTTAGTCCAACATTAAATTTAGAATAATCTTATATTAATAAAGTGACAAAATAAGGCAAAAGTACTTTATTGGTGAGGGTAAAAAGTATCCGGCACAGATTATATTTTGATTAAGAAAATTATACAATATTTTAGCAAGACACTCCTCTCATATGGGGTGACCAGCAGCTGATTGGGATACAAATGAAATTTATTTAATTGATTTTTGAAAAACATTTCATTAAAAGTAACCCAAATTAGTAAGTTAACTATGACATTATTTATTCATTAGTTCTCCTTCCTCCAAATGCAAGATTAAGAGCTTATAAGTCAGGTTAAGAGGCTAAATTTGCAGAACCAAGAAGCCAATTTTTGTGACCAAGAAGAGAGGAAGGGAGAAGAGGAAAGTGAAGGCAAGAAGCAAAAGGGAGAAGAGGAAAGTGAAGGCAAGAAGCAAAGATTGGAGAATCAAGTAACTAGATGAGTTTCTATGCCTCCAGCTTGTGTTTTCAAATGTTCTATGGTAGTTTAATGGAGTTATCTTCTTCCTCTTACTCACCATGAACTTCGGCCATAACTTAGAGAGTGAAGGAGATGAGTTTTTGCACAATAAACCTAGGAGAAAGCTTAAATTAGTCACCAAAGTAATTTTTCATTGATAGTTTTAAGTATTTTGGAAGCATATCATTTTCCTCTTTTTCCTCTGAATTTCGGCCAGCCTAGGGTTCAATTTAGAGGTGGAATTTTATTGTTTTGCTACCAAAAATGGAATCCTTGTATTCAAATTAGTTAGAAACATGTGTTAGTTTAGAGAAAAATTGAAAGGAAAATAAAATGAAATTTCAAGGGCTTAGTGAGTGCTTTGTGTTGAAGCTTCATGAACCAGTGGTTTATAAGCTTATTTGATGTTACATTTAGGTTCAAGAAAGTTGCCGAAGTGATAGGAAGTTGTCTACTGAAAGAGAAAAGCTAAGGAAGTTATTAAGATAGTATTTTACCAAATTTTTGCACTATGTTATCTTGTGAATTTTCCACAAACTCGATACTTTGCCATATGATTATTTGATTGATTTGTGATTGTTGGTTAAGTTAAATGAGGGGTTTTTGACTCTAAGATGTTCAATTTACACAAACAAACCTGACTGAAATTTTTATGAAATTAATATGACATTTTATGTTTTAATGAGAATGATTGATATTTTCATGAATGATATGATAATGATTGCATGAATGGGAAATATTACTAAGATTGTTTAAACCTCACTCCTCTAAATACTAATCATGTTTAGGGTTAAGCTATGACAAGATTAACAAAGATGAGAAAGGTAAGAAAAGAGAAGTTGAGGATTAAGATATTCTTACTTGAAATGATCCTCTATTATGAGTTTTTATGTAAATTTCTATGGATGGCTTTAAATCTGCATCTCCAAGCAAATATGTCCCTTTAGGTTTTATGTATTATACGGTTTGATGTTGGTACAAGAAAAGGTCATATAATTATGTTATAACCTTTATTATGCCAAGTTAGAGGATATAAATAGTCATTTTGACCTTTTGTTGGTAAACTAGTTATTGTTTGGATGATATGTTAATGAATATATGCAAGTTATATATGGTTGGCAACTAGATAGATAGAATTTTAATGGTCTAAAGAATACTCAATTTGGATGTGTGTAAGTATTATTATGATTTTTCAAAGTTAGTGCTAGAAAACTAAATTTTTAAAAAATGACCAAATGAACAGTAAATCTTCTCAAAATTTACTGTACTAATTGGCACAACCAATGCTCTGTTTCATTTTTTTTTCTTGTAGACCATGTTTTAAGCTATTTTTAAATATTTAAATCACTTTCATATGATTTTTGTAGAATTAGTTATAAATTTTCAAAATTCGGTCGGTAAAATGAAATTTACCAAGTGAACAGTATCCAATTTTCTTGATAATTCTATTTTGATTTTTATTATGATTCAAGCTTCTAATCATGTATAAATGGATTCAAATATGGTCTAGTATATAAGATATGAGGTTAAATAAAATGTGTTACAAGCCGAGCCTAAAATAGGTCAACCCAAAAGGCTTGATTTCAAAACGGGCCTTAATTGTCAAGGCTCGACTTGTGTGTTAGAGATGGTGCCTTAAGCCAATCATTGTATTATGAATATTGTACTTTATTATTAAAAAATGTGTTTTTCCTTTTATTACATTATTATATTGTTTGCATGTTTATCTTTATAATAATAATATCCTTGAATAAATCATTTTATCCTAAATGTCTCTAGCCAAATATCTTTGTGGAAACAATGATGAATTAAGGCTAGTATGACTTTGATTGATAATTATGTATTAAGATACAAGAATTATAAGCTCATGTTAAGGAATAGGCGCTTGATCGACCGGTCATGAGATAGCTGCACAGATCAAGTCATAAGCATATCTCATATATAACCATGTCACTAAGTCCTCAGACCTGAGATCATCATGGATTTCTACATGGGGAACACTATACTTTGACATAGTCAAATGTCACCTTTAATTAAGAGATCATAAAAGCTATAATCGGGTATAGTGAAACTCGTGTGGAGGAAAATAAATGGTTAAGATGGAATTTGTCCCTCTAATTAATGGAGAGATATATCTGGGCCCCTCGATGAGTGAGATTGAGAAATACATGATCGTGCTCGAATGAAAGAGTTTCCATTTGTTCTATCAGTCTGCTTGGAGATCGAGAAAGTGATGGTTGAGTAAGATGAGGATGACGTTTCCATGCCTTATACTTGACCTATATATCATGAGACAAAATGGATGTGATCAAATTATATGATAAGTTACATTGGATCACCGATCTCATATGATTTAAGTAGTCACAATGTCTTACTAGAGGCCACTTGTAACTTGTGGGTTCAATAGTGTTATTGACTCACTGCCAACATTATATGGGTTTACAAAGTTGCACACAAGAACAAGCCAACTCGAACTAGAATGTCCATATTTATTGAATCTAAAATGTGTTTAGATTCAATGAATTTAACATTCAATTTAAGGTGATTGAATTATATATATATTTGATATATATATATATATATTATATTATTTCAAAAAAAATATGTATATATATATTATTTTATTCAAATTAATTTAAATGAATTTGTTTTAAATTTAATTCTATGTGATAGATTTAAATTTAAATAAATGTCATAATCTAAATTTGATTTAGATTTGATTCTAGATTTAGATTAGATAGTTAGTTTAGATATTATTCCATTAGATAGATTTAAATCTACACTAATATATTTAATTAAGATTTGATTTAATTTAAATAATGGATTTAAATTAATCAAATAATAAACCTTATTTATATAATTATATAGATTAGGTTTATTATATATAGAATTAAGAAAGAGTCTCAACTCATCCCAGAGATTAAGCGGTTGGACACTCACACAGAGAAAGTGTACGGATGAACAAAGGAAGTAGGGATGACGCCATTCGAGTTGGACTCACCGTTCGTGTGGATAGAGGGAGCTGATCAGATGCATTAGTTTCTAGAGTCCGACGAAATGAAAGAACACCAAGGGATGCACTAGAGGTAAATTCTTCTTCTACATCTCAATTTAAGTAACGTTGACGGATCCGCGGGAGGGATTTTGGTGGAGTTTTCCACTGCATGTGTATCGAAATTCCCATCATCGTGGTCATCGACCCACAAGCCCGTATTTTTTTAAAATATTTTTAATGTAATTTTTTAAAAAAATTTATATAATTATTCAAATTAATACAACTAATCATCACCATCATTCACTAAAATTAATATGATATTTGAATTTTACCATTTATACATTATAATTAAGAATAATGAAGGTTTTTTTTTTTACATTTAGAACAAAAAACAAAAAGAAAACGGGCCTACCCACGGTCCGCTCGAGCTAGCATGCGAGCCACATGATTAACAAGTTCTGACCTAAAAGCCCATTTTCTATTCATGCTTCCATTTTTCAAACCTAATCCACCATCTTCATCAAGCTAAACGGGTCAGCCCGTCGGGTTTAATTCATATTAGTGGTTCCATTCACCTATAAGCATATAAATTATGCTATTACATTACATAAATTGGAAGTGTTGTGTCTAAATATATTATTTTTAATAAAATTTGATGAATTAAATATACGGGAGAAATATAAAAGTAATTCTATCAAGTCTCATCAAAGCTGTGCACCATCTCTAAGGGGAATTTTGCAGACAATAGAATGCAAACAATCTTTAAGCATACTAACAGCTGAAGTGTGTTACCTTTCCCAATCTCCCCATACTTCTAAATAGCTTAATCTACCAATATACATATATATAAGAAAAAAAATCACATTTTTGAAATGTTAAAATTCTTAAATTCATGAATTGTAATACTCAGATTGTCCTGTAAAGTCAAGATTCATTCCAAGCTTTTCTTTCTTATATTGCCTCTTTCGCACCACTAAACGTTGCAACTTATACTATCCCAAGCATACAATAAATTGGTCTAAAAATATGTCACAATACACGAAACACTGTTATGCAACTTAAAAAATTAACATTTGTTAGAATTTAGAGGTCAAAATATAGATAGGCTTTTATTCATAGTTTCGTGTTTCGTATTTGCATATCACCATTGCATCAAACGGTTAGCGGAAGCTGTGAATCGCATCTGAAGTATTCAATCCCATTGAGGTTAAATTTGTGGATGATTTCTTACTCCTAAAGAAATTGAAACTCGTGTTTAGAAATTTGTGCATTCTTTTCACTGTGCGGGAAATACTAGTTAGAGGCTTCAAGCTCAAAAACAAATTGACGTTCTCCTTGCTGTCCATGGACATTGTTGACAGGGTCCATTGTGATTTTTGAACTAATATATTTAGTGAGAGAATTATCCCCCTTGACCATTCATACAATTCAGATTTTTTTTCTTTTTCTTTTTTTTTGCATATCTGTAATTCTTCAATTATTTGAGGTTTACTTTCTATTACTAATTTTGGAAATCCCATATAGATTATGACTTGAATCAGATCAATGCTTTTTTGAATCTTTATCCGCACAACTCCCTCTTTTACATGGATGAATCCTCTTATGACAACGAAAGCAGAATATTGAAATCAAAGTACCTCTTCAGTTCCTTCTTGTTATGCAACTAAAAAATTAACATTGGTGTTAGAATTTAGAAATTTATATTCTCCTAATTCAAAAGATTTTAGGAAACCTATATCAGACAAAAATATAATAAATTACCAATTGAACATCTCTTCACCTTCCTCTTCCTCCTAACTGACAGACATAGGCATACTTCATAGTTTATACAAATGACTACATAGTATATACAACAGTCAATGGGGGTATACCTGTTTCCTGCATTTCTGACAGTGATAGGATATAATTTCAAGAGACTGGATTATTGAGGGGAAGAGAAGGAATGGCTTCTTGGAAATCTGTGATGGTATTTAAACAGGAAGGCTTGGCTGCTCCGTAATAGAAGAATGCCATTATTTTTGACAACTCATTAGCATTTCGAATTGCTGAGACCATCAAAAGAAAAAGCAAGTCTAGTTAGCTGACGAGAACTAAGAGGGGGAATAAGAACACAACTTAACATCGCAAAATTCATTCTCTGATAAAAATGTTGCCAGTACAGAATTTTGTTTTATTAAACCTAATCATGTATTGTTGAGCTTTAAAAAACTCCCTACAAATGTTTTCAAGAAATTAGATTACTGTCCTGTGCCAAATACACATTTACAACAAAATGACATAGAAGGACAAAATACAAACCCCAAAACAAATTAAGTTATTGCACAAAGTTCGAGAGAAGCCATATAAATGAGATAAAGAACTATTAACAAGTCATATAAATGGCTTCTTATAAAAATTATCCAATAATAGAATTATCTAATAATAGATTGGAGACAAATACTAACGTAAAATTTGTCTAGTTAACAGTAATTACACTCCTCTTCCTTGTGAGATGCTGAAATTACACACGTCTGTGTGTCTGGAAAAATTACACTTCCATTCCATAAAAACAAAATATGTGCACTGACATCACTGACAAAAAATAAACTACAATTACGTTTATTTTGATCAAAATATTCGTATATTTACTACTTAACTATATAATTGTTGGAAAATATGTTAAGTTTTATTAGGGTGATTATAATTTCTAGTTTGATTTTCTATATCTTTTAAAGATAGAAAATTTTAATAGAAAATAATCATCTTAATGAAGGAATATTTGCAATGGTCCTATCTTTATTTCTCCTTTTTTGCTTTTAGGAAAATAGTTGTTGGTACTTATTGTGTGAATATTTGTTTTCTTTTTTTGGCTTGTAGTGGAGCGTGCGACTTCTATTTAATTGCACTGCTTCTGTTTCCTCTGTATCAGTTTTCGATACACAAGAATAAAATTCCAGAATTTATTCTCCCATGATTTCATACTTGGTATCAGAGACCTATTCTTTGAATCAAAA
This sequence comes from Adenanthera pavonina, assembly GCA_026686845.1. Taxonomy (NCBI): domain Eukaryota; kingdom Viridiplantae; phylum Streptophyta; class Magnoliopsida; order Fabales; family Fabaceae; genus Adenanthera; species Adenanthera pavonina. The sequence continues at coordinate 27,664,802 of JAIVEN010000008.1, forward strand.
CCATGCCCAAATTTGGTAACTAGACCCTCCATTCTAAAAAGACCTCCGACAGCAAAACCACAAACGAACCCACGAAAAAATCTGAAACAACCCAGATGCTTAATGGAGTAAATGATTCAACCCTTGTGTGCGTCACTACCTATCGACTCAATGGGAACAATTACCCTGACTCAATGGGAACAATTACCCTTCGTGGAGTCGCTCGGTCATGGTGTTTCTCTATATGGAAGGAGTGAGGAAGGTTATGTGACATCAAGTCACCAAACCTTATTTAGGCTGTGGAGTGCAGAAACAACGTTGTTATGGGCTGGTTTATGAACTCAATGGAGAAGGAGATAGGCGAGACTTATATGTTTCTATGATTCAGCGTCAGAAATCTAGAAGGCTGCCAGAGAAGCTTTCGCTTCCCAGGAGAGCGCTGCTGAAATCTTTGAGATTGAATGTGCTCTACACGATGTCAAGCAAGGAGACAGGCCTGTGAATCATTACTTCAACGAACTGTCAAAATTCTGGCAACAATTGGACCTTCTTGAAACTCCTAATTGGAAAAGTGCAGAGGATGCCGAAACATACACAAAATTGTTGAGAAAAGAAGAATTTACAAATTTTTAATGGACCTCAACGTCAATCTTGATGATGTCAGGGTAAGAATTCTTTCTATTAAACCTCTTCCTTCTCTAGAGCAAGTTTTTTTCTAAAGTCAGGAAAGAAGAAACTAGGAAACGTGCTCTTCAAGTTGTTGTCATCTCTTCAAATCCTACCTTTGAAGGTTCTGGGCTTACTGTTCAAAACCCTGCCAATGCTCATAATGTGAACAACACTGAGAATAATAGCAAAAAGGGGAGGAAGAGGATGATGTGACCATTGCAAAAGGGCAGGACGCACTAAGGAGAACTGCTGGAAGTTGCATGGCAAACCACCCAACTGGAAACCATGATGAAAGGGAGAAAACTGAGGATATGTGGCTAAAGAAGGACAAAACGAAGCTGAATCAAGTCAGAATAGTCTCTTTCTAAGGAACAGAGAGTTCATCCAAAAACTATTCAACACGAAAGCTGCAGCAAAGTGAAAGGGTAACGTTGGGGCTAGTAATATAGCCCACGGTGGAAATTTTTCTGCTGTACTGCTCTCTCATTCTAAAACATTTTTGGATTATTGATTCTGATGCTACTGATCATATAACCAATGATGAGTCCTTATTTGATTTTCTCAAACCTGTTGAAACTTCTTCTGCCTCAACAATTAAAATAGATGATGGTACTCTAATTCGGGTTACAGGAATTGGTGACATTACCATATCTGAAAATATACTTCTAAAAAATGTCTTGCTAGTTCCTAAACTTGATTGTCACTTAACATCTGTTAATAAGGTTGTTAAGGACAATAAATGCAGAGTTGAATTCTTTGATGAAGGATGTTTGTTTCAGGACTCGGCATCCAAGAAGAGGATTGGCAATGCTGAAGAAGTTAATGGGCTGTATCTCATGAGTTTAAAGGTTCCAAAAAGGAACTTTAATACTGATGGCTTGGTCATCCTAGCTTTCACTATATCCAAAAAGGAGCTTTAATACTATGGCTGAGTGTAATGTTCTTCTCTTGCATTGTAGGCTTGGTCATCCTACCTTTCAATATATGCAAAAATTGTACCCAAGCTTATCAAATAAAGAAATTAATAAATTGAAGTGTAAAACATGTGAAATTGCTAAGCAGACTAAGTCTCATTATCCTGCACACACTTACAGATCTACACAACCCTTCCAACTTATACATAGTGATGTGTGGGGACCCTCACAAGTTAAGGGTATTTCAGGGCACAGATGGTTCATTACTTTTGTTGATGATCATAATAGAGTCACATGGGTTTTCTTGTTCAAAGAAAAAGGTGACGTTACTGCTGTGTTAAAAACTTTCATCAATTAGTAAGAACACAATTCCAAACTGATACAAAAAATTGGACCATACACCAAACCACTTGCATACACACACCTCAACAGAATGGTGTTGCTGAAAGGAAAAACAGACATATCCTAAAAGTTGCTAGAGCAATCATGTTCACTATGAATGTTCCCCAACATTTTGGGTGGAGCTGTAACTACATCAATCTATCTCATCAATAGAATGCCCTCTAAGACCCTCTCCTTTAAGTCACCTTGTGACATTCTTAGGCAAACATATCCAGACACACATCTTATAACTGATATTCCCATTAAAGTGTCTGGATGCACTGTTTTCGCTCATCAAAATACTCATAACAAGTTCGCTCCTAGGGCAATAAAATGCAGTTTTCTTAGGTATTCCTCTACAAAGAAAGGATATTGTTGCTACTCTCCCAAACTCAAAAAATATCTTTTCCATGGATGTAACATTCCATGAGGAAAAACCTTTCTATGAGAAAAATCCCATTCAGGAGGAGAGTGATGATAATTTAACCGCCACCTATTAATGTCACTGACATGATCTTGGCTGCTAGATAGCCTGAAAACAACACTAGTAGTGGTGATATTTGCAATGGTGACACTTGGACAGATTCTGACTATAGAAGGGTTGATATCCAACAAGAAACCAGCCCTATTAGCAATGATAATACTCAGATAGGTACTGAAAATGAGCCCATCCAGAACTAGACTCAACCTGCATCTATTACTGAAACTGAAAATGATAATTCTGGCACTGGTGGTAGTAAAAATCAGACTGTTGATAAAAATAATCACAACTATATTCATGTCTATTCTAGATGAAACAATCATGAGGTCAGTACGGATCCTACTACTTCAGCAGAACCATCCTTGGAGCCTAGTCCAAGTGTTGATGATGATTTAAATCTTCCAATTGCTCTCAGGAAAGGTAAAAGAATCTGCACACGATATCCCATTGAAAAATATATTTCTTATGGGAAGTTACCTAGTCAATTCAGAGCTTTCCCACTAAGCTTTCCCAGGAGAAAATTCCACAGGACATTGATGAAGCTATGAAAAATAAGAAATGGAAGGAAGCAGTTCAAGAAGAACTGAAAGCTCTCAATCAAAATCAAACCTAGGAAGTTGTTCAGTTGCTAGAAGGGAAGAAAGCTGTAGGAAGCAAATAGGTGTTTACCATCAAATACAAATCTGACGATTCAATCAATAGATACAAAGCTCAGCTCGTGGCAAAAGGATACACAAATGCAAGGAATTGACTTCCAAGAAACATTTGCCCCTATAGCTAAATTAAATTCTATCAAAGTCCTTCTCTCCCTCGCCTCAAATTTGGATTGGCCTCTTCATCAACTTGACATAAAAAATGTGTTTCTAAATGGAAAACTTGAAGAGGAGGTCTATATGGTTATGCCACCTGGTTTTAAAGTTCAAGGAAAGGTGTGCAAATTACTGAAGTCTATCTATGGCCTAAAGCAATCCCCTAGAGCGTGGTTCGAGAAGTTCACGAAAGTGGTGATCTCACATGATTATCAACAAAGCCAGTGTGACCACACCATGCTCTTCAAAACATGCAGTAAGGGAGAAATCATCGCTTTGATTGTGCATGTTGATGACATAATCATTATTGGTGACTATATGGATGAAATCTGTAATCTCAAGAAGGCTCTTTCAGAGGGATTTCAGATCAAGGATCTCGGCCCCCTAAAATATTTCCTAGGCATGTAAATAGCTAAATCTTCCAAGGGAATTTCTATCTCCCAAAAGGAAGTATACTATTGACCTGCTTAGTGAAACTGGAATGCTTGGATGTAAGCCAGCATACACTCCAATGGAAACTGATTATAAACCCCCCAGCCAATACTCAGAGTTACCAAAAAATAGTTGGGAAATTAATCTCTCTCTCCCATACTAGACCAAACATAAGCCATGTGAAGTACATCTAGAGGCAGCTTATAGAATCCTGAGATATCTTAAGGGATCCCCAGGCAAAGGCATATTCTTTAAGAAAATCTCTAGCAAAAGTCCAGAATTTTATTGTGATGCTGATTGGGCAGACTCTATTTCTGATAGAAGGTCTACTACAAGCTATTGTGCCTATGTATGCGGAAACCTTGTAACTTGGAGAAGTAAGAAACAATTGGTGGTAGCTTGTAATAGTGCAGAAGCTGAATATAGATCTATGGCTTTGAGTATTTGTGAAGGAATGTGGCTTACTCATCTTATCAAGGAATTAGGAGTTCTACTTGATGACAAAGTCAAAATCTGTTGTGACATGGCTGCTATCAGCATTGCAAAAAATCCAGTTCAATGTGATCGAACAAAACGTATTGAAATCGATCAACACTTTATTAAAGAGAAAGTGGACAACAATATCATTGAACTTGTCTATATACCCTAACAAAGCTCCAAATTGCATACATCATGACCAAAGCTATTCCTAGAATCACAATTGAAGAAATTAAAGGCAAGCTGGAACGATAGATATCTACTCCCCAGCTTGAGGGGGAGTGTTGGAAAATATGTAAAGTTTTACTAGGGTGATTATTATTTCTAGTCTGATTTTTTCTATCTTTTCAAGAAAGAAAATTTTATTAGAAAAATAATCAACTTAATGAAAGAATATTTGCAACGGTCCTATCTTTATTTGTCCTTTTTGCTTTTAGGAAAATAGTTGTTGCTATTTATTGTGTAAATATTTGTTTTCCTTTTTTGGCTTGTAGCGGAGCATGCGACTTCTTCTATTTAATCACACTGCTTCTGTTCCCTCTGTATCAGTTTTCTATACACATGAATAAAATTCCAGAATTTATTCTCCCATGATTTTATACAATAATAAATATTAAATATATATTTAACTAATACAAAATAGTCACTCTTTTAAACTCAAAAAAAAAATTTAAGTGCTGATGTTCAACAGCAACTAAATAATGTTAAAATAAAATTTTATGAAATAACTTTTTAATAAATTATAATTTTAATCAAAGAAATCAATATTATCCTTGAAGATATTTTGGTCATCTTTTGATTTCATTCAAGTCCATTTTCATAATAGAAGGGATAATGTGAAATTTGGAGACCTGTGAGAGAAGCGAAGGATAATTTATCTTTTCTCTTCGTATGATAAGAACCAATACCTTTCTCACGGAACAAGATCTTCCCGGCTTTAGTAAAGATGATTTCCGGGAAGTCTGATACTTGAAGTATAGCAACCAATTCAGTCTCGACAACAGCATCAATTGCAACACACTGAGATATGACATAAATTATGAGAGGAAAAAAATTATGGATATTATTGGGAAGTAGGAATCAAAGACATTTAATAATTATAATGCTTCACTTACTCTTGGTGAAGGCAATCTGCAGTTCCATATAATATTCACAGCCTTCTCCACTTCATCTAGAATTCTTTCATTCTCTTTGGGCCTAAGATAAAATCAGTAAAAATGACCATTTGACTTATGTATGATAGGAAATACAATAGATGCATGTCATGCTAGTACTTTACGTTTACAAATACCATCAGATGTTCTCTGCCTATGGCATACCAAATAAAGTATGATGAAGAATTTTCTCAAATTCCCAATGTAGTTGCGCATAAAAGGATGAATGTTTACTATCTATTCTCCATCCAAAATAAATGAACAAAAAACAGATTTGTGGGCATGCACAAAAATTGAGAAAAAGAAAAACTAGCAAAGATACCCATCCATTCAACAACAGTTAATTCTAGGCTTTTGACTCAAACCAAACAACAAATTACCCCGATCATAATCTCAATAATGACCACTAATAAAGTAATAAGTGCAACATGTTAATCAACTCTAAACTCTAAGAAGCTAGTTGATAGAAACAACCAAATGTTTAGAAAATAGTGACAGCTAGTTAGACCAAAACAAGAATAGGAGAACACCAGAAGCAAAAATGAAGAATCAGCTACCAAATTCAGGATCAGTGCGGACAATACACACAAAGAGACCAACATCAAAATGGGACATGAAGGTAATATTCCATCTCATGGACCTCTCCACGATAAAAGAAAACAAAAATAAACATTATTAATAACAAATTAGGGATTGTCAAAATAAGGGAAAAATGAGTTAGAGCAAGACAAATTGTCTCTTGCCATGCCATCCAAGAAGCCATATGCTGCTTGCAACCACAAGATTGTAATAATAATTTAAACTCCAGATCAGATTAGCACTTTTCTTAGTCAGAGTAAAGTTTTGAACTTAGGAACGTGCTGAAAGTCAATCCATTCAAAGATGGAAGGCCTGGCCGTGACGGGCATGTCTCTAAATCTGTTTTAATAAACATGATGTGAACCCTTTTGTTGTGCCTACATTACAGTTTTATTCCAGAAAGATTAAATTATTATGCTAGGATAGGACCCAATAAAATGACAGCAGGGTAAAACCAACCAGAATTAAGACCCACCCAAAAAGAAATCACTTCCACCTTGAAAAATTATTCAAAATAGAAAAAAGTTCCAATCAAACCACCAAGATCCAAGTTATTTTTTTTTAAGAGTTTCACCTTATTCACCAGTGTTTTCTTCCTATTTCCTCCTCTAAAACCCTCATCCTTTTTACATTCCCATAATCCTCACCTCGCAGAGAGCTAAAATGATCAGATGTTTACAAAAAAGTAAGCGTTTCAAGTTTCAAAGTCAATCAAAATTGGGGGAAAAATTGCTTCAGGCACGACCAACCCAACCTAGTTTCAAAATGGGCCAGATGCAGGTCAAGCCAGGCCACAAGCTTTTTCTTTCCCCACCCAATTTAAATCAAGCTGAGATAAAACCTGGCCGTGTGCAGCTATATCCATAGACAGAGACTGAAAGTAAAACAAACCTTTTATATCGGTTGTGTACAACAATTACCAATGGACTGATGTCTTTGAATACAGTCACCTCCCATTCTGCAGTTCTTATGTCTTTGATGGGACGTATATAATTATCATCTTGCCATGCTATTTCATTATCACTGTCATAATTATCATCATCAACCTTTTTGTTGTTCTTAATGGTAATCTTGTCAAAAAACTGTCCCAAGTTGAATCCCCACCCATCTGCATCTTCAGGCCAGTCAGGATCATCCTCCTCAACAACAAGGGGATAATTCTTTAGAAGCTTTTGCATTTTTTCCTTTTTCTCAACAAGGTCTACCTCCTCTTCAATATTAGGGTACATACTAATCACTTCTCTAATTTTCTGCCTCTACTCTTGTCTCTCTTCAAGATTCATTAAATGAGGATCATTTTCTTCCAATGAAGGACATGCATCTGTCTCATCATCACTGTCAATAAAATCTTCTTTTTTCTTCCGATTGGCACCATTAGATTTGAGTGCTTCAATCCTTCTTGAGATCCTTATTCTTTTGGGTTTAACATCCTGTTTCAAGTATGATTATTCCTACCATATATATGCCACAAAAGAAACAAATGAACATTGGCTAACATTATGAAAATCTATCTAAAGGAAACATTGATTGCTAGGACAAAGATATAGATGCACCTGCAAAGACAGCCTCAAGAGATTTGAAGAAAGGCTCAAATACTCCTCCCTGGTTTTGCCTTGTTTCATTTTGGGAAGGTAATGTGTACCACAAAATGAATTGGAGGAGTTTAATTTCTTCCATTTCATTGGTGAAATGAAATATGATAAAGGCCAACTTATGGAATGTCGTAGTGCCATTCTTTGAACAAATATTCTAAATGAAAACAATAATATTAGTCAATTATTTAACATTACTTGAATGAGTGTTAGATCAGAATGCTATTAGAGGGACAATAACACCAAAAGAGATCAATGAAAAGTGAAAACAATACTAGTAGTCAATAATTTGAATGTCATAAATAATTACACAACATAAATATGCACGTCCAAATTCATATTGCAATAGACATTCAACAGCTAAAATTAAAGAGAGAGAGAAAAAAAAAACCAGCAGGTATCTGTTGCAATAAAAATGTCAATATCCAAACTACTTAAATACTTATCACCATAAACTCTTGATACAAAGTTACAGTGCTTACCATTGTAAAAAGGAAGATCACAATATTATTTCATTTACTAACAAAACTTTACCTTCTTAAGTTTAAGAGATTTTCTTTTTTACTTTATATATCTGGAAAAAATGAACTTCACTATTAGTAACATTTAAAAATAGAATGGGCTTGACAAAATAGGGAAAAATTGATGTCTTATGTCTCTTAAGCAAAGTATTAAAAACCGGATCAACTATTGAATCGGTTGAGACATTAGTTCAAGATTCAATAGTTTGACCGGGTCAAACTGTTCATGAATGAATTAATATATTTTAAATAACATAAATAAAAAATATAAGAGATATTCATCCATAACCATGAAAGTAACATTCAAACTAAGATAAAACAATAGTCTAGTACAATATTCATCCACCACAATTCACAACAAACATCATAGGTTCATAAACAACCAATATCACCCACAATAAATACCATAAAAAACCATATGGGCCATAAACATTCAATCAGCAATCAGCATAAAATGCATTCACAATATCTAATGAAATCTCATTACTACTGCCAATAATAGTATTCTGGCCAACATTATTGGGATTGGAAGTCATATCATCTTGAGGATTGATATCAACCAAAATATACATAAAGACCACAGATCAAACAATAATGAAAACTAACTAGTAAATTTAAAGCTATATCATACAAACACAGGACATTAAGTCGTTAACAGACAAAAGGCAAGATAAATCATATAAAGCAAGACTCATTTTTTTTAATCAATGACAAGATGCATTCACGTATTCAGCTGGACAAAAGAAAAATACAAGGACACAGAAAAGCATTTGAGAAGGAAATCATTAGCGTAAACATAAACAACGACATCTTGTTTTTTGACCAAACAAAAACATGAATGGATATACTAATAATGGAAATGCATTAACAACTTATTTTACAGCATTTGTAGATGGATAAACTTTTTTTTGCCCAACAGAAAAGAACTGTCAAAACAATGGATATGATAAACTGAATTGACCTATTCCATATACTAATGGGATATAATAATAATCTTTTTGGTCTTACCATTTATTATTAGTAAAATACCATGGATTGGCTTTTGATTAGGTAGCACATATTTTTGGGAATTTGCTTTGTATAGATTCTTCCTGAATTGGAGAAGCTTTTTCCCCAATGATAATTGACCAAGTGAAAAACCAACAACGTGACCATTTAAGATTCATTGGACCATTTAAAAAATTCGTGACAGAAGTTAGTTTTCCAATTATGCTATATACATTCATATCAAGCTAGTTTTCTCTTGTGCACAAGTCAATACGTCTTTCATAAATCGTACCTTAGTAACTCATCCTCACCTTTCAGATTACATAAAAATCTGATCAATGTATTAGCTACCTAAGAATTTAACATCAAAAGAACAGAAGAAAGGAAAGCAAAGAGCATCCACTTCTCCGCACCAAAAAGAAAATAGACCCAGACCATGATACTTAGCACAAACTCCTCAGAAGCATCATATACCAGTATTATCTAGCCAAAACTTTTCTAAGTAATTTTGTTTTTACCATAGAAGAGTAACTATGGCTATTTTGCGAAGTGAAGAACTCACCTATGAGGACCACAAACCGAGAAGTGAGAGGCTGAGGGATGAGAACCACGATGGGGCTGCGCAATGGAGTAACACAAGCTAGGATGACCGATTGTGGCTGCGAAGACGATGGGAGAAGTGAAACACAAAACACAGGTTGCAAAATTAAATTCAAAAAATGATGAAGCGTCGGATAAGAATTCAGTACTCATCAAAGAAGGAGGCCAACGGAGGAAGACATAGCAAGGGCTGCTATGGAGTTAGAGCACAAATTATCACCGCCAGAGGAAGACAAAAGAAGACCAAGGAAGGCGCTGTACTTTAGTTGAGCTGGGGGCAAAACGGGTTATCTGCTCCTTTAGAAAGGAGAAGCCAGGTGCTCCTCTAAATTTTAAATCTGATCCATTGATTTAGTTTAACCTGATGGGTTCATTTTTTTCGTGAGTACTAAAGTGTGTTAACATGGAAGCGGACATAATGCTGTTGCAGAATCCTCCCGCTAGCTGCCAAGAATGATAGTAGGCTCTACGGAAATTCTTTCTTGTAGCCTGCTAGTTTTTTTCTAAGTTGTATCGTTGCTTCAAGCTGTGCTTGCCGTCCTATTCCAAAAAAAAATATTGTACTTTAACTTTTTTTCTATATTTCAAAATAATTATTATTTAATAATTTTAAAGATAATATTAATTTTAGATAATTTTACCTTACAATAATAATGAAAAAAAATTGAAGCATTTCATATATAATTAATAAGAATATTATAATAAAATATAGTCAAAGTTTGTTAATTTTTAAGTTATTTATCAGTTTTATATATGCATAACTCAAAACTAATAATCTTATATCTAAGAAAGTACAAAGTAACTGCATGGTTTACTATTCACACAGACATATTTTACTGTCCTTAACACTGTTTCATCCATTCTCAACGTTGGCTTTCAAATTCTGGTTGGGATTGGATGAAACCAGTTGGGAATTACATGTGGAGCAAGCTCACAAATGGATTTGGCTTCTCTAAGAAGCCGGCAATTTGTCTTCTACAACAAGCCAAGAACTTGACTTTATACTTTGATTGTCCTTAGTTAGTCAGAATACAACTTAGCTGCGATTAACGTTCGAGACTTTCGATCAATTTGGCTTCTACAAGAAGCCAACAAATTGGCTTTCACAAGAAGCCAACAACTTAGCTTCCAATGGCTTTATAATCTCCCCTTCAACTCCGCCACCTCTTTGCAAATCTCTCTTTTTCTCTTGCTTGCCATCTATTCTGCCACCTCCTTACCAATCTCTCTCTTTCTCCTGCTTGACATCTATTTCAATAAAGTGTAGTGCACAAATAAAGGATATGTCAATGGCAAGGTTGTACCTAGAGGGGTTGTTGGCAGAGTCCAGATGGTTAAAGACTACTTCATTAGTTCATTTCCTTCCCAACCATCTTCTTTTTGGAATTTTTTTTCATTCTCTGTTGAATATGATCTTAAATCTTCATTGTCATTCTTCATTTTTGTACTCTATACTTCATCTTTTTTCTTGGAGGTACTAAAAAATCTCTTTTTAACTCAGATTTTGATTCTTCCCATTTTACCACTCATCTTCTACGACTTTGAAGAACCTCATTGAAAAGAAGGCAGAGAGGACTCATAGAACATAGAAGACCCAGCCACAGATACGACATGCTACCTTTTCCTTTCTGCAGCAGGAGGTGAAACTGAAATCTGTAGGGGATGACGATAATGAAACAAATGGATTTTTTTTTGGCAGAAAAGAAAACTGATAACATATTCAACTATTAAATCAATGTACCTTCACCCCTATAGTAGAGGAATATCATGATTGCAAAATGGTTGAGAAAAATAAATTAACTTAAAAAAACTAAAATTACATAACTGGAGATTCAAGAACAGAATAAGGTTAAAGATTACAATGCCTGTACTTCACTTGACCATTCAGAATTGGCAACAAATCAGAGAGGGGCAACAGCTCATAAAACACCCTTCTCCCCGAGCTTGCCATCCTCATTCTTAAACTAATGAGATCAATATTAAAGCCCGTTTGGTTCACAAAAAGAATGAGAAACGATTTTGCCTTTTATCTCCTTTCAAAGTGAACCCTAACAGTAGGAAGACCTATTAACATTCATTACCTGTTAGCTTTAGTTCTAAATCGTCGATTGAGTAGAAGCCGAACAAGAGGCCGTTTTGTTTTGGTGATGCAAGGCTGTAAACGGTAATCTGCTGCCAAAGGTGAAGCTTCGAAAACTTCAACTGTGCGAGATTGCGAGACGTTGAATGTCATCACCGGCAGTGCGAGCCTACGAAGTGATGGAGGTCGTCGTCGGTCATGGAGTCAAAGAGATGAGAGAGGCAATGGAGATCATCACTGATACTGCAGAACCATGGGTTCCTAATCCCAAGGGAGCAAATTGTGCCGGAAGTGACGTGAAATTGCAGAGGAAGCGAGTAATGAATTTGGTTTGCCATGAAATACATATAGAAGTATTAATTATAATAAAATTTACTCCATCTCCAACTCCACTGCTCTGAAATATAAAGAATTTTTATAATTTTTTTATTTATAAAATAAGATTTTATAAGATTTTATTTAATAGTAATTTATTTTTTTTATTTTATTTATTAATGGTTAGTCTCAAAACTTATAATAAAAAAATAAAAATAATTGTAATTATTAATAATTAATAAAAATAAAAATGGGATGTTAAATTTTTTTTAGAAGTTTATCATTATAATTAACTTTTTTTTATATATTTAAATTAGTTAAACTTCATTTTTTATTTATTTATCCCTTTTCTTCAAATTCACCTCCCGATGCTATCAACACACATCCCTAAACATGCTGTGTGGCTGCGTGCAGAGCTCCCTCCCTTTTTTTTTTGTCTAATTAATAACTTTTCCTTAATAATTTAATATACTCACTTGATTATTAGTGAAAGTAAAAGTATTATTTATTTTTTCTCAAAAAATACTATTTATTGATTAATTAATAATTGGTTTAATTTTTTATTTATATTTTATATGTTTATATTTCTTTTATGATTAATAATGGGATACTAGCGTTTTTTCAGCCTAGACACTACTATCCAATGCATCAAAACTGATGTAAAACCAATATTTACCTTATTTTGTTTTACCTTTGTTTTGAATCTTTTGACTTATTTTTCCTACTTTCTAATAAATATTAAATCATGGAATATGATTCTACCACAAAAAAGAATGAATTTACTTAAATCTCTTATTAACTTATTCTTAGACTACTAAACTTTTTTAACTCATAAATGTTTTATACCACTAATGTTTTGTTCAAGTAGGAACATATCAAATGTCCAATTTAAAATATAATTGGTAGATTCTCCAATTTTTCCCCATAAAAAGGGCTTAATAAGATGTTTTGAGTTTTAACTACTTAACAATGTATACTAAACGAAAATTATATTAGGATTTTATCTATTTTATTATTCATATCAAACATATTTTATGATTCAATTTCCATTCTCATTTTCATGTTTTAAAAAATGTTTCCACTGTATTAAATGGGGCCTCAGAAGTAAATGGAAAGATACGTGTGGTTGACAATTGAAAAAAAAAAATTCCTTCAATAATATTTATATTATTTTGAGAGTTAAAATGCATGATAAGCTTCTGTAATGACATAAGGAGAGATTTTTTACATTTTAATAATGTAAAATTAGTCACACTATTCATAATTATTGGTTCAAATTATCATAAATTTTATCTTTTTATCCAAACCTGATAGATTTGGAATTGAAAGACATAATAATAATAATAATAATAATAATAATAATAATAATAATAATAATAATAATAATAATAAAGCAAAATGGATTTTTCTAAAATCATGATTATTATCATTAACCGAAGAATCTCAAATCAAAATTTATTTGTTCAATTTTAATTTGTTTGTGCGCAATTGTATATTGTGACAAAAAAAATTCCTATTTGATACAAATGACAAATAAAAATAAAAACAATTTTATTTCAATACTAGGATAACGAAGTGGGATAACACAAAAGATTCGGTGTATTTAGCGGGGTTAAAACCTCCAGTTGTTTTAAATTGAATAGAGTATTATCTAGCGCAAGTTTGCAAAAGGCGTTAAGAAAAAAAAAAAACCTGGGTTGAGTGTGGTGCAGATTAAAAAAAATGAAGAAACGAATACTTCAATTGCCATCGTGTATGTTTGATAGCTTTTGAAAGGTGACAATCAATTTTTTCATCCCAAAGTCCATTATCATTGTATTTTGTTAAACAAGAATTGATTCTTTATGATTAATTCTCTCCACAAAATCAATTATACTAAAAAGTGAAAAGTTGCTACTTCAATGATCAATTATGATTCTCAATTTTGTCCATTAAAAGCATTAATGAGATTTAAATTTTCCTAAGAATTTAATTAAAAAATTATTAATGACATTGTTAAAATAAATATTATTATTTAAGAAATAAGGCATTTTAGACAAAATAAATTCTAATTAAAATAAATTATACAAAATTAGTTCTACCCAAAATTAATTATGTAAAATATTACCCAAACACATAAAACCTCCAGTTCGACATGTCCCTTCCAGAAGGTGAGGTACTCTTTTCAACTTTTTAAAATACTATACTTCTCTAATATGTATAAAAAAATTTAACTCCTTTTGCACAATTTATAAAGTTGATTCAAGGCTTATTTGGTTCAATTACAAGGTGTTTTGGTGATGTAATATAATGTAATGTAATGAGATATGATAGGATGATGATTATATGGGTGTTTGTTAGGTTTGATATTATGGATGTGGGAAATAAATTTATTTTTTATATTTAATTAAAAGAAAACAAAAGTGAAAGGACAAAAATGTCCTTATCAGTTTTTTTTTTCTCCTTCCCTATTCCTCCTCCCTCTTCCTCTCAAACAACACATCACCTCACCGGCGACATGGAACAAATCCACAACAACATAGAATAAATCTCCTTCCTCGAAGCATCCTTCCTCTGTTGTAGATTTGGATGCGACTGAAAAAATGCAAGCTTGAAGCATCCTTTGTTGCAAATTTGAGGTTGGGGATTGACGAAATGGGAAGAGAGGACGAGGAGATAGGGCTCGACAGCAAAAAAAAACATGGTAGCGTCCAAATCCTAAGGTAGCGAAGGCGAATAGCAAAGGTTGGACTCTATTGAGTTGGTAGCTGTCATCTTCATCGGAAGAAGAAGCTTCCAGATCGACCGGAAAAGGTTCATGTGTCTCAAGGGAGTGGTCAGCTTCATCTTCATCATCTCTTAGATCATCAACAGAGCTGCTAGTGGTCCCAATTTAGAAGAGGTAGATTGGCAGAGCTACTATTATGGCATTCCCAGCAATGATGGTCCACGTCGTCAATAGAGATATTGGAGTAGTGTCCATGAAGATGGAGATGTGGGAAGGATGTCATTTTTATTTGTACTGGGGGCAGTTTGAACTTTTTATCAAGATTACATACATGTAATGGGGATTATATAGAAAAATGGGTGTGAAAGGATTTTCTGTCCAGCATCACATGTAATCATCATCACAGATAATATATATCTAACCAAATGCAACAAGTTAAGTAATGTGAAGCTAATTACCTTTACATAGAGGGTCAATAAACTACCCAAACGAGCCCTTATTGTTTTCATCCACTTCCATGATAGTTTCATTCAAAAGAATTAGATTAATAAAAACCTTCCTAGTTGAAAACAAAAACTCCAAAACTGCAAAATCCAATATATAATCTAAATTCATGTAGACAAAACACTTGGGAAATCAAATGGCAGAATTAATGTCATATGTCAAAACTTTCTATTTATATCTAATAAATTAATATTCGTGATTTAAGGTTGATAAAAGGGCATAAATGTGAATTATATGAGATGATATTTTATTATAGATCATTGAAATATTAATTCACCTTATGTCCTTTATTGGTATTAATTTGATAATATTTGGTTCTTGATAGCAATTATATTGGTCCGTAATTGTCTAGGTTTAGTCATTAAATGTCAATATTTTAAATTCTTATTTTAGTAAGAATTTAGCAAAATGGACCTTAAAATATTTTTATGCGAAATTAATTTGTCATTGGATTTTGTAAGAATAAAGAAACTCAAAATGAAAGAGAATTGGGCCAAAGCACTAAATTATTGGAATTGTTTTACATGGACTAATTTATTAATTAGGCCATAATTAAGAGAAATTGAGCCATTAATTGAAGAGTAGAGAAACCTACGTCTAAGAAGAGTAAGAACTAAATAAATGGATATTTTTTGCAAGCATAACAAGTTGTCCAAAAAGACTTAAAAAGGTTATTAAGCCAAGTTAAATCATTGAGGCCCAACAAGCAAAAAGCTTCTACATAATGGATCAAATCACTATTTCTGAACCCAAAAATATTAAGACAATTATTAAGGTGCTCAAATTATTTTTCTAGGTCCAATAGTATGTAAAAAACTTTATTAGACCAAAAATAAATAATCGAAGTCCAAAAATATCATGAACAACTAATTGGGCCAAATCTTTCCAACAAGGCCCAATTGTATTAAGAATATTTTTTATGATTTTGGTGTGATAATATTTTATATAGAGTCTTCTCTAATGCTTAATTGGAACTTGAAAGGTTTTAAGATTAGCTACTTGGCTTGTTTGTTTTTTTTTAGGGTACTGTGAACTTAGTTTTTGGTATCTAAACACAAAATCACCATTATGTATGGATTAATATAGGATGATTTGTTATCCTGTGCTTAAGTAAAGTTGTTACAATTTCAAAATATTTAGATTCTCCCCCCTATTTTCATAATACTGTGCTTCCATATGTTCACAGTCTAATTAATTATGGAAACATTATTAACAAGCCATACTCATGGAAAATTAATAGTCATATAAAAGCCTAAAGTTCTAAGTGAGTGTAATGTCAAATCAAAAGCAAATGAAGATATCAATTTTTGTGATGCCTGCCGCATTTTCAAGAAAAAAATATTATTTATTCATATTGCTAATCTCTTAGGGGTGAGGGAAGACTAGACTGCACCGGGTTAACAATCTAGCCAAAGCTCGGTTTTGTAGGGAGTTGGGTTCAAAAACTAAATTTGTGATTTGCTTTGATCTGGCCGAGTTCATAGACCAAACTGGAGTAAACTGGTCCAGCTTGAGCTGAACTAGGTTCCACAGACTTTTTGCTTTTTATTTTTCATTTAGACTCTTTTTCTTTGGTCAATTTGGCCCAATTGAAAAATTATTAGACTTCTATAATCTCACCAACTAGCTCACTCTACAGAATAAAAAAAATACTAGCTTAAAACTCACTTGAAAGATTAATGACAGTTTCAATTCAATAAATGCAAATATCTGTAACTCAGTAAACATAAATATATCTCCCTAGAAACAATCAAGCTCGTTCACTTTAAGGAATCAAGCAAAAGGGGATTTCTCACCATAAGCATTTGGCCAAAACAACATATACGCTACCTATTAATCAAATACTAATTTACAAACTTATAACACTCAAATAAACCCAGCACAAGTTCTTAAATGCAGCTATTTATCATCAGCAGAAAGAGAGGATCCGAAGCTTTGTTTCCTTGATAAACCAAAAGCTAAAATTCTCAAAGCATATTGACCCTCATTGATTTTCTAGACTTAAAGGTACACTAAAACTAAAACATGAACACCAAAATCTGAAGTTTGATCTGAAGAAAATCCGAAACCAAGATCAGAAGCAGATTATAAAGCACCCAGATATGTAACAGATTTGAAATTGAAAAGGGAATTAATCGAGGTGAAAAGGAAGAAACTAGATCTGATTGTTTGAAGCAGTACCAAAACACACCAGATTTGAGCAATGATGCATGGAGGATGAACTCAGCAACGATGACAAACGAAGCTATTATGGTGATGATGACGAACTCGCCGATGATGATGGATGAAGCAAAACTCGCCAACGATGATGAATGAAGTATAACTCACCGATGATTATGAACTTGCTTGAAGCTTCGATCTTACTTCCACGGAGCAGTAAAACTTTGAAATGGAAGAGAGGCTGAGAGCTTAAGGCAGAGTATTGAGTGAGGGGGGGGTGGGGTTTGGGTTGTCGTGGTTGGGTTTTGGGGGTGGAGGAATTTGGGTTCAATAAAGTGCATAATATCGTTGAGAGCCAAGGATAGCGTACCAATAGGCTTTTTGAGCCAAAGTGTATAATATCGTTGAAGGGAATAATTTTTTTGCTCCTGGTTGGGGATATCTTGCTACTCACAAAAAAAAGTTAAATGGTTACTTACTTATTTTTATTATATTTTTTTTTTCAAAAAGAGCAAACATTTCTTTATTTTAAAAAAATAGAAAGCAACCATGTGACCTTGCCATCTTTTTTTTTTTCAATATTAGATATATAATGAATCATTGAATGTATGTTTAAGTTAGCTTTGCATATTTATAATTAATTATGAGAATAAGTGATCATGTCAAAAGTGATTTGTGTTTAGATGTTTTCATATCATAAATGATTTTGGAAAACTAAATATGTTTAGATATTGAGGATTAAGTGATTATTGGGTGAATAATAAGAATAAAAAGTAAAATAAGTGATTATAAGAGGAAATTAATTATTATAAACAAAAAAATCAGTTTATTCTATAATCACTTATTTATAAAAAAATAAATGTTTAATTTTTTTAAGATTTTAAAAATACAACTAACTTTTTTATTTTACATGAGATAGTTGAAAATGTCTTATAAAAAGGATCAGAGGGAGTATCATTCTTTTGAATCATGGTAAAAATCATTTCTTTTAATTATTATATAAATCATTAATTAATTAAATCATTATATAAATCATAAGTAAAAAAAATCAGCTTCTCCCATAATTATTTATTTGTAAAAAAATAAATGTTTGATTTTTCTAGGATTTTAAAAATGCAATTAATTTTCTTAATCTACGTGAGTTCAATGGAAGTATCTTATAAAAAAGATTAGATGGAGTATTATTCTTTCTAATCATTGTAAAAATAATTTTTAGTCATTATACAATCATTAATTTATTAAATCATTATACAAATCATAAGCAAAAATAAGCTTTTCTTATAATCATTTATTTGTAAAAAATGAATGTTTGATTTTTTTAGGATTTTAAAAATGTAATTAACTTTTTAATCTACGTGAGATGATTGAAAGTGTCTTATAAAAAGGATTAGATGGAGCATCATTCTTTCTAATCATTATAAAAATAATTCTTTTTAATCATTATACAAATTATTAATTAATTAAATCATTAACGATTATGGGAGATGATGATTTTTCTGCTTATGATAATTATTTCTCCTCCTATAATCACTTATTTCACTTTTCCTTCTTATTATTCATCCAATAATAACTTAAATCTCAATATATAAACACATTCATTTTTTCAAAATCACTTATAAGGTGAAAATATTCAAATATAAATCACTTTTGATATAATTACTTATTATCATAATTAATTATGGATAATTACTTATCTTCATAATCAATTATAGATAAGTTAACCTAAACACACACTCAATCATTATATATCAAATCTCATAAAAACTTTAAAAACAAAACTATAGCAAAGTTGCATGGCTATACATGTGACTTTGCTTTCTATTTTTTTTTTTAAAGAAACTTGCCCTTTTTATATAAAAAAAAAAAGTAAAAGGAAGTCAAATTGGTAGCCATTCAACTTACTCTTTTTTTTTTTAAAAAAAATAAATATTATATTTTGATAAATAGTTTATGATAGAATACATTTTGGTAAATAATTTTTTTTATTATATTTGGCTCAAAAAACCGTATCATTATCATATATACACCAAGTCAGGCTAGACCACATGATTTGAAAAAAAATAGCTCAGAACTCAATCTGACCCAGTTAACTAGCTTGGCCTAAACATCGGGTTTTTGATCTTGGGTTGCTTCGACTGGGTTCACACCAAGCCAGACATCTTCAAGTTGGACCAGTTTACTTGGATGGGGTTTTTTCCCCACCCTTATAATCTCTTTGACAATGAGACAATTAAGTAATACTAATTTATGTATAATTAATATTATTTCCAAACTACTGGGCATAGTGATGAAAAATAATACTAGTATATAATATCGTTAGACACAAGTTTTACGGTCTTTACTAGACTAGATATTTGCAATTCTTACAATTACTACTTTATGTGATAATGACAACATTTAAAAAAAAATCATACTTTACTTTTATGAATCAATATATTAAAATTTATAGGAAGATGCAATATTTATCAACCATAAATAGTACATCTTATCTTAGACTTTATGTAACAGATTGGATCCAGCTCCAGTTTCATAATATTACAAGTTTAAATAATAACCACTTGTTCCCCCACTTAAAATTTTATTTTATTTGGATTTGGATTCAATTAGCAAACAAGCTTTGAACTCTGATTATAATGTATATTAATATGCTAGGTTTAATATAATATAAATTTGATAATAACAAATATAGAGTAATAAAAAACAAATGCATCATATTTATCTAATATATATATTATTCCTAAAAGAAGTAAAATGTGCATTAGTATATATTTAATTATGTTTATAACACATATATCATGCTATGTACTAATATATCTACTATGCTTTTATACTTTATAATATAAGTTGAATATATAAATTACACTAACTACTTAGTTTATAAGTATAATACATTAAATGTAAGAATGTCCAAGTAGGAAGAGTGAGCATTGGAATAAAGAAAACAAATTAACATAGTATCTCACTCAAAGAAAAAGAAGAGAAAAGATGCTTCAAGATTGGAAGATCAGAAGGAAGCATACCAAGAATGGAAATAACTAAGTGAATAAGGAGCTTAATTTTTTAAGACATAACCATTAGGTATATTTTGTTTTCACTTAGGTTTTAAGGTGGTTTAATCTTTGAAATTTACTTAATCTTGTTACTATATGTCTTAAATGAGTTAGATTAAGTAAATCTAAATGTTAGTATTGTTAGTTCAGCTGGCTTCCTAAGAGGAGGGGTGAATTGGGAAGATTGAAATTTTTCTGCAAATTAGAAAAACAATAGTGATACTAAAAAGATAATTAAAAATAGAGTATAAAAATAAAGAGCAGAGGGAAGAGAACTCAGTAGTTTATCTTGATTCAATCTATTTCACTTGACCTACGTCCAGTCCCCAGGCCACCATTTGGGCTTTTTCCACTATCTCTTGCAAGATTTGAATGGGTTCTTGCAATGATCGCAATACAACATCACCAGCCCGAACTTCGGACTTAAACAAGTTTTCTCACTCTTCTTAACCAAGAGTAAAACTATCTCTCTTAGTGCAATCTCACACTAAGTATACTCTACAAGTGTTTAGATGTATTACAGAGAGAAAACTCTCTCAAAATAGTAGATATGAAAGTTGAAATATAATAAATGAGTAAAATAGAGGGTAGTTGAGCTTTGAAAGAATTGTTAAATGAATCAGCTGAGTTTTAGCGTATAAATTGTTTTTCTCATCCTTCAATAACTTAAATGTGGTCCTATTTATAGTCTTGGGGCAGAACTATCGGTTGGAAACAAAGATTAGCCGTTATTTTTAAGAAAATAGCCGTTTACCTACCACATTAAATGCATCTAACAAAGGTTATGCGGATAACCTCTTCAGGTTATATGAATAATGGGTAACTGTTTGCTTTTGTTTTCAACGTGAAGCTTTTCATTATGCGGATAACTTAGCTAGGTTATGCGAATAACATACTACCCAGAATGACTAGATTTTAGTACAAAATCATTTTTCTAAAAACCCACTTAGTTATTAGGATAACGCTAAGTTTTTCTCAAACTGAGTTTTCGTAAAATTTAGGTTATCAAGACAACCTCCCAAGGTTATGCGGATAACTTGTTTTACCCGATAAAAGTTCAAGTATTCTAAAATATAGGTTATGCGGATAACCTCCCTTGGTTATGAGGATAACCTGTTTTACCCGAGGGAAGTTCAAGTATTCTGAAATATAGGTTATGTAGATAACCTCCCTTGGTTATGCGGATAACTTGTTTTACCCGAGAGAAGTTCAAGTGTTTCGTGACACACATTATGCGGATAACCTACCTAGGTTATGCGAATAATGGGCTACACAGTACCACTTTTCTTCACTGTTCACTATGTTATGCGAATAAGATGCCTGCCTACCTTATCAGGATAACCCCCTAGACAAACTCGAAAACATGATCCCCAAGCCATGTTATGCGGATAACCTCAATCTCTTTTCATGAAGTTGAGGGACGGACTTTGGAAAAACTTTGAAATTGAGTCTATATCCCTATAACCTCAAATGGTTATACGTATAAGATAAAATATTATTTGTAAAACAAGGTAAACACTTAGAAATATCTTTAAAATTGAGATCTTATTCCCATAAGCTAAATCATTCTTATGAAAACCAATTTGAACACTTAGAATGAGTTTGAGATTGAACCTTTATCCTCATTAGATAGCTCTTTTCTTGAACATCATTTTGAAATCATGGGTTAGGAACTAATTATTCAATTAGTTATCTCATTTAATATTGGGTTAATTAAAATTCAAAGCTCAACTACTTTCTTTTATAAATAAGTTCCTTAAGTATGTGAGAAACAATTATTCAATCAACATGAAGCTCCAACTTTATTCTTCATTTCACTTGTGTTCCTTTGATATTGGATCTCCCAAGCTTATTTGTTTTAGAATCATCAAAACATCTGAATTAACAAGTATGAGTTTAAGCTTGTTAGATTTGAGCCTTCTAGACTAATAGATGAATTAGATTGATGATTCATGTTTATTTTATGCAAAATTCCCACTTTGCTTGTTCAAATTCAAAGTTACAGAGTTTTCATCTCTGACAGATGAATTTTGATTGTGAAATTCAAATTTCAAACTATGCATTGTTAGTGAAAATGTACGAAATTCACATGAAGCTTGCTTTCGACTATTGCTAGAATTCAAAGTAAGTTTAAAGTCACAGCCTTTGACAGAACTTAGAGCTTCAAAATGCAAACTTCGAAATGAGAACATTTGTCTTATGTTGAACATGCCTCTGATAAATGAATTTCAGTCTATGAAATTCAAATTTAGGTAGCATTTGGTGTTGTAAGACAAGAAACCAGTAGCTTAGATGTTTAATTGGTGTTATGTTTAGGTTCAAAAAAGTTTGTGAAAGTGTTTAAAAGAGGCAAAACTCAAAGGAAAAGCAAAAGGAAGTATAAAGGTAGCATATTGTCAATTTTTTATTTATATTGTCTTATGATTTTGCAATAAATTTGATGACTTGCCACTCATTTCTTTTGATGTTTTATGATGTTTATGAATGTTGGATAAGTTATATAAGGGGTTTTGTAACCTCAGGATGTCCAACTAATAAAAAGAAACTCTGCTGAAATTTTTATGAAAATATTATGGCATTTTGTGTTTTAATGAAATGGATTGATATTTCTATGAATGATATGACAATGTGAATGTATGAATATCTTACTCATCCAAATGCTAACCATGTTTAGGGACAAGAAATGCAAGGAGTTCAAGAAGAGCCAAAGGAGAGAAGAAAGAAATTAAGGAATAACATGATCATGCAAATATTGGTGTTAAGTTTTGATAATACGTATAAATTTATCTGTAAAAGGTAACCTTTGTTTGATGCCTTGCATATGTTCCCTTAAGTCCTCTTGTGATGTTACGTATGGATTTAGAACACTGAATGATGATGTGTTATTTTTATGAAGCTTGATTATGTAAAATATAGCGTAATTTTGTCTAAGATGACTATAAGTGATTAGAATAGAGGTGCTCTATTCAAAATAGGGAAATTAGTTTAAATGTTAGATATGCTCTAAAAGTAGATGAAATGAGATTTTCATAGAGTTAAAGAATACTTAAATTGGATAAGTGTGTGATTTATAATGAATTTCTAAAGTTAAAGGTCAAAATTGGACAGTGTAGGAAAACTGAAACTTTCATTGTAAACATTGGTTATTTCATAATGCAATATAAAATTGTGTAGAGCTCCAAAAGTTTAGTAGTTTTCATGTATAAAAAGATCTATGACCTAGGTTTAAGATGCCATTAATTTCAAAGTAAATAGACTATATCATAAAAGATATCTCAGTTCTCCATAAACTGTTTCAGTTAAAATTAAGTTATGACCCTTAATAGTTGAAGTTGATGTCATGTCCTATTCAAATTGAATAAATGTATGAGAAAATATATCTGGAAAGTATGCATATAGGGTTTTAAAATGATATAAAGTATGCATGATTTGACTTAGGATAGGATAAGATATGAATTTTTGTAATTAAGGCCAAAATCTTGAGAAGGTGTAAAATGACTACATGAACAGTAAAATTCATTCTAAACACTGTATCAAGTGGCATGATTAAAGTTCTTTTCCATATTTTCCCCATGCATAAAATGTTTTGAGCTATTTTTTGAGACTTGAATTACCTCTATATGATTTTTCTAGATTTAGTTACAATTTTTCAAACTTTGCTAGGAAAAATGGACTTACCAAATGAACAGTAACTCAAAAATTTAAATTTTTCTATTTTAGTCCCTAAGTGATTCAAGTTTGTAAAATGGTATAAAAGGACTCTAATAAAATCTAAATCATGGGAAATATAGTTTAAAGCTAAGGTGTTACAAGAGCTCTCAATCTCATGAAATTGGTATATTATCTACACCAAAGGCACAAGTAGAAATTCATGTTGTTGTTAAAGAAAGAAGTACAGTAGCATAATGTCAAAGTTTATGAAGTTAAAACCCTTACTTTTATAGGGTTTAATGCTCAAGAAGATCCTCAGTAATTTCTTGAAGACATTGAGAAAATCTATAGAGCTGTGGGGTGTCCTAACACTCAGTCTGTGCAATTTGTTGAATTTTGATTGCAAACTGCAGCTTATATATAGAAAAAAGCAGCACAAGAAAGGAGACCCATATGAATACCCTTATGCTTTGGGTAAAGTTAAAAAAAAAAGTTTTCCACAACCATTATCTTCCACAAAGTGTACGAGATGCTAAAGTTAGGGAGTTTGAGACATTAAGGATTGTGCTTGGTATGATAGTCACAGAGTATGACATCCCTTTCACTCAGCTATCTTGTTATGCTCCTAACATAGTCCAAACAACAAGGGACAAGGATAAGAGATTTGTACATGGGTTATGATGATATTTAGTTAGATTTATGGCTCCATAAATCACTTAGTTTGCATATTATGCCTCAGCGATGGATTGCATGTGAATGCTCAAGTTGAGGATTATGAAAGAGAATATTGCCACTAAGAATCACAAGAAGGAAGGAGATACAAGATTTCAAGGTACTAGTAGCTTTTCCAAAGGTGACTAACTTCAAAATCAACCCCATTCAGTGCATCTATTCTTAAGGCCCTCATCTCCTTCCCCAATAATTGTTTTGGTGAAAAGATCTAATTTTGGTAACATTAGATCTGAAGTTTCACCAATAATAGCTTAGCTTTGTTATTTTAGACCCTTATGCAAGTTATGGGATTTTTACTTTATGCATTATTGTAAGCCCACGGGTGCTTGCTCTTAGTGTAATCAGACAAGTCAATTGAAGAGTGATTATCCCTTGGCTTAACTAGCATCAAGTCTTGGATCAATACGACATTTACCTTGCACTATATTATTTGTAGCCTATATGTAGGAGCAGCTTCTACTCCTATTGATTGAGGTATATTAGAGAAAGGACCAAGGAAGTGTTGAAAGACCTTCCTAGGACAAGGTCAAGCGTGTACTTATGTATAGACTCAACAAGATGCTTAGGCTTCGAATGCCATAGTGAAAGGTGAAACAACTTTTGTCATGCAACATAATAAGGCAAAAAAGCCAGCTAATTTGATTTTGGCCCTAAATGCATAACGATTGCTGAAAAAGGTTTGTCAAGGGCATTTGGATGTAGTAAAAGATATCAATAAGCCTATGGGTGGTTTAAAGCAGGTATCAATAGTTGGAGAATTCCATAATGTTTTTCAAGATGAATTACATGGATTACTACTCAGTAAGGAAGTGGAATTCACTGTTGCTGTTACCCGAGTACCTAACCAATTTCAACTTCACCCTACTAAATGTTGTTGTTTGAGTTGAGAGAATCGAAGAAAAATATCCAAGAACTAGTAGATAAATGTTTTATTTTCCCAACTACGTCTCCATGGGGTACTCCAATACTCTTTGTGAAAACGAAAGACAAGTCTTTGTGGGTTTAATTGATTATTGACAACTTAATAAGGTTACAGTAAAGAATAAGTTTTCTCTACCTTGTATAGATGATCTCTTTGATCAACTTCAAGGCATGCAATGTCACTCAACAATAGATTTATGTTTAGGGTATCAACAAGGAAGATATTCCAAAACATCATTTAGGAATTGTTATGGCCATTATGAATTTCCAGTGATGTCATTCGAGTTGACTATTGCACTAACCATATTTGTGGACTTAATGAGTTGTGTGTTTGAACCATTTCTTGATAAATTTGTTATTATGTTCATTGATGATGATATCTTGGTGTACACAAGGAGTCTAGAAGAGCAAGAGCAGCACTTACACCTAGTGTAATAGAAGTTATAGGAGCAATAATTGTATTCCAAGTTCTCAAAATATGTATTCTAGCTAGATCAAGTCATTTTCTCAACCCATGGTATATCTAAAGTGTAACATCCCCATTTTTCATGTATTTTATAACCAAATAATGTTATGAATGATATTGAATTATTTTAGATTCAATTATGATACTCGGGGAAGTTTAGAAATTTAATTAAATGGGTTAAAGTCCAAAATATCATAAAAATGTCAAAAATAGGCTTAAAAGGGCAAAACGGTCATTTTACTAAGAGGTAAGGGCAAAATGGTCATTTTATAAAATAAGAGAGAGAAAATAATATTATAGTACTTTGATATAGGTTAAAAGTATAAGTAATACTGATTATATAGACTCAGATAGGGAAAAGTATAAGTTCGGTAAAAGTGGGTTCCACGATAATACTAAATGTCGAGAGAGATGAATAGTGAAAAATAAGCAAGACAAATAGACCCCACATGAAAAAGTAAAGAGAAAAAGGTAATCTCTCTCATAGATAAAATATATAGTGAAAATACAGGATAGAAAGCTAGATACAAAAGTACTCAAACCATAGCTAAATTGATTTGTAAAAGTTAAAAGTACACTTTCTCTGTTTTTCTCTTGAAAACCAAAAATGGTAAGGAAAAAGTAGGCAAAAATGCCCTTCACACTCCTCCCACAAGTTGGACTATATCCAAGGGCAAGAATGTAAAGTAAATTAAACAATTCAAGAATAAATATATGCCATTGGATCAAGATGAAATCTAATGGACAAAAACACTCCCTTTTTCTTATAAATACCCCCTTAAGTCCCTTCCCTCATTGTTCATTTTACAACACACCAAGAGGGTGTAGAGAGAGGGAGAGAAGGTGTGATTTTGAGAGGGAAGAGAGAGAGGCCCGAGAAGAGAGAAGAAGAAGGAAGGAAGAAGAAGAGGAGCAGGAAGGGAGAAAGACCAAGGGCGTAAGGCCTTATGGTAAAGTTTCTTTCCTGATCTCTTATAGCTTTCTTTTCCCTACATCTAGTTCTAGTTGGGTTAGGGTTTTGAAAGCTTTTCTTCCTCCTCTCATAGTCCCATGTTTTGGCTAGAGCTAAGGCTTGGAGGCAAAGTGTTATGCATCATTTAAACAATGTTTGGAATGAGTTTATGAAGCTAAATGAGATATGGAATGCATGAAAAATTTAACTTTTCATGAGTTTATGAGGGGCCATTCTTGGCCAAAATAAGAAATGAAAGGGGAAAGGAGTTTTTGATAAAGCTAATGGTCGTAATGCATTCATAGCATATCAAATAGCCAAGAAAGGTCAAGGGAATCATTAAAGAACTTGTTTTCTAAAGTATCATGTTTAGGGCCATTTATGCATACCTAGTCCTTTATAATGTTACCAAGATGTTAAATGAAGTTTAATGATGCTCAGAGGCTCTAAAACAAGTTGAGGAACTAACCCAAACCAAGAGGAAAGCAATGTTGAAAGATTAAAACTCCAAGGTAGTCTCTTGCTCTTGCTTGATGTTATTGCTTAATGATGTTTCATGAGTTATTATGTTTTGCAAATGATGCCATGCTGATGTTATGACTATTTTTCTATGATTGGGTGGCTGTTTTATGATGAGAGCTAAGCCTAAGATATTCTATTTTAAGCTATTATGTAGCCAAAATTTCATCGGACAACATGGATAGTTTTAATATTTTAATGAAAGTATGTTATGTTTCATATTCTTTTAAATGTATTGTGATAACATGATGACATCTTCAAGTTGGTTATTGAGATTCCTCAATCTTATCCCATAGTTAACCAATAATAGGGTCAAGTCATGGCAAAGGAAATCATGTGGAGCACAAGGAATAATAATGATGGACTTTGATGGAAACTATTTTTGGTTCTGTTTTGTACTGCCTATTTGAATGACTGTATGAATTTGAATATACCTTCAAAAACTCAATAATTTGTATGTATGGATAGAGTTATGTAAGGAACATTGTGATGCTAGTTTGGCTATATTTGGATTTATACAATTATAGTTATGCATGTTTTGCTATGACTGCTCTAGTGAAAGTCATTTTTGACCCTAGGAGGTTTATGTTGATGTTCTGATCAATAGAAGTAGAATAAATGTATAACATACATATGTTAGA
Organism: Adenanthera pavonina; assembly: GCA_026686845.1. Lineage (NCBI taxonomy): Eukaryota > Viridiplantae > Streptophyta > Magnoliopsida > Fabales > Fabaceae > Adenanthera > Adenanthera pavonina. Next base: position 27,693,075 of record JAIVEN010000008.1, read on the forward strand.
AAGTAGACATGTAAAGCTTCTCAATGACACTAAGTATGCATGAAATTGCTTTGGATTTTATTAGAAATGAATTTTTAAATCTAAGGACTAGTTTTCGGATAAGAACTGGAACAAAAAATTAATAGTAAAGTTTATACAATAAACTGTATGAATTTGAGCAATGATTTTCCAGTTTCTTATTTTTTCCATGAAGTTAAGATGTTCACGATTTTTAGAAACTTGAATAATTGAGAAATTATTTTTATACATTTAATTATAATTTTTGAAAATTTGCTGCTTAATGAGTTATAAATCCTGCGAAAACAGTTTTAGGCAATTTTAAAACTTTAATTCACTCAAGCTTTTAAGTGCCCATTTTATGCATTAAAAGTAAGTAGCTTTCAAGGGAAAGTCTTTAAATGTAAGATGTAACATAAAGATGGTATTTAGGTAGATCCAAACAAGGTTGAAGTTGTTCAAGATTGGCCTCGACCTACTTCAGTAATAATGATTTGAATTTGTTGGGTTGCTTCTCATGGTGGTTTGGGTTGTGTTCTAATGCAATTATTCTAGAGAAATCCTTCATAAAGTGATAGTAGTACCCTGCAAATCCTAACATATAATAGAGTTTATGTAAATCACCATATCATGGCATTGGCAACATATGAACTTGTACAAATGAAACAATTGCTTCAAGCAGTCAAACATGGTTATTTTTCAATTACCATTTCATCCAGATGGTGATGGTTATTTTTTTTTAATATCTTGACACCTTACTTCCATGGTGAGACTTATGAAATCTTCACAAATCATAGGAGTCTTAAATATTATCTAGATGGTGACGATTATTTTTGCTTTGAAGATCTAGCCACCTTACTTGCATGGTGAGACTTATGAAATCTTCACAAATCATAGGAGTCTTAAAGATATTTTTCAATGGTGATATCTCAATCACACACAAAGGAGATGGATGGAATTACTCAAGGATTATGATTGCACATTCTCTATCATTTTGACAAGGCTATGTCCAAAAAAAAAAAGGACAAGGCTAATGTAGTAGCCAATGCTTTTTGAGCTAGAAGTTTATGGGTAGTTTAGCACATATGACAGTGGTAATAAGAAGACCATTACTATAAGAGAATCATGACTTGGAAAGAAGCATAATAATGTTTGAGATTTCTGAGGTAGGAGTGCTCAATCCTCTCTAATTGATTAAACTAATGTTGCTCAAAGTTTCAAATCCAAAGCTATGCTAGTTGATGAAAATGGTAAAAAATGGGAAGAACATTAATTTCACTCTTGATCATAAGGACATGTTAAGATGTGATAACTGGTTGTGTGTACCTCAAATAGAAGATCTATAGGGGAGTATATTGGAAGAAGCCCATAACTCAACATATACTATTCACCCAAGATCAGTAAAAATGTGTCAAGACTGGAAACAATTTTACTAGTAGGTGGCATGAATAAGGATATAGCTGACTTTTTTTATTGCCGTTTGGTATGTTAGTCAATCAAGGCAAATCATTAGAAGCCAACTATGTTATATCAATGATTGGAAAAACTAGAATAGAAGTAGGAAAGAATTATAATGGATTATAATTATAATGATATAGTCTTAATTGAGGGCTCAAGAGAAGAGGTCAACTCTAAATTTAAATTATGGAAACATATTTTGGAATCAAAAGGTTTCCACTTAAGTAGAAGCAAAATAGAATACATGCATCGCAAATTTAACAAGATGCCAATTAGACATGATTCAGAGGTAAAAATTGAAGAGCAAACAATTCTAGAAGCATCAAAGTTCTAGTATTTGGGGTCAATTTTACAAAGTGATGGTGAAATTGATGGGAATGTTATGCATATGATACAAGCTGGGTGGTTAAAGTGGAGACAAACTTCAGGAGTTATTTGTGACCGTAAGGTACCTACTAAGCTTAAAGAGAAATTTTATTAAACTGCTATAAGGGTAGTGATACTATATGGTAGTGAATGTTGGGCTTTGAAAGGGCAATAAGAGCATAAGATGGAAGTAGCATAGATGAGAATGTTGAGATGGATATGTGGTCATACAATAATGGATAATGTATGAAATGATTGTATACGAGGAAAAATTGGAGTAGCACCTATCAAGGAGAAAATGATGGAAAATCATTTAACGTGGTTTGAGCTTGTACAAAGAAGAGGACAAGATGAGACAATAAGGAGAGTTGATCAAATGGAATAGAGCCCTATTAAAAGGCATAGTGGAAGACCAAGAAAGACACTATAAAAGTTATCAGACATGACCTGTGTTGAAACAAGAGTTTTGATGATTCCAAACTAACATTTCAAAAGCTTGGATTGAAGATATCAAAGGCGATCAAAGCTGTCTAAAGTGAAGATTTTCTGAGTATTTGCAATTAGATCTCTTGTAGAATTTTAGTTTTTGTTATGATTGGGTAAAAGATTTTGATTTGAAGAAAAGATGTTTTCAAACTTTGATTTTATGTTAGATCTTTAAATATTTGAAAAACACCCACAAACAGACGAAGGTTGAAAGTTTAAACTGAACTTTCAAGTTGGAAATTCGAACTTTGCCTTTGGAAATTTGAATTTCGAGCTAAAACTGAATAAGTCTGGAGAGATGGCTCTCTGTCAGATGAATTTTGGTTGTTCAAAATTCGAATTTTCATCTAGTCTGAAAGAGGCCTTTTGGTAACAGACAAACTTCACACTTTCAAAATTCGAATTTCAAGTAAAATGAAGTTTGTAAAAACCAAAGAAATTCGTCTGAAACTATGATAAAGTGCATCTGAAATCAAAATGAAATTGAGTTTGATAAATGCTCTCTGACAGACGAATTTTGAACTTCTAACATTCAAATTTTCATATAAGTCTGATAGATGCTTCTTTGCAACAGACGAACTTTGAGTCTTCAAAATTCGAATTTTGAACAAAACAAAAATTGAGAAAATAGAAGAAATTCGTCTGAAACTATGTTAAAGTTCATCTGAGATCAAGAATGATTTAAGTTTCAAAACTGCTCTCTGACAGACGAACTTTGAACATTAAAATTCGAATTTCAGAAGCTAAGTTCTTGAGTCTGTTGAAATGAAACATTGACATATGAATTATGTGAACTTGCAACATTCGAATGATGAAGTTAGTCTGAAAAGAGTCTCTTTGACAAACGAACTTCACTCTTCAACATTCGAATTTCGAAGAAAGTGAACTACTGTGCCTCCTTTTCACGTACTGGGAACAGACAAATTTTGGGCTTCCAAAATTCGAATTTCGAGGGCACCATAGCAAATTGAAAACACTGTTCACACTTAACTGAAAAACTTTCTTCTTGAAAATTCGTATGTCACATTGTGAAAATGTTTTGTAAGTTTCAAAATTCGAATTTCACTTCATGAACAGACGAACTTCGTGCTGTAACGTTGGAAGCTTTAATCTTCGGTTCCTTCGAAATTCATCTGTTGACCAACCAAAATTTGAATTTCAGTATGTCAGAAACATTAAATGCGGTTGGTAAACGGATAGTTTTTCAGAGTAACCGTTGGATAACTTCCCCAACGGATAGATTTAGTCTCTAACGGATATTTGAGACCTAAATCTATAAATACAACATCATTTGAAGTTGTGGGTAACGAATCAAACTAATATACACCGAATTTCTACTGAATCTTTTCTCAAAAGCTTTTACCCTCTCAACTTCTATACTTGTACTTAAACTTTCATATCTACTCTTTTCAAGAGAGTTATTTCATTGTAATCAATCTACTCTTTATCTTGGAGATAGATTTACTTGTGAGGGGTATTCACAAGGGGATTGGGAAGCACATAGTGAAAGTGCTTGGAGAGTTTGAGAGAGCTCAGAAACAAAGCACACTCATGTACTGTGGCCTTAGCAAGAAGCCCACTGAAATTCTTGCTGTATAGTGGATAAATCTCAAGAGGTGTCTTGGGGACTGGATGTAGGTCAAGAGAATAGACCGAACCAGGATAAATCACTGAGTTCTCTTCTCCTTATCTCTACTTTTCACCTTGCTCTGCCTTACGCATTATTTTCATTATACTGTGATATCTTCACTTACTTCACTTTATGCAGAAAAATTTCAAACTTCCCAATTCACCCCCCTCTTGGGAAGTCAGCTTTGCTAACAACCTGTTGATAAATAATTTATCTAAAGAGTTGGTGTTTGATGGAGGACATTGGTGTCGTATAATCCATGTAACTAACCCCACTTAGTGGGATAAGACTAATATTGTTGTTATTGTTATTGTTGCCTCTAACAATCAATGGGTATGATTCAACACAGGTCATAGTTGACAAATTAACCAAGTTGGTAGATTTCCTTCTAGAGAAGATAACCTATAGTATGGTCAAGTGTGCTCAATTGTATATAGATAAGATGGTAAGGTTGCATGGAGTACTAATATTTATAATTTTGAATCGAGGACCCCAATTTACTTTATAGTTTTGGAAAGTCTTTCAAGAGGTTGTGGGTACTTAGTAAGATCTTAACACCACTTTTCGTCTACAGATTAATGGTCAATTTGAAAGAACAATTCATATTCTAGAAGATATGCTAAGATATTGTATTTTTGGTTTTTGGGGAAGTTGGGATAGCTATTTGCCTTTAGTCGAGTTTGCATGTAACAAGAGTTATCAAGCCAGTATCCAAATTATAACATCCCCAAATTTCATAAAAGATGCCACTGTATGTATAATGATATGGGAATGTGGTATAAGATGCATGAAAAGATTGAAAATGAAGTAAGATGATAATGTTATATACTTGACCCTTAAATGGAATTAATTTTTCATATGGTTCTTAGAAAGAATTATAATTGGTCTTCAATTAGAATTGATTTTCCATAAGGTCTTTAGCAAGAATTAATTTCAGAACTGAGCTGAAAGTTATACAATATGTTAGTTGAATGGAAGCTTGAGTCAAGCTAAGCATAACGGTATAAGTATCGTGAAGTTGAGAGATCTAGGTTAAAAAATAGACTAATTTGAAAGTATAGTGAAAAGAATTATTAAAAAATTGGTCTATGGGGGAAATAAAGAGGAAGTACCAAGAAGAATCAATCTTTACGTTTGACCAGGTTCAAGAGCAAATGGTTATTTCCCAAGTTAGAAAATAAAATGTAAAAATTACATTTTAGCCCTAAGAGAAAAGAATTATTTGCAATAAAGTCCTTAAAAGGGAAGAATCAGTTTCATTCAAGTCCCTAGGAAGAATTACAAGAAAGGACATGAAAGAATTAAAAAGTTATAATTTTGCCCTGAGTCAAAGTAAAAATGAAGCTCATAATGAGTCAGACTCAATAGAATATTGCTTAGAAGCTAATTGAGTCTATATGAATTTATAAGGAGAATTGAAAGTTGAAAGGTAAGTATTAAATCGAAGAAGGATTTGTGGGCTCCACAAAATGCAGTATAGAGACAAGAATAGTATTGGACCCTACACAAATGTATTTCAGGACAATATAATCATTTTAGTCTAAAATCAAATTTTGAATGATCCTGAACAAATTAAGTGTCACTTACAGCAAAAATAATTAATCGGTATAGATAAAATTTATTGGTAAAGATTATTTTGGATTGATAAAAATTATGGAATAATTTTTGGCCAAAAATACTCTTCACTGGCATGCTACAGCTACAAGGGATAAGGAGGAAAATTATTTATTTGATTTTAGTGAATTATTTCATTAAAGTTAACCAAGGTAATTAAGTAAACTGAAGTTACTATTCCCTCATTTGATATCTCTCCTCTAAGTGTGTAGTTAAGTGAGTAAACCTTTCCATCCTCCTCATTTTTGAATGACACAACTAGCAGCCACAAGTGGGAGAGAGCTCCAAAAATTCCTAAGAGAAAAGAGAGAAAACAGAGGGCAAGAAGGCAAGGTTGAAGGCTTAAGTTGTTGGTAAGTGATTTTACTAACCTAAGCTCTTAGTTTCAAGTAGTTTGAAGAGCTTTCATGGAGTCTTGTCTTTCCTCTCCCTCTCTCACTCTTTCTCTATTAATTTCGGCTATAGCTAAGCTTGAATAAGAAATGAGTTTTTGCACTTTAAACACAAGAGAAAGCTTAAACTAGTTACTAAAGCAAGTTTTCATGGATGGCTTTAAGTATTATGGAAGCAATTCCTCTTCTTGCTAATTTTGGTTTGAACAAAGGTTTCTATAGAGTTGGAATTTCATTATTTTAATGCCAAAAATAGATTCTTGGCTTTAAGGATGTGTTGGCTCAAGGAAAAGCCACAAGGAAAGCAATTTGGAAATTTAAGGGTTTAATGAGTATTGTATGATATAAGACCAAGAACTAGTGGCCTAAATGCTTCATTGGTGTTATGTATCAGTTCAAGGAAGTTGTAAAAGTGAGTGGAAGAGGGCTACAAAGGGAGGAAATCAAAGGAAATTCACAAGGTAGCAACTTTACCTTTTCTTGCATTATGTATATTGCATGAATTTTATGAACTTGATGACTTGCCATGTGTTTATTTTGAGGATTTGTGATATTTGGCTCAGTTGTATAATGAGGTTTAGGACCTCTAGATGTCCATTTTGTAAAGTAAAACTCTGCCAAAAGTTTTATGAAAGTATATGTCTTGTTATGTTTAAGTGAATGATGATTGTTTCATGAAGTTATTATGATAAATGTGATAATGTATGTATGTTTGAATGGTAATTACTACTAAAATTTTTTGTATCTCACCCTCCCAAGTGACAAACATGCTAGGGCAAAGACATGGAAGAGGCCAATGAGAGAGTAAAAGGAATGAAGAAAATAGTGGACAGTAACTTGTTTTTGCAAGTTATAATACTATGTTAGGGAAATATGTATCAACATGTGGATGGAATGCAATTGTGTAATGATGCATATTTATGTTCTTTTAAGTCTTTTTAATTTTATGTATGGATTTGGAGCCAACTATGGTAAGGTATACATGTTATGGAATTGAAAATACGTGGTTCATGAATGAAAAGCTAGTTTTGACCCATAGCCAGTGAACATATTACTATTTATAAGAAATATTGATAAATGTATGAAGGGTATACTCATTTTGAAAGTAGACAAGTAGAACTTTGAAATGGTTCAAAGAGCACCTCAATTAGATGAGTGTACAAATTATTATAAATTTTTGGATTCAGAGATTCAGAACAACACAGAGTTGGAAAACTGTAAGTTTTGACCATAGGTACTGTGTGTTTTAAAAGACTATAAATTTGTGTATGGCTCCAAAAATTTAGTGGTGAGTATGGTAGAGAGCTCTATGTTTTAATTTTAATATACCACTCATTTGGTAGTAATTAGAGCTGTGTAATAAGAGAAATATAAGTTTTCTTAAAACTATTCCAGTAAAAGTAAAGTTCTGATACCTAATAATTCAAGTTAATGTCATGCCTTGTTATAGTTGAAAAAATATATAAGATAAATATTTCTGAAAAATAAACTTATAGAGCTTTCTAATGAGATAAAGAATGTTCAAATTGGCTTAGGATAGAATTAAATATGAATTTTTAAAATTAAGGTCAAAATTCTGGGAAATCACAAAATGACCATTTGAATAGTAGAATTTGTGCTAAATATTGTATTCATTGGCATGATTGAAGTCTTATTTCATATTTTTTCCATGCAGAGAATATTTTAAACTATTTTTAGAGACTTGAATCACCTTTATAAGATTTTTCTAGATTTAGTTATGATTTTTCGAATTTCACAAGGGAAAAGAGACTTACCAAATGAATAGTAACATGATATTTTTTATTTTTCTATTTTAATCCTCAAGTGATTTAGGCTTGTAAACTGGTACAAATAAACTCTAACAGGATCTAAATCATGGAAATTATAGTCTAAGGTTAAGGTGTGACACAAATAACACCCTATAAAGCACTATATGGTAGGCAATGTAGATATTAGATGTTTCGAAGTTAGTGAAGCTAAAGAATTAGGATCAGACTTGTATAAGATGCCATAGAAAAAGTGAAGGCAATTAAAGAGAGAATGATAACAATTTAATATAAAAAAAAATTCTTATGTAGATCGATGATACAGGGATTCAGAGTTTATTATTAGTGATAAGGTATTTATTAAAATGTTTATGATGAAGGGTGTAAAAAGGTTTGGAAAGAAAGGTGAGCTAAGTCTGAGATTCATTAATCCATTTAAGATCATAAGGCCTAGCTTTAGCCCGAAGTTAGCAGGCATTCATCCTATATTTCATGTGGATTGCTAAGGAAGTATATGTATGATCCTTCCCTTGTGATTGAATACCAAGATGTTCAGTTGGGTCCAAACCTACCATACGAAGAAGTTCCAATGGTTATCATAGATAAGCAAATCAAGAAAAGAGAGTCAAAAGAGAATGTTTCAATGAAGGTATTATGACATAACCACTCACAAGAAGAAGCACATTAGAGATTGAAAGCAAAATGTGAACCAAGTATTCACACTTCTTTGGACCTGAGGTTAGTGGGTGTAAAATTCGAAGGACCGATTCCGAATTTTATGGGAGAGAATGTAATGACAAAAAATTTGAGAATTTTTAGAATAGAATAATAAATAAAAAAATAAAATAAACTAATAATTTTAAGAAGATAAAAGACACATTTAATAGATGTCAAAGTTAATTTTGATTTATTTCATTTTTATAAAAAACTAAAACTTAAATAGATAAATAAAATTGGTTGAAAACCATCAAGAAAAGAGTTAAGAATTCTTGGGGAATGCATATTAAGTTTATCATTAAGTCTAGAGTCAAACTTTTACATGATACTTTAAGAAAATTTATCTTCTTCCAAAAAACAATCTTGGAATCACCAAAATACCCTTTCTTCTCTTCTTAATAAGGCTACGCTTTTTGTCATTTCCCCACAAATCTTTTTCCCTTCCTCCTTTAAATGAACATAGAAGACAAAGGGAAAAAATATCACTCTTTGAATGTTCTACATCCTTCACCACCAACCCCATTACTCCTTCTTCCTTCTTCATCTTGCAATGTGTCTTCCTCCTTTCTTTCTCTTATGTAGTTGGCGTATTGTGAGTTATTGCTCTTCCTTTCCTCTATTATTTTGCCACACTATTTTCCTTTCTTTCTACTTAATGGTTGTGTCATTCTTTCCTCTTTCCTCTTTGTTGTACTATAGCATCCTTCCTTCCTCTCTTTATTGTTGTACATTGTGGGTCGTGTCTATGTGTGCATGGCTAAGTTTCTTTCCACCCATAAATTGCGATTGGGTTTCACAAAAATAGGGGAGAAAGTGGGATAGAGTGGCTAGACAGAATCTGTAACACCTTAATCTTATACCTATTTTTCCATGTATTAGACCAATATAGAGTCCTTTCATCATAGTTTAAAAGCTTGAATCAAAATATAATTAAAAACATAATTTTCTTTTTTCACAATACTGTTCATTTGGCATTTTTTATTTTTCCCGACAAATTTTGAAAATTTATAAATAATTCTAAAAAATTGCATTGAGGTAATTCAAGTCTCTAATAATAGCTAAATATATTCTTTACATGGAAAAAATAAGAAACAGAGCAATTACTTGGTCAATTCATACAATTAATTTTTCTAAAAAGTACTATAGATATGGTCAATTTCTGAAAATCCTGATTCTGATAATAATTTTGAAAAATCATAGTAATTCTTACATAACTCCAAATTGTATGATCTTTGTGTCTATGGAAATCTCTTTCTATCTAGTTTCCATCCATATAAAACACTTATATGTTTAATAAACAAAATAAAAAACAGTAACTGAATAACATACGCAGGGTCAGGGTGCCCTTTTTATCCATATACTTTTCAAAATAAAAAGGCATACATCATTCATATGACCATAACTTGGTCTCATCCTTATATATACATTACATAATACCTAAAGGAACATGATTGGCTAAAGGTACAGAAGTAACATGTTCCATATGATTCTACATAAAATTTCATAAAGTAGAACCATCCTAAGCATTAGTAACTTATACACCAACTTCTCTTTCCTTGGCTTTGACTTTTTGGGCAACCTATTTATGTTAATATTTGGAGAGGAATGAGATTCAAAGAATCTCGATAGTTACCACCAATCATGCAAACATATTATCACATAGTGCAAGCACTCATCATTCAATCATTTAAAATCATTTATGCTCAACCATTTTGAAGAAAATTGGGCAAGGTTTCTCGTATTTTGGGCATCTTGTGGTTACAAAACCCCTCAAATAACTCATCAAATATTAACAAATCATCACAAAACAACATTACAAACAATTGGCATAACATCAAAGTCATTGCAAACTATATGATAATATAAAGCATGATTAGGTTAGTTAACTACCTTATAGCTTTCCCTTGCACTCTAAACTTTGTAGACCCTTCTTTTGATCTCCTAACACTTCATTGAATCCTATTGCATAATAAAACAAGGCCATAAGCTTCTGATTTCATGACCTCCAACATAATGTGCATACTTGAACCTTAAAAATTCACTTTGCTTTCCTTTTATATTTTCTTGTATGATACACTTGTTCTTACATAATTTGGACCCAAGGAATTCATTTTTGGGACCAAAATCATGAAATTTCTACTCTATTTCAAACCCTAGGTCTGGCAAAAAATCTCCATAAAGGAGAAAAAGATCTACTTCGCCAAACTCGCATCAACATGTATTATCATACTTATTCTACCTATTCTAAATTTTTTCTTGATTTTATGGTTGAGAGCTCAACTTTCTCTCTCTACCCTTTCATGATTGAAATTTCATGGAAGACTAGGGAGAGAAAAACTTCATGAAAGCTTCTCAAAACAGTAAAGAACACAAACTAATGATCATAAAAGTTTACCTTAGTGTCTTTGCCTTCAACTTTTTCTTCTTACTCTTCTCTTCCTCTTCATAAATTTTGCTCTCTTCCTCTCACTTTACTGCTACTATTACATGCTGAAATGAAGGAGAAAATGTGGTCTTATGCTCTTAACCATGCTTCTTGAGAAGAGATAAGAGAGGAGTGAATAGTAACATTAAGTTAATTAACCAAATTGGGTTACTTTATTAAAGCTTTTCCATAAATTCCTCCATTGTCCCCTTCAACATTTGTCACACCATTTTGAAGGATTTTTGGGTCAAAAATTGCTTCATAATTTTTAATGGATCAAAATAATTTTTACTGATTGATTACTTTTGCCGTAATTGTTATTTATTGGTATAGAATTATCCAAAAATTATTTTTGGACTAAAATCAGTTTCTTGTCCCAAAATATATTTTAGTAGGGTCCATTCATTGTCCTTGACACTGCATTGCTTTTTCTTCAGTATAAAATCACCCTTATCTAATTAAATTTTAACTTTAGAACTTTAACCTTGATACAAAATTTTTGCCCTTTTTGATGAACAACTCAATTTCAATGGAATACATAGCAAAACAAAGATGAATAGAGTATGTTGAAAGATATAGATGAAATGAAAAGATAAAGAGTAGGACATAAGAATTTATACTGGTTTAGTCCAAACCACTTAGCCTATGTTCAGTCTCCAAGCTACTATTTGAAATTTTCACTATATTCCACAAGTTTGATCCGGACATTTGTGAAACCTTAATACATCCCACAAGTTTTAATAGACACTTGTGAAGTCACTCTCCCTACACTCTTACAAGATATGTAATTTCCCTTAGTGTTATTTCCACACTAAAATTCTACCTAGAAAATAGTAGACAAGAAGTGAATACATAATTGAAACTCTCTTAGAGTAGACGATACATTGAAAGCTCACTTTAATGAGGTGGGTTTAAATATGAATGTTGATATAGAAAGTTTTTATAAATTATAGCAACATTTTGGTATAAACTCACTTAATTTCGTTACCCACAAGTTTAATTGAGGTCCTATTTATAAGTTTGTGGCTTAACTAGTCGTTAGACACAAGTTCTAGCCATTACTCTGCAAAAAGAGTCATTCAACAACCGCATTAAATACGTCTAACATACCAAAATTTGAATTTTGAGGCTTAATAGATGAATTTCGTAGAGTCAGCATAGTCTTGTGTTTAACATTGAACTTTAGAAATTCCTCTATCACAGAGTGAAATTTGAATTTCTAGTTTGCCAAAGTTAACCAATGTTAGTTTATGCAAATTTTTATATTGAAAGTGTATATGTTGAGTTTGAACAGTTGTCTCAAGTTTTCACAACACTTTGAAATTCAAATTTTAGAAGCTGAAATTCATCTATCAAAGGCATGTTCAACATGACAGAAAAGTTCTCTCTTTGAAATTCGATTTTTGAACTACAAAAATTGTTTGTTAAAGATGTGCTCTAACGAGAATTACAAATTCTCATTTTAAAAGTCATACTTTGAAGTCCAAAATTCATCTGTCAGAGGTAGTGGTAGTGAACTCACTTTGAACTTCATCAACATTCGAATTTTGACTTAGTTTCATACAAATTTTACACACTTTCACTAACAGTGCTTGGCCCAAAAATCAAATTTCACAACTGAAATTCGTCTATCAGAGATAAAACCTCTGTAACTTCGAATTTCACTAAGCAAAGTTCAAATTTTGCACAAAATAAATATGAGTCAAACACAAAATTCGTCTATTAACTAATATTTCTCAATTCTAACATATGCTAATATTAGATTTACTTAAGCTAACTCCTTTAAAATATATGGTAACAAGATTAAGTAAATTTCAAAAATTAAACCACCTCAAGATCTAAGTGAAACACAAAATATAACTAATAGGAAATTTTATTAAGTTATTAATATTAAATCAAATAATAATAGTTTTCTTTTGGGGACATAGGTACTTATATGATTAAGTTTTTGTGAGGTTCTCTAGTGAGTAGTTATTATATGTGGGAAGCTTATAAGTTAGTAAATAAAGTCCCACTATGAGCTTAAATTGATTTTTATGAACTAATTTCAATTTCAATATATTTTTATGTATTTTACCTTTATCTTCAGCATTGTAAAGCTTTTGCATTTTAGATGAGATTATAAAGATGTTTATGAAAATTGAAAGTCCTATTCAAGTCTCTTCCATTTCTTTTGCCAAAAATTATACATGTGTGGAATGAATTTGATATTATGCAAACTTATTGCTGTTAGGTAAAAGAAGCTTTTGATAAATTACAAAACACCTAGAGCTATGAAGATCATATCAAGGAAAGTACAAGTTGAAGAAAAGAGTTGACCATGTGAAGAATAAGGCTAAGCTTGAAGATTATTTGATTTCATTGTAATTTTTGTTCTTTTCTTAGGTTAAAGAGATAGCTAGCGCTTTAAAATTACTTAATTTATCCTACCACTACTCTCGGAGGGGCTTTCAAGTAAGTTCTAGTGACTTGTTCAAGGTTTTTCAAAGTGGCTTTCAAGTAAGTTCTAGTGACTTGTTCAAGATTTTTCAAAGTGGTTTTCATGTTAAAGTTAGCTTAATAGACTAAGTGTTGATGATTTGTCGACTAACCTCCTTATTCAGTGAAGTGCTTGCTTCTGACAAAGAGTTTTGTGGACAAAGGGTAATAGGTTAAAAGGAAAAGCTACTATGCAAAAGAGGAGTTCCTCTCTGTCAAAGCACGATAGCTAACTATCCTAGGAGGATTGTCTTCTATCATGGGGAACTCGATAGCACCTATTTTATAAAAAAGATAGTTTTATTGACTAAGCTTGATACTTTGTCCACTAAGTATGTTTTCTGGAAAATCAAGTATGGCTGACTTAGAGCTTTGTGGACAAAGGAGTAACATCCTAGATAGTTTTTTTTTCCATCCTCAAACATGACCTTCTTGGTTTCCTCAATTTATGTAGCTTTGCTGACCATCCTTGAAGGTTTTCATGAAATCACGCTTGAACAAAAGTCAATATAACTACACCTAAAGCTTGATAGTCAACAATCATATCTACTTTGTCAATAATCCTGATCCAATGTTATGAGATATGTCTAATGGCTAGCCGGGATAATGCACTAACCCACCTGCTTTGTCCTCTAAGCTCTGACAACGTATTTAATGTAACAGATGAAATGTTATATCTCATGTAGTAACATCTAGTTCTAATCTTTAAGAACTAGATTGAGCTAAAATCTATATATAGGACCAGATTTAAGTTGGTTGGTAAGAACATTAAGTGATATTGAGCAAAACTCTACTAAATCATTAAAGATTCATCCTCTTATTCATTAAAGGCTATCAACCACTTTTTAGAGTGAGAAAGTGAGCTTTAAAGTTTATTATCTATTCTTTGAGAGAGGATACTTGTTGTAAACTCTATTTCTACTTCTTGGTAGAAATCTTAGTAGGGGAAACACTAAGCTATTGATTACAGTCACACATTGTAAGGGTGTGAGAGAGAGTTCTCCAGCTTAAGAGAAATAGCTAGGTGATGTACTATGGTTTGGTAAGAATCTAGATCAATCTTGTTAAGATAGTGAAGAAATCTTGAGTGACAGGTTAAGGACTAGAAATAATTCAAGTGGACAGATTGAACCATCGTTGTGTCTGATCCTCTCTATCCCTTATCTACTTACCTTTCATTTGCTGCTACATTTTTATTGCTCCTATACTATACCATTGCTTTACTTGTGTAGATATTTTATACAATTCAACTCAACCCTTTAGGCATTCCAGCTACATTAACAATTGTTAGTTCAGCTGGCTTCCCAAGAGGGGGTGAATTGAGAAGTTTAAAATTTTTCTGCAAAAAGGAAATACAATAGTGATACTAAAAGATTACTGAAAAATAGAGTATAGGAAATAAAGAGCAATGAGAAGAAGACTCAATGATTTATCCTGCTCTGGTCTACTTCACTTGACCTAAGTCCAATCCTCAAACCACCACTTAAGATTTCTCCACTATCTCTTGTAAGATTTGAATGGGTTCTTGCAATGACTGCAATACAACAGTAGCCCGAACTTTGAGCTGAATAAATCTCTCTCACTCTTCTCACTCAAGAGCAAATATAATTCTCTTAGTGTAATCTCATACTAAGCACTATCTACAAGTGTGTAAAAGTATACAGAATAAGATTCTCTCTCAAAAGAGTGGATATGAAAATTTAAGTACAATGAATGAGCTAAATAGAATGTAAATAAGCTTTGAATAAATCATAAATCAAATCAATAGAGTTTTGGCATATTTCTTGTTTTTCTCATTACCCAACAACTTAAATGAGGTCCTATTTATAGTTTTGGAGCAAAACTATCCATTGGACACAAAGATTAGCCGTTACTCTTAGAAAAATAACTGTTCACTTACCGCATTAAATACATCTGACAGAGGTTATGCGGATAACCTCCTTAGGTTATGCAAATAACGGGTGGCTATTTCCTTTCGTTTTCAACGTAGACCTTTCCTTATGTGGATAACCTAGCTGGGTTATGCGGATAACGTGCTTTTGAAAATGACTAAGTTTTAGCTCAAAATCATTTTCATGAAAACATACTCAGCTGTTAGGATAACATTAAGTTTTTCTCAAACTGAGTTTTTGTAAAACTTAGATTATCACGACAACCTCCCAAGTTTATGTGGGTAACTTGTTTACCTGAGGAAAGCCCAAGTATTCTGAAACATAGGTTATGCAAATAAGCTGCGGATAACCTTTTTACTCAAGGAAAGTTCAAGTACTCTGAAAGATAGGTTATGTTGATAACCTCCCTAGGTTATGCAGATAACCTTTTAATAAAGAAGAGTCCAAGTTCTCTGTGACATGTTATGGGGATAGCCTCCCTAGGTTATGCGAATAACGGAAACTTGCCTTTATTGTTCACTCCCTTATGTGAATAAGGTGCCTACCTTGTCAGGATAAACACCTGGATGGACTTGAGAACTTGGTCCCAAAGCTGTGTTGTGCGGATAATCTTAATCCCTTTTTATGAAATTGAAGAATGGACTTTAGATAAGCTTTGAGATTAAGTCTTTATCCACATAACCTTCAATGGTTATGCACATAAGGTAAAACATTTTCATGAAAACAATGTAAACACTTAGAAACATATTTGAAATTGAAACTTTATCCCCATAAGCTAAAACATTTTCATGAAAATAAAGTGAACACTTAGAATCATTTTGAAATTTAAGATTTATCCCTATAAGATAGCTCTTTTTATGAAAACCATTTTGAAATCATAAGCTAATCATTAATCATTCAATTAGACGTCTTATTTAATATTGAGTAAATTCAAATTCAAAGCTTATCTACCTTCTTTTATAGCTATCTTCCTAAAAAATATGTGAGATAATTTTTTAACCTTCAGGAAACTCCAACTTTGTTTTTTCATTTTGCTTGTGTTCCTTTGATATTGGATTTTCAAGCTTATTTATTTAGAATCATCAAAACATTTGAACTAACAACAATTACTTATACCTTAATTATTGTGAATGGATTGAAATAAATGAATATTTGAAAATTCCATGCATGTTAGAAATGTTTTTTATGGGATCAAGTACAAAACAATGGTTGCTAATGGCAATTCTAGTAGTCCTTAGTGTAAGAACTCTATTTTCTAATTCTAAGAAAGACATTGTTGAATAGTACAAGATCGAAGGGACCAAGACCAAAGGAAGGATTATATGAGGAAAAAAGAATAAAGAGGTAGAAAGTAGTGGCGCTACATGGGATGTTTGAGTGGGCTTCTAGACCGAGTTAGTAGCAAACTTAAGTGGTGTAACATTGCTAGTCATGAATTCAGTTAAAAGCAAAAGATGAACCAATCGATGAAGGAAGAGAAAAATGGAGGAAATATCAGTGCTTTGCTAGGGTTTAGCTAATTTGAAGCCAGGGAACGTGATTTTGGCCTTGAAGAAGCTTAAATCTTGTGGGTAAGTGGTTTACTTCTTCCTTCTCTTCATTTTCTTCAAATCATTAGGTGGTTTATCATGGAAGTAGCTAGGGTTCCAACTTGGATTGTATTTACACTAATTAAAATGAGTTTAAATGCTTTAGTGATGTGTTGTGGGATGTGTATAAGCTCTGAGTTAAGGATTTTAAGTGTTTAAGTGGTGTATTTACTAAACCCTAACCTCAACTCTTGATATTATTGGGAATCTGAAGTTGATTAGGCTTAATTTTGATTTCATGAGTCATTTTGGGTTGATGCATGGGTCTGCTTAAGGAAGCTTTCGTTTTAATTGGGTCGTGCTTTGGGTTGACAATTGAGTATACTAAGAGTTGAGAAATTATGTTAGTAATAGAAATTTGGTGTTGTGTAGATTGCTTACGTGCTTAATCAGGATCTCTTGATTGTGGGGAGTTTTTGGAAAGCATTGAATTGGTTGAAAAGTAGTTATGTTGGTGTTTGATTTATGGACTCCTTGGTTGGATTGGATGAGTTATTATGATTTGGATTATATGTATGGGTTTATGGCAATGTGGTAACATGATCTCACATCCTTTGCTATGTTGTAGTGGTTGTTGTCCTCTTTGGCCTACCATGGTGTTGAGTTGGTTTGGATAGTTGAGGTAACCGAGGTAACTTTTTCATATTCTTTGAATGATTATATATATGTCTAATCCTTTCCATATCATGATATGCACATGTTATCTATGTATATGTTTCATTCTTTCATATAATGATAAGCCTCTCATCATGGATATGGTCATTTCTTTTCATATCATGATATGTGCAGTTACACGACTAGTGAGTTCTCTATCCCTATCTTGAATTATGATGAAAATGGCATTATGATGGTAGTAAATATGATATATATAAGTATGATGAATATTGAAATGAAATGATTGATATGCATCCCATGGTTTATTGTATATGATCATGTAGCATGCTAACACCATAGAGAATAACATGTGATGATATGTTAGCATGTATTAGGTATTGTCACTAATTGTACATTGTGTAGAAATATATGGTTTTGGTGACAATACTCTTTATACCACATGGTATACCAATATACTAAATAGCATAGTGTGGCTTATATTATTCTGGTCACTAAATAGTCATCCTATGACTGGGAGACTCAAGTGGCTGTAAATTAGGGTGCACCTTCTCTAAATAGTTGTTAATTCGAGTGGTTTAAGGGAAGGTAAGCCTCATTCCAACCTTTAGTGTAGTGGCTTTTGGATAGGTCATAACTATTGGGAGGATAGCTGGGTGGTGACCCCGGAATTGGCCGTCACAAGTCATTGGAAGGGGGCTGCTAATTAAAGTTATGTTGTCATGGTAACTATCTGATGGTTCTAACTATGTATTAATGGGATTTGCATTTACATACCATGCACATTGCATTCATGTGAGCATTGTATCTAAATTGTGATCTAAGAGCCTAATTATATTTATATGTATACGTAAACCCCTAGTTATTGGGACCTACATCTTACCCTATAGCTAACAATCCTAGGTGAAGGATCTAGCACTAACAAGGTAAGGAAAAATGAGGGCACATCCAAGGAGAATTAAGAGTGTTTGTAGGTGTTTGGGGTCCCACATTGTTGTCATTATTGCTTGTTGTTTTGTTAGTAAAGTGCCATTTGTAGTGTTTGTGTATTGCTAAGTGTATCATCTTGTGTATTCACGTATCCCATGGGCCAAATCAATGTATAACCCTTTTTCACCTCTTGATTGGTTGTTGGATGGCTTCTGGGGCTTTGATGGTGTATGTGATATGATGTGTGCATGGCATGATCTATATGTAGTTTGTAATGCCTCAAATCTCATTGTCCATATGTTTTTAAGCCTAAAACTTGTGGTTTCACTTTCCCTTTGATGAGTTTGGTTTGGTTGTAAGCTTGGTCAGGATCATGGGTTTTAGATATGTGATTTGGATACATAGCCCATTGATGAAAAAATGGTTCAAGGGGGTCAAAATTTAGTGGAATAGTTTTACTAGTATGGTGACTCCTTGACTATGTCTTTTAGGTTAATTGTGACTTGTTAGGATCGCCCTCATAGTGAAATGGATGGTGGTTTGCATTTGTAGTGATTATGTGGCTTGTTTTTGTCTAAAGTTGATCATTTTAGTTCTGAGTGCCCAAAATCTCCAAATGGAGGTGTTTTGCAATGATTTTGGCATCTATGGTTAGATTGGAAGTAGTATGTCTCATAGGCTTTGGAATCGGGTGAATTAGGGGTCGCAACAAGGAGTTGTGCATATCGAAAATTGGTTGGTCACATAAAAAAATATATGATGCAATTATTGTCATTAGTACTATGGCGCCAAATCCGTAGCCATGGCACCATGTTATTCTATTTTTTCTTCCATTTGGTCGAAAACATCCTCACGCTACGACTCCAAAACCCTTCACCCCAATGCCACCCTATCAACTTGTCTTCTTTTGCTATTTTCCTTACTTGATGGTGTGTAGTTTGGGTCTTAGAGGTTTAGGACGTTACACTTGGAGTGCCATAGTTAATACCCTGCTAATAGGGTGCATATATAGAAGGTGCTAGCCCTATGTGTCAACTAGCACAAGTGGAATAGAGGGATAGATTTTTGTGAGCATCATATTCATGCTTGTTTCTTATAAGCATAGTAGTCATGCTTGTTTTGTTAGCTTTTAGTTATGCTGGATTAGTTACTCATTCTCGTGGACTATGTGTCTATGCCTGTTACTTTGTTCTATTTAGGTCCTTACTAGAAATTTACTATTTTTTATTTTAATTTCGATTTTTGGATTCTAAAGAAAAAGTATCACATGATGTTTTATGTGCCCATACATCAACTCTTGGTGAAATTAAGTTATTCATATGGAACATTGTCAATTAAATCTATTATAATATAGCTTTGTTCATTTCAACTAAAGTGAGACTTCTCTGCATATGAATGAGAACAAATTTGGATGGCTTGATTTTAATTTTTTGTTATAAACATTTATTCTATGTGACATTATTTCTTGGTAAATGTTTTGGTCTCAAATAGTAGAGTTGACCTTGCACCTCCAATATATCCTTAAGAGTTAAGAGGCATCTTTTGCTATTAGGAAGCTTTTGATAAGTCTTTTGGACAAACTCACTTTGAATGTAAAACATTTATATATTTGCGATATTTTTTATATTTAGCTTAGATATGTTTCACATGACTTATAGGTAGAATCCTTATCTTTTAATGTCTCGTTATATGTATTACTATGGAGCAGAGCTCAATTTATTGCATTTTGGTTGGTTCTGCTGTTGTAGAACTTTCGAGAGATCTTATTTATTGAGGAAACTTAGTTGAAATTCCTACAAAATCCTTAAATGTGAATTACATATGTAAAAGTATGCTAGATTTTAATCCTTTGAATTATAATTGTATTTTCAGAATTAAATGTGAATTTGTATGTGTTTAAGCCTTGTGGAATGGGGAAATGCCTCACCTTCCATGCTAATCATACTGGGATTTTGTGTCATCACAAACCATGCATACAATATCTGAGAATGTTTTTATAGTTTTTACAATAACTAGAGATTGTACCAATTAAAATAATGTATATTTCTCAGTAGATATAGAAAAAAAAATCAACGAGGAACATTTATTGAGCACATTGTCATAAGATGAGCAAATTTAATCTCAAATGTGATTTACATAGTTTAGAATATATTTTACATTAATTTGATATTTTTTAGTTTGAACAAAACAAACTTAGAGAAAATATAATCTTACAAATTTTCTTAAATTAAATGAAAGGATTGTCTTTATTTTATGTTTTACTTTTAGGAAAAATTAAGTTTTAGTCCTTATAGTTTTACCCCATTTTTAAATTAGTCTCTATCTTTTAATTTTTTTCAATAACTCCCTGAATTATGCTCCATCCAAGCCATTAGTCCCCCTATTTTCATATACTGGAGTAAAAACTCACATTTGGCACTAACATCGTTAATCTTTGCTGACATGGTCACTAGTGTGCAAGTATGGAAGGTGACCTATTCCTCTTTTCATTTTTTCTTTGCTCACTCTTTCTTTTATTAATGCCCCTCTCCATTCGCATGCAATTGATGGGACGTTAAGACTTGTAGGAAAGTTAATCAAAATCATATGGGTAAGTTGACTCGAGCTGAGCTATACTGCTGAAAACTACACAACTCCACGAGGAAGAAGGAGGGCACTACGAAACTACCACACCATCGATGTTTCAAATTAGTGGAGCAATCTCTCACCACTCTCAATTGAAACACTATTATCAGTTCCCATTTTAAGGTTAATGATCTCCAAATCATCATTCAATTTGCTTGGATATTTTAACCCTGCGGAGACACACAGATGAAAGAAAATTCCATGGGACTCAATATGATGTCAAATATACATGAATTAAAGGTAAAGGTGTGCATGGGCCAGACGAAGCCCGGGTTTGCCCTACCCCGGAGCCTGGCTCGAACAGCATCACACCGATTCAGGTTGCATGACCGAGTTTTCTAGGTTAACTCAATTGCAACCATTCTTGTAGAAGAAAAACTCAAAGCAGATGGGAAAGATTGAAGAGCAACTAAAGTAAACACAGTAATCAAAGAAGATGATTTAATATTAGAAAATAAATAAACAAATCCAACAAATTTAAATGAACAAAACTAACCAAAAATTAATTAAAGAAAAAGATCAAAAATCAAAATTTACAAAATCAAATCATTATCACAAATTTGAGCAATCCAGATTTGAAGGATAAAAAAAATTGCGATAGATTAAAGCCACCCAATGGAAATACATGCTCAAAGGTGGACTATCACCATGGAATCAATTGAGTAGCTCAAACAAGAGGCTGAGAAGCCAACACATAAGAAGAAAAGTGTGATTTGCTTAAAGACAACAGATCTGTGAACTGTGGCCCAAAAACTAAAAAAGTGTGACTTTGGTTCAACAACATCATAACAGATCTACAAGCTACAACTTCTTCAATCGAATCTTCATTCAAAACAAAATCTTACTCTAATGCAAGAGCATTGATGAAGTGTGGGTGGACACTCGCACAACTAGGGATCTGCGGTAAGAGGAGGGAGAAGCTATAAGATGGACTTGGCACTGATGAGGAGAAGAGAAAGAGGAATGTTGATGAGAGCAAGAAGCTTCTGGAGAAAATGATGGCGATGTGTTTTTTATTTTAAGTGCTAGCTCATTTTTTTAATATATAGATGTATTTAATTTACACGAGTTAGTCCAAGCTAATTAAACCTACTAGTTTAGCTCACAACCTGGACTGGCCTGATTTTTTAGTGTTGGGTTGGGTTAGGCTAGGTTGGGCTGGACAATTTATGCTCAGCCTAATGAAAGGCCCATTTGGTTTGGAACCATCGTGGAGGAGCTTTTCTTTTTTGTTTTTTTTTTCCACTCTTCATGGAGGAGCTACAAGAAAGATTGAAGGAAGATCAAAAAGACAAAGGAAGAGATAGAGGGTAGGGCTGAATAAAGACTAGACCAAACTAGGTTAGTTGAGGTCTAGTTTGTAAAAGCTTTAGGCTTGATATGGCAACTCGTGGTCTAGTCTACTCTAGTTGAATCCAACACCTAGACTGTGCTAAACTTGGTCTACTGGATAAAGGACCAGGTTGCCAGACCAATTGTTTTCTCTTTTTTTTTTAGCTTGTTTTAAATTTTGGAAAACTTGAGAAGAAAAGGTCACTTATCCCACTTTCTCAATCTCTCTTTCAGTATCATCATTTGCACAAATCAACAGAGGAACCATGGCCATAGATCAATAGAGGAAGACATGCATGATGTAATACCTTAGTTGTAGACCATATTTCCCATACATTGGACCTTACTTAAGTCCATTCAATCATGTCTAGTAGCTTGAATCACATGATAGATTAAAATTGAAAATTTTCTTTCTCTGAGTTACAATTCATATGGTAAACCCTTTTGCCTAAATAGACTTTGAAAATTCATAACTAATTTTAGAAAAATCATATCAATATGATTCAAGTCTCTAAAAATAGTTTATAATATTCTCTACATGAAAAAAAAAATATGAAATAGAACTTTAATCGTGCCAATTGATACAATATTTTGTATGAAAATCACTATTTATATGGTCATTTTATACCTTCATAGAATTTTGGCCATAACTTTAGAAATTTATTTCTCATTCTATACTGAACCAATTTGTGTGTTCTTTATCTCATTTAAAAGAGCTATATGTCTACTTTTCATACATATTTACCATGTACATTTATTCTTTTATGTACTTTCTTGTAGTTTTCCCCAAGGACAAAACCTTAAATAAGTCTTTTTTTTTTTTGCATCCCATATTATACTTTCAAATTTAATCTATTTTTCAATCTCAACCTCTTGGCTATCCAATACTTATACCATTATGCTTAGCTTGTCAAGAGCTTTTATTCAATACGTATATTGCATAATTTTCAGTTCTGAAATTAATTCTTGTTAAGAATCTTATTTGCATCTTATTCCAATTAAGAACGAAACATGTGAAATTATTATCTTACTTCTTTTCCCATCTTTTTATGCATCCTGTGCCACATGCCTATATCTTTATACATATAGTAGCATTCTTCATACAATTTAGGATGGTACACATGAAGGAATGATGACAACGATGGAGGATTAATATGAAAAATGGAGGATACCAAGAGAAGAAAATGACCAGTCATAAAGCATTCTATAGCAACAAATCAAAATTTTTACAAAAAGCATGCTTGGTCTTCATCTTCGACTTCAGATCTAGTAGAGTAGAGGCAATAACAATTAGTGTCTTCATTTTCGCTGCCATAGATAGAGTAGAAGAGGAGAAGCCATGGAGAAAGATAGCAAAGGACAAAGAAGAACAACAAAGGAGGATGCGCTAGATGGAGTGGAAGAATTGAAGAGGCAGTAAAGGAGATGAATGAGAGGAAAGAATGCCACATATGGAGTGAATGAGAGAAAGGAGAGACTAATAGGGGAATTAGGGTTGCTATATGATATTGGGTTGGGCTTGAAGACACACATAGACTAATATTTGGAGAAAAAATATATACAAAACACATGAAGTCGTGGACCAACATATCATATGGACTAGCATTAGAGGAGCAAAATATATATATAACACACAACACCAGACCGGGTTAGTTTACTTAGATTGACATCACAGCCTGGAACCCGGCCTAGTCAGTCTTGTTTCCTTTAGGTTGTCTTTTTTTGTGTGTTGCATTGGACCAAGTCAAACCAAACCAGACCAAGTTCACCGAGTTTCTAGGTTACTTGTTCAACCCTAATAGAGGGTATGGCAATGGTGTTTTGTCTTCTCCTCCAAAAATGATTAAAGGGAAAAAGAAAAAATTAGAAAAAGTGAACTAGATCAAACAAAAGAATAAATTCATTTAATTGATATATGTATCAAGTTTGGAGCTTTGTTAGGTGTTCACTGGTAGAGCTATCAAAACAGGTCAAACCCAATGGGTCGGCCTGAAAAGTCCGAAAAAATGAATATGTTAGGCCTTAATATTTGGTGCCAAAATACACTTAGGGCTTTTCAGGCCAGGCCTACCTATTAAGCTCGTTTCCTTTTTTTATTTAAAATATTAAAAAAATACATATTATTTTATTAATTAGTGATATATAAATTGTAAAATTTAAATATTATATTATTTTTTATGAATAATATTCATAATTAATTGTATTAATTTAAAATTATATTAAAAAATTTAAAAAAACATTTAAAAAAAGCTCTATTCACTAGGATATGAACCAAAAACATGTACTTTTTTTTAAAAGATGATTAGTTAGATGGTTTATAATGTCCACGTGTTCATATATAACAATCACATATATTTACTCTGCACTTTGACTCACCAAGCATCAAGTACGTGTCTTGTATGAATTTATTGCAAGCTTAATTCATGACTAACTGATGCAATTTACAACTTTAGTTCATATCATTAACCTTTCTTCCTCTCTCTCTCTTGTTTCTTCTTTCTCTTCAATCACGTCTACAATATACTCCCTCCGTTACGCTATATAGTGCACTGTTCTGAGAAATTCATGTTTCAAAATATAGTGCACTGTGTGGATTATATTGTATTTTTTTTTATTATTTTTTCAGTATTACCCCTAATAAATGAGCCATATATTTTACTGTTTACGAATGTATTTAATGAAAACTCTTTGTAGTGCGGTCAAACAATAAATAAATGAATGAAGTTCCCCTCCCTCTTCACGATCATCGACAACCCATCAGAACTCAGAGAGAATAATGAATGAGAGAATGGTTGCAAACTCCAAACGCGGTTCATTAAAGAGCAGATGGTTGGGACTATGGTGCAAACTCCTTAAGCAGGTGTCGAAGTGGGTGGAAGAAAGAATACGAAGGCTATTTAAGTTTCAGTGGAGAGGATGTTCAATGGCAGATTTGGTGAAAGCAGGATCCTCTAAGTGGTCGTTTGAGTTAGTGAATGATGAAGATTTTCCGTCGATAGTGGAAGACTCTCTTGATGGTGAGGAATTAGTCCCAAAAATGGTAGATTCAGTGGAAGTAAATTGATGTAACTGTTCGTGTGAATCGTTGAAGGCTGAAGCTTTTCTGTGGATAGTTGAAGATTCTCTTGATCGAGAAGAACTAGTCTGGAAATTTGATTTAAACAAGTTGCCTGATGAAGAGGAAGTTAACTCAACTGAAGTTGCAAGGTATGCTAAAGATTCAAGGAAAATCGAACAATGGGGATCCTCCATTATAGGATCACAGAATCGTCATGCGGCTTCTTTCGATCTGAACAAAGTACCAGAAGAAGATGACAATAATGAGGAATTGAAGGAGATAGAGCATGAGAAATTTATTGAGAGTATATTAAAAATTTACTTGCCCAGTTTGTTTTAATGGATTATAGTCAAGGATGTGGTGGTGATGTGTGGTCTAACTTGTTCTGTGAATTCTACTCCTTGTAAGTGGAGTTAATGTAGTACACGTGGTTTTTTTTTCTAGTCATCTACTAGTACTAGTTATATTAAAAACAATATTCTCCTTGTAAGTGGAATTGCTCTGACCAGATAGAAGTTGAAATGTACACATGGTGACAAAAGAATTAATCATGATAAGTCTGTGCACCAAAATACTGCACTTGCTGATCACCATTTATTTCGTTCCTCTGCCACTATGCTATTATAAACTGGAGGCTCAGGCAGAGAGTAACATAAACATATTCTAGTAAATGAAAATTTTTCTCTCAATACAAGAAAAAGGGAATGTTGGCTAAACTAATAATACAACAACAAAAAATAATAATAATACAACAACGAAAGTACCAAAGCCATTCACTTGCAGAGAACTCCTTTATTGGTTCCTCCTCAATGTGAACAAGAGGAGACCAAACAATCAGTAAGTCATAAAATTTTTTCAGTCAGACAAATTAGCAAGCTTCTAGCATGCATGGAGAATACCTTGTTACGGTAAAACTCAGCCATTTGCTAGCTTTCTTCCATATGTGCAATGGGCATACTCATACCTTGAAACAACAGAAGATAAATAAGAAACCAGAAGATAAGTGTTCCCCATGGAAACAATCATGCATCACTAACCACAATCCTTCCCATATATGCAATCCATGCAAGAGCAGAGAGACTATCAACATCAGCCTTCAAGTGGTTAAAATAATCAGATCTCCATCCTTTTGTTATTGCATTAGCTTTTAAAATCACTTCATTCAGTGGTTTCAGAAATTTAGCCAATCCAACATTGTCAGGCTTCTATGCAGTGAAGATATGTCAGTTATTACTATTTTCTACTAAGGGAATTCAATTCTTGTTTAGTTCATAGTATTCAGCTTAACCAACACAGTTACATAAACATGAAAGAAGAAATTGTTTGTTTCCAAAAAAATTGTAACCTTATAGATAGTTCCAAAACTACCTTCTTCTATTTGTAAAGTATCCAAGAAATTATGGGTATCTTTGGCAATTTGACTCAAGTTAAGATGTAATGACCAAATTCTACTGAGTTTTGGAGACAATGAGAATCTTGAAGGACTAGGTGGCACTCGAAGTGGACTTGCTAGAATCTTTTCAAACACAGAGTTCACTTCAAATGGGGAAGCTGAATCAACTACAAGAGCAAAAATTTATATTACTCAGTTATTCAAGTATAACAGGATGAACAATCTAAAAAGTCAACTCACTTGAATTTGTGTCCTTGGACAAAACAGTATGAGTAGTGGCTTTTCATCTCTTCCCATAGATACAAAGGGAGAGAAATACACAACAAACCAAGAAAGCTCCACTTGCAACTATCCTAACTTAAGGGATAAAAAGAGGCTTAGAAACATTTTGGTGGGGTTGAGATGTGGAATTATTGCTTAAATCCTTCTGCAAAAGTTTTCTTCCTGCTTTTGAAGGTAAATTAACTGCAAATAATAAAAAACCAAGATGAAAGTTAAAGAACAGATTTTGCCAATCCTGGAATCTTAGCTAAACCATACTCGACCTGTCAAACAAATCCTTTATTGATCCATACTTGTAAGAACATCCGAGGCACAATTGATACTTTGAAAGTAGTCCATCACATCACAACCATTCACAATATATAGTTGGAGGATCTTACAGAAAGTAACTTTGTTCAAATTGTATATGAAATTTCCACTTGACTAGCGAGAAGCATTTTCAAATTGTTTTACTATACTCTTCTTGCTATTCAAAGCTAGCCTATACATATAGCCTCTTATGTTTTGCCTTTGCCTTTACATTCTCCTCACACATGCCCATATATTTATTTATTTTTTTCAATTTATCCCTTCCCTTCCCCCCTCCTTATTTTTTATTGTAGGAAATCAGTTGGTGAAAAACAATATGCTAGCAAATGCACTTACAATATTGTAGCAAATCAGTCACATGACATGATGACATTCGACAAAAAAAAAACATTTTTTATGTGTAGTAAGGATTGAAAGACTATTGGAGGGTATAAATATAAATATATGGAAATCATATATAAAGATCTAGAAAGAAATATAGAATAAAAATATATAGACTTGTTTCTAACCTTTGAAGTCATAGGAACACCAGCTCCCTCATTCACTAATCTAGACCTTCTCCCTCATTGACATTCCGAAAAGTAACAAACAAAATGCCAAAGTTTTACTCCAAAAGTAACAAAAAAATGCAAAAGAAAAAGCCAAAACTAACATCCTTAACAACAATTAAAGAAAAAGCCGTAGTCATCATTCAAAACTTTTACTCCAACTTTGTTGTCCTTAGTCATCCTTCAATGATCTCTACATAAAAGAAAAAGCCAAAATTAACATCCCTAACAACAATTAATTAAAATGATGAATAACAAAATTGGAAAAAACTAAAGTCCTTACCAACAATATCAATGCTCACCATTCCCTAACAATTGAATCACATGTTGCACCACTCCAGCCTTGCATTTCAATTGGGTTGGAAGTCTACCTTCTCTTGCCATTATTGATTTCTTAATATGTGGAATTTTGTAGTTGTGTGTTCCATCATGTTCCATGATCTTTTCCATGCATGAGTGTAGAGTCAAGAAAATATTGTTGGACATCTTTGTAGAAAAGTTCGCATAGGCTTTTTCAACAGCCACAATAAGCTCATCAACCGTAGATGATGGTTGCCTATATTGTAGGGACTGAATGGCGGCAAAAAATCCTAGGTCCAAAACATTTAGATATGAAGAATTTGGAGGTTGGTTCATCAATTGAATATCAAAGCCATCCTCTTTAGCAAATCGGTTGAATTCAACGTCATTTTCATCAACATGAGATTTAGCATTATCTTGTTGAATGTAAATTGTCTTACCAACCTCATTTCTTAGCCACTTAGCTTTTATAGCTGGAAGTACTTTTTCAGTAAGAAAAGATCGACTTATCTCTTTGGTGATTGGGGTTATAGGCTTTGTGACAAGGGTTCCTGCAACTCTATTTGCGCTGCTTCTTCTTGTTGGCTCTTTAGTGACAAATGGAAACACCCCAATTTTGCCTGAGAATATTTCATTCCCTTCATAATCAAACCTCGGACGAGCCACTGCTACTAGGAACATGACCTTTGGAAAAAGTTTTTGTTTCTACAAGCATGTATTGGGTTGTTCTCCTCAGGCAACAAATAATACTTCTCTATTTTTTTGGTCATGTAAAACCACTTTTCATTAATATGCACAATGTTATGCATACCTTTGAAGATAGGATCATAAGATAAGCTATCTGGTTCTAATATTGAGAGACAAAATTTCAATCGTGCAATCTGGTTTTCTTCTTTTAAGAAAGGCTACAGGGCATTAGTATGATGTCGTAAAACTCCTTCTTTTCTCATTCTATGCAATGTTGTTACACTTACATTCAAAGCAGATGCTAAAGATCGATAATAAGTCCTCCTTGCAGTGGAACATCTCGGATTTTAGAAGGGTCCAAAATTACTCTCTTACGGCCACAATTGTAACTCTTCTTATGACAGACATCAACATTTTGCTTTGTTTGATGCCAAATCTTCTGGATGACTCTTTTGCAAGTAGAAAAGGATTGAGTGACAATTTCTATTATCTATTTGTTTTGTCTCCCATTAACACTAAGTGTCTTCAACATTTCAGACGTGGCAATGCGTTGTTCATTGCTTAAGAAATTCCGTGTCTTACCTCTACCTTCATTCTCTGCTGCATTATCGATTCCATCTACTTAAAAACAATTATACGCCACTGAGGAAAAAAAACAATGAAAAGTATGGAATGTAAACGTACCCTGTTCCTATATCTCCACCTCTGTTTCCAATTCTAGCACCAGGTGAATGTTGTCTCCTTTGATGCGCTCATCTTCATCTAAGATTTGTCTCTGTGATGCGTCTTCTTCAACAAGTGCCCCCCAAGATCCTTGCTCAGTAACGTCTCTACTCACAGACTATGTACCCTGTTCCTCTATCTCAACCCATGGAAGAACTTCAGCTGATGGGTCTCTGTTCAAGTCAAATGGTAGCACGATGTTGGATTGCTGAGTAACATCCACGTTTAAGTCAATATTTAGTGGCATTGCTCTAGGAAGGATGGGCGACAATGGAGTAATCAAATAGGTTGATGATCATGGAGTGATGTGGCCTCTCAGTGCCTATCAAAGGAGGGAACTGTGAGGGTATTTTCATCTAAGTGTAATTTTTTATTCACCTCAGTGCCTATCGAAGGAGGGAACTGTGAGAGCATTTTGATTTAAGAGTAATTTTATTCGTGCCACTCATTCTCCGTCCTTTTTAAATGGTTGCTACAATTAATGAAGGTCGGTGGTTATAAAAAATTAAGTAATTCTAATTAAGAGAAAAGAAAAAATTATTAATGTAGGAAGCATTATTAAATAAGGGTAATTTGGGAAAAAATGGAAAAAAATTTCAGTTACTAATCATTATCTTGATACGTGTGAGATAGTTAAAAGTACACTATAAACTAAAACAAATGGAGTAATAAGGGTGTCAATCAAGATTTGTCATGATCTTTTTTACTTTGGCTATGAAGAGGAATATTACATTCAATAATAAATATAGAAGAAACAATATTGATGGTTTGAAAGAAACAAAAAATTGCAGGCTCTAAATTTTGGTGGATGATGACAAAAAGAGGAAGGCTCCATAAGCAAGAAGAATGGATCAGCTTGATGGAGAAAAGGGTGAGGATAAAAGAATTGAGTGAGATTTGTGTAGGTTTGAAGAGGTTGTGGAAACATCCACAAATTGTTTCAGTTTGCCTAATTAATATGCAGTGCGCCACCTTCAGTGTCGACAAAAGCATTCTAGCATTCACCTTCAGATTGGCTTAGATATGAAGAAAAATCACACAATACTTGTAACACTTTATACCCTGCTACTAGACGATGCGATTCTCAGCCTTTCAGATTCCCTCTCGTCTTTCATGACAAGTTCTTCTGTGGAATGTTGAAAGTGAAAATGAACCAGAGTTGCATTTTGTTCTGGTCTCATGTTTGACTTATCCAAACTTGTCCCAAGCGTTGTTTGCATCTGTTCACATCACTTTCCAAGTACGCACATAACTAGCCACATCATCAAAACTAACATTGTTGTTGCCATGTGTGGGAAAGTATATGAAATCTTAGGGACAAACGGCTTAGGCTGGGCAAATTTTAGGGATTCATTTAAAAAAATAAAATAAAATGCAAGGACTAAATTCAAAACTCATTCAAAGCATGAGGACCCTTAATTTTTCCCTTATTTTTATTAAATAAAATTATTTTTATAAAAACTATAGTAAAAAATGTAAAATTATGTAGACAGATTTACTAACGTTGAAACAGTGTAACGACGCAGAAGATCTTTATCTCTAAGATTTAATTATAAAAATAGCTTCATCTCTCACAATTTGAAAGTTTTTGCTTTATGGCCATCGAAGTTTTTTCATTGTATATGAACCGATTATGCCAAGGGACGTTCCGTGCTTCTTAGAAAAGGGTAATCAAATATAGCAGTCCGAAAATAAAATTGGTAAGGCCCGTTTGGTTTGCATATAGGAAAATGAATCATTTTCAAATGGAGATTTAAAATAGGGGGAATTGTAATTGAGGACCAATTGAGGGAATAAATTACAAGAAAAGATTTTTTACTAATAACAAGTGGTAAAAATTGAAAAATTAAGTAGTAAAATTAAAAAAAATAAGTGAAAAAAAATTCTATTTTGTAATATATTTGTTATTTTGATCCCAAAATATGAATTCCCCTTTAAAATATCTATTAGGAAAAAAAAGCTCTTTTAAGACTTAGGAAAAAAAATTATATGGAGTCATGGACATCCAATTTGTAAAATTTTAAAGAAGGATCAATCTCTCTTTTTTCTTTTTCTTTTTTAGATTAAACTACTCAATATCCAATCGCTATTTTAAATTGAACAGCATCTTTTATTGAAAAGAAAAATAGTTATAGACAAAAATTTCCTTATGAGCTTCGAAATATATCTAAGTTGGAACTTGGAAATAAAAGAGATTATTTGAAAATAGTGGTAGTTGGAAATTGTAGAAGTTTAGTCGAAATGACTGGAAACAAAATTTTGTTGCGCTCTTATAGTAAATGTCAAATTTAATTTCTAGTCATTTCCAACTGAACTCCATGATTTCCAACTGAACCGTACCTCGACTATTCTATCTAAATCTCCACTTTTTTTTTTCTTAGATACGTTTCAAGGGCATTTTCATCCATACATATTTTTTCTTAACAAAGGACCTCGGTCGTTCTTGAAATTTTACAAATTCAAGATCCTTGTTTCTAAATACCCTAAAGCAATTTTTCCTATTTATTATATTTTTATAATCATTACTCATTTTTTATATATTATTAACTTTTTTTAGGGACATGTTTTTATATATTATTAACTTTTTTAGGGACATATTTGATACGTCACATATAAAAAAACTCCACTTTTTTTCCTCATTTCATTTCATTTTTCATTACATTCTATTCGACATACCAAACAAGTGTAAGAGTTTGGCAAAAAAATAAAAGTCTAAGAGAATGTTTTGAACTGCTCCTTAAAATTTTTTAAAATTTATATTTAACTAATATGAGTCCCATTGTTATGTGGCATTTGTAGAAAACTTATGAATAGTAAAGATTGTCACAATTTTTATATTACCAGTTTGTTTGAATTTAAAACAAAAATTTGTTTTTCAGATTGTTTTAGAAAAATGGTTTCCTGTTTAGCAATTTTATTAAAATATTATTTCGTGTTTAGTTGCAATTACTAAAATCACAGGTTTACTACAATTTCCGTTAAATTTTTCCGTTACAGGTAGTTTTGAAAGTTGTGGATTATTAAAAGCACTTAATTGTGGAGAGCCAATGAGTCCAATAGTGTGCTGCCGCCCCATTGGATTGGACCATTGACTGAGAGCCACACCCACCCACACGCGCGGAAAACCTGGAATTTTTATTTTTTCATGTGCGTTGAAAAGAACGGCCTCCCTTATTATTTTAAAATTTATTTTAATTCAAAATATATATATTCTATTTAATAATTTTTAGAATATTAAATATTTTTTATTTAATTCTGATCTATAATTAAATATAGAAAAAATAATAAAATTTAAATATAATATATTAAATATAAGTACTATTAAAAAATTATATATTTTTTCATAGATTTAATAAATAAAATTATTTTTCTTGTTCATATGTAATTAGTCAAAAATAACTTATTTTTTGATTTAGAGGGAGCAGTATTTTACTTCGTTCAATCCTTAATATAAGATTATTTTAATCAAATCATATAGATTAATAATGAGTTAAAGTTAATTAACTACCTTTTTTTAAATTAAGATATTTTTTCAAAACTACCATTATTTAATTTATTTTTCTTTTCCTTTAGAATGAATTAAGTAGAGGCATATTTTTAAAAATGTGTAATAAATACTACCTTGTATTATGAAAAAGTCTTATATTTAAAATTAAAATAAGACCTTATATTTATGACTAGAGGGAATATTGATATTCAGATAAATTATAACAAAAATACTTATATTTATAAATATTATTCCCTCCGATTCATATTATAAGGGTTATTCTAGGACCCTTATTTGATCCAAGATATAAGTGGTTATGTAATTTTTAGTAGAAATTTGCTTTTTTTTACACTCATTGATTACTCTTTCTTATGCTTAATATAAGACAATTTTAACTGAATCACACGGATTAAAAATAAGAGTTAAAATTAGTTAACTACCTCAATTTCTCTAAAAATCACATTTTTTTCAAAACTATCATATTTAATCTCTTTCTCACTCTCTTTGGGATACATTAAATAAGGATATTTTTTAAAAATACATAATAAATGCAACCTTATATATTGTAAAGAGTCCAATATTTAAAATTAGGACAAGATGTCCTATAATTAGGATCGGAAGGAGTATCATTTTGTAAGTTGGAAAAAAAAGAGAGAAAGAAAGATGATAAATTTTAAAAACAACTTTTATTGATAATTAATAAGGGTAAAATTGGGATGTTAGTTTTTTTTATAATTTTAATATGTGCAATCAACTTTTTTTAATAAGCGTGAAACAGTTGGAAGCTCCTATAATATGGATCAAATGGAGTAAAATTTTTATATTATTATATAAAAGTCACTTTTTTTCTTTTAATTCCTTTTTTTTTTTCATTCCATTGATTTTGGATACCAAAGTTTACTCATCTTTTATTATATCCCAATAAAAGTAGCTCTCCCAATGCTTTTTTTTTTTTATCCAGTAGTCTCAAACTCTCATTATTTAATAAGTATTAAATTCCTTACTACTTAAAACAACCACAATTAATTGTTCACCTTTTATTTTTGCTCTTACATAATAATTATTTTGTGAAACATTCAAATAAATAAATATATATATGGACATTCTTTATTATGTAAAGAATATGTAATTTTTTTCATTATAATATTTAATTTTATATTTTTACTGACCTTTTTGTTTTCTCAAAAACATTTATACTCCATTAAATTAAGAGTGAAATTAAATACCGAGATTTCAATTAACTTTAGGCAGCTAATACCTAAATTACCTTGTATTATTTAGACTCGAAAGCAAAGAATATCTTAATCAAAATGACATTCCAAATGTGACAATGAATAGAAGCATCAAATAATATTCGTTACCACAAAATGTCCTGTAAAAATACAGAGTGGCAACTTGGCATCATTAAAATCTGGGACCCTTTCTTGCAATAGTCACTTTCAGTTGTCTTCAATATGGAATTCTTAGTCACTAAGCATCTGTGGTGGCCATTACCCTAATTAAGTTCCCACCAAAATCAAAAACTAACTTTTTTTTTATAAGTATCAAAAACTAACTTTTGGTCATAGTTTAATTTGTTCCCTAACATTGCTTTTAAAAATGAATAAAACAATTGATATAATTCAAAAATTAAGAAACTGCTAATAATCATTTCATTAATTTGACCTTAAAAATCACCCAAGAAACAAACTAACTGTCGCCTAAGACCTGCCTAGGTCAAAAAGATGAATTAATTAAGGTATGGATTTTAATTTAAAAGAATGACCCAAAATTACTAAATTGATATAAAAATTGAAAAAAAGGGTAAATAGATTATTCAAATTTGAGTAATTTTTAGTTGTACATCAAATTCTCAAGGGATATTAAATTCCCAATAGCTGCTTAAGCACAAGCTCCTCCATGCAAGAAGGAGGTTCATGAAAGAAAGTATGCATAGAGTGTTCCGAGATACTCAATCTACCCATGCGGTTTGCTTTGGCAGTTATCCCCGTGTGTATATAAAAACTATTTATTTTGGGAAACTCACCATCTTTTACCTTTAGTTTTACTTGCACTACTAAAAAATAAATAAATTTAGTGTGAGATCACTCATTTCTCGTTAAATGATTTAAATAATGAGGTAATTAATGAGAAATTGTAAGTTCGTAGTCAATATTAAATTTAGTAAAAAAATTAGTGAGAAATATTCTTTACCTTACTAAATTAGATATAATTAGTGAGAATTAGTGATAAATTTTTATCCATCGTTAAATTAATACAAATAGCGAGGAATTAGTAAGTTATTTTTTATTTTTCACTAAATTATTATAAATAGCGAGAAATCTAACAAGATTTATTTCTCTGTTAAATTTTTTTAGATTAATTTTAATGGATTAACATTATTTTATTAAAATTTAATTTTAATTAATTAATTTTTTTTAAATAATCAAGTTATAAAATTATTTTTATCAGATGATTATTTTAAATTTATAAAAATAGTTAAATTAATTTGTATAATTTGTTGGCAAAAAAATGAAATTGAAAATTCATTCATTACAAAATTCAGAATATAAAGTATTTTATGATATTAATAATTAAAAATAAAATATATCTATATTTTTTAATACTATATTGATTTATAAATATATATGTGTGTGTATTAGTGTATAAATAAATAATATATATATTTAATATGTCATATAAAGATTACAAATATATTCATTCCAATTCAAATTGATTCCGATAAAATGGTGAATACAAAAACACTAAGAGTAAGAGATCATGGTTTCAAACCTTGGTGAAGGCACATTTGAAATGATTATATAACGTAGCGCAATTAATGTGTGGCGCTGACGTGATGCGATCCTCATAGTGTTAATTTTTTATAGTTTATCGAGAAAATAACGAAGAATGAGTTACTTACTAAATTTAAAAAAATATTAGATTCATCGCTAATTTAGTAAGAGAATTAGTTATTCCTCACAAAATTTAGTAATACGATTTATAACGACTAAATTGTCAAGAGATTTTATTTTTTACTATTTTCTAACAAGAAAAAAAGGACATTTAATGAGGGATTTTACTGTCTTCTAGTATATCTAATGCTCCCAAGGAGAGAAAAGGATGGGAAATATATAGATCCAAATAATGAGTGGTTTCCATTCGAATTTAAATTTTCTACTATTTAGTGAAAAGTGAAAAAGAGAAACATAGCAGGACATGTGCATTTGGATCCGTAAACTCCTGTTTGAGCCTTCCTATTGGGACCAAACATGCATTTACTTACCCATCAAAATGGGCCTCACTATCTGTGTTTTTTTATTTATCGTTTAATATTTTAGTATATAAATTAAGAAATGTAGTTTATATGTTAGAATTTTTTTAAATTTCTTAATATATTTTTCAATGAATAAATAGATAAAAAAATAATTAATATTATTTTTAATTTTTACAATGATAAAAAGAAATATAATTAAAAAATAATAATTAATATTGTATTAAAAATTGAAAGCTATACATAAATGAAAATAGAAGTTTTCTTCCAATATCACCATCAGAAAGAGATGGAGGAAGTGCTATTCTCTCTTTCTTCTTAAATCTTTAGCCAACAATCACCAACAAAAATTTATGGAGTAAAATTTCCTAAAAGACATTTTAAGTAAAATAGGGATATAAAGGGAGAGAAAATGATGAACTCCATTTCTCATAATGTAAATCCCACAAAAATGGGCATATCTCTAAGTCTCCATTTCTCTTTATACTTTATCTAAAGTATAGGATATTCAAATAAAAAAAAATCATCAATTTCTATCTCTAGTATATCTCATAATTGTATTTTTGTATTACTAAATGAGCTTTTTCTACAATATACGAAGTTTAAAAAATAAAATTACTACTTTCATCACTTATAAAGAGTACTCCCTCCCATCCTAAATATAAGGCATACCTTGATTTTAAATATAAAATTTTTTTAAACTATAAGATAGTATTTATTATATATTTTTAAAAAATTCTCATATTTAATTCATTTAAAAGAGAGAGAGAGAAAAAATTAAATAAAGGTAGTTTTAGAAAAATATATTTCTTATTTTTTTTTAAAAAAAGAATAATTAGTTAATTTTAACTTTCATTCTTAATTCATATGGTTCAATTAAAAGAAATTTATATTAAGAAATACAAAGAGAGAACCTGATTGATTATAGATTGTGCAATTTATATTTATCATATTGATTAGAGGGCATCTAGATACATTAAAAGACATGATTGGCAGGATGCAAAAATTTGTCTTTAGAAATCTAAAGCCATGGAAGTATGCTCCACTTTTAGAGGTCATCCATCCAGATGCCACGCATTAGGACATCAGTTCTAATATATACAACGCAAACAACTCATAAAGCTTATCGCCAGATTTTGAAAGTATCTTAGAAAATTACACCATAAATGTTTAATTATCACAGTTGTTAGTGCCGAAACAAAACAAATACTTTTGTTCCCCTTACATATCAAATCAGTCAAATTCACCAATACAATCAGAGTTTTGTGACCTTAAAAGAATAATAAAAACAAGAAAAAGACTCCACCCTAAGATCGCACAATCTTCAATGTGGATATGTAAAATATTTCAAACATGACACAATGTCAGGACCAAAGTAGAATTTAACAAATTTGACAAAAAAAACTGGAATTAAAAAATATTACTATAAAAAATATAAACAATATAATTCAGATTAAGTTTTGTATAAATTTACAGTGCTAATTTTAATTTTTTTATTTATCATTGTAATAATTTAAAAGACTACATTAACAAAACTACCGTTAAGAAAACACTCTAAATAAAATATTAATTAGTTTTTTTATTATTTTATCTTTTATTAATAAAAATAGTTGTATATGAAACAATGTAGTTGGGCTAATAAGAAGTTCATATCTTTATCACCAAAATAGTGAACTTGTTAGGATTGCCAAGAAACTTATATATTCAAATCTTTTTCATTATTTTAAAATATTAGAATTCTTATTATACACTAATAAAATCAAATATATTTGAGTAAAATATTATTAAATTTTATTATGATCTAGATTACTTTAAGATTTTTTATTTGTGTGAAATAATATAAATTGACAGCCATGAATGGAATTAATGGATAGGAAGTAATATTATTTTATTTGAACATTTTCACGAAAGTCTCTCTCTTTGATTAATCAGGAGAGGGAGAGGGAATGTTTTAGTATCAGGAATGTACCACCAATTGGGGGAACTACTTTTCAAGCCATGGTAACTAGCCAGTCAAACAAAATCTCGCCGGCCGGCCAGAAATTATTATTATTTTTATCAAAATTATTATTATTATTATTATTATTACGCCTAGTTGTTGCCTCCCACATCAGAATTGACTATTTTCCCTGACTTGGATAATGTTATATTCTACTCACAAAAATCAAAATACCCATACCAAACAAAATACCTCAATTTTCTTATTCGCCCACCGAAACTCCAGAAACATCACATTTACATTTCATATAAATTGTTTTTTCATTGTAATAAAATATAAATTATTTTTCCTTTATAATTTTTTAAAATTTATATCCATATACCAATAAAATTTGTGGAAACCATCTGAACTTTTAAAATTTGTAATTAATAATTGGCTCCGTGTATGGCACGGAAAACGACGCTAATATAAAAATCACTGGGGTGGTCACCACTTGAAATGAAGCCCAAAGGTTTTGGCAGAGGCAGATATATATGGTGGAAGAAAGAGTGGTTCAAAAGAATTACCATTAGGAAGAGTATTTAAGAGGGGCACCTGCGGGTGGTAGGTAAAGAAGACGTCCATGGCTGACTCTTCCAAAGACTCATAAGACTATTCTGATCATCTCCATCTTCCTCCCCCACTTGTGGTCTGCCATAGCCAAGAGATGTTCAGCTTCGGATTGAGCCGATCAGCTTGCTTCTCCATCTTCATCGCTTTCCTCTTCGTTTCTGCCACTTTCCTCATCAACTGGCTCGACCTGGTAACTTAACTCCTCTCTCTCTATATCTATATGTATGTATATATCTATCTTGAATTTCATCGTAAATAGGCTTCGGCCTACCTGATGGGTTTATGCTTTAAGACTGAGAATAACAGAAGAGACAGAATGGTTTTATTGTATTTTATTTTAGTTTCAGAACATAAACAACAGTTTGATTGGTTGACCAGTTTCTTTGTTTGGGAGTTAATCATGGAGAAAATCGAATAACTAATGATTTTCAGTTATTTTTTATTTCTGAGTTATTCCAAAGTTATACTCTTGTATGCTTTAGGGAAGAAGAGAAGGTAGGACTGCAGGGAGGTGAATTGAATTTTCTTTATTTATTTTTTCCCGGAATCTTTTAATTGGGAATATGTGAAGTTGTAAAGGAAGAAAAGCATTTAACAATAATAATATCACTGGATTTTCGGAAACGATTTTTCTTTTTCTTTTTTTTCTTTCTGGGAGTAAGTACTGAATTTTCAATTTTCTTTTCATGCAAAGGGAATTTTATTATACAAAAGAAAGTGCACACATAAAAAAGAAGGGAAAAAAATGAGGAAGGTTCATATCTTATCTTCCTGTAAAGCGAAAAAAGTTAACGAACTTCAACTTAACAAAGACGTAACTTGGTGTTAGAAAACTGGAAATGAAAAGGATAGAGTTGGACCACCAACAATGTCCTAATAGACCAAAATGCCCCTAACATCACGATTATTCTCCT
Organism: Adenanthera pavonina; assembly: GCA_026686845.1. Taxonomy (NCBI): domain Eukaryota; kingdom Viridiplantae; phylum Streptophyta; class Magnoliopsida; order Fabales; family Fabaceae; genus Adenanthera; species Adenanthera pavonina. The sequence continues at coordinate 27,732,889 of JAIVEN010000008.1, forward strand.
CCTTGCTTCTTGTGGATGAAACGAATAAGTTTCTCTTTCTGTTGTTTCGCCACAGAATTTTCAGTTTCGTTTATGTTTTTTTTTTTTTTTGGAGAAATGACATTTTGGGATCAAAATAGCTATTTTATTACATTTTAGAACTGTTACTATTTATTTTCCTAATTTTAGTACCCAATCTTCCTATTTTTACTACTTCTAATCACTTAAATATCTTTTTTTAATTAATTCCATCAATAGGTCTTTTAAGTGTAATTCTCCCGTTTTTTTTATAGCAAAAAAAATTGCGTTAAACATTAAAAATTCATCTGGGATAGGCTTCAGAAAACAATTGTAAAGATTTTTACAGATTTCCCATTATACACCTTTGTCAAAGAGTAGAAATACATTTCAGTCACGAAAAGCAGAAATATTACCTCTTTTTAATTTACTCAATCTTTCAGATTCTGTGAGTTTGAGATATATAATTCAAAGGAATTTTTTTTGGATGAAATAATTCAAAGGATTTAATTGTTCAGTTGAATCATTAGGCATTTGTCGAATCCAAATCGAACACGTAAGTGTTATCAAATTTAATATTTTCTATTTTAATGTCATTAATTTTCTTTTGGCGAAATCTCTGATGGAAATGCAATCCCAAACCCACAATCCGATAGGAAGCCTAAGACTTTGATTAGGCCAGGCTGGGCCCATTTTTTCGGCCCAATGGGTTGGATGCACAGCATTACTAAAACGCCTAAAGCCTTTATGGGCCTAATAGCAAAATGTGCCTCCTGAAATTTTATTTTTAGCCTGTGACTGACCTCATTATGTTGCGGTAACTCATTTTCATTGTGAAAGCTGCCTTTTTTTTTTTTTTAACTATCTGATATTCAGTAGAATTAATTAATTTATATTTAAGTACGGTCGAGCAATAATAGGGTAGTTCTTCCATTGAAGTATAAATAGAGTGGAAATTGAACTGAGTTGCATTATTCACAACTTATAAAAAATGTAACTCTTTATAGTTTTTATATTTTATATTAATATATTCATGAGGATTGAGTGTTATTTATTTTCTTTTAAAAGCCGTAAAGTCTTCTAAGAATAAATTTCTTGGTCTTCAAAATATGATCAAAGACATTTTTGTTCCACTCCTTTTAATTGGTTAAGGGTTATTCTTTGGGCAATTTCTAGATCATTTTATTGCTTTGATTCATTTAAGTCAACATAGTCAAGTAATTTTTTGGATTAAAAATAGGTGGCAACTTTACATTTGTTTTAGTCACTAGATTACCAATTGAAGGTTAAATATGATAAACTTTCACCAATTTGTGGGGTCTCTTAATTTTCATTGTGTAGAATAAATAGATGGCATTCTAAACAGAATTTGCACCACCAATAGTTTGTCAAATAAGGGCATTTTGAAGCTGAAGTCCTAAATTGTATATCCATTAAAAAAATTGCTTAATTTTCTTAAAAAAAGTTTATACATACAAAAGTTTGATTCATTTTAGTTCTTTTTTATACTCAGTTTAAAAGAAAAGAAGTTTAATTCTTTTTATACAATAGGGAATATACTTTATTATAGGCATACATGTGGATCAAATTTCTCCTAACATGAGCCTGCTAATTCTTAAAATAATTTCAATCAAAGTAAAAAGAGAGATAGACACAGGATAGTAGACTCATTCCTAACATGTAGGTTGCACAGAAGTGGGGCCTCTATTATACTGTTATTTGATCTCTGTCGTCACTTTTGATGAGTCACACTATAAGATCCAAATTCAAATTTTTTGACATCTTTTGTACAAAAAGTTTGAGGTTGAATTTTGACACAATTTTGATATAAAGTAAAATATAAGAGTTAAGACATTCCTTAACTTTCCGAAGTTATTTTCCTTACACATACATACATGCATGCATACATAGATACATGGCAATAACTACTCTACAATTCTTGTCTTTCAGGTCAAAATAACAAGTTTTGCATTTTTCATAAACCAAAAGGCATCTCCCCCACCTTACTGTTTCAATGAAAGCTTAACACTATTGTTGTCATCCTCACCCTCACCATCACCATCACCATCACCATCTCCTTCTCTATCATTGTTATCATCACCATTGTCAACATGCCCTGAATACTTTCGATGGATCCATGAGGACTTAAAGCCATGGACGAGCACAGGGATCACAAGGGACATGCTGGAATTAGGCAAGAACTTCGCAGACTTTAGGCTTGTGATTTCCAATGGAAGAGCCTATGTAGAGACATATAGGAGGTCATTTCAAACAAGGGATATTTTCACATGGTGGGGAATCTCACAACTTCTCAAGTTGTATCCTGGGAAGGTTCCAGATTTGGAGCTCCATTTTCAATGTGGCGATCTGAATAGGGTCATGAAAAAAGACTTTTTAGGATCACATCCCAGCAAACCATCAGTGGTGCCACCTCCAGTGTTTCATTATTGTGCTGATGACACTGCCTTTGATATTGTGTTTCCAGATTGGAGCTTCTGGGGTTGGTAAAACTTCTATGTTTCTTACTTTAAATTCATGTATGTGCATGTTAGAAGAAAATACAATAGAAATTATTGAGATTGGTTAGTATTATAAATGTTATATTTTTATCATCTCTTTGAATATTGGGCATATGCTTTTTATGCATTTCACGGTACATCACATGATTTGTTCTAAATTTGATCCTCCTCATACATGCATTTATGTATTCAAAGAGGAAGTAATGCAAGAGAAAGTGCTTGTGTATGGAGTCCACATATCATAATTATACTCATTTTTCTCTCAATCTTTCTATGATGCATTCTTTAAAATCACAAAAAGTGAATGGATAGAGTTTGAACTAAATTTGTTCTTCTTTTTACTAAGTGCATGCTTGGATCGATCCACTATAAGATTCTTAAATTAAACCTTTTTAATTTTTTTGAAAGAAGTCAAACTTGCTACTTTGTAATCTCTCTCACTCTCTATCTCTTTCCCTCAATAAAAGGAAACAAAACTTCATAATTTTGATCACAAGTTTGATGTTATCTATGTTATTACGCATTACACATATAGGGGTGAGCTGAACATAAGACCATGGGAGACAATGCTAAGGAAAATGGAAGAAGGAAACAAGAAGTTGAGATGGAAGGATAGGATGCCCTATGCCTTTTGGAAGGGCAACCCTACTACATCTCAAACAAGGAATCAACTCCTCAAATGTGATGCTTCACATCAACACGATGCATATGCTCATATATATTCCCTGGTATTGTTGTTGTTTTTATTGTTGTTATATCTTCTAGCCCATTATCGAGAATACAACATGAGACATTTTGATTCTTTTGCAGAATTGGGATAATGAGGTCAAGAAAAAATTCAAGAATACAAAGCTAGAAAATCAATGTAACTATAGGTAAATTTTCATGAGGTTTTCATGAACTTAATTATCAAATATATCTTGATGTTTTTCTGTGAAACATGCTTGTAGCTTGGTCTATTCAAGATTAATTTGAGTTTCCTTTTAAAATTAATTGGAATAAATTTATAATCTACATAAATCTTTTGTTAATTAATATTAAGTATTGAATTCTTTGGTTGAATTTTGACATAAAGGTACAAGATTTATGCAGAGGGAAGGTCATGGTCGGTTAGTCAAAAGTACATACTAGCATGTGATTCCATGACAATATTCATAGAACCAAAGAACTATGATTTCTATACAAGAAGCTTGATACCTTTGAAGCATTATTGGCCTATCAACCCCAAAAGTATTTGTGGTGACATAAGGTTTGCAGTTAACTGGGGAAATTCCCACCCTGATCAGGTCAATCTTCTTCTTCCTCAGCTTAATTTCTAGTGACACTAATTTTACTAAAATTCTTAATTAATACTATTTTTTTACTATTCAATGTCAAGATTAAGGTGTCACACTCATATCCTTTGTATCTTCCCAAAGATGAGCAAGTGAGCATCTCTAAAGGATGTCAATGTTTTGCATTATTTAAACCTAATGATAGAATGCTTGTTTCCTTCTCCATCGTCATTTTTTGTAATCATTTGTTGTCAGTTAATGCAAACCAAATCCATTTGCCCTTTCTCCTCTTTTCTTCTTTATGTTTTTTTGTTGAGGCTATGAAATTCATGGAGGAAGCATTCTTTCATCTTCTTTAGAATATATAGAGCTTTATAGAATAATACTAGAAAGAGAGAAGACATTTGAGATTTTTTTTGGCCTAAAAGACACTTAAGATTTAAAAACTCAAAATAGTGTCATTTGTAAGAAATGCATGGTGTGCATATCTTTTGAAAGATGCAAAGGATATGAATCCTTTGATGCGAAATTAATTCAACAACTAGTAGATGAGCTATGTATAATGCAAGGCGTTTGAATATGTTTTTAACTAATGCATGAACATGTAGGTGAAAAAAATAGGGAAAGAAGGAACAAAATTTTTGCTAGAGCAAGTGAAGATGAAGTTGGTGTATGATTATATGCTTCATCTTCTAAAAGAATATGCAAGTCTTATGAGATTCAAGCCAATTATACCAGCAGGAGCCACTGAAATTTGCTCAGAATTAAACGATTGTCATGTGGAAGGTGTGTGGAACGAGTTCATGAATGAGTCAAGGGTTGAGTCAGCAAGCTTAGAACCTCCTTGTGAGTTGCCTCCTCCTTATGAACCTCAAGAACTACAACATATTTTGTATAGAAAGAATGGTTTGATCAAGCAAGTGGAATCCCAGGGAAGGGAAAATTGGCTAGAGGTTTGTTTAAATTCTTAAAGAAAATTGATCATTTAAGATTTTAGCTCTTCAAGCTTGAGTTCACATTCATCACTTATAGTCATTCTAAATGCTATAAGCCTTCATGTAATTATTCAAATTTTTTCTTGGGAATAATAAAAGTGATAGATGAGTTCTACCTTAAAAAAGTGACAAATCAGTATTATGCTTGATTTTCCAAAATACATATTACATTGAGATACCTAATGTAAATTTCTTTTTTCTTTTCCTTAGTATCAATATATGTATTTTAAAAGTTAGGAAGCCAATTGTTTGGCTTAACTTATGAATATTGTGCCTATTATTTGTCATAAAGAAAAAATTTTGAACAAAACCACATTCATGTTTAGTAATGATTCCCATACAACATAAGGATACAATTTTCTAGTTATAATAAAAAAAATGTATGGAATTGTTAGAATGGCTAATCACCTAAGATTTAAAACTTTTAGAAAAAAAGTTAAAAAACTTAATCAAACAATAGAAGATAGAAAAACATAGCATAAATTACTTTGATGTTAAAAATAAAAAATTGAAGAGTAGGGAAGAGAGAATCACATATACATATTTATATTGATTTAGTCTAATCCACTTGACCTACATTGAGGGCTGGTACCTCTATGTTTTGATGATAACAAAATTAGAAAGATTGCTTTGCTGAACTTTGATAAAAGCAATTTGTGAAAGAATCCCAGTGAAAGAAAAAGAAATCAAAGTTTAGCATTCATTGATTGTAAGTGGTTGAGAGAACTTAAGCTAAAAATGGTTTATAAAATATTTTTTATACTATTCAAAATGTTTTAGAACACTTGAAGCCCAATTACACTCAACTCCCTGAGATTCGTTTGATTGAACATCATCATTTTCTTAGAATGAATTTTTCCATTCAAATAAACCCTAAGCTTTTTGTCAAATGAGCTCCTGGAACAAAAATGGTACCTTTATGTTTGATTGATCTTATCCCTCCATTTGAATGATAAGCCTCTATTCACTTCATCAATGTTCCCTTTTCATTTGAGTGGTTTTGCTTTTCTTACAATTCACAAATATACTTCTCATTCAAATGACTCTTACCATTGATCAAGTGACATTATCACTCAAGTAAACCTTGCTTTGCTCATTTCTTGATTCCTTATGTCATTTGAGTAAGCCCTTCTGGTTCATTCGATTGAATGCTCCTAATTTATTTAACATCTACTCTTACCATTTGAATGATCCTTCCCTCAATTCGAATGACATTATTCTCACTCGAGTTTGTCTATTCTCCACTTGTGTGATTAGGCTTCATGTTTTCTGAAGGATTTTGCTTTTATACAATTGATTCTTGTCATATGCTACTTTAGAGATTGTTAATTATTCATTTTAGGTGCCTTAGGTATTTGGAAGCAAAAATGGGCTAATAATAAAAGTTGACCAAAAAGACTTTTTAGGAAACTTAGATTTTTTTACCTAACTTTAAAAATTTATAACTCATTTTAGAAAAATTGTATTAAGTTAGTTCAAATTTCTATTAAAAGATCTTGATGTCCTTTACAAGGAAAAAAAAAATACTAAACTTGAATTTTAACAAGTCAAATGATACATTTTATTCATAGAAATTTACTATTCATTTGATCATCAAATTTTCTAAATTTTGGTTCTTTTTCTTTGAATCTTCGTATCTTATACTATATTTAACCATTTGAGGTGGTTTTGATCTTGTTTTGAAGCTAGAATACCTTCTTCATGTTATCATAAGTAGCTAGCCATAATACTTTAATTTCACTAAGATACCATCTTTCTCATAGCATGGCTACATTCTTAACACTTTGTTTTTTCCATAGCTTTGGGTTAATATAATGCACATTCTAAAGCCATAAATTTCCATATAAGCCAATCCAAAGCATAATATTATATATATGAAACAATGTCATTCTTATATTACATCATGTCATGGTATATATCTCATGTTCCATGATTACATCAAAATATTAACAAAATGACTATATTGTAACATAAAGTCTTCATGACCCCCTTTTTTTTCCTTTCTCCACGATATTGCTTGGACATAAGCATAGTTAGAGTTTTTGGGAAAATCTCAATAGAAACTTAATTCCACTCAAGCATTATATCATTTAAGCAATTGACAATTATAACATGCTAACCAAAATTTCATGTTATTACCATTACTTTTCAAGATCAAAGATATGTTCTTGGTTAAGCATAACTTGAACAAACATGACCATGGCATGATTCAAGCATGAACAAGATCAAAACTACTCAAAACATGATTTCTAAAACATGGCAACACAAGAATCATATCTATTACTCAAATCAAAATAAATGCAAGAATACGAACAAGCATGGTGTTCAATCCTACTTCTTGCCTAGCATTCCTTCTTCCTTCCTTCAACCTCATTTTTGTAAAACCTCAAGCTTGATTTTCTTCTCTCCTCTCTAGTGAATGTGGTGCCTAGGATGGTATGAATGGAGGAGGAAGGAGAACTCTATTTATAGGCATTTTCTTCTACATCTAATGATATCCAATGTGCCACTTAGAACAATACTAACCCTTCATGTTACCAAACTCCTCCTTAAATCATAATGGTGTCATTTGTCTTAATCTAGTTAAATCATGCTTTCTTGACATCACATGGTGCCACTTGTCACTTTTCTCACCCTTTCTTTCTTCTTTAAGCTTTAAAGAGACTTGCCATCTTTCTTACCATCCACCTAATCCTCTCATTTCCTTCCTTCATGTTTGTAAAAATTCCCTCCCCTTATTCCCTTCTTGGCACCATCCTTTTGGTCTTTAAGCTCATCATGAAGACTTCTCATGCAAGTGGTCCTAATGCTTGGTTCTTAGCCCAATAAAATTAGTGTTTAAACTTGACTCAATAGCTTTTAGATTTTTTAGACTACTTTTTGGGCTTGACAAATTTTAGTTTAGATAGGCCCAATTCACTCATCCCCCCTCATTAGGCTTTGTCCACATACAATGGTTCTTTTTGGGAGCTTTTTCTATATTAAGAAGATAAAAACTCAATATCTTAAATTCTTCTTTTAACTTAGGCCCACAATGAAAGGCTTCTTTTTAGGCTTTTATACATTAAATAAATAAAGACCCAATTCTTTAATTATGGGTCAATAATATAATAGGCCTAATATAATAATTTGGACCCAATAATATTAAACTAAGACCCAATAAAATATCAAATACTTTGGCCCAAAAACAAAGAATTTCTTCATAAAATATAATAAATATTTTTAAGGCCAAATGATAATTTAGAAAATTAATTTCAACATTTAGATTATATTTTAAATTTTTCATAATCTCATAAACATCCAAAAATTCACTTTATTCATATTGTACTCCTTTTATCAATCCTACTTCAAAGCAAACATTTATTTATAATTTTCTAGACATGAAATTAGAATTTTTGGGATATTACAATTTCAAATGAAGCATTCTTTTGTCATGGCTTAAACTTTCAAAGAGCTAACAAAACGAAGTGATCATTCAAATGATCAAGGTCTGTCATTCCAATGACATTGCTTAGGCACATTTAACATGGTAGTTCTGTTGAATCAAGAGTTTTGATGATTCCAAACCAGCATACAAGAGCTTGGATTGAAGATATCAAAGGAGCTTAAAGTGTTTCAAGTGAAGGATTTCTAAGTAATTGCTGCTAGATCTACTGTAGGATCTTTAGCTTTAGTTATGAATGGGTAAAAGTTTTTGATTTGAGGAAAAGATGTTTTTAAACCTTGATTTTATGTTAAATCTTGACTTATTTGAAAGGTACCCACAAACAGATGAATTTTGAAAGTTTAAACTGAACTGGCATGTTGGAAATTCGAACTTTACCTTAGGAAATTCAAATTTCGGGCTAAAATTGAACAAGTCTGAAGAGATGTCTCTCTGTTAGACGAATTTTGATTTACCAAAATTCGAATTTTCATATAAGTCTGAAAGAAGCTTCTTTGAAACAGACGTACTTTGAGTCTTCAAAATTCGAATTTCAGACAAAACACAAATTATGAAAATGGAAGAAATTCATCTGAAACAATGTTAAAGTTCATCTGAGATCAAGAATAATTTAAGTTTCAAAACTGCTTTCTGTCAGACGAACTTTGAACATTAAAATTTGAATTTCAGAAGCTAAGGTTGTGAGTCTGTTGGAATGAAATGTTGACATACGAATGATAGAGTTTTGTAACTTCGAATGTTGAGGTTAGTCTGAAAAGAATCTCTCTGACAGACGAACTTCACTCCTTCAAAATTCGAATTTCGAAGAAAGTGAACTACTATGCCTTCTTGAACGTTCTACAGAAAGATGAATTTTGGGCTTCCAAAATTCAAATTTTGAGGGCACTGTAGCAAATTGAAAACACTGTTCACACTTAACCGAAAAATTTTCTTCTTGAAAATTCGTATGTCACATTGTGAAAATGTTCTACAAGTTTCAAAATTCGAATTTCACTTCATGAACAGACGAACTTCGTGCTGTAACGTTGAAAGCTCTAACCTTCGGTTCCTTCGAAATTCGTCTGTTGACCAATCAAAATTCAAATTTTAGTATGTCAGAAGCATTAAATGCGGTTGGTTAACGGATAGTTTTTTAGAGTAACCGTTGGATAACTTCTCCAACGGATAGATTAAAGTCTCTAACGGACATTTGAGACCTAAATCTATAAATACAACAACATTTGAAGTTGTGGGCATGAATCTAACTTGTATATAACGAATTTCTGTCAAAACTTCTTCTCAAGAGCTTCTACCTTCTCAACTTCAATATTTGTACTTTAACCTTCAAATCTACTCTATTCAAGAGAGTTATTTCTTTGTAAACAATCTACTCTTCATCTGTAAGATAGATTTACTTGTGATGGGAAATCACAAGGGGATTGGGAAGCACATTGTGAGAGTGCTTGGAGTGTTTGAGAGAGCTCCAGAAATAGAGCATACTCATGTACTGTGGCATTAGCAAGAAGCCCGTTGAATTCTTGTTGTATAGTGGATAAATCTCAAGAGTTGTCTTGGGGACTGGAAGTAGGTCAAGTGGATAGACCAAACCAGAATAAATCACTGAGTTTTCTTCTCCTTATCTTTACTTTTCAGCTTGCTCTGTTTTATAAGTTGCCTTCATTACACTGTGCTATCTTCACTCATTTCAGTTTGTGCAGAAAAATTTCAATCTTCCCAATTCACCCCCCTCTTGGGAAGTCAGCCTTGCTAACACATTGATGGTTGGCTGAGTAGTTTAAAGGGGCTTGAAGCTTCGAAATGCCCAATTTACAAAACGAAACTCTGCCAAAATTTTTATAAAATTATTATGGCATTATATGAATTGATGAGTTTGCTTGAAGTTCTATGTGAAATATGATGATATATGTGTATGACTGGATAATACTACTGAGATTCTTTGAATCTCACCCCCCTTCAATGACTAACCATGCTAGGGAGAACCAATGCAAAAGAGTTAAGGAAGGAGCAAAAGGCATGAAGAAGGAAATGATGTTGCAAGCCATTGTGTTATAATGGGAATGGTTATTGTGCCTTGTTTTGTATGAAATTGTAAAGTAGTGAATAATATGTTAATGTTGTAGAAAATGTATGAATATTTCCAGTTCTGGATATTGTGATATTAAGTTATGTTCTACCAAGTTTCATGCCAAAATGAGTTCATTTACAAGGGTTTTGGCAAGCAAATTGCAATGTAGACTGAAACAGGGTATTTTCCAGACGTGTCTGTATGATTCACCCTTGTTCTGTACTTAGTGTGAGGTTAGGTTTATGATATTTTTATACCAGATATAGGGCATCTCAAGCTTTAATAGGACACCTAATTCACCCCATTTGGAGTTTTGTACAATAAATGGTGAATTTTCAAAGTTAGGGTTCAGAATATTACAATATTGGGAAAACTGGAAACTGAAATTTAAGCACTGGAAATTTCAAAAGATGACATATAGAACTCCAAAAATTCAGTGGCTTATATGTGTAAAAATATCTATGTCTTAAGATCTTTATGCCACTGATTTGGAAGGGATTAGAGTTATAGAACAAGAGATATGTAAGTTTTCCCAAAACTGTCCCAGTAAGAGTAGGATTCTGACCCTTCATAATTTAAGTTAATGTTATGCCCAGAGTAAGTGAAATAAATGTATAAGAAAAATAAGTCTATAAGTAAACATGTTGAGTTTTCCAAAGACATAAAGTATGCATAATTTGGGACAGAATAAAATGAAGTATATTTTTTGAAGTTGAGGCCAGAAAAAGGGAAGATAGAAGAATGACCAAATGAACAGTACATATCCACGAAATTACTGTGCAACTTGGCCCAATGAAGTTACTTTTTTTTTTATTTTTTCCATGTAGATCTTAATTTAACAAAATTTTAGAGACTTGAATCAGCTCAAGACGAATTTTTTAGATTTAGTTATGAATTTTCAAAGTTCATCGGGTAAAAGGGAAATTGCCAAATGAACAGTCCCCCAAATTTTGAAAAATTCTGTTTTTATTATATTATTATTTTAGTCTCTAAACAATGAGGAAAGGCATCTAAAATGATCTAATACATGGAAAATGGGCCCTAATATATGGTGTTACACTGAAAAATTATCATCACTGTTTATCCATACGGTTCGTCAATAATGTTCATCATTGTTCATCGATATTGTTTATTGTTACTATTTGACATTGTTAATCATATTGTTCATCATTATTTCTGTCTAGAGCAAATAAAAAAAATTGAAAAAAAAAAGAGATTGAAGAAGGTTATTACTTAATTGAATTAGGATCTTTGGAAACTATAATTTTGAACTTTAGTACTGTGGGTGCCACTTATTTCAAAACTGGTTTCCTTTTGATTGTGGTTATGGTTTTGATCTAGCATTCTCCTAAAAAAGCAAGTTTTGAGTGGAAAAAGGCAAGAGAGTAAATTGCATCATTTTCTGAAAAAGCCTTTTAAGTGTGTGAAACACAAGCGAATTCGCAGTATTCTTGAGTGAAACATGTGAGGGAGTGGGGAGGTCCGTTCTTCTTCATACTTTTGTTGGCTACTAACCATGTCAGGATTTCTAAACTTTGCATCTCACAAGAAGTCTTTGAAGAAGGTTTCCAACTATGACCACAACTTAAGAAAGTTGAAGTTGAAGATTCCTTCTGTCCAACGCAAAGATGATCCCAATTTCTATTGGGAATAGGAAAGAGGAATTGAGCAAGTGTTTGATCATTACCATATCACTAAGGACAAAGTTGATCATGCCATCATTAGTTTTACTGACCATGCGAAAGTTTGGTGGGAAAGGTTCTACAAAACATGGACTGAATATAGATTTGAATCTATCACTTCCTGGAAGGATATGAAAAATCTTATGAGAAGCAAGTTTGATTCTTTTCACCGCCAACCTATGCTTAAGAGTGAAGATAAATATTCAAAAGAGATATACGTGTTTCTGGAAAAGATTCGAACTCCTAATGTGTGTGATACCCACATGGAGAAAGATGATCGAGTGGATGATGATGTTGCTACCATTTCAATAACCAATGATAGAACGAGAGAACCCACTACAGGTATCCCTAATTCTCAAAACTCTGATATTAATATCTCTTGTGATTTAAGATGTGATAATTCTAGTGAAATGATTGATATTGCTTGCATTAATGATATCCCTTGTGATGGAACAATTGAATTGGAATATGAATTGGGATGTGCTGAACTTAAGAATCCCAATAAGTTTAATGTTATTAATTGTGATAATGGGATTGAACATGATATCTTGCTAAATCTTGAAGAGAGAATTGATCTAGATGTTGATAGTGTTGTGGTAGAAAGCTTAGATAATTCTAGTTGTACTTCTAGTGTGCAAATTAAAAATAATGTTGTAGCACAATTGTAAAACAAATTTCATGATGTTACTTGTGCTTTTGAGCATAATTATAATTGTTTGCATTCTTTAGAGGAAAATCATGCTTTACATATTACTAATCAATTAGTGGAAAATTCTATGGAAAATAGCCTGCTAATTTTTAGTAGTGCTAATGGTGTGATTCCTTCGGAAATTAGCTCTTATGATTGCATTGATGTTAAGCATATTGACATGGTAATTTGAGATTATGCTTTCGATTCTAACTTGAATGGGCATGTTAATCTTTGTTCTTTTGTATTGGAAAAAGTCCATGAATCATTGCCATGTAATTTAGGTGAAACATATGAGAAAATAAAGAGTGAGCTTAAGTGGAAAAATATGAGTGGAAAAAGTAAGCATGGTAGAAAGGAGAGAAGAAGAGAGATATAAGAAAGAAAAACAAGTAAGTGGGAAAAAGATCGAAAGAAAGTTGAAAAATAGAAAGAAAAAAAGAGTTTGAGGAAGAATGAGAGTGAAAGTAAGCTTAAAGTAATTTGTTCAAAACTCCTTTCTTCTTCACCTTATCTTTCTTATATGTTTTCATTGTATTTTCTTCTTCACCTTATAACTTTATGCTCTGACCTCCGATTGACTTGATTCCAACTCCTACAAGTCAATCTAGTCCCAAACTATCCATAGACACCCCTTTCACCTCAATCCAACTCCGTATGGAGATTATGGACTCCTGACACCATTTTGTCCACTTATTGATCAAAACTCACCACTAACCACCTCCAATTGCCACCAAAGGAAAATTGTCACTCAAAGACCATTCACACAGGTCCAAAACCCCCAAACCAACTTGTCCAAAGAGGTTTCACCCCAAAGGAATCACTCCTCTGAGATTTCATCCCCTTGAACCCTAACTTGACAAAACGGGCTATAGGCCCCAAAACACACCAATCAAGCCCAACTCCAACTTTCATCATACATAACACATACACACAACATTCATCCATATAATGCATACATATACCATTACAAAACCTTCTATCCTACTTGGCACATGATACATTATCCAAGATTACAAATACTACAAAGACTATTCCCACACACGTAGCTACTCTCGCGTCTTCTCCAGACTAGTGCTAGAACTGTCACCTGAAAGGTTAATTCATGGGAGAGGGCTATGAGACAATGTCTCAATAACTGGGAACAATCACATACAATATATATACTGATCCACACAGTTATGCAATGCTAATGAATGGTATGCATGTTCTCTCTCATACACGGCTAGAACCACTAGCTGTTGTCATCACAAGACATTTCAATAGATGATTCCCTTCCAACAATCAGTGAAGGCTGATTTTGGAACATCACCAAGCTCACCTTACCCTAATGCAACTCGGCCAATGGTTATATTAAAGCTCAGACCGTGGCTCTCCTTCCCCTGGACCATCACAAATTTATGGTGATTTAGGGAAGGTGCATTCCCAAATCCACTGCCACCTGGCTCTCCTTAGGAGAGGATTTAGTGACAGGGATATTTCATCATATCATATTGTCCTCTGCCGCTTGGCTCTCCCATGGAGAGGATTTAACGATAGGGATCTTTATCATATCATCATCTCATATCATATCATATCATCATCACCTTATCATCAATCTCTCACTATGCAATCATATGGTGATGATGCCAATGTCATGCCAGCATGCCTCTACACACATATATACATCATTATCATCACAAGCATCATATGGACATGCTAGCATGCAATGGTATGGGGATACTACACATCATACATACACTACATATGCTATCATCACATATCAACTAGCCGTGCATACCACGATATGTAAGAAAACCATACACATACACAATCAATATCATGGTATGAAAAGGAACATGCATATATATACATATATCAACATATAACCACATAAAGCAAACACTCGGTTACCTCAGGTTGTCAATACCACACATGTGAGTTCCACGAACTTCTCGAATTACCCAACATGCTTGAACCCCTCTCGGTTAACCAAATGACCTTCATAATAACATAATTCTTCCATTAACACAGTATACCAATAACCAAACATCACAATTCAACCACTTTAGGCCTAACCCAAGGTTCCAACACTACTTTCATGCATTAATAAGCTCTTAGGGACCATTTAAACACTACTCAAACACATACACTTCGGATTCCCAAGAGCCAGAACCGACAACAAGCTAGGGTTAAGCTCTAAACACATATAATCTCTTCAAAACTCACACCCAAGCGACAAGAACACCACAACACTCTTCCTTAACCCCATTTCATCCATTTCAATTGGTGGATTTTAGCCAAAATCGAAGATCCAACCTTACAACCAAAAATCCCAAATTCCAACCGAAGAAAATAGAGAGGGAGGAGTAGAGAACACTTACCAACTTAAATCCAAGCTCTTGAGGTACAAAAATCACTCCCAATGGCTAGAAAACACAAACCGTAGCAGAGCTCCTCAATGCTCCCTCCGTTTTTCTTTCTTTCCGATCGTCTGAAATGATCCGGATTTAAACAAAAATCCTGAATCTGGCCGTGGCTCCAGACATCTCACTGCTGCTCCATCAGTTTCAGTTGAAACAATGCCACTGGAATGGTTCTCACCGTGGTGGCCCTGCTTCTCGCCACGGTGTAGAGCTCTTTTAGACTCCACTTGAACCTTCCTCCGTCCTGTTTCCTCTAGTCTTGAACACAAAGCCAAGAAAGATGACATGAGGGGTGTTACAAGGGAAGTCTCAAAGGAAGTTATTTACCTTTCAATGTATTATGTTATCATACTTGCTTTTTATGAAATTGTTGCTATGTCATATGTTTGGTGTAATGCCTTGTGATGATTTTGTATTGTTGGCTAAGTTGTTTAAGGGGTCTCATAATCCCGGGATGTCCATTTTGGAAAACAATATTTTGCCAGAATTTTTATGAATTTTATGGCATGATATGTCCCTATGAATTGAATGAGGTTTTAATGAAATGTGAATGATAATATGATAGCAAGATTGGTTATAATTGCTGAGATTTTTTGAATCTCTCCCTTCCAAATAACTATCCATGATATGTCTAAGGTATGTCAAGAAGCAAGGTAAAGCTAAAAAAATTGAGGAGAAGCATGATTATTGAGCCAATTGGATGCATTATTTTGGCAATTGTATAAAATGATGTAATATGTTATGAATATGCAATTTGGTATGGTTATGCTTTTATGAGTCTTATATGATGTTATGTATGAAGTTAGATCGATGAATGATGATGGAAAATGTTTATGAAGCATATGATGTGATTTGTGGCATGATTTTGTCTAAGATGACTAACAGTAGTTAGAACAGTAGTACCCTATTCAAAACAAGGCAATTGGTTTAAGTTAGACAAAATAGGCTTTCCATGGGGCTAAAGAGCACTTAAATTGGATAAGTGTATGATTATAATGAATTTTTAAATTTTGTAGTCAAAACTGGAATAATCACTGTGAACACTGGAAATTTTAAAAGGCAATTTAAAAGCATGCAAAGCTCCAAAAAATTTAGTGTTTACATGAATGGAAATTTCTTTGACCTAGGTTTAAGATGCCATTGGTTTGGAAGTAATTAGAGCTGTGTAATAAAAGATATGTAAGTTTTTCTAAAATTGTTCTAGCAAAAGTAGTGTTCTGACCCTTAAGTTAATGCCATGACCTGTACAAGTGGAATAAGTGTAAAATAAAAATATTTCTAGGAAGTAGATATTTAGTGATTTCATTTGACATGAATGCATGAATTGGCTTAGGATAGAATAAGAAATGAATTTTTGAAGTTAAGGCCAAAATCCTGGGAAGGTGAAAAATAACCAAATGTATAGTAATTTTTGTGGATTAAACTGTATGAATTAGCCTTTTCTTTTTTTTCCTATGTAGACAATGATTTAATCTATTTTTAGAGATTTAAATCCTGGCATACAATTTTTGTAGAATTAGTTATGAATTTTCAAATTTTGGTTGGTAAAATGAAAAATACCAAATGAACAATACCTAAATTATTGAAAATTCTATTTATAGTTTTTATTCAATTCAATCTTCTAATCATGCATGAATGGACAATATAATAGTCTAAAACATGGAAAATAAGTCTAGATTAAGGTGTTACATAGCCCTTGGCTTAAATGAGTCTAAATTAGTAGAACTATACAATATACATCATGACCCATTACTGTTTAAGCCAAGGGCTGCTTGCTGATAGAACACCCCATTCATGGATTTGGTCTACCCTTCTGCCACCTCCATCCTGGGTATGGTTTAGATAGGCTCTTCCTTCTTTTATGACCTCTCCAAACCATAGTTAAGGGAATATCATTCTATATTCTTTAGCCCTACCCAAGCCTTAGTTTAGTGAAACAGACCATGGTTGGCATTCCATCTTCCATCTAATGGTTTAGGAAATGCCCAAGCCTTTCAACCTTCTACCTCTTGGCCAAAAGATAGTAGTTCAAAGATTGGCTATACACTACCTCACCACCTCCTACACAAGGCCTTATGTGTAGACAAGTGGACTTTTGGTAATTAGCACGTGGTAATAAAGGATCAAACTACCCAATTCCAACTTATACATGATCAATTGCCATTATATGACTAATAACATATGCACATAATATAAGCACGGGTAGTTCACCATCAATCTCATTATCAACATCATTATGTATTCATGCACATATATCCAGCAATGGGCTATAGTACATATCATTTGCAGATTTCCTTCTATCAGTGCCAAATATCACATTAAGAGGGTTATATTATATTTGTACATACTCAAGCTAAGATTAGCAAATCAATGTTAGAATGAGTAAAAAATATAATGTGTGAATCATTATCATATGTTATGCATCACGCAATGAAAAGAAGTTAACCCAGTTACCTCTACTATCAACTACAAGTACAAGCTATTAAAGGCAAGCCAATGAAACCAATGCAAGCTTAAGTCTCCAAAGCCACTAAATCTCAGCTGTTTATGGATATCTACAAAGCATAATCATACCATATTGACATCCTTGGTATTACTTAGTTCTTAACATAACTAAAGAGTTTATGCAGCTCCTCCAATCCCTATTTCACTTCCTAACACAAGTTTAAACCTCTAACACAAAGAACCCAACAAGTCATTACACATTCATTAGGTTAGAGGTCTAGGGTATATCACATGCCATCAAAGCCTTTTGTTTAAGATTAAAAAACTCATCATTTTCAACTCAAAATCATGAACTTTGATGATATTTTTAGTATTCATACATTAGTTGTATGGATACCAATAAGCCATAACCCCAATCTTTGTGAATCCCTAAAATCAACCCATAAATCAAGGAAAAAGATTATGAGGAAGTATTTAGAGTCATTACCTTGAGTTTAATTGGTGTCAAAACACCCTCCAAGATCCCAAGATAGAAACCCTAGCAAAGTCTCCACAATGCACTTGAAAACTCCAAGCTTCTAATTTGGGTTCGCTATAACTCACTATTTATAGACTCCATAATGAAGGTTCTAGAGTTTGTGAAAGAATGTTAAAGGTGGCATGGTCATGAACGTTCAAGAGTTTTCGAATGAATGTTCATAAGGCTTCCCAAAATTGATTTCATCATTATTAGGCACAATGAATAATTAAGCACTTTTTCAATGAATGTTCATCATATTCCATTCCACCAACTCGTCATTCTCAAGAGCATATTTGATCATGTTAAACCACTTGAACAATCATTAACCTTCCCATACCTTTATTAAAAATCATTCAAACACATACTTTAATGATCATTAACATTTCCAAACAACATCAAAATGATTCTTAGCAAGGTTTAAGGTGAAAGGTGTTACAAAATACTCAAAACTTAACCATAAAATTCCCTAATTAATCACCTAATAAGACTTAATTAACCATAAAATAAAACTGAACTAGTAGAAATGATTATGATAGATAGAATTAAGCCCTAAATGCTTCGAATATGACTATTTAACGCAAAATAAACATAATTCTAAAGATTTAACCTTGACTTCCACTAAACACCGAATCCGGCTAAAATGTGAAATTGCACTTAAAGATTTGGAATTAACCAAAATCACACTGTAAAAACCCTAAGTGTGAAGGATAAAAATAATGAAAAAATGTGACTTATCAATTCCCCACACTTAAACTTTTGCATTCCTCAGCAAAATGGTCAAAAATTGAGGAAAACCTAGAAAACAAAGGGAAAGCAATGAAAGAAAACAAAAGAAAACCGATTATGCTCAAATCACATGTAGTAGACCAAGTAGTGCATTGATATCTATCAAGTTCAAGTAAATTAAACATGCATAGCAAACCCAAGTGTAATGGTAAAGAGGTTTATCTAGATAGTCCTAAATTAGGGTCTTCATGTTGGGAATCTCAGTACATGCGCAACGGAAAAACATCACTGAATTCCCTCCCATGGATCTGTCAATGTTATTTAGATTAAGATATAGAAAAGAATTTTATCTTTGATACGTGTATTTTTTATTCTTTTCAATGTCGGACCCCAGGAATTGACACGTATGATCAGCTTCCTCTACCTGTATCCACAAGAACATAAGTCCAACTCGAATGGCGTGCTAGCACCTCTGCTTGCAAATGTTAGTATACTTTCTCTGTGCATCCATACATTCTCTCTATTCATCCGTACACTTTCTCTCTCTAAGTGTGCAGTCACTCTAACTCTAGGGTGAGTGGAGAGTCTCTCTTGATTCTCTGTATAATAACCTTAGTCTATATCTATATACAGATAGAGTTTATTATTTGATTAATTTAAATCAAATATTTAAATTAAATTAAATATTAATTAAATAGATTAGTTTAAATTTAAATCTATCTAATAGATTAAATCTAAACTAACTATCTAATCTATATCCGGAATCAAATTTAAATCAAATTCAAATTATTAGTTTAAATTTAAATCTATCACATAGAATTAAATTCAAAACTAATTTATTTAAATTGATTTAAATGTTATATATATTTTGAACTTTATAAAATATATATATACACATTTATTTATAAAATTCATACACCCTAAATTGAACGTTAAATTCATTGAATCTAGACACATATTAGATTCAATGAATCTGCACATTATAGGTCAAATTCGTCCATTCTTGTGCTCAAACCTGCAGGGCTATATGATGTTGGCAGTGGGCCAATAGCACTATTGGATCCACAAGTCACAAGTGGTTTCTAGCAAGACATTGTGACTACCTAAATCATATGAGATTGTTGATCTGATGCAACTGTCATATAACCTTATCTTATCCCTTTTGTCTCACAATATATAGGTCAAGTATAAGGCATGGAAACATCATCCTCATCATACTTGACCATCACTTTCTCATCTCCAAGCAGATTGATAGAACAAATGGAAACTCTTCCATTCGAGCCTGCCATGCATTTTTCAATCTCACTCATTGAGGGGCCCAGATATATATCTCTCCATTAATTAGAGGGACAAATTCCATCTTCACCATTCATCTTTCTCCATATGAATTCCACTATACTCGATCATAGCCTTTATGATCTCCCGATTAAAGGTGATTTTTATGAGATAAGCTTATGACTTGATCCATGTAGCTATCTCATGATAGGTTAATCTAGCACCTGTTCCCTAACAGGTGCTTATGATTTTGATTTGTATCTTCATTCACAATTAATCCATAATTATCAATCAAAATCATACTAGTTTTAGTTCATCATTATTCCCACAAAGATAAATGACTAGGGATATTTAGGATAAAATTATTTATCCAAGGATATTATATTATAAAGGAAAATATGCAAACAAAATAATAAAAGAAAAACACTTTTTTTCATAATAAATTACAATATTCATAATACAATGATTGGCTTAGGCACAATCTCCAACAACTCTCACTTGCAATAGGCCCAATCTTGATGTATCTAATACCCATTGACCTAACATGACGTTTATGCTTTACCTGTGCAAGCGGCTTAGTAAGAGGATTAGCCACATTGTCATCAGTTGGTATTTTGCATATCTTTATATCACCCCTATCAATGATTTCTCTGATGAGATGATATCATATGAGTATGTGTTTGGTTCTTTGATGTGACCTAGGTTCTTTAGCTTGTGCTATTGCACCGTTATTGTTGCAAAACAGATCTATTGGATTTGAGATGGTAGGCATCACTCCTAGCTCAGTGATGAACTTCTTAATCCAAACAGCTTCTTTAGTTCATCTGATGTTACTAGG
Source organism: Adenanthera pavonina (assembly GCA_026686845.1). NCBI lineage: Eukaryota > Viridiplantae > Streptophyta > Magnoliopsida > Fabales > Fabaceae > Adenanthera > Adenanthera pavonina. Next base: position 27,753,763 of record JAIVEN010000008.1, read on the forward strand.
TACTCAGCTTTTGTTGTAGAATCAGCTACAGTGCTTTCCTTGGAACTCTTCCAACTTACAGCTACACCATTCAAATAGAATACGAATCCTGATTGTGATCTAGAATCATCCTTGTCAGATTGGAAACTTGCATCTATGTAACCATTTACAAGAAGCTCGTCATCCAAACCTCCACACACCAAGAATACATCCTTAGTCCTTCTTAAGTACTGCAGAATATTATTGATAGCAATCTAGTAATTCTCACCCGAATCTGATTGATATCTACTAGTCATGCTCAAGGTATATGAGATCCGGTCGAGTACACAACATGACATACATAATATATCCAATTGTCGAGGCATATGGAATCTTGCTCATGCGTTCTCGCTTATATCGTGAACAAGGACACTAAGCTTTGCTGAGATTGATGCCATGAGACATGGGTATGTAACCCCTTTTTGAATCTTACATACTGAATCTATGTAATACTTTGTCTATGTAAGTACACTGACTTAGGCCGATTAGCCTCCTGGATCTATCTCTATAGATCTTAATCCCTAGGATATAGGTGGCTTCTCTTAAGTCTTTCATTGAGAAACACTTTCCTAACCAAGTCTTGACATTCTGCAAGGTAGGAATGTCATTCCTAATGAGTAGGATGTCATCAACATAAAGCATTATAAATACAATCATGCTCCCAATAACCTTCTTGTAAACACAAGGTTCATCAACAATTTAGATAAATCCAATCTCTTTGACTACTTTGTCAAAATGTTGATTCCAACTATGAGATGCTTACTTCAATCCATAAATGGATTTTTGAAGCTTGCAAGCCTTCGTAGAATCTTCTGGAGATACAAAATCTTCAGGTTGTGTCATGTACACATCCTCAAGTAGCTTCCCATTAAGCAGTGTTTTTTTGACATCCATCTACGAAATTTTATAATCATAGTACGCTGCAATGGCAAGAAGGATCTTAACTGATTTAATCATGGTGACTGGTAAAAAGGTTTCATCATAGTCTACACCATGAGTTTGCTTGAATCCTTTTGAAACCAATCGTGCTTTGAAGGTATGCACTTGGCCATCCATGTCAGTTTTCTTTTTAAAAACCTAGTTGCACCCAATAGTTGTTATACCTCAGGTGAGTCAATCAACGTCTATACCTTATTATCATACATGGATTGCATCTCAAACTTCATGGCATGTAGCCATTTTTCAGAGTTAGATCCCATTATGGCCTCTTGATAGGTGGTTGGCTCTTCTTGATCCAAGAGTAAAGCATCACGACTATCAGTTAAAAGAAATCCATATCTTTGAGACTGATGTCATGTTCTATAAAACAGTCGTGGGCCTTATGTTACTTGAGTAGGCTCATCAACTTGTTGTGAGTCTTCTCATTCTTCCATCTTTGGCTCAATGCGATTTTGTGGCTCTCGAGCTTCTTTGAGATTTATCATACTCCCACTGGTTCCATTAGAGGCAAACTCTCTTTCTAGAAAGATACAATTCCAAGCAATAAACATTTTATTCTCAGTGGGATTGTATAAGTAGTATCCCTTAGTTTCCTTGGGAGACCCCACAAAAAAGCATTTTATAGATTTGGGTGTTAACTTATCTAAGGCTTGTTGTTTAACATATGCCTCACATCCCCAAATTTTGAGAAAAGACAAACTAGGCTTCTTTCCAGTCCATATCTCATATGGGGTTTTTTCAACCGCCTTAGATGGAACACAATTTAGTGTGAACGCAGCTATTTCTAATGCATAGCTCCAAAAGGATGGTGGAAGATCTGTTTGACTTATCATAGATCGAATCATATGTAATAGGGTTCGATTCTTTTATTCAGAAACACCGTTCCATTATGGTGTTCCTAGTGGAGTTAATTGTGAGACAATTCCCTAATTTCTAAGATGGTCAATAAATTCTTGGCTCAAATATTCACCACCTTAATCAGATCGAAATGCTTTAATAGATTTGCCAAGTTAATTTTGTACCTCATTTTGTAAAGTTTTGAACATTTCAAAAGATTCAGATTTATGTCTCATTAGATAGATATATTCATATCTACTAAAGTCATCTATAAAAGTAATGAAGTACATGTGACTACTTCTAGCACTAGTACTAAGCAGACCACATACATCGGTATGTATTAAGCCTAATAAGTTAGTGGCCCTTTCACTATGCCCAATAAAAGTTGCCTTTGTCATCTTTCCCAATAAACAAGATTCGCAAGTGTCAAATGATTCAAAATCAAAATGAATTGAGAAGTTCATCTTGATGGAACTTTGAGATGTGTTTCTCATTTATATGGCCTAGATGACAGTGCTATAGGCAGGTCAGATTCAAATCATTTGATTTGATTCTCTTGGTAGTTACATTATAGATATGTTCCTTATTAGGAGCTTTAAGGTTCAAATAGTAATGACCATCATGCAAATCTCCATCTGCATAAAAGATGCCATTAAAATAAATAAAGCAATTTTTATTCCTAATAATTGAAGTAGAACTTTACGTATCTAAATAAGAATGTGAAAAAATGTTCTGACTCAAAACAAGAACATAATAGCAATTGTTCAAAATTAACAAAAGTCTACTGGGCAAAACTAATTCATAAGTGCCTGCGGTTAAATCAGCAGCTCTTGCTCTATTTCAAACTCGTAGGTTTATTTCACCCTTTTTCAGCTTCCTACTTCTTTTGAGACCCTGTATATTTGTACAAATGTGAGTTCCACATGCAGTATCTAATACCCATGTAGGAAAAGTAGAAAGATTAATTTCTATAACATAAATACTGGAAGTTGTAACACCTTACTTTTATCTATATCCTTCCATATATTATAGTATATACAATGTCCAAATAGCTCATATTAAAAGCTTGAACCATTAATAGAACCAAAATATTTAAAGAAAAAAAAACGTGGTACTATTCATTTGATTCTCAAGTTTTCTGGATGAATTTTGAAAAATCATAACTTAATCCAGAAAAATCGTATCAATGTGGTTCAAGTCTCTAAATGAATCTAGAAACATGATATACAAGATAAAAATATGAAAAACCTGACCAATTAGTAGAGTTTATTGCTCAAACTTATACTGTACAAATGGTCATTTCTCTCTTTTCAGGATTTTGGCCATAACTTTAAAAATTCATATCTAACTCTATACTAAGAAAAATCATGCATTCTATACTCCATTGAAAAGATATATATGTCTACTTACCTTCATATTTTTCTTATACATTTATTTTGTCTAGACAGGGCACAACATCAATTTGAATCACTAGGAATCAGAATATCACTTTTTCTGGAATAGTCTTGAGAAAACTTGTATATCTCCCATTGTACAGCTCCAATTGATCTCAAACCAGTGGCATATTAACCTCAAAAGATAAATATTTTCATAAAGTTAAGCCAATGAATTTTTTGGAGCTCTGTACGATTTTATATCACTTTTCAAAAAGAAGTAATATATTCAGTAAAATTCGTAGCCTTCACATCACTGTCCAGTTTTGATCCTGAACTTTAAAATTTCACTATAAATCGTGCATATATCCAAATTAAGTGTTCTTTAGTTCATTGGAAAGCTTGTTCTCTCTACTTTTAGAGTATATATAACACTTGACTTACTTTCTCTGTTTTGGTCAAACAGTGTTGACTTCACTTTCATGGCTACAAAATGAACTTCTAGCAATATAACATGGCAAGAAGACTTCATAACAAGCTCACATGATCATTCCATGTTTTAAATCCATACCAAACATTTCATAATGCTCATAAGGACATAATAGCACAATGGCACAGATCTAAAAGAATATACATGGTTTTATAAATAATCTCAAAATATACACTTATAGCTTGAAAACACCATCAAACATCATTCTCTTCTTCATTCTCCTTGCCTTTTCTTTGGACTCCTTTGCCATAGCTTGTGCCTAGTCATTTGGGATACTTGAGGGGATGAGATTGGGGGCAATCTCAGTATCAAGTTACATTTTATGCAATTATGTTAATCATGTCAAATAAATCACATTTGATCACATTTAGTCACATCAATCATATTTAAACAATAAATTGCCACATTGGTCATAAAAAAATTCGGCAGCATAACGGTTTAGAAAATAGACATCCCAGGGAATAAAACCCCTCATTTAACAGCCAAGACCAATCAAAGAAATCACAATTGCAATGTGGCAACACAATTTAATCATAGAAAGACAATGAAAGAACATAAAGCAAGAATATGAAACTTAGCTACCTTGAAGCATTCCTTTGGCTTTTCCTCTTGAATCTAATGCTTCACCACTTGGTTCCACCTCCTTCAAGAACTTACTTGGGCTTTATCAATTCCTAATACACCATCAAACACTCACTTTATTCACTAGTTTCATGAGTTACTTCTTAAAGACTTCACAAAACCCTAGAATTTCATTTTCTTCACCTTAAGCTTTTTATTTAACCGAATACTTGCTCTTAAGGTTTTGGACCATAGGGAATCCATTTTTAGCATCAAATTAATGAAATTCCAAATCCTTCCATCATATTAAACTTACCCAAATCAAGGGTTTAGGAGGAAGAATGGAATTTTTTCAAAAATTGCTTTATAACCTTCCAAAACTTATTTCTTTCACTATATCTCATACTTTCTCTAAACTTTATTGCATAAAACCACTTCCTTTCTTAAATCCATATCCAAACTGAAACTAAACAGCAATTGGGAAGGAGGAAAGCTCAAAGAAATAGCCATAAACTACTTAGAAACTTGAAGGAAAATCACTTAGAATTAAAAGGAGAATTCTTGCCTTTTTCTTGAATTTTTTCTTCTTCTTTTCTTCATTCCTTTTCTCCTTCTCATTTTCTCCTTCTCCTTTGGTGTTTTCAGCTGCCTCACCTTCCTTTATTTATGCTAGAGTCGGTCCAAAAGGGAGGGTATAAATAAAGAATAAGAATCCACCAATTGATGTCATGTGTCCATTGTTGAATCTTGATTGAAAAGTTAAGAAAATGTGAGGAAATATTAAAATAATCTCAATATCCCCATGTGCAGATTAGGTCACGAAATTGTGCAGCTTTTTTGTCCATAAATTTCAGATTTTTACTTATCCAGATATATCCTGAACCGGTCTAGACAAATAAAGTTACTTTAGCAGTATAATTTACTATTATTGGGATACTAATTATAATTATATTGGGATATAAAATTACCATAATATACTTATCCCAATTGGTCCAAATATAAGACCCACACATTTTTCTTGAATGAATACTGCTTCTTTCTGCAGTCCAGCCTGACATTTATCAGGTAAGATATTAATATTAAATCATAATTACCCAATAAATATTATTTTGATCTTAATAAATTCCATACTATATTCCATTGGTCTTAGCTCTTTGAGAGCTTCATTTTGACTATAATTTTTCATATTTACAAAAATGCCCTTGACCTGGGACACATTTATAATTTTTAAAACTTTTGGGTAATTAGGTGTAGTTTTCCCCAAATTCATAAAATTTGTTTCAATTCCTTAGTAAGTCCACCGCCTTTCTTCTCTCTCTTTTTTCTTTTTTTTTTTCCTTTTCTTTTTTTCCCCAGGGATAAAATAGTCATTTTCTCATCTTTCCTTTTGACCAAGATAATTGACCTCTTTGCTTTATATTATATAAAACGATGTATATCTGTTTTTGCAAATTCCTTATAGACTTTTAGTTATCTAATATTTTAGAGATGTTACAGAAGTAATAGCCCCACTATTCTTCTTTTTCTTTAGATCTTCCATGTAGAGCTCACAGTTCCTCTTCCAATGACCAGGCCCATTGCAAAAAGAAATAGAGTCCTTCCTTGAGAGGCTTTGCCTTCTTGGCTTCAGGCTTGGATTTGGACTTGGGCTTGGGCTTGTCTTGCTCCCTGGACTTATTGTCCAGGCCTTTTCTCTTTCCCTTGCCCTTGCCTTTCTTTTTTATTCCTTTTCCTTTCTGAACCATTAAAACATTGCTTGGCTTTGTCTTGATGTTTTGCTCAGTAGTCTTAAGCATTGCATGCAGTTCATAAATTGATTTCTCCATGTTATTCATATTATAGTTCTTGACAAACTGGTCATAACTCTCCGGGAGTGAGTTTAAGATCAAATCTGTAGCTAACTCCTAGGTTATAGGAAATCCAAGCCTTTCAAAGTGATCAATGTAGCCTTTTATCTTCAAAACATGAGCGCTAACTGATGTACCCTCAATCATTTTGCAAGAATGTAAGGCTTTTGTGGTTTCAAACTTTTCTTGCTAAGCTTATTGTTAGAACATTTCCTTGAGATGCATAATCATCTCATAAACTTCCATATGTTCCAGATCTCTCTAAAGTTCTGGGGATCATGGTGGCTAGCATCAGGCATCCTACATCCACAAAGTCATTGAGATGCTTATTATAGGCATCCTTTTAGGCTCTTGGAGCATTGATTGCAAGCTCCTCAGGAATGGATTCATTTAGGACATATGACTTTCTTTTCTACCTGAGAACAATTCTCAAGTTCCTAAACCAATCAAGAAAGTTGGTTCCATTAAGTTTGTCCTTCTCAAAGACAAATCACAACAAAAGTGTAGTAGAGTTATTTGTCAACATTTTCTACAACAAAATATGCAAAATCAAGTTAATAATTTCCCACTAAAAATTAACCCTCAATTTAGTTTAGTAGGCTAAGACCCATATTTCACTTAATAGTAAGTCCGCTTTAGCAAGACGCTTAAAATTAAGTTATTTAGGTAGGTAACTTATTTACCAATTACATCAAATGCAACTCTAAGATCTTTATGGGATCCTATCATTATATGACCTATCATGTTTAATCTCATCTAATACCTTGAGACCCAAAACTGTTTTGATAGTCTCAATTAAGTCATATCATCATGAACCTTTATGATTATCACCATTACCTAAACTACCTCACGAAGATAACTTAAGTGTATCCCAATTTGGTGGATTCTACATTTAGGCGATCAAAGCCTTGACAGGTGTTCATAAATGGGTGGCATTTACACTTAAAATTTAATTCGAGGGATTTTATTATATTGTTGTTATTCATACATCTAGTCATCACATGAACATATATCATGGTAGCATCCTATACATGCATATGATCTCATCATAAAACATAAAATAAATGTATCATAATATGGCTCATCTAACCTATATCCTCCCAAACCAATGAAAAAATTCTTCTAATATAACACTTATATACATAAAGAAACCTTGATTGAACATTCGAGGGGAGTGAGGTGAGAAGAGAATGTACATCTAGAATATAGAGAGAGGCATGACATGTAGGCCGTATTTAAAACCACAATATCATTCTAGGGCCATATCATGCACCATACCCACCATTTTAAATAAATCACATGTATATCACAAACATCTAATCTAATATGAAAAGTTATAAACTTGTGATTTTAGTGTTAAATTAGATTATGTTGCGCTAGATTAGATAGCCATGGCACCAAACTTATACAAAACAGAAACAGATTTAAACTAACCCTAACATGTTTTGCATCAAATTATACGAATTAAACAGAATTATACGAAATAGATTTGAAAAACTGAATTATATACAAACCAGATTTCAATCACGTCATACATATCACGTATCATATACAAAACAGAAACATAATTAGACCTAATTGAGTTCACACACATATACAGAAATAGATTCGCATCATATACAAAAAAACCCAAAGGATTTGATTAAATAGATTCATAATTGATTTAGAGAACGAATTAAGCATCATGATTCTCACATACATATATCACATATATGATTGGCAGATTCAAAGACTTAATCTTTAACATCCATAATTCGCATACATATATCACATATATGGATATTATATTCACAATCAAATTGAAAACAGATTTTAAAACAAATTGGACAAAATATAATTCACACACATATCATATATGTAATCATATTCACTCAAGAACTCAATTTAAACAATCATTGACGGGACTCTGATGCCACTATTGGGAATCTCGGTACACATGCAGTAGAAAAACATCACCAAATTCCCTCCCATGGGTCCATCAATATTGTTTAGATTGAGATGTAGAAAAGAATTTTACCTTTAGTGCGTGTATTTTTTATTCTTTTCAATGTCATACCCCAGGAATTGATACGTCTGATCAGCTCCCTCTACTGGTAACCACATGAACGTAAGTCCAACTTGAACGGCGTGCTAGCACCTCTATTTTGAAATGTTTGTACACACTCTCTCTCTCTGTGTGTCTACACGTTCTCTCTGTTCATCCATACACTTTCTCTCTTTAAGTGTATGGCTATTCTATCTCTAGGGTGAGTGGAAACTCTCTTGATTCTCTGTATAATAACCTTACTCTATATCAATATATAGATAGAGTTTATTATTTGATTAATTTAAATTAAATCAAATATTAATTAAATAGATTAGTTTAAATTTAAATCTATCTAATAGATTAAATCTAAACTAATTATCTAATCTATATCTAGAATCAAATCTAGATCAAATTCAAATTATTACTTTAAATTTAAATCTGTCACATAGAATTAAATTTAAAACTAATTTATTTAAATTGATTTAAATGTCATATATATATTTCAAACCTTATAAAATATATATATATATCAAATATATATACACATTTATTTATAAAATTCATACACCCTAAATTGAATGTTAAATTTATTGAATCTAGACACATATTAGATTCAATGAATCTGGATATTATAACTCAAATTGGTCCATTCTTGTGCTCGAACCTGCAGGGCTATATGATGTTGGCAGTGGGCCAATAGCACTATTGGATCTACAAGTCACAAGTGGTTTCTAGCAAGACATTGTGACTACCTAAATCATATGAGATTGTTGATCTGATGCAACTGTCATATAACCTTATCTTATCCCTTTTGTCTCACGATATATAGGTCAAGTATAAGGCATGGAAATGTCATCCTCATCATACTCGACCATCACTTTCTCATCTCTAAGAAAATTGATAGAACAAATGGAAACTCTTCCATTCGAGCCCTGCCATGCATTTTTCAGTCTCACTCATCGAGAGGCCCTGATATATATCTCTTTATTAATTCGAGGGACAAATTCCATCTTAACCATTCATCTTCCTCCATATGAATTCTACTATGCCCGATCATAGCCTTTATGATCTCTCGATTAAATGTGACTTTTGACTATGCCAAAGCATAGTGTTCCCCATGTAGAAAGTCATGGTGGTCTCAGGTCTGAGGGCTCAGTGACATAGTTATATAAGAAAAAGAAGGGATCATATAACAAAAGGGGAAAGATAGACAAAGCAAATCGAAATAAGTAGCTAAACTCTCTAAACCTTTAAGAACAACAACTTGTAATAGTATGAATAATGCAAACTACCTAGGCCTTATTTGACTACTATAAATTGCAACAAACTAAATCAACCATCTTTCTTTCTTTTGCTTTTCTTATTCTCTTCTCATTTATTTTCCTCTATTTTCTTTCTTTCTCTCTTTTTTTCCTTTTTTTTTGTTTGGGTACTTTTACACACCATCCTAACTTTTATTCCATGAATATTTTTAAACTTTTTCTATCTTTTTTTTCTCAACAAGAAAAGAAGAAATAGACTATACAATGAATGAAACAACTAATGGCCCAAGAGAATGAAATAGTATGCAATCACCCAAACTAATCATGATGCATGATTTTAATAACTAAAGAGCTCAACCAACGAGGTAGGAAATAATAGAATGATATGAATGAAAGGGAAAAAGGTTATGAAAGAAAAAACATGGACTCAAATGGGCTAAACAATAGATATAACTTATAATACAGGCTAGCTATTTAGTTCTTGCTAATGAATGTCGTAAGCATTTTCATGCAATGCAAATGACATGTAATGCAATCTGAAGCAAGACAAAAAGCCAAGTTCTAAATTGGAATTCTAGTGGAATGTACACACAGAATAGAAACAATGGGCTAAAAATTCTCAAATGAGTAAATGACCTTTACTTAGAATCTACTTGGACTAAATAGATTGTCATTCTATTTAGAAATGCAATATATATCTAATCAACCCTTCATATCAAGATATCAATGCAAAAAATCAACATAAAATAAGCAATTCTAACATAAAAACACCTTATTTTTCCAATTTTCCAAAAAAAAAATCAAATTTTTATGGGTTGTTGAAAAACTTTTTTAAAAGCTAAAAACAATAACATATCTTCCTACACTTAAACACATAACAAAAACCAAAGCATAAAACAACTCACATGAAAGCATGCAAATCCTGAAATAACAAAAACATATACCCCCCCCCCACTTATCCCTTGCACTATCTCCAATGTAAGTTCAGCACTCAATCTAGTGGAACAATAAGGTAAAAGTGAAAGGAAAGCATATGACCTGCTACAATCATAACCATCCAACATAATAAAAATGCCATCCAACTATCTCTCTTTATTCAACTGGAGGTCACATGAAAGCATTATCGAGATTTACTTCCCACACTCAAAATTCTTCTTGCTCTTCAAGACCCTCAAAAACATGTCTAGTACATTTGCAGTTTTTGCAAGAATCCACCTAAATCTTGTAAGAATAGTAAACAAATTTCAAGTGGTAATTTGGGGATTAGATATAGACCAATTGGAGTAGCTGAACTAGGATAAATCTCTATGTGGTTTCTCTCTATCTCTACTCTTTACTTTCTTGTGATTAATAGTTTTTGGCTTTGGCACTATTTTATTGTTTTTTTTCTTTGTTGGCAAAAATTTGAAAAGCCCAATTCACCCCCTCTTTTGCTATCAGCTATTCCAACAAAATAATCAAACAAGAATGCTCCTATCAATAATCACAACCACAAATTAATAAAATGACAATCACATATATACAATCTCGGCCAAAATCTAACAAATTTATCTAACTTATGCTAATCTCTAATCACAATCTATAATGAAATCCCAAATTTACCTATACTTAACCACATTTGAACACAAGGATGGAACCTATGCCACAAGGAGAATGGAAGAAGTGAGTATCAACTAACAAAAGGTCTTTCACGACAACAAATGGGGGAGAAAAGACAAGGGAGAAGCTAGATCCAAAAATGTATCAAAACATTGCAAAGTTCTATCTTCTTCCATAAATAAGGCAAACAGAAACCCCCAAACAATATTAAGTCCTAACATCCAATGATGTGTGTTTGAATCAACACGATTAAATAAGAGTGTAGTACACACTTTTGAATTTTTTAATTATTGCTTTTTACTAAGCTATCATTGGCCATGAATCTTGACTTCCTCACCTGCTATCCCAAAAACTTCAATGCTTTCATGTTCGATCATTACCATTAGGTGTAATAGAGAATGTAACATCTTATTTTTATCTATATTTACCCATATATTATAGCATGTATAATGTCCAAATAGCTCATATTAGGAGCTTGAACCATTAATAGAACCAAAATATTTAAAATAAAAAAATGTGGTACTATTCATTTGGTTCTCAAGTTTTCCAGACAAATTTTGAAAACTCATAACTAAATCCATAAAAATTGTATCAAGGTGGTTCAAGTCTCTAAATGAAGTTAGAAACATGTCTACAAGGGAGAAATATGAAACTTGCCTTTAACCAGACCAATTCATACAATTTATTGCTCAAACTTATACTGTACAAATGGTCATTTTTCTCTTTTTCAGGATTTTGGCCATAACTTTAAAAATTCATATCTAACTCTATACTGAGTCAAATGATTCATTCTCTATTCCTTTGGAAATATATGTGTATCTACTTACAGCCATATGTTTCTTATACATTTATTTAACTCGTACAGGGTATGGCACCATTTTTAAGCGCTAAGAGTCAGAACAGAACTTCTAATGGAACAGTTTTGGGAAAACATGCATAACTCTTACTATATAGCTCCAATTACTTTGAAACTAGTGGCATATTAAATATAAAACATAGATATTTCTCTACATACAAATCACTAAATTTTTGGAGCTCTGTACAATTTTATACTAAATTTTAAATTGAATGACACTTACAGTGAAATTCTTAGTTTTCTATAACCTGCCTAGTTTTAGGCTTCAATTTTAAAAATACACCATAAATCTGAAACATGCCCAATTTAGGTGATCGTTCTCTCTTTGGAAAGCCCTCATTGTCTAGTTTTCAAAAATATATGACACTCATAGGTTACATCACATTTCGAATAAACAGTAACTAAATAACTGATAGATGTGCATATTGGCAAGAATTTGTCATAACTATGCAAAAGTGAATACATACAATATATACATCACTCAAACTTGTTCATCTTGGTTCATGCCATTCTCATAACAGCTGAAGGGACTCAAAAGAGAATGATGGCAGCAAAACTTAGCTTCACAAAGGCACATATGATTTTATATACCATTACAAGAAAGCAAGTAACAATAGCAATTATAATTCTAGACATCCATAGTCTTCTCCTTGCTTCTTGTCTTCTTGGTGGCCTTGCCATCCTTGGAATCTAAAATTTTAGGATACTTGAGGGGGTGAGATTGGGGACAATCGCAATAGCAAGACACATTCCACACATTACATTATCAAGCAAGTTATGAAAACATCATAAAAATCATGCTTAAAACATTTAACATCATATTGTTCATGAAAAATTTGGCAGCATAACGACTTAGAAAATGGACATTTTGGGGAACAAAAACCCTCATTTAAATAGCCAAATCAACCAATCAAATAAGAGAAAAACAATATGGCACATATCAAAGCAATAACATAGCAAGATAACAATAAAATGCAAGAATGGAACTTAGCTACCTCTTGATGTACCGCTTATACCACTTGGCTTTCCTCTTGAAACCAATAATCCCTCTAGCTTTCTCAAGTCCCTAAACATCATTAAACACTTACTCAAGTCACTAATTGCATGGCTAATCACAAAAAGCTCTCATAAAACCCTAAATTTCCAAACTTTTTATCTTAAGCTCTATCTTTGAGCCAACACTAGTTCTTAAAGTTTTTGGCAATGGGGAATCCATTTTTGTCATCAAATTAATGAAATTCCCACCTTAATACACACTAACGGTCCAGCAAAAATCTGTCTCTAAGGAGGAAGAAATGATTTTCATGCAATTTACCTCAAATCTTTGCAAAACCTTGTTCTTTCAATTATATCATGGCTTCTATCATGTTTTATGCATGAAAAATTACTTCCTTCCCTCCCCTGGTTAGGCCAAAACTAAGGCAAAAGAGAGAGGAGAGGAGAACCCCATGGATTCATGCTAAACAATTTAAGACTTAAAGTAGAACCACTAGAAGTTTGGAAGAGGAAAACTTACCTTTGCTCTTATGTTTTCCTTCTCTCTTTTCCTCCTCTATTCTTTTTCCTCTTTCTTTATGTTTCAGCTGCTGTCACTTTCCCCTCCTTATGCAGCACGCGAATCAGCCCAAGGAGAGAGGATTTATCTAGCTTAATAACCATAGTTTATTAACTTGGCTTGAGTTGAGTTAAATCTCAAAACTTAATCATTAAGTTTTACTCATTTAATAATTAAATATTGTAATTCTCCCATATGATGCAGCTGCTGTACGTGGACTAATTGAAAGAGGAAATAGGGAATTAACTCACCCATTAACCATGGTTACTTGCATGGTTAAGTTACTTTTTCCAACTATGGTTGGTTAACTAACTTGGGTTAACTAAAAACTTAGCAATTAAGTCTCCTAATTTAGTCACATGTGGCTGACTTGTGGCGTCATATGGAGGAGAGTTTATTTCCAAAATATAGTATATTTCTTCCAGTCCAGTAATACCTTATATTGATTATTTTATACTTAGACAAGTAAAGTTACTTTTTGTAGTATCAAATCACTTTAGGGATATAGGACATAACTATATTAGGATCTATATTTATCTTAATATTTTGTCCCAATTAGTCTAAATGTGAGGCCCACACATTTTCCTTTTACTTTATTTACCTTTTTGTGGGGCCCACAATGCCTTTTTTTGGGTATTATGCACTTTTTGACATTCGGCACTATAGTTTTTTTTATTCTTGAACATTAACCCTCAGTGCTATATGCCATTAGACTCGTCTCGTTGAGAGCTTCATTTTGATAGTAATTTTGAATATTTACAAAATTACCCCTGACTTGGGGTAAAATTATAATTTTTTATTCTTTTGGGTCATTAACTGTAGTTTTCCTCAAAATATTTGACTTTTTAACCACACCTGTTCTTCTCTTTTTTTTTTCCCCTCAAGGTCAAAATTGTCATTTTCTTATTTTTTTCATCTAACCGAGAAAAATGACCTCTTTACCCAATTTCATGCAAAATCATGCATATCCGTTTTCACAAATTCTTTATGCATTTTTAAATATCTAGCATTTTAACAATGTCACAGAGAACCTAAGCAGCAAGAAGCTTTGGTAACAAGAAGATGAGTGAATCACCAAGGAGACCAATGGCAAAACTTAGATGGCAGTAAAGTGAAGGGTTGAGGGTTTATCTGTAGGAGGTAATGATAGTCTGAAGGAGTTGTAGGTATTATAGGGATAAATCGAAGGCATCCATGTAATAGAGGGAGCTCATAAAAAAAACAATACCTTTAGGTCAGGTTAGACTAATTGGTCCAAAGGGTTAGCTTGGAACCTAGTTTGACCTGGCACTATAATTATTAAGCCAACTTGCAATCTATCTTGTTTTCCTTTTTAACCCATCCTAATCTAACCAAGTTGGATTGGGTTGGGTGGTTCAATACATAGCCTTACATTTATCATATAAAAATGGGAAATCAGAAAAATATTAGGAGGATAGTGATTTGGTGAAACTTACAAATATGATGATAGTTCTTTAGTATAGATTGGAGAACCCTTGAGAAGATAGCTATTACAATGAAGAGAAGGAGGAATTTCTATCTTTATATATGTTGAGAAATGAGCACTATTCATAAGAAGACTACTATGCAATTTTATTTTTAAATTTGAATCAATAATTTTTGTGAAATAAGTGTAATATCCTGAAATTTGGACCCCTATATTTGTTGACGAAAAGGATATGTGCCATGCAGGCTATACTAACTAGCAGAATCTAAACCTAGACAATGCTCTAGAAGGATTTGCAATGCCTTAGAATAAGAAGAAAGTTCAAAAATATAAAAAGAAGACAGGGAAACTATTAAAAAAATGAATGAATGAATGAATGAGTAGGAAAGAACAGTATTTATGTGATCAAATGAAGTAGTATTCTTGTATTGATCATGGAAGCAAGGAAATATTAAAAGGAGCTGAAGAGATTTTAATATAAATATGTGGGTCTTGTGAAGATTTTATTGGGTCTAAACTCTCTTAATTAGGTCTAAGAGAAAGAGATGAAGACTTAGAGCCCAAAAGAGTATGTCTTATCATTCTTAAGCCCAAAGAAAAGAAAGAAGTAAGATGAAAGTTGAGAACAGATACTCTGGAATAAGGATGTTAAATTACCCAAAGGTCAAAGAGATATGTTAAAAAGAAGTTAAATGCTAGTACTATCTAAGTCTAAGACTAGCTTTAACATACAAAATCCCCTCAAAACTTAAAAGTTAAATGTGCTTGAGTAGGAGAAATATTATGATGGATCTAATAGGAAAGTTAGGTATGAAAATAACCTTGTATTAAAAGGTTATCAATTAGGCATAGTCACAATTTATTGAACTAAAATTCTATTTTACGCCTATAAAGTTATAAAAAATCTTTACTCATGATTTGTGATTTAAGAATGCATGAAAATATGAATAAAGGGAATTTTGGATATTTATGAGGTTAACGAGAATTTATATGATTTTATGCAGAGATTATTGGACCAAAAGAATTATTATTGGGCTTAACATGTTTATTGAATATTTTATTGGAAATTTGGACCCTAGAAAGGGTAAAATGGTAATCTTAACAAGTTGGGCCTTCTTTCATAATTAATGAAAAGTTGGGTCTAGAGCGTAATTACATTGGATCCCTAACTATGAATATTTTTAAAATTTATTTTCAACAAGAATTATATTAAGAGAAACATTTCAGAACATTGGGTCTGTAATGTGGCATTTTAGATTAATATGGAAGCATAATTAAAGTGTCTGAGTGAAGTTAATGCTCTATGTCAAAGTATGATTTATGATTAATTTAATTTGATATGTTGAAGTTTGGAAATGGTTAAGTATTAATATGGTTGTTAGAATGGATTCAAGTTTATCCGCTCTCTAGTTTAAGGATAAATTAAGCTTTGAGACAAGACTAATTGCACATAATTTGGTTAAGTATGGAAGGAGCTATGGCCTATTGAAGTTGATGGACCAAAATTGGAAAAATTAGAAAGTAACCAAATGAATAGCAAAGTTTGTGAAATAAACTGTATCTATTGGCACTTTGGATTTCCATATTTTTATTTTTTTTTTGTAGAGAATTGAATGAGCTTCAATTTGGAACTTGAAACAACTCAAAATGTTTTTTCAAGAATTAGTTATAATTTTTTAAAATTGAGCAAAAAATTGAAGGTTACCAAATGATTAGTAACTGACAAGGAAATTTTTTTGTTTTGATATTTTTGTAAGTTCAAGCTTTCAAATCCTCTCTAAATGGTCTCATTAGAAGTTTAAAACATGGGAAATGTCCGTAGAAGTTAAAGTGTGACAATGAGCATGGTTCATAAGCCATGCAATGAACACAGGCAAGGGAAAAGAGTCATGAAGGAGAATCAAGTTTTATGTTTATCTTTTGAAAGATAATTTAGAAGTTACTCATGCTATGTAAAAATATATTGTCACACCCGAAAATGCGACGCGGATGGAGCAGGAAAATGAAAAATAAAAAGAAAAAGAATGAAACGGGCCTGCCTGACGAAAGGCTAGTTTCGGGGGGAGTCGTCACCAAAATTTTGAGGGAAATTTTGGAAAACCGAAAGAAAAAAAAACAAAAAAATAGATAAGGATGGTTTGCGAATCAGAGTTGGGTTCGGGAGTACGATTGTGAGTGGAGAAGGTGTTAGGCACCCCCACAACACCCGTTCTTAAGAACGGTTACCTTAGGTTGATCATGCAATTTTTATGACTTTTTACAAATTTATTTTAGTTACCCTTTTTACCATTCACATGCAAAAATAAAAAAAATGTAAAAAAGAAAATGAAAATACGAAAAAGTTGAAAAAATAAAATAAGAGGAAAATATTATTTATTTACAAAAGTGGACTTGACCCAGAATGAGAGTCTGGGGCCTACGTACCATGCGATAGGGATCAAAGTCAACGTAGTTCGGACTAAAAATGCATGTTACTAGGTTGATATTTTTTATTTTATATATTCTTTGAAAAGAGAGGTTTATAGAAAATAATTTGTCTTTCCACAAAGAAAACAATTTTTAGAATTGGTCAGTGTGTTTTAATTTGTAAAAGACGGATTAATTTCCATTATTTACTCTTTCCATTTATTTATATATTTTTTGGTCATTTTTTTTGTTCTACAAAATCAATTCCTAAAAATAAAGAATGAAAACAATTTTATTTTCGCAAAATAAAACCAATTGGCTCATGTGGTGACTTTATCACTTACATTTACCCATTGATACCTAAATGTCCATGGCGGTGTCACTCAAGACAAAAGGTATAAGAAGAGGTTGAAAAACAAATAATTTTTTGTACAAATGATTTTTTTCTTTTCTTTTTATTATAAAAATAAAATCGCATAAGATCCCTTTAACGCATATTTATTTATTTAAAATGAAAACAGTAAGAAGAATTTAAAATGATCATTACATATATTTTTGAAGAAAGATAATCAGTATATGTGGTGACTTTATCACTCACAAGTTACTGATCAGTATTTAAATACCCGTGGTGTTACCACTCGGAAAATGCAATTAAATTCTTTTTTTTAATACTTGAAATGATTCAAAAAGAGTTTAAAATAGAACTGCTACTTATATTTTTTTATTTTCCAAACTTAATTTTACAACAAAATCAAGCAGCATATATGGTGACTTGATCACTCATAATTTGCTGATTTACGCTTATATACTCACGGTATTACCACTCGGAGTAGAAAATACTAGAAGGAAAATTTTAAATAAAAATCAAACAGCATACATGTTGACTTAATCACTCATAATTTGCTGATTTACGCTTATATGCTCACGGTGATGTCACTCGAGGCAAAAGGCAAAAAGGACTTAAAAGAATAAAAGTGAAAAAGTGAAATCATTTTTATATTAAACTATAAAAAATAAATAGAATTATGGTTGTTTTAAAAAAGAAAAACGAAAAAAAAAGAATTTAAAAATTTGACTTTATATATATATATATATTCATATATTATTTATTTTTATTTATTTATTGGTTTTACGTATATATATTTTTTTTAGAAAAAGAATCAATCAGGATCTATGGTGACTTTATCACTCACAGCTCACTAATTAACACCTAAATGCCCACGGTGTTACCACTCAGAACATAAAGGTAAAAATAAAAATTTGAAATAAAGGACTCTCATTGAATTATTTATTTTCACTTTTAATAAACACAAAACCATTGGTACTCGTAAAAATAAAATAAAAATAAAATTTAACCAACGTTTATACCATGGCAACTCCTCACTCACGGTATAATTGATTGACACTCTATAGGCACATGGAGAATTGGTCCCTCGTGGCAGACTCTAAAATCGAGACCAACAGGACAAAGCAACGCGCACTCGTGTTTAATCAAGGATTTTTATATTAATCAAATCAAGAACATAGCATGATAGCTTAGGTAGTCAATATCCCACAGTACACACCATTTCAAAATTTATTATATCCTCCAGTCCCCCTTTAGAAGTATGCATTGGTGAGATAATATGTTTAAAATTTAAGATAAGTTACACATGACTCCAGAAACCCTTTTGGTCCCACATCTCAGACTAAAATAGTAACCATATGCATATCATAGAGTACGTGTATATACATATACTTATCTATATATATGGAGGCATACTTTTCAATCAACAACCCCATTTGACTGGACATTAGGAGGAGGATTGATGGATTCAATGCACAATATAAAGATGGAGAAGTTTAAAATGTTAAAGAGCAATATATTCCAAAATGAACAATGATCATTCCTGGCAGCGCAAACTTCCCCACTACATCCCCATTATCATTACATCTATATTTTATTAAACAAGACCTATTCACGCAGTAAGAAAGAAATTCACATTTAGGATGAGGACAAGTTGATATATGTAAACACCTTGAAACCTAAGATCTGTTAGATGTCACTCACGTAGTACCAACAGTGTCTCAAAACTGACAAGGGACTGCAATAACATTAATAACGCTGAAACACAAAAGCTGGAAACTTGGGAACAAACCCAACTCAGTAAACCGTTTTATAGGCATGTTCTTTTACGCCAATTAATTACCCTTAAGTCAGAAACAACCACAGCCAGACAACCATAAGTGACATCTCCACAAAAATGGGTATTATCACAAACAAGGCAAATCTAACACTCAAATCTACAACCTCGGACGCAATTTAAAACAATCCTATGATCCAAAACACCATAATAACTAGATCAGACAGCAGTTGAACAGAAAGCTTTCAAAGGTCCTTGGTAGCAAACTGGATTAACAAAAATCTTCATCTTATAAAGGCTTATTCAACGTTGGGAAAAATAAAATCCTGCCACAAACTCCCTCATCGCAAAAGACTAAACGTACTCGAGGTCCCACCCATCAAAGAAACACAAGACATCAACCAAGGCGTAACAAACACAGTGTCATGAGCTATGGAATGCTGTTGTCAAATGTTGGCATCAAAATTTCTACAAGCTTCAAGATAGGAGCCATGGCAGGAACAGACTCTCAACTAAAAGATGAAAACATCAGTTCAGGCAAATCAGAGTATAGATCATATAAAAACCAATTCCGAGCAGGAACATATAAATGACTAAACATCAATCCTTTACTGTAAGTCCTAGTACAGAGCATGAGCCTAAATTGATGCGTGGAGTCTATCTAAGCAACAACCTGACCCCATACACGAGCAATGGCCCAAAACAAAAAACGGAGTAGAGTAGAGCAATTCAAACCTACGGTCGAAGGAAATCTTCAATAATTTCGTTCCTCCTCTGATTCTTTCCTTCACTTCTCCTCTCCGCGGCTGCCCCCCTCAATTTCCTTTGTTTCTCGGCCTTTATGCAGTTCCTCTTTCTCAACCACCGCGGCTCCCTCAGTTTCCTTTCAGCCGAGTCCTCAGTCTCTCACTGTCTCCCTCTGTTCCTCGTGCTCTCTCCCTCACGGCACTCCCATCTCTCTTTCTTTTCCTTCTCTCGCGGCTCCCTCTCTCTACAGCTTCTCCGTCTCTCTTCTCCACTCCCTCTCTCTCTCCCTCTGTTTCTGATCTCGGCCTGAGTCTCGTCTGCAGCTTCTCCTTCCTCGAGGCCCAGACCCTAGCTCCCACCGGCGGCCAGCTCATATCTCCCTCACCCGAGCTCCCCCTATCTTCCTCGCACTCTTCGGTCCCCCATCCATCCGCCTGGTTGGTCTCTCCTTCTCAGCCTTTCTCACCGGCGGCTCCTCTCCCCTTCCTCTGTGCCTCTTTTTCTTTTCAGCCGCCTCTATCTCCTCCCTTCTCGGTCCCTCTTCAGTTCGTCTTCTTTGCGGTTCCCCCTCCTCTCTTCGTCTGGAACCCCCCTTCAAATTTCTGCCGTGCTCCTCCTTTTCCCCTCACGCGTGCTCCCTCTCCCTTTTTCTTTCTTGCACGCTTCCTCCTGTTTTTTTCTGGACCCCTCCGTTCTTTTCTGTACCCTTTTCAGTCTGCTGCCCTATGCTTGCGGCCCCCTGTCTCTCGGACCCCTTCCCTCTAGTCTCTAGGGCTAAAGCCCTTTACCCCTCCACGAGCCCTCACATGGGCTCGTGGCATGTTTCAGCCCAAATATGTTTTTGGGCTGAAGTGCTGCAGCCCAAATGCATATATATATATATATATTTTAGTTTTTCTCCTCTTTTTTTACTTTCCTTTTTTTTTCATCTTTTCTTTCTTTCCTTTCCTTTTTTTTGACATTTTTTATTGTTTTATTTATTATTATATTTTACTAATATTATTTTTTATTATTATCATTATATTTATATATTTTTAAAATTACCCGGACAAAATACGGTGTTCACATATATAATGACTTCTGATCTATGTTTTGCTATGATGAACATGTTGGCTGTAATGTAATGTGGTATTTTAGATTAATATGGAAGCATAATTAAAGTGTCTAAGTGAAGTTGATGTTCTATGTCAAAGTACGATTTATGATTGATTCAATTTGATATGTTGAAGTTTGGAAGTGGTTAAGTGTTAATATGGTTGTTAGAATGTTCAATTTTATCCCCCTTCTAGTTTAAGGATGAATTAAGCTTTGAACAAGACTGATTGCACATAATTTGGTTAATAATGGAAGGAGTAATAGCCTATTGAAGTTGATGGATCAAAATTGGAAAAATTAAAAAGTGACCAAATGAATAGTAAAATCTGAAAAATAAACTGTATGTATTGGCACTTTAGATTTCCGTATTCTTATTTTTCTTATGTAGAGGATTGAATGAGCTTTAATTTGGAACTTGAAGCAACTCAAAACATTTTTTTAAGAATTAGTTATAATTTTTTAAAATTTAGCAAAAAATTAAAGGTTACAAAATGATTAGTAACCGACAAGGATTTTTTTTTGTTTTGATATTTTTGTTAGTTCAAGCTTTCAAATCCTCTCTAAATGGTCTTATTTGAAGTCTAAAATATGGGAAATATCTATAGAAGTTAAAGTGTGACAATAAGCATGGTTCATAAATTCCAATTTCGACTTTTTTAAGCTCTATTCAATTTTCATTCCAATTTTTTCATGAAAATAGCTGTATTTACCTTTTTTTACTTCTTTCTTTTAAATAGTGTAGTTTTTTGCAACATATTTTAAAAAGGGGGGGAATTTCTACTTAGGACTAAAATTAGCATTTTATAATAAATTGAGACCTACTTTACATTTAATTATAAAAAGGACCAAATATTTTTAAACAAAATATGAGATTACCAAAGTAACCTCAAGTTTTCCTTCTCCCTAGCATTATCTGTCATGATAACCAATCAATGATAGTCTACTATCGCCGATGACTGGTCAATTTTAGCTAACTACAAATGGTTTGCAACTTCTTTTTTAAGATTTGACAATTTGTATATTATGAACTTAGTTTTCAAATTTTTATTTTATAATTTCTTCTTCAAAATTTGCAATTTACTTACTCTAAATTTGTAACTTTTGTGTCAAATTTTTACTATGAATTAGTTCAATGCCTTGTAACTTCTTTTCTAGAATATGTAACTTGTTTACTCTAAATTTACAACTCATTTTTCAAATTTTTCTATGAATTATTTCAATACTTTGCAACTTCTTTTCCAAAATTTATAACTTACTTATTCTGAATTTGTAACTTGTTTTTCAAATTATTATTCTGAATTGTTTCAATGTTTTGTAACTTCTTTTCCAAAATTTGCAATTTACTTACTCTAAATTTGTAACTCATTTTTCAAATTTTTACTATGAATTGTTTCAGTATTTTGCAACTTCTTTTTTAGAATTTTTAACTTATTTATTTTAAATTTGCAAGGCATTTTGAAAATTTTTACTATATGAAAGAATTCAATTTTAATATCTAAATATTTTCAATTATTCCAATAGTAAAAATTTGAATACCAAGTTGCAAATTCAAGGTAAGCATGATGCATAATTTGAAAAAACAAAAAAATTGCCAAGAATTGAAACAATTTATAGAAAAAAATTTGAAAAATGAGTTGCAAATTTAGAATAAGGAAGTTGTAAATTCTTGAAAAGAAATTGCAAAATAAAAATTTAAAAACTAAATTGTAAATTTAGAAAAAAAAAGTTATAAAATCTAGAAAAAAAAGTTGCAAATCATTTGTCGTTGGCGACTGTTGATCAACCATAAGTGCTAGTGATGGTGGGGAAAGGAGAGAAGCTAAGGCATTTTAGTAATTTATCAATAGAATTATTAACATTTTAGGACTAATGGTCTCCTTTTCTAATTTAATTAATTATAGGTCCTAAAATTTAATAAATTATTTATTTTGTTCTCAAATAGCAATTCCCCCTTTTAAAAATAATTTGCATGATGAATATTTTAGTGGAGTGACTACTTTTCAAGTCTTTATGGAAGTCATCTAAAAACACTTGAAAAGTCTCAGCGGCCAAAAATTGTTGTTATTATTATTATTATTATTATTATTAGAGTAAAATATAATGATCTCTTTGTATTTTATCTTAATTATAAAAATACTCTGTCTCTTTTGAAAACCTACATTGTAGTTTAGAAATATTCTTAAAAAAATTCTAAAATATTATTTATTAATTAAAAATCCTATTAACATAAAATCATATTTACTAGTTTATCCCTCATTATATTAAATCATATTAATTAAAAGTTATTCTTTTTTTCTATAAATTTATTTTGATTAATTTTTCATGAGGTATAGAATTAATAAATTTTATAACATCATCAAAATTATATTATTTTTATAACTTGATGAAAAATTTAAAAATACACGTGTTTTGAAATATTTTCTTAGCCAATGTATGTGCTTAAAATTAAAAAATAAATTATTTTAAATAAATGTATTTAAAATATTTAAAATTTTAAAATTAGTTATTAATTAATTTTGTAATATGATAAAAAGTTTTAAAATAGATGTATTAATTTTTTTGGCACACAGTTTAAACGCAATTTAATAATATGATAAAGCAAATGTTTGTATTCAAAAAAATTACTAATTAAATAAGTTTAAATAAATGTAATTAAAAGTTTTAAAATTATAAAATTAATTAACTTTATAATATGATAAAAAATATAAAAATATATGTATTGAAAATTCTTTTGGCTAACATAAATATTTAAATTTAAATAATTCTTAAATATTATTTATGTTAAATAAGGGTATTTCGATTCAATAAAAAGTTTAATAATTTAATTCACCGGTCAGTGTATGGAAATAAAATCTTTAAAATATATGGGAGTTTATATAATATAACTTTTGATTTTCAGGGAGATTTATATAAGTTTTTGAAATAGAAGGCGGTCTACATAATTAAAACAAAGTAGAAAGTCGTTCTTGGTATTTTATGCTTATTATGCCCAATTGCCTCTCACATCACAGTTGACTATTCTCCGTCACTAAGATAATGTTCGTTTCTGTATCCACAACTCTGGTCACAAAAACCATAATGCCTATCTAAAAGACAAAAAGCCTCCATTTTCTTATTCGTCCATCAATACTCCATAAACCTCCCATTTTATTTTAAATATTACTATCAGCCAATGAATTTTATATTTTATTTTTTCTACATTAAATTTGTTTAGTATTATATAATTTATATTAATATATCTACAAAATTCGCAGGAAGCCATTTGATTTTGAAAGTAGCAATTGGCTTGACTTTGGCTTCGTGTATATATGATAGGGAAACCAATGCTAGTTTTATAAAATAAATAAAAATTTATCATCAGGGTGGTCCTCAGATTCCTCACTAGGTTTCGTAGGAGAGGGGTTCAATAGAAACCATTACCACCACGAGTATTGAATAGTGAGGGCATGCTGATAGGTATAGAAGACGTCGTCGTCCATGGCTGTCTTTGAAAGACTAATAAGACTATGATCTTCTCCATCTGCTTCACCTGTGATCTGCCATAACCAAGAGACGATATGGTCAGTTTCGGATTAAGCCGATCAGCTTGCCTCTCCATCTTCATCGCTTTTCTCTTTGTTTCTGCCACTTTCCTCATCTACTGGCTTGACCTGGTATATATTCTCTCTCTCTCTCTCTCTCTCTCTATATGTGTGTGTGTGTATATATATTTGAATTTGAATTGAATTTTATGGCACATAGCCTTTGGCCTACCTGATGGGTTTATGCTTTTGGATTGAGAATAACGAAAGAGATACAACAGTTCTTGCCAGAAGATAAACAACAACATGCTGTTTAGTTGACTTGTTTCTTAGTTGGGATTTGGGAGTTTTTCATTAGAGAAAATCAAATAACTAATGATCAATTATTTTTTTCTGAGTTATTTTTCCCAAAATCTTTTAATTGGGAATACATGAAGTTATAAAGCATTTAATATAATTTGATTTTCAAAAGGGACTTTTTTTTTTCCTAAGAGTTTGTACTCAATTTCCAACTGTAACAATTAAAAAAAGTTACTGAATGAATTTCTTTCCCTTTTCTCATGAAAATGAGAATTCATTAAAAAAACCATAGAATACAAAGGTTGTTCTAGTTGATAAGAATAACAACCACACTTCGTCATTTGAATGGTCCACCATCCTCCACCGTCCCAGCTCATCCTTCATCCACAGTCTTCATTGCCGAGCGAAGAAGAAGATTTGACAGTTTGTCAATTCAAAGGCTTTTTTTTAACAAAAAAAATCAATTTCACATTATTTTATAGTAGGATATTTTAGTCTTTAAAATTCTTAAATCTTCCATTCTATCATTAGAATACTCCATGCCAAACAGGAATGATACCAAAATTTCATCTATATTTTTTTTTCTAACATACCAAATATAATTTTAAAGTCTATAATTCCATTTTCTTTCATGTTCCTATTTCTTCAAAAATCCTACCATCATACCAAACAAAGCCTAAAAGCTTTTATTGCTTTGCCATAAAATTTTTATTTTATTTTTAAGTAATAAAAAGCTTAACAAATGGAATACCAGGAATTTATTATTAAAGTCAAGACAAACATTATTGCTCAAAAAGTATTAATAGTGACACTTACAAATTACTTATTAATAAAGCCCTCACGTAGCCAATAAAATTTAATTAATATAGGCTGTTATTGGGTATAGGTCAATTCTTTTATCAACTAAATTAATATTTTAGAACGAATTTTCAATTTCTTTGCATCCATGTTTTCAGCTATTGCCTTTCAGGCGAAATAAAATTATTAACTCTTCCAAGACCCTCCTTTTGTAGCTAGTACTCTTGTAGTCGTTGTTATTAAATATATATATATATGTATGTGTATAAATATATATATATATATGTATGTATATATATTAACTCTTTGTTTTACCCCCTAATATACTCAATGGTCAAAGAGAAGAAAAAATTTCACAGCCAAAAAAAAAAGCGTCTTTTTCCCCCTTATGTGTCCGTGTCTGTTACTTCAATGTAGCTTATTGGACTTTGTGAACATTTTTCCCCTCTCCATTTTTTTAGTCTTTTTAACCATTTCAAAAAATTGTCAAACCCCTCTAGCGAATAAATGTCCCCTCCAGCCCCTTTTTCCTTTCTTTTTTTTTTTTCTCTTTCCCTTTTTTTTTTTTTGGTGTGGGAAGGGGGATTGTGGTAGTTACGCACAACTGACACAAATGTCAAATAGTATAAATACCTTCAATTACTTAAGATTGCAGATTCCGTGGGCTTGAGAAAAACAATTCAAAGGCTTAAATTATTTAGTTGAATCATTAGGCCAAAGCGGAAGCCAAATCAAAGACGCAAAGGCTACAAACTTTAATATCTCCGTTTCTATCTTTGACGTCGCTGTTAGGAATACTAAGGAATGAGGGAATGGAATATATCTTCGTTTTTTCACCTAACCCTATAGAAAGACTTAAGACTTTGATTAGTCCGGGTTGGGCCCATTTTGTCTGGTCCATGGGCTGGGTTCACGGCCGCCTATATGAGGGTTACGGCAAAAAGTGCCTTAAATTTGTCAACATGTGATTTACATGGGCTGTATTATTGATAATATGTAAATATTGTGAACTTTTATATTTTTTATTTTATATTTGGGTGTGTGGGTGTTATTTTTTTTCTTTTGCATAGGATAATTTTATTGATCTTCAAAATATGATCACGTACATTTTTATTCTACTCCTTATCCCTGGTTAAGGTATTGAGTGTCATATATGAGGTTGTTTTTTCAGGCTAATTGTAAATCAGTTTAATGATTTGATATATAAGTAATTTTTGGATTAAGAATATAAGGCACCCTTAGATCTGTTCTAGTGATGAGTACTAGATTACCAATTAAAGGTTAAATCTCAAAAAATTTAATCATTTCGTGGGATCTTTTAAATTTTATTGAGCAATTAAATGAAGTTTGGATGAAAGTTTGTTGTAAAGTGATTTACACCCTTTTTTTTTCTTTTTTGTAAAATAATTTTGACAAATTGATTGTGATACAAAAAAAAAAGTCCATGAACCTAAAAGTATCTTGTCCAATTCATTGACCAAACTTTGGTTTAATTTACAAAATAAAGCTTGAAAACATGCCAAATGTCAATTTACACCCAAACTTCATTTTCAAACCCAAGTTTGGATTTCCAAAGAGAAATCCAAATAGGCCCTTAAGTTGGCATCCTGAACAGAATTTCTAAATTAGTGCATTTTGAAGTTGAAGGCCTAAATTTTATATGCAATTTTTTTGTAAAAAAAGATATTTTTATGATTTTCTGAAAAATTACACATGCAAAAGTTAGCATGGATCTCCTAAAAGTAATTTTACCTAAGCAAAATAATGAAGAAAATAGACACATGATAGTAAGCCCACCTCTCATATATGATCCCACAAGTGGATCCTTTACTAGGTGTCTATCTTTTTTTCAAGAGGCATTATTCAAATTGGATTTTTCCACGTCTTTGTAAAAATATCTAAGGTTGAATTTTGACACAATTTTCATGTAAAGTAAAATATAAGAGTTAGAGATAGGACATTACGTTAGCAAGAAAATAAAAAAAGAAAAAGGAGGACATTAGCTTTCTATAGTAACTTTTCCTTGCATATAAATAGTTATACACAGCATTAACTGCTATACTGTTCTTGTCTTCAGTCCAAAATAACAAGCTTTGCTTTCTTCACGGGCCAAAAGACCTCTCCCCCACAAAATTGTTTCAATGAAAGCTTGACACCATTGTTAGCACCATCCCCATCCCCATCCCCATCACCATATCCTTCAGTGACGTTTTCATGCCCCGAGTACTTTCGATGGATCCATGAGGACTTAAAGCCATGGAAGAGCACAGGGATCACAAGGGACATGTTGGAATTAGGCAAGAACTTGGCAGACTTCAAGCTTGTGATTCACAAGGGAAGAGCCTATATAGAGACATATAGGAGGTCATTTCAAACGAGGGACGTGTTCACATGGTGGGGAATCTCACAGCTTCTCAAGTTGTACCCTGGGAAGGTTCCAGATTTGGAGCTCTTGTTTCAATGTGATGATCTAAGTAGGGTTAAGAAAAAAGACTTTTTAGGATCACATCCTAGCATGCCATCGATAGTGCCACCTCCAGTGTTTCATTATTGTTCCGACGACACTGCCTTTGACATTGTGTTTCCAGATTGGAGCTTTTGGGGATGGTAAAACTTCTAAATTCTTTACTTCAAAGTTCATCAATTTGCATGTTAGAAGAAAATACAAGAGAAATCATTGAGATTTGTTAATATTGTAAATGTTACTTTTTTTTGTATTTTTTTAGTGCATCACATGATTTGTTTTAAATTGGATCATTTGCATTCACACACTTTTCCATTAGGAGAGAAAGTAACACGAGAAAGTGTTTGTGTATAAAGTCCACACATTATAATAATACTCAATTTTCCTCGCTATTTCTTTCCAAATGCTTCCTTTATATTCCCAAAAGTGAATGGATAGAATCTAAATTGAATTTGTTCTTTTTTTTAATGCATTCTTGGTTCCACTGTTAGATTCTTAAACTAAACTTTTTAACTCGCTACTCCCTAATCATCTATGATTTTGTTTTGTGGACTATGGGATCCTTATCTCTCCAAGTCTCTCTCCCTTAATAAAAAGAAACAAAACTTCATAATTTTGATCATAAGTTTGATGTTTTCCATGTTATTATTATATATAGGGGTGAGGTGAACATAAGACCATGGGAGACAATATTAAAGAAAATAGAAGAAGGGAACGACAAGATGAAATGGAATGATAGGATACCCTATGCCTTTTGGAAGGGCAACCCTACTACATCCCGTATAAGAAATCAACTCCTCAAATGCAATGCTTCAAGTCAACACGATTCATTTGCTCATATATATTCCTTGGTATTCTTCTTGTTAATGTTGCCATATCTTCTAGCCTTATATCAAGTATACAAAATGAGACACTTCATTTCTTTTGCAGAATTGGGGTAAGGAGATTAGACAAAAATTCAAGAATACAAAGCTAGAAAATCAGTGTAACTATAGGTAATTTTTCACAACTTTTTCATGCACTTATTTATAAGAAATATGTTGATTTCTTTTTTTAGTGAAACATGATTGTAGCTTTCCCTATTTATAATCATGTTTTACTTATAAATATTAATTATTGAATTGAATTTGGATATAAAGGTACAAGATTTATGCAGAAGGAAGAACATGGTCAGTGAGTCAAAAGTACATATTAGCATGTGATTCCATGACCATGTTCATAGAGCCAAAGAACTATGATTTCTATACAAGAAGCTTAGTACCATTGAAGCATTATTGGCCCATCAGTCCTAACAATATTTGTAGTGACATTAAGTTTGCAGTTCACTGGGGAAATTCCCACCCTGATCAGGTCATTCTTCTTCAACTCTCATCTTAATTTCCAATGACATTAATTTTACTTAAATTCTTAATTAATGCTATTTTGTTGCTATTCAATGTCAAGATTAAGACATTGTATTCATATAATCTACATCTCTCCAAAGTGAGCATGCAATCTATATCTCTCCAAAGTGAGCATGTGGGCATCTCCTATAGAATAACAGCATTCTGCATCGTCTAAACCCAATAATAACTTCCTTCTCCTTATTTTGACATCATTTTTCACTATCATTTTCCATCCATTAATGCAAACCCAAATCCATTTGCCCTTTCTTCTCATTTCTTCTTTACTTTATTTTTTTCGCTATGAAATTTATGGGGGAACCTTTCTTTTGTCTTGTACTACACCATGTTCCATCTTTATAAAGCTTTATAGAATGTACTAGAAAGGAAAAAGACATTTGAGTTTTATTTTTTTGCCTATAAGACGCTTGAGATTTAGAAAACCAAGACAATGCCATTTTTAAGAAATACATGGCATACACATCTTTAAAGAGATATAAAGGATATGAAGCCTAAGATGTCATGAGAGTTTAAGTCAACAACTAGATAGAGCTCTTTGTAATGCTCAGAGTCTAAATATGTTTTTGACTATTGAATGAACATGTAGGCACAAAAAATAGGGAAACAAGGAACAAAATTTCTACAAGAGCAAGTGAAGATGAAGTTTGTGTATGATTATATGTTTCATCTCCTAAAAGAATATGCAAGTCTCATGAGATTCAAGCCGATTATACCAGCAGGAGCCACTGAGATTTGCTCAGAATTGAAGGATTGTCATGTGGAAGGTGTGTGGAAGGAGTTCATGAATGAGTCGAGGGTCAAGTCACCAAGCTTAGAACCTCCATGTGAGATGCCACCTCCTTATGAATCACAAGATCTCCAACAGATTTTGTACAATAGGAATTGTTTGATCAAGCAGGTGGAATCTCAGGGAAGGGAAAATTGGCTAGAGGTCTGTTTAAATTCCTAAAGAATAAGGTTGATTGATTTTAAGTTTTTAGCTCTTGAAACTTGAGTTTGCATTCATCACTTATAGTCATTCTAAACTCTATGAGCCATTTATGAAATTATCCAAATTTATTTTTCAAAAAAATAAAAGTGATAGATCAGTTCTACCATAAAAAAAAGTGATAAATGATTATTATGTGTTATTTTCCAAAATACATATGAGATTGAGATACCTAATACAATTTTTTTCTAGTATCAATATATGTATTTTTATAAGGAGCCAATTTATATGGCTTGGCTATATTCAGAATGTGCCTAGCTATTAATTATCTTCTTCTTTTAATATATATATATATATACACGCTTTAACAAGCCATACTCTTCATGAGCTATGGACACTATGACTTGTATCTCATACTCTTGCGATGAATGAGACCTATATTAGTTTTTTTTTTTGCCTAATTTTTTATTGGACATAAAGAAATAACTTTGAACGATGCCATATTTTATTAAAAAAAATCAATACCACATTTGTCTCTATGCCTAGTAATGATTTCCACATGCTTAGACAATTCTCTAGTTATAATATTAAAAAAGTGTGAAACCAACAAGGTCATGATACCGTTAGTAGATAGTTGAATTCTTTGAGCATACATATTATCTTGAGTTCAATCCTCCACTATATGTAAGAATACCCTTGGTGCATATAAAAAACATAAAAAAATGTGTGTATGGTATTAATGCTAAAATAAAATTGGGAGATAGGTTAACCTTTTTTTATATAAAAAAAGATTGTTAGTTATAATATTAGGCATTACCACCCAGTGAAGAAGACGTTGGGATTTTTTTTTTCTTGGGAGGGGAATTTTCAATAATTTTTTATAATATATTATTTACATAAAATATTTTTTAATCTTTTTATTAAGTTAAATGAATTTAATTCATTGACAATAATAACAATTTTCTTTCTAAATTTAAACAAGTAATTTATCTTGAATTACTCTCCATATTGATATTAAATTATTTCTTTATTTACAAATGAAGACATAGATTTATATCTTTTCAGTGTTTCCATAATGCATTATATAGAATAACAATTTAAAAGAAAAATATTTTTATTTGACAAAGTATAAAATGTTAATAATGTGTGAGCGCACATGTGTACTGTCATTTTAAGATATATAATGTTATACAGACATACGCACGCACACCTATAAAGTGAAATAAAAATTATTTTAATACATTAAGAAATGCTTGTATTAATGAGATGCATTAATCAAATATAAATTGGAAAATATAAAAAGTATTTGGAGGATAGTGATTGTGTCAAACATGGTTTTTTATTCGCGTCCACATTCCATGCTCAGCATCCTGATTAGCACAACGTACTTATCATGTCAAACTGTGTCGTTTTATGCAAAGCCAGTCATCTTTTCTCATTTTCTTTTTTTGTTTTTCCTGATTTAATAATGTGATGGGACCTCCTCAGTTTACAACATTACTTAGTCAAATTAAGCTAATGCCCAATCCCCATTTTTTATTTGTAGATATTTATAAAAGATTGAAATAATTTAATCATTAAAAATTAATATTTTAAATTTTAAAAAATTGAAATAATTAAAAATATATTTTATGGTTAAGTAAATTCTTGGTTGTGATAAAGATGAAGAGTTTTTTTCTTTTTCATGGACTAGGAGTATATCCTCATAAGCAGCAAGCATCAATCTATATCCCTCATTAGTAGCAAGGATCAATCTCTTTTAGAATATTGAGAGTAAAAAATACATCCTTCCCAACTAAGTTTTTGATACAGCATAAAATATACTTTTAATTTCTTATTTTGAAGGTAATTTTTTACTTTAATTTGTCATTTAAAAAAAAATATTATAACAAAAACAAGTTCCATCCCACTAAATGGGGTCGGTTGGTTACATAAATTATACAACATTATTATGCTGTATCAAAAACTAAAGGGTCGTTTGATATACTTTCCGAAAAAATAACTTCCAATAACTATACTACCCAGGCAATTAACATTTTAGGAAATTCATTTTTAACTTGCTTGTTTATTTTTTATTTCCTGAAAAATTTAATTTGTTTTTAAATTAATATATTATATTTTAAGGTTAATGACATAAATACCATTTTTTTAGAAAAAATGATTAAGATGATAATAGTATAATTGAAAGATTACAATAAATAACTTGGGAAGTAGAACTTCCTTGAGTTTTGCTGGGGATATAGATCTACTTCCCAAGTTAATTAAAAACAAGTACATGGAAACTTAACATTTTTTATACAATCAAGCAATAATAATCAATTTATTTTTTAGGAAATTAAACTTTCTTCCCGATTTTTCCCATACCAAATAACTCCTAAGTCTACACTTTTAGTCTCATTCTACACTTTTTTAAAAAAAGAAATTTACTTTAATTTGATAATTTAAAAAAAAAATAATTCCATAACAACAAGAAGTGTCATCCCTCTAATTGAGATCAACTATATAAATTATATGATGTAATTTTACTGTATTACAAACAAACTCTACATTTTTTTAGTCTTCCCCGTAGCTAACCTTAATTATTGGTATAAAACATATTGTTGTTATGATATTATTCTTAAAAAGCTGACAAATTAAAGTAAAAAGATTACCTTCAAAATAACAAATTAAAAATATATTTTATGATATATCAAAAACTAAATCTTCGTTTATATCACAACCAAGAATTTATTTAATCATAAAATATACTTTTAATTATTTCAATTTTTAAATTTGAAATATTAATAATTTTTAATGATTAAGTTGCTTCAATTTTTCATAAATACCAACAAATAAAAAAGGGCATTGCGCACAACTTATAATTTTGACTAAAGTAACATTGGAAACGGAAAGAACGGGAGAAAAGAAAAGTAGGGGACACACAAAATGACGCAGTTTGAGATGATGAGTACACGGTGCTCAACATGATGATGAGCACTAAATGAGAACTTTTTTATTCTAGTACAAATTGTTGTAAATTATTAAGTAACATATCTAAAAATATAAGCTAGCAAAAAAAAAAGATCTAAAAATATAAGGGTTATGAAGGATATGTAAGTGTAGGTAGATTGTCCAAGAAGGGGTGAATTGGGCCTTTGAAATTTTTCTGTTCAAAGAGAGAAACAAATGCAACATAGCAATAAACTGAAACTAAAAAGAGTTAGGGAAGAGAAAATTAAACACAGATATTTATCCTAGTTCAACCTATCGAGTTGACCTACATTCAATTCAGAAACAACCATTTGAGATTTCTCCACTATCTTGCAAGATTAAACCAGATTCTTGCAATACCACAGTAGAAAGCACAAGTTCTCTAATGTGAGAGGAGGAGGGAGAGGAGTAGGGTAAAGAGACAAAGAGAGATAAAGAAAGTAACAGAGAGAGAAGTAGAAGAATCTGAGAGAGAAAAGAAAGAACTCAAAGAAGAAGAAAATATATATTTAGAAAACTCAATTTCACTTAATATAATCTTCTGCATTTTGAATTACAATAATAGCTATTTATAAAACTTAATGGAACATTTCAGAAGATTGACAAAATCTAATAACAATAGGAAATTATTTAACCTAAAGGCTCAATCTAGGGAGATTGCAAGAATTTTCCTTATTTGGAAATTTCAAAAATTAGGACATTCTAGAACATTCTAACTTAAACATAAAAAATAAAAGATAATATAATTCCTAATAATCCTAATAGATATTATGAAATCTAATTAAATCTATAATATAATCTAAAATATACTAATAAAATAATTTTATTTAAAATCCTAATTTTTTAAAACTATTCATTTTTCATCATTCTCCCACACTTGAAAAACACTCTCCAAAACTTCATGTGGCATCTAGATTTGGGAAACCTTTCCAACAAGCAAGATAATGAAGGATGAGATTTAAACGAAGGAACTTCTCTTCAAAGATAGAAATATTTTTCAACTCTGGAAATCCCTTCAAACGAACAAGGTAACAATAAAGATGATCATCAAATAAGATAACATTATACTTCTCCACAATATATAGTGTAATACATGAGTAAGTTGATATCAGGACATGATAAAACTGAGAATCACAATCAACAACCTCAGATGACACAACTTCTGTTGGGAAAGATTGTTTACGAACTTATCCCTTCTTCAAGCTTCTATCTTCTTCAACAAAAATAGCATCAAGGTTTTCTTTGGATTATGAGGAATTTCCTATGAATAGTGTTGCCTCAATCTACTCTATAAATTTAACCTCATGATATGCTTACTCTTTTTCTATCTGACACTCACGCTCTTCCTCTAAAGCCTTATGAGTTATCTCTATACTTTTATTTAGCAACCTACAAGCATATAAGATATCCTTAGACATTTTCTTCAATTTGTCAAATCTATGATTTGTTTCTTCAAAATTATGGTTTGTTTCTTCTCGATTTTGCTTCATATCAATGCACAAAGATTCAAACACTTGATCCAAATGATCCCTACTATGCCCTTTAACTGCCTAAATGTTTTGTTGGGTAATTTAGGAGTTTTTGGACATGGTAGAAACCTAGTTCTGATACCAAATGATGTGAGAGGAGAAGGGAGAGGGGTAGGGTAGAGAGATAAAAAAAGAAGCAAAGAGAGGAGTGGGAGAATCCGAGAGAGAAAAAAAAAGGAAGAATTCAAGGGAGAGAGAACTCAAAGAAGGAGAAAATAGATATCTAAAAAACTTAATTTCACTTAGTATAAACTTCTACAATTTAAATTACAATAATAGCTATTTATAAGACTCAATGGAATTTTCCAGAAAATTGACAAAATTTAATAAAAATAGGAAATTATTTAACCTAAAAACTTAATCTAGGGAGGTTTCGAGAATCTCACTTATTTTGAAAATTTTTAAAGACTAGGACATTCTAGAACATTCTAACTTAAACATAAAGAAATAAAAGATAATATAAATCCTAATAATACTAAAATATATTATAAAATCTAATTTAATCTAAAATATGTTAATAAAATAATTTTATTTAAAATCTTAATTCTCTAAAACTATTCATTATCCATATTCTCTCACAAGAACTTGAGAACCACTTCACACTCCCTTACAATAAATGTATACAACTAATCCCTTTGTGTTTCCCCACACTAAGTTATCTACCCAGAAGATATAGAAATGATTTATGAAGAAAATCTCTTTGAAAGAGTGTATATAAAATAATGAGGAACTCTTTCTCACTTTAGAAAGTGGTTAGTTAAAGCTTTAATAATTAGTAGTAATTCAATTCAATAATACATAATGCTCTTTCCTACCAATGTAAATGAGATCCTATATATAGATTTTTGACAAATCTATCTATTAAAAATGAGAACTAGCCGTTACAAGTGAGTAGCAATATTAACCTACTGTATTTAATACGTTATCAGAGGTTAGTAAACAAATCATGCAAGTTAGTGCCACAAATATTAATTAACCGTTAGACACATTTCATAATATTAGACTAGGTTAGTCGACAAACCTAGGAGGGTTAGTCAGCTATCAAGTAAGCTAAAGCAAAGGAGTGAGAACTATACAAAGGGGTTTTTATGAAAATGTCAAAGGTTAGTTGACAAAGCTTCAAGACTTAGATTACCCAGAAAGCTTTCTTCATAGGTTAGAAGACAAACTTTCTTAGGATGTTAAACTTTAGTCCACTAAGCTTTAAAGACTAAATACTTGATTTTCTAGAAAATAGGGTTAGTCGACAAAGCTACCTTTTCATAAAAAAGAGTTGCTCTCAAGTTGGACAGGTTAGAAGACAAATCTTAGGGGTTAGTTGACTATTGTGCCTTAACAAAAAGACAATCATTTCTAAAACTTAGCCTTTTTCTTCTAACTTATCAGCCTTAGTCAACTGACATCTTTCCTAGAGGCAAGAACATCAATAAACACAGGAGATTAGTTGATAAACTTGTAAGCTTAGTCCACTAAACTCACTTTTTGACAGAGAAACCTTTTAAAAACCTTTGAACAGTCACTCTTATGCATAAGTTACTTGTTAATCATACCAAATTACATCATTTCAGCACCTTTTTCTGTTGTTACACATTCATATATGTACATACTTGATGCTCAGGATAGGAAAATATGAAGTGTAATCCTAATGATGCATGATAATATATTTTTTTATCTTATTATGCATTATTTTATCCCCATGAAAGATTTTAAATTCTCTCCTTTATTGTAGGCATAATAGGTAAGCATGGGAGAAGTCCTTTGGAGATCACAGTTGGAGATCACAGAAACAAAGGAGGGAATAAGCTTCTGGAGAGTCTAGGCCGCGGCCTCATGCAGACAGAGACGAAAAATGGCTGAGGCAAGCTCACTACGCCGCGGCTACAAGATATGAGGCCGCGGCCTCAAGACAAGCAGGGCACAAAACAGCACATCCACATGATATGAGGCCGCGGCCAGGATTATGTAGCCGCGGCGCGAACCCCTCGTCAGCAAAACGCAAAGCTTCACTCGAACGCAGTATTTGAGGGGGAGTTGACGAGATAATAGGGGACGGAGAGCGAGGGCACGACGGGAGACTTGGGGAGAACTCTTCTTAGAGAACTTGGGTGTGCTAGGGTTTGACTCTTGAAGGAGATTGAAGCTAAGGTTTGAAGTTTGGAGTTTGGAGGAGATTGAAGCTTCCCTCTTGGTTCTCTTGCATCTTCTTCCTTCTTGTTTCAGCTTTGTTCGATAATGATGTTGATTGGGATACACATGGTTATGATGTTGTTGAACATGAGTGGCTAGTACTCTCTCTCTAGGATTATTCTGAACCCTTGTATGGATTGAATATTCATTTCTCTATTATAATTGTGATTAATGCAATCTTTATGTTGATTTAACTCTAATCTTAATGCCTCTTATTGCTTGGCCATCAATAAGATTGTCTAGTTTATTTAAGTTATGCTTGAGAAAGTTAACTTACATAGAGAACTTGAGTTAGGTCATGTGAGAACTTGAATCTTGCTTAGTTAAGTGACGAGTTTTGTTAGTGGGGTAGAGATATACTCACTAACCTCATATAGTGAATTAGGATTTGAAGTGAATATGAGAGTTTAATTAACTAGTAAGAGATTACTTAGTTAATTAAACTAAACAGCTATTTGGAGATTCGAGAGAACACAGATAGTTAAACTAGCATCCTGACTAACATAATTTTGCATTAAGAGCAATTGTAAAAAGAGCTTAAGCAGGTATTCGTGAAATACAAGGGGAATGAATAATCCTAGATCTCTTTGAATTTCTCAAGTCCTAGTTGTCCTTGCTGTTAATTTTATACGCTTGTTACGCATAGTTGATATTAATTGAATAGCAAACTTTTAATTTATGTTGCTCAAATTATTCGAAAATGCAATGTCTAATGTTTGACCACTTTGTGATTTAAGTCCCCGCGGAAACGATACTCACTCATCACTTTACTAGATCTCGGCCCGTACACTTGCGGTATATCCTGGTGGTGAACATTACTCAATTTAAGACTAGTGGTAAGAAGAATTAAGTAAAATAAAGCATTTACTACCACTTTAACCTATCGAATAACACAATTACAAACAATTCAAAATTCAGCATTGTGATAGTATTTTCTTCACTTAGTCAACTTCTTTTCCTCATGATATACTCCCTTGATGTATTCCTCATAACTCTATGTATTTTGTAAATCATCAAAATCTCCATTTATCTAACAGGATATGCAAAACAGTTATATCACCCACCATTCTCCACCATATTCCTGGCACCTTAAGCTTGTTCATCCAACAAAAGCTTCAAAAATTGTTGATGAGATACATTATGTCTCTCTTAGGTGTCAAACTTGAGATAGGATGATAGTTCATTAGTTTTTTTTTCTTTTAAGAGTTTAGTAGAGAAATTGGAAATCTCTTGAGAGTACCTACCTTCCAAAGAAAGACAATGAGAAGAAAAGGAGAAATAACAATATGTCACAAGCTTAGAGAGAGTTTATTATAAGACTAAAATATATAGAACTTCCTTAAACTGAGTTATGTGCATAGAATCCCCCTTCACGTCTAAAACTTGATAATAGAGTCCCCTAAACTTTCATTTATATGCAAATAATACCCCTCTATTACCAACTCTCTTAAATCATTGATTGAAAATGTCACCTCATACATAACAAAATCTCATGGCATTTAACATGGAAATATGGGAAACTATATAACTTTCACTCAGGCTACATCAGAGTAAATGAAAGGAAAAAAGTAGGGCTCGATAAAACATATTCTATTAGCTTCAAAATGGCTTCATCAAAGGAGAGAGTCTTACCTTCTCTATTTTTTAGTCCTATGAATGATCTTCTTCACCTCCATTCAACAATTTCATCTCTTCCTTTCTCCAATCATCACTTTCATGCTCTCGTTCCACTATTTATTTTCATCTTCATTATTCATTTTGCTTTGATTAAGAGGAAGGTGATCTAAATTCAATCGAAAGTTAATGATCTTCTAATGCATTCCCCCTCAAACTTGTTCTTTCTCTTGATCAATTGATGCTTGAAAGTCTTTGAATCAACTCTATGACCCCATGCCACCAATTAGTTCTTTTTCAGTGAAAGGCAAGTAAGGTTTCAATTGTGTGAAAAATCACAACAATAGTATTTCTTTTCTTTTAATTATCACCATCTAAACTCTTTCTAAGAAATAAAAGCGTTTATTACTATAAATGGAATCATCACAAATAATACAATACATTTGCAAGCCCTCCCCAAGGCTCAAATTCCAACAAATTAAAATAGAGAAAATAAAAACTGGAAGGGCAAACTTCTATTTACCAAATGTGATATGCAATTATTTATTATATTCTATATATCATTTTGCAGTATAGTTGCAAAGCCCTGGGTTTTCATCCTTTGACGAAGCCATAATGAAAGTCAAGATCTATTAAAGGGCCAAAAGTGGTGATATGAAGACTCTCCCCTATTGGTGCCATTATAAAATGCGTTTTAGTGGAGCCCTACTTTTTTAGGTTTCATGCCTTTAATGTGGCATGAATAAAAATCATAAAATTGCCATATTTCCATGTCAAGTGCCATTTGGTTTTGTTATGTTTGATGTGGCATTTTTTGTCCATTATTTAACAATGTTAGTATCAAAAGGGTACAATCCACATCTAATAAAAGTTTTGGCGAGTCTATTATCAAGTTTTAAAGGTGATAGGGTGACAACCCATGTCGTAAAGGTATCAATTTAATAACTAAGCTAACTACTATGTAGCATAGTAGCCAACTTAGGTTGTATTCACAAAGGAGGAACTAGTGAAAATGATTAAGAAAGTTTAAGAAATGTTAAGCTAAATATGCAACTAATTCTATATGCAACTACATAAATGCACTAATAAACCACTATGAATGAGTAATGGAATGAATAAAATGTGAGTGGATAAAATGTGGAATGTTGTGTTTAATGATGAAGTTAGGAAGATGCAGTAATGGTTTGATGCTAATGCAAATGCAATGTAATATGAAATACTATCAGCTACAATGGGGGGGGGTTTGTTTGGATTTTATCAAAATACAAAAGAAAAGGAATTAAACTAAGAGAATGGCCATGTAAAATTTAAAAGGTGGAAAAGATGAGTTTGGATGCAATATAGTGATTTGTGGTGTTCTCCAATTTCACTGCGGATGTTACCAATCACAAGACTCTTAACTATTCTACAAAGGGAAATTGAATAGGTATTAGTTTAATATTGTGTAAAAATTAAGTCCAATTATAATCCTTCATGCTAAGTGTAAGATTAGGTCATTTAATTATGTCAATTTCAGCCAAACATTTAATCAAACACTTAGAAGGCATGTCATAATATTGAACCTTATATTGATTAATTGGATTGCAATTGAATCCCTTGTCATATTTTAATCATTGCAGCCCTTAATCATTAACAACCAATCATACAACTCATCTAAATCAACAATTTAGCTATCCTAAATCATTTATCATGCATTCAAGATAACCAAACTAGAGTTAAAGATAAGAGTATGATAAGCTAAAAAATTGTGTATAACATTAACATAGAAACATCAATCCAATTACATCAAAATGAATACTGTTAAATGAAATTGATCAAATTCTACCCAATATCTAGTTGCAGTATCAATTCCAAGCTATTAACCTAGCATAAAAATATATCCAAAATTTGAAAATACTAATCTAACTAGGAAAAATAGAGTGAGAATTTCCCCTTGTAGTTATAAAATTCCAATGTCTTCATAACTTCTTCCATAACTCCATTGGAGATCACCACTACAACTCAAGCTACCATGACCTTAGGTTTGCTAAACACAAGGAAAAAGGAGGAGAAAATAACATCCATGTAGAACAATCATACATAAAACCGATAAGAGCAATCTTCAAGTTGTATGCAATTTTGGCCTCTCTCTTCATATGCTTCATGTCCAGATTTGATTTGCTTGAGTAAGAGATGAAATCAAGTGGAAAATAATGGAGAGAAGGGATGAAATAGTGGTGGAATGACATATTTATGATTTGATGATGAATTAATCAATGAAAATGGAAGAATTTGGGAGGAAATTAGAGAATTGGGGAATAACAACTTAAAACCAAAAGGAGTTGGGTTGTGTACAAAATTGGACGCTTCTCAATCTGAATCCCCTAGCCAAATGAGCTAGGTTAAGTGTACCTTAACTTTAGACTCTATTTTCATATATTAGACTTGTTTAAGTCCATTTATACCATTTTCGAGGCTTAAATCACTTGAGTAACTAAAATAGAAAATTTTATTTTTCTGGATTACTCTTCATTTGTTAAGTCCCTTTTACATACTAAATTTTGAAAAATCATAACTAATTTTAGAAAAATCATATGGAGGTGATTCCAGTCTCTAGAAATAGCTTAAAATATTTTCTACATAAAAAAATGAAACAGTATATTTAAAGTATTAATTAGTACAGCATTTAGAACAAAAATTACTATTCATATGATCATTTTTTACTTTCCAAGATTTTGGCCTTAAATTTGAGAATTTATTTCTCATTCTATCTTGAGCCAATTTGTGCATTATTTATGTCATTTAAAAGCCCTACATGTCTACTTTTTAGAAATATTTATCTAGTATATTTATTTTACTGGAATAGGGCATATCATTATCTTGAATCATTAAGAGTCAGAACTTTACTTTTATTATAGCGGTTTTAGGAAACATGCATAGCTCTCATTATATAGCTTCAATTACTTCCAAATTAGTGACATATTACACTTAAGACATAGATCTTTCCGTACATATGAACTACTGAATTTTTTAAGCTCTTCACGATTTAATGCCATGTTTTAAAATAGGAAGTACCTATGATTAAAACTTACAATTTTCCATCTCTGTCTTGTTCTAAACCCTAACTTCAAAAATTTATTATAAATCTTGTACTTAGCCAAACTGAGTGATCTTTGCTTTTGAAAAGCTTATTCTATCTACTTTTAGAGTGTATATATTACTCATACATTATATTCTGTTTCATGTGAACAAAACCTATGTTACCATCAAAGTGTTCAAAATGAGCTTTTCCATTCATAACTTAACAAAATAAAATTCATAACATGTTTACATCATCATTCTCAGTTCCAAATCCATACATAACATTTTATAGTGCTTTAAGGAATATAATAGCAGAAAGGCTCAAATCTAGAAGCATGTACATAACTTTAAACATCATTTCAAAATACAAGATCATAGCTTGAAAATCATATCAAGCATCACACTCTTCCTCTTTCTCCTTAGCCTTGTCTTGATATCTTTGCCATAGGTTATGCCTAATATATTTGTCATTTTGGAAGAGTGAGATTCAAAGAATCTCAGTAGCATTAACCATAAAGCATTTATATCATCACATTTATTATAGAAACATTATGAAAACATCATTAAGCACTTTAAAACATATTATGTCATATAATTTCATAAAAATTTTGCCAGACTTTTCCTTTGTAAATTGGACATCTTGGGGTTAAATATTCCTTCATTGAACTCAACCAATAATCACAAAACATTAAAACAATCACATGGCAAGTCAACAAAATTCATAGAAATAACATAGGATAATATAATGTAAGAAAAGGCAAAATGCTACCTTATGCTTCCCTTTGCTTTTCCTTTGAGTTGTACCTCTTTCTAACTCTTCCATAAGTTCTCTTGGACCTAGATACAACATGAAATAGCCACTTAGGCCACTAATTTAAAGGGCTTCTTCAAAAAGTCTCACTAATTAAATTTTCATACCATACTTTCAAATTGGTTCTTTTTTCAGTCTCAACCTCTCGACTACCCAATACTTACATCATTGTGCTCAACTCATTTCAACAAGTATATATTCAACAAGTATATTGCATAACTTTCATTTCAATTCTAGAGTTAATTACTACTAAGGACTTTATTTGTATTCTGTTCTAATTAATGACCAAATATAATTTCTTCCAAGGGTCACATGAGAAATTAATTCCAGTTAAGGACTGAGTATGTGTAATTACCATCTTACTTCTTTTTTCATCTTTTTATACATCCCATGCCACATTCATATATCTTTATACATGCAGTAGCATTTTTCATACAATTTGGGTTGTCAATTTAGGGCTTTAGGAAGAGGTATGGGAGTCATTTTCCAATGAAAGGTGCTTAGGTGGATTAATGATTGATTACTGGGATGTAATGTGACTTGTAGGGACTTGTGGGCCTCCTTCCCTTTTGCAATTTATGTCTTCTCTTAGCTCATTAGCTTGTCAACATATCCATGCCCAAAGACCTATCAAAATATGTTACATAAAATAATCAAGATGTGACATATAAAAC
Source organism: Adenanthera pavonina (assembly GCA_026686845.1). Lineage (NCBI taxonomy): Eukaryota > Viridiplantae > Streptophyta > Magnoliopsida > Fabales > Fabaceae > Adenanthera > Adenanthera pavonina. Next base: position 27,797,203 of record JAIVEN010000008.1, read on the forward strand.
CATGTAAGATAATGATATAAAACTTTGGTCTAAAATTATAAAATCAATTCAAGCATGCATGGGATATGAATAATCACGAAATTAATCACTAAAATTCAAAGGGAAACATTCTCAAAATGATGCAAAAGAAAGAAAGAAAAAGCCCTAAAAAAATAACTAGAAAATAGGCTGCTTCCAAGAAAAGTTAACTAAAATACCTTTTTGTAACTAATCTTTGACCAGCTCTAGAATGAAAACCCTAATCCCTATTATCAAGCTTGGTCACTCAAATTAACCCTAATTAAGTGCTTTAGATAATGATTAGGTGATTAATCTAAGAATCATTAAGGATAATTAAACGTAATTTCAAGTAGGATGATAACTAGGGGTATTTTGGGAAAGTGAAAAATAAGTGAATAGTACATGGAAATGGGTTCAACATGGATTAAAATCTAATCACATGAGATGATTAATGACATTAAATGGATGATAGAATGGAAACTATCCAAAAAAAATTCACTCGAAATCACATAAAAAACCTTAATTTAATCACACAGAAAAGTCAAATCAAGCACTTGACTAGCTAATCAATGTGAAAAATGCAGTGATTGAAAGGATTAATAACCAAATCTATGGAATATAATAAAATATCATAAAATATGCTTAAAACTAAGAATTTAACACATTTTTCCGCATCCCACACAAAATCGGCTAAAAGATGAAAATATAATAAAACACACAAAATATTTGAATAAATGTGATAAAAATGCTAGATTTAAGAGATAAAATATAGTAAATTATAGTCACATTATGGGGTTTTATCCACATAACTTAAAATTTGATGGAGTTTTATATATTGTAGCCTTATTAGTGTAATATCCTAGGGATTTCTAGGTCAAACATACACTCCAGAGACCAAACACCAAATGACGGGACAAAATGGAGGGAGAGCTAGCTGTGGTTGGGGGGCCAAGGAACCGCTACTTAGAGTGGGATTAGATCAAATAGGGGAGGCCAAAATATTGGGTGGCATTGCGACTAGGAGTGTGGCATTGTGGCGTCATTGTACTGTCAGCATCCAGATTTTTGTCTAGTTTCTTTGGTGAACTTTTTGATGTGCATAACTCTTAACACAAACCCTTGATTCACATATGTTCAAAGCTTACAAGTCGCAGTAAAAGTATTCTAACCAAGGCATAAACTGCACATCAAAATATCTTCATATGAAGATTTTGGATCCCCATAATTGAAATGGTCACTTTAAAGCCAAAGTTTGATTCTAACACTTCCCAATTCCAAATCAGTAACCACTTAACCTCCAAGCCTATTCCAACAAGTTTCAAATAACACAAGGACTTTATCCAAAGATGTTGCACCTACAAGGAACCATTCCCCTTGGATTTGTCCCTCTTGAATTCCAAAATTACTAATGAGCTACATAACTATTTTTCACAAATCTCACCAAAAATCAATTCCAACCTCATGACCTACTCTAACTCATCAAAGTACACTTGGGGTTGTTAGTTCAACTGGCTTCCCAAGAGGGGGTGAATTGGGAAGATTGAGATTTTTCTGCAAAAATGAAATACAGTGGTGATACTAAAAGTTTACCGAAAAACAGAGTATAAGAAATAAAGAGTAAGGAGAAGAAGACTCAGTGATTTATCCTAATTCAGTCTACTCCACTTGATCTATGTCCAGTCCTCAACCCATCACTTGAAATTTCTCCACTATCTCTTGTAAGATTTGAATGGGTTTTTGCAATGATTGCAGTACAACACCAGCCTCAGCCTTGAGCTAAAACAAATTCTCTCACTCTTCTCACTCAAGAGTAAGAATATCTCCCTTAGTGTATTCTCACACTAAGCACTATCTACAAGTGTGTAGATGTATATAGAATGAAAACTCTCTCAAAAGAGTGGATATAAAAATTTAGATACAATGAATGAGCTAAATAGAGGGTAGGTAAGCTTTGAATGAATTAGTAATTAAATTAGCAGAGTGTTAGTGTATTTCTTATTTTTCTCATTATCCAACAACTTAAATGAGGTACTATTTATATTCTTGGGGCAAAATTATCCATTGGAAATAAAGATTAGCCATTACTCTCAGAAAAATAAACATTCTCCTACCATATTAAATGTATCTTACAGAGGTTATGCAGATAACCTCTTCAGGTTATACGCATAATGGGTAACTGTTTACCTTTGTTTTCAACATAAAGCTTTCATTATGTGGATAACCTAACCAGGTTATGCGGATAACGTGCTACCCAAAATGACTAAGTTTTTTCTCAAAATCATTTTCATGAAAACCCACTCAGTTATTAGGATAACATTAAGTTTTTCTTAAACTGAGTTTTCGTAAAACTTAGGTTATCAGGATAACCTCCCAAGGTTATGCAGATAAACCCATTTTGCTGAAGAAGAGCTATGAATTCTGTAACATAGAATATGTAGATAATCTCCCTAGGTTATGTAGATAACCTATTTACCCGAGGAAAGTTCAAGTACTTTGAAATATAGGTTATGCAGATAACCTCCCTAAGTTATGCAGATAACCTATTTACTCGAGGAAAGTTTAAGTGCTTTGTGACATACGTTATGCAGACAACTTCCCTAGGTTTTCTGAATAATGGGCTATACAATGTCACTTGCTTTCACTGTTCACTCCCTTATGTGAATAAGGTGCCTACCTTATCAGGAAAACTACCTGGACAGACTTGAAAACTTGATCCTCAAGTTGTGTTATGTGGATAACATCAATCCCTTTTCATGAAATTGAAGAATGAACTTTGGAAAACCTTTGAGATTGAGTATTTATCCCCAAAATCTTCAATGGTTATGCACATAAAGTAAATTATTTTCATGAAAACAGGGTAAACACTTAGAAACATCTTTGAGCTTGAAACTTTATCCTCATAAGATGGCTCTTTTAGTGAAAACCATTATGAGATCATGAGCTAATCATTAATTATTCAATTAGTCATCTCATTTAATATTGGGTTAGTTAAAATTCAAAGCTCATCTACCTTCTTTTACAAATAGTTTCCTAAAACATGTGAAACATCTCTCCAATCTTCAGGAAACAACAACTTTGTCCTTCATTTCACTTGTGTTCCTTTCATATTGGAATTTCAAGGTCATTGGTTTTAGAATCATCAAAACATCTGAACTAACAGGGGTAACCAATACCTCAAGCACAAACACAATATTACAACAAATAGGCCACATACCCTAGAATACTCATCAACAATAACAAGCATTACAAAGGCATCAAGAAGGCTTGAACCATTGATAAGATGATGTATACTTACTTAAACCAACATAAATGACATGTCTAAACACGTCATAGCTTCAACTAACCATGGGGTCATAGAGATGCAAGTCATGCATAAGAGACAAGATCCAGAGACAATCTTAAGGAACTCACAATGCAACAATACATATGGCATCAAATGGATGTCATACACTTGACACAATACTAAATAACACAAACATGTGTATTCCAAAACACAATACCAAAAGCAAAGGTCTCAAATATCCCTAAAACCAAGAAAGAACTAAGTGTCCTTGCTAATACTAGAGCCCTCACTTGACAATGTTAGCCATAGCCGGGATGAGACAATGTCCTAGTAACCAAGGGCAACCCAAAACAAGTATAGCATATTCAAAATGTATTTCTACATGCAGGAATACAAAATGAATGATGTGGTACATGATATGCAATGGAACCCACCAAGATCACGGCTAAACCCATAGGCAAGTTATCATTATAGGGTAACCCTAACCAGTAGCCCCCTTCCAATAACTTGTGAAGGCTGATTTTAAGGTAACTACTAAACTCTTTTTCCACCAGTTAAGACCTGACTAAAGGCCAATACACAAATAGTTGGATCATGTTTTTCTTTTCCTTGGACCACCCAAATTGGTGGGTATTTAAAGAAGATGCATCCCTAATTCACAGCTGTAAGGTTTAGAATAATATCAGTTTTTGATGATGACAAATATAGAGTAATAAGGAACAAATGCATTATATGTATTTGACATATATAATGTTCTTTAATGAAGTAAAATACATATTAGCATGTATTTAATTATGGTTATAATACATATATCATGCTATGTGTAAATATATCTATTATACTTTTACAATGAATAACATAAGTTGGATATATAAACTGGACTAACTACTTGGTTTGTAAGTGTAATATATTAAATGTAGGTTGGTCCAAGTAAGAAGAGTGAGCATTGGAATACAGAAATGGAAATTAATATCATGCCTCACTCAAGAAAGAAGAAAAGAAATGATGCTCCAAAAATGGAAGATCAGAGGGAGCATGCCAAGAAGGAAATGACCAAGTAGAAATGGAACTCAACATTTGAAGACCTAGTCACTAAGTATATTTTGTTTTCACTTAGGTCTTGAGGTGAGATTAATCTTTGAAAATTACTTAATCTTGTTACCATATGTTTTAAATGAGTTAGATTAAACAAATCTGATTTTCAAGAATCTAAAGTTTGACCTTTGATTAGTCTTTTTAATACATCTCTCAAAACACATATGACTTTGATGTAAAACTTATTTCATATGAAACTAGACTTAATAAGCTTTTCAAAGAAGATTATCTCACTCAAAATAAAGGTCATATGAAAAAACTATGGTCATTTAAGGTTGAGTAGTGAGATATGAATTTTCAGTTTTGACTTCTTATCATTATTCTGATCATATCTCACAGAATACGTTTTTTTTAAGTGAAACTTTTGCATTTAAAAGCATACATTGAGAGCTTTCCAACCATAGGTCATTTGCTTAATTTGGAGTTAAAATGAGAGAGTTATAGTTTTTACAAAATTGTCTATAATGCAAAATTCGAAGTTACGGAGGTTTCGCATCCGATAGATTAATTTCGGGCCTCCGAAATTCGAATTTCGCAGAGAACCTTTGTGTTAAGTTGAGCTTGCCACTAATAGAAAAATTTTGGCTTCTGAGATTCAAACTTCAGGTCTAACAGACGAATTTTGGCTTTCAAAATTTGAATTTCGAAACACCAGAATGTGAAAATACTTCCAAAAAAGCTAACAGACGAATTTTGGCTTCCAAAATTCAAACTTCAAGTATAACAGACAAATTTTAACTTTGAAAATTCGAATTTGGAATATCCAGAAACATAGAAATACTTCTGGAACAACCAACAGACAAATTTTCATATCCAAAATTCGAATTTCGAAAGGAAGAACTTGTGCCATATTGAGTTGCTCACTGACAGACAAATTTTGGGAACCAAAATTTGAACTTCGAAGGCACTGTAGCAATATGAAATAATTTTTCACACTTACCAAAAGTATTTTAAAGTTGAAAATTCATATGTTCCAACATAGAAATATTTTCTAAAGATAAAAATTTGAACTTTGCTTTATAACAGACGAACTTTGAAGTTCAACGTTAAAATCTTCAACTTTTAGTATCTTCGAAATTCGTCTGTTGACATCCAAAATTCAAATTTCAGAATGTCAGAAACATTAAATATGGTTGGTAAACAGTTAGTTTTGCAGAGTAACCGTTGGGTAACGTCTCTAACGGCTATATCTTGTGTCTAATGTCTGATTACACTACAAAACTATAAATATAACATCATTTGGACTCTTGGGTAACAATCTTAAGAGAGTTTATGTGAAAATGCTACAACAATTTGTAAAATCTTTCTATCTCAGCATTGTTTGAAAAATCCACCTCAATAGAGTGAACTTTCAATGTATTATCTACTCTTCAAGAGAGTTTCCATTCTGTAAATATTTCTTTCTACATATTTTGGGTAGAATCTTAGTATGGGGAAACACTAAGGGATTTACACATTTTGTAAGGGTATGGGGAGAGTGGCTTCACAAGTGCCTACTGAAACTTGTGGGAATGCACTGAGACTTCACAGGTGCCCGGATCAAACCTGTGGGATATAGTAGAAAATCTCAAGTGGTGGCTTGGGGACTGGATGTAGGCCAAGTGGTTGGACTAAACTAGTATAAATTGCTGTGTATTATTCTTCATCTTCTCTATTCAGTTGCTGCACACAACTCTTTCTGTTTATCCCTGTTTTGCTATACTCTTAGTGAAATTGGGTTGTGATTCAGAAAGAGCGAAAATCTTACATCACCCAATTCACCCCCCTCTTGGGTGACCAGCCAACCTAACAACAGCCACATTTGTCTCCTGACTAAAGGACAATAATTTAGTGATAGAGATATCACAAGCCTCACCACCTATGCACAAAGCCTTATGTGTAATTTAGTGGATTGGCATATCATGTGGTATTCAATGATATCATTGCCCAACCAAAACACACTCAATCATGCATAATATCTAATGACAATGCCAATATGATATACTAATATATCATCTCATTCTATACATCATCATATAGCATAGTATTATCATACAAGATATGAATGGGGGAGGCACAATAATCATATATTAACCTCCGCCGTATGTGTATATAAATACTTAGCCATTTTCATTTACTTGCCATAAATTCAAAAAGTAGTAAGTATAAGAAACTTACAAGTTGTGCCAACATGCATATCATGATATAAAAAGTTTTAAACGTATAAAAATAGCAAGAGTTACTCCCTGATTACCTTAAGTTACCTGAACTCACATAACACCTCAGTAGGTTATTAGAACAACAACTACACACACATAAAAGGGATACAATCCAAATCAATATGTGAAGTTCCAATCATGAAATAAGACCAAAACAAGCATCAAATCCCGATAGGACCATTCCGAACATCAAAGCCACTTAATACCTACAAAGCCCAAATTTCTTCATACATCGAGATAGCCACTTACCAAAGAATTTGTTGCTCCCAAATAACTTCTTGGAGTATAGAAACTTCAATCAAGCAAGCTCACACTCTACATAACCAATTTACACACAAGTCAAGTGGTTACCTAGCCTCCGATTGGCCACAAAAGTTAAAAGTTTCTACCTCACAAAACCATGTAACCAATACTATACTCACACCTCATTGACCCCAAAACTATAACATCCTGTAATTTCTGAAAATGCTACTAAATGCATAAAGATATAAATCATAGTATGAGATGTATAAAAGATAGAAAAAAAAGTCAAGCAGTAATTTCACAGTCTAGAAAATGATTAAAAATGAATTTTCAATCTAGTCCATGAAAGGAAAATTATTTGTAGTTCGGTCCCTAGGAAAAAGTTAAGAAAAAGGACATTAAAGAATAGATATTTGCATTTTGGCCCTTCCCAGGAGTCATTTCATAAATATGTAAAATTTATGTTAAAATGGATTTCTTGACATACTAAATCCAATGGAATAATGTATTGAGTCCAAAGGAATCAATTTGAACAGAATTAGGCTTCCGGAAGTAATAGAATTTATACTACTAAAGGAAAAAGTACTATGGGTCCCACCAGTGTAGAAAAAGTAAGAGGAAAAGTATGTGAGCTCCACACAGATACTTTTTGGGATAGGATATTAAAGAAACACAAATCCAAACATAGTTTAATTCTGTGTCCATAAAATAACAAAATACTGCTAAAGTAACTTTATCTATCCAAGCATAAAGTAAATCAGTATAAACCATATCTGAACTAGGAAAAATATGTAGTATTTTGGACAATATCTTCCCAAAAGTGGTGTGATTTTCAAAACCACACAGGGGAATTGAATATTTAATTATTTTCTTGAAAATTTAATGAGGAAGGAGTTAAACTCAACCAACCAAGAGTTTAGTTACTTAACCATGATAGTTATACAAACTTAGATATTTATTTTTACTCCCTCCTTGACCAACCTTAGCTGCTGCACAAGAGGAGTGAGAGAGCTCAAAATTTGGACAAGAAAGAAGAGAGGAAAAAGAGAAAGAAAAGCTTGAAGTTTTGAAGATCAAGGTAAAGGTAAGGCTCTCTACCACTTCAAGCTAGTTTCTCTAGTTGTTTAAAGTAGTTCTATGAAGTTCTCCTCTCCTCCTCCTTGAGTTTAGTTTTGGCCTAAGTAAGAGGAACTGAAAAAAAAATGAGTTTTCATGCAAGAAAATTGATAGAAAGCATGAACTAGTAGAGAAAGTAAGGTTTCCAAGAGATTAAAGCAAGTTGCATGAAAATTTTTTAGTTCCTCCTTTAGAGAGTATTTTGGCTAGAATAGGGGAGTAAGTTAGAGTAGGAATTTCATGAATTTTATGCCAAATATGGATTCCTCATTGTGGGAAATCTTAAGAACAAGTGTTAGTTTCTTGAACGAGGCAAAGAAAAACTATATAGAGTTTTACGATTTTATTGATTCTTTATGAAGCACCACCATGAATCAGTGGCTCAAGTGAGTGTTTAATGTTGTATGTAGGTTTAAGAAACTTATGGAAGTCCTACAAAGAAGTGAAACCAAGAGGAAAGTCTAAAAGTTTCACCAATGTAGTAATTTTCTCTTTAATACATTATGTTGTCTTATAATGATATTTGACTTGCCATATTGCTTTTGGAATGATTTGTCACTGTTTTGGATGAGAATATGTAAGGGTTTTAACCCCAAGATATCCATTTTCTAAGAGGAAACTTTACAAAAATTTTTATGAAATTATATGGCTTGTTATGTCTTAATATGATTCTTTTATTGGGAATTTCAGCACACACGCAGCGGAAAACTACCAAGAAATTCCCTCCCATGTATCTGTCAATGTTGTTTAGATTGAGGTTTAGAAAAAGAATTTACCTCCGGTGTGTCCCTTGGTGTTCTTTTTTGTTTTATCAGACCCTAGGAACTAACGCGACTAGTAAGCTCCCTCTACTAGTAACCACACAAATGGTGAGTCCAACTTGAACGGTGTGCTAGCACCTCTATTTGTGAACGTCTATACATTCATCTGTATAGATGTTGTTCATTGTTCCTCCGTACAATCTCTCTCTCTGAGTGTACGACTGCTCTCTCTTTAGGGTGTTTCGAAATTGTATTGATTCTGTAACAAATAATCCTAGTCTATATTAATATATAGATAGAATTTTGTATTTGTTTAATTTAAATCAATAATTTAAACTAAATCAAATATTAATTAAATAGATTAGTTTGAGTTTAAATCTATCTAATAGATTAAATTTAAACTAACTGTGTAATCTATATCCAGAATAAAATCTAGATTTAATTTATCATATAAATCAAATTTAGATTATTAGTTTAAATTCAAATTTAGAATCCAATCTAAATCAAATTTTGATTATGACATTAGTTTAAATTTAAATCTATCGTATAGAATTAAATTTAAAACTAATTCATTTAAATTACTTTGAACAATATATGTATATTTCGAAATAATATAATATATATCAAACATATATATATACATAATGAATTTTATAATATACATATATATATCAAATATATATATAAATTCAATCACCCTAAATTAATCATTAAATTCATTGAATCAAGACACATTTTAGATTCAATAGATCTGGACATTCTAGCTCAAGTAGGTCCATTCTTGTGTGCGACCTGTAGCCCCATATGATGTTGGCAGTGAGCTAATAATACTATTGGATCTTTAGTCACAAGTGGCCTCTAACAAGACATTGTGGCTACCCAAATCATATGAGATCGATGATCCGATGTAACCTATCATATAACATGATCACATCCCCTTTGTCTCATGATATATAGGTCAAGTATGGGGCATGGAAACGTCATCCTCATTTTACTCGACCATTGCTTTCTTGATCTCCTAGCAGACTGACAGAACAAATGAAAACTCTTTCATTCGAGCACAACCATGTATTTCTCAGTCTCACTCATCGAGGGGCCCAGATATATCTCTCAATTAATTAGAGGAATAAATTCCATTTTGACCATTCATCTTCCTCCACACAAGTTCCATTATGCCGATCATAGCCTTTATGATCTTCCAATTAAAGATGACTTTTGACTTTGCCAAAAATATAGTGTTTCCCATGTAAGAAGTCATAGTGATCTCATGTCTGAGGCTTAGTGACATGGTTATATATGAGATATGCTTATAACTTGATCCATACAGCTATCTTATGATCAGTCGATCCAGTTCCTATTCTCTAACAAAAGCTTATGATTCTAATTTGTATCTTCATACATAATTATCACATAATTATTCATCAAAATTATACTAGTCTTAATTCATCATTGTTCCCACAAAGGTAATTGACTAGGGACATTTAGAATAAAATAATTTATCCAAGGATCTTATTATAAAGAAAAACATGCAAACAATATAATAATGTAAGAAAAAACACATTTTTTTCATAGTGAAGTACAATGTTTATAATAAAATGATTGGCTTATGGCACAATCTCCAACATCTTTGATGTATTATAACTTAAATGATGACATGTATGCTTAAATTGACATTGATACTGGGACTCTTTGAATCTCAATATTTCTAAATGACTAACATATTAGGCACAAGTCATGGCAAGGCTACCAAAGTCCAAGGGAAGGAAGAAAAGATTGATCATTAAGATGTTAATCTTGACATTAGTCTTTTATGTGGAATTATTATGTAAATTAATGCATGTTGTTTTAAATCTGTACCTTGAGACCCTTTTAGGTCTCCCATGACATTTAGTGAAATTTTGGAATAAGAAATGTTGATGTAAGTGTGTTATGGAACTTATTTTGCAAAGTACATAGATGAAAATGGTCATTTTGACACTCTTATAGTGAAGTAGCTAATGTTTAGAAGAAATAGAGTACTATGTATGAGTGGTATATATGCTCTGAAAGTAGACAGAATCATCTTTCCAAAGAGTCAAAGAGCATCTCAATTGAATATGTATATGATTTATAGTGAATTTTTATGTTACCTGTCAATGCTGGATAGTGATAGGGAAAACTATAAATTGTACTGAAAGTAGTTACTGAAAGTACTACTTATTTTGAAAAGTAATATAAATCTGTATAGTGGTCCAAAAATTCAATGGTTTATATATACGGAAAGATCTGTTTTAAATTTAATATGATACTAGTTTGGATACAATTAGAGCTATATAATGAGAATTATATAGGAATTCCTAAAATTGTTCCCGTAAAGGATATGTTTAGACCCTTGATGATTCAGAATGATGCTATGATCTGTACAAAATGAATAAATGTACAAAATAAATATAAATAGAAGGTAGACATATAGATCATTCCAATGATATAAGAATGTATGATTTGGCTTAAAATAGAATGAGAAATAAATTTTTAAAGTGGAGGCCAAAATTCAGGATAAGTGTAAAATGATCGTATGAACAGTGATTTTCATGCTAAATACTATACAAATTAATATGTTAAAGATATTGTTTCATATTTTTTCATGTAGAGAATAAATACTATACAAATTAGTATGTTAAGCTATTTTTATGGACTTGAGTTACCTACATATGATTTTTCTAGAATTAGGTATGATATTTCAAAATTCAGTCTAGAAAATAGGGTGACCAAATAAACAGCAACAAAAAATTTTAAATTTTTGTATTTTGGTCCCTCATCTTATTCAAGCTTCTAAAATGGTACAGATAAATATTAAATAAGGTCTTATACATGGGAAATAAGATTTAAAGTTAAGATGTTACAAAAACAACTCCCCATTACAACTCATAGTCTAGAAAATTTGTGCTCATAAAAATCCGCAAAAATAAGCTTTGACACCCTCAAGTCATAACACTCCAAAAAATCCAACCTAAAGCTTGAGGATGCTTCACAACACTCCCTTGAGACATTTAAACATAGAAAATCTAGCCAAATCCCCAAGGAATCTGAAACCCATACATGACCCACAAAATCAAGCATAAAACTTAAGGAAGGAAGAGAAGGAAAGTGTTAAAACCACATTACCTTGAAGAATCAAGCTTCCCAAGGCACCAAAATCAAATTCACATGCCCAGAAATGTAAGCCCTAACAAAGCACCCATGATGCACCATGAAGCATTGATTTGATGAGCTGAAAGGCTTCTTATTTAAAGAAGTTTGTGACCTTACACTGCAGCTAGCATCTAGCGTCGCGGCGCTAGTCTCTTATTTTTGAAAAAGAAGTTTGCTTCATTTTTCTTTACTTCCTCCGGCCTTGGCCCCTCTATTCCTACATAATATCAATAATATCCTTCCATTAATCCCACACATGCATCTGGAACACTAATTTAGGGTTGTTACAATTAGAATTACTAAATTAATTAAATTAACCATAAAAAGTATAAGAAAAAAATATAAAATTAGAGACAACAAAATTTGTCTCCAAAAATGGCAAAATGCATTTAACACGTGATAAAATGCAAGCAGGCAGTGACAAGTGCATTTATTGTATTTTATTTTAAAGATTTTATAATATATTATTCAAATAAAATTTTTATATTTTGTTGTTTAAACTAAACTATATTAATTTATTAATAATATTATGACTTCCAATCCAAATTTGTAATGCAATTTAAATTTGAACGAATAATTTATTAAGGATTACTCTTCACATTAAAATCAATAATTTCTCTATTTATGCATGAAGACATAATTTTTTATGTTTTCACAATAACAATGCAAAAGAAAAAATAAATTGATGAAGTATAAAATTTAATAATTTCAATTTATACGGAGTTAGTCAGAATTTTATGGTATTGGGTAGTTTGATACCAAAACAAAAATGCTGTTAATTAATTTATACACACACATTTACATATACATATAATACATATAGAGGTCATTGCATTTTACTCTATAATAAAGTAAAACACTCTAATTATCCTTGTGTTTTGCCTTAATTATAGAGATTTCCCTTATATTTTGGAATCCTATACAAACCTTTCCTAAAATCAAAAGTTATGTTGCTTACATATGTATATATCCACTCTATTTTCAAAATTCCTTTCTCGTCCACCCAACTATTAATGAGCCATTAATTTGTTACATTTAACCTTTTCTTTGGACTTAAATATCCTTCCTTAATATAAATATTTATTTGATAATATTTTCTACACATTTTTTTTAATTTTTAACTTTCAATTAGAATGAATACCGTGCATTTGTCCAAAGCTCAAGATGAACTACAAGGCATTGTTCATGGCATGTGGATGGCAAATGTATACACATTTTTATATTTTATATTGATTAAGTTGACATGTTTTTATTTTATTATAATTTTTATTAATTTTTAATTTAATATTTTTAATATATTCATTTAAATATTATTATGCTTAATTATTTAAAATGGAAAATACTTATATGCTTTTCCTCATATACTTTTCATGTTATTTTCCAATTAAAAGTTAACATGTGAATTATTTTTTAATACATTGTAGATTTAATTATTAATTATATATTAAAAATATTAACTTCTTAACCTTACAAAAAATTTAAAAGGTCTACATGTTAAATTTTAATTAGAGAATAATATAAAAAGTATATAAGTTTAGTCCATTTCAAATTATTCAATAAGCATGTTATATCATTAATGTTGAATCCAGAATTTTGATGATTCTAAACAATTTGAGTTTGGAAGGAAAATATCAAAGGAGTATAAGAGTATTCAAATGAAGAAATCTAGGAAGAAATGAGTAAAGAATTAGTTTGTACGATTTCTCATAGTATTCACAAAGTAAAAAAGCTTTGATTTCACTCCCATTGGTTTTAAATATATGTTTTTCAATTATCTTATATTAACTTATGTTAAATTTGAAAAACACCGACTAATAGACAAATTTTGAATTGTTAAACTCCATATATATAGTTGAAAATTTGAATTTTGGTAACTGAAATTCAAAGATATAAAGATGTTACCTCTGATAGATGAATTTCAGGTGATTAAAATTCAAATTTTGAGTCAAGTACAATTTGTGACAAATGGAAAATTCGTCTAAAGTTATGTCAAAATTTGTTTGATATTAAAGTGTAAAAAGAGTTCAAAGTTAGTCCCTCTAACAGACGAACTTTGAATTTCAAAATTTGAACTTTAAATTGAAAACGTGTAAGTCTAATTAGAGGTCTCTCTATTAGACGAATTTTGAAAGTTTAAAATTCGAGTTTCAAAAAGTAGAACTCTTGTGCCATTTTGAGTAGCTCACTAACAGACAAATTTTAAACTTTGAAAATTTGAACTTCGAGTGCACTGTAGCAATATAAGATAACCATCGCATTTACTCTATATTAGAGAGTTTCTCTTATTGTAATCAATCTTTTCTTCATCTGAAAAAAAGATTTTCTTGTGAGGGGATTTCACAAGGGATTTAGGAAACACTTTGCTAGAGTGCAGAGTGAAAATTTGTAAACTCTTAGAACATATCACAAGGTTGTACTGTGGTATTACAAAAAGCCCACTAAATTCTTGCAAGATAGTGGAAAATCTCAAATGGTAGCTTGAGGACTGGATGCGGATCAAGAGAAGTAGACCAAACTAGGATAAATCTTTGTGTCTTCCCTTCCTCTACTTTGCAAACTGCCTTTTTATATTCTTCATTTTGTTTTCTGCAACTTTTACTTTCACTGCTCTTTCACAATTTTGCAAAAAATTTTAAACTTCTCAGTTCACCTCTTGGAAAGCCAGCAAACCTAACAATTAATGTCAAATCACTAGGAGATATATTAACATAAATTATTTTATATAAAGATTTTAAATTTATTTAGGTTTCATTGGATAAAAATTATAGATTTTATATTATGAGGATAGATTAGTAATTTTAAGTTATTTTATTATGAATTTTAATTAATAAAAAGGATATTTTAGAATCTTTCACAAAATATTATTAACAGTGTTAAAAATTGAACTAAAGTGTATAGTTTTGAGGGAAAGCCATTGCATTTTATTCTATAGTAAAACAAAAATTGTTTTATCTAAAAGCATTTAAAAAAATTGTACATTACTATTACAGCCCAACTGTTGGCCCAATCGAAAATATTTTATTAGCACTTAGGTTTGGTTATATTCTACTCAATCATAGTAAAACTATTAATTACAAACATGTATCAATAGCATGCATTGATTAAACTTGAATCGAAAAATAAACAAATAGATATTGGGATGGGGTAGTAGAAACGGAGAATAAGAAAGAAATGGAAAAAGATGATGAAAGTGAGGAAAAATATAGAAAAAAGGGAAAATAAAAGTGATGAAATGAAAGAAGAGGAAATCATTCATGCATAGATTTAGCGGTTCAATTTAAAACGTCAAATAAATTGATTTAAATATGTTTTGTTGATAGATAAAAACCGTTAAACTTTCAATATACTAGACACATTTTTTTACGCATTTTACAGAATTTTGAGAAATGAAATATATTATTTATAAATTTATAACACGCTATAAATTTTATTAAATATATTGAATATTAATATTAATATATTAATATATTAATTTTAGGGAAAATAGATTAAGGATAAGATAAAAAAAACCTTGTTAAAAATACTTTTAAAAAAATATGAGTACCAGTGCAAGTTGCGTATGAGTGGTAGGAGGCAGATGCTCTTATCTCTTAAGCGTTTAGAGATTTGATTATTAATCTTTATAAATGATATAAATTTAGTTGAAAAGAAATTACCATTTATTTTATACTCTTGAGAGATTAATCCCTCCTAGCACTGGGAGATTTTTTTTATTAAAAAAATGGTAGCATGAGTTTGAACATGAGACAGGAGAAGACTGGCAAAATTTTGAGATATTGTAAAATAAAATAGTACTAACTCACCTTCTCTCGGATCTGATCACAATTGAGAGATTAATTAATTTTGCACGGTTCTTCATTGAGATATGGTGCACAATTTTTTTGGGCCAGGCAATATTACAATATGCTTTTAAAACATTCCAACAATATAAAGTGATTGTCCTTTGGTGTGATCAAGACAAATGAAATCAAACAAACACAAAGTGAATAACAGGTGGCATGTGCGAAAGTCGAATCCAGAGAGTCCACAGTAAAACTTCTCATTCTTTTTCTGCCTAGTCATGATTGTCAATATACTCCTCAAGTTTATATTATAAGTCATTTAACATAATAAATTTTTTATTTAAAATATTAGGTGTTGGATATTTTTTCTCATTTTATTTTTAGTTTTAATTCTTATCTGCTCATCATTTATAACTTTATAATGATAGTAGAATAAAGTATTTAATAAGGATAAAATAAAAAATATTAATACTTTTTGCATTGATTTATAGTAAAAAAATAATTTTCTTAATATATATAATTAATATAAAAAGCCTTATAACATGGATGAAAGGGAGTATGTCATAACATGGTTTTATTATCATTATAGTTTGGCACATGAGGTAAAATACTCTAATGTTAAATGAAAAATATAATGATCTAATTACAGATTTTAATAATTAAAATTTCTTTTAAAGATCATAAACATATATCATTATTATATCACTATTTAAAATTATAATTTATAATTCTTAATATTATAATATGGTTTCTTACAATATTATGAAATATTTATTTAAATTTATTTTCATCATCATAAAAAGCACAAAAAGAAGACAGTGAATCTTGTTAAGAAAAATTTATAACAACCAACAAGGTCTCACATAATTAGTAGATTACTAGATCCTTTAAGTATACTTTCTATGGTTCGATTTCTAATTATGTAAAAAGACTCTTATAAATAAAATGGAAAGTAATTTTTTATATTTTTAATATAAGATCATTTTAATCAAATTAGGTGAATTAAGGATAATAATTAAAATTAATTAATTACCTTATTTTTTTTTAAATCACAACATCTTTTTAAAACTACCTTTATTGAATACTTTTCTTTTTCTATTTTTCATGAATTAAATAAGATATTTTCTTATAATACATAACAAATATTACATTATATTTTAAAAATAATCTTACATTTAAAATTAAAATAAAATATTTTATATTTTGGATCATATGGAGAAGCAGCAGTCTCCATATCACCTTAAAAAAAAAAAAGTAGAGGGCGTACTTATTCGAGTGTCCGTTACTGTTCCGAGAAAAGCGACGAAACTACTGACGACTTAAAAATGGAGGCCAATCGAGATTGAATATTCTATTGGGCATGATAATATTCTATGCCCACATGTGCTCACAAAAATACGAATACCTGCAATTTTCTGAAAAACTGAAATCACTATCTCCTTACAAATAACAAATATTTGTGAAACCCCGACATTTTTTGTATATCCATTTGAGTAATATGTTTCCCCCATATATATATATATATATATATAATTTTAATTTCCAAGATTGAAGAAAATCAGATGGATTGGCACAAAGCAAAAAAAAAATAAATAAATAAATCTGACATAAATTTATTTTTCTTTTTCTCTCACTTCCATTCATACGTTTCCCACACAATCAGGCAGTTCCTTGTAACATTTTATATTCTTAAATGAAACTATTTAGTGAATTATCTATAGAAGATTTTCATGTATTATATGAATTTTAAAAATAAATTATATTATTTATAACTTATAAATAATAGAATTTATTATTAATTTTATCGTATATTAGCGTAGACTCTGTCTATCTGCGCATTGCCTAAAATGAGCTATAATATTTATTAATTTCAGAAAATTATGCTGATTATGACTTGAATAGTGACTCTATCATATTAACATTGTATGTTGTATCGGTATTGAATTGATTTTCGGATTTGGTATTGATATATTGATTTTCCACCTCAGCATGTTTCTTTTCTACGAAAAAGAAAAACGAACTGTGCAGCAATGAGAGGGAATATGGGCCATATGTGACATATTTAATATTAATACTATTTTCTTCCATACTAAATATATGGTATCTTTTATTTTGATCCTAAATATAAGATATTTTATAGTATAAAGGTAATATTTATTATACATTTTTAAAAATACTCCTATTTAATGTGAAAGAAAAAAATTAAATAAGGATAATTTTTAAAAAATATTTTGATTTTCAAAAAAATTGAAGTAATTAATTAACTTTAATTTTTATTTTAATTTACCTGATTTAATTAAAAAGGTCTAATAAAGATAGAAAGGAGTAACATTAATGTTGATAAAAACATGTTTCTCCTAAAAGATTCCGTTAGATCAAAATTCTTAAATTTATGTGATATAAAAGTCCAGATGGAGTGCTTTTATTCATCGGTAGTTAAATGGAGCCAATCAACTTTATTTAGATTTAGATTAGACGGTGTGATTTGCTTTCACCGACTCTTACAAAATCTATGCCCTGCCCTCCTAAAGAAATAATTATTAATTTGATCAGTCATTTGATTTAATTATTTTAATTTTTATATTATGATTTCAATCATTATAGTGTTACGTTGAATCTGTGTTTTTTTTAGTATGCTAAAATATAGTAAATGACCCTAACTGATAATAATGATGAAGATGATGGTGATAACAATAATAATAAAATAACAAAGACAAATATGGTGTAACTTAAAATAAAAAGTTAGGAAATTAATTGAAATGAAAAAGTTTACTGAAGAAAAATAAATCAATGAAGCAATGAAAACAATAGTTTAACCAAAGAGGCCTATGCTATCAATTTGATTATTTAATTGATTTCTTTGTTTTAATTTAATTCCTTAATGGTTTCTTTATCCATGAAAAAAAAAAAGCTACAGTTATCATTTTTCATTATATCTAATAAGTATCTTCTACAAAAGCTAAAAGATTATTTTAAAGTAATAAATAAAGATAAGAAATTAACATGAAAGGAAATAAAAATTCAATAATTAAATCAATAAAATTTTGAAATATTTGGAAGATAGTTGAATTCCTTAATCATGCTATTTAGAATTCAATTTTTGACCGTGTATATAGAAAATGTCTTATTGTGATAGATAAAGTTCAATTATGTGATTTATATCTTAAACAGATTTGTCTTCAATTATTGATTGGAGATACTCATAGTGCTCACATAAAAACATAAATAATTAAACTAAAAGTGTTATAAAATTATATAAATTATATGGATATCCATAACTTTTAAAGCTCTATAACCTTCATGTCTATTGAAATTTTTCACTTAAAGCTCTAAAGCCTCCAAATCAATGACATGTTAGGGGTTTTATATGATTAATACATATAACCCCCAAATGTTATATATTGCACAATTATGTAAATTAATTCTTCCATTTATATAATTATAACTCTTGAGATTAGTTTCTAAAGTTGGAGGCCTATAAATAGAGGTTTAACACAAAGTATTGTACATACATGAAATTTATGTGAATAAAATATATACTTCCTCCATTTCTTTTCTCTAAAATTCTTTCTAGTTCTTATTGAGTTCTTTATATTTCTAATAGTTTTATAACATATTATCAGCATAAGTCTCTTCCAACTTTTATATAAGAGGTAAAATCACTACGGATTTCCATCTCTTGAAGAAGAGACATTTTGATCCAAATTCTCTAAGATGAAGTCTTCTCCAATTTGTTCAGATAATTGTAAAGAGAATTAGAATTATGCAATATCCATAGAGGTAAGAATTTTATTTTTTGATCTTTACTATGGTAATAATTTTATTTTGATCTTTACTATCTATTATTATACTTTATATTTTATTCAAAAGTTCATGTGATCTATAATATGACAATGATGAATTTGATATTTTAAATTCATATAATTAGATGGCCAGCAGCCATATTACTTTTGATCTTATGATTAGCTGGCTAGAAGTCATATCACCTTTGATTTTGATTAAAAAATATATCTTATGATCTCCATGAATTATATAAATTCATAGAAGAATTTGTGGCAATTTGATACTTTAATGATTATTGAATACTATGGCCCAAAAAGTTAATGGTTTAAATATATCATGGCAAGAAGATTGTCGATAACTTTCAAAAATAATTTTGCTAAAGCCCTAAAAGGCTAATAGTGTGCAGATTTTATGCCACTAAAAGCATTGAAAATTCTCCAAATTTAACATGACAATGAGCAAACTAATGACCACATATGAGCATTATGTAAATTAGCCATTAAAAGGTAACAATGATTTGTCATGGCTATTGAAAAATGTTGAATCAAGAGTTTAGATGATTTCAAACCAACACTCAAGAGCTTGGATTGAAGATATCAAAGGAGATCAAAGTTGTTTCAAGTGAAGATTTTCTGAGTATTTGCTGTTAGATCTTTTATAGGATCTTCAGTTTTAGTTGTGATTGGGTAAAAGATTTTGATTTGAGAAAAAGATGTTTTCAAACATTGATTTGAAATTAAATCTTTACTTATTTGAAAAACACCCACAAATAGACAAAGTTTGAAAGTTTAAACTGAACTGTCAAGTTGGAAATTCGAACTTTACCTTAGAAAATTCGAATTTCAAGCTAAAACTGAATAAGTCTGAAGAGATGGCTCTCTGTCAGATGAATTTTGGTTGTTCAAAATTCGAATTTTCATACAAATCTGAAAGAAGTCTTTTTGGTGACAGATGAACTTCACACTTTCAAAATTCGAATTTCAAGTAAAATGAAGTTTGTGAAAACCAAAGAAATTCGTCTGAAACTTTGATAAAGTGCATCTGAAATCAAAAGAAATTGAGTTTGATAAATGCTCTCTGACAGACGAATTTTGGCTTTCCAACATTCGAATTTTCATCTAAGTCTGAAAGAAGTTTCTTTGAAACAGACGAACTTTGAATCTTCAAAATTCGAATTTCAAACAAAACAAAACTTGAGAAAATAGAAGAAATTCGTCTGAAACTATGTTAAAGTTCATCTGAGATCAAGAATGATTTAAGTTTCAAAACTGCTCTCTGATAGACGAACTTTGAACATTGAAATTTGAATTTTAGAAGCTAAGTTCTTGAGTCTGTTGAAGTGAAACATTGACATACGAATGATAAGAACTTGCAACATTCGAATGATGAAGTTAGTCTGAAAAGAGTCTCTCTGACAGACGAACTTCACTCTTCAACATTCAAATTTCGAAGAAAGTGAACTACTGTGTTTCCTTTTAACGTACTGGGAACAGACGAATTTTGGGCTTCCAAAATTTGAATTTCGAGGGGACCATAGCAAATTGAAAACACTGTTCATACTTAACCAAAAAACTTTCTTCTTGAAAATTCGTATGTCACATTGTGAAAATGTTCTGTAAGTTTCAAAATTTGAATTTCACTTCATGGACAGACGAACTTCGTACTGTAACGTTGGAAGCTTTAACCTTCGGTTCTTTCGAAATTCGTCTGTTGACCAACCAAAATTTGAATTTCAGTATGTCAGAAGCATTAAATGCGGTTGGTTAACGGATAGTTTTTCAGAGTAACCGTTGGATAACTTCCCCAACGGATAGATTAAGTCTTTAACGGACATTTGAGACCTAAATCTATAAATACAACATCATTTGAAGCTGTGGGTAACGAATCAAACTTGTATATACCAAATTTCTGTCAAAACCTCTTCTCAAGAGCTTTTACCCTCTAGCTTCAATATCTGTACTTGAACCTTCATATCTACTCTACTCAAGAGAGTTATATCATTGTAAACAATCTACTCTTCATCTGGAAGATTGATTTACTTGTGAGGGGAAATCATAAGGGGATTGGGAAGCATATTGTAGAAGTGCTTAGAGAGAGTGAGAAAGAAAGCTTCAGAAAACAGAGCATACTCATTGTACTGTGGCATTAGCAAGAAGCCTGTTGAATTCTTGTTGTATAGTGAAAAATCTTAAGAGTGGTCTTGGGGACTGGACGTAGGTCAAGTGGTTAGACCGAACCAGGATAAATTACTGAGTCTTCTACTCCCTATCTTTACTTTTCAGCTTACTCTGTTTTATACGTTGCTTCCTTTAAACTGTGCTACCTTCACTTATCTCACTTTGTACAGAAAAATTTCAATCTTCCCAATTCACCCCCTCTTGGGAAGTCAGCCTTGCTAACAAAAAAAATATTGCCATGGTTATAAAAGTGTTGATGTTTTTGGCCATAACCATTGAAATAAAATTATGAGTAATGGTTATAATATAGCTAGAAGTCATATAGATATGGATAAATGGTTTATTGAGAGTGAGAAATATCGTGGTTATGAAGACAAAATGACCATAAGATATTGAGGAAAATGGTTATGAAATAATTAAATTAAAAAAATTGGTTATTGGTTATATTGTGATATCATTCGTACTTTGTTCAAATACATATATTTTGTCATTTATATTTTATTCATATATTTATGTGACACTTGAATTAAAAAAACAACTAAAATGCACATAAGTAAAATTTAAACTTTCTAATTCTATTTTGGTTTCATATATAGTGGATTTCTTGGGAATGAAAATTGTTATCTTGGTGAAGTTTTTTTAGGCATACTTTTCAATAGAAATTTAGATAATGCTAAGATAATCTTATTACGAAGAATTGAGCATAGAATATCTTATGAATAAATTTGTATCCTTTAGAAAGATTGAGAGAGAAAAAAATTGAAATGTCATATTTACCCTTAATTTTATATTTAGGGGTATTTTGGATCTTAATTTTTTTTTTGAAATAATGAATTACTTTAATTATTTCCATCAACTTTATTTAATTTTGGTTAAGTCACAAAACATCAAAGTTTCTTTGCAGGATATTTAAGTACATTTATCTATGCAAAAATTTTTTTCTGATCTCCTAAATTTTCTCAATAGTTTATCGAATGAATTGTGGAATGTTACAAACTATATGTGTAGGAAGTAATGATTTTTCTCAAATATGATAAAGAGATATCAAGAAAAAAAGTAAAAGAAATGTTTGATCCCGCACTTCATGTCTTATATTTTGAATGTGTTCTAGAAATAGCAATATTAAAGTGTTTTGTTAATAGAAATATAAACTGATGATATATATAAATATAAATTGTGTTAGTTTTGATGTTTCGATAAATTTCATATAGTAAAATTGATTAATTAGTACCTGAAGAACTATTATGCATATGCTAATTTATGATTAAAAATATGCTTTAAATTATATTTGATATTAGTAGTATTTCTCTCATTAGAAAATGAGTTATCATTTTCATCGAAAAAAAAGAAAATGAGTTATCATAATATTGGCATTATATTGAATAGTATAGAAATGAAAAGTCTTTGAAACAACTATATTAGATTATATTATTCTCATGAAGCAAAGTTAATCGTTGATGATATATTTTGTTTCAAATATATTTGTTTAGTTTCAAAGATGTTATATTGGATGTCACATTGAGATTGCAAATAAAAAATATATAATAGTAAACCCAAAGTTTACTGGTAACTGAAAAAATTATTGCAGTAAAACTGAAGTTTACTAATCTAAATATTTATTATTTGGTATGACCAATTTAATCATTTTGGAGCATTATGATATAAAAGTTTATTGAGAATTCACATGAACATCCGTTGAAGAACATGAAGATTTTCCATAAAAGCCAAAATATTATATAATCCAATAATTACCTTGTGTTATTTGTTCTCAAAGCATATTAATTTTTAGATCATCAATAGCTATAATCAGGATTTGATCCCTATATTGCTGGAATGTATCAAGTTGATATATATATATATATGAGCTCATTCAGATTGTCACTATGTGAAACACATAAATACTGATTTTAATAGATGCATCTATAAAATAGTCACATGTGAGTTGATTATCATTTTGCAATCTGAAGTTTGTAATATTATTCATATAAATAATTATATTTTTAGAATATGTGATCAACATGATTTTTCTTGAAAATACTAGCAAGTTACATCTCATGCTTTCAATAATTGTGATATGCTTATTAGAAGAATAATTGAAATGTCTATTTTAACAAAATGGTTTGGCAACGTTATAAATCAAATGCCTCTATAAATAGCTAGACTAATGTTTATAAGAACAAGATTTTTCATATGGAAATATATAATTTTACATGTTGCAGCACTTCTATGCATTAATCCAAAAGTTATTATAGATTTTCCCCATTACAATTGGCTTTTGTTGAAAAGATAGGAATTTTCTGCCTTAAATATATTGTGCAATATATTTTGCTTATTTCGTCACTACAATGTATAGATGGATATTTAAAGAAAGCTAAGAATAAATGTTGACTAAGATTCTCCTTTTTCTTTTTTGTCTCTAAATGAAACAAAAGATACTTCTAAAGGAAAATAATAGATATAGGAGACTTATACTGCATGATTTGTTTTCCTAGCTTGAGGGGGAGATAATAAGTGGTTGGAATAGTAAAGGTATAAAATAAATTATCACAATCTTATTTTGATCCTCATACAATTATAGTATGAGCTAGAAGTTTATCAAATAATGAGCCAGATGCATTCATTGGCTTAGATGAAAATTATCAAAAGTAGTTATATTAAGAAACTAAGTATTGTAAATATTATAATAATTGTGTGGATGTCCATAACCCCCCAACTATTGGTATCCTCCACCTTTAATGCTTTAAACTTCATAATCTCCTTAAGATTAATGTCCTGCACTCTATAACCTTTATATTGAATGGCTTTTAGGGGGTTTTTCATAGTTAATACATTATAACCTACAAATGTGTAATATTATACCATTATATTTTTATTTATATTTTTGTAACCCTTGTGTGAGCCTTTAATAGTTTGAGACCTATAAATAGAGGACATATACCTTGTGTTTATACACTTGAAGTGAATATGAAAAACTCTCCACTTTGTCTCATTCATATCTCTTCTCTTGTTCATCTCCATTCTCTTGTTCATCTTTCTTACTTTTCTTTATTTTTACAACACATTATCAGCACGACTTGTTCGGAGATTTGAGGTATATTTTTCATAATACTTTATCAATTTGTTATAACCAACGTCACATCTATTGATTCTAACATTCAATTATCTAATTTGGCTATTGTTAGTAAAATTTATATTATCAAGTTTTTCCTCTTTCTTCTCCACCTTCTCCTTCTTCTGTGTTTTGAATTTGACTTTATCAATATATTATGATCATCTCATTTGAAAATATACATTATTATAATTTTCTTTAGGTTCAAAAGCATTATTATCATTATATCACTTTAATTAACATAGTGAAAAACATCATGAATTTTATTTAGTTTTTTTTAGATATAATTTAGTATATAGATTCAATTTTGTTATTGTATTTCTACTAATTTGTCATCTTGTTTATTTTTTTTTCAATTTCATAAAATTTTGTTGTTTTTGGAATTTTATTTTCATCATAATGAGTTGTTATATAGTAGCTGTTATTTATTTGGAACTCATAATATATAATTTGTTTAAATCTCTAATATGATATATATATGATTACTTAATAAATTTTAGAGTTGATTATATTTTATTTTGTACATTGTTGTTATACTTTATATATATTAACTTCTAGAACCAAATCTAATTCTTATTGTTGTTTTAGTTTATACTTTGTCTTAGGTGTTAGATGCTAAAATTCACCTAAATGTCAAGGGTTTAGGAGAGGCAATTTTACTGGGAAATGAGGTAACTAATCAAGATAAGGCCAAGGTAATGATTTTCCTTCACCATCATTTGCATGAAAGATTGAAAGTGGAATATTTAACAGTAAAAGATCGACTTGAGTTATGGAATAATCTGAAAGAAAGATATGATCATAAAAAAATAGTGATTTTACTTAAAGCTCATTATGAATAGATGCATTTGCATTTGCAAGATTTTAAAATTGTTAGTGATTATAATTAAACAGTTTTTAAAATAAGTTCTCAATTAAAATTATGTGGTGAAAAAATAACTGATAAGGATTTATTGCAAAAAAACCTTTTCAACTTTTCATGCTTCAAATGTGCTCATGCAGCAACAATATCATGAAAAAAGGTTTTAAAATGTATTATGAATTAATCTCATGTCTTCTTGTGGCTAAACAAAATAACGAGTTGTTAATGGAAAATGATGAAATTCATCCCACAGAATCTTCTCCATTCCTTGAAGTGAATGTGATAATGCATAACAATTACCATGGTCATGGTTGTGGTTATGATCATGGTCGTGGTTGTGGATGTGGTCGTGGTAGTGGTAGTGGTAGTGGTAGGGGCCATAATAATTACCATTTTCGTGGTGGTGGTGGTAACAATTATTATCAAAATGACCACCAAAAGAAGAAAAATAATGAGGGGCAAAGAAAGGACAAAAGTGGTCTAAGTAACTCTCCAAAGGCCATAGAAAATCAATGTTTTAGATGTGGTATGAAGGGGCATTGGTCACCTACCTGTCGTACACCTGAGCATCTAGTAAAACTTTATCAAGCCTCCATAAAAAAGAAAGGGAAAATGTGGAAACAAATTTGACTTATCAAAATGATGATGTTGAGACAAATTTTGCATACAAGGATGATGATCTTAATTGCCTTGATGGATCCATTGATATTAATGACATTGATATGACACATTTGGAAGTGGCCGACTTTTTTGAGAATCATGATTAGAGAAGTTGGGACTGAAAAAATAATTGGAATGTTTGTGTTTATGTCTTTTATAGTTTTCTCTTTTCATATTTTCTTTATAATAAGAGCTATATTGCTCATTATGAAATTTTCTTATTCTGTCACGTATTTTCTTTCTTCTAATTATGTCTCATGATGTACTTTCTTTCTTTTAATGAAGATAATGGATATTTCTCATCATTGGGTTGGACACAATAATGAAAATATATGTCTTGCGGATAGTGCTACAACGCATACAATACTCTAAAGATAAAAAATATTTTTCTCATTTAACAACAAGTGATGCAATTGTCAATACTATAGTGGATAATTCAAAATTAATTGATGGCTCTGGAAGAGCAATTATAATATTACCCAGTAAGAAGAAGTTTGTCATAAAAAGTGCATTATTTTCTATTAAATCTCGAAGAAATTTATTAAGTTTAAAATATATCCATCGAAATGGATATCATATTGAGACTATAAATGAGAAAAATATTGAATATCTACATATTATAGTTATTGCATCTGGAAAGAAGCATGTTTTAGAAAAATTATCTGCTTTATCATCTAGTTTGTACTATACGTATATTAGTACAATTGAAACAAATATCACAGTAAACTAGAAATTTACTGATAGAAATACTT
Organism: Adenanthera pavonina; assembly: GCA_026686845.1. Lineage (NCBI taxonomy): Eukaryota > Viridiplantae > Streptophyta > Magnoliopsida > Fabales > Fabaceae > Adenanthera > Adenanthera pavonina. The sequence goes on from JAIVEN010000008.1 coordinate 27,824,195, forward strand.
TTATCATTTGGCATGATCGGTTAGGCCATCTCAGATCAATTATGATACGAAGAATTATTGAAAATTCACATGGACATCCATTGAAGAACCAGAAGATTTTTCAATTTAAAAATTTTTCATGTGTTACATGTTCTCAAGGTAAATTAATTATAAGACCATCATTAGCTAAGGTTGGGGTTGAATCCCCTGCATTTCTGGAATGTATTCAAGGGGATATATGTGGGCCTATCCATCCATCATATGGACCATTTAGATATTTTATGGTTTTAATATATGCATCTACAAGTATGCTTATTATCAACTCGTAATTTAGCATTTGCTAGATTATTTGCTCAAATAATTTGATTAAGAGCATAGTTTCCAGATTATGCAATCCAGACAATTCGTCTTGATAATGCTAGTGAGTTTGCATCATAGGCTTTTAATGACTATTGCCTGTCAACTAGAATAACATAGAAAAATCTGTTGCATATGTGCATACTCAAAATGGTTTAGCATAATCATTTATTAAATGCCTCCAATTAATTGCTAGACCAATACTTATGAGAACAAAGCTTCCCATTTAAGCATGGGGATATGCAATTTTACATGCAACAACACTCATTCATATCAGGCCAATGAGTTAGCATGAATTCTCCCTATTACAATTGGCTTTTGGTCTGGAATCGAATATTTCTTATCTTAGAATTTTTGGATGTACAGTATATGTTCCTATTGCTCCACCACAACGTTCAAAGATGGGCCCTTAAAGAAGGTTGGGAATATATATTGGTTATGAATCTCCTTCTATAATAAAATATACTAAACCATTAACTGGAGATTATTTACTACATGATTTGCCGATTGTCAATTTGATGGAACAATTTTTCCAACATTATGGGGAGATAACCAATTACTGGAAAAAAAATTACTTGGAATGCTTCATCATTATCACACTTAGATCCTCGAACAAAACAATGTGAATTAGAAGTGCAAAAAATAATTCATTTGCAGAATATTACAAATCAATTGCCAGATGTATTTACTGACCTAAAGAGAATTACTAAATCTTACATTCCAGCTGAAAATGCTCCAATTCGAATTGATGTTCCAATAGAATAATCAGGTAGTGCAAATGAATCCAAACTACGCTTGAAGCGTGGTAGACCAATCAATTCTAAAGATAAAAATCCTATAAAAAGGAAAAGAGCAAATAATTAAGATGGTTCAGTTGAGGAGATTGATACTCTTGTAAAGGCCCATGACATAACTAATCAAATGACTCCATAAGTGGTCCAGGTATCTGAAAACAATGAAGAGATCTTGATAAGATATGTCTCCACAAGAAAAAGATGGAATTGAAAAGATATAGTTGTCAACAACATATTTTCATATAATGTGGCAGTTGAGATAATAAATCAAAATGAGGATTTTGAATCAAAATCTATTGAAGAATGTGGACACATAAATGATTGGCCAAAATGGAAAGAGGTAATTCAAGCTTAATTAAATTCACTTTCAAAGCGTGAAGTTTTCGGACCTGTAGTTCGAACACCCTAGGTTGTAGAACTTGTTGGATATAGAGGGGTATTTGTGCGAAAACGAACTGAGAAAAAATGAAGTTGTTAAATATAAAGCACGACTTGTAGCACAAGAATTTTCACAAAGACCTGGTATTGATTATGAAGATACCTATTCTCATGTGGTGGATGCAATCACTTTACGGTATCTAATTAGTTTGATAATATATAAAAAACTTGATATGCATTTAATGGATGTTGTTACTGCCTATTTATATGGTTCTTTAGATATTGAAATTTATATGAAAATTCCTGAAGGATTTAATATGCCATAAGCATGTAAAGATTCTCGAGAAAATTATGCAATTCGTTTGCATAAATCCTTATATCGGTTGAAACAATATGGACGAATGTAGTATAATTATCTCAGTGAATATTTGCTAGAGCAAGGTTACAAAAATGATGTAATTTGTCCTTGTGTCTTTATCAAAGGAAATGGATTAAAATTTACTATAATTGCTATATATGTTGATGATTTAAATATCATTGAAACTCTTGAAGAGCTTCAAAAAGCAGTTGATTGTTTGAAGAGGAAATTTGAAATGAAAGATCTTGAAAAAACAAAATTTTGTCTCAGTTTACAAATTGAGCTTTTGACAAATGGAATTTTTCTTCATCAATCTTTTTATATTGAAAAAATTTTAAAGTGATTTTACATGAATAAAGCACATCCATTAACTACCCCAATGGTTGTAAGATCGCTTGATGTAAATAAAGATCCTTTTTGTCCCCGAGAAAATTAAGAAGAGCTCCTTGGTCCTGAAGCACCATATCTTAGTGCTATAGGTACATTAATGTATTTTGCTAATTTAACACGACCTGATGTTGCATTTATTGTAAATTTATTGGCAAGATTTATTTCTTCTCCAACAAAATGACATTGGAATGTAGTTAAACATATATTTTTGATATCTCAAAGGGACTATTGACATGGGGTTATTTTATTCATCTGAATTTGGATCATAATTGATTGGCTATGTAGATGCAGGATATTTATCTAATCCACACAAAGCTCGGTCCCAAACAGGATACTTATTTACATGTGGAGGCATATCTATATCTTGGCGCTCAACCAAACAAACTTTGGTGGCTACCTCATCAGATCATGCAGAGATTATTGCAGTGCATAAAGCAAGTCGAGAATGTGTTTTGCTAAAGCCAATAATCCAGCATATTCTAAAGATGTGTGGTCTACTTCTTGAGGAAAAGATTCCAACAATACTATATGAAGATAATACAACATGTATAGTTTAGTTAAAAGGAGGATATATAAAAGGAGATAAAACAAAACATATTTCACCAAAATTCTTTTTCACTCATGATCTTTTAAAGAGTAGTGACATAGATATTCTACAAATTCGTTCATATGATAATCTTGCAAATTTGTTTACCAAGACACTACCAACTATAACATTTGAGAAGTTGGTACATGAAATTGGGATGCGTTTGTTGAATCTAGAGTTTTGATGATTCCAAACCAACATTCAAAGAGCTTGGAATGAAGATATCAAAGGAGCTCAAAATGTTTCAAGTGAAGAAGTTCTGAGTAATCTGTGCAAGATTTGTTGTAGGATCATTAGTTATGTTTTAAATATGGGTAAAAGACTTTGATTTGATGAAAAGATATTTTAAAAACTTGATTTTATGTTAAATCGTGAAATATTTGAAAAATATCCACCAACAGATGAAGTTTGAAAAAGTTTACATTGAACTTTCATATTGGAAATTCGAACTTTGGCTTTGGAAATTCGAATTTCGAGCTAAAACTAAATAAGTCTGAAGAGATGCTTCTCTGACAGACGAATTTTGATTTTCCAAAATTTGAATTTTCATAAGTGTCTGAAAGAAGCTGTTGAGCAACAGACGAACTTTGAGTTTTGAACATTTGAATTTCAGACAAAATGAAACTTATGAATACTGAAGAAATTCATCTGAAACAATGTTAAAGTTCATCTAAAATCAAGATTATATTGAGTTTCAAAGATTGCTCACTGACAGACGAACTTTGAACATGAAAATTCGAATTTCAGAAGCTAAAGTTGTGAGTCTATTGAAAAGAGGTCTCTCTAACAGACGAACTTCACTCTTTTAAAATTCGAATTTCGAAAGAAAATGAGCTATTGTGCTTCTTGAGCATGCTACGGACAGACGAATTTTGGGGTTCCAAAATTCAAATTTCGAGGGCACTGTAGCAAATTGAGAATACTGTTCACACTTAACAGAAAAACTTTCTTCTTGAAAATTCGTATGTCACAACATAGAAATACTTTTTAAGTTTCAAAATTCGAATTTCACTTCATGAATAGACAAACTTCAGTATTTCAACGTTGGAAGCTTTAACCTTCGGTTCCTTCAAAATTTGTCTATTGACCAACCGAAATTCGAATTTCAATATGTTAGAAGCATTGAATGCGGTTGGTTAACGGATAGTTTTTCAGAGTAACCGTTGGATAACTTCTCCAACGGATAGATTTTGTCTCTAACGGACATTTGAGACCTAAATGTATAAATATAACATCATTTGAAGTTGTGGGTAACGAATTAAACTTTGTATATACAGAAACTCTGCCAAATCTTCTACTCAAAGACTTTTACCTTCTCACTTCAATACTTGTACTTCAACTATCATATTCACTCTATTCAATAGAGTTTCATCTTTGTAAACATTCTAATCTTCATCTGGAAAATAGATTTTCTTGTGAGGAGATATCACAAGGGATTGTAAAGCACTTTGTGAAAGTGCAAAAAGTGATTGAGTGAGCTCTAGAAAACAGAGCACTCACGTTGTACTGTGGCATTTGCAAGAAGCCTGTTGAATTCTTGCTGAATAGTGGAAAATCTCAAGTGGTGACTTGGGGACTGGATGTAGGTTAAGTGGAGAGACCGAACCAGGATAAATTTCTTAGTCTTCTTCTCTTTTCTGCTACTTTCACTATTATTCATTTATACTTTGTTTTACCATTATATATTGCATTCTTCACCTGTTTGATATTTTGCAGAAAATTTTTAATCTTCCCAGTTCACCCCCCTCTTGGGAAGTCAGCCGAACTAATAGCGTCGACTCGGAGGTATAAAATGATGTTAATATTAGGGGGAATAAATGCTACACTGTACTCTTTTTCCCTTTCCAAGTTTTTTTCCCACTGAGTTTTTCTTAGTAAGGTTTTTATTGAGGCAGCTTCAATATTGTGTACGCTTTTTCCTTTATTAAGTTTTTATCCCATTGGATTTTTTCTAGTAAGGTTTTAATGAGGCACAATGTTATTATAGTCATCCAATGGAGAGTATTGTAAGTATTATAATAATTATGTGGATGTCCATAACCCCCCAACTATTGGTATCCTCCACCTTTAATACCTTAAACTTCATAATCTCCATAAGATTAATGTCCTATACTCTATACCCTTTATATTAAATGGCTTTTAGGGGGTTTTTCATAGTTAATACACTATAACCTACAAATGTGTAATATTATGCTATTATATTCTTATTTATGTTTTTGTAACCCTTGTGTGAGCCTTTGATGATCTGAGGCCTATAAATAAAGGGCATGTACCTTGTGTTTATATACTTGAAGTGAATGTGAAAAACTCTCCACTTTGTCTCCTCCATATCTCTTTTCTTGTTCATCTCTATTCTCCTGTTCATCTTTTTTACTTTTCTTTATTTTTACGACAACATGATTTGTTTTCCTAACTTGAGGGGAAGATAATAAGTAGCTGCAATAGCAAAGATATAAAATAACATTATCACAATCTTATTCTGATCCTTATATAATTATAGTATGATTAAGAAGTTCATTAAATAATCAGCCAGATGCATTCATTGGCTTAGATGAAAATTATTAAATTTCATATTCCAGCTGAGAATGCTTCAATCAATGTCTGATTAGGACAAACAAAAATGAGCAATACATGAAGTGTGTAAGATCAATCAGTTCCAAAGATAAACATTAAAAAAAAAGAGTAAATAATCAAGATGATCATGTTGAAAAGATAGACACTCTAGAAGAGGTCTAAGATATAACTAATAGTAAAACTCCAGAAAAGGTTTAGGTACCTAAAAACAATGAAAAAATTTGGTAAGTTATGTCATTATAAGAAATATGGAACTAATTGAAAAGATAAAGTTGTCGACAATGATTTTCATGATCTTGAAATATCAAACGATCATATGAGGATCGCGTGTGAAAATCTATCATAGGATGTAGAAAAGAAATGAAATAATTGGCCAACATAAAAGAAAAGGAGGCCATATGAGTTTCAAATGAAAAATTTTTCCACTTGTCTTCCAAACCCCCAAAGTGTAAAGTTAATATCATATAGGGGGTGTACATGCGAAAACAAAGCATGGAATACAAAGTCAAGAGGGTTTTCACACCAGTTTGACATTGGTGGACATTATCGTGAGGTGGATGAAATTTTTAAATGTCTTATTATCCTAGCAGTATACAAAATTTTATATGTATCTAATAAAATTATAGCTTATTTATATGACTGACTATATAGTGAAATATGTATAAGAATTCTAGAAGAATTCAAAATGCTAGAAGTATATTAAATTTCCTGGGCAAATTGTATAGTTACAAAAATCCATTTGAAGATTAAAAGTTATCTAATTCATCTATGTTTATAAATAGATTTGGATTAAAGTTTATTATATATGTAATGAAACTCTTGAAGAGTTTACAAAACCCTAGATTTAAATAAAATCTTAAATAGATTTTATTTACTTAAAGCACATCTAATTAGTGCTCCAATGATTTTATTCTTGAAAAAATAATGAACATATTGGTCCAGAAGTACCATATATTTGTTCCTTGAAAGCACTCATATTTTGTAATGTTGGATTTGTTTTAAGTTTGTCAACAAGATTGAATTCTTGTTGAACAAATAAATATTAAAATGAAGTTAAACACATATTGTGATAACTCCAAGGGACAAATGTATGGGGACATTTTATTTAGCTGAACTTGGATAGCAATTGATTGAATATACAGAAGTAAGATACTTGTTTGATATCAAAGAAGTTATTTATATGTATATCATGATTTGACATAACCAGAAGATATGTATAGATAATTTTTTTTTTAAACAAGGTATCATGCATAGTTTAGCTAAAAGAAAAATGTAATCCCAATGACATTAATGAATGCGATCTTATTTGACAAGGTGATGTACAATATCAAGATACAATGGTTTAAGAATAATAAATGATGTTTTCATCAAGGGGAGTGAAGATTATGTTGTACTTTTTTTATTCCTTAACTAAGGTTTTGTCCCACTAGATTTTCTTGGTAAGTTTTTTAATGAGACAACTTTAATGATTATTTAAATATTGTGTACTCTTTTTCCTTAACTTGATTTTTATCCCATTAGATTTTTTCTAGTAAGGTTTTAATGAGGCACAATATTTGTTATGAACATCCAAGGGAAAGTGTTATAAAATTGTATAAATTTTGTGGATATCCATAACCTTTAAAGCTCCATAATATCCATGTCTATTGGAATTTTTCACTTAAAACTTTAAAGCCTCCAAATCAATAACTTATTATGGGTTTTATATGATTAATACATATAACCCCCTAAATGTTATATATTACACAATTATGTAAATTAATTCTTCCATTTATATAATTATAACTCTTGAGGTTAGTTTTTAGAGTTGGAGGCCTATAAATAGAGGTCTAATACAAAGCATTGTATATACATAAAATTTATGTGAATAAGATATATACTTCCCCCATTTCTTTTCTCTAAAGTTCTCTCTAGTTCTTATTGAGTTCTTCATATTTCTAATAGTTTCATAACAAAAAGTTTTTTTTAGAGTGTTATCATTATTCATAAGTAGTTCATGTGAACAATGCTTTCTTTCTTTCCCTCTCTAACTTCCTCTTTTATTAAATTATGATTTTTTATAGTTTTACAAATTTTGAATTTGAATATTTTTATTTTTTTATATCTAATTATATCTAATGTGCAAAAGAAAAAGCTCTTACACCTTCACAGACCCGCATTTGTGGCCATCTCTTTTCTTATATCATTCTCTCCCTATAATAAAAAAATATACTTTATAAATTCACAATTTAAATTTCAAATCTTTTAACCCTATTATTTTTCTTTGTTACTTAAGTTTAATATTTATTTTAATATGTCCCTTGCAGGGTCACACAATCTAATTATTTATAAAAAAGACAAGAGTATGAAATTATTATACTTGAGACCATTATTTTTAGGGCTTATTTCGTTGTATACATGATGAGGTAATGTAATGTAAAAATTTTTACTTTACCCCATCAGACAAATTTGGTTCCATTTTTGTGTGGTAATGAAATTTACATTAGTAATCCTAATTACATTAAATCTTATAATCTTTTTTATATCTCAAGCTGGTATGAAAGATTATTACATTAATTTAATCTTTGCTAAAAAACTAAAAAATGCCCTTTATCTCATTTGCTGTGGTTTGTTGGCTGCCATCCTACGCCACTGAATGTCGTATAGTATCAGCTCCTACCCCACGTCGCAAGTTGTCTTCTATTTAACGTCATCGACTACCGTGCATCATCGTCAGCCACTACTCGCGTCCACCATCCGTTCTCCAATGTCTGTTGCCATTGAGCGCCCCTGGCAAGGGCATTATAGTCTTTTTAATTTTTTTATAATTTAAAATAAAAAATTTAATAGGCTTACGTGGTGTTCCAAAATAGGTAAAATAATAGTCTTTTTTTTTTATTATTTTTTTTCATTGAATTATATTTCTTTTTCTTAGCCCGCTTATGGAAAGGATGGCAATGCAATGTTTTAGAATAGATTGAAATGAAATAATGATTACTATAAATATGTTTGGTGTGATATTAAGAATAATGAAATCAAATTTATTTTTATATGAAATTAAATATAAATAAAACAAAAAGACAGAAATAACTTCTTATGTGATTTTTTGCCTTCCAATAAAATAAAATAAAATATCTTTACTTTTATTTTAAAATTTGTGCAAGCTGCCAACGAAAGAGACGTTTGACAGTAATGTTTTCCATGTATTGGCACATAAGCGTGCGCTGTAACTACACAACAAAACCGAAACGGACCCTTTTATTTTATTTTATTTCAGTGGCTATGAATAAACGGACCTTCTTTTACCCCAACGCTCACTCTTCCGGACTTCCACAGACCAGCGGATCTCTTCGTTCCTCACTTTCCAGTCGCTTTCCTTCTCTCTCTAGTGGGCAAACCGAAATCATTTCGGGAATACTTTCCCGTCATCTTCCGGTCTTTCGTCTTTCACAAGCCTCTGCTTTGCTGGTATCAGTTACTAACCTCGATCTTGAAGCGCTGATTTCGTTTATTTTTACTGGGTTTTTCTTCAGCTCTTGAACTAATCATCTCGAAGCTGAAATCTGAGGTGTGTTTCTTTCTTTTTCTTTTTTCTTTATGGGCTTGTTTTTAATGTTTGTGCATGTGTTTCTGTCTGGGTCTGTGGAGTATTTCGCTAATTGTTTTGTTGGGTTTTGTATCTAGACTATAATGAGTACTGTGTGGAAAGATAAAATTTTTCCTTTGGGGTGATTTCCTCTTCCTTGGATTTCAAAATCATGCAGAAATGTTTGAAGAATCACTTGAAATTTGTTCTACTTTGTGCTTTTTGTAAAAGCTAAATAGAAAACTTGGGGATGGTTCTAGATAAGTAGCTTCTTTGCTTGAAGTAATTTTTTAAATAATAAATTAGTTTATCTGTCTATTTGTTTCGCAGAAAAATATTTTATTAGCCATCGTATTTATTATTCAATGTGAAAAAGAGAAAGTTGTGCAACTTTTTCCAACCTCAGAAAAATAAACAAGAGCCATAAGCACTTGGGAACTCATGGATCCTTAATTTTCTTCTCTAAACTTTGTGTTTTCTTCACGGGGTTTAAAGATTCTAGTCACGATCCCCTGTACTGATGTCGAAATATGAGGAACCACTGTCTTTTATCCCTATTCTGAAATGCTATATTTCTTTGTTGATTCTATTCGTAGAAAGTGTTATTTTGATTCTTGTCTTGCCTTTTGGTTCTCAGAGAAGATAGATGGGAATCTTCCTTTATCTTGTATGACCTTAACGAACAATTTGGTTTTCCTGGGACTCTCGCTTTCCTCCCACCCCTCCTCTCTCCAACTTTTTTCTGGGTGTATGCTTTGATTCCTTGTGTTTTCTTTGTCCAACACCAATTTTCTTTAGAAATACTTTATGACTAGTGGTGTTGTTATATTTTGGGTGGGAAAATAATATTGGATCAAGCATATGAAGCAATATTTCATTTTATATTGATATCCTTTGTTGATTAAAATCATTGAAAAGAAAGTGATATATATTAACTCGAATGTTTGAGGCCTCTTTTAGTAAGACAGACATTATAGTTGGTCGAGTACTTCCAAATATTCACATTTTTAGTAGTTTTCAAGACCACTTGTGCTTTGTAAGTTTTAAAATTTTGAAGCTAGCGACATGTCCAGCAGTGATGTTGCTAATTCTTGTCTCACATAGTTACATATTAATATATATAATTGAAAAATCTGTAAAATGATAAACTATTCTTTAGTTATGAACAATGCGGCTTACCTTAAATTTCATGCAATCTCAGATCCCACTTCACTTATATTATATATATATATATATATATTATATAACGAAAATAGAGGAATTTGAATCTGAAGCTCTGATGCTTCACGCTTCTAGTTATGTGATTCATACCTATATTATTACAACTACTTCATTACACCATATTAAGCATATGGCTGGTGGCATGTATTGCAGTTAGGCTTTCAGATATATGCATTGTAGCAAGATCTTTTTATTTATCACTCTCTGTAATTCTAACTTAAAAGCAAAAAGTCTTCTCTTCCTTCCTTTCTTCTTCTTCTTCTTCTTGAAATTGAATTTTGTATTTGACACTATATAAATTGAACCATTTTCATTTCTTGATTTTCAGTTATAGCCTCTCTTCGTCTGATTTTTGCTGGTAGCTAATTATTGGCAATGAGTAGTCTTAAGCTTGGTGTGGAAGTTGTGGGTGCTCATAACCTTATGCCAAAAGATGGGCAAGGTTCATCAAATGCTTTTGTGGAACTTCACTTTGATGGTCGGAAATTTCGGACCACAACCAAAGAAAAAGATCTGAATCCTCTTTGGAATGAAAGCTTTTACTTCAATATCTCTGATCCTAGCAAGTTACCTAACCTCACGCTTGATGCCTTTATCTACCACCATAACAAAAGCACTAATTCCAAAACCTTCCTTGGTAAGGTCTGCCTCACTGCAACATCATTTGTCCCCTCTTCTGATGCTGTTGTCTTACACTACCCTCTGGAAAGGAAAGACATTTTGTCCCGTGTAAAAGGAGAGCTTGGTTTGAAGGTGTTTGTTACAGATGACCCTTCTATAAAATCATCAGACCCTCTTCCTGTTATGGAACCCTCAATTAATACAGATCAACACACAACTGAAGAACAAACAACAGTATCATTTACAAGGTCAGTGCTGAATGCCTTTTCCCGTAAGAGAATTGAGATGAGGCATACATTTCATAGCATTTCTAATTCAAAGCAAGGACAACAACAGCATTCTTCTTCCCCAGCAGCTGCTCAGCCAGCAAAAAGCCATGGGATGCATGATATGAATTCTAGATTAGCTGCTTCAAAAGCTGTGCATGCATTTGCAGGTCCATCATATCCAGTTGATTATGCCTTGAAAGAGACAAGCCCTTTTCTTGGAGGGGGCCAAGTTGTTGGGGGGCGAGTTATACGTGGGAATAGGCCAGCTGGTACCTACGACCTTGTTGAACAGATAGGATACCTTTTTGTACGAGTTGTAAAAGCTCTTGATCTTCCAGCAAAGGATGTGGCTGGGAGCCTTGACCCATATGTGGAGGTCAGGGTTGGAAACTACAAAGGAGTTACCAAGCACTTCGAAAAAAACCAAGACCCTGAGTGGAATGAAGTGTTTGCCTTTGCAAAGGACAATATACAGTCATCTGTTCTTGAAATTGTGGTCAAAGACAAGAATACCTTAATTGATCATGTTGTCGGAATTGTACGATTTGATCTGCATGAAGTTCCTCAGAGGGTTCCACCTGATAGTCCATTGGCTCCTGAATGGTATCGAATTGAAGGCAAGAGTGGGAATAAGAAGAAAGGGGAGTTGATGCTTGCTGTCTGGCATGGCACACAAGCTGATGAGGCTTTTCCTGATGCTTGGCATTCTGATGCAGTATCTCCTAGTGGGACCTCCTCAGCTGCCACCTCTCAGACTCGATCAAAAGTTTACCATTCACCAAGATTATGGTATGTAAGGGTCAGGGTAATTGAGGCACAGGACTTGCCCATATCTGATAAGTCTCGATTTCCTGATGCCTATGTTAGGGTACAGATTGGTAATCAGATTTTAAAAACAAAACATGTTCAGTCAAGGACCATGAACCTGCTTTGGGATCAGGAGTTGATGTTTGTTGCTGCTGAACCGTTTGAAGAACATGTGATGCTATCAGTTGAAGATCGTGTTGGTCCCAACAAGAATGATGAGACAATTGGGCAAGTTGTTATTTCTTTGAGTTCAGTTGAAAAGCGTGCTGATGATCGATATATCCGCAGTAGGTGGTACCACCTTGAAAGGTCCATGTCATCAGCTATGGATGGTGACCATGGGAAGAAAGAGAAAGACAAGTTCTCTGGTAGACTCCACCTAAGTGTCTGTCTTGATGGTGGATACCATGTGCTTGATGAGTCAACTTACTATAGTAGTGATCTTCAACCAACAGCAAAGCAGCTTTGGAAGAATTCAATTGGTATGTTAGAACTTGGTATTTTAAATGCTGATGGACTTCCCCCAATGAAAACCAGGGAGGGAAAGGGGACATCTGATACATACTGTGTGGCGAAGTATGGGCACAAATGGGTGCGAACTCGAACTATTATTGACAGCCTGAGCCCAAGGTACAATGACCAATACAGTTGGGAGGTTTATGATCCAGCTACAGTTCTCACAGTGGGGGTGTTTGATAATGCGCAGATTAATAGTTCAAATGGTAGCAAAGATTCAAAAATTGGAAAGGTTCGTATCCGGATCTCAACCCTTGAAGCTGGCCGTGTTTACACACACTCTTATCCCTTACTAATGCTGCACCCTTCTGGCGTCAAGAAAATGGGAGAATTGCACTTGGCTATACGATTCACATGCACAGCAATGGCTGATATGATGCATTTGTATTTTAAACCACCCTTGCCAAAGATGCACTATATTAAGCCACTTAATATTATGGAGCAGGAAATGCTGCGACACCAGGCTGTCAATATTGTGGCAGCTAGGCTCAGCCGTGCTGAACCTCCTCTTAGGAAGGAGGTTGTTGAGTACATGTCTGACACAGACTCTCATCTCTGGAGCATGAGGCGTAGCAAGGCAAATTTCTTCAGATTGATGTCATTTTTTTCAGGAGTTATTTCACTAGGAAGATGGTTTGGGGAAGTTTCCACATGGAAGCATCCTGTCTCAACAGTGCTGGTTCACATTCTTTTTCTGTTGCTTGTGTGTTTCCCAGAACTTATTCTCCCAACCATATTACTCTACATGTTTGTGATTGGAATGTGGAATTGGAGGTTCCGCCCAAGGTACCCTCCTCACATGAACACCAGATTATCTCATGCAGATGCTGTGACCGCAGATGAGCTTGATGAGGAATTTGACACATTCCCAAGCTCAAGGAGCCCAGATGTAGTACGATGGAGGTATGACCGGTTAAGAAGTGTTGCTGGGAAGGTTCAGACGGTTGTTGGCGATATAGCTACTCAAGGAGAGAGACTTCAAGCTCTTCTGAGCTGGCGCGATCCTCGGGCTACTGCCATTTTCATGACACTCTGCTTTGTGGGTGCCGTTGTGTTGTATTTGACACCCTTCCAGATGATGGTGGTTTTAGCAGGATTTTACTTGATGAGGCACCCAAAGCTTCGGCATAAGACGCCTCCAGCACCTGTGAATTTCTTCAGAAGGCTGCCAGCTCATACAGATAGCATGCTGTAGATGGAGTTTCTGTTGCCATTAATGTCTAGATATGCCTTCTGTTTGGCAATGCTTGTAAAAATACTTGGGGCTTTATCGGGGTGCCTTAAGCTGTGTTAGGCTGCAGAGTTTTATATATTTATGGACTTTAAAATACAATGGAAGCGGATTGTTGCAGCTCAATTTTCTATATACGAAAATCCGTTTGTATTATTCAGGATTACAAAAGAATCCTGGTTGGATTTAGAAGCTAGTACCATTAAAGAGATAGGGTGAACAGAAAGAGAGAGATGTATAATTTTACTTTTATGGGTCACTCTTTTTCTTTAACACTTTAAAAGTATCCAAATTCAATGCCAATTGAGATTATTATACAAGGTTTAGTGTGCAAGTTTGGTCCACATTTTGGGTTTAATTTGAACTATTGCTGTTGTAGGAGTATGATGTTTCTAATGTTTCATCTAATAATAAGGGCTGTTGCTTTTTTTGATGTTTCAAAGTAAAAATTGTAATTAAGCATAATATGTGGCATTATGATGCAACAATCTTTTGAACCAATGGAAAAAGAAGAATCCAATCAACAAATCTGTCCTGCGGAACCTTGGAGTTTTTTCAACAGCTTCAAAAAATAATTCTAGTGAATGATGGGTGGACCAATAAGTTTTATTAATTTATTTAATACTATCTATTATTGTATGTTGTTCAAGATTTGATAAATAATAATTTAAAATTTTATTAGCTATTTTAATAATATACAGAGAAATAACAATTTCACTAAAAAAAATGTAAGCTTCATTAGTATTTTTTTTTGGGGTATACAGCTTCATTAGTATTTTAATACTTCAATTTATTATTTGCACTAATTTGATCTCTAAATTTTTGTCTGATTTGGATCTTATTAACTTTTCCTTGTATAGTTTTTTGCACTGTCGAAATAACTTCATTAAACAAATGTAGGCTTAATTTGTATTTTAACAAGAATTGCACCCTATGAAAATGCATGATGATATGTTGATTTTACACATTTAAACAGGTATAATTTTGGAGTTATAATTGATAAAATTAATTAATATGATTGCATATTTAATTGATTTTTACGTATTTTCCTTTTTATTTTTTTAGGGTAAATTAGGAATCATAACTTGACCCAGAAGCAGTGGCTACAATTTATGAAACAAGGTTTTTTAAAACCTTATAAAATATAAGAAGGTTGATGACAACAAAAAACAGAATACAATCTAGGAGGCTGGAAAACACTCTTTTAGCATTCTTGAAGCACGTTTTGAGGAGGAATACTCATGAGGATTTGGATTTGAGGGGAGTTAAGCATCTTTCTACGATTTAGGTTCCAAGGTATTGTATCTTGGTTCCTATCTATCCCTTTATTTTTTTTTCTGGGGATGTTTAGGGATTTCAATCTTGTGATTTTGATGTTTAACTTAATTATGGCTTGCAAAATCTTCAAGGCAGGGGTAGGGATGTAGTCAAATTTGGGAAATACTGTTCGGATTTCAGGTTTTGACTTTTGGGTTTATATTTTACATAAATTAAATTCACTTTTATATTTATCATCCGTATATTTTATTCTAGGTTATGAGTAGCGCATCATATACAAGGGAATTAGGTGATGGATTGGAATGAAATTTAATCCTAGAATGAGGAAGATAAACACAATTAATCTAGGTTAGAGATAGACTTGGATAATTTTGATGACTTAGAGTCATAGCTCAATGGGTTTATTAATTAACTTAATAATTGACAGATAATTAATTATTAATTATTTAACCACAACCTATTAGATCAAGAGATTAATATGATACATTAGTAATGATTGCTATTATAATTGTGAGGGTCAGAGTTTGAGTTTAAATTAGTCTCCCCAATATAGGTGAACCCGATCCCTTAGGGCCCTAGCATTGTCCTAAGTAGTTTGCTCATTAACAATGTTTGATCTGCTAAATTTTAATTCATTCTTCAACCACTACCTTTGTTATTTGTTGTTTGATTGAGATTAATTTACATTGTAATTAAAGCTTTCCTGAATAGCTTTGATACTGTACATGTAGAATACTCCGGTTTATTTTATTACAGTGATCATCCCCTGTTAACTTGTAAGATTGAGCCCATCACATGAGTTTGTTTAATAAATTTGAGTAAAAAGTAGTTTTAATATTTAAAAATTTTATTTACGGTTGTCATAAATAGTAAATTAACATTTTGGTAAATTTTTAAATATGATACTAACAAAAGGCAATCAAAACACATCCGAAAAATTCTTTATTTGTTCGTTAATTATCAATAAATCACAATTTTATTAACTTGATAGATAGGTAGTATATTTTTATCAAATCATTCTCATATCAAATTAGACTCGTCCACAACTGGGTGTCATGAGATCCAAAGTAAAAGTATGATTTTATTACAAGTCATGGAAACATATACAAAAAAATAGTGTTAAATTTCTAGGGTGACATGGAAGAAGTAAGGATGAACAACGAGAGATGTCATATTTTGATGCAAATAATTACTAAAACAAAATATGTGATTAACCAAGCTGATAATATATCCTTGGAAGATAAAATAGGAATTACGTTCTAGTTTAATTTGTCCGAGCTATTTTTAAAGGTTTTGTGGATATATCTACATGATTTAATTTATAGGTTTTTTTTTTGTAATGTTCTTAAAATTATTAAGAAATATATTCTTTCTTATTTAATATAAATTAGTAGTTTCACATAATCATATCTAAATATATTTGAATTACACTCATGCAAAATTTTGTAAACACGAAACCAAACAAATTAAAGTGATGCTTTTGCCAATTAATTAAATTGTCCATTAGTGTCTTTTGCCACTTCTACGTAAGTTATTTAACTTAAATCTTATTCAAGATACAATATCTAGGGACTTTAACTCTCTGTTGTGCAACCTCTATGCAGTGTGCTACGCAGAGAGAGAAAGAGAGAAGGGAGGGCTCTGCGTAGCACACTGCGTAGCAGAGGCTGCGCAGCAGAGAATGGTGGATCCACTATCTAGCTAGCTGAATGAGACTTCGTATATTAAACGAAGTCTAAAAATGAGTCATTCGTTATAGATTCAATATTTTATATTAACGATACTGATTGATACTAATATGAATTTATATATAAAATGCATATGGGTATAGATGTGTGTGCATATATATATATATATATATAATACAGGGGAAATCACAAACCAATTCTCGATATTGAAATATAAGACTATCAAGTTTATTGTAGGCAAATGTCAATGTACATCACTTGTCCACGACATCCCATTGATGAAACAAAAGCCTAAAACCGCCTCACATTTATTTTCATCTTCTTTTATTGTGCATAAATTTCAAGTAAGAAAATTAAAAACACCATTAAAATATATATGTTTTCTATAAAGAAAAATTTTCAAGTAGGTTGAATTTATGAAAAATTTATAGACCAAGCTAATCATAAAAAAGACATAGGGGTATACCAGAAAATTCATTAGAAGGAAAATTCCACTTAAGAACTCATATAGAGAATAGTCATTATTTCAAAATATCTTGAAAATAGTTTTTTAAAAGACAGAAATTACGACTTGTGTTTAAGGATAATAATGTAATGATTACCCAGTATAAATTTTTACGTGGAATTTTCCCTTCTTTAGAAGCCACTTTGGATATTTGTGTCTTTTTCCTGATCCACTTGTTCTACCTATTTTCTATAAATTCAATCTAGCTAAAAATTTTACCTTACACGTTGAGAAAAATCCTCATGCACATCACATGTAGATACATGCAACACTCCAAACTTGATACTGTGAAATAAATTTGGATTCAATAAGAATCCAAATATTCCTGCGAGCATGTGAGCCTCACATTTGCAAACCAAACGTGGATTTTTGCATTGCATGTACATACTCGTGTGTGCACAAGAACTTATTCTCTAAGCATCAGACCAATGAACATCAAGTTCGCCCCAGTCTTTCTGAGGCACACCCAGAGCCTTCCAAACAGCTTTAGAAGCATCCACAACATTATTAGGGCATGGAGGCTGGAAACCATGTTCTGCATCACACCCCGTTGTGGAGTCACACTCATCAACCACCAAGGCCTTCACCCTCCTTCCATTGCCATAGATGAAGATGTTGTTATGACATCTCTTCTTGCCGTTGAACCATCCCGTTGATAATGCCACCACTGGTGTGCTATCTGAGTGAAACTTGCCGTCACACGCTGATGGTCCTCCTCCATCTCCGTTTCTCTCAAAGCTGTTCAGAGTTAGAGTGGCCTTTGTTCGGTGAGTCAACGGCGGCGAACAGTGGAAGATTGGGTAGGATTCTCCAGGATGGCAACAATTTTGGCATTCTCCATGTGGCTTCTTCCCCCTTAATATGCCACTGGGTTTGCAACCACCACCTTCAACAGGAATGAACCTAAAGCTCATTGCAAGAAGAAGAGAGAAGAGGAAGATTTGAACAAGAAGATTTGAAGATTTTGAAACACCGAGTTGGATCTTCATCTTATTCCTTCTCTATGTTTCAATGATGAGATATGCATTAAAGAGTTTATGAATAGGGTATATATAGAGTAGACAACCCTTTCATCAAATAATAATACGTTTAAATGATCACATCACATCATCGTTTATTTATTACGTTTTTGTTCCTAGTTAAAAAGTTATGCTTATTTTTAGGTGTTAGTGTTTTGAATGAACATTGTGGTGACAATTATGAATGAAACGGACTGATTATGATATAATATCTTGAAAAACTGGGCTAGTCTGCAATTAACATCCAAATGGAGTTTTGATTGTATCACCAGTATAGCAAGTTAAAATACACTTAAAGCTAGCATATATTGGAGCTTTGGTTGAATCACCAACTTCTTACCCAAGTCTTGTACCAGTACACATGTATCAAAACCCACTTAAATATTAGAGACTTAATGAGTTTTAACATGGGATCTAACAAATAAATTAAGCACGCCATGAATTTCAAATTGATTCAAAAAGGATTCTAAAATTCTGTGTACAGAAAATCTTAGGAAAAATAAAAGAAAGATAAATATGAGAAGGAAGTTTTTGTATGAATATACAGTAATTGCAACATAGACGCTATATCAAGTGAACCAGTTGAAGACCAACCTAACTTAAAGGCACATGATTGCAGTCCCAGAGTGGAAAAGACCTATAGGTAAGCGATAGCTAGGGTATATAGAGAAGACATGACCCTTTTGTTAAACAGGACAACTTAATTCGGTCGAAAAAGTGGTTTTTCTTTGTGTTAAACATGACATCCAAATCAATTTATGTATATCTCAATTTACTAATTTAACCAAAGACCATCTTAATCAAAGAATTTACAAGAAAATTCAATACAACACAATCAAAGAAATTGGGTATGTCTAAAATTTAAACATGTAACAGTACAGCTGAATATACTCTACCACATAACAGGAATTTTTGGTGTGGATACTAGAAAAACACACACATGGTATTAATTTATAAGTAATTAAATATCGTTATTTATATTAATAACAAATGGATATTTTTATAATTAACTTTTAAAACAAAATCATAGAAATAAGTTGCCGTTGATTCTTTCTAAAATTATTATTCTTTATAGTCTTATACTCTAGATGTTATAGAGTTAATTAAAACATCTCTGTAATATAAGAGAATCAAGCAGCGATTTCAGAGAATAAGAGAGACAACTTTTAGAACCATAATTGTATAAGGATGAAAAGAATTTTAAATTTCATAATTTTTCGTCGTCATTAATATAAGTAAACTACACAACCTTGGTTGTCATTTTTCCAAACAAGTTGTCAAGCAATTAGAGATTCCAAGGCTGCTGATTCTCTTAAGACAAAGGAATCCTATAATTGTTGACCAAAAACAAAAAACAGAATCCTATAATTGCAGACCAAAGGTTCTTTCCAACTCACTAACTATCCAATCTTAAATTCCTATGACATAGGCCGGTTATCCACGAAGTAAGGATATGTTTTTAATTATTATTTAATTCCTTCATATGTTGAGGTAATTTTAATTTTCAGCTGAAATTCTTTTCTGTATAACCTTTGAGTTACTATTCCTCAATTTCAATATTCTCAGAACAAATGAAAAGATAATCAAATACCTTGAATAATACCTTTTAGGTTTTGTTTCGTGCTATTTTATTAACATAATTAGACGGTGGAGACAGTCTAATCAAGAGCATATTAGACTTTGATTAGTACAACTAAATATACACTAATTTATCCAAATCAATTTATGTATATCTCAACTTATTAATTTAACCAAAGACCATCTTAATCAAAGAATTTACAAGAAAATTTAGTGCAACAAAATCGAAGAAATCAGGTGTGACTAAAAATTAAACATGTAACAGTACAGCTGAATATACACTACCATATAAAAGGAATTTTTGGTGTGCATATTAGAAAAACACACACAAGGTACTAAGTTATAAGTAATTAAATATTTTTATTTATATTAATGACAACTGGATATTTTTATAATTAAGTTTTAAAACAAAATCATAGAAATTATAAGTTACCGTTGATTCTTTCTATATTCTTTATGGTCATTATACTCTAGATGTTATAGAGTTAATTCAAACATCTCTGTAATATAAGAGAATCAAGCAGCGATTTTAGAGAATAAGAAAGACAACTTTTAGAAGTATAATTGTACAAGGGTGAAAAGAATTTTAAATTTCATAATTTTGTAGTTATCATTAATATAAATAAATTATGCAACCTTGATTGTCATTTTTCCAAACAAGTTGGACAACAATTAGAGATTCCAAGGCTGCTGATTCTCTTAAGACAAAAGAATCTTATAATTGTTGACAAATAAAAAAAACGCAGAATCCTATAATTGCAGACCAATTGTTCTTTCCAACTCACCAACTATCCAATCTTAAATTCCTATGACATAGTACTGTTATCCACGAACTAAGAATGTGTTTTTAATTATTATTTAATTCCTTCATTTGTTCAGGTAATTTTAATTTTCAGCTGAAATTCCTTTCTTTATAACCTTTGATCAGTTACTATTTCTCAATTTCATTATGTTGAAACAAGAGTTTTGATGATTCCAAACCAATATTTCAAAAGCTTGGATTGAAGATATCAAAGGAGATCAAAGCTGTTTAAAGTGAAGATTTTCTGAGTATTTGCAATTAGATCTCTTGTAGAATCTTAGTTTTTGTTATGATTGGGTAAAAGATTTTGATTTGAAGAAAAGATGTTTTCAAACTTTGATTTTATGTTAGATCTTTAAATATTTGAAAAACACCCACAAACAGACGAAGGTTGAAAGTTTAAACTAAACTGTCAAGTTGGAAATTCGAACTTTGCATTTGGAAATTCGAATTTCGAGCTAAAATTGAATAAGTTTGAAGAGATGGCTCTCTGTCAGACGAATTTTGGTTGATCAAAATTCGAATTTTCATCTAGTCTAAAAGAAGCCTTTTGGTAACAGACGAACTTCACACTTTCAAAATTCGAATTTCAAGTAAAATGAAGTTTGTAAAAACCAAAGAAATTCGTCTGAAACTATGATAAAGTGCATCTGAAATCAAAATGAAATTGAGTTTGATAAATGCTCTCTGACAGACAAATTTTGAACTTTCAACATTCGAATTTTCATATAAGTCTGATAGATGCTTCTTTGCAACAGACGAATTTTGAGTCTTCAAAATTCGAATTTTGAACAAAACAAAAATTGAGAAAATAGAAGAAATTCGTCTGAAACTATGTTAAAGTTCATCTGAGATCAAGAATGATTTAAGTTTCAAAACTGCTCTCTGACAGATGAACTTTGAACATTAAAATTCGAATTTCAGAAGCTAAGTTCTTGAGTCTGTTGAAATGAAACATTGACATACGAATGATGTGAACTTGCAACATTCAAATGATGAAGTTAGTCTGAAAAGAGTCTCTCTGACAGACGAACTTTACTCTTCAAAATTTGAATTTCGAAGAAAATGAACTACTGTGCCTCCTTTTCACGTACTGAGAACAGATGAATTTTGGGCTTCCAAAATTCGAATTTCGAGGGCACTGTAGAAAATTAAAAACACTGTTCACACTTAATCGAAAAACTTTCTTCTTGAAAATTCGTATGTCACATTGTGAAAATGTTTTGTAAGTTTCAAAATTCGAATTTCACTTCATGAACAGACGAACTTCGTGCTGTAACGTTAGAAGCTTTAATCTTCGGTTCCTTCAAAATTCGTCTGTTGACCAACCAAAATTCAAATTTCAGTATGTCAGAAACATTAAATGCGGTTGGTAAACGGATAGTTTTTCAGAGTAACCATTGGATAACTTCCCCAACGGATAGATTTAGTCTCTAACGGATATTTGAGACCTAAATCTATAAATACAACATCATTTGAAGTTGTGGGTAACAAATCAAACTAATATACACCGAATTTCTGCAGAATCTTTTCTCAAAAGGTTTTACCCTCTCAACTTCTATACTTGTACTTAAACTTTCATATCTACTCTTTTCAAGAGAGTTATTTCATTGTAATCAATCTACTCTTCATCTTAGAGATAGATTTACTTGTGAGGGGTATTCACAAGGGGATTGGGAAGCACATAGTGAAAGTGCTTGGAGAGTTTGAGAGAGCTCAGAAACAGAGCACACTCATGTACTGTGGCCTTAGCAAGAAGCCCACTGAAATTCTTGCTGTATAGTGGATAAATCTCAAGAGGTGTCTTGGGGACTGGATGTAGGTCAAGAGAATAGACCGAACCAGGATAAATCACTGAGTTCTCTTCTCCTTATCTCTACTTTTCATCTTGCTCTGCCTTACGCATTGTTTTCATTATACTGTGATATCTTCACTTACTTCACTTTGTGCAGAAAAATTTCAAACTTCCCAATTCAACCCCTCTCTTGAGAAGTCAGCCTTGCTAACAAGTGGTATCAGAGCCTGGATTCCCATTCAAAGGAACTCACAGTCCGGGAATTAAGATGGCTAGCTTTGGAGAGAGTATACTTCCTGAAGGGAACAACACTAACAGACCACCAGGCTTCAGTGGAGAGCATTATGGGTACTGGAAGATGAGAATGCAGATCTACCTCCAATCAATTGATCTTGACATCTGGTCAGTCATTGAAAAAGGAGATTTCGTCCCAATGGCTCTGACTGAAGATGGAACACACAAAGAGAAGCTGGAAGTAGAATGGAATGATGAGGACAGAAGGAAGGTCCTACTGAATTTCAAAGCAAAGCATTGCTTAGTCAGTGCCTTGAACTAGGACGAATTCTACAGAGTCTCACAATGCTCCACTGCAAAAGGGATGTGAGACACTCTGTAGATTGCACATGAAGGAACATCTGGAGTCAGGGAGAACAGACTGAACACGTGCATTGGGGAGTACGAAAGCTTCAGAATGGCTGAAGGAGAAATTGTAAAGGAGCTTCAAAAGAGATTTACTCTCATTGTAAATCAACTGAAAAGCCTGGGAAAAGAATACACTCAGTCTGAGAAAGTAAGAAAGGTACTCAAAGCTCTCCCTCTGGAATGGCAACCCAAGGTGACAGCAATAGAAGAAGCCAGAGGAGAATCAATGGCTTCTGTCACAGCTCTCTTCGGCAGCCTTGAGGAATATGAAGGAAAAATCAAAGCACTCAAGGAAGCTGGGCTGGACAGAAAGAAGAAAGGCCTTGCCCTCAAAGCTGCTGATGAAAAGGAAGAAGAATCTGATGAAGGAGATGAGCTGGATGAGGAAACTCTGGCTATGATGGTCAGAAAATTCGGAAGATTCTACAGCAAGAAGAAGAACAAGAGATTCTTTAAGAAAGGAGCTGCTAGAGAAAGCAAGAAAGAGACAAAAGAACCTGTGACTTGCTATGAGTGCAAGAAGCAGGGACACATAAAGTGGGACTGCCCCCAATTCATCAAGAAACAAGAAAAGGAAAAGAAAGCTACTGACAAAGGAAAGAAGAAGAAGGCCTACATCTCATTTATATGGGGCAACATCTCAGATGAGGAAGAAGAAGATGAGGATGAGATTGCCAACATTTGTCTGATGGTACTTGCTTTTGAAGAAGCCACACCCTCATGCAGCAGTGATCAGGAAGAAGAGGTATATGAATCTCAACCTTCCTATTCTGAATTACTGGATGCATTTCATGAGCTTCATGATGAATTCATTAAAATTGCTAAAGAACTGAAATTAGCAAAGAAAAAGATAAGTAAGCTGGAGTCTCAAAGCATAGTTTCTGAAACTGTCTCTTTACCTACTTCTGAATCTGTTTGCTGCACTTCATGCACTAAACTTAAGCAAACTAATGATTATTTAGTTAAAAGCATGTCTAGGCTCACTAGAGGTAAAGATATATTGTTTGCATTGATGGGGAGCCAAAGAATATCACAAGGAAAAGCTGGTCTTGGCTATGATCCATGTGCTGTCAAAGAAAAGATTAGGAAGAAAAATCAGAATGCATATATGAGACATTTTGTGCATGCTGAGAACAATAAAAAGAAAAATGATGTATCACCTCACATTGAAACATATGATCAACCAAGGCATACTAGACAAAAATATGATCTGCATTATTTTCTTCCTGCTTCTCAATCTAGCAGTCCTTTCACTACCTGTCATTTCTGTAACAAAAAGGGACATACTTCCAGTTCTTGTGCTTTGAAGAAAAATGGACTTGGCAGGAAAGTTGAATGGGTTCCCAAAGGTGCATCTGCATCTAGGGAAATAACTACTGACAGAAAAGGACCCAAGCAAATTTGGGTACCTAAAAGGAAAACATAAACCTTGTTTTGCAGGTCTGTCTCAAAGCTAAGAAAAGCAACAAATGGTATATGGACAGTGCCTGCTCAAGTCACATGACTGGTGATAAGGAGAAGTTCATCACTCTTAGAGACAAGAAGGGAGGAAAGGTGACCTTTGGAGGTGATCAATACGGCAAAATTGTTGGTATTGGCATTGTGGGCAAAAATCCAGAAACATCCATTGAAGAAGTGTTGTTTGTAATTGGCCTCAACCACAATTTGCTGAGCGTGAGTCAGACCTGTGAAAGAGGAAATTGGGTGCTGTTTGACTCAAAGTTTTGCGTGGTCATCAGAAAAAGTGATCACAAAGTAATCCTCAAAGCTCAAAGGGATGGTAACTGTTATACTATTGACCTTGATGAACTTCCTCCCTTGGACTCTGTATGTTTAATTAGTCAGGATAATGATAGTTCGCTATGGCATAGGAGATTAGCTCATGTTAACATGAATCAATTGTCTAAACTGATTAAAAATGAGCTAGTAATTGGTCTACCTAAAATATCATTTGAAAAGGATAAAGAATGTGATGCATGCCTAAGAGGAAAACAAACTAAATCATCCTTCAAATCTAAAAATGTAGTTAACACAACAAGACCACTTGAATTGTTGCATATGGACTTAATTGGACCATCCAAGGTGAAAAGTCTTGGTGGTAATCTGTATGTGCTTGTAATTGTAGATGATTATTCTAGATTCACTTGGACATTGTTTCTTTCCTCTAAAAGTGATACCTTTGATGCATTTGTAACCTTAGCTAAGAAAGTGCAAAATGAGAAAGGTATTTCTATTGTGTCTATCAGGTCAGACCATGGAGGAGAATTTGAAAATGCATACTTCCTGGAGTACTGCAATGAGCATGGGATTGACCACAACTTCTCAGCACCAAGAACTCCTCAACAAAATGGAGTGGTGGAAAGGAAGAACAGAACCATTGGAAAGATGGCTAGAGCTATGCTGAATGAGAAGGAACTCTCTCAAGTGTTCTGGGCTGATGCAGTGAATACAGCAAGTTACATCATAAACAAAGCCTACATCAGACCAATCCTTGGGAAGACTCCATATGAACTGTACAAGGGAAGAAAGCCAAATCTATCACACCTCCATGTGTTTGGGTGCAAATGCTTCATTCACAACAATGGGAAAGAAAATCTGGGTAAGTTTGATGCCAAATCCGATGAAGGTATATTTTTGGGCTATTCAAGTAGGAGTAAGGCTTATAGGGTTTATAATAAAAGATCAAATGTAGTAGAAGAATCAGTGCATGTGGTTTTCATTGAAAATGAAACTGTTTCAAAACATGTTACCAATAAGGATGATCTTACTTTTAATTTTGAAAAACTGGGAATTTCTGACAAAAGTAAAACTGAACCTCCAAAGATATCTGAATCTGTTGGCACAGAGGAAGATATCCAGGAGCAAGAGTTTGATAAAGAAAATAATGAAGAAACAGCTCAAGAACTCCCTAGAGCTTGGAGATATCAAAGGAATCACCCTGTTGATCAAGTAATAGGGAATGTTCAAGAGAAAGTCAAAACTAGAAAACAGTTAAGGGATCAAATGCTCAACTGCGCTTTCATTTCTGAAATTGAACCCAAATGTGCTAAAGAAGCCTTAACTGATGAATACTGGATTATGGCTATGCAAGATGAATTAAATCAATTTGAAAGAAATCAAGTTTGGAATTTAGTGCCCAGACCCAAAAATCATTCTGTTATTGGTACTAAATGGGTCTTCAGAAACAAACTTGATGAATCTGGAACAATAATCAGAAATAAAGCTAGATTGGTTGCTAAAGGGTATAATCAGGAAGAAGGTATTGATTTTGAAGAAACCTTTGCACCAATAGCTAGACTAGAGGCTATAAGAATACTGCTAGCATATGCGTGCATGAAAAATATTTTATTATATCAAATGGATGTAAAAAGTGCTTTTCTGAATGGATACATCATGGAAGAAGTTTATGTAGATCAACCTCTAGGTTTTGAGGATTCTACAAAACCGAACCATGTTTATAAATTGAAGAAAGCTCTTTATGGTTTAAAACAGGCCCCTAGAGCTTGGTATGAGAGACTGAGCAATTTTCTGACTGA
Source organism: Adenanthera pavonina (assembly GCA_026686845.1). NCBI lineage: Eukaryota > Viridiplantae > Streptophyta > Magnoliopsida > Fabales > Fabaceae > Adenanthera > Adenanthera pavonina. Next base: position 27,850,684 of record JAIVEN010000008.1, read on the forward strand.
AAAGGGGTTTAACAGAGGCAAAGTTGACACAACCTTATTCACTAAGAAAGAAAATAAAGACTTACTAATTGTTCAAATTTATGTTGATGATATTATATTTTGTGCTACTAATGAGGCTCTTTGTAAGAAATTTTCTAAGTTAATGCAGGAAGAATTCGAGATGTCTATGATGGGTGAACTCAACTTCTTCCTTGGATTGCAAATTAAACAGCAAGGTGATGGTATCTTTCTTAGTCAATCCAAGTATCTAAAGGAGCTGCTAAAGAAGTTTGGAATGGAGAATGCCAAGCCAATGGGAACACCTTTGGCTACTGCAACCAAACTGGATATGGATGAGAATAGGAAGATGTTTGATATTACTCAGTACAGAAAAATGATTGGATCCCTGCTGTACTTAACTGCTAGCAGACTTGACATTATGTTCAGTGTCTGCATGTGTGCAAGGTTCCAATCATGCCCCAAAGAATCCCATGCAACAGCTGTGAAAAGAATTTTTAGATATCTTATTGGAACATCACAGATGGGTCTTTGGTATCCAAAAGGCAATGAAGAAGACCTCAAAGGATACACTGATGCTGATTTTGCAGGATCTAAAACTGACAGAAAAAGCACAAGTGGAACCTGTCAGTTCCTTGGAGGATCCCTGGTTTCATGGTTCAGCAAAAAGCAAAACAGTGTGGCCCTATCTACTGCAGAAGCTGAGTATGTTGTAGCTGGAAGCTGTTGGGCCCAAGTCATCTGGATGAAACAGCAGCTTGAAGATCTTGAGGTTAAAATAAAAGAGATACCAATCATGTGTGACAACCAAAGTGCTATAAATATCACCAAGAATCCTGTCATGCATTCAAGGACGAAACATATTGAAGTTAGGCACCACTTCATAAGAGATCACGTTCTAAAAGGAGAAGTCAGATTGGAGTACATCTTAACAGAGGATCAAGTTGCTGATATATTCACAAAACCTCTACCAGAAGACAGGCTTTGCAAAATAAGGAGAGAATTGGGAATGGTAAATCCCAATGAACTGTAAGTTATTTCTGTGCAAATTCTGTCTTTATATTAGAATTAATTCTAACTTGAGCATGGAGTATGTTTAATTTCAAATACAGGTGCTCCCCACAAGATACAATGGCAATAAACTTGAAGTTTGGAGCACATCAGAATGGAACAACCAGAAAATGGAGTCAATGATGTAAATTCTAAGTTTTGGATCCATTCTGTAAGTTTTTAAAGATGAAATTTGCATTTTAATGTGTGTTAGACGTATTTTGCTTCATAAAATGTGCTTTTGACATGGTCAATATGGTCAACATTCGAATTTCAGTTCACTAACAGACGAACTTCGGCCTGTTATGCCTTGGAACAGTTTTCTAAGATGCCTCGAAATTCGTCCGTTGGACCTTGAAAATTCAAATTTTCAAAAACAAAAACTTCATAGTTATGATTGTCTATCACTGTTATGCCAATTTTCACTTCTTAACATACGAATGTTGGACAATCTTTACAAAAGTTGAAAAATCTGAATTTTCAGTTCAAAATTCGTCTGTTGAATCATGTCCTTCATGTTGAATTCTTGAAAGATGTAGTTCTGCATGTTTAGTTCGTCTGTTGAATGATGGTTTGATTGATGCCTGCCTTTTTCTTTTCAACATTTGAACTTTGGTGAAACAGAATTCGTCTGTTGTGCTTGTATTGCTTGTTTCAAGCCATTGTCAGATGAACTTTCAAGATGAAAATTCGTCTGTCAGTAAGCTGTGCTGAACGGTTTAACTTGTAACTGCCCGAAGTTCGAATTTTGACCCCTCAAAATTCGTCTGTCAGACGGTTACACACGTTAAATGCGACGGTTTTCCAAAGAACAGACGCAACCCTATTTGTAACCTCTCTAAGTCTGTTTTGATTCTCTCTTCAATCCTCTTAACTCCTGTCTAAAAACCGTCATTCTTCACCATTTAAACTTCCATTCGCATCCCATAAACATATTCTCTGCCACATTTTGCATTCTTCAACTGAGAAATGGCGAGAGTAAAGATCCCTGGAGCAGGACAAGCTGGAACTCGGCCAAAAGGAACGGTCAAATCTCAATATGCTACAAAAGAAGGAGAGAAATCCAAGAGAAAGGCCGAACCTAGTAAAGCTACCCCTTCTAAACGTCAGAAATCATCATCCAAGGCAGATTCACAGAAAATTGGACCTTCCTCATCAAAAATTGCGGTTCCTTCTGCTGATACTGCTGCTGTGACTTCCTTCTCTTCTACTCATTCTGGAGAATTTGAGCTTACAACACTGCCACTTTGGAGCACTCCTGAGATTCAAGAAGAGTATTCTGCCAAGTTTTCCAACAAAAAGGTAATCAAGCCTCACTGTGTAAATGTGGAACAATTTTTGATATCCAACAACTTTGATGCTGCATTATGGTTGTTAAGATATAAAAATCTGTTGGAAATTGCTGAAAAATATGATGATGAAGTAGTGAAGACTTGGTATGTCTCTCTTCAATATAACAGTAAGAAAAAGAAATGGGAGGTCTCTTTGAGATCAAGGACCATCTGGCTTGCTGATGAAACAATCAATGAAGTGCTAGAAATCCCAGGACAAGATGGGCTGAAAATTGACATCACAGCCTCTGGATATATGGATGAGGCAAGCACATCTGATGAAGAAGGTGGATCCTTTCTAAACTACAAAGAGAGCACCATTTTGGACACCTTATTCAGGAGAAGGGAGAACAGGCCAACAATAAATCTGTTGAAGCCCACAGACCTAAGTGTACAAGTCAGGATCCTGCACTACGTAGTGTCCAGGATCATTTTCAACAAGGGTGGCAGCTTCAATTTGATAACAAGGGAAGAGGCTCATGTGATGACTGCTATCATACGTGGGAAGCTGATTAACATGGGTCATATCATCCTCCAGCGAATGATAAAGGCAAGGGATCAGAGGAAGGATTCTACACTCCCCTATGCAGCAATTATTTCAAGAATCCTGTAGCATGCTAGGATTCAACACATTGAAAAGGGGAAAGGGAAACTTACTGAGGCATTCAAAGAAGAGGAACTGCAAAGGATGGGCATTGAAAGAGATGAAGGACGATGGGTTGGAAAGGGAGCAGGAAAATCTGAAGACTTATTCTTTGTTGCTGATGCATCCCTCCAACAAGAAGGAACATCTGAGGCCCCTGGCAAATCTATACCTCAGCCTTCTCAGCCAATCTCATCTCCCTCCAGGCCTACTCACCCTCCTTCCACTCCCTCCTCACGGGCCAAGCCAACAAAGGTCACTGAGTTGTTTGACAGTCTGTCAACACTTATTCTGAGCATTAGAGAGGAGCAAAATGCCAAATTTGCTCATCTACAAGATCAGATCCATCAGTTGGCTATAAATATGAAGGTGGTGGCTGATGCCTTTGAAGAAATAAGAAATGCAATTCTTACCACTTCAGCTCCACCTCAGCCTGGTGTCCCTGAGCCTACTCTGTCTCCATCCCCTGTGCCTCCAAGTCCCTTCGAGATTGCCTCCTTTGACCATGATGATGATGATATAGATGGTGCTGGTGCAATGAGAACACCAAGTCTTGGTCCACCCTTGGACTATGGATTAGAAGAAGAAGGACTCCAAGAAACAGGCCCTCATGTGCCTATGCAAGAAGATGCTCAGGATTCAATTCTGTCTATTCAAGAATCTGAGCAAGTTGAAAAACTGGTTGCAGCCATTTCAACCTCCTCCTTGCAAGAAGATGTGAGCAATGAAGAAAGGAGCCTTGTACCTGTTGTTGACTTTGTTGCCATTGCTCACAATGCTCTACTGGAAGCCCAGAGGAGAAGGCTGGAAGAAATGTTTCCTCCTACTAAACCAACTTCTTCTTCTCTTGCTGCATATGGACTTTCAGAGGAACAAAGAGCTCAACTAGCTCTTTCCAGACAGGCAATGCAGCAGCTGCTGGAAATCTCTGACGAGGAACTAAGCCCTGAGCCCCCAGCTGAACCTGAAATCCCTTTTGCTCCTGTGCCACTTCGTGCTATTCTTGTCTCTCAGATCCCTCCTCCAGCTGATTTTGTTGGCCTTCCTGATGATGCGAAAAAGGGGGAGAAGTCTGGGCAAATTGGAAAGCCTTCTGCTGAGCAATCTGGGAAAGGGAAAGGGAAATACTATAGCAAGAAGACCTTGTTCAAGAAGAAATGATTGGAGATTTGGCTTAAGACCTCTTGTTGTATTTTGTACTTTGTGTTTTTGTGTTTGGATTTGTTGTTTGAACTTTGATTAATTTGTTTCTGTACAAGCAACTCTTGTTTAAATGAATGGATCCCTTTGTTGCAATGTTTTGTGCCTTAACTCTCTTCACTTAATCTGTTGATTTGATATCTTATGCATATGTTGAGGGGGAGCTTGTGAAAGCAAACCTAAGTACTAATCCAGTTTGTAAGTTGTTTTGTCATCATAAAAAAGGGGGAGAATGTTGAAACAAGAGTTTTGATGATTCCAAACCAACATTTCAAAAGCTTGGATTGAAGATATCAAAGGAGATCAAAGCTGCCTAAAGTGAAGATTTTCTGAGTATTTGCAATTAGATCTCTTGTAGAATCTTAGTTTTTGTTATGATTGGGTAAAAGATTTTGATTTGAAGAAAAGATGTTTTCAAACTTTGATTTTATGTTAGATCTTTAAATATTTGAAAAACAACCACAAACAGACGAAGGTTGAAAGTTTAAACTAAACTGTCAAGTTGGAAATTCGAACTTTGCATTTGGAAATTCGAATTTCGAGCTAAAACTGAATAAGTATGAAGAGATAGCTCTCTGTCAGACGAATTTTGGTTGATCAAAATTCGAATTTTCATCTAGTCTGAAAGAAGCCTTTTGGTAACAGACGAACTTCACACTTTCAAAATTCGAATTTCAAGTAAAATGAAGTTTGTAAAAACCAAAGAAATTCGTCTGAAACTATGATAAAGTGCATGTGAAATCAAAATGAAATTGAGTTTGATAAATGCTCTCTGACAGACGAATTTTGAACTTCCAACATTCGAATTTTCATATAAGTCTGATAGATGCTTCTTTGCAACAGACGAACTTTGAGTCTTCAAAATTCGAATTTTGAACAAAACAAAAATTGAGAAAATAGAAGAAATTCGTCTGAAACTATGTTAAAGTTCATCTGAGATCAAGAATGATTTAAGTTTCAAAACTGCTCTCTGACAGATGAACTTTGAACATTAAAATTCGAATTTCAGAAGCTAAGTTCTTGAGTCTGTTGAAATGAAACATTGACATACGAATGATGTGAACTTGCAACATTCGAATGATGAAGTTAGTCTGAAAAGAGTCTCTCTGACAGACGAACTTTACTCTTCAAAATTCGAATTTCGAAGAAAATGAACTACTGTGCCTCCTTTTCACGTACTGAGAACAGATGAATTTTGGGCTTCCAAAATTCGAATTTCGAGGGCACTGTAGAAAATTAAAAACACTGTTCACACTTAACCGAAAAACTTTCTTCTTGAAAATTCGTATGTCACATTGTGAAAATGTTTTGTAAGTTTCAAAATTCGAATTTCACTTCATGAACAGACGAACTTCGTGCTGTAACATTGGAAGCTTTAATCTTCGGTTCCTTCGAAATTCGTCTGTTGACCAACCAAAATTCGAATTTCAGTATGTCAGAAACATTAAATGCGGTTGGTAAACGGATAGTTTTTCAGAGTAACCGTTGGATAACTTCCCCAACGGATAGATTTAGTCTCTAACGGATATTTGAGACCTAAATCTATAAATACAACATCATTTGAAGTTGTGGGTAACAAATTAAACTAATATACACCGAATTTCTGCAGAATCTTTTCTCAAAAGTTTTTACCCTCTCAACTTCTATACTTGTACTTAAACTTTCATATCTACTCTTTTCAAGAGAGTTATTTCATTGTAATCAATCTACTCTTCATCTTGGAGATAGATTTACTTGTGAGGGGTATTCACAAGGGGATTGGGAAGCACATAGTGAAAGTGCTTGGAGAGTTTGAGAGAGCTCAGAAACAGAGCACACTCATGTACTGTGGCCTTAGCAAGAAGCCCACTGAAATTCTTGCTGTATAGTGGATAAATCTCAAGAGGTGTCTTGGGGACTGGATGTAGGTCAAGAGAATAGACCGAACCAGGATAAATCACTGAGTTCTCTTCTCCTTATCTCTACTTTTCATCTTGCTCTGCCTTACGCATTGTTTTCATTATACTGTGATATCTTCACTTACTTCACTTTGTGTAGAAAAATATCAAACTTTCCAATTCACTCCCCCTCTTGGGAAGTCAGCCTTGCTAACACATTAGTCTTCGAAAAAGTGAAAAGATAATCAAATACCTTGAACAATACCTCTTAGTTTTTGTTTCCTGCTATTTTATTAACATAACTAGATGGTGGAGAGCATGTAATGCAAGACCACACTAGACTCTCCTGTCACACCTTAATCTTAGGAACCATTTACCATTCATTATTAGTAGTTTAGATTCCAATTAGATGTATTTGGAAGCGAATTTGGGCCAAATTCGAAAATTCCAAAAATTTACCAAAAATCACTATTCATTTGGTAAATATAAAAATTTGGCTGAACTTTGAAAAATCATAACTAATTCTAGAAAACTCATTTAAGGGTAATTCAAATTGCTATATTCATCTCTTAAAATACCCTAGAAGGGAAAATATTAATTTGGAATTTTATTAGGCAGATTGCTACAGTAAATTTCGTGAATTTACTTGTAATTTTACCCTAATTTTTCCAAATTTCATTCCCTAAAATTCCATAATACCATACTTTCAATGGTAGTCACATAACACATATAAAATTGATCCAAAACATACTTTTATTCATCATCTAGGAGTCACACATAATTCACATAATTGTGACATAAAATGTCATTATACTTGATATTACATAAGTATCCAAAGTACCCTTCCTATTTCTAAACATTTCTTCATGGATCCTCCTTTATCTCCTTGCCTTTCACATGATTTGAACCTAATCATGGTTAGATATTTGGTGGGGTGAGATTTAAGAAAAATCCCAATAACATCATAATCCCATTCTTAGCATAATATTTAAAAATAATTGCAAGAAACATGATTTCATTTTGGCATGGTAACATTTAGGATCAAAAGGCATCTTTTAGCATGTTCATCATGTTCTTCACATGTTCATGCTTGTTCATGCAAAATTCATAGCATATTCATCATTCTTTCACCATTTTGATCCAACATCATCATCATATTCATAACATAAACATGTTTTCTACCTACCAATCATAGAAATACAAGATCTAACAACCATTTAGAAATAAAATGCAAGAAAGGGAAAAGATGTTACCTTAAACTTGCAAATTTTCCTTTCCTCTTCTCCTCCTTCTCTCTATAACTCACTCTCTCACTAATATATGGTGGATTTTCGTTTTTGGGTGTGAATAATGGAGGGGAGAAAGAGCCTATTTGTAGACAACAAGAAGCAACTCCATCCATTTGATTGACTTTTGATCCAAGGGCCAAAATTGCACTACATCATCTCTTTTCTCCACCATACACCTAATTTCTTCACATAATTGTTATCTACTTAATTTTCCCTCTCTTGTAATTAATTTGGATGCCACTTTTATCTCCAAATAAGGTAAATATTGCATCATTATGCTTACATAAGCTTACTTCATCCAAACCTCCAATTTTGACACATAATCTTGGAAATAGTGTCATGCATGGTGGTTAACTCTTCTCCACTCCTTTTGCACGAAATTTTGAGTCCATATTCAGCCCAATATTATGCCTTTAATTATTTGGGCTTAAACCATTTAATTCTAGGCCCAATTTTAACATATACCAGGTTTTCGGGCTCTAATTATGTAAATTTTGTCTGGTAAAATTTTTCATGCATAAATATATTTAAAATATGAATTTCAAACTCATTATGACCTTAATTAATCATTTCTAAGCCCATATAATTTATTTTAGAAGATATTTTACCTTATTGGGCTCTAACTGAAAATACCGATAAAATTAGTGCTGATTAGTTTTTCCTGTAACTTCTCTGCATGGAGGATTATTATAAACCTTCTAATATTATTTTGAACTTATTCTTGATTATTTCATAGTCTATTGGGTCATCTATAATTTAATTAGCCTGGAAATCCGGTGAATTGGGCTCATTGGGCTCTTTATCCTTTCTTGACACATTTGAGCTATTCTTGTCAATAATACTTATGGATTCCCAAAAATCATCCCTAGCCTATTAGGGTTTTCTACACCTTTATTGGGCCTCCATGAATAGTACTTTTGGCCCATTAAGAAACCGGTGCAGTCTTACTGGGCCCGGACTCCGATTTTGGCCCAATATCCATTAGACCGATTCTATGGCTATTCAAACTTTATAGAAAAATCCAGTATCTCTTTTTATGCCCTAATATATCTGAGTTTCCTAATCTAGACTTATTTTCTAATTCTTATTAATTTACAGATTATGAAACTTCGGATCAATTTTCTGTCCAATATATCTATTTTCTGGTTTTGCTTATTAGAGTATAATTTCTTACGAGAATTTTCTTGAATCACCTCATATAACCAGTCTTAGTAAATACTGGATAGATGATTTGTTTGAGGAAATGACATCTATGTCCCATTTTTTTGTCTTTTTGCTAATAATTAATATTTTCAATTATGCCATCCAACTTTGTTTGCAATTTGGTCCCTGATCATCCTTTACAATTTAATCCCTACTTTGATCTACATAAGATATTTAAGCTCCTTTAATTCTAATTATGCAGTAATTTTCTAAACTAGATTTCAAACAAATTCATAAAAATTTAGATGTTACATCTCCAAGTCGATCGAAACGGGTATAACTACAAGGACGACGGCAATACTCAATGAATAAAATATTTAACAGCACAAAATATTGAAATGGTTTTAGTGGTGAAGAGGGGTAGGTTTACTCAGATCATGATGATGGAGCAAACTTCTCTTGATCAAATTGGGGAAATGAGCCAAGTTTGGTCCACTTCTTTTTCTAAAAAAAGAAATCTAAAGAGAGGGTGATGAGCCTTCTTTGTGAAATAGGCTTCATAATCGATCAAGCCTCACAGACAGCATTGATGAATTCGATTCTATAACATATTTGTCATAGTTCAGTTACTATTATTTATTTATTTTTACTATTTTTAATCTATAACATCACTTTTTTTAATTCTACTTTTTGATCAATTTTATTAGGATTCACTAGAAACATAAGAAAGACATTTATAGGATGAGACACAAAAGCAAAGGAAAAAAAATGCTAATTGTGAGTATGGAAGTGAGATATATGCTAGCATGTTTGGTACATTATAGTCAGTCTTTTAATGAAAGTGAGTTCCACCAAAATTCTTTGAAGTGAGTTTCATTTCTTGGGGCAAGGGCAGGGAACTGTGCAGGGACAGGGCAGTGTGATTACTTCCCAAGAATTGACGTTGAAAAAACATTTTACCCATAATTTAAGAAACGAATCTAAACCAGCCTTTAGCACCTTGTCACCTCCTTCAAAGATGATTACCAATTTGAAATCAAACCCAAACATCTCTTTATTGCTAACATTGTTGTCGCTTATTACAAATCGCCATGGCTGATTTCTGGAGTTCGATAGTGGGTTTTTGTGGTGGTCAATGGTGGTTATCAATGGTAGCGTCTTTCAGTTTTTTGACAGTATAAAAATACACAAATCAAATAAAAATATACTTGGATTAACTTAACTTTCATAACATATCAAACGTGTTTTTAAAGCCTACTTCCATTTCTTTTCCTGTTCTACTTTTTATTTCTTTTCCTATTTCACTTTCTTAAAATCAAACTAGGTATTATGCTTTTCTTTGTTCTCTTCTTCTTAGTGGGGGTGTGCACAAACTGATCTTGTACTAGGCCAACAACACCCTATGATGCCCAAAATTCCAATCTTCCCTGCATGATTTTATTTTTCTTATTTTGAGAGAAAAAAATGTCTTTTATGTCCTTAAAACAAACGCCAAATAAAAAATATAATTATTTTTAACTTATGATAGCATGATTATAATATGTATTATATATTATTTTTATTCATTAAAAAAATGATTTTCATTTGACGCGGTCAACCCGCCCGTCGAGAAGGAAGTAGTAGAAGTGTCACATGAATATAGTCAAGGGAATTTCAATATCCTTCACCAAACAGGAATTGCGGGAAGAGGTTGTGAAGAACTATCAATGCATTGTCATTAGTTATGACAATAACACTTTTCTCTTTAGTTTGATCTCTGTTTCATTGTTCCTTTATCTTGTTCTTATGTTAGGAAAACATCTGCTAACTTTTTTGCATTTAGTATCAACATGATGTACCCTTTAGCTGTTTTTTGTTAATAAAATTGTCCTTTCGTTAAAAAAAAAAAAGAATTCCAATATCAGGTCAGCCTCTTTTAACTTTGAGTTCATGTCAAGTTTGCCTGATTTCATTACCTCTATATAGTTCAACACATTCAAGTTGAGGATATTATCACACCTTTCTCATAATCATATCTGAATATATTTGAATCACACTCATGCAAAATTTTGTAAATATGAAGCCAGACGAAATGATGCTTCTGCCAGAATTGTCGTTGTCTTTTTTTTTTTTAGGTTATAACCGTCCGGTATTTGATTATCACTTTATACTTCTACTAATTTGGATCGAGTTATGGTCGAGTTTATATAGGGGAAACTCTCCCAAAGGTATTTTCTACATTCATATAATTTTGCATTCGAGACATTATGTTTAAATGATCCTAACTCCTTTCACTAGGACAAACATCTGGTTCTCTCTCTCTCTCTCTATATATATATGTCTTTACAAATATGAATATGTATATAAGACACAGAAAATCATGAACCAATTCATGATATTTAAATGTAAGATTAATTATCAAGTTTATTAATGGAGGCATATGTCAATGTACATCAACTTTTCATGAGATACCATTGACGAAACAAAAATATAAAGGAGCACCTTACTTATTTTCATCTTCTTTAATTATGCATAAATTTCAAGTAAGAAAATTAAAACCATAGTACCCTTTAAAATATATATTTTCTTTTAAAAAAAGTTTTCAAGTAGGTTGAATTTATAAAAAAATTTATAGCCCAAGCAAACCATAAAAAAGACACAGATATGCCAGAAATTCATTAGAGCAAAAATTCCACTTGAGAACTCATATAGAGAATAATCACTGGTGGACTTTTACTTCTTTAGAAGCCATTTCTGATCTTTGGGTGTCTTTTTTTGATCCACTTGTTCTACTTATTTTTCTATAACTTCAATCTAGCTAAAAATAAAATTCTTGTGCACAACACATGTAGATGCATGCAACACTCCAAATTTGGATTCAGTAAGAGACGGCAAGAGTCTGTCATAGTCATCCATTTCGCAACTCACAATATCACGCCATTTTAATCCTTACTATCTGTTCATATTGTTAGTTACAAACAGATAGAAAGGATCACTTACTGAGTCGTCTCTCTTAATGAATCCAAATATTCCCGCCGAGCCAAACTAAACACATAGTAAGGATCTCTTAATGAACCTCACATTTGCAAACCAAATATGGATCATTAAATTGCATGTACATACTAGTGCGTGCACAAGAACTTATTACCTAAGCATCAGACCAATGAATCTCAAGTTCACCCCAATCTTTCTGGGGCACACCCAGAGCCTTCCAAACAGCTTTAGAAGCATCAACAATATTATTAGGGCATGGAGGCTGGAAACCATGTTCTGCATCACACCCCGTTGTGGAGTCACACTCATCAACCACCAAGGCCTTCACCCTCCTTCCATTGCCATAGATGAAGATGTTGTTATGACATCTCTTCTTGCCGTTGAACCATCCCGTTGATAATGCCACCACTGGTGTGCTATCTGAGTGAAACTTGCCGTCACACGCTGATGGTCCTCCTCCATCTCCGTTTCCCTCAAAGCTATTCAGAGTTAGAGTGGCCTTTGTCTTGTGACTCACTGGCGGCGAACACCAGAAGATTGGGTAGGACTTGCCGGGATGGCAGCAATCTTGGCATTTTCCATGTGGCTTCTTCCCCCTTAATGTGCCACTGGGTTTGCAACCACCACCTTCAACAGGAATTAACAGAAAGCTCATTACAAGAAGAAGAGAGAAGAGGAAGAAAAGAGTAGGATTTGCAGATTTTGAAACACCTAATTGGGTCTTCATCTTCTTCCTTCCCTATGTTTCAATGATGAGATGTGCAGAGAAGAGAGTTTATGCAGTAGGGTATACTAGAGAAGACAACCCTTTTGTCAAATAAGAAACTGGTAGAACTTTAACATGTAACAATATGTCTACAAGCACACATCACATCATCGTATATTTATTATGTTCTTCCTACGTAAAAAGTTAAGTATATCTAAGTGTTTTGAAAGAACATTGTGGTGGCAGTTATGAATGAAAGAGACTGATTATGATATAATATGTTGAAAAACTGGCCTAGTCTGCAATTAACATCCAAATGGAGTTTTGATTGTATCACCAATATAGCAAGTTCAAATACACTTGAAGCATATATATATAGGAGCTTTGATTGAATCACCAACTCCTTACCCAAGTCTTGTACCTATGCATATCACAACCGACCCACTTAAATATTAGAGATTTAATGAGCTATAACATGGAACCTAACTTGTAAATTAAGCATGCCATGAATCTCCAATTATTCAAAATAATTCTAAATTCATTGTATAAAAAAGCTCAGGAAAAATAAAAGAAAGATGAATATGGGATTAAAGGGATTTTTTGTGCGAATACTCTAATTGCAACATAGACGCAATATCAAGTAATCAGTTGAACACCAATTCAAAGGCAAAGAGGAAAAGACCTATAGGTGTGTAAAAGTAATCAAAATACAGTAAATAGATTTTTGTTAAAATTGTGATCAATTGAAAAATCCAAACTAATTAGTAGTCCTTGATTCAATTCAATTAGTCCAAAAAATTAATCAATCTAAGTATATATCAAAATCACTATCGATTTGAATCGGTTTTTCTAAAAAAATAAAATCGAAGGCTCAAATTATTTAACCATTTTGAATTTATACAGCCATTCTGTTTTTACTAAATATATCTATTGCCATTCAATATAGTTTTCAATATTTCATAAAAATTTTAATGCACAGAATTCAAAAATATATATTTACCATTAGTTCAATTACAATTTAATTATGACAAAGACATTATAATTACTTTAATTGTTAAAACCATCACAAGAGAATAGTGTTTTTCCTAGTTTCTATCCACCCTATGCTTGTAACATAGAATGCTAGGGCAGCAGATTAGGGTCCAGAGGTGCTGTTATTGTTACTTGAATCTGTCTTTTACTGATAGTGAGTTCTCTATTTGCCGTCTAGTGCTCTCAGGCCAATGTTTTTAAAATGTGTAAGATTTATTGGTTCAACCAAAGTTGGATCATGATCAAATTGGTATTAATAAAATGAATATATTTTTAACTGTATATATTAAAATATTGTAAAGAAAATTAAAGAAACTATTGCTAATAAATTTCTTAACTTAGCATTGGAATTATCATATATTGAAATCAAAATAATCAACTAATAATCCATCATTATAATATTCATTAAGTAAATATATAATTATTTATAATTATGTGTACAGGAATAATTCTTATAAAATATTTGAACGAAAAAAAGTATCCAAAATATGATGTTATTTTGTATTAAAAATAAAAATTAAAAAAGAATTAAGAAATAGGTTTAAGCCAGCCAGCCTAGTAAACTTAGCCGGTTTTATCCAATATTTTTCAGTTTTTGGTTAGGTTAGCCAGTTGTTAACCGATTTTCTTTTTGATTAATTTTGTAAGGTTCTAAACCTATTTTGGTACCATTTCACTGTTTTTGACCGATTATTGACCAGTTCTGTATGGCTTTCATAACAATATTTAATGCTAAAGACGAAAAATATGGGTAATGAAGAGTATCTTATACTTGCAGACCAATGGTTCTTTCAAACTCACTATCCAATCATAAATTCCTAAGCCGGCCATTTATATTAAGGCTATCCATAAAGCAAGGAAGTATAAATAACCTTGGAGTAATATATTTAATTATCAATTCCATTTTCTGACGGCAACGTACCAAGACAAGTCTGCTTTCATGTTACCATGATTTTTATTTTCAGCGATAATTTTTTTACTTATAAACTTGGGGTACTATTCCTCAATTCAATTTAATGATTATAATAAAACAAAGTGAAAAGATGACAAAATCCTTTGTATATAACTTATCAGTTTCAGTATCCTGTTGTTTTATAATGGGGAAACAATTTACAACCAAAATGTTGCAGCATATAAATGAAATATGTTCTTATTGCATTAAAATGCAGAATAAATGTAGCTATATTGATAACTCACAAGATTTCAACCAAAATCCTAAAAATTAAAATTATTTCAAATCTACTCTTGGCACTCTAGTCGCTGCTTTTTTTTTTGGAACAACTATTTAGTATCCAATATTACCAATTAATCCAAATTTAAACATTATTAATGCCAAATAAGAAGGGGCTAGAGTTAGTTAAACATGATGTCTCGAGTTCAAGACCGTATAAATACAAAAGTGCCTTTAGGAGAGCTTACCCCCGCTTGAGGCCCGACATGACTCGATTCAAATTAGTTGGAGCACAAAGTGACGACTGGTACCGAACAATTTTACAAAAAAAGAGAAAAGCCAAGTGAGGATAATTCTCTTAACATAATTCTTTCCATCTACAATATTCAAACCCCCCATCTTATTTAGTATCAAGTCAATTTCACTCGATCTAACTATCATTATCCTCGTGTCATTCCATATTCTTGAAACCTTGAAGTCTTATGAGACGAAAAAAAAAAGATGAAAGAAAAACAAATGCATTTTTTTCTAAATGAAAAGTGATGGAAAGACCTAACAAAAAAAGGAAATTATAGAAAAATAGGCACATTGGCCATCAGTACATAATAAACTCCTGCACCCAATTATGTTAGGTTTAATATAATATAAATTTTGATAATGAAAAATGTAGAGTAATAAGGAACAAATGCACCATATTTGTTAAACATATATCTTGTTTCTAAAAGAAGTAAAATGTGCATTAACATGTGATTAATTGTGTTTATAATGCATATCATACTATATAATAATATATCCATTGTGCTTTTATATTTTATAATACAATACAAGTTGAATATATAAATTGAACTAACTATTTGATTTGTAAGTGTAATACATTAAATGTAGGTTTGTCCAAGAAGGAGAAGTGAACATTGGAATAAAGAAAGGAAAATCAACATCATGTCTCACTTAAAAAGAAGAAGAGAAATGATGCTCAAAGAATTAAAGATTAGAAGGGAGCATGCCAAGAATGGAATGACCAAGTGAAAGTGAAGCTTTATTTTTGAAGACCTAACTATTAGATATATTTTGTTTTCATTTAGGCCTTGAGGTGGTTTAATCTTTGAAATTTACTTAATCTTATTAGCATATGTTTTAAATGAGTTAAATTAAGTAAATATGATGTTAGCATGTGTTAAATTAAGATATGTTAGCTAACAGATGAATTTTGTTATTTGCCTCATACTTATTTTGTGTAAAATTTGCACTTTGCATGTTGAAATTCAAAGTTACAAAGGTTTTATCTCTGATAGCTGAATCTTGGTGTTAAAATTTGAATTTCAAGCTAAGCATAGTTAGTGAAAGTGTGCAAAATTCGCATGAAGTTTAATTGAAATTCGACTGTTGGTGGAGTTCAAAGTCACAATTTCTAACAGACGAAATTTGAACTTCAAAGAGTGAACTTCGAAGTGAAAACTTTTGTGTCATGTTGAACATGCTTTTGATAGATGAATTTCGGTCTCTAAAATTTGAATTTTGAAGTATATTGTAAAAACTTGAAGCAACTGTTCAAACCTAACAGATATATTTCCAATATGAAAATTCGTATAAACTAATACGGGGTATCTTTTGCAAAATCAAATTCGAATGTTACTTTGTAACAGATGAATTTTGAAGTTCAACATTAAACACATAACTATGCTGACTTTGTGAAATTTGTCTGTTGAACCCAAAAATTCGAATATTGGTATGTTAGATGTATTAAATATGGTTGTTGAATGGCTCTTTTTACAGAGTAATGGCTAGAACTTGTGTCTAACAACTAGTTAAGCCACAAATCTATAAATAGAACATCATTTGAACTTATGGGTAATAAATTTTAAATGAGTTATGTGCCAAAATGCTGCTATAATGGATTAAATCATTCTATATGAGCATTCAAAGTTAAACCCACCTTATTAGAATGAGCTTCAATATATTATTCATTTTTAAAGAGAGTTTCAATTCTATAATCCTTCTTTCTACAACTTCTGGGTAGAATCTTAATGTGAGGAAACACTAAGGGAATTACAGATTTTGTATGGGTGTGGGGAGAGTGGTTTCACAAGTGCCTAGTTAAACTTGTAGGATGTATTGAGATTTCATAAGTGCTCAAATCAAACTTATGAGATGTAGTGAAAATTTCAAGTGGTGGTTTGGGGACTGGACGTAGACTAAGTGCTTTATGTTAAACCAGTATAAATTCTTGTGTCTTATTCTTCATCTTCTTATTTAATCTATATCCTTCATTATATTCTGTTCATCCCTGTTCTATAGCAACAATTGGTGAAATTGGGTTCACATTAAAAAAGGCGAAAATCTTGTATCACCCAATTCACCACCCTCTTGAGTAACCAGCTGACTTAACAATTGGTATCAAAACTTGGACTCCTAGCAAAGGATCTAATCATCCAGGAGCAAGATAGTTTGCTTTGGAGAAGAAACTTTTCCAGATAGTGCTAGCATGTACATACCACTAGGCTTCAATGGACAAAATTACAGCTACTAGATGATGGAGTTGAAGCTTTTCTTGAAATCTTTGGACCTGAATATGTGGGAAATCATAGAGAAGGAAGATTTCATTCCAATGACGAGGAATGAGTTAGGGTAGACTATTGAAAAGCTGAGTCTAGAATGGAATGATGAAGATAAAATAAGAGTGTTTCTGAATGCAAAAATCTCAATTTGCCATAGTCAATGCTCTTTTACAAGATAAATTTTTCAGAGTGTCAAATTACAACACAACTAAGGAAATGTTGGATGCTCTGGAGATTACTTATGAAGGTATAAGTGGGATGAAGGAAAACAGACTCAGCTCTCTCATAGTAGAATGTGAAATGTGAAAGATGATTAATGGTGAGACTATTAAGGATTTCAAAATTCATTTTACTCACATGATCAATCATCTGGTAGCTTTGGGAAAGAGCTACACACGAAGAGAGTAAGTATGCAAAATACTCAAATCTCTACCTAAAGAATGGCAACCAAAAGTAACAGCTATTTAAGAAACAAGAGGAGAATCATACCAATCTGTCACTGCATTGTTTGGAAGCCTTGCTAAATATGAAAGAAGACTTGATCTTTTGTGAGAGTAGCAGAATAAAGAAGAGACACCAATGTTTAAAGCAGTACATCATAGAGCTGAGAAAATGATGATACTAATAATGAAAGTGATTATAATAGTAGTGATGATGAGGAGGACGTGTTAAAAGTTAATAATCAAATTTTGCAGATTCCTCAAAATCAAAAAGAAGGAGCTTCAAGAACAAAATCACTTCTACCATGCAAATAAACTAAATTACCATTCAAAGAGACAAGGAGGAAGATATGTTGAGAAGAAAAGTGAGAAAGCTAAAGTGGTATACACCTCTGCAATCTGGGGCAATAGTTCGGATGAAGATGATGAGGATACCTATCCATGTTTGATGGTAATATCCAATGATAATGTATCAAATTCTGACTCTGAATCTAATTCTGATTTTTTTGTTGATGAGTTGCAAGATGTTTATAATGAAATGCATGATGAATTGATTGCATTAGCAAAAGCACTTGCACATAGGAAGAAGAAAGTGATTTCCTTAGAAAATGAATTATAATTGAAAAAGAATGAAAAGAATCACTTAAAAAAATAGATAATTTAGAAAATATCTGTGAAATCCACACACAAACTTCATCCCATAATTCATGTAATGATTTAATGAAAGAAGAAGAGGAGTAACTAAAGTCATAGCCAATTTTACCCAAAGTAAAGATAAGTTGAATATTTCACTTGGCAAATAGAAAATTATGTTTGACAAGTTAGGTGCTGGCTAGATAAATGAGTCTAAGGAGAAGAATATGCTTTATAAGAAATTCTGTGTCTACTGTAATGCCTAGCTCCCCATCATGCACATTTTATGGCAAAAAGGGGCATATAGCTTATTTATACAATATTAGGAGAAATGGTTTAAGCAAAGGCATGAAATGAGTTTCAAAGAATACCACTAATCCTCCTGGACTCAAAAACAAGTGGGTGCCAAAACGTTCTTCTAGTGTTTCATGTGTGCAGAACAAATCCAAGAAGAAAGAACATATCGGTGAAAGAAAGAAGTCACAGAGAAGGAAAGCTTCCAAAAACTCTAAAGCTACAATTGCAAATCATAATGAGAAGCATTGGAAGCAAATCTCTCACCCATCTCAAGGAAGGACCTTAAATAGAAATCAAATCACTCACCTTGAGAAAAGAAAGAGTAGATGCTTGGACACTGGTGTGACAAATGCAAAGAAGAAAAATGAACAACTACACATTAACGTCAAGTTGAAGATCACAAGGAGATGATCTTTAGTGCTCCTTAAGCTAAATGGTGAAAGTCTAATAAAGATGGAGTATTTGATGTGCTTAAATAGAATCATACTCAAGAGGGAAGACGTTAGCTATTAACTAAGCATTTAACAAGTTTTCATATATGCTTGGTTGGTGTTGTTACTTGAGGTTGTTAAAATAAAGTATGATCCATATTCAAATGATGAGCTATTTGAATATGTTGGTACTTATTATGAAGCTCAATGTTTGCACAAATCCATTTCTTTATTTGTATAACCAAACTTGTGTGCTTTTCATAGTTTATCTTGAATATTGATGTTGATTTGAGTTGTGATATTAAATGCATTTATGCTTGAATAAATGCTCATGCTTAGGGGGAGCTTATAATTTTGCATGTAAAGGTTTTTAAAAACTCTTTTTGATTTAAAAGAAAAATTTCAATTATAATGTTTGAATGTCTACATCATGTGCTTTCATATGAACATGCTTATTTGATGCAATATGCTTTCTTGGTTTTATCATATGAAATGCATAGGTTGATGGATAGTATTTTCTGTAATTAATTTGCTTATGCTTTAACTTGTTGAATCAAGTGTTTTGATGAATTCAAACAACTAGAGCTTGGAAGGAGAATATCAAAGGAATGTAAGAGCATTTAAGTGAAGAAATCCAGGAAGAAATGAACAAAGAATTAGTTTCTAGGATTTCTCACAGTAAACACAGAGTAAAAGCTTTGAATTCACTCCCAGTGATTTTAAATGTGTTTTCAATTATCCTATGTTAATTTATGCTAAATTTGAAAAACACTGACTATCTGACAAATTTTGAGTTGTTAAACTTTACATATATCATTGAAAATTCGAACTTTGCTAACTAAAATTCGAAGTTACAAAGATGTTACCTCTGTTAGATAAATTTCAGTTGATTGAAATTCGAATTTTGAGTCAAGCATAATTTATGAAAAATAGAAAATTTGTTTGAAGTTATGTCAAAGTGCATCTAATATTTAAGTACAAAAAGAGCTCAAAGTTGGTCCCTTTGAGGACTGGACGTAAGTTAAGAAGAGTAGAGCAAACCAGGATAAATATTTGTGTCGTCCCTTCCTCTACTTTGCAAACTGTCTTTTTGCATTTTGCACTCTGTTTTCTGCAACTTTTACTTTCACTGCTCTTTTGCAGAAAATTTTAAACTTTCCAATTTACCTCCCTCTTGGGAAGCCAACAAACCTAACATAACTCACCTTATTTTATTGTGAAGAGTTTTGTTGCTTGGTCTTAACTTGTTAAAGGGAGCAAATGATGTTTCAACATCTCTACTTGATTGTAATGGAAGAAGATAACAACTGTTCAACTCTGAGTATCTCTTATGATGTATTCATATCATGATCATATTAATAAGAAGTATCATAACATTTGGTATCATAAAAGTTTCAAGCAACAATTGGTATTAGTTTTGATATTAGTAACAATTGGCATAATTTGAACATGCATTATATAATAAGTTTTGATGATGATTTCAGCTTTTGCTTTTGTGTGTGTTTGAACAACCCTAGACATCTGTGCTTTCTGATACAACCTCATAGATAGGGTGAGAAGAATTGTGAGGGAATTTTTCTTCAAACCTTTTTGTTGACGTTAAATAGAGGGAGAAGTTGTGTGAAAAATATACATGTGCTTAATTTGAAACTAACTTAAATGAACAACATCATATTTGGTAATTATCATTAAACATATTTTTCACTAGTGATTTGTCATTATCACAAAGGGGGAAATTGTTAGATTTAACATAATATAAGTTTTGATAATGGCAAATGAAGAGTAATAAAAAACAAATGAATTATATTTGTCAAACATATATTTGTTTTTCCAAAAGAAGTAAAATGTGTATTAGCAAGTGATTAATTATGTTTATAATGCATATGTCGTACTATGCACTAATATATCTACTATGTTTTTACATTTTATAATACAATACAAGTTGAATATATAAATTGGATTAATTATTTGGTTTATAAGTGTATTACATTAAATGAAGGATTGTCCATGAAGGAAGAGTGAGCATTGAAATAAAGAAAGGAAAATCAACATCATGTTTCACTCAAAGAAAAATAAGAGAAATGATGCTCTAAGAATTAAAGATCAGAAGGGAGCATGTCAATAATGGAATGATCAAGTGAAAATGGAGTTTAATTTTTTTAGGCCTAACTATTAGGTATATTTTATTTTCATTTAGGCCTCCATATGGTTTAATATTTGAAATTTACTTATTCTTATTATCATATGTTTTAAATAAGTTAGATTAACTAAATCTGAAGTTAGTATGTGTTAAAATTAAAATATGTTCGCTAACAAACGAATTTTGCTATTTGATTCATACTTATTTTATGTAAAATTCACACTTTGCTTGTTGAAATTTGAAGTTACAGAGGTTTTATCTCTAATAGACGAATTTTGGTTTTGAAATTTGAATTTCAGGCTAAGTATAGTTAGTGAAAGTGTGTAAAATTCGCATGAAGTTTAATTGAAATTTGACTGTTAGTCAAGTTTAAAGTGAGTTTAAAGTCACAAACTCTGACAGACTAATTTTGAGCTTTAAAGTGTGAACTTTGAAGCGAGAACTTTGTGTCATGTTGAACATGCCTTTGATAGATAAATTTCAATCTCTAAAATTTGAATTTTGAAGTACATTATGAAGGCTTGAAGCAACTATTCAAATCCAATAGACTCACTTTCAATATGAAAATTCACACAAATTAACATGAGGTGTAAAATCCCTAATTTTATGGGATATTATAAAATAAATAAAAGATGAGAAACGAAGTGAGACGAAAATGCTATATATAATCAAGCTTTAGAAGGAATTAATTTCTCATCTAATTTTCAGAAGAAGTTATATTTGGTCCTTAATTGGAATTAATTTCTGATAAGATTCTTAATATAAATTAATTCTAGAACTTACCTCAAAAAATATGCAATTTACCACTTGAATGAAAGTTCGTCCCAAGCTGAGCGCAACGGTATAAGTATTGTGTAGCTGGGAGATCTAGATTGAGAGATAGACCAATTTAAAAGTTAATGTGAATAGTGAAAAAGAAATAATGAAAAATTAGCCTTTGGGTAAAATTACAAGAAAGTGCAAAAAAGAATCGATAATTATGTTTTTGACCAAACTTAAGGGTAAAACGATCATTTCCCAGATTAGAATTAAAATGTAAATATTGCATTTAAATCCCAATAAAAAATGTTGATATTATAAAATACATAAGTAACTAGAAAAAATGGAGGGACACTATTAAATATGATAAGGGGCAAAGAGGTAACTTTTCCAGGTTAAATGAAAAAAAATAAGAAAATTATATTGTGGCACCAAAAATAAAATTTTTTGCAATTTAGTCCCTTAAAAAGAAAGGGAAAAGATAAAAAAGTTTGGGAAAAATTACACTTAAAGACCTAAAAGTTTTAAAAATTATAATTAATGCGGGTCAAGGGTACTTTTATAAATATGAAAAATTATAGTTAAAATGAAGCTCTCAATGAGCTAAACCCTATGAAATATAGTATGAAATTTATTAAGATCAAAATAATATTTATTGGGTAATTAGGATTTAATATTAATATTTTATCTGATAAAAGTTAGTTTAGACTACAGACAAAAATAATATCAATTCAAGAACACTAAATGGATCTTGATAAAATATATTTTGGGCCAAGATAATGATTTTGGACCAAAAGTAATTGTTGGATAATCCTGTACCAATTTAATGACAATTTTGGCAAAAATACCCAATCGATACGGATAAATTTAATCGGTAAAGGGTATTTTGGTCCATTAAACTTTATGAAGTAATTTTTGGCCAAAAATAGAGTGAAATACGTTTGATTTAATGAATGGGACATGAAGGGAATTTTTGACAAGTTTTAATAATAAAGTAACCAAGTTTAGTTAATTTAACCACTTTTACTATCCATACATTTTATATCTCTCTTCTAAGTAATGAGTCAAGCATTTGGCCTTCACTTTCTTCATACCACACGTCTGAAACAGAGGAGAAAGGAAGAGGAAGAGCATGAAATATCAAGAGGAAAATAGAGATGGAAGAAGCAAAGCTTGGTTCACAAAGTTTCAAGGTAATATTATATGGTTCCTATCTTATGTATTCTTGTGTTCAAGAGGCTTTCCATGTGATATTTCTTGCTATTTCTCCTCTGAAAATTTTTACCTAGAGACAAAGAAGAGAGAAAAAGTTGAGCCATGAAGAAACAAATTCATAGAAAAGCTTAGAGAGGACCTTGAAAGCATGAATGTGTGATTGGTTTGCAAATTTATGAAGTAGATATTTTTGTACTATTTTCTAAAATTTTATGCCTATTTAGGGTTTAAAAGGAAAGGGAATTTCATGATTTTGAGTCCAAAAATGGATTCCTTGGGTTCAAAATAGGTAGATACAAGTGTGTTGTATAAGAAAATCTAAATGGTTTGCAAAATGGAATTTTAGGATTAGTAAGCACACTTTGTGAAGGAGGTCATGAAATCAGTAGCTAACGGCCTCATTTTGTGATGCTATAGGATTATAAGAAGTGTTGGAAGGCCAAAGGAAGAGTTTACAAAGTTTGGAAAGCATTGGAAAGTTACAAGGTAGTTCACCAACCTAATCTTGCATTGTATTGTCATATAGTTTGCAATGATTTTGATGAGTTGCCTATTGTTTGTAATGTTGATTTGTTATGATTTGATATTATTGGCTGAGTTGTTTGAGGGATTTTGAGACCCCGGAATGTCCAAAACCCAAGGGGAAACTTTGCCCAATTTTCTATAAAATGTTTAAGCATGAATGATTTTAAATGTTTGAATGATGATTTGAAAATATGTGTTTGCAATATGAGATAATATGTTTTCTTGATTGGTGGTAACTACTGAGTTTCCATGAATATCATCCCTCTTAAATACTAACCATGTTTAGGCCAAGGCAATGCAAGGAGTTTAAGAGGAGCTAAAAGAGATGAGGAAGACATTGGTGAAAATTATGTTCTTGCAAGTATTGATGTTAATTTTGATAATATGAATAAATTTGTATGCAATGGATAAATCTTATATATATACACAATGATGCAAGCATGTTCCTTGAGATATGTTTTGGTGTTATGTATTAAGTTGGAACAATGAATGATGGTGTAAGTATATTATGAAATTTATTATGCTAAAGTATGGATGAAAGGGTTCAATCTGGATACCCTAATAAAATGTCGATACTGTTTATTTGAAACAGGACAATTAATTTTATTGATTTATATGATATAAAAGTAGATGGCATAAGCTTTCCCTAGAGCCAAAGAACACCTCAATTGGTTAAGTATACTATTTATGATGAATTTGTAAATTTAGGGTTCAAAAATAGGGCAAGGTTGGAAAATCGGAATGTTATTGAAGGTACTGGAAATTTCTAAAGGCATTATAAAATTTCACAGAGCTCTAAAAATTTAGTGGTTTACATGTATAAAATTTCTATATCTTAAGTTTAATATGCCACTGATTTGGAAGTGACTGGAATTATGAGAGATATATAAGTTTTCCTAAGACTGTTCTAGTAAAAGTTAAGTTCTGACCCTTGATGGTTCAAATTAATGCCACGCCTTATTCCAGTAGAATAAATGTACAAGAAACTATGGCTAGAAAATAGACATATAGGGATTTCCAATGACATAGAGAATGCATGATTTGACTTAGGATATCATGAGATATGAATTTTTAAAAATAGGGCCAAAACCTAGGAAGTTTTAAAATGACCAAATGTACAATAAATATTTGAGAAATAAATTGTATAAATTGGTCTTGAGAATACTCTGTTTCATATTTTTCCATGTAAAAAATCTTTCTAGCTATTTTTAGAGACTTGAATCACTTTGAGATGATTTTTCTAGAATTAGTTATGAATTTTCAAAGTTAGTCAGGTAAAATGGAAAATGCACAATGAACAGTACCCAAAATAAATTTGATATTTTTATGCAATCATGTCTCTAATCATGCAATAATGGATATAATTGGAGTTTAATATATAAGAAATACGCTTAAGTTTAAGGTGTTATATGGGGTATCTTTTGTAAACTCAAAATTCGAATGTCACTTAGTAACAGACGAATTTTGATGTTTAATTTTAAACACATAACTATGTTAACTCTGTGAAATTTTCCTATTGAGCACCAAAATTTGAATATTGGTATATCAAAAGCATTTAATATGGTTGTTGAATAACTCTTTTTACAGAGTAACAGCTAGAACTTATGTCTAACGAATATATCTTATCTCTAACGACTAGTTAAACCACAAATCTATAAATATACTTCATTTGAACTTATGGCTAACGAATTTTTATTGAGTTATGTACCAAAATAATGCTGCAATGGATTAAATCATTTTGTGTGAGCATTCAAAGATAAATCCATCTCATTAGAGTGAGCTTCAATGTATAATTTACTCTTAAAGAGAGTTTTAATTCTATAATCTTTCTTTCTATAACTTCTGCGTAGAATCTTAGTGTGAGAAAATACTAAGGGAATTACACATCTTGTAAGGATGTGGGGAGAGTGGATTCATAAGTACCGAGTTAAATTTGTGAGATGTACTGAAACTTTACTTGTGGGAGACAATGAAAATCTCAAGTCATAGCTTAAAGACTGGATGTAGACTAAGTGGTTTAGGACAAACCATTATAAATTCTTATGTCTTATTCTTCATCTTCTTATTTCATCTATATCCTTTATCATATTTTGTTCATCCCTGTTCTGCTGCAACATTTGATAAAATTAGGTTGCGCATAAAAAAAGGGAAAAATCTTGTATCACCCAATTTACCCTCTCTTTGGAGACTAGCTAACCTAACAAATTAGAGGTTCCATGAGCCAAAGATGATTAGCATCAATGTTATGAGCTTCCTTGATGATGTAAAAGACGATAGCAGAAGGGATAGAAAGAAAGGGAAGAGAGGCAGAAGGAGAGAGAAACTAGAAGAATTTAGGGAGAAAAAACACGAGGGAGAAGGGGAAGAACTCAATGGAGAGAGATATAATTGAAAATACTTTATATTCCACTCAATAATCAAGGCATATCAAGACATGCAAAGAAAATAATTTTAAGACTATTCTTAAGCTCTAGGATCCTTTATAAAATGAAAGCAACTTAAACTCCAAGCAAAAGGAAAATTTAGAATATTTTAACTTAAACTTAAAGAAAAATAAATTATCAAATAGGAAAACAAATAAAAGACAGTCTCTCCAATTCAAAATATAAGTTCAGTTTGACTAATTACATATGAACTACTGAAAGTAGTTTTGCTCATTGAATTTGTCAAAAAAAAACATTATTTTCCAATATTATCGCTATTTAATGCATTACATTCAAAGTTTACACGATTTTCATATCATTTACTACCTCTCTCACATTTGATTGCAGACAAGAGCAAAATAGGAAAAACATTTAATGCCATAGAAATTATCAAATGCGATTTATATTTTGAACATGAGGGAGTAATATAAATCCTAATAATTCCTAAAAGATATGATAAAATCTAATAAAATCTAAAAAATAAATTAAATATTCTAATAAAATAATTTATTTGAAATCCTAACTATCCATTCTCCATCATCCTCTCCCGCTTGAAAGAACTCTCCTTTGGAGAGTTAATACTCCATGTAGCATTTAAATCTATAAAACCTTTCAAGCAAGTAAGATCACAAAGGATGAGATTTGAGTGAAGGAACTTCTCTTCGGAGATCCAAATATCTTCAACTTGGGACATCCCTTCGAATTGACAAGATATTGATGGAAGGGACTCTTAAGTAAGAAAACATTCTACTTTTCCATAGTCACAACAATCCCTTTACTTATTGTAACATATGTGTATGGTGGAGTCGTAGTATGATGAATACCATAAACAACCTTAAGAAGCACAACTTCCACTAGAAGAGATTATTTTGGAGCTCATTCCTTTTTCAAGCTTTCATCTTCCAGAGGCAAGGGAGGCATTACTACAAGAGTATAATTATCACCTTCAATAATACTAAGTTAAGCAGAAGGTGGCAATGGGGAAAAGCTCCATGCTGACTGGCTGAGGAGCTAAGAATGAATTGGAATGGTAGTGTTGGAACAAGTTAGTGCAATAGTGGAAGTTAGACATCAGAAGACTCAGAATCCTTAGATTTGATAGTGGGTGGCTTGTTTGTATGTTTATCGGTGATCTTAAAGGAGTCAAACACCTGATTCATGGCTAAGCCAAATTCTTCAATGGCTGCACCAAATTTTTTAATACACCTTTTGAGCTCTAGAAGCTGGACCATATCCACTTTTGTCATTTGGATCTATTGCTCGGATAGCAAATGATATAAGAGGTGATAGGGGAAGGAATAAAAGAAAGGGAAAAAAAGTAGAAGGAGAGAGAAACTAGAATAATTTAGGGAGAGAAAACTTATCGAGTGAGAAGGGAAAAAACTTGAAGGAGAGAGATATCACTGAAAGTACTTCATATTCCACTCCTTAAATTAAGGCGTAGCAAGATATGCAAAGAAAATAATCTTAAGATTATTTATAGACTCTAGGACCCTCAATAAAATAAAAACAACTTAAATTCAAAGCATAAAAAATTATTTATAGACTCTAGAATATTCTAACCTAAACTTAAAGAAAAAAATTATAAAATAGAAAATAAATAAAAGATAATATAAATCCTAATAATTTTTAAAAGATATGATAAAATCTAATTAAATATAAAAGAAAACCTAAATATCCTAATAAAATAATTTTATTTGAAAATTTAATTATCCACTCTCCACGAACCAGAGAAAAACATAAACATGTTAATACAAGTAAAATAAAGAAAATCTTCATTGGCATATTCCTATCTTTGTTCAAAGTCCATTTTAATTCCTTAAAATTAAGATGAATTTACAAGATTGGACCATTCGGACGTTAAGTTGATCAAAGGTTAACATCAGTTGTATCATGAGACCTAACCAAATGATTAACCTTATTCTTTTTTCTTTTGGTAGAAAAAGCGATCAATCTCATTCTCTGCAATGGCAATCTCTTTCCAAGGCACGTCAATCATTTGACATGATCCCTTGACACAAAATCTTAACAAGAAAAAAAGAAAAAGATCATATACTTACCATTTCATGCCATATATGTTCGTATAAAGGTCTTGGATCTGAGAGTGTGAACAATAGTCTACCTCACCCAATTCTCTCTATTTTAGGCTGCCACTGCCTATTCATAATATTAACAAAAGTTATTAACAATAACATTAATGTGGTTTTGTAATAGAGAATATTAAAGAATTAATATAAATGTTAACAACTTTACTGCATACCCAAGTGCCTCGCTTATCCTCCAAGCGATGAATCTCCCCCAGTCACTATGATTTCTCACCACCTCTGGCCTCATTACAAAGACCTTGTCACACCTGATTTTTAAATTTTTCAAAGACAGAAAATAAAAAACAAGTAAAATTGCCACCAAAATTTTTAAAAGAAGAATTTTGGAAAACATTTTGAAAAAAAACATGGTCTATGAAACAAAGAGGGTTCGGGAGTTGATTGTGTTATGTAGAAGGTATTAGGTATCTCAAAATACCCGTTCATAAAAGCGTTAAGTTGATTATACAAAATTAATATGGTCTTAAATTTATTTTAATTACCTTTATCAAACACATCGAGAAAGAGATGAAATAAATAATTAAATAAAACATATTTTTATTTGCAAAGTTAGACTTGATTTATAATGAAATTCTAGGACCCATGTACCCCATGAGGGATTAAAGTTCACTTAGTTCGAGTGAATATCCATGTAATTGGGTTTGTGTTTTTGAAAAAAGTTATATTTTTATAAAAATGATTTCCTTTTGAATGAGTTTGTTTTTTATTTAAAACTGAATTTATTTATTTAAGAAAACAATTTCTTTTTATTTATTAGTAAATTTGCGGAGATTCCAAAATCCCATGTGGTAACTAACGAACCTATATATACTAATGAAAGCTCTGAAAACCTCACACAGGATAACTTGAAAATATATTATGAAATTATATTTTTTTAAAACAATATTTTTAATTAAGATAGATGCAAAACTTTATCAAATTTGAGGAAATCTTTATTATTTTGTTTAAAAAATATTTTCCAAAAAAAATGCATAATTTGATTCATATACTAGTAGAGGTATAACACAATATGCAGTAATTTCATTAATCTATATACCCACAGAGGTTCCAAAAACCCCCACCAAACAAGTTCTAAGAAACTATATACAAAATAAGAAAATATTCACAATTTTATATACAACATATGACTTTTGTGTGCTAGGGTGGAATCACAAACTCATGTTATCTTAAACATAAAAGAACAAAGTTACCAATATGAAGAGGTAGAAAACCAAAATCTTTTTTCTTTCTTCATCTTGCCTTCACGTCACCATATGCCACTTGTAACATTCTGAATTTACATGAAACAATGTGATAGGAAGTGAGATGGCAATGTTATATGCTCGATCCTTAAATGAAATTAATTTCTCATACGGCTCTTAAGAGGAATTATATTTGGTCCTTAATTAAAATTAATTTTTGATGAAGTCTTTAGTATGAATTAATTCTAGAACTAAGCCGACAAAATGCAATATACATGTTCAATCGAAGCCCGTGTCAAGCTTAGGACAACAGTATAAATATTGCATAGTTGGGAGGTCAAGCTTGAAAGATAAGTCAATCTGAAAGCATAGGATGAATATAAAAAAAGAATTATTAAAAAATATTGGTATAGGGGGAAAATTACAAAAAGTACCTGAAAGAATAAATGTTTGTGTTTTGACCTAGCTCAGGAAAAGGTCATTTCCCACATTAGAAAATAAAATATGAAAATTACATTCTAGTCCAAAGGAAAAATTATATGCAATTTAGTCCCTAAATAGAAAGAATTTAGTGCAATTTAGTCCCTAGGAAAAATTACAAAAAGGCTTGAAAGAGTTAAAAACTATAATTTTGCCTCGGGGTCAAGGGCATTTTTGGAATTTTAACAAATTCTATCAAAATGGAGCTCTTAAAGAGCCAAACTCAATGAAATATTTCTTAAAAGCTAATTGAGTTAATATGAATTTATAATTTCAATTTAAAATCAAAAGTGACTTTTAAACTGAAAATGAGGTTTATGAGCTCCATAAAAGAAGATATGTGAAGAGAACAGAATATGAATACCTACATATATATTTTGGGATCAAAATAATGAATTTAGTCCAAAATTAAATTTAGAACAATCATTTACTGATTAAATGACAATTACAGTAAAAGTATTTAATTGGTACGGGTAAAATTTATTGGTAAAGGTTATTTTGGACTAATTAAAATTATTGAGCAATTTTTGGACAATAATACCTTAAGATGGTGTGATGTGCAGCAAAGGACATGGGGGAATTTATTTAATTGATTTTTGGCCAAAATAACTTCTCGAAGAAGGCTTATTTTTTATCCCAAAAAGTAATTGTGATTAAGTAAGTAATTAGCAAGTTAATTAAGTCAACTTAATCTCTCTCTCCCCTCCTATTTCATATGTATTTAACTGCTGCACCACGTGACAAAAGTAAATATTTTAATATTTTCTAAAAGAACTTGTTGGAGAAGTAGGTTTAACTTAACTCAAGTTAAAGCAATTGAATCATGATCAATCATGCTATTAGATATCTCTCCTCTAGCCACTTTGGGTGCTTCATACGTGAGGTTGAGAGGCTGAACTTTTAGAAGCAAGAGGAGCAAGTGGTGTGAAAGGAGAGAGGGGAAAAGTGAAGGCTAAGTTGAAGGATCAAAGTTCAAGTGATTGGTAAGTTATCCTACCACCCCATGATTATTGTCTTAAGTAATTTAAGCTAGTTTCATGAAGTTCCCTCCTTCCCCTTCTCAAGTTCAATTCTAGCCTAAGCAAAGGAAGTGGAAAGAAGTGGGTTTTCATGCAAAAATCTTGCTAGAAAGCTTGATCTATGTGAGAAAGTATGGATTTCAAAGGTTGGAAGCAAGTTTGAATGAAAATCACCTCTTCCTCTTTTGGGGTTTAATTTTGCTAGAATAGGGGAGTGTTTTAGGATTGAAATTTCATGATTTTGATCCCAAAGATGAGTTCTCCATGATCCAAAACCTTAAAGAACAAGTGTTGGTTGAAGGAGATAGGCTAAAATCAACAATATTGATTTTTATGGTTTAGTTGAAGATTTGTGAAAGAACCCTTAAAATCAGTGGCTAAGGTGAAGGTTATTGATGTATCTATGGATCAAAGAAACTTAAGCAAGCTCTTGGAAGGGGTGGAATCAAGTGGTGAAGCAAGAGGAATCATCAAGGTAGTTTATTTACCCTTTTCTTTTATTATGTATCTTACGTGATTTCTATGAGTTTAATGACTTGCCATTTGATTATTGTGATGATTTGTGATGGTTGGCTAAGTTGAAATAAGAGGTTTATGACTTTGGATGTCCATTTTATAAAATGAAACTCTGTTAAAAGTTTTGTGAAATTATTTGGTATGTTATGATCAAGTGATTGTTGATTGTCTTTATGAAGTCTAATACATAGGAAATGAAGCTATAAGTAATATGTTACATTTTTTGTATTAGAGCTGAAGGTTTAGGCTCTTAGAGCAAAGATTTATCTAAATCTTTACAAGAAAATTTTTTTTTTTAAGTTAAGGTTTTTCTCCTTTATAATGTAAAGTGTTATTCCTCATAAGATTCTGGCCTATGAATGTTATAGTGGCATAAGGGATTAGTTTTAAAGATAGTTTGTGGTAGTTGCTTGATTAATTGAGGATATTTTGCAGATTCATTTTCCTTAGTTCTTAAATCGTTCGATGTTAGATCATAGATAAATTCTACCAGTAAAGAGATGATGTAGGATCATAGAAGACCCTAGTAGGACTACGAGATCGCAGTAGATCTCATTGTCATCGTAGTCTAATAATGAAGTTATTGTAGACCTCTAATGAGAATGAGAAAGGTTATGAAGTGTTGAATCAAGAGTTTTGATGATTCTAAACCAACATTCGAGAGCTTGGATTGAAGATATCAAAGGAGATCAAAGCTGTCTCAAGTGAAGATTTTCTGAGTTCTTGCTGTTAGATCTTGTGTAGGATCCTTAGTTTTTGTTATGACTGGGTAAAAGATTTTGATTTGAAGAAAAGATGTTTTCAAACTTTGATTTTATGTTAAATCTTTAAATATTTGAAAAACACCCACAAACAGATGAAGGTTGAAAGTTTAAGCTAAACTGTCAAGTTGGAAATTCGAATTTTGCCTTTGGAAATTCGAATTTTGAGCTAAAACTGAATAAGTCTGAAGAGATGGCTCTCTGTCAGACGAATTTTGGTTGTTCAAAATTCGAATTTTCATCGAGTCTGAAAGAGGCCTTTTGGTAACAGACGAACTTCACACTTTCAAAATTCGAATTTCAAGTAAAATAAAGTTCGTAAAAACCAAAGAAATTCGTCTGAAACTATGATAAAGTGCATCTGAAATCAAAATGAAATTGAGTTTGATAAATGCTCTCTGACAGACGAATTTTGAACTTCCAACATTCGAATTTTTATATAAGTTTGAAACATGCTTCTTTGCAACAGACGAACTTTGAGTCTTCAAAATTCGAATTTCAAACAAAACAAAACTTGAGAAAATGGAAGAAATTCGTCTGAAACTATGTTAAAGTTCATCTGAGATCAAGAATGATTTAAGTTTTAAAACTGCTCTCTGACAGACGAACATTGAACATTAAAATTCGAATTTCAGAAGCTAAGTTCTTGAGTCTGTTGAAATGAAACATTGACATACGAATGATGTGAACTTGCAACATTCGAATGATGAAGTTAGTTTGAAAAGAGTCTCTCTGACAGACGAACTTTACTCTTCAACATTCAAATTTCGAAGAAAATGAACTAGTGTGCCTCCTTTTCACGTACTGAGAACAGACGAATTTTGGGGTTCCAAAATTTGAATTTCGAAGGCACTGTAGAAAATTGAAAACACTGTTCACACTTAACCGAAAAACTTTCTTCTTGAAAATTCGTATGTCACATTGTGAAAATGTTTTGTAAGATTCAAAATTCGAATTTCACTTCATGAACAGACGAACTTCGTACTGTAACGTTGGAGGCTTTAATCTTCGGTTCCTTCGAAATTCGTCTGTTGACCAACCAAAATTCGAATTTCAGTATGTCAGAAACATTAAATGCGGTTGGTAAACGGATAGTTTTTCAGAGTAACCGTTGGATAACTTCCCCAACGGATAGATTTAGTCTCTAACGGATATTTGAGACCTAAATCTATAAATACAACATCATTTGAAGTTGTGGGTAACGAATCAAACTTGTATATACCGAATTTCTGCTAAATCTTCTTCTCAAAAGCTTTTACCCTCTCAACTTCTCTACTTGTACTTAAACTTTCATATCTACTCTTTTCAAGAGAGTTATTTCATTGTAATCAATCTATTCTTCATCTGGAAGATAGATTTACTTGTGAGGAGTATTCACAAGGGGATTGGGAAGCACATAGTGAAAGTGCTTGGAGAGTTTGAGAGAGCTCAGAAATAGAGCATACTCGTGTACTGTGGCCTTAGCAAGAAGCCCATTGAAATTCTTGCTGTATAGTGGATAAATCTCAAGAGGTGTCTTAGGGACTGGATGTAGGTCAAGTGGAAAGACCGAACCAGGATATATTACTGAGTCTTCTTCTCCCTATCTTTACTTTTCAGCTTGCTCTGTTTTACGCATTGTTTTCATTATATTGTGATATCTTCACTTACTTCACTTTGTGCAGAAAAATTTAAATCCTCCCAATTCACCCCCCCTCTTGGGAAGTCAGCCTTGCTAACAAGTGGTGTCAGAGCCCGGATTCCCATTCAAAGGAACTCACAGTCAAGGAATTAAGATGGCTGGCTTTGGAGAGAGTATACTTCCTGAAGGAAACAACACTAACAGACCACCAGGCTTCAGTGGAGAGCATTATGGATATTGGAAGATGAGGATGCAGATCTACCTCCAATCAATTGATCTTGACATCTGGTCAGTCATTGAAAAAGGAGATTTCGTCCCAATGGCTCTAACTGAAGATGGAAGACACAAAGAGAAGCTGGAAGTAGAATGGAATGATGAGGACAGAAGGAAGGTCCTACTGAATTTCAAAGCAAAGCATTGCTTAGTCAGTGCCCTGAACTAGGACGAATTCTACAGAGTCTCACAATGCTCCACTGCAAAAGGGATGTGGGACACTCTATAGATTGCACATGAAGGAACATCTGGAGTCAGGGAGAACAGACTGAACACGTGCATTGGGGAGTACGAAAGCTTCAGAATGGCTGAAGGAGAAATTGTAAAGGAGCTTCAAAAGAGATTTACTCTCATTGTAAATCAACTGAAAAGCCTGGGAAAAGAATACACACAGTCTGAGAAAGTAAGAAAGGTACTCAGAGCTCTCCCTCTGGAATGGCAACCCAAGGTGACAGCAATAGAAGAAGCCAGAGGAGAATCAATGGCTTCTGTCACAACTCTCTTCGGCAGCCTTGAGGAATATGAAGGAAAAATCAAAGCACTCAAGGAAGCTGGGCTGGACAGAAAGAAGAAAGGCCTTGCCCTCAAAGCTGCTGATGAAAAGGAAGAAGAATGTGACGAAGGAGATGAGCTGGATGAGGAAACTCTGGCCATGATGGTCAGAAAATTTGGAAGATTCTGCAGCAAGAAGAAGAACAAGAGATTCTTCAAGAAAGGAGTGGCTGGAGAAAACAAGAAAGACACAAAAGAACCTGTGACTTGCTATGAGTGCAAGAAGCAGGGACACATAAAGTGGGACTGCCCCCAATTCATCAAGAAACAAGAAAAAGAAAAGAAAGCTGCTGACAAAGGGAAAAAGAAGAAAGCCTACATCTCATCCATATGGGGCAACAGCTCAGATGAGGAAGAAGAAGATGAGAATGAGATTGCCAACATTTGCCTAATGGCACTTGCTTCTGAAGAAGTCACACCCTCATGCAGCAGTGATTAAGAAGAAGAGGTATATGAATATGAACCTTCCTATTCTGAATTACTGGATGTATTTCATGAGCTTCATGATGAATTTATTAAAATTGCTAAAGAACTGAAATTGGAAAAGAAAAAGATAAGCAAGCTGGAGTCTCAAAGCATAGTTTCTAAAACTGCCACTTTACCTACTTCTGAATCTGTTTGCTGCACTTCATGCACTGAACTTAAGCGAACTAATGATTATTTTGTTAAAAGCATGTCTAGACTCACTAGAGGTAAGGATATGTTGTTTGCATTGATGGGGAGCTAAAGAATATCACAAGGAAAAGCTGGTCTTGGCTATGATCCATGTGCTGTCAAAGAAAAGATTAGGAAGAAAAATCAGAATGCATATATGAGACATTTTGTGCATGCTGAGAACAATAAAAAGAAAAATGATGTATCACCTCACATTGAAACATATGATCAACCAAGGCATACTAGACAAAAATATTATCTGCATTGTTTTCTTCCTGCTTCTCAATCTGGCAGTCCTTTCACTAACTGTCACTTTTGTAACAAAAAGGGACATACTTCCAGTTCTTGTGCTCTGAAGAAAAATGGACTTGGCAGGAAAGTTAAATGGGTTCCCAAAGGTGCATCTGCATCTAGGGAAATAACTACTGACAGAAAAGGACCCAAGCAAATTTGGGTACCTAAAAGGAAAACATAAACCTTGTTTTGCAGGTCTGTCTCAAAGCTAAGAAAAGCAACAAATGGTATATGGACAGTGCCTGCTCAAGTCACATGACTGGTGATAAGGAGAAGTTCATCACTCTTAGAGACAAGAAGGGAGGAAAGGTGACCTTTGGAGGTGATCAATACGGCAAAATTGTTGGTATTGGCATTGTGGGCAAAAATCCAGAAACATCCATTGAAGAAGTGTTGTTTGTAATTGGCCTCAACCACAATTTGCTGAGTATGAGTCAGACTTGTGACAGAGGAAACTGAGTGCTGTTTGACTCAAAGTTTTGCCTGGTCATCAGAAAAAGTGATCACAAAGTAATCCTCAAAGCTCAAAGGGATGGTAACTATTATACTATTGACCTTGATGAACTTCCTCCCTTGGACTCTGTATGTTTAATTAGTCAGGATAATGATAGTTGGCTATGGCATAGGAGATTAGCTCATGTTAACATGAATCAATTGTCTAAACTGATTAAAAATGAGCTAGTAACTGGTCTACCTAAAATATCTTTTGAAAAGGATAAAGAATGTGATGCATGCCTAAGAGGAAAACAAACTAAATCATCCTTCAAATCTAAAAATGTAGTTACCACAACAAGACCACTTGAATTGTTGCATATGGACTTAATTGGACCATCCAGGGTGAAAAGTCTTGGTGGTAATCTGTATGTGCTTGTAATTGTAGATGATTATTCTAGATTCACTTGGACATTGTTTCTTTCCTCTAAAAGTGATACCTTTGATGCATTTGTAACCTTAGCTAAGAAAGTGTAAAATGAGAAAGGTATTTCTATTGTGTCTTTCAGGTCAGACCATGGAGGAGAATTTGAAAATGCATAATTCCTGGAGTACTGCAATGAGCATGGGATTGACCACAACTTCTCAGCACCAAGAACTCCTCAACAAAATGGAGTGGTGGAAAGGAAGAACAGAACCATTGGAAATATGGCTAGAGCTATGCTGAATGAGAAGGAACTCTCTCAAGTGTTCTGGGCTGATGTAGTGAATACAGCAAGTTACATCATAAACAAAGCCTACATCAGACCAATCCTTGGGAAGACTCCATATGAACTGTACAAGGGAAGAAAGCCAAATCTGTCACACCTCCATGTGTTTGGGTGCAAATGCTTCATTGACAACAATGGGAAAGAAAATCTGGGTAAGTTTGATGCCAAATCGGATGAAGGTATATTTTTGGGCTATTCAAGTAGAAGTAAGGCTTATAGGGTTTATAATAAAAGATCAAATGTAGTAGAAGAATCTGTGCATGTGGTTTTCATTGAAAATGAAACTGTTTCAAAACATGTTACTAGTAAGGATGATCTTACTTTCAATTTTGAAAAACTGGGAATTTCTGACAAAAGTAAAACTGAACCTCCAAAGATATCTGAATCTGTTGGCACAGAGGAAGATATCCAGCAGCAAGAATTTGATAAAGAAAATAATGAAGAAACAGCTCAAGAACTCCCTAGAGCTTGGAGATATCAAAGGAATCACCCTGTTGATCAAGTAATAGGGAATGTTCAAGAGAAAGTCAAAACCAGAAAACAGTTAAGGGATCAGATGCTAAACTGTGCTTTCATTTCTCAAATTGAACCCAAATGTACTGAAGAAGCCTTAACTGATGAATACTGGATTATGGCTATGCAAGATGAATTAAATCAATTTGAAAGAAATCAAGTTTGGAATTTAGTAACTAGACCCAAACATCATCCTGTTATTGGTACCAAATGGGTTTTCAGAAATAAACTTGATGAATCTGGAACAATAATCAGAAATAAAGCTAGATTAGTTGCTAAAGGGTATAATCAAGAAGAAGGTATTGATTTTGAAGAAACCTTTGCACCAGTAGCTAGATTAGAGGCTATAAGAATACTGCTAGCATATACATGCATGAAAAATATTTTATTATATCAAATGGATGTAAAGAGTGCTTTTCTGAATGGATATATCATGGAAGAGGTTTATGTTGATCAACCTCCAGGTTTTGAGGACTCTACAAAACCAAACCATGTTTATAAACTGAAGAAAGCTCTCTATGGTTTAAAACAGGCCCCTAGAGCATGGTATGAGAGACTGAGCAATTTTCTGACTGAAAAGGGGTTTAACAGAGGCAAAATTAACACAACCTTATTTACTAAGAAAGAAAATAAAGATTTACTAATTTTTCAAATCTATGTTGATGATATTATTTTCGGTGCTACTAATGAAACTCTTTGCAAGAAATTCTTTGAGTTAATGCAGGGAGAATTCGAGATGTCTATGATGGGTGAACTCAATTTCTTCCTTGGATTGCAAATCAGACAGCTTAATGATGGTATCTTTCTCAGTCAATCCAAGTATCTAAAGGAGCTGTTAAAAAAGTTTGGAATGGAGAATGCCAAGCCAATGGGAACACCTATGGCTACTGCAACCAAACTGGACATGGATGAGAATGGGAAGATGTTTGACATTACTCAGTACAGAAGAATGATTGGATCCCTGCTGTACCTAACTGCCAGTAGACCTGACATTATGTTCAGTGTCTGCATGTGTGCAAGGTTCCAATCATGCCCCAAAGAAACCCATGCAACAGCTGTGAAAAGAATTTTTAGATATCTTATTGGAACATCACAAATGGGTCTTTGGTATCAAAAAGGCAATGGAGAAGATCTCAAAGGATACACGGATGCTGATTTTGCAGGATCCAAAACTGACAGAAAAAGCACAAGTGGAACTTGTCAGTTTCTTGGAGGATCCCTGGTCTCATGGTTCAGCAAAAAGCAAAACAGTGTAGCCTTATCTACTGCAGAAGCTGAGTATGTTGCAGCTAGAAGCTGTTGTGCCCAAGTCATCTGGATGAAACAGCAGCTTGAAGATCTTGAGGTTAAAATGAAAGAGATACCAATCATGTGTGACAACCAAAGTGCTATAAATATCCCCAAGAATCCTGTCATGCATTCAAGGACGAAACATATTGAAGTTAGGCACCACTTCATAAGAGATCACGTTCTGAAAGGAGAAGTTAGACTGGAGTACATTCCAACAGAGGATCAAGTTGCTGATATACTCACAAAACCTCTATCAGAAGACAGACACTGCAAAATAAGGAGAGAGTTGGGAATGGTAAATCCCAATGAATTGTAAGTCATTTCTGTGCAATTCTATCTTTAGAATTTTTAATATTAGAATAAACTCTAACTTGAGCATTAGAGTATGTTTTAGTTGCAGGTGCTTCTTGTGAAAATCAATGGCTAAAAGTTTGAAAGATTGGAGCACTCCAGATTGGAACAACCAGAAAATGAAGTGAATGATAATTATTCTATGTTCTGGATCCATTCTGTAAGTTTTTAAAGTTGAAATTTGTGTGTTGTTTGATTGCTAGATGAATTTCATTGATAATATGTGTTTTTAAACTGGTCAACATGGTCAACATTCGAATTTTAGTTGACCAACAGACGAACTTCGGCCTGTTATGTCTTGGAACAGTTCTCAGTAATGCCTCGAAATTCGTCTGTTGAAGGTTGAAAGTTCAAATTTTCAAAGTCAGAAATTTCAAAGTTATGTTTGTCCATCACTGCTACACAAATTATTACTTCTCAACATACGAATGTTGGACAATATTTACAAAAGTTGAAAAATTCGAATTTTCAGTTCAAAATTCGTTTGTTGAATCATGTCCGTCATGTTGAATTGTTGAAAGATGTAGTTCTGCATGATTAATTCGTCTGTTGATTGATAGTTTGATTGATGCCTGCCTTTTTCCTTTCAACATTCGAACTTTGGTGGAACAAAATTCGTCTGTTGTGCTTGTATTGCTTGTTTCAAGCCACTGTCAGACGAACTTTCAGGATGAAAATTCGTCTGTTAGTAAGCTGTGCTGAACGGTTTAACTTGTAACTGCCCGAAGTTCGAATTTTGACCCCTCAAAATTCGTCTGTCAGATGGTTACACACGTTAAATGCAACGGTTTTCCTTAGAACAGACGTAACCCTATTTGTAACCTCTCTAAGCCTGTTCTGATTCTCTCTTTAATCCTCTTAACTCCTGTCCAAAAACCGTCATTCTTCACCATTTAAACTTCCATTCGCATCCCATAAACCTTTCCTTATCCACATTCTACATCATTCCACTGAAAAATGGCGAGAGTAAAGATCCCTGGAGCAGGACAAGCTGGAACTCGGCCAAAAAGAACCGTCAAATCTCAATATGCTACAAAGGAAGGAGAGAAATCCAAGAGAAAGGCCGAACCCAGTAAAGCTACCCCTTCTAAACGCCAGAAATCATCATCCAAGGTAGATTCACAGAAAACTGGACCTTCTTCATAAAAAACTGCGGTCCCTTCGGCTGATACTGCTACTGTGGCTTCCTCCTCTTCTACACAATCTGGAGAATTTGAGCTTACTACACTGCCACTTTGGAGCACTCCTGAGATTCAAGAAGAGTTTTCTGCCAAGTTTTCCAGCAAAAAGGTAATCAAGCCTCACTGTGTAAATATGGAGCAATTTTTGATATCCAACAACTTTGATGCTGCATTATGGTTGATAAGATACAAAAACCTGTTGGAAATTGCTGAAAAATATGATGATGAAGTAGTGAAGACTTGGTATGCCTCTCTTCAATATAACAGCAAGAAAAAGAAATGGGAGGTCACTTTGAGATCAAGGACCATCTGGCTTGCTGATGAAACAATCAATGAAGTGCTGGAAATCCCAGGACAAGATGGGCTGAAAATTGACATCACAGCCTCTGGATATATGGATGAGGCAAGCACAGCTGATGAAGAAGGTGGATCCTTTCTGAACTACAAAGAGAGCACCATTTTGGACACCTTATTCAGGAGAAGGGAGAACAGGCCAACGATAAATCTGTTGAAGCCCACAGACCTAAGTGTACAAGTCAGGATCCTGCACTACATAGTGTCCAGGATCATATTCAACAAGGGTGGCAGCTTCAATTTGATAACAAGGGCAGAGGCTCATGTGATGACTGCTATCATACGTGGGAAGCTCATTAACATAGGTCATATCATCCTCCAGAGAATGATAAAGGCAAGGGATCAAAGGAAGGATTCCACACTCCCCTATGCTGCAATTATTTCAAGAATCCTGCAGCATGCTAGGATTCAACACATTGAAAAGGGGAAAGGGAAACTTACTGAGGCATTCAAAGAGGAGGAACTGCAAAGGATGGGCATTGAAAGAGATGAAGGACGATGGGTTGGAAAGGGAGCAGGGAAATCTGAAGACTTGTTCTTTGTTGCTGATGCATCCCTCCAACAAGAAGGAACTTCCGAGGCCCCTGGCAGATCTGTACCTCAGCCTTCTCAGCTAATCCCTTCTCCCTCCAGGCCTACTCACCCTCCTTCCACTCCCTCCTCACGGGCCAAGCCAACAAAGGTCGCTGAGTTGTTTGACAGTCTGTCAACACTCATTCTCAGCATTAGAGATGAGCAAAATGCCAAATTTGCTCATCTACAAGATCAGATCCATCAGTTGGCTGTAAATATGAAGGTGGTGGCTGATGCCTATGAAGAGATAAGGAATGCAATTCCTGCCACTTCAGCTCCACCTCAGCTTGGTGTCCCTGAGCCTACTCTGTCTCCATCCCCTGTGCCTCCAAGTCCCTTTGAGATTGTCTCCTCTGACCATGATGATGAAATAGATGGTGTTGGTGCAATGAGAACACCAAGTCCTGGTCCACCCTTGGACTATGGATTGGAAGAAGAAGGTCTCCAAGATACAAGCCCTCATGAGCCCATGCAAGAAGATGCTCAGGAATCAATTCTGTCAATTCAAGAATCTGAGCAAGTTGAAAGACTGGTTGCAGCCATTTCAACCTCTTCTGTGCCAGAAGGAGCAAGCAATGAGGAAAGA
Source organism: Adenanthera pavonina (assembly GCA_026686845.1). Taxonomy (NCBI): domain Eukaryota; kingdom Viridiplantae; phylum Streptophyta; class Magnoliopsida; order Fabales; family Fabaceae; genus Adenanthera; species Adenanthera pavonina. Next base: position 27,892,020 of record JAIVEN010000008.1, read on the forward strand.
AGCATTGTACCTGTTATTGATTATCTTGCCATTGCTCACAATGCTTTGCTGCTAGCTCAAAGGAGAAGGCTGGAAGAAATGTTTCCTCCTACTGAACCAGCTTCTCATTCTATTACCGCTTATGGGCTTTCAGAGCAACAGAGAGCTCAACTAGCTCTTTCTAGGAAGGAAATGCAAGTGCTGCTTGAGGTCTCTGATGATGATGATGATGATGATGAAGAGCCTGCTGAGCCCCCTGCACCAGTTCAGCCAGAAATCCCTTTTGCTCCTGTGCCCCTTCGTGCTATTCCTGTCTCTCAGAACCCTCCTCCGGCTGATTTTGTTGGCCTTCCTGATGATGTCAAAAAGGGGGAGAAGTCTGGGCAAACTGGAAAGCCTGCTGCTAAGCAATCTGTGAAAGGGAAAGGGAAATCCTACAGCAAGAAGACCAAGTCCAAGAAGAAATGATTGGAGATTAGGCTTAAGTCCTCTTGTTGTATTTTGTACTTTGTGTTTTTGTGTTTTGGATTTGATGTTTGAACTTTGATTAATTTGTTTATGTACAAGCAACTCTTGATTAAATGAATGGATCCCTTTGTTGCAATGTTTTGTGCCTTAAATCTTTTCACTTAATCTGTTGTTTTGATATCTTATGCATATGTTAAGGGGGAGCTTGTGAAAGCAAACCTAAGTACTAATCCAGTTTGTAAGTTATTTTGTCATCATCAAAAAGGGGGAGAATGTTGAATCAAGAGTTTTGATGATTCCAAACCAACATTCGAGAGCTTGGATTGAAGATATCAAAGGAGATCAAAGCTGTCTCAAGTGAAGATTTTCTGAGTTCTTGCTGTTAGATCTTGTGTAGGATCCTTAGTTTTTGTTATGATTGGGTAAAAGATTTTGATTTGAGAAAAAGATGTTTTCAAACCTTGATTTTGTGTTAAATCTTTACCTATTTGAAAAACACCCACAAACAGACGAAGGTTGAAAGATTAAGCTAAACTGTCAAGTTGGAAATTCGAACTTTGCCTTTGGAAGTTCGAACTTCGAGCTGAAACTGAATGAGTCTGAAGAGATGGCTCTCTGTCAGATGAATTTTGGCTGCTCAAAATTTGAATTTTCATCTAGTCTGAAAGAGGCCTTTTGGTAATAGACGAACTTCACACTTTCAAAATTCGAATTTCAAGTAAAATGAAGTTTGTAAAAACCAAAGAAATTCGTCTGAAACTATGATAAAGTGCATCTGAAATCAAAATGAAATTGAGTTTGATAAATGCTCTCTGACAGACGAATTTTGAACTTCCAACATTCGAATTTTCATATAAGTCTGAAAGATGCTTCTTTGCAACAGACGAACTTTGAGTCTTCAAAATTCGAATTTCAAACAAAACAAAACTTGAGAAAATGGAAGAAATTCGTCTGAAACTATGTTAAAGTTCATCTAAGATCAAGAATGATTTAAGTTTCAAAACTGCTCTCTGACAGACGAACTTTGAACATTAAAATTCGAATTTCAAAAGCTAAGTTCTTGAGTCTGTTGAAATGAAACATTGACATACGAATGATGTGAACTTGCAACATTCGAATGATGAAGTTAGTTTGAAAAGAGTCTCTCTGACAGACGAACTTTACTCTTCAACATTCGAATTTCGAAGGAAATGAACTAGTGTGCCTCCTTTTCACGTACTGAGAACAGACGAATTTTGGGCTTCCAAAATTTGAATTTCGAAGGCACTGTAGAAAATTGAAAACACTGTTCACACTTAACCGAAAAACTTTCTTCTTGAAAATTCGTATGTCACATTGTGAAAATGTTTTGTAAGATTCAAAATTCGAATTTCACTTCATGAACAGACGAACTTCGTACTGTAACGTTGGAGGCTTTAATCTTCGGTTCCTTCGAAATTCGTCTGTTGACCAACCAAAATTCGAATTTCAGTATGTCAGAAACATTAAATGTGGTTGGTAAACGGATAGTTTTTCAGAGTAACCGTTGGATAACTTCCCCAATGGATAGATTTAGTCTCTAACGGATATTTGAGACCTAAATCTATAAATACAACATCATTTGAAGTTGTGGGTAACGAATCAAACTTGTATATACCGAATTTCTACTAAATCTTCTTCTCAAAAGCTTTTACCCTCTCAACTTCTCTACTTGTACTTAAACTTTCATATCTACTCTTTTCAAGAGAGTTATTTCATTGTAATCAATCTATTCTTCATCTGGAAGATAGATTTACTTGTGAGGAGTATTCACAAGGGGATTGGGAAGCACATAGTGAAAGTGCTTGGAGAGTTTGAGAGAGCTCAGAAACAGAGCATACTCGTGTACTGTGGCCTTAGCAAGAAGCCCATTGAAATTCTTGCTGTATAGTGGATAAATCTCAAGAGGTGTCTTGGGGACTGGATGTAGGTCGAGTGGAAAGACCGAACCAGGATAAATTACTGAGTCTTCTTCTCCCTATCTTTACTTTTCAGCTTGCTTTGTTTTACGCATTGTTTTCATTATATTGTGATATCTTCACTTACTTCACTTTGTGCAGAAAAATTTAAATCCTCCCAATTCACCCCCGCTCTTGGGAAGTCAGCCTTGCTAACATGAAGCTCTATAGTATTGATAGATCTTTGAAAGAGCATGACCTAGGACTATTTGAAGAAGATATGAAACCTCATTAGTCAACAATTAGTATAAATGCAAGCCTAAGACTTTTTTTGAAATGTCAAGTCACTGACTAGAAAGTAGCTAAGAATGTAATGGTGGGTGATGATAAGTAGAAAGGAAAGTACCTTACATATGAAATGTTACCCTACATATGAAATGAAGTAATATCAGTAGCAAAATGTTTTTAGTAATAAATGAAAGAGGCTAGAAAGGAATAAATGATAGTAATGAAGAAAGGTAGCTATGAAAAGGGTTAATAGGGAAAACAAATGTATGATTTAATGGGAGATAAGACAAAAAAGAGAAATGACTAGCACCAAGATGCATGATATTGGCCTGAGCCTAATTAGAGTCCTATGAAGGAAAACGTAGGATCTAAGTTAACTGTGGTATTGATAACTATATGCCGATCATTGAATGGAAGAATTACTTGAGCTCAGAAAGTGACATAATAACAAAGGTTCTCTTAGGTATAGCTTTACTGGAGCAAGTAAATGCATCTCAGGGTAAAGAGGTTGAACAACCTATGATCTATGCTAAGTGAGTTTAGGATAACACAATTATTTGGAGAGAAGGGTAGCCCTACCTAACTAAATCAAGGACTCAAAATCCAAATGATTGATAATGTGGTCTTAAGGAATGCCAGGATAGATTTGGAGGACAAATTCAAGATCTAGACCTCCTAAGTAATGTGCTAGAAGCAAAAGAATGCTCTAAAGGGCATCATGACCATTGGCTCCTTGGAAGTGAATGGGTTGAGCCAGTACTTGATGCTATATAGAACTATGAGTTATGGAAGTCCTAGAGGACAACCTAGAGAGGGATCCAATAGAGATATCAAAAGGTAAAGGTAAGTTTGATGTCAGTACGAAAACTCGATAAGATGATAATGCAAGTATAGATGTAATGTATATATAGTATGATGTATGAATGCAATAAAGTATTCAAGTAGTAAGATGACCATTGGATAATATTGATGAAAGTAGTAATCGATAATTGCCAAGTATAATTTAAGTTTTGCGATTATTAAGATAAACGATAAGAATAGTTAAGATAAGAAGAGATGTTCAGTAAAGACAAGCAGCACAGAAACGACCCTGGTAGTAGTAAATAAAGGTACCCTAATTGAGATTCCCTACAAATGATCCTTAATGGTCTGGATCAATAGCAAAGGACTATGAAGAGCAACTACAAGATAGAGTTACTGCTCAGAGATAGCAGGAAGAAGCTAGAGTTGATAATGCTCTGCCTATACCATAGTAGCCTCAAGCACATTAGTAAGCTCTTGCGAGACAAGCCACAGGGCAATTGATTGAGAGCAGCAATTATCAATATATGGTTATACAATTTAGGAAATTTTAGCCATCACCCTTTGAAGATAAGTTTGATGTGCAAGCAACCAAGGGTTGAATTATGAATATTGAGTCCAAGAAAATGTTCAAGATAATGAGTGGCACATTGGGAAAGAAGACGTTAATATCAATGTGTATGTTAAAGAATCAGGTTGGTCGAAGAAAGTGCAATTTATAAGAATCCGCTAGAATATGAACGAGCTGGTCAATGAATGTATAGCAAGGCATAACCAACTAGCTCAAAATTCAATGTAACCTAGTAGTATGATGATGAACAAAAAAAGATTAAAAAGCTTGAAGAGGGGGCCTTAAGCAAGCAGTTAAAGAGAAGATGCCCAATGTAAATTCAAACTTTCAATTCATTGATCAAAGTAAGCTGGATCATTGGAAATAGTTTGAATGATAAATATGCTCTAGCACTTCCGGCTACTAGTAATGATAAGAAAAACTGTAGAGAAAGGAAAGAGTAAGTAAAAATAAGAGTAAGAAGCCTCGGAATAATAGGGGTCTTATGAAGCAAGGTAAAAGAGCAGAGGAGATAGATGAAGCAAGCCAGTCTTGTTAAAATGCAGAAAGGCCCATGTCAAAAAGGTCATATTTGTAATATTTCTATTTTTACAGGATGCTATAAGATGTACAAAAGGATGGGAAAGGAAGTAAGATGAACATGTTGCATGCTCAGTCTCTAGAAGGAATTAATTTCCTTTATTATTTTTAAAAGAAGTTATCTTTGATCTTTAATTGGAATTAATTTTCATAAGGTCTAAAGCAAAAATTAATTTCAGAATCTACCCCAGAAGGTATGCAATATACCACTTGAATGAAAATTTGTCTTGACCTATGTTCAACGGTATAAGTGTTACGTTGTTGAGAGGTCTAGGTTGAGAGACAAACTAATTTGAAAGTTATTGTAAAAAGAAATGATAAAAAGTTAGTCTTTGAAAAAAATTACCAGAAAGTGCTCGGAAGAATATGTAATTACATTTTTGACTCTACTTAGGGGCAAAATGATCATTTCTCATATTAGAAGTAAAATGTGAAAATTTCATTCAAACTCAAGGGAAAAATGTTGATATCGCAAAATGTACAGTGAAATAGCGAAAACAGAAAGATATAGAAAGAAACAGAAAAGGGCAAAAATGTCATTTTTCCAGAATGGATTGGAAAATGATAAAATAGTAATTTTGTTCCATTAAATGAAAATAATTTATAATTTAGTTTCCAAAAAAAAAGGAAATGCACGAGAAGAAGGAAGTCAAAATAATTTTGGGCAAAATTACACCTAATGACCTAAAAGTTTTAAATATTATAAATTGGCCTCGAGTTAAGGGCATTTCTGTAAAAATGAAAATTTATAGTCAAAATGAAGATCTCAATGGGCTAAACACAATGGAAAGATGTTAGAAATTTATTAAGATCAAAATAATATTTATCGGGCAATTAGGGTTTAATATTAATATTTTACCCAATAAAGGTCATTTGGATTGCACTAAGAGGCAGCATTAATTCAAGAAAAATGAAATGGACCTTACTAAAATATACTATGGGTTGAGATAATTATTTTGAACTAAAAGTAATTGTTGGATAATTGTGTACCAATGTAATGACAATTTCGACAAAAATGCTTAATTAGTACATGTAAATTTAATCGGTAAAGAGTATATTAGTCCATAAATTATTGACAAAATTTTTGGCCAAAAAATGAGGTGGACCACGTTTGAATACTGATTGGGATATAAGTGGAATTAATTAAAAATATTTTTGAAAAAGAAAGGCAAAAACAGTCAAAGATAAAGCTACTTTATAACCTATTAACACTTAATTACTTTAGTTAACCTCATAACCCATCTTCTTTAGCACACTTCCATGCTAGAAATAGAGAGGAAAAGAATGATAGAGCTTGTGAATTTTGAAGCCAAAAAGGAGAAGACGAAAGGCAAAGTTCGGTGCTCAAAAACTCAAGGTAATATCTTATAGCCATAATCTTGTGTACCCTTGAGTTTGGAAGAGTTTTATGGCTTATTATCCCCTATTTTTCCTCTGAAAACTTCTGTCTAGACAGAAGTGGATAAAGAAAGTAAAGCTATGGAGAAACTAAACCATGAAAAGTGTTGGATAGGTTTCAAGATGCATGACTATGCCATTAGATTGCAAGTTTGTTGAGTTATGATTTTTCTACAATTTTTGTTAATTTTCGGCCTATTTAGGGTTTGAAAAGAAAAGGGAATTTCAAGATTTTGACTCCAAAAATGGATTCCTTGGGTCCTAAATAGGTAGAAATAAAGTGTTGCACTAAAATTTCCTTAAGGATCACAAAGTGAAGTTTTAAGCCAAGTTTGTCACTTTGTGAAGCAAGTCATGTAATTTTTGGATTGGGATTTGTTTTGATGATGCTTTAGGGTTCCAAGAGGCAATAAAAGATCAAGGAAAAGATGTGCAAAGTTTGGTGGAACTTGGATGATAGAGATCAAGGAGGTACGTCAAAGATTCTTAAGCGCTATTCACATGATCTCTCTCAAGGAAATTCTAAGTCTTTTTTTTATTAGATAATTTTTTTTATTTATTTATTTTATTGGCTTCCAATTTGTATTTTCTTAGAGATAAAGTCATTAGTTAGATTTAAATTAGAACAAATAAAATCTATTAGATATTTTTTAAAAAATTTCTTAGATTTGAATTAAAGAGATTATCTAATAGTGTTAGGATTAGAATATAATTTTTTTTTTTTTTTTTTGAATTTTCATTTTTATTATTATATTTTTTCATAATTAGTTATATCTTTTAGATTTTCTAGATTAAATAAAAATATTTGAGCACCAAATATTCCTAGTTGTTTAGGATTAGGGTTTTTTTTTTGTTTTACTTATATAAAGGCCTCTATGTAATGTATTTTTCTTTAGAGAATATTGGAATGATATTATTATGAGTTTTTTAATAAGGATTTACTGAGTTATTTCTTTTCTCTCTCATTTTTTATCTCTCTCCCTTTTTCTCATCTGACCATAAGGAGTGATCAACCTTGTGAGTGTCATTATAGTTAGGGATCTAGAGACGAGTTTCTCTAGTGTTCTAACTAATCATCTTCTGAATCTTTTGAGTTAAGTTTGTCTGCTATTCTGTATTTTCTGGGTTTCTTATGCCAGGTCTCTAAAGGGTCCATATCAGTTGGTATTAGAGCTCGGTTCCGAAATTCAAGTTTATTTTTGTTGAATCAAGTGTTTTGATGATTCCAAACCAACTTTCTAGAGGTTGGAGAGAAGATATCAAAGGTGCATAAATGATCTCAAGTGGAGAAATTCAAGAAAAACTAGCACAAGAATAGATGAAGAATCTACAGCCAGTGTTTAAATTAAGTAAAAGACTTTGAATTGGCAAAAAGATGTTTTAAAACTATGATTCTTTGTTAATCCATGGAATATTTGAAAAACACCCACTAACAGACAAAGTTTGAAACGTTTATACTGATATGCTGTTTTGAAAATTTGAACTTTGGCTTTGGAAATTCAAATTTCATATTGAAAATGAACAAGTCTGAGAAGAGCCTTCTCTGACAGATGAACTTTGGCTTTTGAAAATTCAAATTTCAGACAAAATACAACTTATGAAAAATGAAAAATTCGTCTAAAGATATGTCAAAGTTCATTTGAAAACTGAGTTTGGAAAAAGCATCAAAATGGCTAACTGACAGATGAACTTTAAACATGAAAATTTGAATTTCAGAAACAAAGGTTATGAGTCTGTTATGATGATATCTTGATATATGAATGATAGTATTCAGCAATTCGAACTTTGAAGTAAGCCTGAAAAGAGGCCTCTCTGGCAAATGAACTTTGCATTTTGAAAATTCGAATTTCAAATAGATGAACTATTGTGCCTTATTGAACTGCTCACTGACAGATGACTTTTGGGTATCAAAATTCAAATTTTGAAGGTACTGTAGCAAAATGGAACAACTGTTCATACTTTCTAGAAGAACCTTAAACTTAAAAATTCGTATGTTCCAACATAGAAACATTTTTAAACATCAAAATTCAAACTTTGCTTCATGACAGACGAACATCGAATGTTTAACGTTAAAGTCTTTAGCTTTCAGTGTCTGTGAAATTAGTCTGTTGACTAACCAAACTTCAAACTTTGAGTGTCAGAAGCATTAATTGCGATTGTTGAACAGATAGTTTTTCAGAGTAACCATTGGGTAACTTCTCCAATGGATAGAATGGATAGATTTTATCTCTAACGTATAGTTAAGACCTAAATCTATAAATATAACATCATTTGAAGTTGTGGGTAACGATTTTAACTTTGTATATACTGAAACTCTACCAAATCATCAACTCAAAGTCTCTTACTCTCACATATTTCATTCTTTGTACTCCAACTTTCATATACACTCTGATTAAGAGAGTTTATCCATTGTAAACAATCTTATCTTCATCTGGAAGAAAAATTTTCTTGTGAGGGGATATCATAAAGGATTGGAGAAGCATTTAGCTAGAGTGCAAAGAGAGAGTGTGAGCTCTAAAAATAGAGTATCATAGCTGTCCTGTGGCATTTGCTAGAAGCCCACTGAATTCTTGCAAGATAGTGGAAAATCTCAAGTGGTGGCTTAAGGATTGGACGTAGGTCAAGATTGAGAGACTGAACCAGGATAAACATCTGCATCTTCCCTTCTCTATTACTACTTTTACTTGTTATTCACTTATACTCTGTTTTACTGTCACCTTTGCTTTCTTCACTTTATTGACATTTTGCAAAAAAATTTAATCTTCCCAATTCACCCCCCTTTGGGATGCCAGCATATCTAACAATCTTTTGTGTTTCGTGTTCTTCCATCTTCTTGATTGTTCTTATCTTGTGTCCATTTTCATCTTCTTTGTTTTCCACCCTTCTTGTGTCTTGTTTTGTGTTGATTCTTATCATCTCACCACTTTCTCTATCTCTACATCTTATTTTCCTTTTCTTCTTCGTGTTTGTGAAGTTATTAAAAAAATTCATGCAAAAAAAAAGAGCACATTGAAAAGAGAAAAAAAGTTTGAAAAAAAGTGTTGAAAAAAAAGTTATTTAAAAAATATTAGTGCTTTTATCTTTAGATATATGGTGAAATAAAAACATATATGGAGGTTGAAGCAAAACAAGCACATCCAAATTAATCCAAAGGTGGTAAAGATTCGAGGACGAATCTTTTCGAGGAAAGGGGAAATGATAGAGATTAAGGAGGCATGCCAAAGATTCTTAAGCGCTACTCACATGATCTCTCTCAAGGAAATTCTAGGTCTTTTTTTGTTAGATAATTTTGTTTGTTTATTTATTTATGTATTTTATTGGCTTCCAATTTGTATTTTCTTGGGGTCAAAGTTATTAGTTAGATTTAAATTAGAATAAATAAAATTTATTAGATATCCTTTAAAATATTTTCTAGATTTGAATTAAAGAGATTATCTAATAGTGTTAGGATGAGAATATTAATTTTATTACTTTTTTCAATTTTTTTATTATTAGATTTTTTCATAATTAGTTTTATCTTTTAAATTTTCTAGATTTAAGAAAAATATTTTAGCACAAAATATTACTAGTTGTTTAGGATTAGGGTTTTTCTTGTTTTGCCTATATAAAAGCCTTTATGTAATGTATTTTTCTTCAGAGAATATTGGAATGATGTTATTGTGAGTTTTTCAGTAAGGATTTTGCTGAGTTATTTCTTTTCTCTCTCTCATTTTCTATCTCTCTTCTTTTTTCTCATCTGACTGTGAGGAGTGATCAACCTTGTGGGTGTCATTATAGTTAGGGATCTAAAGACGAGTTCTGCTAGGGTTCTAACTAATCATCTTCTGAATCTTTTGAGTCAAGTTCTTCTGCTACTTTGTATTTTCTGAGTTTCTTAGGGCATGTCTCTAAGGGGTCTAATCATTAGAAAGCATAAAGTGTTTATTTTACCAATTATTTCAAAGTTGTGAAAGTTATTTGCAATGATGTTTTGAATATGCCATGCTATGATGTTGATGTTTTATGATGTATTTGATGTGTTGGCTGTTTAAATGAGAGTTTTATGACTCTTGGATGTCCAAATTTTAAAGTGTTATTATGCCAAAATTTTTATGAAATTGTATGTCATAATTTGATCATATGTTTTCTAATGATGTTTCCATGAATTATATGGCAAAATAAGTACATATTTGGTTATAACTATTGAGATTCTTTAAATATCATTTCTTTGCAAATGATAACTATGCTAGGGCAAGGACATAGAAATGTTCAAGCAAATGCAAGGGAAATGAAGAAGATGATGGAGAATTACTTGATTTTGCAAGTTGTAATGTTAAGTTCGGAAAATATGCATAATGTAATGTATGAGATGAAATTCTGTAATTATACATGTTTATGTTCCTTAAAGCTCCCATATAATGCTATGTATGGATTTGGAACATGTTTTGATAATATAGTAGGCATATGCAATTAATCTTGGCAAATGATGCTTAGTATTGTCCAAGATGACTAACTATAGTGGAGACAGAGATACCTTGTTTGTGTTGAATCAAGAGTTTTGATGATTGTAAACCAACACTCAAGAGCTTGAATTGAAGATATCAAAGGAGATCAAAGCTGTGTCAAGTGAAGACTTTATGAGTATTTGCTGTTAGATCTCTTGTAGGATCTTTAGTTTTTGTTATGATTGGGTAAAAGATTTTGATTTGAGGAAAAGATGTTTTCAAACCTTGATTTTGTGTTAAATCTTTACCTATTTGAAAAACACCCACAAACAGACGAAGGTTGAAAGATTAAGCTAAACTGTCAAGTTGGAAATTCGAACTTTGCCTTTGGAAGTTCGAACTTCGAGCTGAAACTGAATGAGTCTGAAGAGATGGCTCTCTGTCAGACGAATTTTGGCTGCTCAAAATTCGAATTTTCATTTAGTCTGAAAGAAGCCTTTCTGGTAACAGACGAACTTCACACTTTCAAAATTTGAATTTCAAGAAAAAATGAAGTTTGTGAAAACCAAAGAAATTCGTCTGAGACTATGATAAAATGCATCTGAAATCAAAATGAAATTGAGTTTGATAAATGCTCTCTGACAGACGAATTTTGAACTGCCAACATTCGAATTTTCATATAAGTCTGAAAGAAGCTTCTTTGTAACAGACGAACTTTAAGTCTCCAAAATTTGAATTTCAGACAAAACAAAATTTGAGAGAATAGAAGAAATACGTCTGATACTATGTTAAAGTTCATCTGAGATCAAGAATGATTTAAGTTTCAAAACTGCTCTCTGACAGATGAACTTTGAACATTGAAATTTGAATTTCAGAAGCAAAAATCTTAAGTCTGTTTAAGTGAAACATCAACATTCGAATGATGAAATTAGTCTGGAAAGAGTCTATCTGACAGACGAATTTCACCCTTTCAAAATTCGAATTTCGAGGGCACTGTAGCAAATTGAAAACACTGTTCACACTTAACCGAAAAATTTTCTTCTTGAAAATTCGTATGTCACATTGTGAAAATGTTTTGTAAGTTTCAAAATTCGAATTTCACTTAATGAACAGACGAACTTCGTGTTGTAACGTTGGAAGCTTTAACCTTCGGTTCCTTCAAAATTCGTCTGTTGACCAGCCAAAATTCGAATTTCAGTATGTCAGAAACATTAAATGCGGTTGGTAAACGGATAGTTTTTCAGAGTAACCGCTGGATAACTTCTCCAACGGATAGATTAAAGTCTCTAACGGATATTTGAGACCTAAATCTATAAATACAACAACATTTGAAGTTGTGGGTAACAAATCAAACAAGTGTGTACCGAATTTCTGCTAAATCTTTTCTCAAAAGCTTTTACCCTCTCAACTTCTATACTTGTACTGAAACTTTCATATCTACTCTTTTCAAGAGAGTTATTTTATTGTAATCAATCTACTCTTCATCTGGAAGATAGATTTACTTGCGAGGGGTATTCACAAGGGAATTGGGAAGCACATAGTGAAAGTGCTTGGAGAGTTTGAGAGAGCTCAGAAACAGAGCATACTCGTGTACTGTGGCCTTAGCAAGAAGCCCATTGAAATTCTTGTTGTATAGTGGATAAATCTCAAGAGGTGTCTTGAGGATTGGATGTAGGTCAAGTGGAAAGACCGAACCAGGATAAATTACTGAGTTTTCTTCTCCCTATCTTTACTTTTCTGCTTGCTCTGTTTTACGCATTGTTTTCATTATACTGTGATGTCTTCACTTACTTCACTTTGTGCAGAAAAAATTCAATCTTCCCAATTCACCCCCCTCTTGGGAAGTCAGCCTTGCTAACAAGTGGTATCAGAGCCCGGATTCCCATTCAAAGGAACTCACAGTCCGGGAATTAAGATGGCTGGCTTTGGAGAGAGTATACTTCCTGAAGGAAACAACACTAACAGACCACCAGGCTTCAGTGGAGAGCATTATGGATACTGGAAGATGAGGATGCAGATCTACCTTCAATCAATTGATCTTGACATCTGGTCAGTGATTGAAAAAGGAGATTTCATTCCAATGGCTCTAACTGAAGATGGAGGACACAAAGAGAAGCTGGAAGCAGAATGGAATGATGAGGACAGAAGGAGAGTCCTACTGAATTTCAAAGTAAAGCATTGTTTAGTCAGTGCCCTGAACCAGGACGAATTCTACAGAGTCTCATAATGCACCACTGCAAAAGGAATGTGGGATACTCTGCAGATTGCACATGAAGGAACATCTGGAGTCAGGGAGAGCAGGCTGAACACGTGCATTGGGGGGTATGAAAGCTTCAGAATGGGTGAAGGGGAAACTGTAAAGGAGCTGCAAAAGAGATTCACCCTCATTGTGAATCAACTAAAAAGCCTGGGAAAAGAATACACACAGTCTGAGAAAGTGAGAAAAATACTCAGAGCTCTACCTCTGGAGTGGCAGCCCAAGGTGACAGCAATAGAAGAAGCCAGAGGAGAATCAATGGCTTCTGTCACAGCTCTCTTCGGCAGCCTTGAGGAGTATGAAGGAAAGATCAAAGCACTCAAGGAAGCTGGGCTGGACAGAAAGAAGAAAGGCCTTGCCCTCAAAGCTGCTGAAAAGGAAGAAGAATCTGATGAAGGAGATGAGCTGGATGAGGAAACTCTGGCTATGATGGTCAGAAAATTCGGAAGATTCTACAGCAAGAAGAAGAGCAAGAGATTCTTCAAGAAAGGAGTAACTGGAGAAAACAAGAAAGAGACAAAAGAACCTGTGACTTGCTATGAGTGCAAGAAGCAGGGACACATTAAGTGGGATTGTCCCTAATTCATTAAGAAGCAAGAAAAAGAAAAGAAAGCGACAGACAAAGGGAAGAAGAAGAAAGCCTATATCTCATCCATCTGGGGCAACAGCTCAGATGAGGAAGAAGAAGATGAGGATGAGATTGCCAACATTTGTTTAATGGCACTTGCCTCAGAAGAAGTCTTACCCTCATGCAGCAGTGATCAGGAAGAAGAGGTATATGAATCTGAACCTTCCTATTCTGAATTACAAGATGCATTTCATGAGCTTCATGATGAATTCATTAAAGTTGCTAAAGAACTGAAATTGGCAAAGAAAAAGATAAATAAGCTGGAATCCCAAAGCATAGTTTCTGAAATTACCTCCTTGCCTACTGCTGAATCTGTTTATTGCACTTCATGCATTGAACTCAAGCAAACTAATGATTATTTAGTTAAAAGTATGTCTAGGCTCACTAGAGGCAAAGATATGTTGTTTGCATTAATGGGGAGCCAAAGAATATCACAAGGAAGAGCTGGTCTTGGCTATGATCCATGTGCTGTCAAGGAAAAGATTAGGAAGAAAAATCAGAATGCTTATATGAGACATTTTGTGCATGCTGAGAACATTAAAACGAAAACTAATGCATTACATCACATTGAAACATATGATCAACCAAGGCATGCTAGACAAAAGTATTATCTGCACTGTTTTCTTCCTGCATCTCAATCTAGCAGTCCTTTCACCACCTATCATTTCTGTAATAAAAAGGGACATATTTCCAGTTCTTGTGTTTTGAAGAAAAATGGACTTGGCAAGAAAGCTGAATGGGTTCTCAAAGTTGCATCTGCATCTAGGAAAAGATATACTGACCAAAAAGGACCCAAGCAAATTTGGGTACCTAAAAGGAAAACGTAAACATTGTTTTGCAGGTTTGTCTCAAAGCTAAGAAAAGCAACAAATGGTATATGGACAGTGCCTGCTCAAGTCACATGACTGGTGATAAGGAGAAGTTCATCACCTTGAGAGACAAGAAAGGAGGAAAGGTGACCTTTGTAGGTGACCAATATGGCAAAATCGTTGGTATTGGAATTGTGGGCAAAAATCCAGAAACATCCATTGAAGAGGTGCTGTTTGTGATTGGCCTCAACCACAACCTGCTAAGCGTGAGTCAGACCTGTGACAAAGGAAACTGGGTGCTGTTTGACTCAAAGTTTTGCCTGGTCATCAGAAAAAGTGATCACAAAGTAATCCTCAAAGCTCAAAGGGATGGTAACTGCTATACTATTGATCTTGATGAACTTCCTCCCTTAGATTCTGTATGCTTAATCAGTCAGAGGAGTGATAGTTGGCTATGGCATAGAAGATTAGCTCATGTGAACATGAATCAACTGTCTAAACTAATTAAAAATGAGCTAGTAACTGGTCTACCAAAAATATCTTTTGAAAAGGATAAAGAATGTGATGCATGCCTAAGAGGAAAACAAACTAAATCATCATTTAAATCCAAAAATGTAGTCACCACAACTAGACCACTTGAACTGCTGCATATGGATTTGATTGGACCTTCTAGGGTAAAAAGTCTTGGTGGTAATATGTATGTGCTTGTAATTGTTGATGACTATTCTAGATTTACTTGGACATTATTTCTTTCTTCTAAAAGTGATACCTTTGATGCATTTGTAACCTTAGCTAAGAAAGTGCAGAATGAGAAAGGTATTTCTATTGTGTCTATCAGGTCAGACCATGGAGGAGAATTTGAAAATGCATACTTCCTGCAGTTCTGCAATGAGCATGGGATTGACCACAACTTCTCAGCACCAAGAACTCCTCAACAAAATGGAGTGGTAGAAAGGAAGAACAGAACCATTGGAGAGATGGCTAGAGCTATGCTGAATGAGAAGGAACTCTCTCAAGTGTTCTAGGCTGATGCAGTGAATACAGCAAGCTACATCATAAATAGAGCCTACATTAGACCAATCCTTGGGAAGACTCCATATGAGCTGTACAAGGGAAGAAAGCCAAATCTGTCACACCTCCATGTGTTTGGGTGCAAATACTTCATTCACAACAATGGTAAAGAAAATCTAGGTAAATTTGATGCCAAATCCGATGAAGGTATATTTCTGGGCTATTCTAGTAGGAGTAAGGCTTATAGGGTCTATAATAAAAGATCAAATATAGTAGAAGAATCAGTGCATATGGTCTTCATTGAAAATGAAACTGTTTCAAAACATGTTACCAATAAGGATGATCTTACTTTCAATTTTGAAAAACTGGAAATTTCTGACAGAAGTAAAACTATACCTCCAAAGATATCTGAATCTGTTGACACAGAGGAAGATATCCAGGAGCAAGAGTTTGATGAAGAAAATAATGAAGAAACAACTCAAGAACTCCCTAGAGCTTGGAGATATCAAAGGAATCACCCTATTGATCAAGTAATAGGGAATGTTCAAGAGAAA
Source organism: Adenanthera pavonina (assembly GCA_026686845.1). Taxonomy (NCBI): domain Eukaryota; kingdom Viridiplantae; phylum Streptophyta; class Magnoliopsida; order Fabales; family Fabaceae; genus Adenanthera; species Adenanthera pavonina. The sequence continues at coordinate 27,907,703 of JAIVEN010000008.1, forward strand.
GTCAAAACCAGAAAACAGTTAAGGGATCAAATGCTCAACTGTGCCTTTATTTCTGAAATTGAACCCAAATGTGCTGAAGAAGCCTTAACTGATGAATACTGGATTATGGCTATGCAAGATGAATTAAATCAATTTGAAAGAAATCAAGTTTGGGATTTAGTACCTAGACCCAAAAATCATCCTGTTATTGGTACCAAATGGGTTTTCAGAAATAAACTTGATGAATCTGGAACAATAATCAGAAACAAAGCTAGATTGGTTGCTAAAGGGTATAATCAGGAAGAAGGTATTGATTTTGAAGAAACCTTTGCACCAGTAGCTAGACTAGAGGCTTTAAGAATACTGCTAGCATATGCGTGCATGAAAAATATTTTATTATATCAAATGGATGTAAAAAGTGCCTTTCTGAATGGATATATCATGGAAGAAGTATATGTAGATCAACCTCCAGGTTTTGAGGATCCTACAAAACTAAACCATGTTTATAAACTGAAGAAAGCTCTCTATGGTTTAAAACAGGCCCCTAGAGCATGGTATGAGAGACTGAGCAATTTTCTAACTGATAAGGGGTTTAACAGAGGCAAAGTTGACACAACCTTATTTACTAAGAAAGAAAATAAAGATTTGATAATTGTTCAAATCTATGTTGATGATATTATTTTTGGTGCTACTAATGAAACTCTTTGCAAGAAATTCTCTGAGTTAATGCAGGGAGAATTCGAGATGTCTATGATGGGTGAACTCAACTTCTTCCTTGGACTGCAAATAAGACAGCAAAATGATGGTATCTTTCTCAGTCAATCCAAGTATCTAAAGGAACTGCTAAAGAAGTTTGGTTTGGAGAATGCCAAACCAATGGGAACACCTATGGCCACTGCAACCAAACTGGACATGGATGAAAACGGGAAGATATTTGACATTACTCAGTACAGAAGAATGATTGGATCCCTGCTATACCTAACTGCCAGCAGACCTGACATTATGTTCAGTGTTTGCATGTATGCAAGGTTCCAATCATGCCCCAAAGAATCCCATGCAACAGCTGTGAAAAGAATTTTTAGATATCTTATTGGAACATCACAAATGGGTCTTTGGTATCCAAAAGGCAATGGAGAAGATCTCAAAGGATACACTGATGCTGATTTTGCAGGATCCAAAACTGACAGAAAAAGCACAAGTGGAACTTGTCAGTTTCTTGGAGGATCCCTGGTCTCATGGTTCAGCAAAAAGCAAAACAGTGTAGCCTTATCCACTGCAGAAGCTGAGTATGTTGCAGCTGGAAGCTGTTGTGCCCTAGTCATCTGGATGAAACAGCAGCTTGAAGATCTTAAGGTTAAAATGAAAGAGATACCAATCATGTGTGACAACCAAAGTGCTATAAATATCACCAAGAATCCTGTCATGCATTCAAGGACGAAACATATTGAAGTAAGGCACCACTTCATAAGAGATCACGTTCTGAAAGGAGAAGTTAGACTGGAATACATCCCAACAGAGGATCAAGTTGCTGATATACTCACAAAACCTTTATCAGAAGACAGACACTGAAAAATAAGGAGAGAATTGGGAATGGTAAATCCCAGTGAATTGTAAGTTATTTCTGTGCAATTCTGTCTTTAAAGTTTTTAATATTAGAATAAATTCTAACTTGAGCATCAGAGTTTGTCTTAGTGTAGTTGTAGGTGCTCCTTGTGAAAATCAATGGCTAAAAGTTTGAAAGATTGGAGCACTCCAGATTGGAGCAACCAGAAAATGAAGTGAATAATAATTATCCTAAGTTATGGATCCATTCTGTAAGTCTTTAAAGTTGAAATTTGTATGTTGTTTGAATAATAGAAGAATTTCATTGATAATCTGTGTCTTTGAACTGGTCAACATGGTCAACATTCGAATTTTGGTTGACCAACAGACGAACTTTGGCCTGTTATGCCTTGGAACAGTTCTCGGTTATGCCTCGAAATTCGTCTGTTGAAGCTTGAAAGTTCGAATTTCCAAAATCAAAAATTTCAAAGTAATGATTGTCCATCACTGTTATACGAATTATTACTTCTTAACATACGAATGTTGGACAATCTTTGCAAAAATTGAAAAATTCAAATTGACAAGTTCAAAATTCATCTGTTGAAACATGTTCTTGATGAATGAATGCTTGAAAGATAAAGATCTGCATGCTTAATTCGTCTGTTGATTGATGGTTTGTGTAATGCTGTCTTTTTCTTTCCAACATTCGAATTTTGTTGAAACAAAATTCGTCTGATATGCTTGTATTGCTTGTTTCAAGCCACTGTCAGACGAACTTTCAAGATGAAAATTCGTCTGTCAGTAAGCTGTGCTGAACGGTTTAACTTGTAACTGCCCGAAGTTCGAATTTTGACCCCTCAAAATTCGTCTGTCAGACGGTTACACACGTTAAATGCGACGGTTTTCCACAGAACAGACGCAACCCTATTTGTAACCTCCTTGAGTCTGTTCTGATTCTCTCTTCAATCCTCTTAACTCCTGTCCAAAAACCATCATTCTTCACCGTTTGAACTTCCATTCGCATCCTATAAACCTATTCTCAGCCATATTCTGCTTCATTCAACCGAGAAATGGCAAGAGTTAAAATTCCTGGAACAGGAAAAGCTGTGGCTCGTCCTAAAAGGAATGTTAAATCTCAATACGCTACCAAAGAAGGAGAAAAATCAAAGAGAAAAGCCGAACCCAGCAAAGCTATTCCCTCTAAACGCCAGAAATCTTCATCCAAAGCAGAATCTCAGAAAACTGGACCCTCTTCTTCAAAAAGTGCAGAACCGTCTATTCCTGCTGCTGCCTCTTCTGCTTCTTCCAGTACTGAATCTGGAGAGTTTGAATTGACTACACTGCCACTGTGGAGCACTCCTGAGATTCAAGAAGAGTACACTACCAAGTTTTCCACCAAAAAGGTAATCAAGCCTCATTGTGTAAATATGGAACAATTTCTGATATCCAACAATTTTGATGCTGCTGTATGGTTGTTAAGATATAAAAATCTGTTGGAAATTGCTGAAAAATATGATGATGAGGTAGTGAAGACTTGGTATGCCTCTCTTCAATATAACAGCAAGAAAAAGAAATGGGAGGTCACTTTGAGATCAAGGACCATCTGGCTTGCTGATGAAACGATCAATGAAGTGCTGGAAATCCCAGGTCAAGATGGGCTAAAAATTGACATAACAGCCTCTGGGTATATGGATGAGGCAAGCACAGCTGATGAAGAAGGTGGACCCTTTCTGAACTACAAAGAAAGCACCATCTTGGACACCTTATTCAGGAGAAGGGAGAACAGGCCAACAATAAATCTGTTGAAGCCCACAGACCTAAGTGTACAAGTCAGAATCCTGCACTACATAGTGTCAAGGATCATTTTCAACAAGGGTGGTAGCTTCAATCTGATAACAAGGGCAGAGGCTCATGTGATGACTGCTATCATTCGGGGGAAGCTGATTAACATGGGTCATATCATCCTCCAAAGAATTATAAATGCAAGAGATCAAAGGAAGGATTCCACACTCCCCTATGCTGCAATTATTTCAAGAATCCTGCAGCATGCTAGGATTCAGCACATTGAGAAGGGGAAAGGGAAACTCACTGAGGCTTTCAAAGAGGAGGAACTGCAAAGGATGGGCATTGAGAGAGATGAAGGACGATGGGTTGGAAAGGGAGCAGGGAAAACTGAAGACTTGTTCTTTGTTATTGATGCATCCCTCCAACAAGAAGGCACTTCTGAGGCCCCTGACAGATCCTTACCTCAGCCTTCCCAGACAATTCCATCTCCCTCCAGGCCTACACACCCTCCTTCCACTCCCTCCTCACGAGCCAAGCCAACAAAGATCACTGAGTTGTTTGACAGTCTGTCAACACTCATTCTCAACATCAGAGATGAGCAAAATGCCAAATTTGCTCATCTACAAGATCAGATCCATCAGTTGGCTGTGAATATGAAGGTGGTGGCTGATGCTTATAAAGAGATAAGAAATGCAATTCCTACCACTTCAGCTCCACCTCAGCCTGGTGTCCCTGAGCCTACTCTGTCTCCATCCCCTGTGCCTCCAAGTCCCTTTGAGATTGCCTCCTCTGACCATAATTCGGATATTGATGGTGCTGATGCTATGAGAACACCAAGTCCTGGTCCACCCTTGGACTATGGATTAGAAGGAGAAGGTCTTCAAGAATCAAGCCCTCTTAAGCCTATGCAAGAAGATGCTCCGGATTCAATTCTGTCTATTCAAGAATCAGAGCAAATTGAAAGACTGGTTGCAGCCATTTCAACCTCTTCTGTGCCGGAAGGAGCAAGCAATGAGGAAAGGAGCATTGTACCTGTTATTGATTATCTTGCCGTTGCTCACAATGCTCTGCTAATAGCTCAGAGGAGAAGGCTAGAAGAAATGTTTCCTCCTGCTAGACCAGCTTCTTCTTCTCTTGCTGTGTATAGGCTTTCAGAGGAACAGATAGCTCAACTAGCTCTTTCTAGGCAGGAAATGCAAGTGCTGCTTGAGGTCTCTGATGATGATGCTGAAGAACCTGCTGAGCCCCCTGCACCAGTTCAGCCAGAAATTCCTTTTGCTCCTGTCCCCCTTCGTGCTGTTCCTATCACTCAGATACCTCCTCCAATGGACTTTGTTGGGCTTCCTGATGATGCCAAAAAGGGGGAGAAGATAAAGCAAACTGGGACTAAGCAAGCTGGAAAATCTGCTGAGTCATCTGGAAAAGGAAAGACTTACAGCAAGAAGTCTAAGCCAAAGAAGAAGTGATATTTTTAGATCTTAGGCTGAATCTTCTTGTTGTATCTTGTTTTAATTGGTTGATTGTAATTGGTTGTTTGTTTTTTTTAAGAACTACTCTTTAATTGGGATTTGTATTACAACAGTTTGGTGATACATAGTATGTTCATGGTTGCAATGTTTTGGGCTTTGAATCTCTTCACTTAATTTGTTGCTTTGATATCTTATGCATATGTTGAGGGGGAGCTTATGAAAGCAAACCCAAGTACTAATCCAGTTTGTGAGTTGTTTTGTCATCATCAAAAAGGGGGAGAATGTTGAATCAAGAGTTTTGATGATTGTAAACCAACACTCAAGAGCTTGAATTGAAGATATCAAAGTAGATCAAAGCTGTGTCAAGTGAAGACTTTATGAGTATTTGCTGTTAGATCTCTTGTAGGATCTTTAGTTTTTGTTATGATTGGGTAAAAGATTTTGATTTGAGAAAAAGATGTTTTCAAACCTTGATTTTGTGTTAAATCTTTACCTATTTGAAAAACACCCACAAACAGACGAAGGTTGAAAGATTAAGCTAAACTGTCAAGTTAGAAATTCGAACTTTGCCTTTGGAAGTTCGAACTTCGAGCTGAAACTGAATGAGTCTGAAGAGATGGCTCTCTGTCAGATGAATTTTGGCTGCTCAAAATTTGAATTTTCATCTAGTCTGAAAGAAGCCTTTCTGGTAACAGACGAACTTCACACTTTCAAAATTCGAATTTCAAGAAAAAATGAAGTTTGTGAAAACCAAAGAAATTCGTCTGAGACTATGATAAAATGCATCTGAAATCAAAATGAAATTGAGTTTGATAAATGCTCTCTGACAGACGAATTTTGAACTGCCAACATTCGAATTTTCATATAAGTCTGAAAGAAGCTTCTTTGTAACAGACGAACTTTAAGTCTCCAAAATTCGAATTTCAGACAAAACAAAATTTGAGAGAATAGAAGAAATACGTCTGATACTATGTTAAAGTTCATCTGAGATCAAGAATGATTTAAGTTTCAAAACTGCTCTCTGACAGACGAACTTTGAACATTGAAATTCGAATTTCAGAAGCAAAAATCTTAAGTCTGTTTAAGTGAAACATCAACATTCGAATGATGAAATTAGTCTGGAAAGAGTCTATCTGACAGACGAATTTCACCCTTTCAAAATTCGAATTTCGAGGGCACTGTAGCAAATTGAAAACACTGTTCACACTTAACCAAAAAATTTTCTTCTTGAAAATTCGTATGTCACATTGTGAAAATGTTTTGTAAGTTTCAAAATTCGAATTTCATTTAATGAACAGACGAACTTCGTGTTGTAACGTTGGAAGCTTTAACCTTCGGTTCCTTCGAAATTCGTCTGTTGACCAGCCAAAATTCGAATTTCAGTATGTCAGAAACATTAAATGCGGTTGGTAAACGGATAGTTTTTCAAAGTAACCGTTGGATAACTTCTCCAACGGATAGATTAAAGTCTCTAACGGATATTTGAGACCTAAATCTATAAATACAACAACATTTGAAGTTGTGGGTAACAAATCAAACAAGTGCGTACCGAATTTCTGCTAAATCTTTTCTCAAAAGCTTTTACCCTCTCAACTTCTATACTTGTACTGAAACTTTCATATCTACTCTTTTCAAGAGAGTTATTTTATTGTAATCAATCTACTCTTCATCTGGAAGATAGATTTACTTGTTAGGGGTATTCACAAGGGAATTGGGAAGCACATAGTGAAAATGCTTGGAGAGTTTGAGAGAGCTCAGAAACAGAGCATACTCGTGTACTGTGGCCTTAGCAAGAAGCCCATTGAAATTCTTGTTGTATAGTGGATAAATCTCAAGAGGTGTCTTGAGGACTGGATGTAGGTCAAGTGGAAAGACCGAACCAGGATAAATTACTGAGTTTTCTTCTCCCTATCTTTACTTTTCTGCTTGCTCTGTTTTACGCATTGTTTTCATTATACTGTGATATCTTCACTTACTTCACTTTGTGCAGAAAAAATTCAATCTTCCCAATTCACCCCCTCTTGGGAAGTCAGCCTTGCTAACAGTTTGAAACAGAGCAATTGGTAGGAGTGTTATATATGCTCTGAAAGTAGTCAAAAAAGATTTAAAAGGAGACAAAGTTAAATTGGATAAGTGTGCAATTTATAGTGAATTTTGGAAGTTAGGGTTTAGTATTAAAAAAACTGGAATTTTCATTGAAGATATTGGATTTTTCAAAAGGCACTATAAAATCATGGATAGCTCCAAAAATTCAGTGATTTACATTTTTTGAAAGCTCTAAGTCTTAGGAAATGAATGTCACTAGTTAGAAAGCATTTGGAGTTGTAAAGAAAGAGTTATGTAATTTCTCCTAAAACTATTCCAGCAGAAGTAGTGTTCTAACCCTCAATGTTAAGTCAATTCCATACCCTGTACAAGTTGAATAAATATACAAGAAAAAAAGTAGACATATAGGGCTTTCCAATGACATAAATAATGCATGAATTGGCTTAGGGTAGAGTGAGATATGAATTTTTAAAATTAAGGCAAAAATCTTGAGAAAGTGAAAATGACCAAATCTACAGTGACCTTTGGAAGAAGAAAATGTATGAATTAGGCTAGTAATTGTTATGTTTCATATTTTTTCTATGTAGAGAATGTTCTAGCTATTTTTAGAGGCTTGAATCATTCCAATACAATTTTTGTAGAATTAGTTATAAATTTTCAAAGTTCGGGTCGATAAAATGGAATTTACTAAGTGAATGATACCTGAATTATTGAAAATTCTATTTTTAGTTTTTATTTAATTCAAGCTTTAAATCATGCTGAAACGGACTTAAATAAGGTCTAAAACATGGAAATATGGGACTAAATCAAGGTGTGACAATGTTGGCAAGATAAAATGGTGCACAAAATATAGAAAGCTATGATGGTACTATGGAGACAGCCAACACCAGACCATAAGCACAAGGGAGAGTCTCTGTACTATTCTAGCATGAGGATGTAAGTCATCTAATCCCATTAGAGGTATGATGCAGATGCAAGTCATTCTTTTGCAACTATACTAACAGGTTAGGTATGAAAGTTAATGTTGTAAAGTTTATAAAGGAATGTGTTCACTAGAAGCAAGGTCATAATCTCTATTACCAATCTAAATAAATATTGAAGCACCATAGTAAGCACGAACCGGCTTTGCACCAACAATCGTCTCCTAAACAGTAAGAAGAAAATATTGATTTTGCCTACCCTTGGAAATTTTCGGTGTGCTTAAATTAAGATAGATGTTATCCCTATTGCTCAAGCTAAGAAGAGCTTGAAGAAAATGTTAAGGGTAGATATCAACATTGATGCAAAATCTAAGAGAAGAGGTTAGATAAAGATTCAATACCTTTGTAACGAAAACATAGTAAAGTCTTAATGATGTTTAAGGTATGAAGTATGAGTCCAAGGTATATGAATAGTGGTAGACAGTTAGAGAACTACAAAACCTAGAAATAGTTAATTGTTGAGCTTAGTATGAAATCTAGCTATAAAAGAAAGTACTTAGATGAAATATCTCATAATGAAAGAAATGCTCCATCAGTTGCCAAGGTAGCTCTTGGGCAGAAGGCCCATTGAGCTGATATAGTAGCTATTGGGGAGAAGCTTAATTGAGCCAGGAAAGATGAAATCCTCCATATGATGAAAGCCATTGAGGCGAGGCATATGAGAGGTAGCTCTTGGGGTGATGCCCAAATGAGCCAAAATGAATAATGGTGAGAGGTCGAGGGTTAGATTCTACTTGAGTTAGCAAGATACTTTTAAAGGATTAAGAAGTTTCCCTAAAATTACCAGATCACTAATTTTCCTTGGTTAAGCAAGTTAGGAAAGATATATATGAGAATGGACACATAAGCAGAAATGTTAAAGAGCAAAAGTCAGCAACCACCACCATGATATCATTTAACCATCAACCCACCAAGAGTTGAAAGAGTTCATAGGCTATAATAAGAAAAACAAAGTACAGGGTTTGGAGGTATGTTGATAAGCACAGGTATAGTGGTGAATTAAGACTCTAAGTTAGTAAGAACTAGAGTAAAGAACAAGGAAGCAGTTTAAGTATGTGGAAAGAACAGAAATAAGGATAATAATGGAATGTCATTATGGGATGTTATGCTAGATGTTGAAAGAAGATTGAATGCTCTAGAAATAGCAGAATGTTAACCAGAGGTTCCATAGACTAGTTATGGCTTAGAAGAAAGCCTACTGCCGCATTCTCTAAGTTCAGTAGTGGTATGAATGCAGTAGAACCCCTCAACATTTTATAGTTAAGCGTGCTCAAGTGGAGGAAATTTTCAGGATGGGTAACCTATTGTAAAGTGATTGAGATGTAAGAAAAATGAAAGGTAAGATATGCCAATAGTTAAATATGGGAACAATGAGTCTTACCAAGGCACCTGTTAATACTTAAATGGAAATATAAGTAGTTTATGGTGGTCTTAGATGATGATGATGAGGATAATGATGTTTAAAGAATTCTAAGTCTTTAGAAGAACATGAAGGATAACTAAGAATTTGTGAAGGAATCTTCCATAAGGATCCTCATAGATTCTAGTAATGCAAGTAAAGTTATGAGATGAGAGAGGCTGAAAACCGGAATAACATGAGAATTTTTACTGTTTAGCATGATGTTATGAAATTTTTTCTCAATTTGTCTTACCACTTGATTAGAAAAGAAAGTTTTGTGGGAAAGGAATTATGAAATGGATTTTTATGAACTATAGAGGCTAAGCCTCATCCTCTTTGTTAAATTTTCCTGAACAAATGATGACCTAGGGGCTCTATCTCAATGAAAAGTATGAATGGATCAGGATATGAGTAATGTATCAAAGTTTAATTGAGGTAGTAGTCTTTGTTTTATATGATAAAATTTTTATGAAAAAGGCATTCTCATTTATAACAGTGATAATAATGCTGTCAAGATACAGAGTTAGTACAGGCTAATTGAGTTCGTATGAATTTATAATTTCAATTTAAGGTCAAAAGTGATTTTTAAACTAAAAATGAGATTTATAAGCTCTATAAAAGTAGATATGTGAAGAGAATAGGATATGATTCTCTACATATATATTTTGGGATCAAAATAATGAATTTAGTTCAAAATTAAATTTAGAACAATCATTTACTGATTAAATGACAATCACAGTAAAAATATTTAATTGGTACGAGTAAAATTTATTGGTAAAGGTTATTTTGGACTAATTAAAATTATTAAGCAATTTTTGGACAATAATACCTTAAGATGGTGTGATGTGCAGCAAAGGACATGGGGGAATTTATTTAATTGATTTTTGGCCAAAATAACTTCTCGAAGAAGGCTTATTTTTTATCCCAAAAAGTAATTGTGATTAAGTAAGTAATTAGAAAGTTAATTAAGTCAACTTAATCTCTCTCTCCCCTCCTATTTCATATGTATTTAACTGCTGCACCAAGTGACAAAAGTAAATATTTTAATATTTTCTAAAAGAACTTGTTGGAGAAGTAGGTTTAACTTAACTCAAGTTAAAGCAATTTAATCATGATCAATCATGCTATTAGATATCTCTCCTCTAGCCACTTTGGGTGCTTCATACGTGAGGTTGAGAGGCTGAACTTTTAGGAGCAAGAGGAGCAAGTGGTGTGAAAGGAGAGAGGGGAAAAGTGAAGGCTAAGTTGAAGGATCAAAGTTCAAGTGATTGGTAAGTTATCCTACCACCCCATGATTATTGTCTTAAGTAATTTAAGCTAGTTTCATGAAGTTCCCTCCTTCCCCTTCTCAAGTTCAATTCTAGCCTAAGCAAAGGAAGTGGAAAGAAGTGGGTTTTCATGCAAAAATCTTGCTAGAAAGCTTGATCTATGTGAGAAAGTATGGATTTCAAAGGTTGGAAGCAAGTTTGAATGAAAATCACCTCTTCCTCTTTTGGGGTTTAATTTTGCTAGAATAGGGGAGTGTTTTAGGATTGAAATTTCATGATTTTGATCCCAAAGATGAGTTCTCCATGATCCAAAACCTAAAAGAACAAGTGTTGGTTTAAGGAGATAGGCTAAAATCAACAATATTGATTTTTATGGTTTAGTTGAAGATTTGTGAAAGAACCCTTAAAATCAGTGGCTAAGGTGAAGGTTATTGATGTATCTATGGATCAAAGAAACTTAAGCAAGCTCTTGGAAGGGGTGGAATCAAGTGGTGAAGCAAGAGGAATCATCAAGGTAGTTTATTTACCCTTTTCTTTTATTATGTATCTTACGTGATTTCGATGAGTTTAATGACTTGCCATTTGATTATTGTGATGATTTGTGATGGTTGGCTAAGTTGAAATAAGAGGTTTATGACTTTGGATGACTCTACCAAATTTTTTGTGAAATTATTTGGCATGTTATGATCATGTGATTCTTGATTATCTTTATGAAATTTAATACTTGAGAAATGAAGCTGTAAGTAAGGTGTCACACCACCAATGAGGGTCATTATCCTGTACTTGAAAGCTAGCAACCCTACTAAGAGAAAAGTGTCTCATGAAACAAAGAAATAACAATCTTGGGCAACAAAATCAACAACACAATTTGCCACTGACAAAATTTATACATTTATATCAATCTATGTGCATAAATTGTTGTGGTTCATGATTTTGGTATTTGGGTGTTATATTCCCTTCATGACATTAATAAAAACTTGCGAGCACAAAATATCAGAATGCTAGGATCCACAAACAAATTTGGAAACAAAGATTTGACTAATTTAAATGATTAAAAAAGGAATCTATAGATTAATCCACAATGGAAGACAGGACCTTTAACAATAATAACACTTTTGACCAAATATACGATTAACACCGCCACCAAGGAATGAAAAAATCCATCACCATATTTGACAGCTAATTTGGTGTATAAGATAGAACAAATATACTCATTACAAACACACCATCCTCCATCGAGAGGTATTCATTGGTTTTAATAATTTGTTTCATGGATCTAACAAAACATTGAATTTGGGATTCATGAAAACAAAGGCCATAAGAGAAAAAAGAAAAAGAAGAAAAAAATAAAATAAACATATACATCACAAGAATACCTCCACCTATTGTGAGATGTTTATTAGTATGAATAATTTATCTTATAGATTTCACAAAAATCATATTTGAAATCCATGAAAAGAAAGGTAAGAGAAGAAAATAAAACAAACATATACATTACAAGCACTCTTCTACCTATTGTGAGGTGTTCATTGGTGTGAATAATTTGTCCCATGGACCTCTCAAAATATCAATTTTGGGATCGATGGAAACATTTAAGAAGAGAAGAAGATAATAGATCACATTCTAAAAATGTTCTACCCATTAGAAAACCTAAACTATGCAATTAGAGAGAATGAAGAAGAAGAAAATAAATTTCCTACCTTCTTATAAAAACCAACACCTACTCCCAGCTTTTCTTCACTCTTAAACTCTCTCATGCTCTCTCTCTTTCTCTCAATCTCTCCTTCTTTCTTTGATTGTTGATGATCCCTCTCTTCTCACCTTGGCTCTATTTATAATGTTAAAAGAGAGCCTTCTCAATTAATATTCCATATCCTCAAAAATCCCTTTTATTATTTTCCTTTGCTTATTTATATTAAGATTGATTGATTTGCTTTTCTTTTCTCATTATTACCTTGATATCAAATCTGAATTCTTGATTTTTCTTGTTCTTTTCTTCCTCTTTATTATTTTATTTGATTTTATTGTATTTTTGGCAAAAATGCAAGCAATGTTTCCTTTCCTCTTCTTACTTTTTTTTTTTAATAAAATCAATTAGAAAAACATAATTTGCCTCCTTTCTATTTTCAAGGGATTAATCCATTTATTATTATTTTTTAAAAAAAAGGAAAAGAAAAATGAGACTCAAGCAATAATTTTTATTTTTTTTAGATGCTCAGAGAAAATATAGTGTTCATAGTTACCCCTCTTTACTTGTTTCTTAGTTGAGAAGGAGAAAAAGGTGTGGTTTTTTAAGTTCTTAGGTAAGAAGCAAGTAAAGATAAGAACATGTATTTTGTTCGTCTATGCAATGCAAAAATGACACTAGATTTAGCCTTAGTTTGAATATGGCTACCATGCATGCAATGCAATGAGGTGACTAGATTTCAACCTAACTTGACTAGACTACCATAATCAACCTATATGCTTGCCAGTTTGGTTCATTCATTTTTTTTAAGAAAAAGAATCAATTGAGGCCTCCTTTGCTCCGTTTTCACCTAACAGGCATTTATCACTAAATCAAAAAGCCATAGGATCATTTGAAATTTAGAATCTAGTCATTTTAATTTGCCAAAGACAATATTACAGTAAACTATGGCATGTGTGAGTACCTAGTATGTAGTGAATGAAAATAGCTAACGAAGGGAATTGAAAATTTTAATATCAAAGGGCATTTCCATTAGCTGTGTATGAACCATTTATGGTTATTAAGAGTCTTCTCTCTCTGTTTTTTGTTATTTGAGATTAACCTTTTTAATTGTCAAATTGGATCCGAGTCTAGAATTTCCCATCACTTTACTTGAGCCCGTGGGTCCTTAACATTGCTAAATAATTTCTAGTATCTCCAAGATGCACAAATAACTTAGGAACTCAACTTCTTATTTATATGTCTTTAATTGTTTTAGAATTTTGTAGCAAGATAGAATAATGCATACTCACCTAGAGAAACAAGTAAATTTTGATTTATTTGGACCCATACTTTAGTGCAATGGAATCATTAGGAATTCTCTTAGTTTCCCCACACATTTTGTGCTTTACTTTTACAGAGGCCATTTTTCTTTCTTGGGCTGTTATGTGCTCTTTTGATGTGAATATCAAGCATTGGTGATGTAGGCCCCCGGTTACTTAAGCTTACAAAACTGACTGCATCAAGATGCTATTAGCACACTCATAGTTCATACTACATTGTTTGATGTGAAGGAAAAACTTTTTGGTGAAACCCCCCGATTACTAAGCACAACTCAAACTAGCGGAGTGGATATGTATATTTTTTGCATTTATTTCCCTCTAGGTTTTCTCCAACCTAATTCATTTTCCTCAAGGCAAATTTTTGTGGGTCTAGATAGTGAATTCTACTATAGCTCTAACATAGGCATATAAAATTCCACTTTCTTTTCCCTAACTCTTGTAGGTTTTCCGAGATACTGAGATTACCAAAGTGGGCCTTGTCTCTCTCGATAAGGTTTTTTCCATACGTACGGCCAAGAATCAAGCCTTGGATAGTATGCTTAAAGGACCCAACTATCTGCCAACTGTGCTAAACCTTGTTGGTTAACCCTTACAGATTTGATTATACTCAATTATGTTTAGGAGTCATTGACTTATTTTAACACACTAAAATCAAATAGAATTTTCAACCATATAAATGATCTATACTTTATTTGACTAGTAGTGATGGTATATTCTCTAAATCCTTTCTTCATTGTTATTTTCTCTATGTTTCTTTCAAATCCTCCTAAATCATGTCTCATTGTGTCCATATGATAACCAATGGAGTTTTTTCTAAAAAGTTATTTTGTTTACTTAGCCAACTGTTCCTATTTCACACAAACTAGGTCATGGAGTTCAAAAAGGTTTTGCATATTAGTTCGTTGTCCCGATGTTAAAGAGATAGCCATAGCAGTGCCATAGTGGTTTTCAAAATGTGTATTCAAAACTGTGGAGTAGCACAACAAAGATAAGGATGAACATCTGTGCATGTGATGCAATTAAGACTAGACTCTTTCTATAATCAAACTATATGGACATAAGATGGAAAGTCAAATAAGGACTATTTGGCTCAATTATCATAAGAATAAGTCATACGATATTCATAACTTAGGAGCAAATGAAGACAAAAATATATATTTTGTTTGGACATAAAAAAAATGAAATGCAATGTTACATGGAAGTGAAGTGTCTATTTTTATAAGACTTTGGTGAATTCCTGTCATTACAGGGCTTTGGGTACCAGCCGAAACTGGACTTTGGCTGTAGTAAAGTGCCTATTTTTATAGGACTTTGATGGAGGCTATTGTTACAGGGCTTTTGAAAAAGAGGTGCCAGTCGGAATTGGGTTTTGAGGAGTTTGCCATTACAGGGCTTTTGAGAAAGAGGTGCTAGTTGGAACTAGGCTTTAAGGGATCAGTTGTTATAGAGCTTTAAAAGATAGAGGCCAACTGGAACTTGGCTTTGAGGGGCCTATTATCATAGGGCTTTGAAAAAGAGGGGCCAGCCAAAACTAGGCTTTGAGGGGGCCTATAGTTACAAGACTTTGAAAAAAGAGGAGCCAGCATGATGAATTTTATCACATTAACCAGTCATGTGAATGGTAAGAAATGATATTAGGCTGGCCATGCTGAATACAACTTGGTTTTTACTTGCCCCAATTGTGATGGATGAATGAGTGGTGCAAAACTTCTCCTGTAATTCGTAAGCATGTTCTTTACCTGCTCGAATTTAGGAAACGATGAATGTTATGCATACAATGAATGAGTAAGATTTTATCTACCCCAATCTTATTAATTGAGCACATGAGTAGAGATTATGCTTTGTTTCCCAATCATGTATAAGGATTTCTTAATTTTACCAATTTTTGTAAACAGAAGAAAATCCAAAGGAGGTATTGTTGTGCCCTTTCTAGAAAGCATCTAACCAGGAACCCCTATTGCAATGTGCATTTTAATGACAATAGCGGAGTGACCATATGCTAAAGGAGATATTACTTTTGACATTTGATTCTAAATGCTTTGTCATTATTAGTACTAAAATTGCAAAAGTTAATATGGAGTGGATCATGTAATATCTTGAATTTTATTATATATTAAATAATGTAAAATGATAAAATAGAGGATATTTAAAAATGTGTCTAGAATTATGAAAGATGGGGAGATACAGAAATGGTCAGAGAATGGTAAAAATGTCATTTTTTTTCGGATTAGAACTGTAAAGGAAGAAATTATAATTTTATCCCTAGGAATAAAATATTTTTCAATTTAGTCCTTGGAGAAAAAAAAGGCATGGAAATTGAAGTGTAAATAGCATTGGGAAAATTACAGCTAACGACCCATTAGTTTCAAAAATTATAAATGTACCCCAAGTAAGGGGCATTTTTGTAATTATAAAAAAATATATTTAAAATGAAGCTCTTGATGAGTCAAGCCCAATGGAATGCTGTTTGGAAGCTAACAAAATTAATATAAATTTATTGTGGGTGATTGAAATAAAAGTTAATATTATACTAATTAAAGGTTATTTTAGATAGCATAAAAACTAGAGTAGTGTCAAGAATAGTGAATGGACCCTATCTAAATATATTTTGGATCAAGAAAATGATTTTAGTCTAAAAGTAATTTTTGGATGATTTTGTATCAATTTAATGATAATTACGGCAAAAATAATAAATTGGTATGGGCAAAATTAATCGGTAAAGTATATATTAGTCCATTAAAATTTATAAAGTAATTTTTGGCAAAACATGATGCAAAATGAAGTGACAAATACTAAAGGGACAAGGGAGGAAATAATTGATGTGTCCATTTTATACATGTAAAATACCCACATTTAAGCTCCAAATTGCATCTAAATATATTTACATTAATATATTTTTTCATGATTTGACATATTTTTATGTTTCATGGCATTATAGGCTCATTTGGAAGTATTTTGAGCAAAAACGTTACAAATCATTCATGCTTAAAAGTTTCAATATTGATTGGTATTTTGATCGTAACTCTAACATCTGAACTCTGATTGAGGTGATTTAAAATGTGTTGGAAAGATAAGAAATAGAACTACAACTTTCATGTTTTGAGTTTTCCAAAATTCCAACTTTATTATGGTGAAATCGAACTCAAATTATCAATATGAACTGGTGACTTTTTGAAGCTCAATGAAGTAGCTGTCTGTACCACAAAAGCACTCGGTGCCAGGTCAAACTCATCCGACACTGGGTCAATGCATTTTAAATGTTTTTCAGGCTTTATAAAGCACCTAGCATCGGGTCAACCTTGAATTTTAAGTTTTTTTGGATTCAGAAATGTACTCGGAGGCCAGAGAACATGGATAAAAACATATATAGGAGCAACTAGGAGCAATCTATAGAGAGAAAGCAAGGATATTTGGGAAGTATTGAGGCAAGATTATATTTTTATTTATAAACTCTTTCTTCTTATTATTCTTATCATGGTTTGGGATTTTAGTTTTGTGTTGATTTCTAATTCTATGAATAGCTAAATTTCCCAATCGGGGTAGGGATGTAGCATGACTAGGATGGATTGGATATGTTTCTCTAGTTAAGACTCTGTTGATTTGGTCTTCAAGTTATAATTACTTTGTCTTTTTAGTATATTTATCTCTTTTGTTCATTCATGTGGATTTTATGCTTGATCACCATAGAATCTAATTAATTGGTAAGCCTGATGGACCGAGAGGTAAAGAGTGAACCTAGATTTAGAGATGTAAACATAAATAACTAATCTAGGGATAGAATTAGGAATTCATGGTGATATATGTTGTAGTGTTCAATGTCTAATTATTAACCTTAGTTATGTTAGAGTAAATTTAATCTTAATTAAATAAGGACTAATTGACCGAGAGGTAATTAGGACACTTTAGGAACAACGATCACTATAATTATGTAGAGTCTAACTAAGAAATAGAATCTAATTATCTCATAAGGTAAATCCTGATCCCTTGATGCTTTGAGATTTGAATCAAACTCAGACATCATTTTGTTTTCTATTTCTTCTCTTTTTAATTTGAATTCTCAATTTGATTATTATTTGCTTTTGGGATTAAATGTATGGACTATACATTTACTACTTCCCTTGGGTTTGACCTCTAAAATACTCCAAAGACTTTTATTATTGCGATCGACCTTGTATACTTGTAGGAAATCAATCAATAATCAAAAAGCTTTTGATAAAGTTAACCAAATTAGTTAGTAAACTTGATGTCACTATTCCCTTGTTAGTTGTCTTTCTTGTTGTGCTTGGGTAAAGCTTTCAAAGTCACTTCTTCACCTTCGTAACATGTTTGAACAGCAAGGGAAGTGAGAGCAAGAGAGCAAAATCATGAAGACAACAGGAAGGAGCAAGAGACAACGAAACAAGCACAAGTTGTAAAGTAATGATTTTTGAACTTAAGCTTGTGTTCTCTTAAGGTTTAAGCTAGTTTGCATGGAGTATTTTCCTCTTTTCTCTTACTTTAAGGTTTAGTCATGGTAAGCCCTAGAGAAAGAAAGTTGAGCTATGATGAAATAAATCCATGGAAAAGCTTAGAAATGTCCTAAGAAGTAAGTATGTACAAGTTATTTCAAGTTTCATGGAGTAAATCTTTTTCCTCCAATTTCTTGCAATTTTCGGCCTATTTAGGATTTGTGCTGTGAATGGAATTACAACTTTTGGCCTTAAAAATTGATTCTTTGGGTCCAAAGTAAGTTAGAGCAAGTGTGTTGTACAAGAAAATATAAAAGGATAGCTAAATGGAATTTTTAGGTCAAGTATGCACACTGTGAGGTCTTGTAATTAGTAACTAATGGCCTCATTTTATGATATTATAGGATTCCAAGAAGTAGTAAAAGACCAAAGGAAGTGTGCAAGAAGTTTGGAAAGGATTGGAAAGCCATGAGGAAGTTATTATTTCATTTATGTCTAACATTATCTTACTTTGATTTTCATGAAATTATTATGATGCCATATACTTGAATGATTATTTTGTGATGTTTTTGCAATGTTGGCTGGTTTTTTGAAGGGTCTTGTGACCCTAAGATGTCCATTTTACAAGATGTTACCATACCAAAATTTTTATGAAATTTAGTGGCATAAATTGTTCTTATGATTATTAATGATAATTTATTAATTGATAAAGATAATATGTGTGCATTATTGGACATAACTACTGAGATTCCATGAATCTCTTCCTTTCCAAAAGTTAAATTATTGTATGATCAAGTCATGGCAAGGTTGCCCAAGAAAACAAAGGCAAGGAGAAGGAAGTCGATGTTTAAGTTGTTATTGCATGCTTAAAATGGTTGTAGTTTATGAGATTTTATGTAAAATAGTATCGCATATGTTAATGTTGTACTTTCATGCCAATATGTTCCCTTAGGTTGTATGTGATGTATAACAAAGTACGAGACCAGGTTATGACTAGTTGAAGGATGTATGATTATTATTTTGTTAAGTTTGAGGATGTAAATAGTCAATATGACCCTAGTATGGAATTTTGAGCACTATTTAGAATTTTCTATGTTTAATATATAAGTGATTTACATGGTTGAAATCTAGACAAAAAGCGCTTTTCATAAACTCAAAGATCACTCAATTTAGAGTTAAGTACAAATTGTTATGATTTTTCAAAGTAAGGTCAAAATCAAGATTTTCAGGAAAATGACCATTTCTACAGTAGTTTTGGGAAAAATAAATTATATGAATTAGCATAGTAATTTCTCTATTTCTTATTTTTTCCATGTAGATAATCTTTTTAGGTATTTTTGAGCTTGAACCACTCTAATATGATTTTTGTAGTATTAATTATGAATTTTCAAAGTTCATCAGGAAAAATGGAAAATGTCATGTGAATAATACCACGAAAATTGAAAATCCTGTTTTTAACATACTTTGATTCAAGCTTCTAAACTATGATGAAATGACTCTATAATTGCCTAATTCATGGGAAAAAGGGCCCAAGATTGATGTTTTAATAAATGTTGTCCTTTTATGAATGCATTGATAAATGTGCTATTTGGAAAGGGAGATTTGTATAGTGATAAGGAAGAAAAGAAAAAAAACTTGTAAAAAGGCATTTTTATTGAAAAGATAAAGTACAATGACAACATTTGAAATATCATGTGAATATAAAAGGACATAGTATGGATAGTCTTCCTCTGGAATGTCCTTTGCAGATAGTTTTGTCTATGTTCTCTAATGACTTTGTCATGTTGCCAAAGATATGCATTTCATGAGTTTTAAATGAGTCTTTTCCAAATAGAGCTTTTAGCCTCTTTTAAGCATAAAATTTCTTGATAGCATCTGCACTAATAAGTTTCGATAATTCTTGGCCATCTATGTTAGTCAGGATTAATGCACCTCTTAAGAATGCATGTTTGACAACATAAGGACCCTCATAAGTTGGGGACCACTTGCCCCTATTATCTTCTTGATTTGGCAAGACCTTCTTCAAAACTAGATCACCAACTTTGAATTCTCTCGATTGGAGTTTCTATTGAAGGCTCTAGCCATCCTCTTCTAGTATAATTACCCATGACATATAACCATTATTCTTCTTCCTTTGATCATATTCAGTTGTTTAAATCGAGTTTCTATCCACTCATTCTCTTCTAGATCAGTTTTAGCCAATACTCTTAAAGATGAGATTTCCACTTCAATAGGGGTGATAGCTTCCATCCCATATACTAAGGAATAAGGAGTTGCCCTTGTTGAGGTGCGTATAGTGGTATGATAACCATGTAAGGCATATAGAAGCATTTCATGCCAGTCTTTGTAAGTTATAGTCATTTTTCCAATGATCTTCTAAATGTTCTTATTTGCTGCTTCAACTACTCCATTCATTTGTGGCCTATATGGTGTTGAATTGTGATGTTTGATCTTGAACTGTTCACAGAAGTTCTTGACTACTGCTCCATTTAAATTAGGTGCATTATCTATGATGATTCTTTCAGGTAGTCCACAATGACAAATGATATTTGTCTTTAACAATTTGACAAATGCCTTTTAACTAATGCTTGAGAAAGAATTAGCCTCAATCTACTTGGTGAAATAATCAATGGAAACATGGATGAAACTATACCCATTAGAAGCTTTAGGATTGATTGGTCAAATAACATCAATGTCCTACATGGAGAATGACCAAGGGGAAACCATATTATGTAATGGGGATGGAGGAACATTTATCTTGTACAAGTGCATTTGACCTTATGGCATTTTCTAACATCGTTAATGCAATCATTCTCCATGGTTAGCCTAAAACAACCATATTTCTTAGCCATTGTATGGCCATTTGCATGCGTGCCATATATGCCTTCATGAATTTATGTGACAAACTTTTGTGCTTCCTTTGAATCCATGCAATGTAGCAAGGTACCATTATAGCTTTTCTTATATGAAGTACCATTGCTGATAAAGAAGCTTATAGCCAAACAACTAATAGTCTTTTTGTCATTTTCAATGGCTTCCATTGGGTATGTCTTACTTGTTATATAGATCTTAATATCATAGAACCATGGTTGCCTATCATTTTGCTCTTCAACATTTGAACAATATGTTGCATAACTTCTAAAGTCAATTCAGATTGGCTGAACATGGACACCAGAGTCAAGTTGAATCATTCCTACTAATGTGACTAAAGCATCGGCAAAATAATTCTTATCTTGAGTCACATGATGAAAGTTGATGACCTTGAATTGCTTGAACAACTGTGTTAAAAGCTCTTGGTAAGGAATCAATTTTGAATCCTTAGTCCTCCATTCCCCTTCAACTTGATGAATTATAAGAGCTAAATCCTTGAAGAGTTCCAGACTTCCTACTTCGAGGTCAATGGCTGCTTGAAGTCCGCTAACACAAGCCGCCTATTCCTCTATGTTTTTAGTGCAATCAAATTCCCACTTGATAGCTATCGGAAATTATTTCCCTTCTAGAGACACATTCACTGCTCTAACCCTATTTCCAAATGCTTTAATAGCACCATCATAATACATCTCTCATTTACCATCTTCTTTATTTTCTTTTATGTCATATATATCTTCATTAGGGAACTGAAAGTCCAACGGTGCTAATTGTCTAAAGAATTTTTTGCTAAATGGTCAGTAAGCACGCTTCCTTTCATGGACTTTTGAGTCATGAACTTTATATCACACTCAGACAACATTACATGCCATTTAGAGACTTTACCAGCTACATGTGGGTCCTCAAAAATATATTTTAATGGATCCATTCTAAAGATTAATCAGGTGGTGTAGTAAAGCATATATTGCCTTAATCTCCTTGTAATCCATACTAGCCCATAAGAAGTTCATTCAATTATCTAGTAATGTGACTCACAATGATTAAACTTCTTACTCAGATAATAGATTGTCTATTCCTTTCGCCTAGAGTCATCATGTTGTGCTAGTACAACATTGTTAAGTAAAGGATCAAAGGTCGTCCTAGTATAGGAGGAACCAAACTTAGGAGATTTAGTAGAAAATCCTTAATTTTGTCAAATGCTTGTTGACAATTATCATCCCATCTCTGTGTTATTTTTCTTTAGTAGTTTGAAAATTGACTTGCAAGTTGTAGTCAAGTTTGCAATAAATCTGGTAATATAATTTATTCATCCAAGGAAACTTTGAACTTCTTTTCTATCTGAGGAGGTTACATTTCTCGAATTGCTTTTACTTTATCGGGATATACTTCTATCCCTTTTTGGATTATATTGAATCCTAATAATTTTCTGGATAAAGCTTTGAAGACTCATTTATTAGGGTTTAATATGAGTTTATGTTTTCATAGCCCTTAAAGTAATTTTCTAAGGACTGCGACATGACTTTCCCCTTCAGTTGATTTGGCTACCATATCATCAACATATACCTTAATCTCCTTATACAGCATATCATGAAATAGTGCCACCATAGCTCATTGATATGTTTCCCTAACATTCTTCAAACCAAAATGCATCACTTGATAACAATAGGTCCCTCACTATGTAATGAAAGTGGCTTTCTCTTTATTGTCTTCATGCATGGGAATTCAGTTGTCCGCTGAATACCCATCCATGAATGAGTATTGGTGGTTTTGTGCCGTATTGTCAACTAGGACATCAATGAGGGGCAATGGAAAATCATCCTTGAGTTAGCCTTGTTTAGATCTTGATAATCAACACACATTCATATTTTCCCATCTTTCTTTGGGATAAGGATGATGTTTGCTATCCATTAAAGGTCTTAGCAACTTCTAAGAAACCTGTCTCTAATTGCTTCATTACCTTTTCTTAGATTATTAGAGACATTTTTGTCGTTACCCTTCTTAATTTATGCTTCTTTAGCTTAATATTGGGGAACAAAGGAATCCTATAAGTAGCAATCCCTGGATCAAGCCTAGGCATGTCTCTATGAGACCACATAAACACATCCATGTACTCCTTAAAAATTTCAATCATTTGCTCCCTTTCTGGATTATCAACTATTTTAAGCTTCTTTTCGTCTTCTTCAGTTCCCATATTTATTATTTCAATTACTTCTTTGTGTGGGCACATTCTTTTTTCTTCTGAATTGAGGAGTTTTGTATATATTTAAATTAACTCTCCCTCATCGGACTCATACTTTTGCATATCGGAGGTAATACACCAGTCATTGTTTAGGGGCTCAAAAACCTCCACATTGGATAGGAGTTCTAAGGAAGTCAAATTCCTAAAGGACGAAAATGAATCATAAATGAATGAGAGAGAAAAAAAATAGAAAAGGAAAACAACAAAGTTGAATTTTATTCAAATAATCATCATCTTTATTCATATAAGAGTATGCCTAAAATCTAACTCTTAGGGGTATTAGACAAAATGGCAAGATAAAAAGAGGGACAACATAATCAAAATAAGTCACTCTAAGGTAATAATAATATTTGAAGTGTCCTCGTATTTCCAATTTCCCAATACTTCTCCTAATTTATCAATTGAGATCCAAGCATTAGCTTTGCAATACTGGAAGAAACTATTGCAACTGTTGATTGGCTAATAACCTCAATAAAAAAGGGAATGTTTTTTGCAATGTGAGGGATTTCTTGCTCTTCATCTTGTTTCATTTTAGTTAACCTGGCTTGCTCTTTAATTTGTACTTCCATAGAAGGCTCATATCTGAACCCTTGTCACTTAATGGTTGTACAGTATGTTAATGGGGCATTTAATACCTTGAATTGTGCACCTAACCCTTTGCCTTGTTCAAACACATTTTTCTCCATTATCTTGGCTATAATGGAGTTAATGTTCTTAGTACTATACTTGGGCTTTTCCACTTTTAGACTCTGAAATGCTATTCCTTTGTCCTACTTAGCAGCTTCTATGTATGGAAGAGAGCCTGGCTTGCTCACCAAAATCTCGTTTTCCCCTCTTATTATGATGATTCTCCTATCATGGATGAACTTTACCTTTTGATGCAAGGTAGAAGGCACAACCCTAACAGAATATATCAATGGCCTCCCATGTAACATTGTGTAAGATGAGTTTATGTCCATGAGTTAAAAATCCACCATAAACAAGCTTGGTCCAACCCCCAAAGGTAGACGAACAATGCCCAATACCTCCCTGTGGGATCCATCAAATGCTCTAGCCATTATGTCACTACTTTCAATGTCTAAAGCTTCTAGTGATAGATACTCAAATGTGGTGAAATGGCAAAACGCTCAAAGAAGATCCCCCATCAATCAACACCCTGACCACTACAAACCCCTTGTATTTCAAGGTAACATGTAAGGTTTTGGATTGATGGGCAGAAGATTTTACAATCTCTTCCTCTAAGAATGGGATAGTGGATGTAATACTCATGATGTTGGCTACCTTTTCAGGGGTTATGCTAGGCTACACATATGCCTCATTTAAGACTTTTTGCAAAGCTTGATGAGGAGGTTTAAAAAATAAAATCAAAGAAAGGAGTGAGATTCTTACTGGCATCTTTTCCAGTGGATCAATTACACTACACTCACTTTGCTTCATGATTTGCAAGAATTCCTTATCTTTCTTTTCTGTCTCTTTATGGTCAGCCTCTTTCAATCCTTCATTACTCACTTCTTTTCCTCTTTTCATCTTTTTGATATTGGCTCGGAGACAAACCCTTCTACTTTGAGTAACTCCATATGGGATTGATATATTAGCAGCCATATTCTTACTTGCTTTTTCTATAATTTTTTTAATTCAAAGGTCCTTCAATGATTGCATCATATCTCTAAGCAATAGTCTTATTTTTGTCATAATGAAAAATGGTTGGTGAGCTTATGGCAATGATGATCGCCTTGAATTAGTCACTTGAGGTATGCCAGCCTGATGTGGTCACTTATGGTAAAGGAGACAACATTAGCATTTCCCCTTAGAGTGAGATTTTGGACAAGAATTTCAACGTGCCTTTTTTCAACCATGCATATCTCTTCGTCAACTCTTCCTACTAGCACAACCCCTAGTCCCATCATTCTTTTAATCATTTTCTTGAATTGAGGGAAACCTTTAATATCATGGCTCATTATTTTCTCATGGTATGTATAGAACAACAACCCTTAGTGCTGTCTTTCTTGGTCATCAATCTTAGGATTTTGGGGCATATAACTTGATATCTTTAGATGAGCCTTGATATCTATAGGATCCTTGGAGAATTCAATCCCTATTTCAACAGCACTGACACACCTTTCATGGTTAGGGAGCGAATTAATGTTGATAGTGGAGTTTTCACTCCTTTTAAGTTGTCTATGATTGGAGTCAATTAGGTCAAATACATTCCCCTTGAATGTGACATAATCCTCTATTAAGTGTCTTTGAGCACCCATATGGTATTTGCAAGTTGTATTAGGGTTGTACTAAGTAAGATATGGAGGAAAAGGTTGTCTCTAAGATTGTGGACCTAACAATCAAGCCTTTATAAGAGCTGGTGATAGAGTTCAGATTTTGTCATGCCAAAATTAGACCCTAGATGATTATCTCTCTACTGCACATTTCTTGGCCCTCCAAATTGTCCATGTCTACTTGGTGCCATCTTAATTTGGGCTTGCCTTTGATTCTCCCCTCTTATTTGGTGGGGTGCATATTATCTTATAGAAAATGGTTTTATGGATTGGATCTAATTCATACCATCCTCTTTCTTCTTAAGATTTTGATTTCTTTTTGTACTACCTTTAGCTTAGGGAATATCAATCTTTCTATCACCTATCTCATAGTTAATTCTTTCCTTAATTTTAATCAAATTAGAAAATTCTATGACATGCGTTCCTACCATATACTAGTATAAATGTTCTTGCAATGTATGTATGAAATATGAGCAAAGCTCATCCTGTGTTAGAATAAGTGGAACCTGTGATGCAGCCATCCTCCATCTTTGGGCATATTCCTTGAATAATGATTCTGTAGCCTTCTTACTCATTTCCTTTAACTGCTCCCTAGTTGGAGTAGTGTCAATGTTGAATTTGTATTGTTTCATGGTGACAATGAGATCCCTCCATCTACAGTTCTTGGTCATATCCAATTGCATATGCTACTCTAAGGCAGGTCTAGTTAAGCTCTTAAGGAAGAACATTAGAAGAACTTTTCATCTTATGGCCAAATTGACATTTTTGTACAATAAGCCTTTGGGTGATAAATTAGGTTACCGTTACCATTGTAATGTCCGGCCGTTATTCGGGATTGATGACTGTCCCTATAAACCAACACAAGCCCTTTCGGTGTAGTTTGTCCTTACTCACATACCTCCTTCTCAGGAGGCCATCCATCCTAGAATTGCTCCAAGTCAAGCACGCTTAACTGAGGAGTTCTTCAGGGATAGGCTACCGAAAAGGTAGGTGCACCTTGTTGGTATAGGTAGTACCTATCAATTCCTTTAAGCTATCCTTTAAACGTATAGTCCCATACTTATACAGTCTCTGGATCCCTCTCATTCTGGTATGTATTCGATTCATTCATATGCCCCTCGCGCTTAGAAGCCTGCTACGAGCCTCTTCTTGTCTGTGCCTTATCACTTTATCTGACCCATACTTTTCTTGCACCGGCGATCACTCCCCGCCCTTGTCGGCGCCCGGATGTCACATGCCCACCAACTTTCGCTTGGTTCGTCCCCGAACCATACCGTACTGAGAGAGGTTGGGCTCTGATAGCAAAATTGTGTTGAATCAAGAAGTTTTGATGATTCCAAATCAACTCTCAAGAGCTTGGAATAAAGATATCAAAGGTGTTCAAAGGGTTCAAGTGAAGAAATCCTGGAGAAATCTATGCAAAGTTTGTTGTAGAATGTTTAGTTTTGTTTTAATTTGAGTAAAAGACTTTGATTTGATGGAAAGAAGTTTTAAAACCTTGATTCTGTGTTAAATCATGGAATATTTGAAAAACACACACCGACAGACAAAGTTTGAAAGGTTTATATTGAACTGTCATGTTAGAAATTCAAACTTTGGCTTTGGAAATTCAAATTTACAATGGCTGGCTTTGAAGAAAGTATATTACCAGAAGGCAACAACACAAATAGACCACCTGGCTTCAGTGGAGAACACTATGGGTACTGAAAGATGAGGATGCAAATCTATCTCCAGTCAATCGATTTGGACATCTGGTCAGTTATTCAGAAGGGAGAATTTGTTCCAATGGCTCTGGAAGATGATGGAAAATATAGAGAGAAGCCAGAAGCTAAATGGAATGAGGAAGATAAAAGAACAGTCCTACTGAATTTCAAGGCAAAACACTGTCTGGTCAGTGCTTTAAATCTGGACGAATTCTATAGAGTCTCCCAATGCTCCACTGCCAAGGAAATGTGGGACACCCTGCAAATTGCTCATGAAGGAACAACTGGAGTTAGGGAAAACAAATTAAATACATGCATGGGAGAATATGAAAGTTTCAGAATGGCAGAAGGAGAGAGTGTTAAAGAGCAACAGAAAAGATTCACCCTCATTTTGAATCAACTAAAGAGCCTGGGAAAGGAGTACACTCAAATAGAGAAAGTCAGAAAGATCCTCAGAGCTTTCCCTCTGGAATAGCAACCCAAAGTAACAGCAATAGAGGAAGCCAGAGGAGAATCAATGGCCTCTGTTACAGCTCTCTTTGGCAGCCTTGAGGAGTATGAAGAAAAACTCAAAGCTCTCAAGGAAGCTGGACAAGATAGAAAGAAGAAAGGCCTTGCTCTCAAAGGTACTGAAGAAAAAGATGAAGAATTTGACGATAGAGAGGAGCTAGATGAAGAAACTCTGGCAATGATGGTCAGAAAACTCAGAAGATTCTACAGCAAGAAGAGAAACAAGAAAATATTCAAGAAAGGAGCTGTTGGAGATAGCAAGAGGGAACCAAAAGAGCCTGTGACTTGCTATGAGTGCAAAAAGCAAGGACATATTAAATGGGATTGTCCATAGTTCCTGAAGAAGCAAGAGAAAGAAAAGAAAGCTGTAGACAAAGGCAAGAAGAAGCTAGCTTACATCTCATCAATATGGGGCAACAAATTAGATGAAGAAGAAGATGATGATGATGAAATTGCCAACATCTGTCTCATGGCACTTGCATCTGAAGAAGCTGAAATCCCATGCAGCAGTAATCAAGAAGATGAGGTATATGAATCTGAACCTTCCTATTCTAAATTACTGGATGCATTTCATAAGCTGCATGATGAGTTTGTTAAGGTTGCTAAAGAACTGATGCAAGCTAAGAAAAATATTAACAAACTAGAATCTCAACACAATATTTCTAAAACTGTTTCTCTACCTATTGCTGAATCTGTCTGCTATAAAACATGCATTGAACTAAAGCAAACCAATGAATATCTAGTAAAAAGCATGTCTAGACTTACTAGAGGTAAAGATATGTTGTTTGCTTTAATGGGAAGCCAAAGAATATTACAAGGAAAAGCTGGACTTGGCTATGATCCATGTGCTGTTAAAGAAAAGATTAGAAAGAAAAATCAGAATGTATACATGAGACATTTTGTGCATGCTGATGGAAATAGAAAGAAAGATCACATGTCACATCACATCGAATCATATAATCAACCAAGGCATGCAAAACAAAAATATTATTTGCATTGTTTTCTTCCTACCTCTCAATCTATCAGTCCCTTTACCACCTGTCACTTCTGTAACAAAAAGGGGCATATTTCTAGCTCTTGTGCTTTAAAGAAAAATGGACTTGACAGAACTGTTAAATGGGTTCCCAAAGGTACATCTATATCTAGGGAAAAGATTACTGACAGAAACGGACCCAAGCAGATTTGGGTACCTAAGAAGAAAACTTGAATTTTGTTTTGCAGGTCTGTCTCAAAGCTAGAAAGAACAATAGATGGTATATGGACAGTGCCTACTCAAGCCACATGACAGGTGACAAGGAGAAGTTCATCACCCTTAGAGACAAGAAAGGAGAAAAAGTAACCTTTGGAGGTGATCAATATGGCATAATAGTTGGCATTGGCATTGTGGGCAAGAATCCTGAAACATCCATTGAAGAGGTGCTGTTTGTGATAGGCCTCAACCACAATCTGCTGAGTGTGAGCCAAATATCTGACAAAGGAAATTAGGTGCTGTTTGACTCAAATTTTTGCCTAGTCATCAGAAAAAGTGATCACAAAGTAATCCTCAAAGCTTAAAGGGATGGTAACTGCTATACTATTGATCTTGATGAACTTACTCCCTTAGATTCTGTTTGTTTGATTAGTCAAGATAATAATAGTTGGTTGTGGCACAGAAGATTAGCTCATGTTAACATGAATCAGCTTTCAAAATTGGTTAAAAACGAGTTAGTCACTGGTCTGCCAAAAATTGCTTTTGAAAAAGACAGAATTTGATGCATGCCTAAGAGGAAAACAAACAAAATCCTCCTTGAAACCCAAAAACGTAGTCACCACAACTAAGTTAGTTAGGCTGGCTTCCCAAGAGAAGGGGTGAATTGGGAAGTTTAAACTTTCCTGCAAAATGTCAAAGAGGTGAAGAATGCAATATATGGAGGCAAAAACAGAGTATAAATAAATAAAAGTAAAAATAGCAGAAAAGATAAGAAGACTCAGAAATTTATCCTGGTTCAGTCTCTCCACTTGACCTACGTCCAGTCCCTAAGTCAGAACTTGAGATTTTCCACTATTCAGCAAGAATTCAACGGGCTTCTTGCAAGTGCCACAGTACAGCATCAGTGCTCTATTTTCTAGAGCTCACTCAATCTTGATTTTAAATGAACTTAAACATTGTTTCAGATGAATTTCTTTAGTTTTCATAAGTTTCATTTTGTCTGAAGTTCGAATTTTGAAAACTCATAGTTCGTCTGTTGCTCAACTGCTTCTTTCAGACACTCATGAAAATTTGAATTTTGAGCAACCAAAATTCATCTGTCAGAAAGGCATCTCTTCAGACTTACTCAGTTTTAGCTCGAAATTCAAATTTCCAAAGCCAAAGTTAGAATTTCCAATATGACAGTTCAATGTAAACTTTTCAAACTTCGTCTGTTGGTGGGTATTTTTCAAATATTTCATAAAATTAAGTTTTTAAAACATTTTTTCTTCAAATCAAAGTCTTTTACCCATATTTAAACATAATTAAACATCCTACAACGAATCTTGCACAGATTTCTCCATAATTTCCTCACTTGAGTCTTTTGGTCATCTTTGATATCTTCATTCCAGGCTCTTGAGAGTTGATTTGGAATCATCAAATCTTCTTGATTCAACAAACTAGACCACTAAAACTACTACATATGGATTTAATTGGTCCATCTAGGGTAAAAAGCATTGCTGGAAATCTATATGTGCTTATCATTGTAGATGATTATTCTAGATTTACATGGACATTGTTTCTTTCCTATAAAAGTGATACCTTTGATGCATTTGTAACCTTAGCCAAGAAAGTGCAAAATGAGAAAGGTATTTCCATTGTGTCTATCAGGTCAGATCATGGAGGAGAATTTGAGAACTCATATTTTCTGGAGTATTGCAATGAACATGGAATTGACCATAACTTCTCAGCCCCAAGAACTCCACAATAGAATGGATAGTAGAAAGGAAGAACAGAACAATTGGAGAGATGGCTAGAGCTATGTTGAATGAAAAGGAACTCTCCCAAGTATTTTGGGCTGATGTAGTGAATGCAGCTAGCTACATCATAAACAAAGCCTATATCAGACCAATCCTTGGGAAAATTCCTTATGAGTTGTATAAGGGAAGAAAGCCAAATCTGTCACATCTCCATGTGTTCGGCTACAAATGCTTCATTCACAATAATGGAAAGGAGAATCTGGGTAAGTTTGATGCCAAATCCGATGAAGGTATATTTCTGGGCTATTCTAGTAGAAGTAAAGCATATAGAGTTTTCAATAGAAAGTCTAATTTGGTAGAAGAATCTGTGCATGTAGTATTTATTGAACATGAAACTGCTTCTAAACATGTTACTGATGAGAATGATCTTGTTTCAAACTTTAAAAAGTTAGATATTTCTGATGAAGGTAAAATTGAGTCTCCAAAAATATCTGAATCTATTAACATAGAAGAAGATATTCAGGAGAGGAATTTTGAAGATGAAAATATTGAAGAAATGTCTCAAGAACTCCCTAGAGCTTGGAGATATCAAAGGAATCATCCTGTTGATCAAGTAATAGGGAATGTTCAAGAGAGAGTTAGAACTAGAAAATAGTTAAAGGATCAAATGATTAATTGTGCTTTCATCTCACAAATTGAACCTAAATGTACTGAAGAAGCCTTAACTAATGAGTACTGGATTCTAGCCATGCAGGATGAATTAAATCAATTTGAAAGAAATCAAGTTTGGGATTTAACTTGATGAATCAGGATCAATCATCAGAAATAAAGCTAGATTGGTTGCTAAAGGTTATAATCAACAAGAAGGCATTGATTTTGAGGAAACCTTTGCTCTAGTAGCTAGATTAGAAGCAATTAGAATTCTACTAGCATATGCATGCATGAAAAATATTTTGTTATATCAAATGGATGTAAAAAGTGCTTTTCTAAATGGATATATCATGGAAGAGGTTTATGTAGATCAACCTCCAGGCTTAGAGGATTCTACAAAACCAAACCATGTTTATAAACTGAAAAAAGCCCTTTTACGGTTTGAAGCAAGCCCCTAGCATGGTATGAAAGATTGAGTAATTTTCTAACTGAAAAGGGGTTCAACAAAGGAAAAGTACATACAACTTTATTTACTAAGAAAGAAAATAAAGATTTATTTATTGTTCAAATCTATGTTGATGATATCATATTTGGTGCTACTAATGAATCTCTTTGCAAGAATTTTTCTAAGTTAATGCAGGGGGAGTTCGAAATGTCTATGATGGATGAACTCAACTTCTTCCTTGGATTGCAAATCAGACAGTGTGATGATGGTATCTTCGTCAACAAATCCAAGTATCTGAAGGAATTGCTAAAGAAGTTTGGAATGGAAAATGTCAAACCAATGGGGACACCTATGGCTATTGCAACCAAGCTGGATATAGATGAAAAAGGGAAAATGTTTGACATAGCTCAGTACAGAAGAATGATTGGATCCCTACTGTACCTAACTGCCAGCAGACCTGACATTATGTTTAGTGTCTGTATGTGTGCAAGATTCCAATCATGTCCCAAGGAGACCCATGCAACTGCTGTGAAACGTATCTTCAGATATCTAATTGGAACTTCACAGATGGGTCTTTGGTATCCTAAGGGAAATGGAGAAGATCTCAAAGGGTACACTGATGCTGACTTTGCAGGATCCAAAACTGACAGAAAAAGCACAAGTGGAACATGTCAATTTCTTGGAGGATCCTTGGTTTCATGGTTTAGCAAGAAGCAAAACAGTGTGGCCTTATCCACAGCAGAGGCTGAGTATATTACAGCTGGAAGCTGTTGTCCCCAAATCATCTGGATGAAACAGCAGCTTGAAGATCTTGAGGTTGAAATGAAGGAAATACCAATCATGTGTGATAATCATAGTGCCATTAATATCACAAAGAATCCTGTCATGTATTCAAGGACAAAACATATTGAAGTAAGGCACCACTTCATAAGGGATCATGTGTTGAAAGGAGAAATCAGACTAGAGTACCTCCCAACTGAAGATCAAGTAGCTGATATATTGACAAAGCCTCTATTAGGAGATAGACATTGCAAAATAAGAAGAGAATTGGGTATGTTGAATCCCAATGAGCTATAAGTAAATCCGTGTGTAATTCTGGTTTTAGATTTTTCAACACTAAATTAGTTCTAACTTTAGCATCAGAGTGTGTTTAAATTAAGTTGTAGGTGGTCCTCATGAGATTCAATGCTGATAAATCTAAAAAAGGGAGCACACCAGAATGGAACAATCAAAAAGTGAAGAAACTGGCACAAATTCTGAGTTTCTGGATCCATTCTGTAAGTTTTTAAATTTGAAATTCGTATATTGATTGTGTGTTAGATGAACTTCAGTGAAAAATTGAGTTTATGAGGAAGTCAACATGGTCAACATTCGAATTTGGATACCCAAAAGACGAACTTTAGCCTGTTATAGGTTGGAACAGTTCTCAGTAATGCCTCGAAATTCGCCTGTTGGACCTTCAAAATTCGAATTTTCAAGAACAAAAATTTCAAAGTTTTGTTTTTCCAACATGTGATTATATTGATGTTTATCTCTTGACATATGAATGTTGGAAAACTTTTACAAAGTGTAGAAATTCGAATTTCTGATTTGAAAATTTGTCTGTTGAAACATGCTTCTTAATGTTGAATCTTTGAAAGATGAAGTTTTGCATGCTTAATTCATCTATTGTTTGGTGATTTGATTGCTGTTTGATGTTTACTCTTCGAAATTCGAACTTTGTTGGAACAAAGTTCGTCTATTCATCTTGAGTTGCTTGAACCAAGCCTCTGTCAAATGAACTTTTAGAAGAAAATTCGTTTGTCAGTAAGCTTTGCTGAATGGTTTAACTTTTTAACTACTCGAGGTTCAAATTTTGACCCTTCAAAATTCGTCTGTCAGGCAGTTATATACGTTAAAATCGACGGTTTTCAACTGAATAGACGCAACCCTACTCTTTTCCTCTCTAAGTCTGTTCAAATCCTCTCTTTAATGCTCTTAAATTCTGATTGGAAATCTTCAACTCCCACCATTTAAACTGATTTTCGCTCCCTATAAACCCATTCTCTGCATCATTCTGAATCATTCATCCTCAAAAATGGCAAGAGTAAAAAATCCTGAAGCTGACAAAGGAGAAGCTCATCCAAAACGTTCGGTCAAATCATAATATGCTACCAAGGAAGGAGAAAAAATGAAGAAAAAGGCTGAATCCAGCAAGGGAACTCCTTCCAAATGCCAGAAAGCTACACCAAAGGGAGAATCAAAGAAAGCTGGACCCTTTTCCGCTAAGAAAGCAGAACCTTCAGTTCCTGTTCCTGTTGCTGTTGAGAATGTTGCTTCCACTTCATCCTCAAGTACTAAATCTGGAGAATATGAGCTTACTACATTGCCATTATGGAGCACTCCACAGATTCAAGAAGAATATTCGACCAAGTTTGCAAACAGAAAGGTAATCAAGCCACATTGTGTGAACTTGGAGGATTTCTTGGTCTCTAATAGTTTTGATGCTGGTATATGGACGCTAAGATATAAAAATTTGTTAGAGATATTAGAGAGGTATGATGATGAAGTGATAAAAGCTTGGTATGCCTCCTTGAAGTACAACAGCAAAAACAAGAAGTGGGAGGTCAACTTGAGATCAAGAACCATCTGGCTCTCAGATGAGACTTTTAATGAAGTGTTGGAAATCCCAGGGCAAGATGGCCTCAAGATTGACATCATTGCCTCTGGATACATGAATGAGGCAGATACTGCTGATGAAGAAGGTGGCCCCTTTCTGAACTACAAGGAGAGCACAATTCTAAGGACATTGTTCAGAAGAAAGGAAAACTGGCCAACCATAAACTTGTTGAAGCCCACAGACCTCAATGCCCAAGTGAGGATCCTACACTATATAGTGTCTAGGATCATATTCAATAAAGGAGGCAACTTCAATCTGATAACAAGGGCAGAGGCACATGTAATGACAGCAATCATGCGTGGGAAGCTGATCAACATGGGACATATCATACTTCAACACATGATCAAGGCAAGAGATTAGAGAAAGGACTCCACACTCCCCTATGCAGCTATCATTTCTAAAATTCTGCAATATGCCAGAATTCAACATCTGGAGAAGGGGAAAGGGAAACCCATTGAGATCCTCAAGGAGGAAGAACTTCAGAGAATGGGGATTGAAAGAAGTGAAGGTAGATGGATTGGGAAGGGAGCGGGAAAATCTGAAGATCTTTTCTTTGTTGAAAGAGCCTCCCAACAGCAAGAAGGCACTTCTGAGGCTCCTGCCAGACCTACTCTACAGCCTTCTCTGCCTGTGCTATCTCCATCCAAGCATACTCATATTCCATCCACTCCCTCATCTCTTGCCAAGCCAACCAAAATCACTGAGTTGTATGACAACCTGTCTATACACATTCTTAGCATCAGGGATGAGCAAAATGCCAAATTTGTTCATTTGCAAGATCAGATTCATCAGTTAGCAAAGAACATGAAAGTGGTTGCTGATGCCTATGAAGAAATTCGGAGTGCAATTCCTGCCACATCAGCTCCACCTCAGCCAGGGTTCTCTGTGCTTGTTCAATCTCCAACCCCTGAGCCTCTAAGCCCCTTCGAGATAGCTTCCTCTGAGCATGATGATGTAGATGGTACTGAGCCCACTAGTGCAATGAGGACACCTAGTCCTGGTCCACCCTTGGACTATGGTTTGGAAGAAGACGGACCTCAAGAAATAGGCCCTCATTAGCCCATTCCAGAAGATGCTCAGGATTCAATTCTTTCCACTCAAGAATCTGAGCAAGTTGAAAGACTAGTGGCAGCCATTTCTACTTCATCAATGTCGGAGGCTGCCAGCAATGAAGAGAGAAGCATTGTGCCTGTTGTTGATTTTGAAGCTATTGCTCGCAATGCTCTCTTACAAGGTCAGAGAAGAAGGCTTGAGGAAATGTTTCGTTCTGATGAACCAGCTCCTCCTTCTCTTACTGCTTATGGACTTTCAGAGGAACAGAGAGCTCAATTGGCTCTTTCTAGGTAGGAAATGGAAGAATTGCTTGAGGTCTCTGATGATGATGAAGAACCAAGTTCTGAGCCTTTTGAGCCTCCTGCACCAGTTGAACTAGAAATCCCGTTTGCTCCTGTGCCTCTTAGAGCTATTCCAATCTCTTAGATCCCTCCTCTGATTGATTTTGTTGGGCTTCCTGATGATGCCGAAAAGGGGGAGAAGAGTAAGCAAACTAGAAAGCTTGCTGCTGAGCCATCTGGGAAGACTTACAGCAAGAAGACCAAGCCAAAGAAGAAGTGATTGAAGGATTGATTAGAACTTAGGCTTGAGTCCTCTTGATGTATTGTATTGAGTTTCTGTTGTTTGTTTTGTTTGATTATTTGTACTATGTATTTGATTTGGTTATTTTAGAAGAACTTTGCTTAAATTTTGTCTCTGTAAAGCAACATGTGTTTAAATGAAAGAATTTCTCATTTGCAATGATTTGTTCTTTGAATCTCTTCACATGATTTACCATATATGATATCTTTTGAAAATATAATGTATATATTGAGGGGGAGCTTGTTAAAGCAAACCCAAGTACTAATCCAGTTTGTAAGTTGTTTTGTCATCATCAAAAAGAGGGAGAATGTTGAATCAAGAATTTTTGATGATTCCAAATCAACTCTCAAGAGCTTGGAATAAAGATATCAAAGGTGTTCAAAGAGTTCAAGTGAAGAAATCCTGGAGAAATCTGTGCAAAGTTTGTTGTAGAATGTTTAGTTTTGTTTTAATTTGAGTAAAAGACTTTGATTTGGTGGAAAGAAGTTTTAAAACCTTGATTCTATGTTAAATCATGGAATATTTGAAAAACACACATCGACAGACGAAGTTTGAAAGGTTTATATTGAACTGTCATGTTGGTAATTCAAACTTTGGCTTTGGAAAATTCGAATTTCGAGTTAAAACTGAATAAGTCTGAAGAGATGCTTCTCTGACGGACGAATTTTGATTTTCCAAAATTCGAATTTTCATAAGTATCTGAAAGAAGCTTTAAGCAACAGACGAACTTTGGGTTTTGAAAATTCAAATTTCAGACAAAATGCAACTTATGAAAACTAAAGAAATTCATCTGAAACAATGTCAAAGTTCATCTGAAATCAAGATTATATTGAGTTTCAAAATTGCTCACTGACAGACGAACTTTGAACATGAAAATTCAAATTTCAGAGGCTAAGGTTATGAGTCCGTTACAATGATATATTGAGATACGGATGATAGTGTTTATAAATTCGAATGTTAAAGTAAGTCTGAAAAGAGGTCTCTCTGACAGACAAACTTCACTCTTTGAAAATTTGAATTTCGAAGTAAATGAACTACTGTGCGTTTTGAGCTTGCTACGGATAGATGAATTTTGGGGTTCCAAAATTTGAATTTTAAAGGTACTGTAGCAAATTAAAAACACTATTCACACTTTACAGAAAAACTTTCTACTTGAAAATTCGTATGTCACAACATGGAAACATTTTCTAAATTTCAAAATTCGAATTTCACCTCATGACAAAACGAACTTCGGTCTTTCAACATTGAAGCTGTTAACCTTCGGTTTCTGTGAAATTCATCTGTTGACCAACTGAAATTCGAATTTCAGTATATCAGAAGCATTAAATGCGGTTGGTTAATGGATAGTTTTTCAGAGTAACGGTTGGATAACTTCTCCAATTGATAGATTTTGTCTCTAACGGATATTTGAGACCTAAATCTATAAATATAACAACATTTGAAGTTGTGGGTAACGAATTAAACTTTGTATATACTGAAACTCTGCCAAATCTTCTACTCAAAGACTTTTACCCTCTCACTTCAATACTTGTACTTCAACCTTCATATTTACTCTGATTAAGAGAGTTTAATCTTTGTAAACAGTCTAATCTTCATCTGGAAGATAGATTTTCTTGTGAGGGGATATTACAACGGATTAGGAAGCACTTTGTGAAAGTGCAGAAATGGATTAAGAGAAGCTCTAGAAAATAGAGCATAAACGTTGTACTGTGGCATTTGCAAGAAGCCCACTGAATTCTTGTAGAATAGTGGAAAATCTCAAGTGGTGACTTGGGGACTGGACATAGGTCAAGTGGAGAGACCGAACTAGGATTAAATTTCTGAGTCTTCTTCTCTTTTCTGCTACTTTCACTATTATTCATTTATACTCTGTTTTACCATCATATATTGCATTCTTCACCTCTTTGATATTTTACGGAAAATTTTTAATCTTCCCAATTCACCTCCCTCTTGGGAAGCTAGCCTAACTAACAAACTGTAACACCCTACCTCCTGCATTCCTCCAGACTTAGCCAAAAACGTCAAACTTTAACCAAACACAACCCCAATACCTTAAAGCAACACTCCAAAACTTCAAAATAGCGGAAACGACTCGCAAAACACCAATAATAGGGTTGGGGGTGGCGGCTCCGGCCTCCCCTGTTTCTCCATTGCTTCTGGATTCACTGGCGCCGCGGCCTGGACTATGGAGCCGCGGTGCCCTATGCTAATATGTCATATCAGCAACTTTCATACTCCAGGGTGAACTTCCGACTTGCATAACTTTATGCTCTGACCTCTGATTGACTTGATTCTAACTCCTACAAATCAATCTAGTCTCAATCTAGCCAGAGACACTACTTACGCCTCAATCCAACTCTGTATGGAGATTCTGGACCCTTGACACCGTTTTGGCCACTTATTGGCCAAAACTCACCACTAACCACATCCAATTGCCACCAAAGGCAAATGGACACTCAAAGACCATTCATACAGGTCCAAATCTCCCAAAACCAACTTGTCCAAAGAGATTTCACCTCAAAGGAACCACTCCTCCGAGATTTGACCCCTCGGAACCCAACTTGACAAAACGGGCTACAAGCCCTAAAACATAGTAACAAGGCCCAAAACCACTCGAGCTCACCAACACTAACATACAGACTTCTCAACATCTAAAACCATGCAACCATACATACAACATACATAAAATATGTACATCCATCCATAATAATCTTTTATCAATTCCTTTAAGCTATCCATTACAAACATACTATCCTATTTGGCACAAGATACATTTTCCAAACTACGCATACTACATAAACTATTCTCACAAACGCAGCTACTCCAGCGTCTTCTCCAGACTAGTGCCAGAACCGTCACCTGAAAGGTTAGTCATGGGAGAGGGGTGTGAGACAATGTCTCAGTAACTGGGGACAAACACATTCACATATATATATTCCATACAACTCATGAATGCAATGTGCAATGAATGGTATGTATGTCTCCCTCGCACACAGTTAGAACCACGAGCTATCATCATGACAGGACATTTCGTATAGGTAACTCCCTTCCAATAGTCAGTGAAGACTGATTCCGGGACATCACCAAGCTTACCTCCCATTAGTGGACCTGACCAAAGGTAACACTAATGTTCGGACCGTGGCTCTCCTTCCCCTGACCACCTCGAATTGGTGGTGATTTAGGGAAGGTGTAGTCCTCTGCTGCCTGACTCCCTTGGCTATAGGGGAGGATTTAGCGACAGGGATCCCAACCTTATCCTCTCTAATCATATATCATATCATATCATATCATGTCATATCATCATCACCATCCAAACCACCATATATCACAATCTCATAATGTCATGTGGTGATGCTCATGTATCATCATATACTCATCATCATCATCATATCACAATGTCATGCATGCATCATATCATGTCATGTTAGTATCGTCATCATAATCATCATAGTCATCATAATTATCAACTAGCTGTGTTCATACCACGATATATATAGAAAACCATACACACAACACATCAATATCGTGGTATGAAAGAAACATGCATTTATATACATAAATATACATACCAATACACAATACAATACAAATAAACAAACACCCGGTTACCTCAACTGTTGTTATCACACGAACATGAGTTCCACAAGCTTCCTTGAACTATTCAATACACATGAAGCCCTCTCAACAGCCAACAACCTTCACAACACCATAATTCTTCCATTAACACAATGTACCAATAAACCAAACATCACAATTTAACCACATTAACCTAACCCAAGGTTCCAACACCCTTTTCATTCATCAATAAGCTCTTAGGGATCACTCAAACACTACACAACCTCCTACACTTCGGATTCCCAAGAGCCCTAACCAAGAAAAACCTAGGGTTAAGCTCTAAACACATATAATCCCTTCAAAACTCACATCCAAACAATAGTGATACCAAAACACACTTCCTTAACCCTATTTCATCTATTTCAATTGGTGGATTTCATCTCAAACCGGAAATCCAACCTCAGTACTGAAAATCCCAAACTCTTACCGAAGAAAATGGAGATGGAGGAGTATGGAACACTTACCAACTTGAATCCAAGCTTCCAAGGTCCGAAAATCTCTCCCAATGGCCGGAAATAGTGAACCCTAGCTCAACTCCTCACGGTCTCCCTCAGTTTCCTCCATTTCTTTCTTTCCTAATCATCCGAAATGATCCGGATTTAAATAAATTTCCCGATCCTCGCCACGGCCTCAGCATACCTCACCGCGGCTCCACCAAGTTCATCCGGAGCAACGCCACTGGAATAGTTCTCTCCGTGGCGTAAAGCTCTTCCAGACTCCACTTGAGCCTTCCTCAATCCTGTTTCCTCCGATTCTGAACACAATGCCAAGAAAAATAACATGATGGGTGTTACACTCTCCCCTCCTTATAAAAATTTCGTCCTCGAAATTTCAACTCTTACCTCAAGCAAAGATCTTTGGATACTTCCTTCGCACGGATTCTTCAGTCTCCCACATGACATCATTGGATGTCAAGCCGCTCCATAGGACCTTAATCAACTTTATGGTTTTATTTCTCAACTGCTTCTCTTTAACATCAAGAATTTGCAACGGTGCGACCTCAAAAGTCAGATCCTCTCATACTTGAACTGCTTCATCATCAATTATATGAAACAGATCTTGATGGTACTTCTTGAGTTGAGACACGTGGAAAACATCATGCAATCCAGTAAGATTAGGCAGTAGTACCACTCGATACGCTACTGGCCCAATTCGTTCCAGGATTTGGTATGGACCCATATACCTCAGAGTGAGCTTCTTGGCTCGAATCTATCTTCTAACACCAATAGTAGGAGTGACCTTAAAAAACATATGGTCTCCCACGTCAAAAACTCCAAAGGTCTCCTCCTCCTGTTTGCATAACTCTTTTGCCAACTCTGAGCAGTAAGAAGCTTCTACCGAATACTCTCTATTTGCCTAGAGGTTTGATCCATAATATTTGGGACCAAAAGACTCCTTTCACCTAGTTCAACCCAACACAACGGTGACCTGCACTTTCTGCCATACAACGCTTCATACAGAGCCATTTGCAAACTCGAGTGGAAACTGTTGTTATAGGCAAATTCAACC
This sequence comes from Adenanthera pavonina, assembly GCA_026686845.1. Classification (NCBI taxonomy): domain Eukaryota; kingdom Viridiplantae; phylum Streptophyta; class Magnoliopsida; order Fabales; family Fabaceae; genus Adenanthera; species Adenanthera pavonina. The sequence goes on from JAIVEN010000008.1 coordinate 27,948,663, forward strand.
AATGGCAGAAATTGATCCTAATTGCCCTTTTTTTCCAGAACACATGCCCGCAACATGTCCTCCAGAGTCTGCATAGTCTTTTCAGTCTGCCCATCGGATAGAGGGTGATAAGTAGTACTGAAACTCAACTTTGTACCCATGGCCTTCTGAAGAGATTTCCAAAATCTGGATGTAAACCTAGGATCTCTGTCCGACACAATATTTATCGTCACATAAGACCCTTATGTCAATGTTTGGTACTTTAAACTTCTTGCGTATAGTGACTGAGGGAATCAGGCAAAGTTCTTTCAAGTCTAAAGGTGCCTATGCATCTATTCCCTGTATGGCCTTCAGCTAGTCCTTCATCTCTCCTAACTCTTTCTTCTATTCATCATTTTTAGTTGCTATTGAAGAAATTTGGAAGACATATGTATGGTCTTCACTAAGGAATTCCATTCTAAATATTCCTTGATCTTGGGGATCTCTCATCTTATTCTGAGTTGAAGCCACCTTTGGAATTGATTGAGCTTCCTTCTTAGTATCCTTTGATGAACTTGTCTTTTTTGTTTAAGTAATATCATCACTACTTTTTGCTTTCCAATCAATGGCAAAAAATTTTATCATTTCACTCATATCTACTATTTAAGCCTCCATAGCAATTATTCAATCATTTAAGGCTGTAGATTCATTCTCATTAGCTGAACCCATCTAGCAGTTTTGGAAATGCGTATTATAGGAATGCATAGGGGGTGCCTGGTAAAATTGCTTCTGCTTTGTAGGCGCAATGTTGTTTTACCTATTCAAAATAATAAATTGTTAGATTTTATTTATTTATTATTTTTCTTTACTTAATGAATTGTCTAGCATCATGTTGGCATAAGGGTCTTTAGGCACAAACACCCTGTATACCTTATGAGAACCTTATTGTTCTACTAGAAGACATAGAGCTGACAATAGAAATGGAGGGACATTGGATCCCATCCTTGTTTAAAGTCTTAATAGCATGAAAAAATGTAAAAGTTTCTTTTATAAATATAAATTGTAAATCTCTATTATTTGAATGACATTACAATATCAAAACTCTGCTATGCACTCAAGTTCTTTAACAACATGCTAGCATAAATGGAAAAATTTGGTGATCTTTATTTGAGTACACAAAGATAGAGCCATGGCTTCAACATGCCTAAATGCATCAACAAATTTTTGAATTGTGGAGTTGGCCAGCATGATCAACTTTCTACATCACTCCATCAATTGTTTAGCATCCTCTATTCATTCCAAGTAAAATGACATCCAACCTTCTATGGCTTTGTTTGTTGGTTGAGTCTCTTGATAAAGTTTTGGGTGGTGTCAACAATACTCCCTCGTACTAAAGTGAACTCATCTATCTTCTTCTCTAATTGTTGGCTTGTGGATCTCTTACTGTGATTCTTCTCGTGGCCTACTTTCTCGAAGTTCTTTCCTAAGTGCATCATTTTCTTTGACCAACTTGACTAGTCTGGCTCTGGTATTTTTCATTTTTTGCATCATTGTCTTGCATCTCTCTTGTCAATCTTGTATTTTCCCTTTTTAGTTTTTTGATCTCAGAATCTTCTTCAGGATTGTTTCTTCTTTTCTTCTCTTCTAACCTCTCTTGTGACTCAATGCATTCCTTTTGCAATCGTCCTTCTAATTTTTGGAATTTGCATCTACTAGCTCTTGCAATTTATTCTCTCTTTTCTTTCAAGCACTTTGTTAAGTGTTCATTAATTTCCCGCATATTATTCCCTAATGGTGGATTTCAATTAGCATAAGCAGGATTTAACCCATTTATCATACCTTTCAACCATATTGTATATTCTGCAGTTGGATTCACCATTCGTAGCCTGAATTCAACTTTGCATTTGTATACAACCCTTCACCATTCTTCTCTAATTTTTTGGCTTAAGGGTTTCATTTCATACTGTCCATATCGAAAGTATGTCTGTTATACTTCTTCCTTCAATGGCACATGTTGCTCGAATGCTTGTTGTCTCAATGTAAATGAGGGATTATAATTAACACATCCCCTAGGTTCCTTAAGAGGTATGTTTGGGAAGTCACTTTAATAGTACATAACTCTTTCATCCTACCAATAATCTAATTTCCATAGGATAAAATCTCCTTTTAGCTCAATAAAAATCTTCATCCAATTATCATGAGTTAGTTCATTAATTAATGGTCAACTCTTAAATGAATTTAATGGATTTCTTGACAATCCATTCCTTCTTCGGAAGTGATAGCCTTTACCAAAAAGGTGACCTAACATCCATAGGTCTAACGTTGCTAGGCAGCACAGGATTTTACTGTACCCTTTCATATGACAGTGAGTCAAAGTCAAATATGTTTCTGCTAATATTGCAGATGGTGGATTTACCTAATGATTCTCCATGGCCTGAAATACACTAATGGCACCTAAACCAATTATGCCCAGTATCGATGCAAAGAGAATTACGCTATAAATAGCCAGTGTGAAGACACTATAGAAAGTAACCCAACTTTTGTTTTCTGCCAACTTCTTCAAATGATTTTTTGAGTAAGTTCTTGAAATTCCTTTAGTTTGTCCTAGGCAAGACATTCATACCTCTTTTGGGCATACGCCTAGAATTTTTGCTATGACTTCTTAAGTTGGTAATTGCCTAGGATAGAGATATACTACAATATTTTCAATCATGAGCATTCTAAGGATAACACTATACTCCTTTAGGGTTGGCATAATTTGAAGATCCGGTTGTGTAAAGTGTAATATCTTGATTTTTAATGAATATTAAAAATGAATAAGGCAGAAACAGAAGGTATCTTAAATTGCATGTGGAATTACAAAAAACAAAGAGACACAGAAAAAGATGAAAAAAGGTAAAAAGGTCATTTTTCTAGGTTAGACCGGAAAATGAGACAATTGTAATTTTTCCCCAAGAAATAAAAATCCTATGCATTTTAGTCTTTAAAAGAAAGAATTTAGTGCAATTTAGTCCTTGGGAGAAATTACAAGAAAAGACCTGAAAGTTTCAAAAATAATAAATTGCTTCAAGCCAAGAGTATTTTTACAAATATGAAAAGTTATAGTCAAAATTAAACTCTTGCTGAGCTAAGCCCAATGGAGTACTATTTAAAAGCTAGTTAGATCAATATGATTTTTTAATTAGAGTTGAAGTTCAAAGTTAAAATTTAATTGGATAAAAATTATTTTAAACTATAGAAAAAGCAGTACAGTGTCAAGGATAGTGAATTGAGCCTACCTAAATATATTTTGGGATAAGTACATGATTTTAGTCCAAAGGTAATTTTTAGATAATCCTATACTAAGTTAATGACAATTATGACAAAAATAATTAATCGATAAATATTATTTTGATTCATTAAAATTTATGAAGCAATTTTTGGGCAAAAATCCTTGTATATAGTGTGAATTGTAGCAACTTGGACGTGAATGGAATTAATCAAATTGCTTTATTAAAGTAAAAGGCAAATTAACTAAGTTTGGTTAGTTAAACTCAAGATCGCTATTCATCCCTTTTATATCTCTCCTCAAGTGCTTTGGTTAATTGAGTTTTAGCTCTTATCCTCTTTATTCACATCTAAAACACTATCAAGAATAGTAAGAAAGAGCAAAAACTTCCCAAGAGAAAAAGGAGAAGCTAGAAGGTAAAGTTGAATACCAAGCAACTTAGGTGAGTTTCTACCAACCCTTTCTTGTCTTTTGTAATATCCATAAATTTTTATATAACATAAAATGTAATGAGATATCAGAAAAATTGATATACGTGAATAAATGTGAAAAAAAGGAAAAAATTTCAATTTTAAGGTCAAGGAAATAAAATATAAAAATTACATTTTAGGCCATACAAAAAGAATTTATTGCATGTTAGTCCATGGGAAAAATTACATAAAATTACCCGAAAGTTTAAAAAATTACCTTTTGCCTCATTGAGGATACTTTCAAAATTATGCAAATTTTATGTCAAAACAAGGCTCACAATTAGTTGAACTCAATGTTATGATGCATCAAGGTCAACAAAATTTGTATGAGGCAAAATTTCATGATGAACGTAAAAAAATGCACAATGAGTGGAAAAAGGACACTGTAGGCCCCACAAAAGGAAAATTAGGCAAGAAAAAGATATGTGAGCCCTATATTTGGACCAATTGGAAGAAGATATTATGGTAATTTTATATCCCAGTATAATTATAACTGGTGTCTCAATAATAGTAAAATATACTGCTAAAGTATCTTTATTTGCTTAGATCGGTTCAGGATATATTTGGATAAATAAGTACAATATTTTTAAACAAAAATTCCCTCAAATTCATGCAAACCAAGCTGTACATGGGAAAATATATTAATTTAATATTTTCATGAAATTACTTGAGAATTCATGAACATTCAAGAACACAAGATGGCAAAATTTGATTGGATGATATTTTTATATATACTCTCACCTCTTGGATGGCCTAGACACATGAGAAAGAGAGGGAGAAGCAGCTGAACACACCAAGAAGAGAAAGAAAACGTGAAGAACAAGAGGAGAAAAAGAGAAGTAAAATTCAAGAAAAATCAGTAAGAAATTTCTCTCTTGATCTCTTGTGATTTTGCTTCAATTTTCAAGTAGTTTAGCATAGTCTAGGATGATTTTCTCCTCTTCTTTTAGGCTGTAAATTTCATCTAAGGGATAAGGTTTGAGAAAGAAAGTGTTTTCTTGCATGAGATTAGAGAGAAAGTATGAGAAAATGCAAGAAAAGTATGTTTGTGTGAGTTTGGAACCAAGAAAATGAAAATCACTTCTTTCCTCATCAAACCTCTGTTTCAATAGGTATATATGAGTGGGAAGTAGTTGGATTTTCAAAGTTTTGATGTCAAATATTGATTCATTGGGTCCAAATTAGCTAAGAACAAGTGTTGGATTCAAGGAAAGCCTAACAATAAAGTATATGACTTTTTAGGGTTTTATAAAGACTTTTTTAATCCACCCTTGGTTCAATTTATCTAGTTAGTATTTGGTGATGTATTAGGGTTTGAGGAAGCTCTAGGATGTCCTTGGAAGGATTAAAATCAAGAAGAAAAAGCCAAGAATTTCACAAAGGTAGCACAGTTACATTCTTACATTTTATTATCTTGCTATATTTTATTGTGAATAATGATTTGCCATATTGTTTTTATGATATTTGAGATTGGTTTTGGCTTTTTTTATGAGAGGGATATTACCCATGATGTCCATTTTCTAAACCATTATACTGTCGAAATTTTTATGAACAATATGGTAATTTATGTTTTGATATGATTTTTATGATGTTTATGAGATTTTGTAGCATGCATGATAATGTGTGAGAGTTGACTAGCTACTAGGATTTCCAAAATCTTATCACCCAAATGCTAAGATGATAGGTTCAAGCTATGGAAAGAAATCCAAGGAGGCCAAGAGCAAAAAGAAGGATTTGATGATTAAAGTTTTATTTGCTATAATGCATGATCTCTTTGCTAATTTATGTAAAATTGTAAATGTAATTGTGAGCCTGAGCTTATATATTGTTATATGCCTCCAAGCATCTTGAGATATTTGGTATTTAGTTTGGACAAAATATATGTATGTGAAGATGTTATATAATTAGTTTTGAAAGTTAGTAAGTAAATTTGGCCAATTTGAGCATTGTTTGGTTAAGTAGATTTTATGTATTCGAAACAGAGCATTCACTATAAGTGTTATATATGCTTGGAAACTAGACAAGTAGATTTTTCCAAAGAGTGAAAGAGCACTAGATTTGGGTAAGTATACGAATTGTTGGGAATTTCTTAATATGGGCTAGAAAACCTGGAAAAATTATTTTGACCATTTAAACAGTAAATTTTGGTCAAAGTACTGTACGAATTGGTGTAGTAAAAGTCAAGTTTTATATTTTTCCCATGTAGAAAATGTTTTAGGCTATTTTTAGAAACTTGAATCATATTTCAAACAATTTTTCTAGAATTAGTTATGTTTTTTTAAAATTCAGCTAGAAAATTTGAGTGACCAAATGAATAGTATTTTAAATTTTAAAAATTTTCTTGTTTTTTTTTTAATGATTCAAGCTTCTAAAATAGCCCATTTAGGCATTATATATGCTATTATACATGAGAAATATTGTATAAAAGTAAGGTATGACATCTTTTCAAACTTTTAATAGGTTTTTATGGAGTTTTCTTTCTCTTTTCTCTTGGAAATTTCAGCCATGAAGGATGAAGAGAGAGAAAGAGAGTTGAGTTTTGTTATAATCCATGGAAAAGCTTTGAAATGTCCCAAGAAGCAAGAAAGTACAAGTTAATGCAAGTTTCATGAAGTAAGTCTTTTTCCTTATTTTCATGCAATTTTCAATTAGACTAGGGTTGGTTATTGGAAGGGAGTTTTATGATTTTGACTCCAAAAATGGATTCATTGTGTCCAAATTATGTAAAAATAAGTGTATTGTACAAAGAAAAACCAATGGAAAGCAAAGTGAAATTTTATGGTTCAATAGAGCACTCTGTCTTTGCGGTCATGCAAACAGTGGCTTATGACCTTGTTATTGGGAATTTTAGCACACACGCAGCGGAAAACTATCAAGAAATTCCCTCCCATGGATCCATCAATGTTGTTTAGATTGAGATTTAGAAAAAGAATTTACCTCCAGTGCGTCTCTTGGTGTTCTTTTTCATTTCGTCGGACCTTAGGAACTAATGTGACTGATCAGCTCCCTCTACCAGTATCCACAAGAATGGTGAGTCCAACTTGAATGGCGTGCTAGCACCTCTGTTTGTGAATGTCTATACGCTCATATGCCCTCACTGTTCATCAGTACAGCCCTACTCTTTGAGTGTACAGCTGCTCTCTCTTTAGGGTGGGTCGAAATTCTATTAATTCTGTATCAAATAATCCTAGTCTATATCAATATATAGATATGATTTGATATTTGTTTAATTTAAATTAATAATTTAAACTAAATCAAATGTTAATTCAATATATTAGTTTGAATTTAAATCTATCTAATAGATTAAATTTAAATTAACTATCTAATCTATATCTAAAATCAAATCTAGATTTAATTTATCATATAAATCAAAGTTAGATTTTTAGTTTAAATTCAAATTTAGAATCAAATCTAAATCAAATTTAGATTATGACATTAGTTTAAATTTAAACTATTATATAGAATTAAATTTAAAACTAATTCATTTAAATTAATTTGAATAAAGTAAAATATATATATATATCAAAATAATATATTATATATCAAATATATAATATATCAAACATATATATATTTCAAATTTTATAATATATATCAAATATATATATAATTCAATCACCCTAAATTGAACATTAAATTCATTGAATCTAGATGCATTTTAGATTCAATGAATATTGACATTATAGCTCAAGTTGGCCCGTTTTTGTGTGCAACCCTATAGGCTCATATGATATTGGCTGTGGGCTAATAACACTATGGGACCCACAAGTCACAAGTGGCTTCTAGCTAGACATTATGACTACCTAAATCATATGAGGTTGGTGATATGATGTAATTAATCATATAACTCGATCTCATCCCTTTTGTCTCATGATATATAGATCAAGCATGAGACATGGATACGTCATCCTTGTCTTACTCGACCATCACTTTCTCGATCTCCGAGTAGACTGACAGAACAAATGAAAACTCTTCTATTCAAGCACGGCCATGCATTTCTTAGTATGACTCATCGAGGGGCCCAGATATATCTCTCTATTAATTAGAGGGATAAATTCCATCTTGACCATTCATCATCCTCCAGACAAGTTCCACTATGCCCGATTATAGCCTTTATGATCTCCCAATTAAAGATGACTTTTGATTATGCCAAAGTATAGTGTTTCCCATGTAGGAAACCATGGTGATCTCAGGTTTGAGGGTTTAGTGACACTGTTATATATGAGATATGCTTATGACTTGATCCATACAGCTATCTCATGACGGGTCGATCCAGCGTCTATTCCCTAACAGGAGCTTATAATTTTGATTTGTATCTTCATACATGATTATCACATAATTATTAATCAAAATCATACTAGCCATCATCATCAAAACATCATAAAGATAATTGACTAGGGACATTTAGGATAAAATGATTTATCTAAGGATATTATTATAAGGAAAAAACATGCAAATAATATAATAGTATAAGAAAAGCACCTTCTTTTTTTCATAATGAAGTACAATATTCATAATACAATGATTGACTTAGGGCACAATCTCCAACACTTGTTTTATGGTGCTATAGGATTCAAAGAAGTGGTAGGACCAAAGGAAGAGTGTGCAAAGTTTGAAAAGGATTGGAAATCTAAAAGGTAGTGAACTTATCTATTATTGCTTATGTATTGTCATGATATTTGCATTGCTTCAATGACTTTTCTATTACTTGAAATGATATTTTGTGATAAAATAGTGTTGTTAACTGAGTTATGTAAGGGGTTTTGAGACCCCAGGATACCCAAAATACAAGGAGAAACTCTGCTCAATTTTCTACAAAATGTTTTATCAAGAATGATTATAAATGATTGAATAATGATGTATACTTGCAACATGTGAGATATGTTTTCTTGATAAGTGTTAACTACTGGGATTTCATGAATCTCATTCCTCTCCAAATGTTAACATGAATAGGTTCAAGTCATGGCAAGATTGTCCAAGAAGACAAAGGCAAGGAAAGAGAAATTAATGTATGAGTTCTTAATGCTTAGGATGGTTTTACTTTATGAAATGTTATGTAAAATCAAGAGAAACAAGTTACTTCTGTAATTTGATACAACCACATTCCCTTGAGTCTTATGTATTGTATTTCAAAGTATGAGACCAAGTTATGACAAGGTATATGATGTATGAATCTTATTTTGCAAAGTATGTGAATGGAATAGGTCACCTTGATCTCTGTTGAGCACTTCATATACTATTTGGGAATTAGGTAATGAAGCACATAAGTTTTTTATATGTTTGAAAACTAGATAGAAAGATCTTTTTATAGAAATAATGATCACTCAATTTGGAGTTATGTACGAATTACTATGATTTTTCAAAATTATGGTCGGAATCAGGATTTTTAGAAATTAACCTTATCAATAGTACTTTTTGGAAAAATTAACTATATGAATTGGCCTAGTAGTTGTTCTATTTCTTATTTTGTTTTCACGTAGATAATCTTTCTAGCTATTTTTAGAGACTTAAATCATCTTGGCACAATTTTTGTATAATTATTTATGAATTTTCAAAGTTTATCAGGTAAAGTGAAAAATACCAAATGAACAGTACCCACAAAAAAAATTCTGTTTTTATTATATTTTGATTCAAGCTTTTAAACTATGATGAAAGGACTCTATATTCATCTAATACATGGAAAAATGGGCTTAAGGATAAGGTGTTACATAAAGCATTTCAGTGAAGTATCCCAATATTGACCTAATTCCATCAAAGCATGGATGTGTATCTTCACATGCAATAATTCCAATATGTTACCATACTTGTTTTTGAAGTCACCCTTAACCCATCTGTTAATAAAATGACTTAATTGAATTAAGCTTTTAAGTAGCTATAGTTCTGCAATCAACTTTATTCCCTTTTCTTTGTACACTTTTCTAGTATGGCCTTGATACATGCTTCAGTTATGTGCCATTACCCTTATGCCAAGTCCTTTAAAAATGACGGACAATTCAAACTTTATGTTAGACAATTTTGAGCTTAAAATTTCCTTTTTTCTTTCAATGCATAATGTCTCATGAAGAAATTGTTATTATTATTTTTTAAATGATTGATTACTGCACTATTTAATGCAACTGATTTTTGTATGGGAGACTTGAGAAAGAAAATTAATTCTCAATTCTTCTTTGGCCAATTAACCCAAAGGAGAAGGGAAATCATTAACTCATGAAAAGTCTAAGATGAATACATAACTAATGTTTTTTTTAAGAAAAAAATCTCTCCCATATCAAAATGAGTCCCTTTGCCTTATAATTTATTATGAAAAAGAAGTTTCATTATCTCTATGAGATTATCTCTTTGTGAGATGTTTTCTAACATAATGAATGCAATGTAATCATGGTTTACTAGGGTCAGGGACCCAAAGACAAGGATTGAGCTACTACTACATACAACATCACTATGTTGTACACAAGTCATGCAAAAATGTTGATACATACTCTAGTGATAAGGAAACAGTGTGTCACCCTTTCCTATATTTTTAATGATGATATGCTATGACAAAGAGAAGAATATACTCTCCTTTTATCCTATCGTGGGATAGACCCAAGGGTATAAGGATATCTAGCCCTAAGAAAGTTGAGTACTAGCTAAATGGTTGGTTATTAGAGTTTATCTATCATTGTGCTAGTTTTCTGAATTTGTCTATTTCCCTAATAAGGTCTCCAAGCTACCTCCACCATAAAGGTGAAGTCCCCATTAGTAAAGTTAATCCACTAAAAACTTAGAAATTCCACAGGGACCAAATTTACAAAAATGGATAACTGCTTGACCACGGGGAGCAAATTTACAAAATGGATAACTGACTAGATGAAGTCTTCATAGTAACCTCCTAGGGCTCTAAAAGCCCTACGAGGAAACCATTACAAACATCACAAGCCTAGGGTACTCATAGACTCAAGTATAGGGCCCAAAATATGTATGAGGAGAGTGTGTAGGTGCTTAGTGTGTGAGGAGAGCATGCATACCTGGGACCTACAAACTACCCAACCCACATCTACTAAGTAGATAGCAATAAGAGAAGTATATAAAGCAATATACAACTAGCATAGTATTCATATAGTAAAAGAATATAAACACAATATATACCCTAATCATATAAGGCTAGCAATATTGAAAAGATATAAAAGGAAAGGCAATTAAAATAAAGTTAAGACCACAAAATTTTGTAGAACTAATTTATATAGGCTTGACTCTCAAACACGTCCCCAATGAAGTCACCAAACTATTGCACCTGTTTTTTAAATTTTCAAAATAGAAAATAAAACACAAGTAGAGTCGCCATCAAAATATTTGAAAGAGGAATTTTGGAAAATTTTTTGGAAAAGAATGGTCTATAAAACAAAAAGGGTTCGAGAGTTGATTGTGCTAGGGGAAGGTGTTAGGCACCCCATAACACCCCTCAATAAAAATAGTTCTTTAAGTTGAATGTACAAAATTAATATGACCTTAAATTTATTTTAATTACCTTTATCAAACACATAGAGAAAGAGAAAAAATAAATAACAAAATAAAAACATATTTTTATTTACAAAGTCAAGCTTGATTTATAAAGATATTCTAGGGCCTATGTACCCTATAAGGGATCAAACTCTATGTAGTTTGGGGTGAATATTTGTAATATTCCTATTTTTATGGGATATCATAGAATGCCCAAAAGATGGGAAAGAAAGTGAGATGGTGAAGATATATGCTCGGTCTCTATATGAAATTAATTTCTCATATGGTTTTTAGAATTAATTATGTGTGCTCCTTAATTGAAATTAATTTTTCATAAGGTTTTAGCAAAAATTAATTCCAAAATTTAGCTGAAAAAGATATGCAATATAACAATTAGATGGAAGTCCGTCTCAAGCTGAGTGTAACGGTATAAGATTACGCAGCCGAGAGGCTGATGTTGAAGGATAGGCTAATTTGAATGTATAATGAAAAAGAATTATTAAGAAGTCTTTGGGGGAAATTATAAGAAAGTACCTAAAAGAATTAGTATTTATCTTTTGACTTGGCTCCAGGGAAAACTAGTAATTTAATAAGTCTAACCCTTAGCTAGAATTAAGTCAAAATGTTTTTGGTAAGAATTAATTCCATAAATTAATTAAATCAGGAATAGTGAAAAATGCAAAGAGATATGGAAATATCTGGTATATAGCAATGTGGATAAGAAAAGGCAAAAAGATAATTTTTCCAAGTTAAAAGAAAAAATGGGTAAATTATGTTTTGGCCCAAGAAATAAATTTTTTTTGAAAATTAGTCTCTAAAGATGGAAAATTACCTTGAGGAGACGAGTGAAAAGAAGTTTGGGAAAACTTACATTTAAAACCTGAAAGTTCAAAAAATTATAAATTCACCTTGGGTTAAGGGTATTTTTGGAAATATGAAAAATTATAGTCAAAATGAAACTCTCGATGAGTTAAGCCTAATGGAATAAGGTTAGGAATTTAGTGAGATCAAAATAATGTTTATTAGGTAATTAGGGTTTAATATTAATATTTTACCTGATAAAAGTCAGGTTAGACTGCAAAACAAAGGCAGTATCAATTCAAGGACACTAAATGGATCTTGATAAAATATATTTTGGATGAAGACAATGATTTTGGATGAAGAGTAATTTTTGCATAATCCTGTACCAATGTAATGATAATTTCGGTGAAAATATTTAATCGGTACAAGTAAATTTAATCGGTAAAGAAAATTTTAGTCTATAAAAATTATTGAAACAAATTTTGGCCAAAAATTGAGGTGAGCCATACTTGGAATTGTTTTAGGACACCAATGGAATTTTTGCAAAAAACTTGATTAAAATTAATGTAACTCAAGTAAAAAAAATGAAAGTAACTAAGGTTAAATTTGTTACTTAATCACTTACCACCCCAAGTAAGCCACTTAATCCATCTTCTCCAGTCCCTCAACAAGTCTAAACCAGTGAGAAAAGAGGGAGGAACTCATGCAACTCAAGGAGGGAAGAAGACCATCCAAGAAGCAAAGTTTGACTCTTAAACTTCTAGGGTAGGTTTCTTTGGTTGCTATCTTGCTTATACTTGAGTTTGGAGAAGTTTTATGGATTATTTTTCTCTTAATCACTTCTAAAAATTTTTTCCTAGAGAGAGAGTAGAGAAAGAAAGTTAAGCCATGGAAAAACTAAACCATGAAAAGTGAAATGTAGGTCACAAGATACAAGAATATGTCATTGGATTGAAAGTTTGTTGAGTTATTATTTTTCTACAATTTATGCTAAATTTCTGCCAATTTAGGTTTATAGATAGGAAGGGAATTTCATAATTTAACCCCAAAAATGGTTTCTTTGGGTCCAAATTACATATGACCATGTATGTAGTACAAGAAAAGCTAAGTAGAAATCAAGTTGGAAATTTAAGGTTTCAATGTGAGACTTTGTGAATAGAGTTATGTAATCAATAACTAATGGTCCCATTTTGTGATACTATAGGATTCTAAGAAGTGTTGGAAGGCCAAAAAAAGAGTTTACAAAATTTGGAAGGGATTGAAAAACTAAAGGTAGTGAACTAACCTAAACTTGCTCATGTATTATCATGTGAATTGCAATGTTTTGATGAATTGATTATTAATTGCTATGATGTTTTGATGATGATGGCTGAGTTGTTTGAGGGGTTTTTAGACTTTGGGACATCCAAAATTTAAGAAGAAACTCTGCCAAAATTTTTGAAAAATGTTTATGCATACATGTCTTAAAGTAATTCAATGATGCTTTTATAACATTTTCTTGCTTATGTGATAATATTTTTGCATGAGAGCTGTTTACTACTAAGAATCCATGAATCTAAACCTTTCCAAATGTCTAATATGTTTAGGCCAAGCCATGCAAAGAGAGCAAGAAAGGCCCAAGGGAGAAGAATGAAGATGATGAAGCGGATGCATGACTTCTTTTACAAAGTGTTATAGTAATCTATGATGCAATTATGTATAAAAACATTTATAAGAGTATCGTTTGGTTAATATGCACTATTAAGCCTTCCTATGATATTATGTATGTATTTGAGGTCAAGTATAATGATGTACAAATGCTATGGAACTTATACTACATGGTTCATGAATGAAAAGCTTGTTTTGACCCATTGCTAGTAATCCAGTTACGATCTAAATGAAATGTTGAAGATAGTATAAATGTTATAAATGCTTTGAAAGTAGACAAGTAAAGCTTTAAATTGGTTGAAGGAGAACATCATTTAGATGCGGGTGCAAATTGTTATGAATTTTTGAACTTAGGGTTTAGAAAAGGGAAATATAGGGAAAAACTGGAACTTCCACCATTGGTAATGGTTGCTTCATAAAGCAACATAAAATCATGCAGAGCTCCAAAAATTTAGTTTTTGCATATATGGAAATTTCTGTCTTAGCTTTAAGATGCCATTGATTTGGTAGTAATTGGAGCTATATAATGAGGATATATAAGTTTTATTAAAATTGTTCCAGTTAAAATTAAGCTTTGATCTCTATTGATTAAAGTTAATACCCTACCCTATTCCAGTAGAATAAATGTACAAAAAAACACATAAAGTAGGCATGTAGGGCTTTCCAATGATATAAAGAACACATGATTTGGCTCATGATAGCATGAGATTTGAATTTTTAAAGATAAGGTCAAAACCTGTGAAGTTTTAAAATGACCAAATGTATAATAAATTTTTGAGGAATAAACTGTATGTATTGAGTCAAGAAATGATTTGTTTCTTATTTTTTCCATGTATGAAATTTTGAAGCTACTTTTAGAGATTGAATAACTTTGATATGATTTTTATAGAATTAGTTATGAATTTTCAAAATTCACAGGGAAGAATGAGAAATACCAAATGAACAGTACTGCAAATTTTAAGAAAATTATATTTTTAAAGTTTATTGATTCAAGTGTCTAAACCCCCCCCGGGTAGGAAAATGATCCTAAGGATCTAATACATAGGAAAATGAGCCTAAGTATAATGTGTTACAATATTCATGTAATTGGGTTTGTGTTTTTGAAAAAAGTTATATTTTTATCAAAATAATTTCCTTTTGAATGAGTTTGTTTTTTATTTAAAAAAATGTATTTATTTATTTAGGAAAATCAGTTTATTTTTATTTATTAGTTAATTTGTGGAGATTCCAAAACCCCACGTGGTAACTAACGAACCTATATATGTTAATGAAAGCTCTGAAAACCTCACACAGGATAATTTGAAAATATATTATGAAATTATATTTTTTAAAAAATGTTTTAAATTAAAATAGATGTAAAACATTATCAAATTTGAACAAATCTTTATTATTTTGATTTTAAAAATATTTTGCAAAAAAGAAAACGCATAATTTGATTAGTATACTAGTGAGTAGAGACACAATATAATAAGCGGTAAATTCATTAATCCATATATCTACGGAGGTTCCAAAACCCCCACTGGCCGAGTTCTAAGAAACTATATACTAAATAAGAAAATATTCACAATTTTATATACAAGGTATTTTGTGTGCTAGTGTGCAATCACAAACTCTTGTTATCTTAAATATAAAATTAAGAACAAAGTTATCAATATGAAGAGGTAAAAAACCAAAATCATTTTTCTTTCTTCATCTTGCCTTCACCTCACCACATGCCACCAATGAGAGTCATCATCCTATACTTGAAAGCTAGCAACCCAACCAAGAGAAAAGTGTCTCGTGAAATAAGAAAATAACAATCTTGGGCAACAAAATCGACAACATAATTTTCCACTAACAAAATCTATATGTTTATATCAATCTATGCATATAAACTGTTGTGGTTCATGATTTGGGTATTTGGGTGTTATATTCCTTTCATGACATTGAAAAAACTTGCAAGCGCGAAATATCATAGGGCTGGGATCCACAAACAAATTTGGAAACAAAGCTTTTACTAATTTAAATGATTAAAAAAATGAGTCTATAGATTAATCTACATTCAAAGACAAGACCTTTAGCAACAATTCCACTTTCGGCCAAATATACGATTACCACCACCACTAAGGAATACAAAAATCCACCACCATATTTGATGGTTATTCCAGTGTATAAGATAGAGCAAATATACTCATTACAAACACACCATCCTTCATTGAGAGGTATTCATGGGTTTTAATAATTTGTTTCATGGACTTCACAAAATATTGAATTTGGAATTCATAAAAACAAAGGCAAGAAGAGGACGAAGAAAAAATAAAAAATAAAATAAACATATGCATCACAAGCACACTTTCACCTATTGTGAGATATTCATTGATGTGAGCAATTCATCTCATAAATCTCACAAAATATTAAATTTGAAATCCATGAAAATTCCCAAATGTCAATGAAAGACGCTTAAGATTAAACCATTCAACCCATCTTGGTGTGAGATTTTGAAGCAAGAAATGATGAAGACCTCAGTGTAATATCCTAAAATTTTATTGGATATCAAGTAATGAAAAAGGAAATAATAAATGATAATATGAAAAGTATAAGGAATTCGTGAAAATGGATAGACATCGTTTTGCGTGAAATAGGGAAAATGAGTTATTTTTTCCGATTGGACGGAAAAATAAGAAATTATATTTTGCTCCTAAAAAATTATAAAAATGATATCCATGTCTCTAAAGTTATAAAACCTAGGTGGGATGAGAATAGAAAAGCTCTTGGAAAAAATTGCACATAATGACCTGAATGTTTCAAAAATTATAATTTAACTCTGGGTCAAGGGCAATTTTGTAAATATGTAAAATTACTGTCAAAACGAAACCCTTGATGAGAAAAGTCCAATGGTATATGGTATTGAGGGTTAATGTTCAAGGATGAAGAAATAATCAATGCTAAGTGTCCAAAAGTAACTTTATACCAATAAAATAGATTGTGGGTCCCACAGGCAGTTAAAAGATATCTGGGACAGGATACGGGTCTCACATAGATAGCACTTGGGACGGGATAATTAAGAAAATATAAATATAAATGTAGAATAGTCCTGTAGTCTAAAAATACTAAATTACTGTAAAAAGCAATTTTATCAGTATAATTAAAAATTACCTGGTTTAAGATATGTTTGGACCAGGAAAAATTGAGCAATTTTTGGGACACTCAAGCCTCTCTTTAGGCGTCAGATTTAGGCAGTTTGGGCAGCAAGAATTTTTGTCCAAAACTTCCTTAAAAGGTGTTGATTTTTGGCACCAAAAGTAACCTTAGTTAGGTTAACTCACTAACCATGATTAAGCATGTAATTAAGCCATTAATCACTCTCTTTCCTCACCATTCTACAAAGGTTTTTCATAAGCAAAAAAAAGGGGAAAAATGCAAGAAAGGAAGAGAGAAAAGACAGAAAGAAGAGGAATCTCAAGGGAAATTGAAAGATCAAGTTGGTAAGTTACCTTTCTACCACCTCAAGCTTGTTATTTGTAAGATTTGGTGTTGATTCATGGAATGGTTTTTCATCCTCTCTCCCTTAGGGTTTCGGCCAAACCTTAATGAAGGAAATGAGTTTTCCAACCACTAAACTTAGGGGAGATGCTAGAATAGTCACTTTAAGCATGCAAATGGAAGTAACTTGAGATATTATGGAGTATATCATTTTTTCTTCAAATCCCCTGATTTTCGGCCAGCTATGGTTCACATTTAGAGTTTTAATTTCATGTTTTTGAGCCCAAAAATGGATTCCTTGGGTCCAAATTAGTGAAGTACAAGTGTTGGTTTCAAGAAAATCACAAAGGAAAAAGAAGTGAGAATTTTAGGTTTTATGAGCAATATGTTGTATTATTCTTGAAACCAATGGCTAGGAGACTTAAATGGTTACATGGCTAGGTTCAAGGAAGTCATGAAAGTCTCAAGAAGTGGTGTACCAAGTATGGAAAGCTAGGGAACACTCCAAGATAGTTAAATTTTCTTACTAGCATCACATTGTCATAATTGTTTCTTTTATATTTGACACAATATCATATGAATGAAATGTTATTTTGTCATGTTTATTTGTTGTTGGCTGAGTTGTATGAGGGGTTTGAGACCCCAGGATGTCTATTTTCTAAAATGAAACTCTGCCAAAATTTTTGTAAAATTTATATATCTCAATGTGCCTATGTGATGGATTAAAGTTTATATAATTTTTTATGCAAATTGTGATGATATGGTCGCATGTTTGAAATTTATCTATGGAGATTATTTGAATCTCACCATCCCACATACTAACCATGTTTAGGAAGCAACTATGGCAAGACCACCAAGGAAGAAAATAGAAAGGAGAAAGAACTTGGTGATTAATTTGATATGGCTTGCAATGGTTATGAATTATGAACTTTTATGTAAATTTGTACATATGATGTTAAATATGTTTCTTCAAGTTTTTATATTCCTTTAGGGTGGTTTAACACAATAGTCTCATCAGTTCTCCAATGATTCTTCTAAACCCTCGTTGGCGACTGGGCCTCTCTAGAACAACATGAACATAAAGAAAGTTTTCTATATGCATTCAAATGTCAAGTGGCTGATTTGGTGGGACCATATAAGTATGTTCTTGAGCTGTATGAGGACTTTGAGGTTGTAGTTAAAACATGGTACACTGCTCTCAAATATGATGTTGCTCATGAAAGATATGAGGTCAAAATTAGGAAGAAAGTAGGTTAGTTCACAAAAGCAAACTTTGCTAGGTATCTTGAACTACCAAGGGAAAATTCATTCAAAGTTATCTTAATACCACTGAGTTTCCTGATGAAGATGCAAATATTGATAAAGAAGATGGTGACTTTATGAATTATAAATGGAGCATTGTAATAGGAAAAATGAAGAGGACTAGAAAAGAACTGCCGAAAAAAGGGAAGATTTCTGCTAGAGAATTGAATATGAAGTGCAAGATGCTTCATTACATTGTATCTAGGATGTTCTTTAACAAGTTAGGTGGATTAACTCACATCACCAGAGCAGAGCCATGACCATGGTGCTAATGACTGAATAGAAGTCAATGAATGTGGCCAATCTGATAATTCAGAGGATGATGAAGGCCAAGAAGTATAGAAATGATGGTAGTTTTCCATGTTGAAGCATTATCTCGGCTGTTCTGAAAATCAACAAAGTTCACCACTTGGAGAAGAAAGCTAGAATCTACCCTGAACCAATCAATGAGTAGACCTTGCAGAAAATGAAGATTATCTTTGAGAATGGAAAATAGGTGGAGATAAAAAGAAAAGGGACAAATAAAGAAGAAGAGGAAGATAAGGTCAGAAGTAAGGAAGGGGAAGCATCTATAGCTAACAAAGGTAAAGTTGTTGTTTCTGAAATTTCTGAACATTCTCAAACTTAGCCTCACACCATACCTCCTTCACCAAGCCAATTGCAGATGATGAGGACAATTAAATTATGGACACTTTATTTTCTCTCATTCAAGAAAACTACCTCAGAGAACAATATGTCATTGTAGTTGTGCCAATTACCGTTGTCCCTCAATGATAGAGAATCAAAATGACTACAAGAAGAAGTCATGGTCCTTCATCTCTGCATGAAAGGATTCAAGAACTTGCTACTAGAGCTCAAGCTCTTCGTGGAGAAATTGACAAAGTAACAAGGAACATGCCCTCTAATGATGAATAAAGATTTTTTTGTTGATGACAAAAAGGGGGAGTAGGATAGATATGAGATAGGATAGGAATAGAAGATAGGATAGAATTTTGTTCTATTTGTAAACTGATTTCTCTTTTGCTCTAATATGTTTACATGCTTTAACTTGAATGCTCTAATCTAATTGTTAATTATGCTCTGATATGTTATTAGCCTTCACAAATGATATATTAGTTATATTTTCTTCCATATCAATTCTTGTCTTATATTCCTTATCTCATGCATATTTTGAGGGGGAGCTTGTACAAGCATCCCAAGTACTAACCTGTTATTTTGAATGTTTTGTCATCATCAAAAAGGGAGAGGATGTTAGATAAAATGATGATTTTGATGATTTCCAAAACTCCTAGAGTTGAAAAGATTGATTCAAATGGTGTCATAATCTTGGTAGAAAGTTGATTAAGCGAAGAAAGGACATGAAGCTTTGAAACATGTGAAGAATTGTGTTTTTATGTCTTTGTCTTAGATATGAGGTGGTAAAGCTTTAAACTCACTTAATCTCACTACCATTGATCTTAAATGGGCATATATTAGATGTTTTGCTAGCAAGCTCAAAGTTTTTCAAACTTGTCTTCATACCAAAACTACCTTGTTCTACCAAGCTTTGGTGGATTTCCTAACAACCACTTTGTTTAGGACCTATTTTTTCTTCTAGTAAAATGCTTATCCTACCAAGGTCCTTAGGTTGTCATAAAATCATCGGATTTCACAACGCTCACTAGCTTACAGCTTGTTATGACATTGTACCCAACTTGTCATGACAAGGCTTTGAAAGAGGAAAGGAAGCTTCACGGGTTCAGCTCGATTTCCTGATAAGGCCCCTCGGTTGTCATGAAAATATGGCTCTCCAGAAAGCAACTTAACTTCTCTTCAGTTAGCTTATCATGACAAGACCCTCAAGTTATCCTACCAAGGTGGACTTTCAAAACCCTAATTTTGATTGATTTAAGCTTGTTATAACAAGGAGTAACATCCTAGGAAGCATGTTCTAACAACCTTGAACTTTAGCTTTTGGGTTCCCTCAAGTTGATAGCTTGTCCTGACAACTGTGGTAGGTTGTCATGAAATTGTTCTTGAGCTTTGCATCTTAAACCTTGATTAGTCCTTGATTTCCTGACAAGGTGCCTACCTTGTCACGACAACTTGATTTAACATTCAGAGATGTGTCTATCGGCTAGTTGGCTTGTCCTATCAACCAACCTAGCTTGTCCTACCAAGCTCTAACACGTTTTAAATAAAGTAGATGAATAATAAAACAAGCTTAGTAACAACTAGTTAATGTCTCAAATGGTTAGATTTCCCTGAAATCTATATATAGAGAATCACATTTACGGTGGTGGGAAACATTATTAAGTGAGACTATGTCCAAACTCTACTAAAATATTTATTGCTTACATTTAAAGTCTCACCTACTGTGAACACCCTATTTTGTCTAGACATTTCTTAAAAGAAATAATTATATAAAATTGAAAAAAAAGAAATAAAAAAAATTCCCTTTAATGTAAGTAAATTAGTAATTATCATTTAATTTCAAGATAAATGCAAACCTTCCAAAATCTAAAAATCACTCTTTGAATCCAATTTCTTCCTTCTAGAATTTGAAATCTAAAATTTCAAATAAAAAAAGAAAAAAGGAAATTAAAAATTAAAATCCTGTTAGCCTTAAAAAAAGCAATAATAATAAAGATCTTTAAATAGATTAGATCTTGCAAAAACAAAACAAATAATAATAATAATAATAATAATAACAATAATAATAATAATAATAAAGAGATAAAAATAAAAAAAATACAACAAAAAAATAAAAAAGCACAAAAAAAAGAGAGAAAGTTGGGCTGGGAGGCAAGAGAGAGCAAAGGAGAAGCTTGGACAAGAAAAAACAGAGGAAGTCGTGGGTGAGAGAGGAGGCGAGAGATTGAAAGAGAGAGTAAGACATAACACAGGAGACATTGAGGTAGCAAAGACAGAGGGAACAATGGTGTGATTGATTGAGACACAGAGGCAAAGGGCGCTCGTGGACAAGACCAAAGGAGCACAAGTGTGAGAACGAAAGAAAGAGGAAGCTGAAAATGGAGAGAGGCACAGACTCAGAATGATGGAGGGATATAGAGACAAAGCACAGTGGTGAAGCACAAGCAAGCAGAGGGAACTAGGGCTCAAGCATGAAATGGGCTGAAGGGAGAAGGAAGTAGTGTTGAATCAAATGTTTTGATGATTCCAAACAACTGGAGCTTGGAAGGAAAATATTAAAAGAGTATAAGAGAAATCAAGTGAAGAAATACAAGAAGAAATTAGTATAGAATTAGTTTGAAGGATTTCATACAGTGTTCACAGTGTAAAAGGCTTTGATCTTACACCCACTACTTTTAAATAAGTGCTTTTCAACCATCCTATGCTAACATATGTTAAGTTTGAAAAATACTAGCCAATAGACGAATTTTGGATGGGTAAACTCCATACATGTAGTTGAAAATTCAAATTTTGTAACTAAAATTTGAAGTTATAGAGATGTTACCTCTGACAAACAAATTTCAAGTTGTTAAAATTTGAATTTCGAGACAAGTATAATTTGTGAAAACTGAAAATTCATCTGATACTATGTCAAAGTATGTCTAATTTTAGAATGTAAAAAGAGTTCAAAGTTATTCCCACTGACAAACAAACTTTTGTTTTGAAAATTCGAACTTTGGAATAAAAACGTGGAAGTCTGATTAGAGGTCTCTCCAACAGACAAATTTTGAAAGCTCAAAATTCGAATTTCAAAAAATAGAACTTTTGTGCCATATTAAGTTGCTCACTGATAGACGAATTTTGGATCCCCAAAATTTGAACTTCAAATGCACTGTAGCAATATGAGACAACTGTTCATACTAAACATATACACCTTAAACTTGAAAATTTATTATGTTCTAACATGAGAGATATTTGTCAAGATCAAAATTCGAATTTCATTTTTTAACAGACGACCTTTGGAAGTTCAACATTAAAGACTTTAACTTATGGTCACTACAAAATTCATCTATTAACACCCAAAAACTTGAATTTTGAGTGTCAAACGTATTAAATATGGTTGGTGAACAGCTAGTTTTGTAGAGAAACTATTGGGTAATGCCTCTAGCGGCTAGATCTTGTGTCTAACATATAGTTGAGACATAAATCTATACATAGAAGTTCATTTGAAGTTATGGGTAATAATTTTATACTGTACATACTGAAACTTTGTCAAAATCATTAAATAAAGCCTTCTACTCACTCATACTTCATTTATTGTACCTCCACTGTCATATCTACTATATATTAAAGAGCTACTCTTGTTGTAATCAATCATTTCTTCATCTAGAAGAAAGATATTCCTGTGATGGGATTTCACAAGGGATTTGGGAAATACTTTGCAAGAGTACAGAGCATAAGGTTGTAGCATGGCATTGCAAGGAGCCCATTGAATCCTTGCAAGATAGTGGAAAATCTCAAGGGGTGATTTGAGGACTGGATGTAGGTCAAGAGAAGCTGACTGAGCCAAGATAAATTATTATGTCCTCCCTTCCTTTACATTGCCAACTCTCTCTTATATTCTACACTCTGTTTTTTGCAACTTTTACTTTCACTACTACTTTACTATTTTGTAGAAAATTTTAAACTTCTCAATTCACCCCTCTCTTGTGAAGCTAGCAAACCTAACAAGTGGTATCAGAGCCTGAACTCCCAACTGAAGGATCTAACAATCCAGGAGAATCAATGGTTGGTTTTGGAGAAAGCTTTCTTCTTGAAGAAAATAGCACCAACAATCCTCCTAGCTTCAATAGAGAACATTATGGATATTAGAAGATGAGAATGCAGATTTATCTTCAATCCATTGATTTAGACATTTAGTCAGTTATCTAGAAGGGAGACTTTATCCCAATGAAGCTACAAGATGATGGCAAGTATAAAGCAAAGCTAGAGGAGGAATGGAATGAAGAAGATAAGAGAAAATCCTGCTCAATTACAAGGCAAAATACTGCTTGGTTAGT
Source organism: Adenanthera pavonina (assembly GCA_026686845.1). NCBI lineage: Eukaryota > Viridiplantae > Streptophyta > Magnoliopsida > Fabales > Fabaceae > Adenanthera > Adenanthera pavonina. The sequence continues at coordinate 27,972,002 of JAIVEN010000008.1, forward strand.
GCACTCAATTAGGACAAATTCTACAAGGTGTCTTAAAGTACCACAGACAAATAGATGTGAGACACTATGAAAATTGCTTATGAAGGAACTACTGGAGTGAGGGAGAATAAACTAAACTCCTATATTGGTGAATATGAAATTTCAGAATAATGGAAGGAGAAAGCATCAAAGACCTACAGAAGAGATTCATCCTTATTCTGAATCAATCGAAAAGCCTTAGTAAGGTATACGCACAGCTAGAGAAAGTCAAAAAAATTCTCAGGGCTCTTCCTCTAGAATGGCAACCAAAAGTAATAGCTATGGAAGAAGCCAGAGGAGAGTCAATGGCTTCTGTCATAACTCTCTTTAGGAATCTTGAAGAGTTTGAGGGTAAGATGAAGGCTCTCAAGGAAGCTGGTTAAGATAAGAAGAAAAAGGGTCTTGCATTAAAAGCTGCAGAAGAAAGAGGAGAAGAATCTAATGATGAAGAAGAACTGGATGAAGAGACTCTAGCTATGTTAGTCAGAAAATTTAGAAGATTCTACAATAAGAAGAGAAATAAGAACTTCTTCAAGAAGAAGCAACTGCAAATAACAAGAAAGAAAACAAAGAGTCTGTCACTTGTTATGAATACAAGAAGCAAGGGAAAATCAATTGGGATTGCCCACAATTCTTGAAAAAGCAAGTGAAAGAAAAGAAAGCAACCGACAAAGGCAAAAAGAAAAGGGCCTACATCTCATCAATCTGGGGTAACAGCTCAGATGAAGAAGATGATGAGGAGGAAGAAATTGCCAACATCTATGTGATGGCACGTGTGGCTAAAGAGACTCTAAACTCATCTAGAAATGATCATAATGATGAGGTGAATGATTTTGAATCCTCCTATTCTAAACTACTTGATGCATTTCATGATCTCCATGATGAATTCATTAAAACTACAAAAGAATTAACATTAGCTAAGAAGAAGATTAACAAGTTGGAATTTGATTGCAAAATGCTTGACATTGCATCTCAACATAGAACTAAATCTGTTTGGTGTGCATTATCCACTGAACTGAAGAAAAATAATGAATATCTTTTGAAAAACATGGCTAAACTCACCAAGGGTAAAGATATGTTGTTTGCATTATTATTGCACAAGAAAAAACTATTCTTGACTATGATCCTTATGCAGTCAAAGAAAAGAATGAAAAGAAGAATCAAAATTTAAATATGAGACATTTTGTGCATGCAAATGGACATAAGAAAACTTATAACTCGAAATCCATTAAATCTTATGTCCAACCAAAATATGTAAAATAAAAATATTATCTGCATTACTTTCTCCCTGCATTATAATCTAGCAGTCCCTTTATCACCTACCACTTCTGTAACAAGAAGGGATATATTTCTAGTTCATGTTTGTTAAAGAAAAATGGACTTAGTAAAAAGGTAGAATGGGTTCCCAAAGGTACATCTGTATCTAGGGAAAATGCGACTGACAAAAAAGGACCCAAGAAGATTTGGGTACCTAAAAAGAAAAACTGAACTTTGTTTTGCAGGTTTGTCTTAAAGCTAGCAAAAGCAACAAATGGTATATGGATAGTGCTTGCTCAAGATATATGATTGGTGATAAGGATAAGTTCATCACCCTTAGAGACAAGAAAGGAGGAAATGAGACCTTTGGAGGTGACCAATGTGGCAGAATAGTTGGCATTGGTAATTGTCGGTAAGAATCCTAAAACATCTATAGAAAGAGGTACTGTATGTAGTTGGCCTCAACCATAACTTGTTGAATGTGAATCAAACATGTGACAAAGGGAACTAGGTATAGTTTGACTCAAAATTCACCTGGTCATCCAAAAAAGTGATCGTAAAATAATTTTAAAAGCTCAAAGGGATGGTAACTGCTATACTGTTGATCTTGATGAACTTCCCACTTTGGACTCTGTATGTTTAATTAGTAAAGTTAATGACAATTAGTTGTAGCATAGAAGACTAGCACATGTTAATATGAACCAACTAACCAAATTGATTAAGAATGATTTGGTTACTGGATTACCAACAATTTCTTTTGAAAAGGATAGAGAATGTGATGTATGCCTCAAGGGGAAACAAACTAGATAATCTTTCAAACCTAAAATTGTAATCACCACATCTAGACCACTGCAATTATTACACATGGATTTAATAGGTCCATCTAGAGTAAAAAGCATGATGGGAACTTGTATGTGCTTGTGATTATGGATGATTACTCTAGATTTACTTGACTTGGACTCTGTTTCTTTCCTTAAAAAATGAAACATTTGATGCATTTGTAACCTTAGCCAAGAAAGTGCAAAATGAGAAAGGTATTTCCATTGTGCCTATTAGGTCTGATCATTGAGGAGAATTCAAAAATTCAAGCTTTCTGGAGTACTATAAAGAGCATGGAATTGATCACAACTTCTCAGCCCCAAGGACTCCTCAGCAAAATAGAGTGGTAGAAAGGAAAAATAGGACGATTGGAGAAATGGCAAAAGTAGTGTTGAATGACAAAGAGCTTCCTTAATCTTTCTGGGCTAATGCGGCAAACACAGCAAGCTACATTATTAATAGAGCCTACATCAGACCAATTTTGGGGAAGACACCTTATGAGCAATACAAAGGAATGAAACCAAATCTCTCATACCTGCATGTGTTTGGATGCAAGTACTTCATCTACAACAATGGAAAAGAGAACCTGGGTAAGTTTAATAACAAATTAGATGAAGGTATATTCCTTGGCTATTCTAGTAGAAGTAAAGCACATAGGGTTTTCAAAAAAAAGACTAGATCTATAGAGGAATCTGTGCATGTTGTTTTTATTGAAAATGAAATTGTTTCCAAGCATGCCATAGATGAGGATGATCTTATTTCTAGCTTTAAGAACTTGAACTTCTTTGGAGAAGATAAAATTGAATCTCCCAAAATATCTGAATCTGCTAATGTAAAGGAATATATTCAGGAGAAAGATGTTAAATGTGAAAACAATAAAGAAATTTCTAAAGAACTCTCTAGAACTTGGAGATGTCAAAGGAGTTATCTAGTTGATCAAGTGATAGGGGGTGTTCAAGAGAATGTTAAAACTAGAAGACAACTTAGGGATCAAATAAACAACTATGCATTTATTTCTCAAATTGAATCTAAGTGTGCTAAAAAAGCCTTAACTGATGAATATTGGACATTGGCTAGGCAAAATGAACTTAATCAGCTTGAGAGAAATCAAGTTTCGGACTTAGTGCTTAGACCCAGGATCACCCAACTATTGGAACTAAATGGGTATTTAGAAATAAACTTAATGAATTAGGAACAATTATTAGAAACAAAGCTAGATTAGTAGCCAAATGATATAATCAGGAGGAATGCAGATTATGAGGAAACTTTTGCTCCAGTTGCAAGATTAGAATCAATAAGAATTCTCTTAGCCTATGCATGCATAAAAGACATAATGCTATATCAAATGGATGTGAAAAGTGCTTTCCTGAATGGTTATATCATGGAAGAAGATTATGTTGATCAGCCCCTAGGTTTTGAGTATTCAACAAACCCAAACCAGATTTACAAACTAAGCAAAGCTCTTTATGGTTTAAAATAGGCACCTAGAGCATGGTATGAAAGGTTAAGTAATTTTCTAACTGAAAAAGAATTCAATAGAGGAAAAGTAGATACAACATTGCTTACTAAGAAGGAAAATAAAGACTTGCTTATTGTTCAAATTTGTATTGATAATATTATATTTGGTGCTACTAATGAATCTCTTTGCAAGAATTTCTCTAATTAATGCAGAGTGAATTTAAAATGTCAATGATGGTAAGCTCAACTTCTTCCTTGGACCGCAAATCAAACAATGTGATGATAGCATCTTCCTTAATCAATCAAAATATCAGAAGGAGCTGCTGAAAAAGTTTGGAATGGAAAACGCCAAATCAATGGAGACTCTTATGGCTACTGCAACAAAACTTGATATGGATGAGGGAGAAAGGCCTTTTGATATAACTCAGTATAGGAGAATGATTAGTTCCCTGCTATACCTAACAGTAAGTAAACCTGACATTATGTTTAGTGCTTGTGTGTGTGTAAGGTTCCAATCATGTCCCAAAGAGTCCCATGCAACAGCTATGAAGAGAATTTTCAGATACCTAATTGGAACATCACGTATGGGACTTTGGTATCCAAAAGTCAATGGAGAAGACCACATGGGATATATTAATGTTGACTTTATTGGATGCAAAACTGATAGAAAGAGCATAAGTGGAACGTGTCAATTTTTGGGAGGATCTATGGTTTCATGGTTCAGCAATAAGCATAATAGTGTGGCTCTCTCCACAGTAGAAGCTGAATATGTAGCAGCAGGTAGCTATTGTGCTCAAGTACTTTGGATGAAGCAGCAACTTGAAAATCTTGAGATTGAGATGAAGGAAATACCAATAAAATGTGATAATCAAAGTGCCATCAATATCACAAAAAATCCAGTTATGCATTCAAGGACAAAGCACATTGAAGTGAAATATCATTTCATAAGGGACCATGTTTTGAAAAGAGACATCAACTTGGAATATATCCCTACTAAAGATCAAATTACAAATATTCTGACTAAACTACTTGCAAAAGATAGATACTGCAAAATCAGAAGAGAATTAGGAATGGTAAATCCTAATGAATTGTAAGCAAGTCTCTAACTAAATCTATTTAAGTTTCTGGCATTAAATTGATACTAACTTCAACATCGAAGTATTTTTAAGATGTTTTGCAGGCTCTTCTCATAAGTCCAGATGATAGTAAATCAGTTTAAAGGAGTTTGTTAGACCTGCTTGATCAAAAGATGCTAAACCAAAGTTGGAAATTCGAACTTTCAGGCCTTATCTGTAAGTTCAGCAATTTAAAATTTGATATTAGATGTTATTAGACAAATTTCCATGAAAAATTTTGATTTTGAATGAATTTGTGTGCTCAAAATTTGAATGTAAGTGTTGATTAGACAAATCTCGGTGACTCTTACGTTGTAACAGTACCTTTATGTCCCTCAAAATTCATCTATTGACTGCTGGAAATTCAAATATCTGCATTACAAAGTAAATATTGACTCTCCAAAATGCTCACTGTGCAAATTTCAATACCTCAAAATACACATTTTAAAGACTCTTTACAAAACTCTAAAATTTGATTTTTTGAATCTCAAAATTTGTCCATTGAAGCATACTTTCATATCAAGTCTCTGTAAGACAAACTTCAAAAATGAAATCCGTCTATTGCTTTTCTCACTTTTTTATTTTCTTAATGTTTGGTTCTTTGAAATTTGAAATTTGATGATTCAAAGTTCTTCTATCAATGCTTGTACCTCAAACTTAGCTTTTGTTAGATGAACATCATGATGAAAATTTGTCTGTCAAAAAGCCTCTCTTTGTGGGTTAACTTATAACTGCTCGAAATTCAAATGTTGGTCCCTCAAAATTCGTTTGTTGAACTATTACACAAGTTAAAACCAACGGTCTTGTTCTGAATAGATACAACCCTATTCAGCTCTTTCCTAAGTCTATTCACCTCCTCTCTTAATTTCTTATCAATTTAGTTAGTGAATCTCTATTTCCTTTCCTTGCTCTTTCTACAACAATTAATCATGAGAATGGCAAGGGTTAAAAATCCTAATGTTAGTAAGGGAGAGTCGAAACCAAATAGAGTAGTTAAGTCTTAATATGCCTCCAACGGAGGTGAAACTCAAAAAAGGAAAGGTGAATCCAGCAAGGGAACACCATCCAAAAAGCAAAAAATAACTCTCAAGGCTGATTTGAAGAAACCTATCCTTACTGCTGCTGCCTCTACTACTTCTACTTCTTCCAATATTGAGTCAAAGGAATTCCAGTTAACCACGAACCCATTATGTAGCAATGTTCATATCCTAGAAGGTAATCAAACCTTACTGTACGAATATGGCAGAATTTCTTATTTCCAACAATTTTGGTGCTGGGCTATGGTTAATAAAATATAAGAACTTGTTCAAAATTAAGGAGAGATATGATGATGAGGTTGTCAAGACATGGTATACTGCTTTATTGTGTAATAGTGAAAAGGGGAAATGGCAGGCTAATCTGAGGTCCAGAACTCTACTGCCCTCTGATGAAACCTTTAATAAGGTTTTAGAAATTGCTGGGAAAGATGGCCTAAACATTGACATCACCACCTCAAGATACATGGATGAGGATGAAAATGTAGATGAGGAAGGTGGTCCATTCTTAAATTACAAGGAAAATATAGTACTTAATACCTTGTTCAGGAAACGTGAGAATAAGCTTCCTCTAGGTTTACTGAAGCCTTCTAATCTGAGTGCTTGAGTCAAGATTCTGCACTATATTGTGTCTAGGATCATATTCAACAAAGGAGGTTGCTTTAATCTAATTACAAGGGCTGAAGCTCATGTGATGACTGCACTCATACGTGGCAAGCTATTGAATATGGGCTATATCATTCTTTAGCATATAATCAAAGCCCGAGATCATAGGAGAGACTCTACCTTGCCCTTTGCCTCTTCAAAATACTTTAGTATGCCAGAATACAACACTTGAAGAAAGGGAAAGGCAAACCCACTGAAGTCTTCAAGGAGGAAGAAGGATGGGAATTGAGAGAAAAGATGGAAGGTGGATTGGAAAATGAGCTGGGAAGTTAGAAGACCTGTTCTTTGAGAAAGGTCATTCACAACAGTAGGTAGGAACTTTTGAGGCTGCTCCACCCATACAGCTTGCACCACAACCTTCTCAACTTGTTTCTCCTCTACTATAGCCCACTTAGACACCTCAGTCATTCACTCCCTTGACTTGGGAAAAGCCAAACAAAATCATTAAGCTATATGATAATCTTTCTGTACTTATGTTGAGCATTAGAGATGAGCAAGATGCCAAGTTTGCTTAACTTCAGGGTCAAATCACACAATTGGCAAAGAATATGAAAGTGATTGCTAATGCCTATAAAGACATCAGAAGTGATATCCCCTCTACATCAGCTCCACCTCAGCCAAGACCCTTTGAGCTTATCAACTCTCTATCTCTTGAGTCTCCTAGTCCTTTTGAACTAGAATCCCCTGAGCTTACTATAACAGATGCTACCACTGGGGCTGCTGACACTACTGTTACCCAACAAGCCTCTAGCAATGAGACTAGTCTTGTCCACCCTTGGACTATGGCATGGAGGAAGAGGCCTCTTAGAAAGAAGGTTGTCACAAGCCTATGATGGAAGATTCTCAGGAGTCAATTTTGTCACTCCAAGAAGTTGAGCATATGGAAAAGCATGTTGCAACATCGCTTCTGCTCATATTATTCAAGCTGCACTAAATGAAGAGAGAAGCCTTATCCCCTCTGTAGATGTTGCTAACCTTGCACATGATACCTTTGTGCAAGCACAGAAGAGAAGGCTTGATGAGATGTTTCCCTCTCCAGCTCCTCCTCTATCTCTTTCTGAATTCGGCCTCTCAGCAGAACGTTATGCAGAATCTATCCATCTTCCTCAGATACCTACCACTGTGCCATTCATTCTTATTCCTCTTCATGCCATTCCAGTGTCACAAATTTCTCCTCCTGTTATGCATGTTTCTGTCCATGATAATGCCAAAAAGGGGGAGAAGAAAACTGAGCAAACTGAAGCAAGACATTCTGGCAAGACCTACAGTAAGAAATCCAAGCCTAAGATGAACTGATTAGATCTTAGGGTTCCTTGTTTTTACTTGCTTTTGTTTGCTTTTGTTTGTAGTATCCCTTGTACTAAAATGACTAACTTGCTTTGAAATATTGTCTTTACAATGTCATATCACTATACTTAACCTTTAATGAATTAATACAATGAGATTCCATATTTTTCTTCTACTCTGCTGTACATATCTTAAACTTTAATGCATATGTTGAAGGGGAGATCTTAGAAGCAAACTCAAGTACTAATAAGTTTGCAAGTTGTTTTGTCATTATCAAAAAGAGGGAGAATGTTAAATCAAGTGTTTTGATGATTCTAAACAACTAGTGCTTGAAAGGAAACTATCAAAGTAGTAGAAGAGAACTCAAGAGAATAAATTAGTATAAAATTAGTTTGAAGGATTTCCCATAGTGTTCACAAAGTAAAAGGCATTGATCTTACACCCAATGGTTTTAAATAATTGTTTTTCAACCATCTTATGCTAAATTATGTTAAATTTCAAAAATACTGGCTAATAGATAAATTTTGGACTACTAAACTCCATATATGCAGTTGAAAATTTGAACTTTGGTAACTGAAATTCGAAGTTATAGAGATGTTACCTCTAACAAATGAATTTCAAGTTGTTAAAATTTGAATTTTGAGACAAGTATAATTTGTGAAAATTGAAAATTTGTCTGATACTATGTCAAAGTATGTCTGATTTTAAAATGTAAAAAGAGTTCAAAGTTAGTCCCACTGATAGATGAACTTTGGTTTTGAAAATTTGAACTCTGAAATGGAAACATAGAAGTCTGATTAGAGGTCTCTTTGACAGATGAATTTTGATGGCTCAAAATTTGAATTTCAAAAAATAGAACTTTTGTGCCATATTAACTTGCTCACTGAGAAACGAATTTTGGATCCCCAAAATTTGAACTTCGAGTGTACTGTAGCAATATGAGATAAATGTTCACACTTAACATATGCACTTTAAACTTGAAAATTTATTATGTTCTTACATGAGAGATATTTGTCAAGATCAAAATTCAAATTTCATTTTTGAACAGACGAACTTTGGAAGTTCAACGTTAAAAACTTTAACTTATGGTCACTGAAAAATTCATCTGTTGACACCCTAAAATTCAAATTTTGAGTCTCAAATGCATTAAACATGATTGGTGAACTGCTAGTTTTGCAGAGTAACTATTGGGTAAAGTCTCTAACGGCTAGATCTTGTGTCCAACATATAGTTGACACATAAATCTATAAATAGAACTTCATTTGAAGTTATGGGCAACAATTTTATGCTGTATATACTGAAACTCTGTCAAATCATTAGATAAAGCCTTATACTCACTCACACTTCATTTATTGCACCTCCACTATCATATCTACTCTATATTAAAGAGTCACTCTTGTTGTAATTAATCGTTTCTTCATCTGGAAGAAAGATATTCTTGTGAGGGGTTTTCATAAGGAATTTGAGAAACACTTTGCTCCAGTGCACAGTGAGAATTTGTAAGCTCTTAGAATAGAGCACAAGGTTGTAGTGTGGCATTACAAGGAGCCCATTGAATTCTTGCAAGATAGTGGAAAATCTCAAGTGGTAGCTTGAGGACTGGATGTAGGTCAAGAGAAGCTGATTGAATCAGGATAAATAAATCTGTCCTCCCTTCCTTTACATTGCCAACTCTTTCTTATATTCTGCACTCTATTTTCTGCAAATTTTACTTTCATTACTCCTTCTCTATTTCACATAAAATTTTAAACTTCCCAATTCACCCCTCCTCTTAGGACGCTAGCAAACCTCGCAAGTAGAGTACGAGTGAGAGAAGCAGAGATTGGGGGATTGCATCAAGACATGCCCAAAAACCCTAGTGGAAGGATTGAACACCGAGAGAAAACCCTAGAGGAATTTGGGGCCTAAAACCCTAGTGGTCGAAATTTCAAAGGCATAGGGGATAACAAAAAGAGATATAGAAAGGAGGGGCAGAAGAAATCATAAATTGCAGAGACTAAGAGAGATAGGAAGAAGGAGCTATAGAGAAAATCTATCGATACAACAAAGGGGGAGCCACCAAAATGATAGTGGATGAGGTCTAAAGGCTGAATTTGAAGTTACTGGTCTCTTCCTTTGTTACTATGGTAGACAAAAACATAAGTGGAGCCAAAATCGAGTAATGGAAGCTTTTGTTTGGTACATTTTTTTTCTTTCCAATTTTGAATGGTAGTTGCCTTTTGAAATAATAATCCATCACATTCAACCTCATTATTTTCGTTGCTCAGATGCTGTTTCATTCTATCAATATTTTGTTCCTATATCAGTTTCTTTTTTTTTAAAAAAAAAGCAAGAATAAAATAAAATAAATAATGCTAATAGAAAGGAATGAAATAAACACGCCCTCTGAATCATAGGATAGTTAAGTTTGATCATTTAGGTTTCACTTTGTTCTCTAGTTAATGATGTTCCTCAGATTAGGTACTATTTCGATTTCATGAAAAGCTCTTTGCTTAGTCTGTTTGTTGTTGAAACTCTGTTGATAGCTATTAGAAAAATTAATAAGGTATTTCCAACAAGTTTGCATCTGATAGGGGAATGGTATTTTAGTCTACAGAATACTTTAGCTCTATGCAAATGGTCACTATAGTTGTGTTTTAGTCATGAACTTGTCTAATTTTGATGTTAATGGCAACTGGAAGGAATTTTAGTAGTATGTTTGGCCTGGATAATTGATTAGTTCAAAGGAAACACCTTTTTTTTATAGCTAAAGAGTTAATGTAAATCTGGTCCTATGTGTTCATAATAGGAAAACTGGTAAGTTTAATTGTTGTGAGATCATTCTGGATATTTCTTTCTTTTAAATGTGAACTACAAGATTTTTCTAGCATGGGTAGAATTTTATGAGGAAATTTAGTTGTCTGGCCATAAATTTTGCATTGTCACTGTGAAGTAATTTGTCTCTAGCCTCTGTTCATGCCTTCTTGTTCACCTAAAAAAAATTCTGAGAGCTCTAATGCCAATGAGTTCCGCTGCTCATTAATTTTTTTTTTAAAAATGAATGGATAAAAATAATAATAATAATCATGATTTATTTATAAATAAGGGGACTCTTTTTGAATTTGTCATGAAGGCTTGGGAACTTTCACATACACTTGAAACAGTAACACCATGTGAGCCTCTGGTGCCACATTAGTGCATTAAGATATTTGCCTCTAACGGTTGGTTCCAATGACCTATCCCTTAAAAATGTTATTTTCCTAAAAATTTATATGTCTTAATTTTTAGATAATAAGTTGAAACATTCTAATCACTACATTGGATTAAGGAATGATATTTGGGTGTTCTCGGTTCGATCATATGCCCTGTCTTTTTGTTGGCTATTTGGTTGGAACATGGTACATAGCAGTGTTGTGACCATGATTTTGGCATGTTTTCCCCTCTCTTTGCTATTTTTATTTAATGTTATATTTTACTAGTTTACGGGTTGTATAATGGTCATTTTGTGGTTATTATAAAATGGGGAGGTGTGAAATTTTCGTATTAGGGACTGTATCATCGTTCTATCATGATGGAAAATGTGAAATCTTGAGTTAGTGGTTTATGATGTCTTTGAGGGTCCTTATGATGCTAAGAAACTGATTTTTCTACTTTGATTATGTGTTTTCTTTAGTATCTACTTGGGGATGAAAGCATATTGACATTGGGAGGAAATTTTCACTCATTTAGTGGACTAATCTTCTGGTTGAATTCTTTAACTTGAGATTCAACTTGGGGCTGATATAATATTGTTGTTGAAATTAGTGTTGGATTAAATATTTGGGGTTATTTTGTCTCTAAGAAAATGCTGCATATTAATGATTTCTCACTTGGAAGCTTGATCCCATTTAATGTTTGATTTGCCTACTAATTTGAGATTAAAAGTATCTCATGTGTTCATATGTTTGCATAAGGATTTTGGAATCTGAACTTTCCTTTCTTGGTGTATGTCAATAAGGGGTCCTGATTCCAATCCAAAAGCTAGCCTTACTTAGGTGTATGTTACCAAGAAGATGCTTATTCAAATGTGTTAAATGTTTTGATATTATTTAGACCCTGTGAATGATGGCATTGCTGCTTAGCATTTGATCTTTGTTTTTTTATAAGGAATTATTTTGTTTTTTTGTTTCAAATTTTTAAGATGAACATTCCTCCCTTTTATTTCCTTGAGAGAATCACAGCAGCGTAGCATGGTTCAAGTTAAGGAGAAATCAAGGCCCTCATCATCAAAGTAAGGGGACATGGTGAATAAAGCAAAATATCTTTTTCGAGTGCCACGGGAGCATAGACCAAGCTTAAAAATTGAGCTATCATCTTTGAAGTAAAGGAAGAGGAAAGAAAGACACAAGAGTTTGCACCTTCTCATCTTATGATTGTGTTTAAATTACTTGAGTTTGCACACTAACACACAACATCATAAATCCTAAATGTTTGTAAATACTTGTCATAATATATTCTTCTTGTTTGCTTTTAAAATTGGTCACGAAGGTTTTTAAAGTATTCACAAACCCCTAAAACAATCACACTGTGCGAGTCTACGGGTCTGCACAAGTGTATTATGAAGGTATACTTATAATAGGTTCCAATGACCTTTTCATTCAAAATTTTATTTTCTCATAAAAATAATAAATAAAATAAAAATAAAAAAATGAATAAAAAAATAATTGGCTAAATTGTTGAATAAAGTGTTTTGATGATTCCAAACTAACTTTCTAGAGCTTGGAGAGAAGATATCAAAGGTGCACAAATGATCTCGAGTGAAGAAATTCAAGAAAAACTAGCACAAGAATAGATGTAGAATCTACAGCCGGTGTTTAAATTAAGTAAAAGACTTTGAATTGACAAAAAGATGTTTTAAAACTATGATTCTATATTAATCCATGGAATATTTAAAAAACACCCACTAACAGACGAAGTTTGAAACATTTATATTGATATGTTGTTTTGAAAATTTTAAACTTTGGCTTTGGAAATTCGAATTTCATATTGAAAATGAACGAGTCTAAAAAGAGTCTTCTCTGACAGACGAACTTTGGCTTTTGAAAATTCGAATTTCAGACAAAATACAACTTATGAAAAATGAAAAATTCGTCTGAGGATATGTCAAAGTTCATCTAAAATTTGAGTTTGGAAAGAGCATCAAAATGGCTCACTGATAGACGAACTTTGACCATGAAAATTCGAATTTCAGAAACAAAGCTTCTGAGTCTGTTATAATGATATGTTGACATATGAATGATAGTATTCAGAAATTTAAACTTTGAAATAAGTCTAAAAAGAGGCCTCTCTGATAGACTATAACACCTTACTTTTAGACTCATTTCCCATAAATTAGACTCCTTTTAAGTTTGATTATACTTGATCCTAAGCTTGAATCACATAAGAATGAAATTCAGAATTTCCAAAATTTTCAGTTACTGTTCATATGGTAGTTTCCACTTTGCCGACTAAATTTTGAAAATTTATAACTAATTCTATAAAAATCATTTCATAGTGATTCAAGTTTCTAAAAATAAATAAAAACCTTTTATACATGGAAAAAATATGAAATAGAGCATTCTCTTAACCAATTTATATAGTTTATTTCTCAAACATTTACTATATGTTTGGTCATTTTCTCTTCCCCAGGATTTTGGCCTTATATTTAAAAATTCATATCTCATTATGTGCTGAGCAAAATCATAATTCTTTATGTCATAGGAAAGCCCTATGAGTATACTTTCTAGATATATTTTTCTTGTACATTTATTCAACTTGTACAAGGCATAACATTAACTTAACTATTATGGGTCAGAACACTACCTCTACTGGAACAATTTTAGGAGAAATTACATAACTCCATCTTTATAGCTCCAAATGGTTTCAAACCAATGGCATTCATTTCCTAGACATGTAGTTTTCCATAAATGTAAATCACTGAATTTTTGGAGCTATACACGATTTTATAGTGCCTTTTGAAAAATCCAGTGTCATAGTGTAAGTTCTAGTTTTTCCAATATTGACTAGTTTTGAATCCTAACTTCAAAATTTCATTATAAATCATACACTTGTCCAATTTAAGTGATCATTATCTCTTTGGAAAGCTTATTGAGTCTACTTTCATAGGATGTATAACTATTAAAAGGAATGCTCTGTTTTGGAAAGAGTTCCCTTAACCAAACTTCTACTGGTCATCTTGTTCATAATTATCCCATAACTCATATAATAAACTTCATAAACCTCATGCATCAACATTTATTATTCTAAATCCACACATAACATAATAAGAGGACTTTAAGAAACATAATCATATATAATTACAGAATTTCATCTCATACATATATGATACATATTTTCTCAACTTAACATTATAACTTGCAAGATCAAGTAATTCTCTATTGTCTTCTTCATTTCCCTTGCATTTGTTTAAATACTTCCATGTCCTTGCCCTAACATAGTTAATATATGGAAAGGAATGAAATTCAAAGAATCTCAGTAGTTACACCCAATTATGCATTCACATCATCATATCATTTCATAAAATCATCAATGAAAATCATAACTTCATATTATGCCATACAATTTCATAAAAATTTTGGCATGGTAACACTTTGTAAAATAGATATCCTAGGGTCATAAAACCCTTCAAACATTCAGCCAACAATGAAAATACATCATAAAGCATTCAAACAACTATATGGCATATTCATATTATCATGGAAACAAAGTATGATAATATTAAGCATAATAGGAAAAATAACTACCTTCTTGCTTTCTAATGATCTCCAAACTTTGTGGACACTTCCATTGATCTTAAAACACTTATTGAAATCCTATAGTATCATGAAATAATACCATGAGCCACTGATTCATTAAGCTCAATCATAAAGTGGGATACTTGACCTAAAAATTCCATTTTGTTTTCCCCTGAACTTTTCTTGTACAACATACTTGTATCTACCTATTTTGTGTTAGCAAGGCTGACTTCTCAAGAGGGGGGGTGAATTGGGAAGATTGAAATTTCTCTGCACAAAATGAAATGGGTGAAGATAGCATAGTGTAAGGGAAGCAACGTATAAAACAGAGCAAGCTGAAAAGTAAAGATAAGGAGAAGAAGACTCAGTGATTTATCCTGGTTCGGTCTATCCACTTGACCTACATCCAGTCCCCCAGACAACTCTTGAGATTTTTCCAATATACAGCAAGAATTCAATGGCCTTCTTGCTAATGCCACAGTACAACGAGTATGCTCTATTTCTGGAGCTTTCTCAATCTCTCTAAGCACTTCTACAATGTGCTTCCCAATCCCCTTGTGATTTCCCCTCACAAGTAAATCTATCTTCCAGATGAAGAGTAGATTGTTTACAAAGATATAACTCTCTTGAATAGAGTAGATATGAAGGTTAAAGTACAAATATTGAAGTTGAGAGGGTAAAAGCTCTTGAGAAGAAGATTTGGCAGAAACTCGGTATATACAAGTTTGATTCGTTACCCACAACTTCAAATGATGTTATATTTATAGTTTTAGCTCTCAAATGTACGTTAGAGATAAAATCTATCCGTTGGGGAAGTTATCCAACTGTTACTCTGAAAAACTATCCGTTAAAGAACCGCATTTAATGCTTCTGACATACTAAAATTCGAATTTTGGTTGGTCAACAGACGAATTTCGAAGGAACCGAAGGTTAAAGCTTCCAACGTAGAAAAACAAAGTTCGTCTGTTCGAGAAGTGAAATTCAAATTTTGAAACTTGTAAAATGTTTTCACGTTATGACATACGAATTTTCAAGAAGAAAGTTTTTCTGTTAAGAATGAACAGTGTTTTCAATTTTCTACAGTGCCCTCGAAATTCGAATTTTGGAAGCCCAAAATTCGTTTGTCCATTGAACGTTCAAAGAGGCACAGTAGATCACTTTCCTCGAAATTCAAATTTTGAGAGGGTGAAATTCGTCTGTCAGAGAGACTCTTTTCAGACTAGCTTCAACATTCGAATGTTACAAGACTTCTCATTCGTATGTCAATGTTTCATTTCAACAAACTCAAAAAAAACATAGCTTCTGAAATTCGAATTTTAGTATTCAAAGTTCGTCTGTCAGAGAGCAGTTTTGAAACTTAATTTATTCTTGATTTCAGATGAACTTAAACATAGTTTTAGACGAATTTCTTCTATTTTCTCAAGTTGTGTTTTGTGTGAAATTCAAATTTTGAAAACTTAAAGTTCGTCTGTCTCAGAGAAGCTCCTTTCAGACTTATATGAAAATTCGAATATTGGAGAGCCAAAGTTCGTCTATTAGAGAGCATTTTTCAAACTCAATTTCTTCTTGATTTCAGATGAACTTTAACATAGTTTCAGACGAATTTCTTTGGTTTTCACAAACTGCATTTTATCTTAAATTTGAATTTTGAATGTGTGAAGTTCGTCTGTCACAAAAAGGCTTCTTTCAATCTTGGATGAAAATTCGAATTTTGGAGAATCAAAATTCGTCTGACAGAGAGACATCTCTTCAGACTTATTCAGTTTTAGCTCGAAATTCGAATTTTCCAAAGGCAAAGTTCGAATTTCCAACATGACAGTTCAGTTTAAACTTTCAAACTTCGTCTGTTTATGGGTATTTTTCAAATAAGTTAAGATTTAACATAAAATCAAGGTTTGAAAACATCTTTTCTTCAAATCAAAATCTTTTACCCAATCATAACTAAAAACAAAATATTTTACAAAAGATCTAGCCGCAAATACTCTTCAAATTCTTCACTTGAAGCACTTTGATCTCCTTTGATATCTTCAATCCAAGCTCTTGGATGTTAGTTTGGAATCATCAAAACTCTTGATTCAATATTCTCCCCCTTTTTTATGATGACAAAACAACTCACAAACTAGATTAATACTTGGGTTTGCTTTCACAAGCTCCCCCTCAACATATGCATAAGATATCATATCCAACAGATTAAGTGAAGATATTTAAGGCACAAAACATTGCAACTAAGAAGTTCATTCATTTAATCAATGGTTGCAATGCATACTTCAATCGAAGATCAGTTCCCAAAACATAAAGAATAATCATCAAAACAAAAACAAGATGCAAGCAATCACAACAAAATACAATAGGAAGATTGAACCAAGTCTTAATCAATCACTTCTTCCTTGGCTTAGTCTTCTTGCTGTATGTCTTTCCTTTCCCGGATGACTCAGTAGATTTTCCAGCTTGCTTGGTCCCAGTTTGCTTTATCTTCTCCCCCTTTTTGGCATCATCAGAAAGCCCAACAAAGTCCATTAGAGGAGGAATCTGAGAGATAGGAACAGCACGAAGAGGGACAGGAGCAAAAGTAATCTCTAACTGAACTGGTGCAGGAGGCTCAGCAGGCTCAGGGCTAGGTTCTTCATCACCATCATCATCAGAGACCTCAAGCAGCTCTTGCATTTCCTTCCTGGAAAGAGCTAGTCGAGTTCTCTGTTCCTCTGAAAGCCCATAAGCAGCAAGAGAATCAGAGGCAGGTTCAGCAGGAGGAAACATTTCTTCAAGCCTTCTCCTTTGAGCTTGCAGTAGAGCATTGTGAGCAATAGCTTCAAAATCAATAACAGGCACAATGCTCCTTTCCTCATTGAGTGCAGCTTGCAGATATGGATGCCACTAGCTGCTCAACTTGCTCAATTTCTTGGGTGGAAAGGATAGAGTCTTGAGCAACTGCTTCACTAGGCTCAAGAGGGCTTGACTCCTCCAGACCCTCTTCCTCTATGCCATAGTCCAGGGGAGGACCAGGACTTGCCTCATTGCTGGAGGCCTTTGGAGTGCTTTCTGCGCCAGCTGGTTCAGATTCTTGTGCCTCAACACTAGGAACAGGAGAAGCCATTTCAAATGGACTTGGAGGCACAGGGGATGGGGACAGAGTAGGCTCAGGGACACCAGGCTGAGGTAGAGCTGAAGTGGTAGGAATTGCATTTCTTATTTCTTCATAAGCATCAGCCACCAATTTCATATTCACAGGCAACTGATGGATCTGATCTTACAGGTGAGCAAATTTGACATTTTGCTCATCCCGAATACTGAGAATGAGTGTTGACAAACTGTCAAACAACTCAGTGATCTTGGTTGGCTTGGCCCGTGAGGAGGGAGTGGAAGGAGGGTGAGTAGGCCTGGAGGGAGATGGAATTGGCTGAGAAGGCTGAGGTATAGATCTGTCAGGGACCTCAGAAGTGCCTTCTTGTTGGAGGGAAGCATCAGCAGCAAAGAACAAATCTTTAGATTTCCCTACTCCCTTTCCAACCCATCTTCCTTCATCTCTTTCAATACCTATCCTTTGCAGTTCCTCTTCTTTGAATGCCTCTATGAGTTTCCCTTTCCCTTTTTCAATGTGTTGAATCCTAGCATACTGCAGGATTCTTGAAATAATTGTTGCATAGGGGAGTGTGGAATCCTTCCTCTGATCCCTAGCCTTTATCATACGCTAGAGGATGATATGACCCATATTGATTAGCTTCCCACTCACGTTGAAATATTGATTAGCCTTGAAATATTTTCCCTCTCACGTTGAAACCATTCTTAAGGGACTAGATTGTACACATTCTTAATTCTTGAGGGCAAAATATATTTTTTTTATTTTTCTATTTAATCTAGAAAAATGACTTTTGCCCTTCTTTATGCTTAATGGTGTCTCACCGTTTTTTCCAATTCCTTTTGTATTTTACGATACCAACCTTTTCATTTTTGGGCCTTAAATGCATTATTCACATTTTACCTCTAATTTCATAAATGACCGTTTGCCCCTAAACTGAGTCAAAAATGTAATTATTCATTCCTTTGGGCACTTTCATGTAATTTTACCCAAAGACCAATTTTTTATTATTTCTTTTTCGCTATTCATATTAACTTCAAATTAGTTTATCTCTAAACCTGGACCTCCTAGGAATGCAATACTTATACCATTGTGCTCAGTTTGGAGCGGGCTTTCATTTAAGTGGTATATTGCATATTTTCCTATGTAAGTTCTAGAATTAATTTCTGCTAAGGACCTTATGAGAAATTAATTCCAATTAAGGACCAAACATTACTTCTTTTAAAAATTAAATAAGAAATTAATTCCTTCTAAAGCCCGATTATATATAGCATTTTCGTCTCACTTCGTTTCTCATCTTTTATTCATTTATAACATCTCATAAAAATAAAGATATTACAAATATGAACTTTGCATTTTGAAAATTCGAATTTCGAATAGATGAACTATTGTGCCTTATTGAACTGCCCATTGATAGACGAATTTTGGATATCAAAATTTGAATTTCGAAGGTCCTGTAGCAAAATGGAACAACTGTTCATACTTTCCAGAAGAACCTTAAACTTGAAAATTCATATGTTTCAACATAGAAACATTTTTCAAATATCAAAATTCGAAGTTTTCTTCATGACAGACGAACTTCAAATGTTCAATGCTAAAGTCTTTAGCTTTCAATTTCTACGAAATTTGTCTGTTGACTAACCAAAATTCAAACTTTGAGTGTCAGAAGCATTAAATGCGGTTGTTGAATGAATAGTTTTTCAGAGTAATCGTTGGATAACTTCTCCAATGGATAGATTTTGTCTCTAACGTATAGTTAAGACCTAAATCTATAAACATAACATCATTCGAAATTGTGGGTAACGATTTTAACTTTATATATACTGAAACTCTGTCAAATCATCAACTCAAAGTCTCTTACTCTCACATACTTCATTCTTTGTACTCCAACTTACATATACACTCTATCTAAGAGAGTTTATCCATTGTAAACAATCTTATCTTCATTTGGAAGAAAGGTTTTCTTGTGAAGGGATATCACAAGGGATTAGGGAAACACTTAGGTAGAGTGCAAAGAGAGAAAGTGTGAGCTCTAAAAACAGAGTATCATAGCTACACTGTGGCATTTGCAAGAAGCCCACTGAATTCTTGCAATATAGTGGAAAATCTCAAGTGGTGGCTTGAGAACTGGACGTAGGTCAAGATTGAGAGACCGAGCCAGGATAAACATCTATGTCTTCCCTTCTCTATCACCACTTTTACTTGTTATTCACTTATACTCTATTTTACTGTCACCTTTACTTTCTTCACTTTCTTGACATTTGGCAGAAAATTTTAATCTTCCCAATTCACCCCTTCTTAAGAAGCCAGCATATCTAACATAAATAACCATACCATGTGAAGTTTTTGAACCCACGCTGGTAATTGGGTTAACTGTATTGTTGTGTGAAATAGTGAATCCACATAAATATATCAGTCACGCTACGTATGATTTATTAAAATGTATAGTGATTGTTTGAAAGGTGTTTTTCTTTTAAGAAAATAATTATATTTCATAAAAAATAAATATAATATTTCCTAAATTATCACCTTAAAAATACAATAAAACCTTTATATCATGGGGGGTTTTAATGCTCCCTAGGTAATTGAGGAATCCATCTATCGACCATGACTGTGAGTCTGCAATAGGTAGATCAGTTTTCTTTTTTTTTTTTTACACAAAAAAAATTGTCAAAAGTATAAAAAATTTATGTCATTTCAAAAGTTAAAAAAAACTCAAAAGATCAAAAAATATTTTCAAAATTAAATAAATAAGAGTAAGTAAAAGAAATTAAATTATTTTTTGCAAATTAAAACACACCAACTCAAATTTCAGAAAATCGTTTGGTTTGCAAAATGATAAATTATTTTCTATTAACTTTCTCTTATTATAAAAAATTTAGAATAAAAAAATCAACCAACTGACATGCATTTCTAGCTCGAATTATGTGAACTTTGATCCCTATCACAGGAAACGTAGGCCCCAGACTCTGATTCTGGGTCAAGTCTACCCTTGTAAATAAATAAAAATTTTCTAATTTGATTTTCCTAATTTATTTTCCTCATTTTGATTCCAAATCTCATTGATTTTTCTAATTTAATCTCTTTTCTTTATTTTGTTATTTTTTAAATTTCCTTAATTTCTTTAATTCCTACCCTTATTCTCGCAGGTGAACCATTAAAGTATAACCAAAATACTTTTAAAACTATATTAATTTTCACAATCAATTTAAGGTAATCGTTTTTAGAAATGGGTGTCATGGGATGCCTAACACCTTTCTCACGTATAATCGACTCTCAAACCCAACTCTAACTACATAGACCATCCTTTCCTTTCTTAATTTGGTTTTCCAAAATTTCCCTCAGAATTTTGGTGGCGAATCCTCACAAGTCAATTTTCATCCAGAAACATGATTTGTCTCTTTTTCTTTTTCTCTATTTTTTATTTTCCATGTTACATTTCCGAGTGCGACACCTACCACTTAGAGAGTCATAATTGTTCATCATTATTTTATCCACCTTAAAAAGAGATCTTATTTGTTGTAATCATTCTTTCTACTTTGGGTAGAAGTGTCTTATTGTGGGAAATATTAAGGGAGTTTGTACATACACTTGTTGGTATGGGAAGTGAGATTAAGTAGCTCTAGTTTGAGCTAAAAATGTACTGCAATTTTTACAAAAATCTATTTAAATCTTACAAAGATAGTGAACAAATCTCAAGTAGAAGCTTTGGGACTGGATGTAGGCCAAATGGAGAGGCTGGACCAAGATAAACATCTATGTTTGATTCTCTCCCCCCTAGCTTTTCTCTTTCTTGCTAATGTGCTCTGTTTTGGTGTTCTTGTATTGTTGCATTTTTTTTGGGAGAAAACTTTAAAAGCTCAATTCACTCCCTCTTAGACATTCAGCCACACTTTCACACATTTTCCCTGTATTAGATTTTATTTAAGTCCATTTAATTATGTATGGAAGCTTCGATCACATGAAAGACTAAAATAGAAAAATTTAAAATTTCATGTTACTATTCATTTGGTCAACTTCTTTTCCAGACCGAATTTTGAAAAAGCATAACTAAATCTAGAAAAAATCATATGAGTAGTTCTAGTCATAAAAATAGCTTAAAACATTCTCTATATAGGAAAAATATGGAACAGTAGCTTTAATATGCCAATTGTTACAGTATTTAGCACAAAAATCATTGTTTATTATGTTATTTTTATCTTTCTAAGATTTTGACCTTAATTTTAAAAATTCATATCTCCTTCTATCTTGAGACAAATCATGTATACATTATGTCATTTGAAAGCCTATATGTCTAATTTCTATATATATATATATTTATATATTTATTCAACTTGTATAGGGTATGAAATTAACTTAAACCATTAAGAGTTAGAACACTACTTTCACTGGAACAATTTTATGAAAACTTATATAACTCTCCTTCTATAGCTTCAATTACATTCAAACTAGTGGCATTTTTAAAACTGTCAAAGCATACAAACCACAATTTTTGGAGCTCTATAAAATTTTATACTGCCTTTTGAAACAACTAGTACTTACAGTGGAAGTTCCAATTTCTTCTACACTGTCAAGTTTTGACCCCTAATTTTAAAAATCCATTATAATTCATATGCTTAACCAAATGTGGTAATATTTGGCTCTTTAGAAAGCTTATTCCATCTACTTTCAAAGCATATATGACAATTACACTAAATGCTCTATTTCGAACAATGTTCATCTATTCTAATCACTAATGGTCATCTTAGACAAAATTATGCCATAAGTTGCATAATAAGCTTCATCAACATATTACCTCATTATTCATTATTCTAATTCCATACGTAACATCAAAAGATGACCCAAGGAACATACTGCATCAATATACATGACTTAGCCTTTACATATGAATTTATACATATTAAAAAAAACAAACATCAAAACTTGTAATAACATATTATTCACAAACTTCTTTCTCCTCTCCTTTGACTCTTATTGGACTCCATGCAGTGCTTGACCCTATCATGGTTAGTATTTGGAAGGCTAAGATTCAAAGAATCTTAGTAGCTAACACCCATCCATGCATTCACATTATCACATTTTACATAAAATCTTCAAGAAAACATTAAGCAAACACGGTATTTATAAGTCATATGATTCTATAAAAATTTTCGCATGGTTTCTTTATGTAAAATGGATATCCGTGTTAATTCAGATGTTTTGATTATTCTCAAACAAATGAGCTTGGAAGATCCAATATCAAAGGAATACAAGTGAAATGAAGAACAAAGTTGGAGTCTCTTATTGATTGAAGAACCCTTTCACAAACTTAAGGAAATCATCTATAAAAGAAGGTAGTTGAGTTTTGAATTTCAATTAACCTAACATTAAATGAGATAACTAATTGAATGATTAATTATTAGCTCATGATTTCAAAATGATTTTCAAGAAAAAAGCTATCTAATAAGGATAAAGCTTCAATTTCAAACAGGTTCTAAGTGTTCAATTAGTTTTCATGAAAATGTTTTAGCTTATGGGGATAAGATATCAATTTGAAAGATGTTTTGAAGTGTGTATCTTGTTTTCAAGACAATATCTTACCTTATATGCATAACCATTTAAGGTTATGGGGATAAAGACTCAATCTCAAAGTTTTTTCAAAGTCCATTCTTTAGTTTCATGAAAAGGGATTGAGGTTTTCCGCATAGCACAGCTTGGGGATCAAGTTCTCAAGTTTGTTCAGGAGGTTATCCTGATAAGGTAGGCACCTTATTCGCATAACATAATGAACAGTAAAGAAAAGTGGTACTGTGTAGCCCATTATTGGCATAACCTAGGGAGGTTATCCGCATAACGTGTGTCACAGAGCATTTAGACTCCTCAGGTAAACAAGTTATTCGCATAACCAAGGGAGGTTATCCACATAACCTATATTTCAAAATACTTGAACTATCCTCAGGTAAACAAGTTATCCGCATAAACTATATTTTAGAATACTTGAACTTTCCTCGTGTAAATAGGCTGTCTGCATAACCTTGGGAGGTTATCCTAATAACCTAAGCTTCACAAAGATTAAGTTTGAGAAGAACTTAATGTTATCCTAATAACAAAGTGGATTTTCAGGAAAATGATTCTGAGCTAAAACTTAGTCATTATGGGTAGTAAGTTATTCGCATAACTTAGCTAGGTTATTCGCATAATGAAAGCTCCACGTTAAAAACAAAAGCTGATAGTTACCCGTTATTTACATATCCTCTGTCAGATGCATTTAATGTGGTAGGTGAATAGCTATTTTATTGAGAGTAACGGCTAATCTTTGTTTCCAATGGATAGTTCAACCCCAAGACTATAAATAGGACCTCATTTAAGTTATTAAATGACAAAAAACTATATTCACACCAAAAACTCTATTGATTCATTTATTAATTCATTCAAAGCTCAACTACCCTCTGTTTTACTCAGTCATTGTATCTCAACTTTTATATCTACTCTTTTGAGCGAGTTTTCATTCAGTAAAATATCTAAACACTTGTAGAGAATACTTAGTGTGAGATTACACTAAGGGAGATAGTCTTACTCTTGAGTGAGAAGAGTGAGAAAACTTGTTTTTGTCCGAAGTTCGGACTGGTGTTGTATTGCGGTCATTGCAAGAACCCATTCAAATCTTGCACTCAAGTGGTGGCTTAGGGACTGGACGTAGGTTAAGTGAAATAGACCGAACCAAGATAAACTACTAAATTCTCTTACCTTTGCTCTTTATCTTTTATACTCTATTTTCAGTTACCTTTTTAGTATCACAATTGTGTTTCATCTTTGCAGAGAAATTTCAATCTTCCCAATTCACCCCCCTCTTACGAAGCCAGCTGAACTAACAATTTGGGGGTTTGAAAACCACTTAATCAACTCAACCAATAATATAGAAACATCACAAAGTAACATTGCAATCATTTGACAAAGCATCAAACATATAGAAACCAATTATGATCATAAATGCAAGTAAAGTGATTAAACTACCTTACACTATTCCTTTGCTTTCCAAACTTTGTAAACCTTTTCTTTGATCTTTCTCAACCTCCTTGAATCCTAAGGCATCACAAAATACAGCCATTAGCCAATGAATTAATGTCTTTACTCACAAAGTGCACACTTGAACTTGAAAATTGCACTTTGTTTTCCTTAGATTTTCTTGTATAACACACTTATGTTTACCTATTTTGGATCCAAGGAATCTATTTTTAGGGTCAAAATTTTGAAATTTCATCCTTATCCTAACCCTAGGTCTGACTGAAAATGGCATGGAAGTTTTAAAAAACTATTTGCTCTAACAATTTGCAACCTATTCACATTTTATGCTTCTAGTCACTTATTTTCTAGTCTTTCCTTAGTTTATTTTACCATAGCTCAATTTTATCTCTCTAAAATGATGCATGGTTGAAACTTAAAGTGAGAGAGGAGAGGAAAAACTTCATTAAACTACCACAAAACTCTTGCAAACATAAGCTAGGAAGCATAGAAGTAACTTTACAACTTGTGTGTTCAACTCTTGCTTCCTTGCTCTTCCTTTCCTCATCTGAAATTTTGCTTTCCTCTTCCTCATTGCTTCAATTTTGTTAGGTTGGCTGGTCACTCAAGAGGGGGGTGAATTGGGTGATACAAGATTTTCACCCTTTTGGATCACAACTCAAATTCACCAGATATGCAGCAAAACAAGGATGAATAGAGAGAGTTAAGTGCAATAATTGAGGAGAGAAGATGAAAAGCAAAACACAAGAATTTATACTGGTTTGGCCTAAACAACTTCACCTACATCTAGTCCCCAAGCCACCACTTGAGATTTTCCACTATATCTCACAAGTTTGGTCCGAGCACTTGTGAAGTCTCAGTACATCCCACAAGTTTCAGTATGCACTTGTGAAGTCACTCTCCCCATACCTTTACAAGATGTATAATATCCCTTAGAATTTCCCCACACTAAGATTCTACCCAGAAATTTGTAAAAAGTGATGATTACAAAAGTGAAACTCTCTTTAAGAGTGGATAATACATTTGAAACTCACTCTATTGAGGTGGGTTTAGCTTTGAAAGTTGATACAGAAAAATTTTATAAATTGTAGTAGCATTTTGGTATAAACTCACTTAATTTCGTTACCCATAAGTTCAAATGAGGTTCTATTTATAGATTTGTGCCTTAATTAGTCGTTAGACACAAGATCTATCCGTTAGAGATATTAACCAATGGTTACTCTGCAAAACTAGCCATTCACCAACCGCATTCAATACGTTTGACACACTGAAATTTGAGTTTTAGGTGCCAATAGATGAATTTCACAGAGACCATAAGCTAAAGACTTCAATGTTAAACTTCTAAAATTCGTCTGTTCATGAGTAAAATTCAAAATTTGAATTTGTTAAATATATCCCATGTTAGAACATACAAATTTTCATATTCAAAGTGCATCTGTTAAGTTTGAACAGTTGTCCCATATTTTCATGGTGCACTCGAAATTCAAATTTCAGAATGTAAAATTCATCTATCAGAGGCTTCCTCAACATGGTACAAAAGTTCTCCTCTATGAAATTTGAATTTTGTATTTCAAAATTCATCTGTTAGAGATATCCTATAACGAGGCTCACAAGTTTTTATTTCAAAATTCATCCTATAACGAGGCTCACAAGTTTTTATTTCAAAATTTGAATTTTGAAATCAAAAATCCATCTGTCAAAGAGAGTAACTTTGAACTCTTTATACAGTTTAATAACATTCGAATTTTGATAAAAACCTTAGACGAATTTTCCACATTTTACTAACTATGCTTAACTCGAAATTTAAATTTCAAAACTTGAAATTCATCTATAAGAAATGATAACTCTCGAACTTCAAATTTCAGTAAGTAAAGTTCAAATTTTGTACAAAATACATTAGAATCAACACTAAAATTCGTCTGTTAGTCAGTGTTTTCCAAATATAACAAATGCTAACATTAGATTTACTTAATCTAACACATTTAAAATATATGGTAGCAAGATTAAAGTAAATTTCAAAAGTTAAACCACCTCAAGACCTAAGTGAAAACAAGATATACCTAATAACTAGGTATTCAAATGTTGAGTTCCACTTTCACATGGTCATTTCCTTCTTAGCATGCTCCCTTCTTATCTCCAATTCTTGGAGCATCCTTTCTCTTCTCCTTTCTTGAGTGAAACATGATGTTGATTTCCACTTTGTTATTCCAATGCTCACTCTTTCTACTTGGACCATCCGACATTTAATATGTTACACTTACAAATCAAGTAGTTAGTCCAATTATATATCCAACTTATATTATAAACCATAAAAAGATAGTGGATATATTAGTGCATAGCATAATATATGCATTATAAACATAATTAAATACATGCTAATGCATATTTTATTTCTTTAAGGAACATTACATATGTTTGACACATATGATACATTTGTTTCTTATAGCCCTACATTTATCATCATCAAAACTTATGTTATATTAAACCTAACAAGTTTTAGACATGAAAATGAAGGAGAAGGAGTGGTCTTAAGTGGTTAACCATGCACCTGGAGGAGAGAGATGAGATGAGAGAATACTAAGTTCAAGTTAATTAACCACTTTAGTTAATTCTTGCTTTTACTTTATTTAAGCAATTAGCATAATTCCCTTGGTGTTCTCGTTGCTATATGTCACGCAATATTGAGGGAATTTTTTAGTCAAAAATTGCTTCATAATTTTTATTAGTCCAAAATAACCCTTACCGATAAAATTTACCTGTACCAATTAATTAAATACTTTTGTCATAATTGTCACTTTATTAGTATAGGATTGTTCTAAATTTACATTTGGACTAAATTCATTATTTTGATTCCCAAATTTATCTGTGAGGATCCCCATCTAATTCCCTTCACCAATCTACTTTTATGGATCTCACAAATCTCTTTTTCGGTTTAAAAATCGCTTTTGATCTTTAATTAGAATTATAAATTCATACAAACTCAATTAGTCTCAAAGCAGTATTCCATTGAATTCGGCTCATCAATAGCTCCATTTTAACAAAATTTCTAAAAATTCTGAAATTGCCCTTGACTTGGTGCAATGTTTTAATTTTTAATTCTTTTGGATCGTTTCTTGTATTTCTTCCCATGGACTTAAATGTAATTAATGTTTTCCTTTTAAGGACTAAATTGTAAAGAATTCAATTCCCTTAGGGCTAAAATGAAATTCTCACTTCTCTTTTTCTAACCTAGGAAATGACTTTTTGGCCCTTAAGTTGAGTCAAAAATGCAAATACTGATTCTTCCGAGTTCTTTCTTATAATTTCTCCCAAAGACTAATTTTTAATAATTCTTCTCATTATGCTTTCAAATTGATTTATCTTTCAACATCAACCTCCCAGCTATGCAATACTCTTGTCATTGCACTTAGCTCGACACAAGCTTCCATTCAACAGGTATATTGCATTCGGCTTAAGTTTGAAATTAATTCCAACTAAGGACTAAAATAATCCATTCTAAGAACCATATCAAAAATTAATTCTATTTAAGAACCGAGCATGTAACAACACTATCTGACATCATTTCTCATCTTTCCATGTATTTTATGATATCTCATAAAAATTGGGATATTACATTCTACCTATTAGAAAACCCCAACTATGCAATGAAATAGAATTAAGAAGAAGAAAGGAAATTTCCTACCTTCCTTTTCATCAAAACCAACACCCACTCCCAACTTTTTCTTCATTCTCCAACTCTTTCATACTCTCTCTTTCTCTCAATCTCTCCTTCTTTCTTTGATTCTTGTTCATGATCCCTCTCTTCTAATCTTGCCTCTATTTATAATGTCAAATAAGAGCCTTCACAATTGATACTCCGTATCCTCAAAAATCCCTTTTATTATTTGTCTTTGATATTTATATTAAGATGATTGATTTGCTTTCTTTTTCTCATTATTACCTTGATATCAAATCTCAATCCTTGATTTTTCTTTTTCTTTTTGTCCTCTTTATTATTATTTTTTTTGTATTTTTGGCAACAATACAAGCAACGTTTCCTTTCCTCTTCATCTTTTTTTTTAAAATTAAATCAATTAAAAGAAAAGACATTTTGCCTCACTCCTATTTTCAAGGGATTGATCCATTTATTATTATTTTTTAAAAAAGGAAAAGAAAATGATACTCAAACAATATTTTTTATTTTTTATTTTTTTTAAAATGTCCAAACAAAATACAATGTTTATAGACCTCCTAGAAGGTTTTGTCACTAGTCTCATTCATATTATGGTATAATTTGTTCCGCGTATTCTTCCAGGACAAGCCCATCTTCTGCAAATAATATGGCTTTTGCTACTGTGTCACATTAAACTTCGGCTGTAAATTACACAAAGAAATAAAAAAACATATAAGTTATAATATTAACATAACATAAAGTGAAACAACTAATTATAATGAAAAACCAAAGTTTTTATATTTAGATACCTAAATGACGTTACTGAAACACAAATTCTTATGGTCCATGGGCACCTTCTTCCAATCATCATGATATATATGGAAAACATCATAATTTTGGCCTAAGTTTGCTAGGAAATGATTCAGTAGCCCACCTCCTTCACCCATCTGCTACATATTGTTCATCTTATCATTCCAATCAATAATGACCCATTGACCTATTTGAAGGGTGTAACACCTTACTTTTAGCTTCATTGCCCATATATTAAATTTCATTTAAGTCTATTTATACTTGATGAGAAGCTTGAATCACTTAATTTTGTAAAACAGAATTTTCTATTAATGAAGTTACCATTCATGTGGTATTTTCCACTTTACCAACCAAAATTTAAAAATTCATAGCTAAATCTAAAAAAAATCATATGAAGGTGATTTAAGACTTAAAAATAGTTAAAAACATTCTCTAATTGGAAACTAATGAATCAAGTCATTTTTTGGGCCAATTTGTATAGTTTATTCCTTAAAGTTTACTATACATTTGGTCATTTTTCACCTTCCCAAGATTTTAGCCTTAATTTTAAAAATTTATATCTCATTCTAGCATGAGCCAATTCATATATTCTTTATGTCATTTGAAATCCTACATATATATTTTCTAGACATATTTTTTTGTACATTTATTCAACTTGTACAGTTCATGGCACTATCTTAAACTATTAAGGGTCAGAACACCACTTTTACTGAAGTAGTTTAGGGAAACTTATATATCTCTCATTTTATAGCTCTAATTATTTCCAAATTAGTGGCATATTAAACTTAAAACATAGAGCTTTCTATTCATGTAAGCTACTGAAATTTTGAGCTCCACACAATTTTATGCTACCTTTTAAAATACGGAGTTCTTATGGTCTAAACTTCCAGTTTTCCAACTTTGATCTGTTCTGAGCCCTAAATTCAAAAATTTATCATAATTCATTTACTTAGCCAAATGGGGTGATCTTTGCTTCTTTTAAAGCTTCTTCTGTCTAGTTTTAGAGCATATGTAAAAATCAAAAGGAATGCCCTATCTCACATGATAAGCCTTACAAACATAATGATACATCATTCATTGTTCCAATTTCATATATAACATCATGAGAAGACTTAGAGGGACAAGATCATGCATAATTACGTAATCTACACCTCATATATAAATTGGCACTCAATCTCATAACTTAGCCTTAAATCTTGTAAAATCAAATTGCTCATCATTGCCTTCCTCATTTCTCTTGCTCTTTCTTTTACCATTTCCATAATCTTGCCCTAGCATGGTTAGTCATTTAGGGAGGGTAGATTCAAAGAATCAGCAGCATTTATCATTCAAGTATACATATTATCACATTCAATATAAAAGTTTCATAAAAATAATTAACAATCACTTGATCATAAAATGCCAAATAATTTTATAAAAAATTTACAGAGCTTCGTTTTATAAATAGACATCTTGTAACACCCCTCATGTTATTCTTCTTGGCAATATGTTTAGGACCAGAGGAAATAGGACGGAGGAAGGCTCAAGTGGAGTCTGGAAGAGCTCCATACCGAGGCAAGAAGCAAAGCCGTCATGGCGAGAATCTTTCCAGTAGCATGGTTTCAGCTGAACACGGTGGAGCTGCAGTGAGGTGTGCTAAGGTCGCGGCGAGATTCAGGATTTTTGTTTAAATCCAAATCATTTCGGTCAATCAGGAAAGAAGAAAACGGAGGGAACGACGAGGAGCTGAGCTAGGGTTCGTGATTTCCATCCTTTATGAGTGATTTTCGAACCTTAAGAGCTTGGATTCAAGTTGGTAAGTGTCCTCTACTCCTCTTTCTCCATTTTGTTCGATTGGAATTTGGGGTTTTCCAGTTTTGAAGTTGGATTTTTTGTTTGGGATGAAATCCACCAATTAAAATAGTTGAAATGAGGTTAATGAAGTGTGTGGTAGTATCCTTGTTGCTTGAATGTGAGTTTTGAAGGGATTATATGTGTTTAGAACTTAACCCTAGGTTGTTCTTGGTTGAGAGTGTGAGGAATCCAAAGTGTAAGGAATTGTGTGATGTTTGAATGGTCCCTAAGAGCTTAATGATGTATGAAAGGGGTGTTAGAACCTTGGGTTGGGCCTAAAGTACAAATAATGAAGTATGTGAGAGTAAGAGACTTTGAGTAGATGATTTGGCAGAGTTTCAGTATATAGAAAGTTAAAATTGTTACCCACATTTTCAAATGAAGTTCTATGTATAGATTTTTGCCCCAACTTAACATTAGAGACAAGATCTAGCCGTTAGAGATATTACCCAATAGTTACTCTGAGAAACTATCTATTTACCAACCGCATTTAATGCTTCTAATACTCAAAGTTCAAATTTCAGTTAGTCAACAGACGAATTTCATAGAAACCGAAAGTTACAACCTTTAACGTTAAACTCCTGAAGTTTGTCTGTTATGAAGCAAAATTCAAATTTTTATCTTTAGAAAATGATTCTATGTTAGAACATATGAATTTTCATGTTGAAAGTCTTTCTGTTAAGTGTGAACAGTAATTTCATTTTGCTACAGTGCCTTCAAAATTCAAATTTTGGAACCCAAAATTCATCTATCAGAAGCTAGTTCAATGAGGCACAATAGTTCATCAATTCAAAATTCGAATTTTCAAAGGGCAAAGTTCGTCTGTCAGAGAGACCTCTTTTCAGACTTACTTTAAAGTTTGAATTTCTGAATACTATCATTCGTATGTTAACATATCATTATAATAGACTCACAAGCTTTGGTTTTGCTCAGATTCTTGCTGGGACAGGATTAACTCTTGAGCATTTGCTGGAATGGGGTCATGAGAGCTTGAATCTTGAGGGCCTTCTTTTCTCATACCATAGTCCAAGGGAGGACTAGGACTTACCTCATTGCCGAAGACCTGTGGTT
Organism: Adenanthera pavonina; assembly: GCA_026686845.1. Taxonomy (NCBI): domain Eukaryota; kingdom Viridiplantae; phylum Streptophyta; class Magnoliopsida; order Fabales; family Fabaceae; genus Adenanthera; species Adenanthera pavonina. Next base: position 28,003,852 of record JAIVEN010000008.1, read on the forward strand.
TGGTCAATGTACCAGCAACCTTAGTGTCATGTACACCATCATTAGGCTCAGGAGAGGCTAGCACAAAGGGGCTTGGAGGCACAGGAGGTAGAGACATAACAGGCTCAGAGATTCCTGGCTGAGGTGGAGCTGATGTGGCAGGAATGGCATTCTGAATGTCTTCATATGCATCAGCAACCACTTTCATGTTTTTGGCAAACTGGTGTATCTAATCTTGCAGATGAGCAAACTTGGCATTTTTCTCTTCCCTGATGCTTAGTATGAGTGTAGACAAACTATCATACAACTCAATGATCTCAGTTAGCTTAGTACAAGATGAGGGAGTAGATGGAATGTGAGCAGGCAAAGATGGAGATGGGACAGGCTGAGAAGGCTGAGGAGTAGGTTTTGCAGGAGCCTCAGAGGTACCTTCTTGCTGTAGGGAGGCATCTTCATCAAAGAAGAGATCTTCAGATTTTCTAGCTCCCTTTCCAACCCATCTTCCATCTTTCTTCGCTATCCCCATCCTTTATAGCTCTTCTTCCTTGAAGATCTCAGTAGGCTTTCCTTTCCCTTTCTTAAGATGCTGAATTCTAGCATATTAAAGGATCCTAGAGATGATTGCTGCATAAAAAAGTGTAGAGTCTTTCCTCTGATCCCTAGCCTTGATCATGCGTTGTAGAATGATATGTCTCATGTTGATAATCTTCCCACACATGATTATTGCCATTACATGTGCCTCTGCCCTTGTGATCAAATTGAAGCTACCTCATTTGTTGAAGATAATCCTAGACACTATGTAATGTAGGATTCTCACTGAGGTCAGTGGGCTTCAGCAAGCTTATTGGTGGCCTATTTTCCTTTCTTCTGAACAAAGTGTTCATGATTGTGCTCTCCCTGTAGTTCAAAAAGGGACTACTTTCTTCATCAGTCGTCTCTGCCTCATCCATATACCCAAAAGCAGTGATGTCAATCTTAAGGCCATCTTACCCTAGAATTTCTAATACCTCATTGAGGGTTTCATCTGTGAGCCAAATGGTCCTTGATCTCAAATTGACCTCCTACTTCTTCTTGTTGTTGTTGTACTTCAGGGAGGTACACCATGTCTTAACCACTTTATCATTATACCTCTCCAGTATCTCTAATAGATTCTTATATCTTAGCATCCATAGTCCAACATCAAAATTGTTAGAGAATAAGAAATCTTCCATGTTCACACAATAAGGCTTGATTACCTTTTTACTTACAAATGTGGTCATGTATTCCTCCTGAATCTAAGGAGTGCTCCATAATGGCATTGTTGTGAGTTGATATTCTCTAGATTTAATACTGGAGGTGAAAGTAGAAGCAGCAGGAATGGGAACCGAAGGCTCTATTTTCTTCAGTGAAGAAGGTCCAGCTTTCTTTGATTCAGCCTTTGGAGTTATTTTTTTCCGTTTGGAGGGAGTTGCCTTGCTTGATTTGACTTTTCTCTTCGGTTTTTCACCCTCCGTTGAGGCATATTGGGATTTAACCATTCTCTTTGGTCGTGCCTCTCCCTTTCCAACTTTTGGATTCTTTACTCTTGCCATTTTCGTGGATGAATGTTTCAGAATGAAGCTGAGAATAGGTTTATAAGATGAGAAAAGGAGTTTAAACGGTGGAAAATGAAGATTTATGGTCAAAATTGAAGAGCATTAAAGAGAGAATTTGAACAGACTCAGAGAATAGATGAATAGGGTTGCATCTGTTCAGAGGAAAACCATTGGTTTTAACGTGTGTAACCGTAGGACAGATGAATTTTGAGGGGTCAAAATTTGAACTTTGAGCAGTTAAAAGTTAAACCATTCAGCAAAGCTTACTAAAGACGAATTTTCTTCTGAAAGTTCGTCTGACAGAGGCTTGGTCCAAGCAGCACAAGATGAGCAGACGAACTTTGTTTCAACAAAGTTCAAATTTCAAAGAACAGGCATCAAGCAATAATCAATGCAATAAACAACAGACAAATTATGCTTATGGAAATTCGTCTTTCAGAGATTCAACATTGTGAGCATGTTTTAACAGATGAATTTTGAATCAGAAATTCGAATTTCTACATTTTGTAAAGATTTTCCAACATGCGTATATTAAGAAATAGACATTTGTATAATCATCATGTTGGACAAATATAACATTGAAACTTTTATTGTTGAAAATTCGAACTTTCAAAGACTAGTAGACGAATTTCGAGGGACCACCGAGAACTGTTACAATGTAAACCAAGCTGAAGTTCATCTGATGGGCATCTAAATTCGAATGTTGAGCATGCTGACTTGTTCAAAAACACAATTTATCAAGGAAATTCATCTAATACACAACTAAAATGCAAATTTCAACTTTAAAAACTTACAAAATGGATCCAAAACTCAGATTTCTTGCTGTCTCTTTCACCTTTTGACTGTTCCATTCTGATTTGCTCCATTTTTCAGATCTATTATCATTTAAACTCATGAGGAGCACCTACAACTTACATTAAACTTACTCCGATGCTAAAGATAGAATCAAATCATTGTCAGAAATTCTAAAACAGATTGATACAAAAATTTACTTATAGTTCATTGGAATTTACCATACCCAATTCTCTCATGATTTTACAATGCCAATCTTCTGACAGAGCCTTTGTCAAGATGTCAGCAACTTGATCTTCTATTGGGATGTATTCTAATATGATTTCCCCTTTAAGAACATGATCCCTTATGAAGTGGTGCCTAACTTCAATATGTTTTCTTCTTGAATGCATGACAGGATTCTTTGTGATGTTAATGACACTTTGGTTATCACACATTATTGGTATTTCCTTCATCTCAATCTCAAGATCTTCAAGTTACTGTTTCATCCAAATGATTTGGGCACAACAGCTTCCAACAGCAACATATTCAGCTTCTACCATGGATAAGGCTACATTGTTTTGCTTCTTACTAAACCACAAGAACAAGGATCCTCCAAGAAACTGACATGTTCCACTTGTGCTTTTTCTATTAGTTTGGGATCCTGTAAAGTCAACATCAGTGTATCCTTTGAGATCTTCTCCATTACCCTTTGGATACCAAAGACCCATCTGTGATGTTCTAATAAGATATCTGAAGATACGCTTTACAGCAGTTGAATGGGTTTCTTTGGGACATGATTGGAACCTTGCACACATACAAACACTAAACATGATGTCAGGTCTGCTAGTAGTTAGATATAGCAGAGATCCAATCCTTCTTCAATACTGGGTTATGTCAAACATTTTTCCCCCTTCATCCATATCCAGTTTGGTTGCAGTAGCCATAGGTGTTCCCATTGGCTTAGCATTCTCCATATCAAACTTTTTTAGCAATTCTTTCAGATACTTGGATTGATTGAGAAAGATACCATCATCACACTGCTTGATTTGCAATCCAAGGAAGAAGTTGAGCTCACCCATCATGGACATATCGAATTCTCCCTGCATTAGCTTAGAAAAATTTTTGCAAAGAGATTCATTAGTAGCACCAAATATAATATCATCAACATAGATTTGAACAATAAGTAAATTTTTATTTTCTTTCCTAGTTAAAAAAGTTGCATCTACTTTTCCTCTGTTGAATCCCTTTTTAATTAGAAAATTACTTAACCTTTCATACCATGCTCTAGGGGCTTGCTTTAAACCGTAAAGGGCTTTCTTTAGTTTATAAACATGGTTTGGCTTTGTAGAGTCCTCAAAGTCTAGAGGTTGGTCTACATAGACTTCTTCCATGATATATCCATTAAAAAAATCACTCTTCAACATCAATTTGATATAACGTAATATTTTTCATGCATGCATATGCTAACAGAATTCTAATTGCTTCTAATCTAGCCACTGGAGCAAAGGTTTCTTCAAAATCAATTCCTTCTTCTTGATTATATCCTTTGGCAACCAGTCTAGCTTTATTTCTGATTATTAATCCAGATTCATCAAGCTTATTTCTAAAAACCCATTTAGTGCCAATAACAGGATGTTTTTTTGGTCTAGGCACTAAATCCCAAAGTTGATTTCTTTCAAACTGATTCAACTCATCTTTCATAGCTAAAATCTAGTATTCATCAGTTAAGACTTCTTCAGTACATTTAGGTTCAATTTGAGAAATAAAAGCACAGTTCATCATTTGATCCCTTAACTGTTTTCTGGTTTTAACTTTCTCTTGAACATCCCCTATCACTTGATCAAAACGATGATTCCTTTGATATCTTCAAGCTCTAGGGAGTTCTTGAGACATTTCTTCATTATATTCATCCTCAAAGTCTTTCTCCTAAATATCTTCCTCTATGTTAATAGATTCAAATATTTTTGGAGGTTCAATTTTACCTTCATCAGAAAGATCTAAATTTTTAAAGTTTGAAATAAGATCATCCTCAACAGTGACATGTTTGGAAACAATTTCATTTTCAATAAATACTACATGCATAGATTCTTCTACTAATTTAGACTTCTTATTAAAAACTCTATATGGCTTACTTCTACTAGAATAGCTCAGAAATATACCTTCATCAGATTTGGTGTCAAACTTACCCAAATTCTCCTTTCCATTATTGTGGATGAAGCACTTACAGCCAAATACATGTAGATGTGAGAGATTTGGCTTTCTTCCTTTATATAGCTCATAAAGAGTCTTCCCAAGAATTAGTCTGATGTAGGCTCTATTTATGATGTAACTTGCTGTGCTTACTGCATCAGCCCAGAATACTTGAGAGAGTTCCTTTTCATTTAGCATTGCTCCTACCATTTCTCCAATTGTTCTGTTCTTCCTCTCCACCACTCCATTTTGTTGAGAAGTTCTTGGGGCTAAGAAGTTGTGATCAATTCCATGCTCATCACAATACTCCAAGAAGTATGAATTCTCAAACTCTCCTCCATGATCTAACCTGATAGACACAATAGAAATACCCTTCTCATTTTGCACTTTATTGGTTAAGGTTACAAATGCATCAAACGTATCACTCTTAGAAGAAAGAAACAATGTCCAGGTAAATCAAGAGTAATCATCCACAATTACAAACACATACAGATTTCCACTAATGCTTTTTACCCTAGATGGACCAATCAGATCCATATGCAATAGTTCTAGTAGTCTAGTTGTGGTGACTACGGTTTTAGATTTAAAAGAAGATTTAGTTTGTTTTCCTCTTAGGCATGCATCACATTCTGTCTTTTTCAAAAGTGATTTTTGGTAGGCCAGTGACTAACTTATTTTTAACCAATTTTGATAGTTGATTCATGTTAACATGAGCTAATCTTCTATGCCACAACCAACTATCATTATCCTGGCTAATCAAACAGATACAATCTAAGGGAGGAAGTTCATCAAGATCAATAGTATAGCAGTTACCATCCCTTTGAGCTTTGAGAATTACTTTGTGATCACTTTTTCTGATGACCAGGCAGAACTTTGAGTCAAACAGTACCCAGTTTCCTTTGTCACATGTTTGGCTCACACTTAGTAGATTGTGGTTGAGGCCAATCACAAACAGCACCTCTTCAATGGATGTTTCAGGATTTTGCGCACAATACCAATACCAACTATTCTGCCATATTGATCACCTCCAAAGGTCACCTTTCCTCCTTTCTTGTCTCTAAGGGTGATAAACTTCTCCTTATCACCGGTCATGAGACTTGAGGAGGCACTGTCCATATACCATTTATTGTTCTTTCTAGATTTGAGATAGACCTGCAAAGCAAAGTTCATGTTTTCTTTTTAGTACTCAAATTTGCATGGGTCCTTTTCTGTCAGTAGTCTTTCCCTAGATACAGATGTACCTTTAGGAACCCATTTAACCTTCCTGTCAAGTCCATTTTTCTTTAAAGCACAAAAACTAGAAATATGTCCCTTCTTGTTACAGAAGTGACCGGTGGTAAAGGGACTACTGGATTGAGAAGCAGGACGAAAACAATGCAGAAAATATTTTTGTTTTACATGCCTTGGTTGATTATACGATTCAATGTGATATGAAATATGATCTTCCTTTCCATTGCTAATAGCATGCACAAAATGTCTCATGTACACATTCTGATTTTTCTTCCTAATCTTTTCTTTTACAGCACAAGGATCATAGCCAAGTCCAGCCTTTCCCTTTGATATTCTTTGACTTCCCATTAAAGCAGACAACATATCTTTTCCTTTTGTGAGTCTAGACATGCTTTTTACCAGATAGTCATTAGTTTGTTTTACCTCAATGCATGATTTACAGCAAGTAGATTCAGTATGCAGAGAAGCAGTTTCAGAGATGTTGCATTGAGATTCTAGTTTGTTAATCTTTTTCTTAGCTTGCTTAAGTTCTTTGGCAGTCATAACAAACTCATCATGCAATTCATGAAATGCATCTAGTAATTCAGAATAGGAAGGTTCAGATTCATATACCTCATCCTGTTGATCACTATTGGATGGAGTTTCAGCTTCTTCAGATGCAAGAGCCATCAAACAGATGTTGGCAATCTTATCTTCATCATCTTCTTCCTTATCTGAGCTGCTGCCCTAGATTGATGAGATATAAGCTCTTTTCTTGTTGCCTTTGTCTGCAGGTTTCTTTTCTTTTTCCTGCTTCTTGAGGAATTGTGGGCAATCCCATTTGATGAATCCCTACTTCTTGCACTCATAGCAGGGTACAGGTTCTTTTCCTTCTCTCTTACTATCTCCAGCTACACCTTTCTTGAAGAATTTCTTGCTTCTTTTCTTATTGTAAAATCTTCCAAATTTTCTGACCATCATAGCCAGAGTTTCTTCATCTTGCTCATCTCCATCGTCAGACTATTCTTCCTTCTCCTTAGCAGTTTTTAGTGTAAGACCTTTCTTTTTTCTGTCTTGCCCAGCCTCTTTAAGAGCCTTTATCTTTCCTTCGTATTCCTCGAGGCTACCAAAGAGGGCTGTGACAGACGCCATTGATTCTCCTCTGGCTTTCTCTATTGCTGTTACTTTGGGTTGCCACTCTAGAGGAAGAGCTCTGAGGATCTTTCTGACTTTTTTCTGTCTGAGTGTACTCTTTGCCCAGACTCTTCAGTTGATTCACAATGAGAGTGAATCTCTTCTGTAGCTCTTTTACCCTTTCTCCTTCTGCCATCCTAAAGCTTTCATATTCACCTATACAAGTGTTCAATTTGTTTTCTCTTACTCCAGTTATTCCTTCGTGAACAATTTGTAAGGTGTCCCATATTTCCTTGGTAGTGGAGCATTGTGAGACCCTGTAGAATTCGTCTTGATTCAAAGCACTAACCAGATAGTGTTTTGCCTTGAAGTTTAGCAAGACTCTTCTTTTATCTTCCTCATTCCATTCAGCTTCAAGCTTCTCTTTGTACTTCCCATCATCTTACAATACCATTGGGACAAAATCTCATTTTTGGATGATAGATCAGATGTCCAAATCAATGGACTGAAGATAGATTTGCATCCTCATCTTCCAGTATCCATAGTATTCTCCACTAAAGCCAGGTGGTCTATTTGTGTTATTTCCCTCTGGTAGCATGCTTTCTCCAAAGCCAGCCATTGTAATTCCCGGACTGTCAAATCCTTTGATTGGGAATCCGGGCTCTAATACCACTTATTAGATAAGCTGGCTTCCCAAGAGGGGGTGAATTAAGAAGATAAAAAAAATTTCTGCAAAACGTCAAGAAAGTGAAGAAAGCAAAGGTTGATAGTAAAACTGAGTATAAATGAATAAACAGTAAAAGTAGCAGTAGAGATGAGAAGACTTAGATATTTATCCTAGTTTGGTCTTTCAACTTGACCTATGTCCAGTCCCCAAGTCACCACTTGAGATTTTCCACTATTTTGCAAGAATTTAGTGGGCTTCTTGCAAATTCTTCAGTACAAGGTTGATGCTCTATTTCTAGAGCTCACACTTTCACTCTTTGCACTCTCACTAAGTGTTTCCCCAATCCCTTGTGATATTCCCTCATAAGAAAATCTTTCTTCCAGATAAAGATAAGATTGTTTACACTGGATAAACTCTCTTAATCAGAGTATATATGAAAGTTAAAGTACAAATAATGAAGTATGTGAGAGTAAGAGACTTTGAGTAGATGATTTGGTAGAATTTCAGTATATACAAAGTTAAAATCATTACCCACATCTTCAAATGAAGTTCTATTTGTTGAATCAAGAGTTTTGATGATTCCAAACCAACACTCAAGAGCTCGGATTGAAGATATCAAAGGAGATCAAAGTTGTTTCAAGTGAAGATTTTATGAGTATTTGCTGATAGATCCTGTGTAGGATCTTTAGTTTTAGTTGTGATTGGGTAAAAGATTTTGATTTGAGAAAAAGATGTTTTCAAACCTTGATTTTGTGTTAAATCTTGACTTATTTGAAAAACACCCACAAACAGACGAAGTTTGAAAGTTTAAACTTAACTGTCAAGTTGGAAATTCGAACTTTGCCTTAGGAAATTCGAATTTCGAGCTAAAACTGAATAAGTCTGAAGAGATGGCTCTCTGTCAGACGAATTTTGATTGTTCAACATTCAAATTTTCATCTAAGTCTGAGAGAAGTTTCCTTGAAACAGACAAACTTTGGTTCTTCAAAATTTGAATTTCAGACAAAACAAAATTTGAGAAAATAGAAGAAATTCGTTTGAAACTGTGTTAAAGTTCATCTGAGATCAAGAATGATTTAAGTTTCAGAACTGCTCTCTGACAGACGAACTTTGAACATTAAAATTCGAACTTTAGAAGCTAAGTTCTTGAGTCTGTTGAAGTGAAACATTGACATACGAATGATGTGAACTTGCAACATTCGAATGATAAAGTTAGTCTGAAAAGAGTCTCTCTGACTGACGAACTTCACTCTTCAACATTCGAATTTCGAAGAAAATGAACTATTGTGCCTCCTTTTCACGTACTGGGAACAGACGAATTTTGGGCTTCCAAAATTCGAATTTCGAGGGCACTGTAGCAAATTGAAAACATTGTTCACACTTAACCGAAAAACCTTCCTCTTGAAAATTCGTATGTCACATTGTGAAAATGGTCTACAAGTTTCAAAATTCGAATTTCACATCATGAACAGATGAACTTCGTGCTGTAACATTGAAAGCTATAACCTTCGGTTCCTTCGAAATTCGTCTGTTGACCAACCAAAATTCGAATTTCAGTATGTCAAAAGCATTAAATGCGGTTGGTTAACGGATAGTTTTTCAGAGTAACCGTTGGATAACTTCTCCAACGGATAGATTAAAGTCTCTAACGGACATTTGAGACCTAAATCTATAAATACAACAACATTTGAAGTTGTGGGCAATGAATCTAACTTGTATATAACTAATTTCTGTGAAAACTTCTTCTCAAGAGCTTTTACCCTCTCAACTTCAATATTTGTACTTTAACCTTCAAATCTACTCTATTCAAGAGAGTTATTTCTTTGTAAACAATCTACTCGTCATCTGTAAGATAGATTTACTTGTGAGGGGAAATCACAAGGGGATTGGGAAGCACATTGTGAGAGTGCTTCGAGTGTTTGAGACAGCTCCAGAAATAGAGCATACTCATGTATTGTGGCATTAGCAAGAAGCCCGTTGAATTCTTGCTGTATAGTGGATAAATCTCAAGAGGTGTCTTGGGGACTGGAAGTAGGTCAAGTGGATAGACTGAACCAGAATAAATCACTGAGTTTTCTTCTCCTTATCTTTACTTTTCAGCTTGCTCTGTTTTATAAGTTGCCTTCATTACACTGTGCTATCTTCCCAATTCAGTTTCTGCAGAAAAATTTCAATCTTCCCAATTCACCCCCCTCTTGGGAAGTCAGCCTTGCTAACACTATTTACATATTTCTGCCCCAACTATACGTTAGAGACAAGATCTAGCCGTTAGAGACGTTACCCAATGGTTACTCTAAGAAACTATCAATTTACCAACCGTATTTAATGCTTATAACACTCAAAGTTCAAATTTCAGTTGTTCAACAGACGAATTTCATAGAAACCGAAAGCTACAACCTTTAATGTTGAACTGCCGAAGTTCGTCTACTATGAAGCAAAATTCGAATTTTCATCTTTAGAAAATGATTCTATGTTGGAACATATGAATTTTTATGTTGAAAGTCTTTCTGTTAAGTGTGAACAGTAATTTCATTTTGCTACAGTGCCTTCAAAATTAAAATTTTTGAACCCAAAATTCTTCTGTCAGAAGCTGGTTCAATAAGGCACAATAGTTCATCAATTCGAAATTCGAATTTTCAAAGGGCAAAGTTTGTCTGTCAGAGAGACCTCTTTTCAGACTTACTTTAAAGTTTGAATTTCTGAATACTGTCATTCGTATGTCAACATATTATTATAACATACTCACAAGCTTTGTTTCTGAAATTCGAATTTTCATGTTCAAAGTTTATCTGTCAATGAGCAGTTTTGAAGCCTTATCTATATTTGATTTCAGATGAACTTTGACATATTCTTAGACAAATTTTTCAATTTTCATAAGTTGCATTTTATCTGAAATTTGAATTTTCAAAAGCCAAAGTTCGTCTATCGGAGAAAGCTCTTTTCAGATACGTATCAAAATTCAAATTTCTCAAGTCAAAATTCATCTACCAGAGAAGCTTCTTTTTAGACTTGTTCATTTTCAATATGAAATTCGAATTTCCAAAGCCAAAGTTCAAATTTTCAAAACAGCAGATCAGTATAATCCTTTCAAACTTCATCTATTGGTGGGTGTTTTTCAAATATTCCATGAATTAACATAGAATCAAGGTTTTAAAACATCTTTTCACCAAATCAAAGTTTTTTACTCAAATTAAAACATTACTAAATATTCTACATCTATTCTTGCACTGATTTTTCTAGAATTCCTTCACTTGAAACCTTTTGTTCACCTTTGATATCTTTATTTCAAGCTCTTGAAAGTTGGTTTGGAATCATCAAAACACTTGATTCAACAGTATTGACAACTTAAGGTAACTGGGTGTTTGTTTTATGTGGTTATGTGTTGATATATGTATATATATATGCATGATCCTTTTCATACCACGATATTGATTGTGTATGTGTATGGTTTTCTTACATATCGTGGTATGCAGGGCTAGTTGATATGTGATGATAGTATAGGTAGTGTATGTATGATGTGTAACATCCCCATACCATTGCATGCTAGCATGTCCATATGATGCTTGTGATGATAATGATGTATATATGTGTGTAGAGGCATGTTGGCATGACATTGACACCATCACCATATGATTGCATAGTGAGGGATCGATGATGAGGAGATCATGATATGATGTGATATGAGATGATGATACGATAAAGATCCCTGTCGCTAAATCCTCTCCATGATAGAGCCAGGTGGCAGAGGAAATATGATATGATGAAATATCCCTGACACTAAATCCTCTCCTTGGGAGCGCTAGGTGGTAGTAGATTTGGGGATGCACCTTCCCTAAATCACCATTAATTTGAGATGGTTCAGGGGAAGGAGAGCCACAGTCCGAGCTCTAGTGTAACCATTGGCCAGGTTGCATTAGGGTAAGGTGAGCTTGGTGATGTCCCAAAATCAATCTTCACTGGCTGTTGGAAGGGAATCATCTATTGAAATGTCTTGTGATGACGACAGCCCATAGTTCTAGCCATGAATGAGGGAGACCATGCATACCATTCATTTCACATTGCATTCATTGAGTTGTATAAGATATATGTATATATATATGTGTGTGGTTGCCCCCGGTTACTGAGACATTATCTCACACCCCTCTCCCATGACTAGCTTTTCAAGTGACGGTTCTGGCACGAGTCCGGAGAAGATGTGGGAGTAGCTACATGCATGGGAATAGTCTATGTAGTATTTATAATTTTTGATATGTATCATGTGCCAAGTAGGATAGAAGGTTTTGTAATGATCAAATGGTTATGAATATGGATGAATGTATGTTGTATGTTTGGTTGCATGGTTTTGGGTTGTTAAGAAGTCAGTATGTTAGTGTTTGTGAGCCCAGAGTGGTTTCGGGCCTTGCGGTGTGTTTGAGGGCTTGTAACCTGTTTGTCTAGTAAGAGTTCCAAGGGGTCAAATCTCAAAGGAGTGGTTCCTTTGGGGTGAAACCTCGTTGGATAAGTTGGTTTGGGGATTTTGGACTTGTATGTTTAGTCTCTGAGTGGCCAGTTGCCTTTGGTGGCAATTGGAGGTGGTTAATGGTAAGTTTTAGTCAATAAGTGGCCAAAACAGTGTCAGGGGTCTAGAATCTCCATACGAAGTTGGTTTGAGGTGAAAGTGGTGTCTATGGATAGATTGGGACTAAATTGACTTGTAGGAGTTGGAATCAAGTCAATTAGAGGTCAGAGCATAAAGTTATGCGCATCAAAAGTTTGTCCCGGTGTTGAGTTTTTTTTGATATGGAAATTAGCAGGGGCGTCGCGGTACCACGGTCCAGGCTGCGGTGCCAGTGAGGCCAGAAGCGAGTGCAGAATAAGGGTGACCGGAGCCGCAGCGGTACTGTAGTAGCCGCGGCCCCAGCCTAGTTTTTGGTGTTTTTGGGTCGTTTCCGCTGTTTGAAAGTTTTGAAAAGTTGTTTCGAGATGTTTGGGGTGTGTTTTGTTGGTTTTTGAAGTTTTTGGTCAAGTCTAGAAGTGTCAGGAGGTAGGGTGTTACACATCTAGAGGTAATAAACCTCTCATTTCAACTCAGCCAACCATCACAATTCATCACAATAATCGAATGGCAAGTCATTAAACTCATAAAAATCATGTAAGATACATAATGCAGGTAAAGGGTAAATAAGCCACCTTATAAATTTCCTTTGGTTTCCTCCCTTTGTAGATGACTTCCAATCACTTTCCTAACTTCTATGAAACTATACATAACATCAATGAAACATTTAAACCACTTGTGCATGGTCTTACATTATAAAGTACTCACTAAACTCTTGAATTTTCACTTTGATTTCCTTTTGGTTTCTCTTTGAACCAATACTTGTATTTAAGGTTTCGGACTATGGGCAATCCACTTTGGGGTCAAAATTGTGAAATTCTATCTCTAAAATGACCTTGGTTCAAACCAAAAATGGCATCCTAGAAGAGAAATTGATTTGCTTCAAAATACATCAAACTACTTGTGAAATCATGCTTTATTAATCTAGTCTAAGCTTTTCCCAAAGTTTATTTTTCCATAGCTCAACTTTCTTTCTCTAAACTCATTTGTGGTTGAAATTTAAGGTAAGAGAGAAGAGGAAAAACTCCTTCAAACTACCATAAAACCCTTGCAAACATACGTTAGGGAGTGTAAAAGATTACCTTGCAACTTATGTCTTCAACTTGTGCTCCCAGCTTTTCCTTTTCTCTTCATCATTTTTGCTTTCTCTCTATTTTTATCTACTGGTTTTCACGTTTAGAATGAAGGGAATGATGGCTTCTAACTCACTTAACTCATGGTCTTGAAGAGAGATATCTAATGAAGGAATAGTGCACATTAGTTAATTAACCACTCAAGTTAATATTTTATGCCATAATTCACTTACTTGAATTAATAAAATTCCCTCCTTATCCAACTGCTACGTAACATACTACTTAAGGGAATTTTTGGCTAAAAATTGCTTCATAAATTTTATTAGTTCAAAATAACCGTCACTGTCAAAATTTAACAGTACTGATTAAATACATTTACCGTAATTGTTATTTAATTGATATAGGATTATTCTAAATTTACTTTTAGACTAAATTCATTATTCTGATCCCCAAATTTATCTGTAAGGATCCACATCTTATTCTATTCATTCGTCTGCTTTTATGGAGCTCACAAACCTCTTTTTCGGATTAAAAATCATTTTTGATCTTAAATTGAAATTATAAATTTCTATGAACTCAATTAGCTTCTAAAGAATATTCTATTACGTTTGGCTCATCAAGAGCTCCGTTTTGATATACCCAAGGCAAAATTATATTTTTTAATTCTTTTGAGCATTTAAGTGTAATTTTTCCCAAGGACTTAGTGTAACTAATTCTTCCCTTTGAAGGACTAAATTACAAATAATTCTTTTCCTTTGAGCTAAAATGCAATTTTTCGATTTTATTTTCCAACCTGAGAAATGGGTTTTTTGCCTTTGAGTTGGGTCAAGAATGTAATTACTTATTTTGCCAAGCACTTCTTCATAATTTTCCCAAAGACCAATTTTTAGTAATTCTTTTTTATTAAACTTAAAATTGGTCCATCTTTCAACCTCGACTTACCTAATACTTTACCATTGCACTCAGCTCAAAATGGGCTTCCATTCAACTGGTATATTGTATACCTTTCGGCTCAACTTTGGAATTAATTCCTGCTAAGAACCTTATGGAAAATTAATTCCAATTAAGGACATAGCATAATTCATGTTAAGGACTATATGGGAAATCAATTTCATTTAAGAACTAAGAATGTAATGTTACCATCTCACTTCTTATCACATCTTTTCATGCAAATTTGGAATGTTACAATGGGTCCAAACATCTCGCTCCATCAATCTCATCGTGGTATGCTAGCCAGAAGGATTTGAAAAATGAAAAAATAAATGAGTTTAATAATAGAAATTTTAACATGATTAATGAAAATTAAAAGAAATACCATATTCAACATTCCACCCTCTTCGTTGTTATGCAGGGGCATGATCAACATTGCCTTACTCATGATTGACGTCCTCATTTAGGAAGTTAGTCACATCCTGGATGGGGATCTCATGAAACACATCCTCCATCCTACCCTCATCATGGTGCTATTGGGAGGAGCCACGCTGTTGGGAGAAGCCAAACTGCTAGGAGTCATGGGGATGCTAACTCTTACTTATCGTCGAGATGTCTAAAATGCAACAAAATACATTATATTTATGACAAATGCAAATACTAGAACACTAAATACAAATAATAAAATAAAGAAATATAACCTTGCTAAGGTCAAAGTTTCATCTCCTCCAAGAAATATGGATTCTAAGATATTTTATTGGATTGGCTCACACTTGTATGTTGTGTCAGTTTCATCTCCCATGTCATACAAGTCAAGGCTTTACATGCACAACCATGTTCCATTCTTTATTTCTCTCATCTTATATATAGTAAACTTGTACTTTGGATGTGAGTATGTATGGCTCATCATCTTTATTTTCACTGGTTTGAATTAACAGAGAAAATTTAACTAGAGTGATGCTAAGGTCATCATTAAGAATGCCACGTGCAATTGTAATATTTGCCTAGACGCATTTGAACATAACAACTGGCAATTGACCACTACAATTTAATTCAATTATATCCACAAGTTTTCCAAAATAGGGCACACCTACAAATTGCATATCATCATTACTATTGCTTACATAACTTCTTATCCCAAATGTCCCAAATACCTCACAATTTTGAGTTTTCGAGAATCATGAATTTTTACTATTTTTATTCCCTTATTTAAGCAAATTTAACGTGGGATTTTAGCTAATTTTGTGTGTTTTATATAATATTTGTGTAATTAGCCTTAATTCTGAATAAATGAGAATTTTGGGCTAATTTGTGAAAATTAAGCTATAATTGTCACTACTACACAGAACCCCAATTTACATCGGTTATTTTAGCCTTTTTAAATCGGTTTTAAAAGTGATGTAAAAGCAGGTGATGTAGAAAAAACTGCTTTTATATCGGTTTTTTAACCGATGTAAAAAAATTGCTTTTACATCGGTTTTTAATAGAAAAACCGATATAGAAAAACTATTTTTACATCGGTTTTTAATACAAAACCGATATAGAAAAATATGCTTTTTATATAGGTTATATTAAAAAACCGAGGTAACTTTGAACTTTTTTTTACGCCATAATAAGTGTAATTTATATCTAAACCTGAATTTACAACCAAATTTCCAAAATAGCTGAGTAAATTTTATAGCCATAATAGCTATAATACTAAAAATGATTATTGAGTATATATCTAAAGTGAACTTTTACTAGAGTTATATCCCAAAAAATGGTTTAATAGAATTAATGGAAATTGTAAAATTCGTATAAGTCTCATACTAAAATATCATATTTCCAAATCACACTAAAATATCCTTAACTATTTCCAAAATACTAAACTAAAATAAATTAGCTCTAGTATGAAAACATATAAGTCTCCATATCTTATTTATATATCCAAAATACTGGACTAGAATAAAGCAATTATACAAGTCTAGTAGTAAAATATTACATTTTTATCATTATCCTTGATTGTAGGAAGGGTAACCACCACGTTAGTACTCATACTTCCACTTCCTGTATCCCCATCTGATAGGACAAAAAGTTGAGAGACTCTTCTTTAAATATCAAAGGCATTGTATATAACCATATATTCAACATAAATAATTCAAGGAATAGGACAATAAGAAATATATGGATTACAGTAACATAATTTCCATACTTACAAAATTCTCACAAACAGTAGGTGAAAAAATGTATAACTTGCAACTAAAAACAAGAAATATCAAGCTTTATACATAGGAGATACAAGTATAAATAATAAAGTACTTCAAGTAACCAAATAAAATTTACACACTTCAGCCAGATAACATTACCAAAGGTGGATTATTCATCATAAAGATATTTTAAAAAAAACTTACTCATTTTGCTTGCAAGATACAAATCCAATTTTGGTAGAGTCATCACTAAATAGTGGACCTCCTCATAGTTCTACAATAGCTAAAATTGAAACACAAAATTCAGGAAACAATCCATAATTACTTAAAGAAGATTGGCGTCCACAAGGTATCTTTAATTATAAAGAGCTATATTATAATTTCCATATTCAAGAGAAGTCAAGCCCCAAAATTTAATTACCAAAAATGAATCATTTGCATTAGTTCCATAATTTTCATAAAATATGTTAATGTTCTGAGTTATGTATAAATTTTAGCTGAATCTCCTCTAAATAATAGATCTCCCAACAATTCTCCAACAACCAAGATTGAAATACCAATACAAAATAAACTTCCTTGAGCATATAAGCACCCTTGAGCTAATAGATTTGGCTAAAATCCCCAATAGAAAATAAGCTCATTTTTAGAACAAGGAAACTAAAAGGATGAGTGTTTGCATGAATATAGAAATTAATTAAATTAACTAAAAATGTAAAAAATAAATTCAACTAAAAATTAAGAAAAATAATATAAAAAAAACTCACACAAATGATAAAAACAGAAACCGACGGAGGGAGTAGAGGCGGAGCACAATGGTGACCACGGAGGGAGTAGAGTGTGTGACGGAGACTAATGGAGGGAGCAAAGTGGATGACGGCAGCAATCGCGTAGGAGGAAGCTTCGATCTGTTCGTGGGTTTCAATCGAGAAAGTGAAGCCGAGTGCGAGAGGGAAGGAGCGTGGACAGCAATGGCGTTCAAGAGAGAGGTGACCATCGTGTGTGATAGGGAAGTAGTGTGGTGACAATGGAGATCTGGAGGAAATGGATGAGTGTGGGAGTGGCAAGCCAAGAGCAGTTCTGGAAAAAGAAGACCGCGTTTAGAGGGAGCTAAAATCTAAAACTTAATTTCGAGCGCTGATAAGGGAGGGAAATAGATAAAAACTAAAAGTTTTACATTGGTTTTTTATATAAAACCGATGTAAATTTTTTTTGAAAAATTTATATTAAAAACGAAAAGAAACTAAAAGTTTTACATCGGTCTTTTATATAAAACCTATGTAAATTTTTTTTGAAAAATTTATATTAAAAATGAAAAGAAACTAAAAGTTTTACATGGGTTTTTTATATAAAACCGATGTAAATTTTCTTTAAAAAATTGTATAAAAAATGGAAAGAAAATAAAAGTTTTACATCAGCTTTTTATATAAAACCGATGTAAATTTTTTTAAAAAATTTATATAAAAAAAGGAAGGAAATGACCCATTAGAGAGAAAATTTACATCGGTTTATTATAAAAAACCGATATAAATATTACGAATATAATAAATAATCATTTTCCATTGATAAAATGATAAATCATACTTGTATATAAATATGTTAATATAAAAATCTAATCATAATCCTATATTTTTATATTACTTGCATATTTTTATTTAGTTTTATTAATTAAAGAATTAATATATTGTAATATGAAAATCTAATATAATCATATAGTTCTTATATGTTGGACGGAAATAATTTACATGGAGATTCAAATTTATATTGATTTTTTTAAAAAAACTGATGTAAATATCATATATAGATATATAAAAATATATTAATTTATACTTCTTTACAAATATTATAATATAAAAATCTAATTATAATCATATAGTATTACATATTTTTATTTATTTAACTTTAATATATCATTTTAATTCTTAAGAAAATTATATTTCTATACAATTGAAAATTTAAGTTGATCCTGTACTAAAAAGATGAAGATAGAAAAAAATATGAAGACATGTTTGTATCAGTTTCTCTTAAAAATCGAAACAAAAATTAAATAATAATAAAAAATATGTTAAAATATATTGTAATAGATTACATAATGTAATTATATTTTTATTTACTCCCATTAATATAAATTTTATTAGGATAAACATATTTACATCGGTTTTATTAAAAAACCGATGTAAAAAGACATAAAGCTATAAATTTATTTACAAAATTACCACCGGTCATCATTTTATATTGGTTTTTTTTTAACCGATGTAAATAACCGATATAAAAATCACTTTTTGTAGTAGTGTGTGATTATTTTTACCTTCCAAATTATTCCAATGATTTAATTCTTCCTATTTTATTTTATTTTATAATTCTCAAGGTGATTGTGGGTCATTTGTAGTTTAATTATAATTAAAGAAATGATTAAGAATTGACCCAATATTGGCAAAATTGTCAAAAAGCTTTAAAAATTTATTTTTCTTAGTATTTTATTTTCTTTATTTTCATCATTTTGGCTCAATTTTCCTCCAAATTGCGCTTAAATTTCATCCCATAATTAATTTAATTTCCTTAAATCAAAATTTAATTTGATAAATATTACATTTTATTTAATTTAAAGCATAGTTTATTTGATGTAACATTTTGTTGTAGGTTATAGTCCATGGAGGTTGAAATTTTGAAATGACATTTTAGTCATTAGATTGGAAGAATTTTATGACAATTTTATTTTCCCAATTTTCTCATGTTTCTTTATTTTTATTTGTCCATTTGTATCTAACTTTATTTTTATTAGTTCACCTCACCTCCCTTGCACCTCTTTCCTGGCAACCAAACATGCCTTAGGGTCAATTTCCCTTATTTTTTGGGACAGCCCCCCTCCTGTACAGAGCCGACACCTTCCTTCAATTCTCAACCTTCTCTCTTCTTCTCAACTTCTGTTTCGTCTTCTCCAACTTTTCTCTCAAACTATTCGGTTAATTTCCTCCATTCTACCACAATTTCCTTCATTATTTCATTATCCCCCTACTTTCCCTCCATCATTTTCACAAATTTTCATCCTCTTCCTATCTTTCCATGTCTTGGACGAAGCTAGCAACCATGGGAGCAAGAGGAGTTTGAGCCGTGGGTCACCTCCACTTCTCGAACGTCAAGGCAAACTACTTCCATTCATCTTCTACCATCTTGATGGCCTAGCTCTTAATGGATTCCTTGGGTGTTGATTTCGTTAAAAGCATGGAAGGCTAAGGTTCTTGGTGGGTCAAATATGGAGGGAGGCAAGGAGCAAGCTTGGATGATTGGGATGTTTATTTCCACTCTCCTTTTAATTCTTGCAATTTCCTTTGAGTTTAGCCTAGGTCCTAGTGCTAGTTTGATGGAATTTGTATTGATTATGTTGTTGGATTTTTAGAATACATTGAGACAACATTGTAAATATGATTTTGGATTGATTATTCATAGTGACCAGATCTGGATTTTTTAATTAATGCTTAATTTTGATGTTTTCTTGGTTAATTCATTGGTTAATGATATTAGCTAGGTGATATATATCTTGTGTGGCCTTACTTGGTTAGAAGTTAGTCTACTTAATTAGGCCTAATTGAGTATTAATTGAGTTAATTAATTAGTTTAGACAAGTTTAAATGGTTCAATTAGCAATAAGGTTGGTCAGAGTTAATTAATCACTTGAATTGAGCTTAGTTGGTAAGTGTCTTAACTAGTTAATTAACTTGATTAATCACCTCCCAATCATAATTAATTAATTGAATTAAGTAAGAATAGACCCAATTGCATTTGCCAAGCCCATAGTTTATTTACTATTCCATTCATCCACTTTTCCATTCATTTCCATTTCCTAGAATTCTAGTGTTTGGTTCTTGCATTTTCCTTATTTCCTTTGTTTGGTTGAATTCCTTTCCTTCCTTTTTTACTTGTTTGCAAAACCTCCTAGTGTGAGTGAGTTAGTGTCTAATCCAATTTTAATTGCTTAATTAAACCAAAATTTGATTACCTTTGGTGAGAATGATCTAGGGTTCACTTAGCTATACTACATTATTTTTTTAATTGAACCCCTAATAATTTAACAACCCCCGTGATACAGTTGTCAATGTGATAAAGTCTAACCAAGAATAATAACTTTGTATATTTTTGGCATCCTAGGTACAATGGCTTCTTTTCATCATGCATTAATTTGTAAAAATCCCTACCTTACTGGTTCATCTAACCCATGCTTAATGGATATGGACCGTCTACTACTTCAGAAAATATGTTATCATCATAAACTCCAAAAGCATCACAAACTACAACATTTATCATATCCTCTCTACCGATTTCTACACCTACTGGTGAATGCGATGGAGAATTTCCTACATAGTTGACCATCTTACAAGTTTCCCCATGTATTGTCCAAAGGGTATAACCTAGCGGTAATAGTTTAACAATTAAATGATCTCTTACTACCACTCTCACGTGGCACTTCTTGAAATTACATTTTGGGTGGGATGGAGAACTTTTGCTTTGGCATCTTGACGGACTGTTGCAAAATCTAAAAATAATTCTAATCTATCTAAGTATTCTCTACTTGTTCGTAGCCTACCTATCCATGACCTATCTATTTCCCATATGCCATACAAATTTAATTATATTTCAATGTAAATTATATATCTTCAACGTAATTATCTTCAACTTAATGTTATCAAGATTATTGAGTTATTTTTTAGTCAAAATAAACGAATTAAAAATTCTAAAGCAAAATTCATCTAGAGTTATTTACTTGCATGTGTTAATTTCCTATTCACCAAATTATTGCTACATATGTTAATCTACTACTTAATGTATAACAAAGTAAATTATAAACTTTAATCTCAGGAAATATCAATAATAATAAAAAAATATTATTATAACAATTATTGCATTTATACTATACGTACACTAACCTAAAAAAAATTATGACAATTTAATCTACCACATTTATACTAAAATTCATACTAATTATAACAATTAATAATATTAATTATACTCAAATTAATTTATTAACTTCCATGTGTTAATTCTATATTCAACAAATTATTCCTACATTAATCTATTACTAACATTCATATAACAAAGTACATTGAAAGCTAACCTCAAAATGTCCCAAAATGAATATCCATTGATCTTGCCCTCCAAATTCTAAAACAAAAAATTGTTATTAAGACAAAATTAAATAAAAAATTAACTACAAAAATTGTTAATTACCATATAATTGTTGCTAAGAAAATAAAACAAGACATATATTAATATCTTAAAAATTTTAAATTATACTACAAAATATTTGTCAAAAATCAAATAAATAATTAAATGTATATTAACAATATTAATGTTAAAATATCAAATTAAAAATCTAAATTAAAAATTTAAATATTACCTTAAGCAGCACTTATCTAAATATAACCTATGAAATCTCCCAATTAGTTGTGGAATCAATTAATAATTAAATTTAAATTAATAAAACTAATTTTAAAACATTAATTTTAAATTTTAAATTATTACCTCTTCCAAATATATAGCCACCAAGCCGCAATAAGCCAGAGAGGGAGATAGGCGAGAGAGAGAGAGAGAGACAAAGAAAGATGAAGGAAAGAAAGTAAGGAGAGGGGATGGGAGGGTAAGAGCTGTGTTTGCCACCTATATAATGACTTTAGGAGCACTTATGATGTCAACAGCTACAATCCGAGCCACCAACATTAGTAGTGATTAAAAACCGGTGCTCTAATCGCTACTAAGTTTAATTTAGCAACGGTTAATGAATAACTATCACCATAAGTATAACTAAGTGCAATGGTCAATTTTCCCTCTACTGAAATAGTGGCGGTTGGACCACTAACTACTACAAGTACCGCTACTAAAAGTGACTTTAAATTTCCATGCCACTTTTTAGCCATAGTTGTGTCAAATTGACAATAAATTATGGCAATTATTTCAGCTATAGTAGTAGGTATAATGAATCGACACTATATAGTGGCAGTTATTGTCACTATAGCCACGGATTCAAGTAACCATCACCATATAGTAGTGTTTTCTCATTAACTGCCATCATAGATTATTTTAGTAGCAGTTATTTTTAACCGCTTCTAAAGACCTGCCACAAAATCGCATATTTTTTGGAATATAGGAATTGTTGTTTGTGACTAGGATTGCAACCACAAAGTAGGATGCTACAAAGAGAGACTCCGTACTGTGCTTGGGTACAATGGAAAGATTGAGCACGAAATAAAGATGGAGAAGGTTTAGTACCCATTTATAATGAAGGGTAAAGTGGTCCAAATATGACACAATTGTTTATCTCCCCTCCAAAAAACCCCAACTTGGAGGGTACAAAAATAAGAGGAGGAAGGGAGAAAAAAGATAAATTTTATCTCTCCTCCCCTCTAAACGAGGGCCTTCCATTAAACTACCCCCAAGCAAACCAATGTTTTAAGGACCAGACCAGATCGGATGGTTGAACCGGTCTAGCCATCACTCGAAGGAATCATCGACATGTTTTAAAGCTTTGGACCATTTTGAGAGTTGAGCTGATTTGGACCGAATTGAGCCGACTTTTGAACCAAAACCTATCATTGAGCCAGAACCCAGAATGAGTTTAATAAAACCCTTCAAGCCTGAAATCACAGATGAAGGAGAAGTTTGTAAATAGAGAGAGATGAAAAAGCAAAGAGCAGTAAGAACAGAAAATTTGAGAAGAAAAAAAAGCAAAGAATAAAAAAGGGGAAGAAAAAAATTCTTACTCTTTTCAAACCCTTCAATCCGTGATTTTGTTGATGAAGATGAATTTGGTGAAGGCGACTAGACTGAGAAGGAAAGAGCGTAAGGATGAGGATGAAAATGGAGAAGGTGATTAGATAGAGAAAAAAAGAACGTCGATGATGAAGATGAGTCTGGTGATAGCAATAAGATAGAGGAGGAAGAAGCATCAGGAACGAGAATTTTTTTCCAAATTTGTGTTTCTTCATATCCTATAATGTATAATGGCTATAAGACAGGAGAAGGAAGAAATTCAGTTCACGTTTCCCCTGTGCCCTCTTTCTTGGACCGCTTGTTTTTACCTTTACTTCTCGAGACTTGCACTGTCTTATCATAAAATAAGTAAAATATTGTTAACATTTTATATATGGACATCTTAATAAAAGTTGACAAAGAAACTATCAATGAAACAAATTCGGAAAGAACACAATGAGTTTCAGTATTATAGGGTGATATTTTATCTTTTTTATCTATATTTTTAATATTATTTTATTATTATTCTTTAGATGAAGAAATCTTTATCTATTCTTTGTTGTTTATATGTTATTTTTCTTCTTTATATTTTAATTCCTTTGATTTTTTATTTATTTTATTATTATTAAATCATTTAAAATTTATATTTTAGTCTTACTTTTATGTTTTACTGAGAATAATAATTAAGATATATAAAAAATTAATTCAATCATTGAATCTTTATTTGATAACTTTCATTTTTGTTGTTCATGAAAGATCAACAAAGATATTTTTCTTTCTATTCAAACAATTAATTGTAAAGATGAAAAACTGCATTGTATTATATAGCTATTTTATAATGTTGCTATGTGGTATTATTATGTTGACCTGTTAGTATATTATTTTCAATAATTTCACATATATTATTAATGTAGCTTGTTAATTCATTATAAAATTGGATTATCTAAGTTTATTTTTAAATTATTTAACAATTTGATATTTTATTTTTTATACATATATTATATATAATATTATTTTTCGATAATTATTACATTACCAGTTCAACTGCCGGTCTAATTGGTTGAAACACAAAAACCATGACCCGGCAACATATCTGACCTAATGTTCGATTCGGCTTTAAAAACATTGAACCAAGCACTATGTTCTTATTTTTTCTATCTTATGCATTAATTATACACTTCAAGAGGATCACCAAAGTGCGACCTTTCTGGTAGATGTGGAGGAGAAAATTATTACAATTTAATCATGATCATATATAATGTAATATCTCAAATTGTATAAAGAATGTCACTATATGTATAAATATATAAGAATGTGGCATGTAATGTATGAAAAGATGGAAAAAAGAAGATGGTAATTACACATGTTTGGTCCTTAATTAGAATTAATTTGCCATATGGTCTTCAGAAGAAATCATATTTAGTCCTTAATTGAAATAGAATGCAAATAAAGTTCCTAATAGGAATTAATACTAGTACTGAAACAAAAGTTATGCACCATACTTGTTGAATAGATGCTCATGACAAGTTGAGTGCAATGATATAAGTATTGGATAGTTGGAAAGTTAAGACTGAAAAATAGACCAATTTGAAAGTATAGTATGAAAAGTATAAGAATAATTATATAAGGCCTGGTTCCTAGAGAAAATTATGAAAAAGAACCAAAAAAAATAAAAATTTGTATTTCTACTAGCTCAGGGGTAATTTCATAATTTTATAAAATTACTGTCAAAACAAAGCTCATGATGTGCTAAACCCAATGGTGTATTATATACAGATTAACTAATTTAATGTGAAAAGAAATTTAATGTCGAGTGTCAAAAGTAACTATATACAGAAAAATGAGATATTATGGGCCCCACAAAAGGTAATAAAGTAAGATGAAAAGTATGTGGACCCCACATAGATGCTTTTTGAAACGGGATAATTAAGAGAACACAAATGCAAATTTAGAATAATCATGTATCCATAAAGTAATAAAATACTATAAAAGTAACTTTACAAGTCCAGGTAAAATTAATCAATACATGATATATTTGGATTAGGAAAAATATGTAGTATTTTGGCAAAATATCCCTCTCTTTGGCGTCACTTTTCAACAGCCCACATGTAGAGCTATCAAATATGTAGTATTTTGGCAAAATATCCCTCTCTTAGGCACTTTTCAACAACCTATATGTAAAGCTGTCAAAATAGGCTAAGCTCGATGAGCCGACCCGAAAAGATCGAAAATAATTAGCAGACTAAGCCTCAATTTTTAGTGTTAAGATACAATTCAAACTTTTTGAGTTCTACCCGAGCGGGCCATGGGCTAGCTCGAAAGCCCCTTTTTTTTCTTTTTTTTTTGTTTAAAATACTAAAAAATACATATTATTTTATTAATTAGTATATATATAAATTGTAAAATTTAAATATTATGTTAGCTTTTGATTAATTATTATGATAATTAGCTATATTAATTAAAATAATTATATAAAAAAATTTTTAAAAAGAATCAAAAATATTAAAAAATTAAAAAAGCCAACGAGTCACCCCGTAGGCCCAAGCCCACGGGTTCGGGCTTGCATTTTGAAGCTCGTATGTCAAACTGGGCTTTTAGGCCCGGCCTGAGGTGGGACGACCTAATTTGACACCTCTGGCCACATGGGATAATTGATTGTTTAATTATTTTTTAGAAAACTTGGAGAAGAAGTATTGCTTAATCAACCCAAGTTAATGTAATTAACTATGATTAAGTAATCTCATGAGATCTCTCTCTCTCTCTCTCTCCTTGCAAGTACCAGCATCTATAAGTGAGTGGTAGAGGCTCAAAATTTCAGAACAAGAAGAGGAAGTGATGTGACCAAAGGAAACTTGATGGCTTGAAGTTTAAGTGCAAGGTAAGTGTTTTAACTACCTCAAGCTTATAGTATCAAGTGATATATGGTAGTTTCATGGAGTTTTCTTCTTCCCTTTCTCAAATTCAATCTGGCCTAGGTTAGGAATGTGAAAAGAATTGGGTTTTCATGTAATAAACTTAATAGAAAGCTTGATTTATGTGAGAAAGTAAGGATTCCAAGAGATTGAAGCAAGAATGCATGAAATTCTTTTCTTCCTTCCTTAGGGTTTAGTTCAGCCAGTGCAAAGGGTCAAGTTAGAGTGGGAATTTCATGTTTTTTATTCCAAAAACGGATTCCACATGGTGGAAAACCCTAGGAATAGAATGAGTATTGGTTTCAAGTTAGAGCCAATGAATAATTATATAGGATTTTAGGGTTTGTTTAAGACTTTGTGAAGAAACCCCTAGAATCAGTGGTTAAAGTGAATTTTTAATGATGTATCTAGGATCAAGGAAGCCTAAGCAAGCTCTTGGAATTGGTGGTACCTAGAGGAAAAGCAAGAGAATATGCCAAGGTAGTAACTTACCCTTACTTGCATTATGTTATCTTGTGATACTTTCATGAACTTTGTGTCATGCCATATTTATATTGTGATGTTCTGTGATTGTTTTGGCTGAATATATGAAGGGCTTTTGACTTTAGGATATCCATTTTACAAGAGGAAACTCTACCGAAATTTTTATGAACTAATATGGCATTTTATGTTTTTATGAGAATAAATAATGTTTTCATGAATTATGTGAAAATATGAATGCATGTATGAGTGTTGCTACTAAGACTCTTTGAATCTTACCCTTCCAAATGACTAACATGCTTAGGGACAAGATATGGCAATGATGCAAGGGAGACTAAGAGCAAGAAGGTGGATTGTGAAGATGAAAAGTTCATTATGTTACAATTTGATGTAATTTTGTATAAAATTGTACATGAAGTATGAGGCTGCCACTATTTATTATCATGTACCTCTAAGTCCCTTTTGACGTTGTGCACATGATTTGGACAAGCTTGAAGCATGTATATAGTGTATAATAATGGTTATGAAGTTAGAAATGTATAAATATCCAAGATAACCATCAGTACTTAGAGCAGGAATACTCTATTCAAAACTGAGCATTCTATGTAAGTATCATATATGCTCTAACAATAGACAGAACAAGATTTCTAGAGAACTAAAGAACACCTAAATTAGACAAGTGCATGATTTTTATGGTGAATTTTTAAAGTTAGGGGTTAAAATTAGACAGTGTAGGAAGAATTGGAATTTTCATTGTAAACACTGGTTTTTTCAAAAGGCACTATAAAATAGTGTAGAGCTCTAAAAATTGAGAAGTTTACATGTATGAAAAGTTCTATGTCTTAAATTTAATATTCCACTAATTTGGAAAATAATTGGTGTAACATCCATAAAAAGCTAGATATCTAGGAATGCATAAAAAATTTGTAAAAATGGATATATACTAGTTTATGTAAAGCTGGGTAAAGATGTCATTTTTCCCTATTAGAAAAAAAAAAAGGAAATAATGATTTTACATCTGGAAGAAAAAACAAATAAGAAAAGGAAGAAAAAAAGCATGGAAGCAGCACGTGAGAGAGGCAAAAATTTTAATATTTTAGGAAAAATTAAACCAAATGACTCATATGTTTTAAAAATTATAAATTCACCTCGGGTTAGGAATATTTTATAAATATGTAAAATTATATTCAAATCAAAGCTCTCGATGAGATAAGTCCAACGGCATATGGCACTGAGGGTTAATGTATAAGGATAAAAAAATAATCATTACTGAAAGTTTAGCAATGTCTTTACACCGATAAAGGTGCTTTTATATCTGCAAAAGACTAAACAGCAAATAGTAAAATAGATGGGCACCACAAAAGGAGCATTTTGGAAACATGATCATAAAGTAATTCTAGATACATGTTTACATTGATCCTATACTCATAAAGTGATTTTATATTGCAAAAGGTAACTTTATCGGGTCAGGTATAAAGTAACCAATACAAAGCATTATGGACCAGGACAAATATATAATATTTTGGAAATAAGCTCCCCTCTTCTAGGCACCACCTAAGCTGCCATGTGCTGAATTGGAATAAAATATTAATTAAGAAAACTTAATGGATAATTTTCATTAAAGTTAATCAAGGTAATTAACAAAAATAAACCTTGATTAGTTGCCTATTAATACCCCCAACCACTTGAATGAAAATCAAACCTTAATGAGAGAGGAAACTCTGCCAAAATAGAGGGTGAAGAGGCAGCCAAGTGAAGGAAGAAAAAAGAGAAGAAATAGAGAAGAGAAAAACCAAGAAAAATCAGTAAATGTCTAACTTGGGATTCTTTAGTGTTCTACCATAGTTTCTTGGTTGTTGGGCTTAGTATTCATGAAATATTTTATTCCTTAATCTCTGTAAATTTTGTTCAAGGCTTGGTTTGGGTGAGGAATGATGTTTCTAAACCATAAACTTGTGAAAAAGCATGAGTTTTTACAAGAGAAAGCAAGATAGGTAAGATTTGAACAAGTTTTGTGAAAAATCCCATTTTTCCTCACGGAGGGCAGATTTTGGCCAGATCACAAGTGATTCCTATAGTTGGAATTTTATGATTTTGAAGCCAAAAATGGGTTCCTCATAATGAAAAACCTTAGGAACAAGTATTGGTTTCAAGATAAAGCTTAAGAGATAAGCTATATAAGTTCTTAGGGTTCTATTAAGACTTTATGAGCTAAGCCAAGAAATCAATAGCTTGAGCTAGTGTCTAATGTTGATATAGGTTTTGGGGAAGCCTAAGGAGGCTAGTGGAAGCAATGGATTAAAGAGGAAGAGCCAAAGAAATGCTTCAAGGTAGCTGAGTTTCATATTCTTATTTTATGTCCTTTCATTGTCTTTCGATGATCAAATTGTGTTTCCATATTATAATTGTGATTTCTTTGATTGGATTTGGTTATAAAACAAGGGGTTTTATTTCATGGGATGCCCATTTTCTAAGCCGTTATATTGCCAAAAATTTTATGACCAATATAGCATTTATTTGATTAATGTGATTAAATGTGTTAGAATGTGAGATTTATGTGAAATGATTGATATAATTGTATGAAATGTAACTCGCTACTGAGATTGCTTCAATCTCATCCCCCAAGTATCAACGTGATTAGGCACAAGCTATGCAATGGAGTCCAAAAAGCTAAGAATGAAGAAAAGAAAGATGCTTGATGATGTCTTCAAGTTATGATTGTATATTTTGAAATTATGTACAAAAACATGTATATACTTTTAGATCTATGCCATTGTACTATTATGTTCTTATAAGCATTATGAAATATTTGGCATGGATTTGGAACATGAATTGATCATGTGAGCATGTTATGAAGCATATTTTCCATGATTACCTTGGAAATAGCTCATTTTATAGCAATGAAAGTAAAGTCAACACTTTGACCAATTATATATACTCTAAAAGAAGACAAATAGAGATTTAAAATGGTCTAAAGAGCACCACAATTAGATGTGTGTATGAATTGTTATGAATTTTAGAATTTAAGGTTCAGTACTAGATAGTAATGAGAAAATTGGAACTTTCATTACGAGTATTGAATTTTTTAAAAGGTAATATAAAATCGTACAAAACTCCAAAAATTTAGAGGTTTATATGTATGAAAATATATACATATATATATGTTTTAAGTTTAATATATAACTAGTTTGAGAGTAATTGGAGCTATACAATGACAGTTATATATGTTTTCCTAAAATTGTTCCAGTAAAAGTAAGGTTCTAACCCTTAGTCATTTAAGATGATGATATGCTTTGTTTAAGTTAAACAAATATATAAGAAAAATATGACTGTAAGTTAGACATATAGAGATTTCCAATGGCATAAAGTATGTACAATTTGGCTTAGTATAAAATGAAATATGAATTTTTAAAAGGGGAAATGACACTTGGGGACCAAAAGTTTAAATTAAATACAGTAAGGGATCTTTTAGCTTTTTTTACTACTGAACATCGCAAATTCACTACTGCTTTATTCTGTATTTACTACTGAAAAAACTGCAAGATCCCTTACTGTATTTAATTCAAACTTTTGGTCCCCAACTGTCATTTCCTCTTTTTAAAATTATGGCCAAAATCCTGGAGAAATG
Source organism: Adenanthera pavonina (assembly GCA_026686845.1). Classification (NCBI taxonomy): domain Eukaryota; kingdom Viridiplantae; phylum Streptophyta; class Magnoliopsida; order Fabales; family Fabaceae; genus Adenanthera; species Adenanthera pavonina. The sequence goes on from JAIVEN010000008.1 coordinate 28,033,920, forward strand.
AAAAGTTACCATTTGAACAGTAAATTTTGTGCAATAAATTGTACTAATTGGAATGACTAAAATGTTGTTTCATATTTTTTCCATGTAGATGAGATTCAATATAGTTTTTAGGGACTTGAATTACCTTAATATGATTTTTTTATAATTAGTTATGAAGTTTCAAAATTTACCCAGGAAAAAGCGTTTATCATATGAATAGTAACCCGGGAAAAGAAAATTTTTTATCTTAATATATCATGTGATTCAAACTTCTAAACATGTTCCATAGAGCATAATAAGGTCTAATACATGGATAATATGGTCTATAGTTAAAGTGTTACAATTGGAGCTATATAATGAAAATTATGTAAGTTTTCCAAAACCTACTCCAGTAAAAGCTTTGTCCTGACCCTTAATGATTCAAGATAATTCTATACCCTATTTTGATATAATAAATACACAACATAAATATATCTAAAAAGTAGACAAGACATATAGAGCTTTCAAATAACATAAAGAACGCACCATTGGCTTAGGATAGGATGAGAAATAAATTCTTAAAATTAAGGCCAAAATCCTGGAGAAGTAAAAATTGACCACATGAACTATGATTTTTATGCTAAATACTATGCATGTTAAAGCTACTGTTTCATATTTTTTTCATATAGAAAATGTTTTATGCTATTTTTAGATACTTGAATCACCTCCATATGATTTTTCTAGAATTATATATGATTTTTCAAAATTTAGTCGATAGAAGGGACTTACCAAATGAACAATAACCTAGAAAAATAAAATTTTTTGTTTTAGTCTCTCAAGTGATTCAATCTCCTAAAATGGTACAAATGGACTTAAATGAAATTTAAGACATAGAGATATGGTCTAAAACTAAGGTGTTACATATAGTTATGGCCTTAGCCCAACCCCCCCCCCCCCCAAAAAGTCTATTTTCTTTCCAATTTTTGTTAGTATTTTGAGTAAAAAATTAAATGTTATAAACCTAGGTCCCCAAGCTTTGATTCTTAGACCAAGTGGAACATGTTATCATCAATAAAACCACTCTTGCCAAATCACATATGTATAATAGGAGTGCAAAATTTAATATATAAACATTTTCCAAAGGAATTCCCCTTCCCCCTTGCCCCCAAAAAAAAAAACCATTACTCCTAGTTCCACCCCAATTGTTGTTAAGGATAACTTGTCTAGAGAAATGATGTATCTTTTAAGATTCAAAAAACTATCCTGTATTTTTTATAGTAATATCAAATAGTATAGAATTTAGTTTTCTAAAAATCCCAACAAAGGATAGAAGGCAATCTATAGGAATGAGAATTGCTCATGGAGCAAAAGTAAGAAAGGAAAATTAATTGTGTGATTTGAGATTGGACTAGCCCAATTAAGGTAAAATAAAAGACAGAAATAATTTTATACTAAAGGTGTTAGAATGAAGCTCAATATTAGTGTTGCAATTGGGCCAGTCTATTTTCTACATATATTAGGTCCAGAATATACTATAAAGTGTTTATGTATTTCTATTAATTATTCCAGAATGCTGCCATATAACATTCCAAATTTTTATGCATAGAATAATAGAGAATTATTATGTATAATGCATAGGGATGTGATTATATATGCATACATAGGGCAAAGAAGTGATTGGTCCATAACTAGAATTAAGTTTTCCCATGGTCCTTAAAATGAAATATGTTAGATCTTTAATTGGAATAAAATGTAAGCTTGATCCTTAGAAGTAATTAATTTTGAAATTTTTATGGAGATTGAATGATAATTTCGAAATTATTATGGGAAAATATCAAGATGCCAAAACACAATAAATTGAGGACTGTGATTCGGAGGAAAAAGTATGTAAACAGATAATGTAAAGGCCTTTTGGTTCAAAAGGAACATTTTTGTCTCTGGTTTCTCTCTAGACATGCCTAAAGGGTATTTTTGGAAAGGAAAATGTTTCTCTCTTATTTCTCTCTCTAGGCCGAAATTCAAGGGGTAAAAAGGGAACAATTACTATGCTAAGATGACTTCATAAATGGTTAAAAATGTGATGTCATAAATGTGGGCTTGAAGAGGAAGATAACTTGGAAGAGAAGGGAAATAACTTTGGAAGCAAGTAAAAGCAACTTGGAAGGAAAGAAAAGCAACATGCAAGCCAAGTTTGGGAGGAGTATAAAAGGCCACTCCAACTCCCTTAATTCCTCACACTTTAGCCGAGCAAGAGAGAGAAAGGAAAAGAGAGAGGGAGGCATGAAAGAGAGAGGGAGAAAGAGAAGAGAGAAACCGAAGGAGAAAGGGAGGAAGAGAGAAGAAGAAAGACAGGAAAAGAAAGACAAAAAAGAAGGAAGGAAGCCATGGAAGGTGAAGAAGAAAGGGAAGATAGGATTCAAGGCAAAGTTAGGCTTCCACAAAGGCAAAGAGTTAAGCAAAGAGTAAAACAAAGGTTAAGGAAGAAAGATTAATGCTTTAAGATACTAACTTGTACTACATTTTGTTATTACACGTGTTTTCAATTTATGAAAGCTTTCCATGTTGTGTTCTCTATGTTTTGTGATTGATTGACTATTTACAAGTTGAGGACATCCTATTTTTAACATGATGTCAAAAATGTTATGAAGCAACATGGTATTTCAATGTTTTTATGAAAGTTTATGAAATGATCTAAATGTTTTCAAAGTTGATGTAATAATGCGATTGTATGAGCAAAGTTCCTATTGAGATGTCCAATCTCACCCCTTAAGTTCCAAAATGATAGAGACAAGCTATTCCAAGGGAAAGAATGTGAGCATGGAGGATTGATGGAGAAGAAAATGTTTTAGCAATAATATATTGGAAATGTTAAGTAGAAAACAGTTTTTGTTTTTGATGTAATTGCTTATTGTTTCAAAGACGTGTATAAATTCTTATTGTTGCCCAAAAATCTAGTGGGCTATTTTTTTCATGTACCTCTGTGTTATCTTTCATTGATACTGATTGGATGTAAATTGGACTTACACATTATGAGAAAGAAATCTTTTTTTCCCAAATTATGCATTTTAGAAGTAATTTAATATACTAATACTTTGGACGAATCCCTAGTCCAGTATAATAGTATCACCATGAGATATTTATATTCTTAAAAACTAGACAGACAAATATTTACAATGATATAAAGTTTGAATATTTTGGCTCTATACATAAAGAAAAATGGCACATCAAATTTAAGGCTTTGAAACTAGACAGTTTACTAAGACAACGTATGAACAGTAAACTTTTTATAATAAATTGTACTGTTTCACAAAATGAAAGTCTAGTTTCATATTTTTCTAATGAAATTGAAGAATAAAGATATTTTAAGAGTCTTGAACTATTGTAAAACAATTACTGAGGAATTATTTATGAATTTTTGAAAATTGTTGTGCAAGTAGGCAAAAGCAAATTTGAAACAGTTTTACAAATTTTGGTTCAAATTTCCTAAAGATAAATTTTTGGACAAAGTAAGCACAAAATTCATGGGAAAAACAAATTAATGTAAGATGTGACATGCTACATGTCAGTAGAATTAGCATTCTGTTGGAACAGACAATTCTCATATAAGTTGCTCTTTGAGCCAATCATTGAGCTACAAATTTCTTTCAATCCATCTTCACATTTCCAGTTGGTATCCTTTTCAATCATGGAAACTCCTCCAAATATCTCAAATGGGAGTAGGATCCCATATGGTTATGATGTTTCTCCCCATGATTCCATGAGCAATCCAAGATGTAAACCCACTCTAATGGTTGCCAATGGTGAAACATTATCAGTAACTAAGATTGCTAATAGTGTTATACCTACTAAATCAAAGGATTTGTTGATCAAGAACATTTTGTTGTCTCCTGAGGTAATTAAGAATCTTCATAGTGTATATAAATTGTCAAATGACAATGATGTTGCCATAAAATTTCATGAGAAAATTGCTTTGCGAAGGCACAAGCTCATGAAGGACTTTACAAAGTCAGTGATCACTCTAGTACAACTCAAGTCAACTATGTAGTTTATTATTGTTAGATATGCTGGCTTTCCAAGAGGAGGGTGAATAGGGAAGATTAAATTTTTTTATAAAAATCAAGAGAGTGATAAAAGCAAAAGTGACAATAAAAACAGAGTATAAAAGAATAATAAAGTAAAAACAGTATAAGGGAAGAGAAGACACAGATGTTTATCCTGGTTCAGTCTCTTTATCTTGACCTACATCCAGTCCTCAAGCTACCACTTGAGATTTTCCACTATCTAGCAAGAATTCAGTGGGCTTCTTGCAATTGCCTCAGTACAACTTGATGCTCTGTTCCAAGAGCTTACAATCTCACTCTTTGCACTCTAGCGAAGTGTTTCCCAAATCCCTTGTGATATCTCCTCATAAGAAAATATTTCTTCTAGATGAAGATAAGATTGATTACAGTAATTGAACTCTCTAATTTAGAGTGTATATGAAAGTTGAAGTATAGAATATGAAGTATGTGAGAGTAGAAGACTTTGACTCAAGAATTTGGTAGAGTTTCTGTATATACAATATAAAATCGTTACCCACATCTTCAAATGAAGTTTTATGTTTTACAGATTTATGTCTTAACTATATGTTAGAGACAAGATCTAGCTGTTAGAGACGTTACCCAACGATTACTCTGAAAAACTATCTATTCACTAACCGCATTTAATGCGTATGACACTCAAAGTTCAAATTTTGATGTGTCAACAAACGAATTTCACAGAGACTAAAAGCTAAAGACTTTAATGTTGAACCTCGAAGTTCATCTGTTATGAAGCAAAGTTCAAATTTTCATCTTTAAAAAATGTTTCTATGTTGGAACATACGAATTTTCAAGTTTAAAGTAGTTCTGGTAAGTGTGAACAGTTGTTCCATATTGGTATAGTGGTTTCAAAGTTCAAAATTTGGTACCCAAAATTCGTTTGTCAGTGGGCAGCTCAATAAGGTACAATAGTTCTTCTTTTTGAAATTCGAATTTTCAAATCGTCTATTAGAGAGAGCTCTTATCAGACTTAATTCAAAGGTCGAACTTCTAAATACTAAAATTCGTATGTTAAAAAATTATCATAACAGACTTGCAAGCTGTGTTTCCAAAGTTCGAATTTCCAAAATCAAAGTTCTTTTGTCAGAAGACTAACTTAGAACCCTTTTTAAGCTTTACTTTTAGATGAACTTTGATATAAACTCAGACAAATTTTTCATTTTTCATGATTTGTGTTTTACCAGAAATTCGAATTTTCAAAAGTCAAAGTTCGTCTATCGGATAGAGCTCTTATTAGTCTTCAGGTTCTGCGAAATTCATCTGTTAACCAACTGAAATTCGAATTTCAAAGTGTCAGAAGCATTAAATGCGGTTGGTTAACGGATAGTTTTTCAGAGTAACCGTTAGATAACTTCTCCAACGGATAGATTGTGTCTCTAACGTATAGTTGAGACCTAAATCTATAAATATAACATCATTTGAAGTTGTGGGTAATGATTTTAACTTTGTATATACTGATACTCTGCCAAATCATCTACTCAAAGTCTCTCACTCTCTCACTTCAATATTTGTACATCAACTTTCATATTCACTTTGTCTAAGAGAGTTTAATCATTGTAAACAATCTTATTTTCATCTGCAAGAAAGATTTTCTTATGAGGGGATATCACAAGGGATTGGGGAAGCACTTAGTAAGAGTGCATAGAGTGAAAGAGTGAGCTCTAGAAATAGAGCATCATCTTTGTACTGAGGCATTTGCAAGAAGCCCATTAAATTCTTGCAGAATAGTGGAAAATCTCAAGTGGTGACTTGGGGACTGGACGTAGGTCAGGTGGAGAGACCAAACCAGGATAAATATCTGAGTTGTCTTCTCTTTACTGCTACTTTTGTAGTTTATTCATTTATACTCTGTTTTACTATCATACGTTGCTTTCTTCACCTTCTTGGCATTTTGCAGAAAATTTTAATCTTCTCAATTCACCCCCATCTTGGGAACCCAACTTATCTAAAAAGTGGTATCAGAGCCTGATTTCCCAATCAAAGGATTTCACAGTCCGGGAATTAAAATGGCTAGTTTTGGAGAAAACATACTACCAGAGGGCAACAACACAAATAGACCACTTGGCTTCAGTGGAGAACACTATGGTTACTAGAAGATCAGGATGCAAATCTATCTCCAGTTAATTGATCTGGACATCTGGTCAATCATTCAGAAGGGAGATTTTGTCTCAATGGCTTTGGAAGATGATGGGAAGTACAGAGAGAAGCCAAAAGCTGAATGGAATGAGGAAGATAGAAGAAGAATCTTGCTCAACTTCAACGCAAAACACTGTTTGGTCAGTGCTTTAAATTAGATGAATTCTACAAGATCTCACAATGCTCCACTGCCAAAGAAATGTGGGACACCTTGCAAATTGCTCATGAAGGAACAACTGGAGTCAGGAAAATAAACTGAATACATGCATAGGTGAATATGAAAGCTTTCAAATGGTTGAAGGAGAAAATGTAAAAGAGCTACAAAAGAGATTCAGCCTCATTGTGAATCAACTAAAGAGTCTGAGAAAGGAGTACACTCAAACAGAAAAAGTCAAAAAGATCCTCAGGGCTCTCCCTCTGGAATGAATTAAAGCAAGCTAAGAAAAAGATTAACAAACTAGAATCTCAATGCAACACCTCTGAAATTGCTTCTCTACCTGTTACTGAATCTGCTTGCTGTAAATCATGCATTGAACTAAAGCAAACCAATGAATATCTAGTGAAAAGCATGTCTAGGCTTACTAAACGTAAAGATATGTTGTTTGCTTTAATGGGAAGCCAAAGAATATCATAAGGAAAGGCTGGACTTGGCTATGATCCTTGTGCTATAAAAGAAAACATTAGGAAGAAAAATCAGAATATGTACATGAGACACTTTGTGCATGCTAGTGGCACTAGAAAGAAAGAACATATTTCTCAACATATTGAATCTTATGATCAACCAAGGTATGCAAAACAAATATATTATCTGCATTGTTTTCTTCTTGCATCTCAATCCAGCAGTCCCTTTACCACCTGTCACTTCTATAACAAGAAGGGGCATATTTCTAGCTCATGTGCGTTAAAGAAAAATGGACTTGACAGGAAGGTTAAATGGATTCCCAAAGGTACATCTGTATCTTAGGAAAAGACTATTGACAGAAAAGGACCCATGCAAATTTGAGTACTAAAAAGAAAACATGAATTTTGTTTTGCAGGTCTGTCTCAAATCTAGAAAGAACAATAAATGGTATATGGACAGTGCCTCCTCAAGTCTCATGACCGGTGATAAGGAGAAGTTCATCACCCTTAGAGACAAGAAAGGAGGAAAGGTGACCTTTGGAGGTGATCAATATGGCAGAATAGTTGGCATTGGTATTGTGCGCAAAATCCTGAAACATCCATTGAAGAGGTGTTGTTTGTGATTGGCCTCAACCACAATCTGCCAAGTGTGAGCCAAACATGTGACAAAGGAAATTGGGTGCTATTTGACTCAAAGTTCTACCTGGTTATCAGAAAAAGTGATCACAAAGTAATTCTCAAAGCTCAAAGGGATGGTAATTGCTATACTATTGATCTTGATGAACTTCCTACCTTAGATTCTGTCTGCTTGATTAGCCAGGATAATGATAGTTGGTTGTGGCATAGAAGATTAGCTCATGTTAACATGAATCAATTATCAAAACTGGTTAAAAATGAGTTAGTCACTGGCCTACCAAAAATTACTTTTGAAAAAGACAGAGAATGTGATGCATGCCTAAGAGGAAAACAGACCAAATCTTCTTTTAAATCTAAAAACGTAGTCACTACAACTAGACCACTAGAACTGTTGCATATGGATTTAATTGGTCCATCTAGGGTAAAAAGCATTGGTGGAAATCTGTATGTACTTGTAATTATCGATGATTGCTCTAGATTTACATGGACATTATTTATCTCCTCTAAAAGTGATACCTTTGATGCATTTGTAACCTTAGCCAAGAAAGTGCAAAATGAGAAGGGTATTTGCATTGTGTCTATCAGGTCAGATCATGGAGGAGAATTTGAGAACTCATACTTCCTGGAATATTGTAATGAGCATGGAATTGATCACAACTTCTCAGCTCCAAGAACTCCTCAACAGAATGGAGTAGTAGAGAGGAAGAATAGAAAATTGGAGAGATGGCTAGAGCTATGCTGAATGAAAAGGAACTCTCTCAAGTATTCTGGGCAATTACAGTAAACATAGCAAGTTACATCATAAATAGAGCCTACATCAGACCAATTCTTGGGAAGACTCTTTATGAGCTGTACAAAGGAAGAAAGCCAAATCTCTCACATCTCCATGTGTTCGGCTGCAAATGCTTTATTCATAACAATGGAAAAGAGAATCTGGGTAAGTTTGATCCCAAATCTGGTGAAGGTATATTTTTGGGCTATTCTAGTAGAAGTAAGGAATATAGAGTTTTTAATAAAAAATCTAAATTAGTAGAAGAATCTATGCATATAGTATTTATTGAAAATGAAACTGCTTCCCAACATGTTACTGCTGAGGATGATCTCGTCTTAAACTTTAAAAAGTTAGATATTTCTGATGAAGGTAAAATTGAACCTCCAAAAATATCTGAATCTACTAACATAGAGGAAGATATTCAATAAAGAGACTTTGAGGATGAAAATAAGGATGAAATGTCTCAAGAACCCCCTAGAGCTTGGAGAAATCAAAGGAATCATCCTGTTGATCAAGTGATAGGGAATGTTCAAGAGAGAGTTAAAACCAAAAGACAGTTAAGGGATCAAATGATTAATTGTGCTTTCATCTCACAAATTGAACTAAATGCACTGAGGAAGCCTTAACAGATGAATACTGGATTTTGGCAATGCAAGAAGAGTTAAACCAGTTTGAAAGAAATCAAGTTTGGGACTTAGTGCCCAGACCCAAAAATCATCCTGTCATTGGCACTAAATAGGTTTTTAGAAATAAACTTGATGAATCAGGGTCAATAATCAGAAATAAAGCTAGATTGGTTGCAAAAGGATATAATCAAGAAGAAGGAATTGATTTTGAAGAAACCTTTACTCCAGTGGCTAGACTAGAAGCAATTAGAATTATGTTGGCATATACATGCATGAAAATTATTTTGTTGTATCAAATGGATATGAAGAGTGTCTTTCTAAATAGATATATAATGGAAGAGGTCTATGTAGATCAACCTCCAGGTTTGAGGATTCTACAAAATCAAACCATGTTTATAAACTAAAGAAAGCCTTTTACGGTTTAAAGCAAACCCCTAAAGCATGGTATGAAAGATTAAGGAATTTTCTCACTGAAAAGGGGTTCAACAAGGGAAAAGTAGATACAACCTTATTCACCAAGAAAGAAAATAAAGATTTACTTATTGTTCAAATTTATGTTGATGATATTATCTTTGGTGCTACTAATGAATCTCTTTGCAAGAATTTTTCTAAGCTAATGCAGGGAGAATTCAAAATGTCCATGATGGGTGAACTCAACTTCTTCCTGGGATTGCAAATCAGGCAATGTGATGATGGTATCTTTCTCAACTAATCCAAGTATCTGAAGGAATTGCTAAAGAAGTTTGGGATAGAGAATGCCAGGCCAATGGGAACACATATGGCTACAACAACCAAATTGGATATGGATGAAAAAGGGAAAATGTTTGACATAACCCAGTATAGAAGAATGATTGGATCCCTACTGTACCTAACTGCCAACAGACCTGACATCATGTTCAGTGTCTGCATGTGTGCAAGATTTCAATCATGCCCCAAAGAAACCCATGCAACTGCTATGAAATGTATTTTCAAATATCTAATTGGAACATCACCGATGGGTCTTTGGTATCCAAAGGGCAATGGTGAAGATCTCAGAGGTTACACTTATGCTGACTTTGCAGGATCCAAAACTGACAGAAAAAGCACAAGTGGAACTTGTCAGTTTCTTAGAGGATCCTTGGTTTCATCATTTAGCAAAAAGCAAAACAATATGGCTTATCCATGGCAGAAGCTGAATATGTTGCAGTTGGAAGCTATTGTGCCCAAATCATCTGGATGAGATAGCAGATTGAGGATCTTGAGGTTGAGATGAAGGAAATACCAATTATATGTGACAATCAAAGTGCCATTAACATCACAAAGAATCCTGTTATGCATTCAAGGATAAAACATATTGAAGTTAGACACCACTTCATAAGGGATCATATTCTGAAGGGAGAAATCAGATTAGAATACATCCCAACAGAGGATCAAATTGCTGACATCTTGACAAAGCCTCTATCAGAAGATAGACATTGCAAAATCAGGAGAGAATTAAGTATGGTAAATCCCAATGAATTGTAAGTAAATATTTGTGCAATTCTATATTTAAATTTTCTAACATTAAATTAATTCTAACTTAAGTGTCGGAGAAAGTTTAATGTAAGTTGCAGGTGCTCCTCATGAGTTTAAATGACACAAAATCTGAAAAATGGAGCAAATCAGAATGGAACAGTCAAAAGGAGAAAGAGACAGCAAGAAATCTGAGTTCTGGATCCATTCTGTAAGTTTTTGAAGTTGAAATTCGTATCTTAGTTGTGTGTTAGACGAATTTCCTTGATAAACTGTGTTTCTGAACAAGTCAACATTGTCAACATTCAAATTTAGATGCCCAACAGATGAACTTCAGCTTGATATACATTGGAATAGTTCTCGGTGGTCCCTCAAAATTCGTCTGTTGGTCCTTGAAAGTTCAAATTTTCAAAAATAAAAAAATTTCAAAGTTTTGTTTGTCCAACATGATGATTATACAAATGATTATTTATTAACATACGAATGTTGGAGAACCTTTACAAAGTAAAGAAATTCGAATTTCTGATTCAAAATTCATCTGTTGAAACTTGCTCATAATGTTGAATCTTTGAAAGATGAATGTTCATATGCATAATTCGTCTGTTGATTGTTGCATTGATTGTTACTTGATGCTTGCTCTTCGAAATTTGGACTTTGTTCAATCAAAGTTCGTCTATTCATCCTGTGCTAATTGAACCAAGCTTCTATCAGACGAACATTCATAAGAAAATTTGTCTGTCAGTAAGCTTTGTTGAATAGTTTAACTTTTAACTGCTCGAAGTTCAAATTTTGATCCCTCAAAATTTATCTGTCAAGCACTTACTTACGTTAAAACTGACGGTTTTCCTTTGAACAGACGCAACCCTATTCATTCCCTCTCTGAGTCTGTTCAAATTCTCTCTTCAATGCTCTTAAATTTTGACCAAAAGACTTCATTTCCCACCATTTAAACTCCTTTTCACATCCAATAAACCCATTCCCAGCTTCATTCTGAAACATTCATCCCCGGAAATAGCAAGAGTAAAGAATCCTGAAGCTGGAAAATGAGAGGCACGTCCAAAGAGATCGGTCAAATCCCAATATGCCATAAAGGAGGGTGAAAAACTGAGGAGAAAAGCCGAATCAAGCAAGGCGACTCCCTCCAAACGATAGAAGTCAGCCCCAAAGGTAGAATCAAAGAAAGCTGGACCCTCTTCTTCGAAGAAAGCAGAGCCTTCGGTCCCTGTTTCTGCTGCTGATATAGTTGCTTCCACTTCCTCCTCCAGTACTGAATCTGGAGAATACCAACTCATAACAATGCCATTATGGAGCACTCCTCAGATTCAGGAAGAATACTCAAGCAAGTTTGCAAGTAAAAAGGTAATCAAGCCTCACTGTGTGAACTTGGAAGATTTCTTGGTCTCTAACAATTTTGATGCTGGAATATGGATGCTAAGATATAAGAATCTGTTAAAGATACTGGAGAGGTATGATGATGAAGTGGTTAAGACATGGTATGCCTCCTTGAAGTACAACAACAAAAAGAAGAAGTGGAAGGTCAATCTGAGATCAAGGACCATCTGGCTCACAGATTACACTCTGAATGAAGTATTGGAAATACCAGGGCAAGATGACCTTAAGATTGACATAACTGCTTCTGGATATATGGATGAGGCAGAGACTGCTGATGAAGAAGGTGGTCCCTTTCTAAACTACAAGGAGAGCACAATCCTGAACACTTTGTTTAGAAGAAAGGAGAATAGGCCAACCATAAACTTGCTAAAGCCTACAGACCTCAGTGCTCAAGTGAGGATCCTACACTACATAGTGTTTAGGATCATCTTCAACAAAGGAGGTAGCTTCAATCAGATCACAAAGGCAGAGGCACATGTGATGGCAGCCATCATGCATGGAAAGCTCATCAACATGGGACATATCATACTCCAGCGCATGATCAAGGTAAGGGATCAGAGGAAAGATTCCACACTCACCTATGCACCAATCATTTCCAGAATTCTACAATATGCTAGAATTCAGCACCTTGAGAAAGGGAAAGGGAAGCCCACTGAGATTTTCAAGGAAAAGGAACTGCAAAGAATGGGAATTGAGACAAATGAAGGGAGATGGATTGGGAAGGGAGCAGGAAAATCTGAAGATCTCTTCTTTGTTGAAGATGCCTCCCTACAGCAAGAAGGTACCTCTGAGGCTCTTGCAAGACCTACACCTCAGCCTTCTCTGCCTGTCCCATCTCCATCTAAGCCTACTCACATTCCATATACTCCATCCTCTCATGCCAAACTAACCAAGATCACTGAGTTGTATGACAGTTTGTCTACACTCATACTTAGCATCAGGGATAAGAAAAATGCCAAATTTGCTCATCTGCAAAATCAGATTCATCAGTTGGCTAAGAACATGAAAGTGGTTACTGATGCATATGAAGACATTCAAAGTGCAATTCCTACCACATCAGCTCCACCTCAACCAAGGTTCTCTGAGCCTGTTAAGTCTCCAACTCTTAAGCCTCCAAGCCCCTTTGAGCTAGCCTCTTCAGAGCAAGGTGATGCTGTAGATGATACTGAGGCTACTGGTACACTAAGCACACCAAGTCCTGGTCCTCTCTTGGACTATGGTATGGAAGAAGAAGGCCCTCGGGATTCAAGCTCTCATTATCCCATTCCAGCAGATGCTCAAGAGTCAATCATGTCCCAGCAAGAATCTGAGCAAGTAGAGAGATTAGTGGCAGCCATCTCCACTTCACCATTAATGCCAGCTGCCATAAATGAAGAAAGGAGCATTGTGCCTTTTGTTGATCTGGAAGCCATTGCACACAATGCTATCTTACAGGCTCAGAGAAGAAGGCTTGAAGAAATGTTTCCTCCTTCTACTCCCTCACATGTTACATATTATGGTTTCTCGGAGGAAAGAAGGGCACAACTGGTAGTCACAAGGCGAGAAATTTCTGAACTTCTTGAGATTTCTAATGATGAAGATAAGGACACAAGTTCTAAAGTTTCTGGGTCCTTGCCATTTGTTCCTGTGCCTCTTCAAGCTATTCCAGTATCTCAAATCCCTCCTCCTGCAGATTTTGTTCACCCTTCTGATGATGTCAAAAAGGGGGAGAAAAATGAGCAAACTGGGACTGGAAAGTCTGCTCCTGAGCCTTCTGGAAAGACATACAGCAAGAAGATCAAGTCAAAGAAGAAGTGATTAGAACGTAGGCTTGGGTCCTCTTGTAGTGTTATGTTATATTATGTGTTTTGTGTTTATGTATTATAAACTATTTTACATCAATTGTTTTCTGTAAAAGCAATGATTGTCGAAATGAAAGAATTCCTTGCTTGCAATGATCTATACCTGTTAATCTTTGAATCTCTTTACTTGATCTACTATATATGATATCTTTTAAAATATAATGCATGTGTTGAGGGGGAGCTTGTTAAAGCAAATCCAAGTACTAATCCAGTTTGTAAGTTGTTTTGTCATCATCAAAAAGGGGGAGAATGTTGAATCAAGTATTTTGATGATTCCAAATCAACCTTCAAGAGCTTGGAATAAAGATATCAAAGGTGCACAAAAGGTTCAAGTGAGGGAATTCTAGAGAAATCAGAGCAAAGATTCATGTAGGATGTTTAGTAATGTTTTAATTTGAGTAGAAGACTTTGATTTGGTGAAAAGATGTTTTAAAACCTTGATTCTATGTTAAAACATGGAATATTTGAAAAACACCCACCAACAAACGAAGTTTGAAAGGTTAATACTGATCTGTCATCTTGGAAATTTGAACTTTGGCTTTGGAAACTCGAATTTCATACTGAAAATGAACAAGTCTGAAAAGAGGTCTCTCTGATAGATGAATTTTGACTTGAGAAAATTTGAATTTTGATAAGTGTCTGAAAGGAGCATTCAATAACAGATGAACTTTGGGTTTTGAAAATTTAAATTTCAGACAAAATGTAACTTATGAAAACTAAAGAAATTCATCTGAAATTATGTCAAAGTTCATCCGAAACCAAGTTTAGATTGGGTTTCAAAATTGCTCACTGACAGATGAACTTTGAACATGAAAATTCGAATTTCAGAAACTAAGCTTGTGATCTGTTTCAACGATATGGTGACATATGAATGACAGTATTTGTAAATTCAAATTTTAAAGTAAGTCTGAAAAGAGGTCTCTCTGACAGACGAACTTTGCCCTTTCAAAATTTGAATTTTGAATTAGATGAAATGCTGTGCCTTATAAGCCAACTACAGACAGACGAATTTTGGGGTTCCAAAATTCGAATTTCGAAGGCACTGTAGCAAATTGAAAATACTGTTAACACTTAACAGAACATCTTTAAACATGAAAATTTATATGTCACAACATAGAAACATTTTCCAAAGATCAAAATTCAAACTTTGCTTCATGAGAGACGAACTTCAGATATTCAACATTGAAACTTTAGTCTTCAGGTTCTGCTAAATTCATCTGTTAACTAACTGAAATTTGAATTTCAAAGTGTCAGAAGCATTAAATGCGGTTGGTTAACGGATAGTTTTTCAGAGTAACCGTTAGATAACTTCTCCAACGGATAGATTGTGTCTCTAACGTATAGTTGAGACCTAAATCTATAAATATAACATCATTTGAAGTTGTGGGTAACAATTTTAACTTTGTATATACTGATACTCTGCCAAATCATCTACTCAAAGTCTCTTACTCTCTCACTTCAATATTTGTACATCAACTTTCATATTCACTCTCTCTAAGAGAGTTTAATCATTGTAAACAATCTTATTTTTATCTGCAAGAAAGATTTTCTTATGAGGGGATATCACAAGGGATTGGGGAAGCACTTAGTAAGAGTGCATAGAGTGAAAGAGTGAGCTCTAGAAATAGAGCATCATCTTTGTACTGAGGCATTTGCAAGAAGCCCATTAAATTCTTGCAGAATAGTGGAAAATCTCAAGTGGTGACTTGGGGACTGGACGTAGGTCAGGTGGAGAGACCAAACCAGGATAAATATCTGAGTTGTCTTCTCTTTACTGTTACTTTTACAGTTTATTCATTTATACTCTGTTTTACTATCATACGTTGCTTTCTTTACCTTCTTGGCATTTTGCAGAAAATTTTAATCTTCCCAATTCACCCCCTTCTTGGGAAGCCAGCTTATCTAGGATTTACTTCTTTTAAGAACAATATATATATTAGACAATTGTGATACATTTGTTTCTTATTACTCTACATTTGTGATACATCAAAACTTATATTATATTAAACCTAACATCCTTCTCAACCTCAAACATGACAAAACCAGTGGAGAGAAGAGGGAGGAACTCGTGGAAAGCTAAGAGAAAAAGGAAGAAGAGAAAGACAAAGTTTGGCCATCAAACTCTCATGGTAGGTTTCTTTGGTTATTATTTTATTTATACTTGAGTATTATGGTGTTTTATAGAGTATTTTTCTCTAAAACACCTCTGAAAGCTTCTTCCTAGAGAGAGAGTAAAGAGAGAAAATGAAGCAATAAAGAAACCAAAGTATGAAAAGTGTTGTATAGGCTTCAAAATGTAAGAATATACCATTGGATTGCAAGTTTGATGAGTAAATATTTTTATACAAATTATGCAAATTTTTTGTCAGTTATGGTTTCTATATAGGAATGGAATTTCATGATTTTAACCCCAAAAATAGATTCGTTAGGTCCAAAGTAGGTTTGAACAAGTATGTTGTACAAGAAATTCTCAAATAATAACTATATAGAATTTTAAGATTAAAGTGCCACTTTATGAAGCATGTGATGGAACCATATTAAAATTTGATTTTATGATGCTAAAGGGTTCTGAGAGGCAATTGAAGATCAACGAAAGAGTGTGCAAGGTTTGTAAAGATTTGGAAAGCTCCAAGGTAAATAACCCTCGAATGTCCAATTTTTAAAATGCTATCATACCAAATTTTTTATAAAAATGTATGGCATATTATGATTAAATGTTTTTCATTGATGTTTTCATGAAATGCTATCATGATATGTGTGTATGAATGGATGTAACAACTGGGATTCTTTAAATCTCAACCCTTTCCAAATGTCTAACATTATAGATTCAAGCTATGGTAAGACTCCCCTAGAGGCAAAAGGAAATGAAATTGAAGTTGCTAATTAAGATGAATTTGCTTTCCTTAGTGCATTGCTTGGAATATCTTGTAAAAATGATGTGTACAATTTTGGGATTGTATTTACATGTGATTATATCCATTTGGTTCCAATGTGATGTATTATGTGAAGTAAAGACAAGAAATAGCCATGTATGTATATATTAATATGTATTTTGCAAAGTGGAATAGTGTAAATGGCTATTATGACTACTATTGAGGAATGCGTGTACTGTTCAGACATTTTCATAGACGCCAAGATCACTCAATTTGATGTTGTGTATGATTTATGGTGATTTTTCAAAGTTGTGGTCAGTAACAAGAATTTTCAAAAATGACCACTGCTACAGTACTTTTTAAAAGAATAAATTGAACAAATTGGCTAAATAAATATTCATGTGTGTCACACCAGGAAAAATGTGACAAAAGGAAAAAAAGACAAATTGAGTTTCCTGACGAAAACTAACTTGTGAGGAGTTACAACCAAAATTTTGAGGGAAAATCTTGGGAAACCAAATTAAGGAGGAAAATGATGGTCTGTGTAATCAGAGTTGGGTTCGGAAGTCAATTGTGCGTGTGGAAGGTGTTAAGCACCCCATAATACCAATTCCTAAGAACGGTTACCTCACGTTGATTGTGTAAATTAATATGGTTTTAAAAAGTATTTTGGTTTTCCTTTTATTATTCACATGTAAGGATAAGGGTTGAAAGGAAAAAAAGAAACTAAGGAAATTTGGAAAACTTAGAAAAAAAATAAAGAGAATAAATTAAATTAAAAATTAAGGAGATTTAAAAAAAAAAAGGGAAAAAGGGAATTGAGAAAATTTGGGAAATTTGGAGAATAAATTAAATTAAAAATTAAGGAGATTTAGGGGGAAAATAAGGAAAATAAATTGAGAAAATAAATTGAAAAATATTTATTTATTTACAATGGCAGTCTTAACCCAATATCAGAACCTAAAGCCTACGCATCCTATGATGGAGATCAAAGTGCATATAGTTCGGGACTAGAAATGCATGTCAATTGGTTGATATTTTTTAATTATAAAATTTTTATGATAAGAGAAAGTTAATTAAAAATAATTTAACTTTTTGCAAACAAAACAATTTTCTGAGATTGAGTTGATATGATTTAATTTGCAAAAAGATAATCTAATTCCATTTACTTGCTCTTATTTTACTTTGTTTGAAAATACTTTTTTTATTTTTTATTTTAAAATATACTTTTCCTCTTGAAATGACATATTTTTTTATACTTTTGAAGATTTTTCTTTTGAGAAAGAAAAAATCTACCTATTACAAACTCGCAGTCATACCCGATAAATTGATTCCTTAATTACCTGCAGATGTTCTAAATCTCATGGTATAAAGGTTTTATTATATATTTAAAGCAAAAATTTAGAAGATACTACTGTTCTTTGATTTTCAAATAATGGTTTTATTATACATTTTTAAACAAAATTGGGAAAAACTTATTATATTATCATAATTTATTTTTTTTATGAAATATAATTATTTTTTAAAAAAAGTTTTTTAACTAATATATCTACGTAGATTCGCAATCTCACGCGACAACTCAGTAAACTTAGATATTTGCATGAGTTCCAAAAACTCACATAGTGTAATTATTAAGCTGATTATTTATTTATTCATTTTATTATTTATTATTTTTATTTGTTATTTTTATGAGAAAATAAAATTTTGAATGAAGAGGTCATTGGAACATATTATAAGTATGCCTTCATAATACATTCATGCAGCCCCGTAGGCTCACACGGTGCGATTGTTTTAGGGGTCTGCAAAAGTTCTAAAAACCTTCATGACCAATTTTTAAAAACAAATAAAAAAACATATATTATGCCAAATATTTACAAACGTGTACAATTTTGTGATGGTGTGTATTACTGTACAAACTCAGATAACTTAAACACAATCATAAGAGATGACGAGATGCAAACTCTCATGTCTTCCTTATTGTCTTTTTTTTTACTTCAAAGATGATAGCTCAATTCTTTATGCTTGGTCCATGCTCCCGTGCTTGCCTTTGTGTTCTCTTTTGCCTTGATAAGGATGACTCACTCTTTTCAAGTTTGATTTCATGCTCCCATGATGCTCAATAGAAAATAAGAAGAAATGAATTAACTTCCAACTCAAAACTTCCATCAATAAACTATCATAAATACCCCAAATCTTTGTTCAAATACATTGGAAAACTAATTGTGGCCATGATGCCTCGGAGTCATGTAATCTAGCTGGGTTACACTTCTTATTTGGACTCAAATAAGCCAACCTAACTTGTACAGCAGCTTAATACAAGCCCCACAATCAAATTCAAGTAAATGTTTCATATCAACAAGTTTAGAATATAACTTTGAATGATAAAGTTCAGTGAGCAATATTTTTCAAAAGAAGGACCATTCACTGCCCTTGAAACTTCAAACGTTAGAATACCCATCTATCAACAAAATTGAATCTTTTCATTTTTGAGGATATATGCTAAGATGATCATTCAAGGAACTCAAAACTAAATGAACACATACAGTAACTAAATTGGGGCTTTTGGCAAAAAGGCTATGTGATCAATTTGAAGAGTGTAAATCATAACTCTTAAGTTCATGATAGCATTCTAATTCCAATACAAGGATAAGCAAAGCTTCCACATCATCAACTATTCTACCGTCCAAAGTATTCATGGTCAACATCATGCTAGTCCAAAGTGATGTGAAATACACTCGTGGGCCTCAAGGCACAAAATATGCAATTAAGGATTCCATTTAGAAGCTAAATGTAATGAGAATACTCTATAAGTCAAATGATGCATATCAACCTAAACCTTTAGACAAAATGAAGCTAACCAGTAAAATAATTTGCTGCTAATTCATAGGAATCCAAGCAAAAGTGGAGTCAAAAATGCGTTTCACAACTCTCTATACATTTAGGTGCTAAATCAACAAGCATCATGATACCCTACAACTCAAGTCAATGTGAAAAGAAATATCACAGCTAAAAAAAACATCATGGGTAATTTTTGAACTGAACTAAGCTTTCATTATAGGGATCCAAAATGTCACCCCTTTTACGAAGCATTCCCAGTGAATGGCTCAAGCTTAAAAACCGATTCAATCCCATCCTAAGGCACCAATCAGAAACAAAGTAACAACAACAATATACCAAGAGAAAGCTTCCAGAGGTAGAATCACAACATCGCTAATGGCCTTAAATCAAATTTCCAGCCACAGTGTATTACAAGGAGAAGATGAGTCCAAACTCGGTGGATTACTATATCTTAACCTCTAAACATAGCAAAATTCTATCTAGCAATAAGACTAGGTTTATCCCAAGACACCAGACAGTAAGCCAGATTTCAGAATTTGCATAATGGACTAAGAAAATGTATTAAAATCATGGTTGCAATACTACTATGTTCCACATTCCAAACTCAAATAACATTCTCTAACCCAGTATAGAGATCAAAACTCCTTAACTGGTTATCTAAAAATTAAGCCAAGAAAATTAAAAATTACCAGTTGAAGAACTTGTCCCTTCATAGCTCGCTCGTCTCCATCATGCTCTGCCTTGTTGCATTTTCTCTATTTCACACCCTCACTATCTTTGCTTTTCTCTCAGTCTCCTCTTCGTGGCTCCCCCTGCCTCTCTTACTCAGACTTCCCCGCGGCTCTGAAATTTTTTGTCTCTAGGATTTTCAGCCCCAAATTTCTAGGGCTTCCTCGGCCCCCAATTTTTCGGTCTCCAGGATTTTCATCCCCTCTCCCCCAAAAAATTCCCTTCTCACGGTCCTCCCGGATCCATTTTATGGTGGCTTCGCGAGTAAAGGAAAGAGGAGTCTCAAGCGCGTGATTGCACATTGTTTCCTTTCGATTACGATTTCATGCACCGTTTGCTCTGCTTCCTTGTGCCGGTTGCTTGCAACCACATCAGACACCTTTACCTCCCCTGCTTTACTATGGTAGGTAAGGAGAAGTGGGATGATCTTTTTTTGTCATGTCTGGCCTTCTCTCGCTCTGCTCCTCTGACCTCTGCGCGTGCTCTGCTTCTCTCCTTCAGTCTTTCTCATGCACAACCCTTTGTTCTCTTTTCCTTTATTTTTCTTTCATCGAGCCTTTGAAGTGGGAGTTTGTATTGCCTTCAGCCAAGGTTCTTTTATTTATTTTATTTTTATTATTATTATTTGTTTTGCTTAGTTTTCTTTTTTTTACTTTTTTTTCTCACGTAAACCCCCTTTTTTGAAAAAAAAACAGAATTTTTGAATAATCAAAATAAAGGCATAGGATACTATAAAGATAAGACTTTATTTTTTTTCTTATCTTAAAAGATAGGAAAATGATTTGATTGATTTATATATATATATAAACTAAAAGAAAGGGATATGATTTTTTTAAAAATCTTTACAAAGAAAGGAGATTGGATTTGGATTGTAAATTTGTTTAGAATTTGGAAGATTAAATGATAATTACTAATTTCCTCACATAAAAGGGAATTTTTTTTATTTCTTTTGTCTTTTCAATTTTTTATTATTTTTGTTTTTATCCAGACAAAATAGAGTGTTCACAAGGTGCTTATTTTTTTATATGTAGAAAATCCTTTAAGCTAATTTTAGAGACTAGAATCACCCCAAGATGATATTTTTAGAATTGGTTATGAATTTTTAAAGTTTGTCGGGTAAAATGTATTTAGCAAGATGAACAGCACTTGAGAATTTTTAAAGTTCTGATTTTGATTTCTTATAGATTCAAGTCTTTAATCATGCATAAATAGACACATTATGAGTCTAATACATGGGAAATTGGCCTAAATATGAGACATGACACAAGTGGTATGTACTCTAAACTAGTATGCAAAACTAAGACTATCAACTATCTAAATGCTAGATGAATGCAAAGCCTAGCAACTAGATAAATGAGGATGCAATGCAATGACAACAACCTAATGCAACTAATTAATTACAAGTTTAGGTGGGTTTGTGACTTGAAAATGTAATTGGTAAGTATAACAAACTTAACTAGCAACTAAACTAAGAAAATGCAAACTAATTAAAGAGGGCTAACTACTGCCAAAAGGAGGTGAATGAAGATATAAAATGCATTTGTATGGGAGTAATGACCTAGCTAGCACAACTTGGAGAGAGTTAAAAACTAGGCTCTGCTCTAATGATTAATTGGCTTGGGTAATTAACAATGATCAAAATGTCCTATACAATCAAGACCATTATTTCCTCAAGTATAGAATGCATGACAAAATTCCTAAAACATCAATACACTTAGACATTTTATCTAACATATAGCATGCAAGATAATAAGCCAAATCAATTAAGTATGTATGGTTTGCACAATGAGATCCATTATCAGGCCTAAACTTTCAAGTTCATTAACCAAAATCAATTTTAAGATTTCCAATGCATCATTTCTTAACACCTACAATGCTAAATTAAGCAACCAAATTCAAAATTGAGGCAAGAAGAGACAAGGTATAGATTTGGCCAAAAATTCTGTATACTTATATTAATAAAATATCAATTCATACAAGCTTTCAATACACAATTCCAATTGGTCACAATACTATCCATCAACAATTAACTAACTAAACATCAATTTCAAGTCAAAATATTCAAGAACACTATCCTAATTCAACTTAAAAATTGAAATAGAAAAGTGAGAAAGAAGAGAGTAATTAGCCTATGCTCAAAGTGAAGTCTCTAGCCCTTTGTGGCCTCTCCAAGCTTGCTCTAAGTCACCATCAAGCTCTACTCATCCATTAAGGCAACCAAATCACCACCACTTGAACCCATAAATGTACACACAGTTTTGAAGGAAGAGGAAGATGCACCACTATAGAATTGGGCTTTAGGAATGCACATTCTGGAAAGTTGATCTTTGTTAACATTTTTTAACGAAAGCATTCCCAAAATTTCACCCTTTTAAACATTTAATTGTGTGGAAGATATTCGGGAATGTTGAATTGAGTAAACATTCCCGAATCATTAGTTGATTTAGTAACATCATAAAAACTTAAACGTCCTCAGTTTGTGTTTTTGTTTTTGTTTTTGTTTTATATTTAACTTAAACATTAAACAAAGGGTGTCGAATCAAGCTAAGTCACAGCTCCCCCCTCCCAATGTCTCCTTTTCTGCTCGCATCTCTCTCCCTTCCCCTTCTGTAATCTTTGTGACGGCATCTCCATCGATAATATCTTCATCAACAATCCAACCCCATCATGATTTCAATCCCTTCCCCTTTTGCTCAATGCAAGCTCAACATCCATCAAAGACTTAGCCCTATCCTCTTCTTTTCGGCCTTTTCTACCAGCACTGCTTCACCAAATTCCACAGCCAACGACTCGAGTCCCCACTGCCAATGAAATCCCATCTCACGTTGTTCCCATCTTCATAGCAAAACACCATGAACCTAGAGGCATTTTTCTAACACCAACAAAACTGATATTATGTATTGGAAATTTAGAAACTAGATATAAAAAGTATGGGTTCTCTATTTAGAAGTAAAACTAGATATAAGACTAATTAGAAGCAGCTCTCTACTTAGAAGTAAAACTAGACATAAAACTAATTACAAGTAAAGGTTAAGTCCTGCGGTTAAGATGGGGCTTTGAAATAAGATGAATTTTGAAACCCTTTAAGCACGTCTTTTTTCTCCCCTGTTTTTGTTTCTAGGTTGTAACTGTAAGATTACCTTAATTAGAAGCTTCCACGATTCTGACAAATTAATCACAAGATTAATAAAACAATATGATATGACAAGAGAGCGTCATAAAAAGATTTTTAGGTTGGTGAAAAACAACATACTTTCTTTATATGTGATGGTTGTATTTTTTTACCATCTGCTCGTACTATTAAGATATGGAATGTTGATGGTTTTACACTAAAGAAGACTCTGATAGGTAGTTCATGAAGTCATGTGAATATTTAGTGCTTCTTTACTTAACGTTGCTTTCTTGGAAGCATTTTAATTGTCTTTAATGTGTTTCTTTGTGCTTCCTAGGTCACCAGTGCTGGGTGTGGGATTGTGTCTTCTCTGTGGACGGTGCCTGCCTAATTATAGGTACATGGTAGATTCTGAATTGTAGAAATTAGAAAATGATGACTTTGTGGCCTCAGTAAGTTGCCAAAATCAGTTTATCCCACCGTACTTGTGCTTAAAATTAGAAAACGATGACTTTGTTATATATAATCCCTCCAACCTGCAAGGTATGTATATTTCCATACTAAGTTAGGAATTTGACACCTATCCCTTTACCATTTTAGATATATAACACATCAGTCAATAAGAAATGGGAGATAGTCTAGCTACTTTGACCTTTTAAGTTGCTATGTTCATTAAACTCTAATATTACACAATCAAAAGCTTTGAGCATCTTGGCTACAAAACACGATTTGTCGGATTTTTATTTCACTACTATGGCTATTTTTAGTCTTAGTTCTAAACCATATCATCTTGATAGTATTAGATTTTTCCAAATGAATGAAAAAGTTTATTGATCAAGCTTTGTAAAAATGGACAAATATCACACTTGCAATGGAATCCATCGCTATCCTCACCTCTAAAAGAAAGAGTTTTTTGCAAATGAATATGCCACTTTTCTTTGTGGGGACCAGTTAGAGTATGCAATTGATTTTGAATTAAGTTTACATGCCATACATTCAATTTTTTGAGAAAGTTAAACCATTTATATATGTCATCTGATTTTGAGCCATAATGGTCTAGGGAAACATTATTTTTTATATATGGTCCTGTGGGTCCAATTTTGTTGTTACGCCCCCATCAATGATAGATTTTAATGACCAAAAACATAAATGAATTTTAAGGTGGTGATTCTCTTCTTTTTAATTAATTGTTTTGTTCCATATGCTACTTCATTTGTGGGGATGGGGATGGGCATAATTTTAGCGAAGTTAATGTAAGATTTCATCTATAGCATTTTATCACAATTTTTGTATGTCTAATATAAGACCTAATTAAGTGGCCAAAAAAACATATAATTCATATGTTAACAAGAATATCTTGTAAACTTTTCAATCACTTTACAATATTTATGGAAATATACATACCTTGGAGGTTGGATTGTGCCTTCTCTGTGGATGGTGCCTACCTAATTGCTTTGGGCATATTGTAGTTTATCCTATCTGTTTGGGCACAAATCAATTTGTCCTCCCGTGGTTTAAACTCCAAAATTGTGTTATTTAATACTCTTGTAGTTTATGGCCAGGGAAAAACTTGTGTTTTGTTCAACTATCATTTAACCACCCATGGTAATTTCCATTTAATTTTTGTTATTGAATGAACATGAAAATGTCATTTATATGTTGAACATCACAATATTACCTCAATGGTCATTTGATCAACCTTGTAAACATTTTTTACTTCAAATAGTTTGAGAAGTTACACTAATCTCTTCATCATATTCTATTTACACGTTTTTAAACAACTTAAATAAGCCATATAATTATGTTTTCTTGTTATGTGAAATAACTTAATAGTTTTTCTACTGTAAAATGTGGCAAGGGTGACATATAACAGCATTTTCAAGCATGCAGAGCCAGAACCCACCAAGATATAAAAAAGTTATTTAATATGTATGCATATATATGCTTTATTTCTTTGTTATGTGTATATATTTTCTTGTGTCATTATATTTTAATTAGTTTCTTGTACTAATTATTCTTGTTAGAGCATTGAACACCTTTTGAGGAAGCCGCGGATTGTGGATACAAACTATAGGGAAAAGATCCAACAAATGGACAAAAATATAAGTATTGATATATTTAAATTTAAGCAATTATTGTAAATATTTTTATTTCATATATAAATTGATATGAGCTTTATTATCTTTTTAGTTCCCATACCAACTGGATGGAATTTATTGTGGATATTATGATATGAATTGAAGTTTATGAGGGATGTCATTACACATAAGAAATCTATCATCCCTAACACTGTATATACTTCAACTCTATTTTATAATACATAGGTTTTCAAATTGTGCCAAATTCATTTAACTTATTATATGTGATGCTTCATTTTGCTATACTTTTCAGATATGTATCATGCTTCTTACTTCAAAAAAGATATACAAGAAATCATAGAAGAATGAGCAAAGTATGTGTTAAAAGAATGTAATTTATCGATTGTTTATTATATTTGAGATATTTTATGATTTAGAAATATTTTGTGGTGACAATTTTATTTGTTAGACATTTGTTAGTTAATATTGATATATTAATAGCAGTGAATATGAACTTTTTTTTTTTAGCTAAAGCGTGTACTCTTTAATTTCTATACATGCATAATGAAATTCTCTAAATGGTTATATTATTATTTGATTTTGTGTTGTCAGATTGTTGGAATGGTTGAACCAAAAACTGCCAAAAAAATGGAATTCTATATTTAAAAAAAAATTTCAGGAACGTTTTATCCTAGGAAGTGTGCCGAAGAATAATATTCGGGCACATTTCCTATTAAGAAATGTTTCGGAAAAGCTGTGTTGGGGAACATTAACGTGCCACAAAATTGGCATTCAAGAACCTTTTTTAGTTGGAAGCGTGCCCGAAGACCTGTAACACCTTATTTTACAACCATTAAACATGTATGATTTCATGATTAAGGTGTAAAATAAAGTGATTTGAAAGCAAACGAGCCCTTAATTTTGCATAGACTAAGCTTAAGTCATAAAATTTTGCTGAATTTTGAAAATTCATAATTAATTCTACGAAAATCGTGTTGAGGTGATTTCAAGTTCTATGGAAAGCTTATGATATTTATTTTAAAGTAAAAATGTTGTTTCACACTTTTACTACTACAGTAAATTTTGAATTTTATAGACTCTATCATGTTAGTAATGAAGCATAAACAAAGAATAAGGAAAATTTCAACACCAAAGTATAGGGATATAGTAATTCATTATCAGAACGTTGTAATTTATATTATATAATGTAATATATCATCTAGTCTTACGTAATGTAATACAAAACATAATATGATTCTAAAATGACTTAGACAGCATTTCCTCATCAGTTTGTTATTTCATCTCCTTAGGCAAAATCGGGGCCTAAAAATGTTAGATATTGGAGTGAGATTCGAACAGAATCTCAATAATATGACAATTCATTTTCTAACACTTAATTTTAGCAGCATAATAGTACAACCATAATTACTAGGAATCAAACTTAAAATCATGTTCTATATGATCATGCATGTTCAAACAACCTTCATGACATTCAAAGCATTGTTGTAGCAAAACCTCAACTTTGATCCAATATTTCAGCATGGCAACTCCCAAAAACATGTTTCTACTAGCATAATGACTACTCTTAATAAATCAAACAGCTAAACTAAAATATAAATGGAAGAAAAAGAAAAACATATTACCTAGAAATATTTTTCAAACCTTCATAACCTCATATTACACCTTCTTTCTTAGAGCTTCTCACTCTAACCTCTCTCTACTTTGAACAAAATTTGATGGCTAAATGGGGAAGGAGGAGCTTCTATTTATAGGTGAGCAGAAGACATAATGGCTCTTAGATTAGATTTTGATCCAATGGCACATAATTATTCCATATTAATTTATTTAATTCATCATATGAGGATTTTATGAGACTGCCACCTTGCCCTTTTCTAGATGTATTCAACTGATATTTTCAACCCAAAAATAGATTTTATTTGGTTCTATCATGTGTCAAATTCAGATGATGCCATGTGTGTGTTGGAGTCCAAATTGATTTTTGCTTCTTCTCCTCTCAATTTCATCACTTCCTTGTCTGATCAGCCTAAGGAATATATTTTTATGCAATTTGGGCTTTACATATCTCATTCTGGGCCTTAGTTCAGGATATACGAGTTTTTGGGATCATTTTACCGATTACGAGTCCAATCTTCCTTATACTGGGTTTTAGGATCTAAAATTAATTCAGTAATGTAATTATATATTTTGAGACTTAGAACATTGTTTTTTAAATTTCAATATATCCTGATTAGTGACTAATTTCCTCATACAGAGTTAATTAGGTCATAATGTCGGTTTCTAAGTTCATTTGTTTATTACTGCCGAAACTAGAGTCATGTCAGTTATCTATTGCTAAAAAATATTCTGGTTGTCTAAAATGAATCTAGACATGTTACTAAGTCATATTCAGTCTCTAATGAATCTAGACTCGATATTAAGCTACATACATTTTCTAATTCACCGATTAGTCTAATTATTCATAAACTAATCCTATGGCTATTTAAACTCCGTAGAAAAATCCAGTGTCTTATTCTGAGTCATAATATATCTAAGTTTCCTAATACATATTTATTTTCTATTCTTTAGAAATTTCTAAATTATAGAACTTCATCCTCTTTTCTGTCTAATATATGCATTTTCTGGTTCTACTTATTAGAGGATAATTTCTGGCGATAATTTTGTTGAATCAAGTGTTTTAATGATTCCAAACCAACCTTCAAGAGCTTGGAGTAAAGATATCAAAGGTGCACAAAAGGGTTCAAGTGAAGGAATTCTAGAAAAATCAGTGCAAGAATAGATGTAGAATGTTTAGTAATATTTTAATTTGAGTAAAAGACTTTGATTTGGTGAAAAGATGTTTTAAAACCTTGATTCTATGTTAATTCATGGAATATTTGAAAAACACCCACCAACAAACGAAGTTTGAAAGGTTTATACTGATCTGATGTTTTGAAAATTTGAACTTTGGCTTTGGAAATTCGAATTTCATATTGAAAATGAACAAGTCTAAAAAGAGGCTTCTCTGACAGATGAATTTTGACTTGAGAAATTCGAATTTTGATACGTGTCTGAAAAAAGCTTTCTCTGACAGACGAACTTTGACTTTTGAAAATTTGAATTTCAGATAAAATGCAACTTATGAAAATTGAAAAATTTGTTTGAGAACATGTCAAAGTTCATCTGAAAGCAAGTTTAAAAAGAACTTTAAAATTGCTCACTGACAGATGAACTTTGAATATAAAAATTTGAATTTCAGAAACAAAGCTTGTGAGTCTGTTATAATGATATGTTGACATACGAATGATAGTATTCAGAAATTTCAACTTTAAAGTAAGTCTGAAAAGAGGCCTCTCTGACAGACAAACTTTGCCCTTTGAAAATTCGAATTCTGAATTGATGAACTATTATGCCTCATTGAACCAATTACTGACAAACGAATTTTGAGGTTCCAAAATTCGAATTTTGAAGGCACTGTAGCAAATTGAAATTACTATTCATACTTAACAGAATGACTTTAAATATGGAAATTCGTATGTTCCAACATAACATCATTTCCTTAAGATGAAAATTCGAACTTTGCTTCACGACAGACGAACTTCGGGAATTCAACGTTAAAGGCTGCAACTTTCAGTTTCTGCGAAAATCGTCTGTTAACTAACTGAAATTCGAACTTTGAGTGTCAGAAGCATTAAATGCAGTTGGTAAACGGATAGTTTCTCAAAATAACCGTTGGGTAACGTCTCTAACAGCTAGATCTTGTCTCTAACGTATAGTTGAGGCAAAAATCTATAAATAGAACTTCATTTGAAGATGTAGGTAACGATTTTAACTTTGTATATATTGAAACTCTGCCAATTCATCCACTCAAAGTCTCTTACTCTCACATACTTCAATATTTGTACTCTAACTTTCATATATACTCTGATTAAGAGAGTTTATTCATTGTAAAAAATCTTATCTTCATCTAGAAGAAAGATTTTCTTGTGAGGGGATATCACAAGGGATTAGGAAAGCACTTAGTGAGAGTGCAAAGAGTGAAAGTGTGAGCTCTAGAAATAGAGCATCAACTTTGTACTGAGGCATTTGCAAGAAGCCCACTGAATTCTTGCAGAATAGTGGAAAATCTCAAGTGGTGACTTGGGAATTAGATGTAGGTCAAGTTGAGAGACCGAACCAGGATAAATATTTGAGTCTTCTCTTCCCTACTGCTACCTTTACTATTTATTCATTTATACTCTATTTTACCATCATACTTTGCTTTCTTCACTTTCTTGACATGTTGCAGAAAAATTTTTAATCTTCCCAATTCACCCCCCTCTCGGGAAGCCAGCTTGTCTAACAAATTTTTCTGACTCTATTCCTACAATCGGTACTGTCAAACACTAAACAGATAATTTGTTTGGAAAAATGACATCTATGTCCCATTATTTTGTCTTTTAGTGTCTACCACATCAATTTTCACTTTGACCACATGACTTAACTTTGTTTGCAATTTGGTCTCTAAGTACTACTACTACTATGTTTTCCAAGGTATAGAATCTCAACCTATAGCTTCATAAGATTTCTGATGTCATACAGCACGCATTCACAGTTAAAAACTAAGTCAAATTTTATCTAGATTTGTATATAATGGCATATGAAATTTTAAATGGTCGTAGTTTCTAAACAACATATCCAACTTATTTAGTTCTAGCTAAAAGTTTCATATGGTTTCTAATGCCATATAATGCATGTTCACAGTTCAACTAAAATCTAACTAGAAACATAGATACAAAGCATGTGAAGTTCAAGTTATGTTATGAGTTCTGTAGTTAGTGAAAATTAGAATGTTACAAGACCAGTCTTTAGGAACAATTCCAACAAAAAAATAAAGAGTTCTAGAATTCTTCGGGAATGCTTACATATGGAACATTTCAAAAATATTCCAAAAGCGGAAAAACAAACGTCCCAGAAGTCCATTTCTGTAGTAGTGATGAGAGATGAGATGCCAAGTTGATTATGGTAGTTGGTGAAGAGGAAATCACAACCTAGACCATCTTGAAGATGGTGGATGACTTCTTGCTTATGGAGAGAGTGAGACACCTATGGCCAAGATGAGAAATGATTAAAAGGAGGAGTGGTTAGTGATATGGAAGATGGACATGTGCAAGAACAATATAGTGGATTGCAAGAAATTGGTGGAGGAATGAAGGAAATTGGCCAAAAAATGAGGATGATGAAAGCATGAAATAAGTGGCTATGGAGAAAAAGAACAAAGAAGATGATCAAAAGGAAGGGAAAGTGTCGGCCTCTTGCAGAAAATGAAGGAAGGAGGCTAAAAATAAAATGGGTCTTAGGGATTTTATTAAGGTGATGTGGCAAATGTGGGTGAGATGGCATAATATGGACCAATGGGAAAGGAAGAAATAATAAAAAATTTCCCTCCTCTTTGCAATGGCCAAGATGCCATCCAATAGTCTCCAAACCTACAAAAACATGAAATCCAAAAATATTATGTAACCAAAAAAAAAATTAACAATATAATTAGGCTACATTAATCTTAATTAAAGGAAATTAATCAATTAAGCTCTAATTAAGACTAAGGGAGGCATGAAAATTAAGCAAAATGGAGAGAAATATTGGGTTAAATTATTAAAAAGTAAAGGAACTGAAAACTCTAAGAAAATCCTAAAAAATTGATTTTTCTATGTGATTAACGATTTTGCCCCTTTATGGATTAACTTAGCCATTTTTCTAATTAAATCCTTCATCAATTTGAAACAACTTCAACACATTAATTACATTAAATTAAGTGCCTAATAATCATATGAGGTGACCTAATTCAAAATTATTAGTAAAAAATCTAGGTGGATCACTATGCGGGGGTATTTTGGGACTTGAGAAATGGGGAGACAATGAAAAATTGGGTTCAACATGAATTGAAAACTAATGATATAGAGTGATATGAATGGTTAAATGAATAAAAGAATAGACACTCCTCAAAAGAAATTCACTGGGATTAACCCTAAAATCACCTAATTAAGCACTCGGTGGGACTCGATTTTGCACAAAATCACAATAAAATGCACACATTAAATAAAATAGGAATTATTATGCCCTAAAAATTTTAGGAACATATAATTAACACAAAATGAACATATTCACAAAGAATTAGCTCCAAAATCCATTAAGTCCAAAATTCAGCTAAAATCACGAAAATCGTCTAAAAATCCAAAATTAGCCAAAATTAACTGTAAAAAATCCTAAGTATGGGGGATAAAAAGTAGTGAAAATCAATGAGTTATCATCATATTTCATTTTGATTTTTCCTTAAAAGAGTTAGGGGATAATCATTATTTCCTTGGTATAGAAATCTGTCGTGATGAAACCGATTTATACTTAAATCATGGCAAATACATATTTGACTTGTTACAATAGTTTCAGATGAACAATGTAACAACCCTTATTACACTACCCAAAACTTAGTCTAAAGCTCATGGAAAGTGTACTTGATGATATGTGCAAGACTGTAGGAACCATGACCAAAGAAAAGATCAAAATGGGACAAATTGAAAAAAAAGAGACAAAGAAGGGTCACGTTGCAATGAGGTACAGGGCCACTGCAGCGAGACACTCATGACAATTTGAAAAATGTCTTGACCGAGGGCTCCACACTACAGTGAACTTGTCGCCCATTGTGACATGAGACCCCGAATTCTTATAAATCAGAAGTCATTCAGTCGGTCGAGACTGTAAAGTTTAGTATAATATAAGTTTTGATGATGGCAAATATATATAGTAACAAGGAACAAATGCATCATATGTATCTGACTTATATAATGTTCCTTAAAGAAGTAAAATATGCATTAGCATGTATTTAATTATGGTTATAATGCATATATCATGTTATGTACAAATATATCCACTGTACTTTTACAATGAATAATATAAGTTGGATATATTGTTGAATCAAGAGTTTTGATGATTCCAAACTAACATTCAAGAGCTTGGATTGAAGATATCAAAGGAGATCAAAGCTGTCTCAAGTGAAGATTTTCTGAGTTCTTGCTGGTAGATCTTTTGTAGGATCCTTAGTTTTTGTTATGACTGGGTAAAAGATTTTGATTTGAAGAAAAGATATTTTCAAACCTTGATTTTATGTTAAATCTTTAAATATTTGAAAAACACCCACAAACAGACGAAGGTTGAAAGTTTAAGCTCAACTATCAAGTTGGAAATTCGAACTTTGCCTTTGAAAATTCGAATTTCGAGCTAAAATTGAATAAGTCTGAAGAGATGGCTCTCTGTCAGACGAATTTTTCCTGTTCAAAATTTGAATTTTCATATAAGTCTGAAAGATGCCTCTTTGCAACAGACGAACTTTGAGTCTTCAAAATTCGAATTTCAAACAAAACAAAAGTTGAGAAAATAGAAGAAATTCGTCTGAAACTATGTTAAAGTTCATCTGAGATCAAGAATGATTTAAGTTTCAAAACTGCTCTCTGACAGACGAATTTTGAACTTCCAACATTCGAATTTTCATATAAATCTGAAAGATGCCTCTTTGCAACAGACAAACTTTGAGTCTTCAAAATTTGAATTTCAAACAAAACAAAAGTTGAGAAAATAGAAGAAATTCGTCTAAAACTATGTTAAAGTTCATCTGAGATCAAGAATGATTTAAGTTTCAAAACTGCTCTCTGACAGACGAACTTTGAACATTAAAATTCGAATTTCAGAAGCTAAGTTCTTGAGTCTGTTAAAGTGAAACATTGACATACGAATGATAAGAACTTGCAACATTCGAATGATGAAATTAGTCTGGAAAGAGTCTCTCTGACAGACGAATTTCACCCTTCCAAAATTCGAATTTCGAAGAAAGTAATCTACTGTGTCTCTTAAACATTCAGTGGACAGACGAATTTTGGGATACCAAAATTCGAATTTCGAAGGCACTGTAGAAAATTGAAAACACTGTTCACACTTAACAGAAAAACTTTCCACTTGAAAATTTGTATGTCACAACGCAGAAACATTTTCCAAATATCAAAATTCAAATTTCACTTCATGACAGACGAACTTCGGGCTTTCAACGTTAAAGCCGTTAACCTTCGATTTCTTCGAAATTCGTCTGTTGACCAACCGAAATTCGAATTTCAGTATGTCAGAAGCATTAAATGTGGTTGGTTAACGGATAGTTTTTCAGAGTAACCGTTGGATAACTTCTCCAACGGATAAATTTCGTCTCTAACGGATATCTGAGACCTAAATCTATAAATATAACATCATTTGAAGTTGTGGGAAACAATTTTAACTTTGTATATACTGAAACTCTGCTAAATCATTTAGGGATAATTTGTGGCCTTGAGGTGCTTAAATCTTAGTTGATAAGTGAATCTTAATTCCTCTCCTCTCTTTTATTTTTGTTTTTGGCTTTGAAATTGGTGGAAGTATTTTAGGTTTTGAGTTTAGGGTGAATCCACAGATTAAAATGCTCGATTCAATGTTGTAAAAGTGTTATATAGCATTAGGAAGGTTAGGTATGAGTTTTAATTGAATTGTGATGAGTTTGAGTAAACCCTAGGATGATTTTAGTTGAGATAGTTGGGAATCTGAGATGTATGAGAATGATTATGATATGGATGATTAATCAGAGCTTATTAGTGTGTAATTATGTTATTGGAACTATGGGTTAAGCTTGAATGATGAAATTATGAGTTGTAGATTATTATGTGTTCTATGTTAATTAAAGGTATTATAATGTTGTAGTAGTTGATTGGCTAATTGGAGGTATGTGGTTCGTGATGGGTGCTCTGAAGGCTTGCCTAAGCCCCTATGTGCATGGTGTTAGTAACTCGAGGTAACTAGGTGTTTGTAATATATGTGTTATATGTTAATATATATGTATATATATGCATGTGTCCGTTCATACCACGATATCGTTACGTGTATGTGCATAATTTTCTATATATATCGTGGTATGCATACTGCTGGGCGAGGTATTGATATATGATGATGATGAGTATGATAGTGTATATGCGTATCTGTGATTGTAGCACCCACACATGATTGCGTGCTAGCATGACCATGATGATGACTGTGATGATGATTATATATTGTTAGAGGCATGTTAGCATGACATGTACATCACCACCTAATGAGCATAGTGAGATGTGAAGTATTGGGAGGTAGTAATGAGATGATATATGATATGACGATATGATGAAAGATCCCTGCCACTAAATCCTCTCTTGTGGTCAGAAGAGTCAGGTGGCAATGGACTATGATATGATATGATGATGATATGATTTGGTGATATGATGGAACATCCCTACCACTAAATCCTCTCCTATGGCTAGGAAAGTCAAGTAGCAATGGATTGCACATTCAATAAATCACCACAAATTTACGGTGGTCCAAGGAAAAGAAAGCCATGATCCAATCACTAGTATGACCTTTGGCCAGGTACACTAGTGTGAGGTGAGTTTGATGATATCCCGGAATTAGTCTTCACCAGTTGTTAGAAGGGAATCACCTATTGAAATGTCTTATAATGACACTAACTCGTGGTTCTAGCCATGTTTGAGGGAAACATGCATTGCATAATACTTGGCATTGCATGATATCATTTGCATATGTGTGTGATATTGATGGTATTATATATGTGTATGTTTGTCCCTGGTTACTATGCCATTGTCTCACACCCCCTTCATGACTAACATTTTAGGTGAAGACTCTACGACTAGTACGGAGAAAACCATGGAGTCATAGGCATCTCCACATTCAGGG
Organism: Adenanthera pavonina; assembly: GCA_026686845.1. Taxonomy (NCBI): domain Eukaryota; kingdom Viridiplantae; phylum Streptophyta; class Magnoliopsida; order Fabales; family Fabaceae; genus Adenanthera; species Adenanthera pavonina. The sequence continues at coordinate 28,068,870 of JAIVEN010000008.1, forward strand.
ATTTCAAGTATAATTGGTAGTTTGTAACTTAGTTTATGTAATCATGCCAAGTATATTATTATGGTTAGTTGCCTATATATGTATCCTGGGAGTATAGAGATGTATGTGGCTATGTATATGTAGGTAAAGTGATGATGTTGCATACATAATGTTGAGGGATGATGAATGGTGTAGTTATGGATATATGCCAAGTTTGTGGTTGATGGGCATGCGATGTAATATGATTGTGGACTCAGGTATGTGTTATTAATATATGAGCATGTGTCTATGTGTTAAAATGGCCATATGAGTGAGCCCAAAGGGGATTTTGGACCATATGTGTGAGTTTTGGGCATATAGCCTATTATATGAATTTGTGGTTTAAGAGGGCCAAATCTCAGAGGAGTGGATTCTCTGAGACAAAACCTTCTTAGACAAGTTAGTTGAGTCAAATAGGATCTGTGTGAATAGTCCTTGAGTGCCAAATTGCCTTTGGTGGCAAATGGAAGTGGTAAGTTGTGGATTTTGATTAAAAAGTGGTTAAAATGGTGTTAGGCATCCAAAATCTCCATATAAAGTTGGATTCGAGTGAAATTGGTGTCTATAATTAAATTAGGATGAGAGTGACCTAAAGGAGTTGGAATCAGGTCAATCAGAAGTTGAAGCACGGAGTTATGCGCAGCAAAAATTCACCTAAAAAATCAGCAAATTACTAATATCATATCAAAAGGACACGCTGTGGCGCTATCAGCCAAGTCACGGCACCAAGTGGTTCTGCCTCTCTGAGGCCATGACTGCACTATATCTTGCTGTGACCCTAGCCCTGTTTTAGCATTGTTGGAGTTTTTCTAAGCATTTGAGGTTGTAGAGGAATTAGTTTGGAGTGTTTGAAAGTAGTTTATTACAGAAAATATTGTTTTGTTTGTTCTACACCTATGGTGGTAGGAAAAACTATTTCCTATATGGATGGAAAGTTGTTAATCCGACTTCTTTTTGTCAATTGATTGGTGCCTTATAGTACCTTACAACTACTCAACCAAACACTCTTTTTCAATTAATAGGCTTAGTTGATTTCTCCGTTGTCCAATTGATGTTCATTTTCAAGCTGCTAAACATATTCTAAGGCATCTCAAAGGGACGTTGCATTACGGTCTTTGTATCAAGCCTTCTGCTAGTTTACATATTAATGGGTTCTCAAATGTTGACTAGGGATCTTGTTCAGATGACTGTCACTGGAGTGTTGGGTATTGTATATTTCTTGGAGACTCCTTAGTTGCTTGGTCATCTCGAAAACAGTTCATTATCGTGCTCTTTCAAACTTAACAGCAAAATTGATGTGGCCATGAGCTTGAAGTTCTAGAAGCTAGTGTACCAGTAATCTGGTGCGATAATATCAATGTCAACTCTGTAGCTTTCTATCCTGTTCTTCATTCTAGAACTAAGAACATTGAAATCGATGTGCATTTTATTTGTGACAAAATTTATAGAAATAGTTGGTTGTTCAACATATATAATCTGGGAATCAGTTGGCAGATTGTTTTACTAAAGCTTCGGCTTCACCTTCTTTTAGTTCTATTCATAGCAAACTCGGGCTGCAACCTAGTACCCCCTCGTTTGAAAGGGGTGTTAGAATGAAGCCCAATTTTAGTGTTGCAATTGGGCCAGGCTAGTTTTTGCATATATTAGGTCCAGATCATTTGTAAAGTTTGTGTATTTTCTATTGATTATTCTAGAATACTGCTACGTGTTAGTAGATTTGGCATTCTGTTGTAATGATCAATTCTTATTTAGGGGTTTAGAATTATGTTGGTTGTCCAATGTCAAAGAGGAATTTCGCAAGACTTTGTCCAATTATATTGATGTCTATATCAGTGATGGCTTTGGTTATTTCAATGGCTTAAAACAGTGTATTTGTGGGACTAGTTACAATTTAATGAGCATGTAAAAGGCTGTAAAAGTTTACTAATAAATCTTACGGCTCACCGTTGGTCATCAATTGATTCGATTGAATTTTCCTAAACATTAATATGCTAATAAATCGGTAATGAATTATCATGGTTGAATTCTAATTGCAAATTTAAAAACTGTGATAATTTAGTTATATAATTACAACTGCCCTTGTTACTAAGCGAAAAGCGTATAAGTAATATAGTAAATAGTATTAATCAATGAAGAAGCTTTTGCATCTCCTTTTTTTCAGAATTAATTTTGTGTTGAATATCAAAGATTTTCTTTCCAGTGGGAAATTAGGGCAATGGATGCGGAAGCTAAATCATAAATGTCTTGTTTCCTAAATAGAACTATTCTTTTCACCTCTTGATTTTTCTTTAGCCGCACAATTCATTGTAGATGTAACTAATAATTTATGGGTATATCATATATTAATTATTTGATATCCCTCTTGTTCTAAAAACTATATTTTGGCTTCCTTCCAATTTATTTTCTGTTAATATAGTTTATTTTTCACATATAATGAGCATTTCTTTCGTAATAAGTGTATGATTTTTAATAATAACTTATTAAATATATAACTTTTTAGTTAAATTATGTATATGTCATCATATTTCTGAGAAACGTGAATTTGAATTGATTACATTTTAATTTAAAATTATAATAGCGAAGATAAAAGCTGCAAAAAGAGATTATAATTGTCATTGTGTGCATGTGTTATTATTATTATTATTATTGGTGGTGAACAGGAGGGACAAGGCCCCAACAAAGGAGTAGGGCCCAGTGTCACCATGTGTTATATATATCTGCCTTCTCTCCGGCAAGAGAATTGACTTTTAACTTAATTTGGGCCTTGTGGCCCATTTCCCATGCTTGGACGCCCACCATGTTAACTCCCCAACAACAACAACGTGAACTTGCTCAAATACTTGGATTAAAAAATGTTTTTTGCTCAAATACTTTAAAATGGATAATTAATTAGATTATAGATCAATGCATTGCACAAGCTTTAAGAAATGGGTAATATTATTCCTAGTTTATGAATAACCGAGCTTTTTATTTGCATCAATTTGAAAACTAATCCCTACATTTAAAAAAAAAATCCTTATAAATTGATTCCATTACTAGGTTAGTCCCTGTACTAGGTAAACGTATTATAATTTGCTCCCTCGTCCCATCCAAGTGTGAAGAAAATGCTAGCATTTCATGTAGCATTTGACCCATCATAAACATCAACCACCCATTAGCTTTTTGTTTGACTCATCAACCCAAGATGGAAAAGCAAAAGCAAAATGATGCATCCTGCATGTCTACTTTTCCTCCCAATGATCTTCACTACAAATAACATGCTACTCACTAACTTCCCATACCAACCCTCCAACACCAAGACTTACCGTGTGTTTAGTTGCAAGAATTTGAGGGGAAGGGGAAGAGAGGAAAGGAAAAATTAATTTTTTTTATTATTTGGTTCAATATGTAGAAGGGGATGGGAGTGAAATTTAAGATTTTCCCTCATTTAATTTAATAAGTAGAAGAGAAGAAAATTTTCCCTCCCTTCCCCCCTACTCCTTCCCTCCAAAAGTAGGAAATATAGGGGGAAAATAAACAAATTTTTTATCTTTCCTCTACTCTAATATATCTAAACAAAAAAAAATTAAAATCTCTCTCCTCCCCTCTGTTGAACCAAACATAGCCTTAGTGGACTCACTTGTCCATTTTCTTCTTCTAACTCCTTCACTTCTAGGGCCTTGCTCTATTTTTCTTTATTGAACGCAATTCAAAATCACTTTTGAATCCATAGTTTTAATAGCACAAGAGGTCGAAGCTGAGGTGCTTCAAAGTGTTGTTTTAACTCCTCATAACCATTGGTTTATGATTTTAACATGGAGCCATTTGTTTTATTCATGCCCAATGAGATGCATTCTGTTAGCCATCTATGATAGAATTTAATAGTATTGTGCCATGTAAACATATTGAGTAAGGATAGTTTCAAATTATAGGGATTAATTCTAAAGTTTTGGAAAGTACAAGGATTGATCTGAAAAAAAAATATATATATATATATATATATAAAGGAACTAATTTGAAAAATGATGTAACACATATGGACTAAATGATTACTTTTCTCCAAAACACACACACACAACTTATTTTCTCACACATAACAATTTATAAATCAATATACTATTAAAAAATACATATATATTTTATTTTCAATTATTAATATCATAAAATGCTTTATATTCTGAATTTTGCAATAAATGAATTTTTAATTTCATTTTTTGCCAACAACTTATAAAAATTAATTTAACTATTTTTTATTAATTTAAAATAATCATCTAACAAAAATCATTTTATAACTTGATTATTTGAAAAATATTTTTAATTAATTAAAATTAAATTTTTAATAAAATAATTGTAATTCATTAAAATTAATTTTTTAAAAATTTAGTGAGGGAAATTGATCTCGCTAGATTTCTCACTGTTCATAATAATTTAATAAGGAATAAAAAATAACTCACTATTTTCTTACTATTTATATTAATTTAACAATGAATAAAAAGCTCTCCACTAATTATATTTAATTTAGTAAGGTAAATGATATTCATCGTTAATTCTCTCGCTAAATTTAATATTGACTATAAACTTACAAATTCGCACTATTTAGATCATTTAATGAGAGATTAGTGATCCCAAACTAAATTTAATTTTTCTAGTAGTATTTAGATTACAGTGGCACTTTCAAATGCTAAGAATGAACACCATAGCGCAATATGCACATTTAAATCTAAAGTGGATATTTTGGATTAGACAACATGAACCTTATTACTTGTGTCTTATGGTATGATCAATCAGTACAATTAAAAGTGATAAAATAAAAAAAAATTAATAACTCAACAAAGCCTATGGGTTCAAGAGCGAGAAATCTTTAAACAGTCAATAAGAAACATCCCTGCAAGGCGTTAAGAAACTGACTTTCCCAAACTATAGGTGCAAGAGCAATTAAATAACTGATTTTTCTTTTTTGCAATTAAATAAGGTCTTATTAAAGACCTTATTTTTTGTTTTTAAGGACAATAATAAACTTATCTCTCTCTCTGTATTTCCAGCAGTATTCCCAGCACATATATAGACATAAAATTAAAATTAAAAATTAGCACTACATACAAGTTATAAATATCAATATCATTATAAAATTAAAAATTATAGGAAGCTGCACTGCATGCAAGTTGTAAAAATTATAGGAAGCTGCACTGCATGCAAGTTGTAAAGTTATAAATAGTAAAACTCATCTTACAAATTAACACTTTATTTTGAACTCTACACAATGCATAAAACCTATATTTAGTTGTTGAAGGAATGAGTGATAATTTCATAAAACTAGGGTGGTACGAAAGTTGACATTCTTGCTTCGCAAAAGATAATTACAATTCATGCTTCCTCCTCCTGCTGTTATTTCAAAATTTCTTTTGTAAAAATAAAGGTATTTGCTTCTATAACATTCCTGACATAAAAATATCTTAAAATTTTCATATTACTTTTTAATTATCAATTTTCGTTGCATTTATTTAATAAAAATAAAATATTCCATTATAATTTCATTTATTTGTAAAAATAATTTATTTTTTGCTGCATCAAATTTAAATCCTAGACATATTCTTATCATGTGAGCTAACTTCAGTTGGCAAAATAGTTTAATTATTTTAGTACTATAGTTAATTAAAAAGATTTTGTGAATGACTGTGTTGTGTGTGTGTATTTTTTTCATTTGAATAGAAACGAACAATGTTGAAAAAGTGGCCAGCGAGTGTATACGTAGAGGGGGACGATGATTTTAATACATGCGTGTTGTGATTTTTCACATTTTCATCACCAACTCACAAATGGTGTTATACATATATATATATATATATATAAAATGAAATTCCCATAAAGTCTTTATCAACAATTGCACGAAGATCCACGAGAGGTTGCTCCAAATGGTCAAGTCCCAACTCAAGGGTCTGAGCATAACTCGCTAAGTGGTATACATTATGTTTCCTTTCCTTTGTATTATAAGAAATTTTTAACTAATTTATTTTTTTTAAAAAGTTAGTTACAAATTTTAAACTTTTATAAAAACTAACATCTTCATTTTATCCTTATTAATTATAAAGTTTTACTTCTCTCTTTTTTTTCAAGTTATGAGATAGATAATAAGTCAATAAGAGTAAAAAGTAAACTAACACTCCATCTATTTTTTTTTATATGTCATTTTTTAAGAAAATTTTTATTTTTATTTATTCGTCACTTTCAAATTTCAAGATAATATTAATTATTATTTTTTCATTTTTACTATTATCTATTTTTTTAAAAGTCAAAGATAACATTACGTATTATTTCTTATATTTCTATTTATTGAAGGGCATATTAAAAAATTTAAAATAAATTTTAACATATTAATTATATTTCTTAATCTATGTGCAAAAATTTTAAACGACATATAAAAAGAAATGGACGAAGTACTAAAAATTAAAATAACATTTTATATTTGGATCAACTAAAGCTTCCAAAAAACCCCTATAATATGGATCGAAAAAAATATTTTCTAAAACATGTTGAAACTCTACCGTTCAATTCTACTATTAAAAAAAAAACAGGTAGAGGCATCAGTAAGATGTAAAGGCAATGCCTTCCAAAGACCCAAAAAAGGCCCCCTTAAAAAAAGTAGAGAGGATTAATTTATGAATGATTCTAGGAATACTCAACCATTCCATCATCTATTTGAAAGAATCAACATTCCCATAGTAGAAGGAATCCATATTATTGTTAGATTAGCTGGCTTCCTAAGAGGGGGGTGAATTGGGAAGCTTGAAAATTTTCTGCAAAATATCAAGAAAGTGAAGAAGCAATATATGATGGTAAAACAGAGTATAAACAAATAACTGTAAAGGTGACAGCAAAGAGAAAAAGACTCAGAAAATTTATCCTGGTTTGATCTCTCCACTTGACCTACGTCCAGTCCCTAAGTCACCACTTGAGATTTTCCACTATTTTGCAAGAATTTCGTGGGCTTCTTGCAAACGCCTCAGTACAAAGATGTTGCAATGTTTTAGAGCTTCACTCAATCACTCTATGCACTCTTACAAAGTACTTCCCAATCCCTTGTGATATCCCCTCACAAAAAAATCTATTTTCCAGATAAAAATAAAATTGTTTACAAAGAATAAACTCTCTTAGATAGAGTGAATATGACAGTTGAGGTACAAATATTGAAGTGAGAGAGTAACAGACTTTGAGTAGATGATTTGGCAGAGTTTCAGTATATACAAAGTTAAAATCGTTACCCACAACTTCAAATGATGTTATATTTATAGATTTAAATCTCAAATATCCGTTAGAGACAAAATCTATCCATTGGAGAAGCTATCCAACGATTACTCTGAAAAACTATCCGTTAACCAACCGCATTTAATGCTTCTGACATACTGAAATTCAAATTTCGGTTGGTCAACAGACAAATTTTGCAGAAACCAAAGGTTAACAGCTTCAACGTTGAATGCCCGAAGTTTTCCTGTCATGAAGTGAAATTTAAATTTTGATATTTGGAAATTGTTTCTATATTGTGACATACAAATTTTCAAGTAGAAAGTTTTTCTGTTAAGTGTGAACAATATTTTCAATTTGCTATAACGCCTTCGAAATTCGAATTTTCGAACCTCAAAATTCGTCTGTCCGTAGTTGGTCTATAAGGCACAGTAATTCATTTACTTCAAAATTTGAATTTTCACAGGGCAAAGTTCGTCTGTCAGAAGACCTCTTTTCAGACTAACTTCAACATTCGAATTTATAAATACTGTCATTCGTATGTCAACATATCATTCTAACAGACTCATAAGCTTAGTTTCTGAAATTCGAATTTTCATGTTCAAAGTTCGTCTGTAGTGAGCAACTTTGAAATCCATTCTAAACTTGGTTTCAGATGAACTTTGGCATAATTTCAGACTAATTTCTATAGTTTTCATAAGTTTTATTTTGTTTGAAATTCGAATTTTCTCAAGTCAAAATTCGTCTGTTAGAGAGTCTTCTCTTCAGACTTGTTCAGTTTCACTACGAAATTCGAATTTCCAAAGTCAAAGTTTGAATTTCCAATATGACAGTTCAATATAAATCTTTCAAACTTCATTTGTTGGTGAGTGTTTTTCAAATATTCCATGATTTAACATAGAATCAAGGTTTTTAAACATCTTTTCACCAAATCAAAGTCTTTCACTCAAATTAAAACTCAACTAAACATCCTACATCTGTTATTGCACAAATTTCTCCAGAATTTCTTCACTTGAAACCTTTTGGGTATCTTTGATATCTTTATTCCAAGCTCTTGAGGGTTGGTTTGGAATCATCAAAACTTTGGATTCAACAATTATTACATCATATATTTTAAAGTTTTTCCCATTGAGAACTGCTTGGTTTTAAAACATAAAAATAGTTTTTGAAAACTTGAACTAATTATAACTTTTAAAACTAAATAAAACTATTTTTTTTTGTTGGTTTACATCTCATTTCACATCATTTTTTCAAAAATTATGAATAAATGTAGAAAAATTACTTTTTAGTGGTTCAAATCTTTGAAAATCGTAAACATCTTGAACTTTTAAGGAAAAAAAAAATAAGAAACTGTAAAATAGATGCATATATTTGTACATTTTATTATGCAAACTTTATTGTTTATTTTCGCTTCATTGATTCTGTCTAAAATCTGAGCCTTAAATTGGAAAAAAAATTTCTCATAAAATACAAAGTCATTTGGTATATACTTAGTTTCGTTAGAAAGTTTTATATGTCTACTTTTTAAAAAAAAAATTTTTGCATATTTATTCTACTCCTACTAGTCAAAAAATTAACACAAACCAGTAAGGGTCAGAAATAACTTTCACTGGAGTAGTCTTAGTAAAACATGCGTAACTTTAATTGTATAAACTCAAATGCAACCAAATCAGTGCTCAAATGTCCCTGAAACATAACTCTATCCAAAAATATAAACGACTAAATTTTTAGATACATATTTAAATTTATTCAACCAATCAAAATAGGCCGTATAAACTAAACAAAAATAGATTCCAGCAAGGTTCCATTTATCTCACTCTTCATACTCCACATGCTTCCCTTTGTCATGACTTGACTCTATAATTGGTTAATTATGAGGTGAGATTGAGAAATCTCAGTAGCCAACTTGCACATACTATCATATTATCACAAAGCATTTGAAAGCATATAAACATAGCATACTTTCATTAAAGCATTAAAAACATCCATGTTCTATATTGAAAACTTGGCAACATAATGGCTTAGTAAATGGGTATTCCGAAGCTTAGCCTTTAACATATAATAGCCACTAATTGTAGAAAAATATTCAAATAGTAGCATGACATTATTTACAAATTATAATAATATATAGAACAATTATAAATAATAACATTAAGTAAGGACAAAAAACTACCTTAGAGCGTTACTAACTTTACTTTTAATCTTACTTTCATTTAACTTTAGATCATTTCCTTAACTTGATTGAAATCTATAGAATCATTAAACCTTAAGCTAAAATTAAAGAAGAAAAATACTAAAAGAGATTAAGAAGAAATTTATCTCTTGGAAACCTCCTCTAGCCTCCATTTCCTTCTTCTTCTCTTTCTCTCATTCCTTCTCTCCCTCTCTCTCTTAGCCACTCTCTATCTCTCTCACTAGCACGTCTCCCCTTGTCTCTCTAAAGCCTCCTAAGCTTCTTACAAAATGTGCAAAGAGGGTGAAGGAGTATTTATCAGAAAAGTGGGTGAATATTGACTCTTGGATTGGTTCGTGATCCAGTGGTATACAATTATCCCCCAATTGTTTATTTTGGACCCATTTACCCTTAGATATTTTGGAGTATGAGAGAGAGTGGTGGAGGGCATTTGGTCCAGTGAATTTCAGTCAAGAAAGTAAAAAAGTAAGTATGTACTTTTTATCATTTATGAGATCTATTTGGCTCTGATCTGAATACTTTTAATCTAGGTTTTCTTTTGTATCTTATATTTTTATCTGTTTACTTTATATGTGTAGCCTAATAACTTTTCTCTCTTACTTTTTTATGTGGAATCCACCAATCTTACTTACTTTTTATTATTAATCTCTCCCGGTATTTACTATTCATGTGAGATTTTCTTTTGTTGGACTTGTACTTTTTCCTCTCTAAGTCCACATATCTAGTATTATTTGTACTTTTAACCTGCACTTGAGTATTATAATATTATTTTTTCTTTCTTCTATTGTAAAATTACCTTTTTATTCTTATGTTTTGAAACAATGATCATTTTACCCTTTTAAGCCCAGTTTTGATATTTTTAATGATATTTTGGATTTTAAACCTATCTAATTAAATATTCAGTCTTCTCCAATCATCATAAATTGATTCAAAACAATTTAATATTACTCATAACATCATTTGGTCATAATATATATAGATGAGAATTAGTTGGGGAATAAGTGAAATCAATTGGAAATAGATAATGATAAATTAGAAATAGGTGATGATAAGTTGAAAATAAGAGAGTAAAGGCAAAATCCACATTTCTTAGCACATTTTAATTTTGGTTTAATTCCTTGGTAGGTATTGGGAATTTTGCAAAATTTGGAGTGTGCTTTTAGAAATATCCTACCTCCATGTATTTAAGTGAAATTTTCCCAAATTGATTGATAAATTTAATATTTTTTTTCCCTTTCCTTTATAAGAAAACAAAAGAAAATTCAGCATGGAGACAATAATGGTTGCGGAATCCTTCATTTGATTATTATATTCATGGCTTTTGGGGACTCCCACGTATCTGTTAGTTATCATATAAGTATGCACCCTCGTTGTGCCGTTTACTCATACCAGTTTCTGAAATTTATATCTTTCCTTTACTTAAAGACATGGAAGTTCCCAAGTTCTGCTTCGTTCAAGCTTTCTTCTTCTTTTTTCTAATCTGTATCTTTTGTCAAATAAAAAAGATTGGAAAAAGTCTTTGTTCTTTTTACTAAATTATATGCATTTTTTCGTATATTAGACATAATGTAAGAATTAAGATAAGATGAGTGACACTCAGAGAGGAACGTAGCCTAGTGGTCTATCTGGTTTCGATCTTATTTAGTCATTTGGGTCTGGGTTACATATTGGGGTATGTGGCACTGGGTTGGGATGAAACTTGAACTGATTTTGGCTGTGAACATTGGGTGTGGTTTTAATCAAATAATAAATCGAATCAAATCAAATTCTATCTATTTAGTTATTTGGTTTGGTTAGTTTTGCTTTTATTTTGTTAATTTTGATTGTGTTGATTCAGTTCGATTTTATTAACTTTGAAAAATCGAAATAGACCAAACTAATCAAGTTTCTATTTTTTTTTCTGTTTTTTAATTCTATTAATTATTTAATTTATTTTAATGTTATGTTTTTAGAGTTTATACAAGATCAAGATATAATATTTTTAATTTTGTTGGTCTTTTTTAATAATGGATTTGAACTTTTTAATTAATTCAATTACATGAATATTATTATGGATGATATTATTACTGAAATTAATATTATCGTGGATATTTTGCATTTTTTTATAGATGAATATTTTTTAATATCATTAGGATGGAATATTTAAATGTATATAATTCTAATTTTTTTTAATGTTTTCAAGCCTTTGCATATTTTTAAATGTTTTGGAAGCTTTTGAATTTTTTTCACAATTTGTGTCATTTTATTTTAATTAAAGTTTCAAATTGAATTATAAAAATCAAACCTAACCAAAATATTTTTTTTAAATATTATTTTGGTTTTTGATTTATTTGATTTTTGAATCAACCTAAACCAAAAAAATATTGATCTACACCCTAATGAATACCCCTTCACCTGTGTCACTTGTAATAAATTTGATTATATATATATATATGTATATATATCAATAAGATGCATTAGTTATGGCACATAAAACTCCATTTTTCATAATATCAAGCGATTTTTTCGAAAGTCTGATTAAAGTACGATTAATTTGGGACAAGCCAGTTTAGTAAACTCTAGTTTTATTGCAATGTTTCTCTTTCGCCTTCCGCTTTTTTATGGTAACTTACAGGTGGACCCATCTGATTGGTTGATTGTGCCATGTAAGTATCTGATTTTTGTTTTTTTGGGTCACAATGTAAGTGTCTGATTTGATGAACCTAAAATAACCGATAGTTTCTCTTTAAAATCCCAAAATAATTGCCGCTACAATAAAAAAACATACACAAAAATACGTCGGTTAATTTTTAAATTTTAAAGTACAGAGAATGAAACCCCAAAAAAAAAATTCCAGCATCAATTATGACAACAAATTATTATCAATAAAATCGTACACAAAATTTACAGAATCTAGATCTTTGAATGTATGTACTTACGACATGTCGGTAATAATTGGTTTATTTATACTTATTTTAAAATGAAAATGCCAAAAGAATTAATGTAGAAAATTCAAAAGCTTGGCTTCATCATCATCACCATCTTCTCATTCTGCTGCTGCTGCTGCCGCCTCACACAGATCTTCAGCTTTGAGCTTCTCAACCAACACATTTTTTTTCCCTCCTTCTCAATTGATTTTAATTCAAGAAATGTATATTTTCTATATTTTACTTTGATCTGTGGGAATCGAGTGGGGTGAAGAATTGTTTCCGTTTTTGCGAATATTGATTTTCTGAGAAGAGAAAGATCAGTGGGTTTTGATTGGATCGAGGAGGAAGAGACTTGAATTTGCAGATTACAAACGAGGTTCTGGAGCGAAAATGTGGATCTTGTAAAGGCATTGATTCGATCGAGGAAGAGGAATATAAGAAAAGGAGATTATATTTTATCAGCTCAAGGTGGATCAACCTTTTTGCTTTGTCTTTGGAGAAGAAAGAAGAAGTTTAAAGGTGAAGTAGCTTTTTGGGTAAGTTGAAAAGTGGTGCTGCATTGAATATTTACTATCTAGTTTGAAAAACCTTGAGTAGCAATTTGTGCGACCGTTAAGGTCACTTTTTAAGTTGACTCTGAAAAAAGGAAATATAGAAGCTGAGAGATAACTAAGATACTGGACGTTAGGCGTTGTCAAATGTTATGCATTTAAATGTTTGGCATCTGTTTGTTTCTTTTTCCTTATTTGGGTGAACGAAATGCAGTTAAATCGTCATATCTGATGGATTTTACTTATAATACTTAGAAACTACTAGTAGGTAGGTTATCATATTTAAGAGCATTTAGATTGGGGTTCTGACTCTGTAATTACAGAAATACTTTTAAGAATACGAGATCTTCCCCACATAAAAATCTCAATTTCCCCCCTTGTTCGTAATTGAAGCAGTTTCTGTTCCTTTCTGGTCTTTGCTTCCTTCCCAATCTGACTATAATGTTCCTGAAGGTTGTACCTCCTGAAAATTAAGTACAGAATCTACAGATTGTTCTGTTTTTGTTGAATGGAATTGGATAAAGAAAATTCTACTATAACCATAATGTTGATTAAGATCATATCGTTGAGTTTGTTGGTTTACCTCTTATTTCACTGAAGCAATGTCTTGAAGTAATTTATAGGGGTTTCTGGCTCCAGCATACGTAAGTGGACACTATAGAAGTTGCATACTTGCGCAAGCTTTGGATATCTTGTGACCAACTATTAAAGCCTATTATGGAGGTATCTTGAACTATCGCTTAAGGTCGATATACTCTGAGTGGAGCTTGCTGGACGAGACCCTAGCACATTGGATTATATTCAAGAAAGCAACATCATTGAGAGTGGAAGAGGTTTTATAGATTCTAATCTAACTTTGGCACATCAAAATGGGAATACAGTGCTCCTCACTCATTCCATGTTGTGTGAATTCACAAGTGAAGGCATCTGCTCATGAAGCTCCTGATGCTGGTGGGTAAAAGAGACTGCTTTGCTTTCTGTTATAGAAAGAAATTACGGCTTATATTTTTTTATTTTTACATGTTTTTTTCAGTTAATGAGGATATAAGTGAAACCAATAACTGGGCTTCCTTCCGTGAATATACATTTGAGCAACTTATGAATGCAACATCTGGTTTTGCTGTGGAGAATATTGTATCTGAACATGGGGAGAAGGCACCAAATGTTGTTTATAAAGGAAAGCTGGAGAATCAAATGAGAATTACTGTTAAACGGTTTAATAGAAATGCTTGGCCTGATGCTCGACAATTTCTGGTAAATTTTTTCTCTGAATAAAATCTTCAACCATGCTCCTAACTAACACTTCTGTTCATGACTTAGCACTATCCCAACACTTAGTGTCAAGATATTCATGCCACACACTCACAAAGGCCATAGAAGCTTTTCACAAACAACTTTGTTCCATCCTTTTTGGGTTAAGATTTCAGGGAGGAAAGACTTCAGGGTTATCTTAAGGTTTTCTTTTTCTTAAAGGGCTTTTTGGTAGTTATCCGAGTTCCTCTTTTATTGTCTGGTCTATTTTCATTTATGGGAACATGCTAGTGTTTGTGGTGCTTAGCATTGGATTTCAGTATGTTTTCTCACAATGAAGTTGGTCATTGCTGAAAAATACATTTAAGCTAGTGGTGCACACCAATGGTGTGTTTAAATCCTTCTGCTTCTTTTAATTCCTATCAGTAAGAATAATTTTCTTTCTTAACCGTAGGAGGAAGCAAGATCAGTTGGTCAGCTCCGTAACCAAAGATTGGCAAATTTGCTTGGGTGTTGTTGTAAAGGTGATGAGAGGTTGCTTGTGGCTGAATATATGCCAAACGAAACACTTGCAAAACACCTTTTCCATTGTAAGAACTCCTTTAATGCATCTATCATGTTTTCAGCTCAAGCATTCATTTCACCCTTTATTATTTTATTATTGGACATATAATTGATATCTTATTGATTTATGTGCCATGGTTTTATTGTTATCCTTGTTTTGTGTCTATACTGGGGCCTCATTGGAGTAGGATATGGGATTAGTATCTAAGCCACCAGATTTCTAACTTTTTTCCTTTGCTGTTATTACGACTGTCCATTTTTGTTAATTTTTTGTCTGTTATCATCTGTTCTTGGACAATCTCAAATTACTTTGAAAAGGCAGTCAAGCATGTTATGATTATCAACATGGAACTATTTTTTTGTGATTATTTCAATATGGACTTATTCTGTAAATTTACTGTTATAGTTTTGCTATATTTCTAGTTAGTGGGAAGAGTTCTTTTCCCCCATGTCAGGAGAATGTATAACACATCAATTGGCATAGAATTTTAGCAGATAAACTTGTCAAAAAGTACATATTAGGGAAAATTCATATCTAACAATGTTTGCGGTCTGTCTCTTTTGAAGTCCTGTATCCTTTCCTTTGTTGTCATGATTTATTGTTATAGCATTGCTTTGCATCCTAATACGTTTGAGTTAGGCATGAATGTGAAATAATATAGTCATGTCTCTTTACTTAGGGGAGACACAACCTATGAAATGGGCAATGCGGCTGAGAGTTGTTCTATATATTGCACAAGCTCTAGAATACTGCACTAGCAAAGGGCGTGCTCTCTATCATGACCTTAACGCATATAGGGTTCTTTTTGATGAGGTAATTTTTTGGTCTCCCTATTTTATTCTACATATGTAACATTATTAGATTAATACAAATTATATGCTAGAATTTTGCAGGATGCCAATCCTAGGCTTTCGAGTTTTGGCCTTATGAAGAATAGTAGGGATGGGAAAAGTTATAGCACAAATTTGGCCTTTACCCCTCCAGAGTATCTTAGAACTGGTGTGGAATACTTCTGTGTACATTTGGCTTCATTATTTGCATTAGAATGTTATGATTCATTTCAGCTGCACTATTTTCAAAAGAAAATCTGTATCGTATTGAAAATTTTACAGTCATTAATTGTTTTGAGTTGGGTGATTCAGAAATTATTATAGCTCTTCTTTCTTCTGTAGGGAGAGTAACACCAGAAAGTGTAATATATAGCTTTGGCACTCTTTTGCTTGATCTTCTCAGTGGGAAGCATATCCCCCCTAGCCATGTAAGTCGTTGTTATTGAAGGGAAAAGAACTCCCTCACCTCCCTTGCCTCCGTCAAATGAAAGAATAATATGAAAAGAAAATATGTAATTGTAAATGACAAAAATATGTACTTTTAATCTTTTATCTTTTGGTGCAAGATTCCATGGTATTCATATTTATATTATTGTAAGTGGCTATGTTTGTATATGTTGTATGTAAATTGGCATATCTTTGGCAAAAAAAAAGATGGCATATCTAATTATTAGAAAAATTGGAGCAGGCCCTTGATTTGATTCGGGACAGAAATCTTCAGATGCTGACAGACTCTTGTTTGGAAGGACAGTTTTCTGATGATGATGGAACTGAGTTGGTACGCTTGGCATCTCGGTGTTTACAGTATGAACCAAGAGAACGACCAAATCCCAAGTCACTGGTGGTTGCATTGGCACCTCTTCAGAAAGAAACCGAGGTTGGTGTATTATTATTATGTAATAGTTATGCATAACTTCCTCGACCAGTAATGGAAAAACTTAAATTCATTTTTCCATGTGTTTGCTATCATATTTTTCAATTAAAATATGATATATGGACAAACTTTTTTAGAGGAGTCAATGATGTATTACTAAGATGGAAACATATCACAGACACCTAAAAAGTATTTTACCCAAGTTTTGTCCTCTAGTTATACTTGGAACATAACTGATATTTTGACTGCTTATGGCTCTCTATTAGGGTATGCAGGGGGCAGAACCAGAAATGAAGTTATTTTTTGGGTTGTGTTTGGTTTTCCTCCCCACCCACCCCCCCCCCCCCCCCGCGGGGGGGTGGGGGGGTTGTTTCTATAAAAATTAATTTACACATATAATATTATTAATTTTTATTTTCTAATATTTAGCATAACTATTTTTTAAAACAATTTTATAACTTCAAAAAGGTCATTAAATGATAAATTACGTATAAGTATATAATATTTAAAAGCAATTTTTGAAAAATGTATGAAGTGAAACCTTATGTGTAATACATTTATTCCAAGAAAAATTATGAAGAATATACAATATATATCAATAAAAGATATTTATATATATGTGTATGTATATATACAAATTCTCCATGTGTGGCATCTTGAGGGGGGCTAAATCATTGAAATACTCCACTATGGCTGTGCTAAGGGCAGGAATACATGGTAAGGGGAAAGGGATGGTAAGGGGCAAGGGATGGGAGGGGTCACAGCCCCCCCAAGGTATAACGTCGGTCCGCCACTAAGGGTATGCTTGGAATGGATATAATAGAAGGGAATGACAAGTGAAGGTTTCATTGAAACCTATCCTTGTTTGAGAGCTTGTTATTAGGTGAGAAGGGGAATGAAGAATTTTCAATTAACCTTCCATTGTTCTTGAAAGTTTTGGGGAAACTTGAAATTGTAAAGGAGGGAATACTTTGCAGGATTATGGAAGACTAGTTGAAACATGAAATTCCTTCATTCTCATCAACAATCTTTCAAGCAAAGAAAATGCTTCAATGGAATCTTCTTTTCTCTTCGCCTCCCATTATCTCCCATCCAAACATGCCTTGAGGGATTACCAGAAACATATCTCTACTGGATAACACCTTTATCATGTGTAATTTCAATATGAAAATGAAAATTTCAATATCTATTCTCTACATTCATATCTTCATAACTGTGTACATGGAAAACATGACCCCTATGCGTGGTTAGCTGATGTTTCTACTACATATGTATTTCTTTCTAGGTTCCTTCACATGTCTTGATGGGTGTCCCACACAGTGCTACTTTCACTTCATTGTCCCCACTTGGTGAAGCCTGCTCAAGAAAAGACTTGACTGCTATCCTTGAAGTTCTGGAAAAAATTGGCTATAAAGATGATGAAGGAGTGACAAACGAGGTTCGACTATTTAATTTTTATTTTACTATCTTGCTGGATAGGCTTATTTTTTCCTCCACATTTTATATTTTTCATTAATTTGTATGATATCTTATGTTCACTGTCAGATCATTTTTCGGTCTTTGGAGATATTGACTTGTGTATTTTCCTTTCTTATACTGCAGCTATCATTCCAGATGTGGACTGATCAAATGCAGGACACACTAAATTGTAAGAAAAAGGGGGATGTCGCTTTCCGCCAGAAAGATTTTCAACTTGCTATAGAGTGCTACACACAGGTAGATTTCTTATGGTGTATAGTTGGACTTGGCACACTATTCATTTTTCAAAAATGCCAATGATTGGTATGAAATTGTATGTTTCAAGTTATTACTTTCGGCAGGATTTCTTATTGAAGTTGATTTTTGACTGGACCCTACGGTCATAGTTAATGTGATATTTTCTTGATGATGAATGATAGTACTTATGATTTTTATCCAGTATTCTGCATCAATATTTTATGGTTTTCATGGTAAAAGATAAAGTATTCTGTTCGAATCTCTGAAGGAATTCGTTTTGGGACAACCTTAGAGGACATCCTAATCAGCTGTCCTATTTGACTTCAATATGGTCTTTCTTTGGGACGGGACCTAAGATGGAACTTTTATGAGTTTGTCAACGTGTTCTCTTGTAAAATAATAATTTTTTTTCTTCTTAAACTAAGAATCAGAGTACGGTATGTGAATTTTTCCTCCTTTCTCTCTAAAAAGGTGTAATATTTAATGATTGCTTGTTGTTTTCCATGCAGTTCATCGATGCTGGAACAATGGTTTCTCCAACAGTCTATGCACGGCGCAGTTTATGTTATCTCATCAGTGGCATGCCTCAAGAAGCTCTGAATGATGCAATGCAAGTGCAAGTTATCTCTCCGGTATGGCACATTGCATCGTATCTTCAATCCGTGGCCCTCACCGAGATCGGGATGGAGAATGAAGCTCAAGTAGCACTTAAAGAGGGTGCAACACTGGAAGCCAAGAGAAATGCAGCTGCCGGACAAAGTAAGTGAAGAGCCTGTACACAGAATTTCTTGCTGATTGTATTCTGCATCATGAACACCCACAGCATTATTGGCTACAAGTTTTATATGAAAAACACAGAAGTTTTATTTTCCTCAAAGAAGAAGAGTTCATATTTGTGAGAGTCAAGCATGTGTTTGAAGAATTCTTAAAAGAAACAATTGGTTGGATGAGTGTTGGTAAGCCCCCTACTGGGGTGGTAATATGTTTCTTCATTTTGGTTCTTTTTGTGGTTTGATTGATTGTGCATGATCTTAGACTCATCATTTTTTTTTTCAATCTGTAAAAGAAAATCAGAATACATGAAAAACGCAAAGTTCTTTGATTCAGTGATGTAATCATAATTTTGAAGTGTCGCTTTTTCGCTGGTGCAGACCATTGGATGGAACATAATCATAATTTTGAAGTGTTGTCAAGTTTTTCAACGGAATTATGATATGCAAGAGAATTTTTCAAGATTCGCTCCTTGAAAACCGGGTTGTTATGACCCGATACCGTCCTTGGGCGGTTACCATTTTTTTTTTTTAACCTGTTCTTTGCCAGTTCGGTTTAGTATTGGTATTAATTTGGGGTGGAGACCAGTTCACTGACTTTAAGATTGAACCGGTTACTCTGATTCAATTCTTTGAACCATTGAGCAAACAGTGCAATTTTTAATTATTAAGAATACTCTGGGAAATATAAAAAATTTTACTTTTTAAGTTTATGGATTTCAAAATTATTTCTAGTGAAATATTATAACAATTTCATAGAAAATGGCATTGACACAATATACATTATACACATACATTCTTATATTTTTTTATTTTCTAATTAGAATATTACAAGTTTGTAGTTTTCTAATAATGATATATCAATTGTTCAGTTTAGTTGAGAAATATTAAATTTGTTCGTAAAATTATTAAAAAATTATATATGTATATATATATATATATATTGGGCGAAATTGGGGCTCAAGAACCAAATCAGACTAAATTAAAAATCTTCTGGAAGAAAGCAACCAGAAGCATATGAGAGACATGAACTTGACACAGGGAAGGAGAGCATCCCGGAGATGTAAACCCAAAGATTAATAATAATAATAATAATAATAATAATAATAAAAGACAATGAGTAGCTAAGGTATCGGTACACAGATTGGCCTCACGAAGCATATGGACCACCTTCACATGCCAGTCTCGCTTAAGGAGGTTCAGAGTCTGCTGTAGTATGGAAAGCCACTATAATCATCATGCACCAGTGAGGATAACTTCGTAGCAAGGATTTTTCAGTCAGTTCCCAAAATTACCGACTTAAATCCGAGGGACCAAGCAAGTTCAAGACCAGTAAAAGCTCCCCAACACTCGGCCACAAAAGCAATGCACCAACTAAGGTTTATGGAATATCTGTCACACCTGGACTTAGACTTTTCCCATGATTAGGGCCATTTACAGAGGATTTGCAAGATTGAACCAATCAATATTTCAAAACTTTAAAATTTCTTGTTGGTTTACTATTTATTTGGTAATTCTAACTTTTTTTTCTTAACTTTGAAAAGTTATAATTAATTCTAGAAAAAAAAATTGTTTTGAGGTGGTTCAAGTTCTAGATTAAAGTTCTTTCAATCATTTACATAGAAAAAATATCCAACTAGAATTTCATTGCACCAATTTATACAATTTATTCCACCAAAAAAACTGTTCACGTGGCTTACTAATTTTCCAGATTTTGATCTATTTTCTTTAAAATTTCATAGCTTCTTCTATACTTACACAATTAAAGTAACTTTGGTCTTATTATGAAGCTTATTGAGTCCTTAATTAATGTCAAAAGCTTCTACCTCAATCTGCATTCCTGTCATTACCTTATCTTTATTTCTTTAGGGATTTTAATATGATCATTTATCTTTCTAAGGTTCTCAAACATAAATATACATACAAAGTAACTCTATATACTTGGAGAATCATCTCATAACATAATATTTCATTCAATTAAACATATCAAACATCATATACAACATGTATAGCTTACATCAACAATTTCCATGTCTATTACATAACAAATAATAATATTTCATCATAAAGGTCTTTCATGCTTCCACTTCTTTGCCTTTATCTTTCTTCATGATGTTTGTACCTGGACATGATTAGAGTTTTGAGATGAGATTTGGGGAAATCTCAGTAGCAACTTCATTCATTTAAGTATCCATTATATAATTCAAGTAATTGACATTATAACATACTAACAACATTTCATTGTATTGCCATTACTTTTAAGATCAAAGATATGTTCTTGCAATCTTCCAATATGTTCATATAAACTTTAAACATGTTCTTCAAGATTCAAATCATATTCATACTCATTCATCACAAAGCCATGGTAGTGACTCACATAAATATCATTCTACAACTAAAACATGTTTTTCATAACATGATTGACATTTATCAAATTAAATTAACTACTTGAAGCATAATAAAATGCAAGAATAAGAACAAGTTGCTACTTTAGTGTTAACCATACTCTAGCCTTCTTTCTTCTTAGCAAATCCTCCCTTCTTGCTTGCCTAGCCTTCCTCCCCTTCTTGCGAAATCTCACTCATTCCCTTTCTTTCTCTCTCAAGCACCAAAGCTTCTCTTTCTCTCACTAACTTTTGAATTTGGCTTGATGAAATGAGGGAGAAGAGAGCTCCTCTATTTATAGGCAGCTTCAAGTAATCCCCACCATTGATTTTCCTTTTGATCTAATGGCTCATGTTAGTTTGCTTGCTCTCTACTCCAAGTGTCCTTTTCAAGAAGCTTTCTCTTTGAATCTTGGCCATTGACCTAACTTTAAATCCAATGGCTCATATTGTTTCTTGGTCACTAGACAAAGCAATCTTGTCCTTTCATTTTTCTTCTTATTTAAAAAATTATAAATTCCTTTGTTTTCCACCATTTATGACATCGCCTTATATCATTACGGGTTCCACAATGAAGTCTTTCATAATTAGGCTTTTGTTTACTATTTGGCCCAATAAGCACTTAAAGATTTAGACTCCCCATAGTTGGAGACTAGGGATTGGGGAAAATGTTGAATTAGAAATTTTAATGATTCCAAACAACTAGAATTTGGAAAGGAGAATATCAAAGGAGTATCAAATGACATTGTGAAGAAATCCAATGAAAAATGTGTAAAGATTTAG
Organism: Adenanthera pavonina; assembly: GCA_026686845.1. NCBI lineage: Eukaryota > Viridiplantae > Streptophyta > Magnoliopsida > Fabales > Fabaceae > Adenanthera > Adenanthera pavonina. Next base: position 28,090,933 of record JAIVEN010000008.1, read on the forward strand.
TTGTTAGGATTTCTCACTATGTATATTAGGTAAAAAAGTTTTGATTTTCACTTATTTTTGTTAACACAACATTTAAACAAGTGATTTCATAATTATCATATTAAATTTGAAAAATATTGACTAACAGACAAATTTTGCTACTGACTCATGTGTATTTTGTGCAAAATTCAAACTTTATTTGATGAAATTTGAATATACAAAGGTTTCACCCCTGAGAAACGAATTTTAGTTAAAAAATTCGAATTTCAGGCTATGCATTATTAGTGAATATGAGTAAAATTCATATGAAGTTTAGTCAAAATTTGAATGTTAGTGAAATTCAAAGAGAGTTCAGACTCACCCTCTCTGACATATGAACTTTGGACTTCAAAATTCGAAATAAAAACCTGAGTCTCATTTGAGCATGCCTCTGACAAACAAATTTTATAGTTTAATATTCAAATTTCATAGAGAAGAACTTTTGCGCCATATTGAATAAGCCTGTGACAGATAAATTTCATCTTTTGAAATTCGAATTTTGAGTGTACTATGAAAACATGAGACAATTGTTCTGGCTCAACAGATGCAATTTTGATATGAAAATTCGTATATTATAATATGAGATATTTTTAACAAATTCAAAATTCGAATGTCATGTTTCAATAGATGAATGTTAAAGTTCAATGTTGAAATCCTTAACCTTTTGTCTTTGTGATTGTACCCCAAAATTCGAATTTTGGCATGTCAGACATATTAAATGCGGTTGGTGAACGGCTATTTTTGCAGAGTAAACATTGGTTAAAGTTTCTACTGGCTAGATCTTGTGTCTAACGACTAGTTAAGTCACAAATCTATAAATAGAACTTCATTTGAAGTTGTGAACAATGATTTTGAGCTTACCCTTGTAATTACTTTGTGAAATTTCTGTGTCAAAACCTTTTGTCCACACACAGCTTTTGATGCATTTAAACTTTTATATCCACTATAATTTAGAGAGTATTTATTCTATATAAAAATCTTTTTTTCATTTGGAAGAAGAATTTTTTGTGAGGGGAATGACAAAAAGAATTGAGAAACACTTGTAAGAGTGTTGAGTGTAGATTCTAAATGTTCTTGGAAGGATTCTTAGAATATGATAAGAACTTTTGTGTCATGTTGAACAAGCCTCTGACAGATAAATTTCATCTTTTGAAATTTGAATTTCAAGTGCACCATGAAAACACGAGACAACTGTTCAAACTCAATAAATACAATTTTGATATAAAAATTCATATGTTCTAACATAAGTTATCTTTAACAAACTAAAATTTGAATGTCACATTTCAACAGGCGAATGTTAAAGTTCACCGTTGAAATCCTTAACCTTCTATCTCTGCAAAATTCATATGTTGTACCCCAAAAGTTGAATTTTGACATGTCAGATTTATTAAATGAGACTGGTGAATCGCTATTTCTGCAGAGTAACCATTGGTTAAAATTTCTAATTGCTAGATCTTATGTCCAATGACTAGTTAAGTCACAAATCTATAAATAGAACTTCATTTGAAGTTATGAACAATGATTTTGAGCTTATCTTTGCAATTACTTTGCTAAATTTCTATGTCAAAGCTTTTTACCCATATACAGCTTTTATTGCACTTAAACTTTCATATTCATTCTATTCTAGAGAGTATTTATTCAATATAAAAATATTTTCTTCATTTGGAAGAAGGATTCTTTGTGATGAGAGTCACAAAGAGAATTGAGAAACACTTGTAAGAGTGTTAAGTGTAGATTTTGAGTGTTCTTAAAACAGAGTACAAGTCTTTACTGAGGCATTGCAAGGAATCTATTGAATTCATGTATATAGTGAAAATCTCAAAGGGTGATTTGAGGATCGGATGTAGGTTAAGTAGATCAAACAAAAATAGGATAAATTTCCAACTCTTTTCTTCCCTTATCTTGCAATTACTTTCATTTTTACTGCACTCTATTTTTTTTTTGTAAACTTTTACTTTCATTGTAAACTTACATTTTTGTAGAAAAATTTTGAACTTCTCAACTCAATTCACATCCCTTCTTGGGAAGCCAACTATTCTAATAGAAAACACTACTTAAAAACTTAAAATCCGTAATATAAAGCTTGCAAACATTGAACAATGCATCCATAAGGCATTCTAAAACTATTTAATTGGTGGAAACCCTTTCAAATCGGAACCCCAAGAATCAATTGTAACACCTTGATTTTAGAATTTTTTCCTATGTATTAGAGCATTATAGAGTCTATTTATACTTTATTAGAAGTTTGAATCAAAGAAAATACCAAATCAGATTCTTTTCAAATTTGTCGATATTGTTCATGTGGACAAAATCCTTTTATCAACTAACTTCGAAAAATCATAACTAATTCTATAAAAATCATATATAAGTGATTCAAGTCTCCAAAAATAATTTAGAAGATTGTCTACATGGAAAAAATATAAAATAGAGCAATAACTGGGCCAATTTGTACAGTAAATTTCATGAAATTCTACTATTCATTTGGTTAATTTTTGAAAATCCAATTTTCTGGAGCTAACTTTGAAAAATCACTATAACTCGCACACACATCCAAATTTAGTGCCCTCTAGACCATTTGAAATCTCTTTCTATCTACTTTTTAACCATATTCATACTTTATACAAGAGAATGTCCAAATAGTGGTGAGTTCACCATCAAGGGGTCAGAATGACCATTTGCATACAAGTATTTTGCAAAGCAAAAGATCTAAAATATTTACATGGCTATAATTTATCCTCATATCATGCTAGACATTCACTAAGAGCTAAAGGAGCATAAAATCCTGAAGAAACAAATTTAACATCATGTTTACAAATTTACACAAAAGTTTAAAACTCATGGCTATTGCAAGCAATAACATATTAATCACCAAGCTCTTTTTCCTTTCCTTTCTCTTCCTTGGTGGCCTAGCCATAGTTGCTTCCGAGACATAGTTAGCATGTGGGAGGTTGAAATTCAAAGAATCTCAGTAGTAATTACCAAATCAATCACATATATTATCACATTTAACATTAAGGCTCATAGAAACAAACAACAATCACTTGAACACACATTAAGTCACATAATTCTATAAAAATTTGGGCAGCATTTTAGTTTGTAAAATGGGTATCCATAGGTCACAAACCTCTTCATTTAGCTCAACAAACAATCACAAATCATCAAAACAACCATGTGACAAGTGATCATGCTCATAGAAATCATAAAAGACAACATAGTGCAAAATCGGTAAATTTACTACCTTTGAGTATTCCCTAGCTTCCCACACTTGATATGCCACTCTTGAGCTTTCCACAACTTTCATGAACCTATCCATATCATCATTTAAGCATTTTAGCCATTGGTTTCAAGAGTAATATCATATAGTTCTCACAAAATCTAAAATTCTCATTTTGCTTTTCTTTGAGATTTTCTTGAAACCAACACTTGTACTTAACTAATTTGGACCCAAGGAATCCATTTTTAAGGTCAAAAACATGAAATTCAACTCTAAATACAAACTCTAACTGACAAAAAATCAGGGAAAATGGAGAAAAATTGCTATATTTCATAATACTTCAAACTACTTCCATTTGCATACTTTAATTGACTAGGTTAGCATTTTCCCCAACTTTAGTGGATGGAAACTCATTTTCTTCATGGATTAAGGGCTGGCCGAAAACTCTAAGGGAGAGAGGAAGAGAAAGCACACCATGAAACAAGCACCAAATACTCTAAATAGCAAGCTTAGGATAGTAGAAACCTTACCAACAACTTGAGCTTTAGATTTCTCTCAAGCTTTCTCTTCTTTTTCTCTTTTCTCCCTTTCTTTCTTGCATTTTCTTCCCCTATTTTTTCTGCTGTAGTCTCATTCAGAATGAAGAAGAAAGAGAGGGATTAGTTACTTAATGACTTGGCTAATTATGGTTATTTAATTTATATTTTTAGGCTACAGGACTATTCCAAATTTATATTTATATTTTCTTAATTATCCTACCTCAAATGGTATCTGTGTGAGGCTCATATCCTGTCCCGTTCACCTTTTAATCTTCTGCGGGGCCCATAATCTACTTTATCGGTATAAAGTCTTTTTGGACACCTGACACTAATTATTTCCTTATTTTTAATTAGTTAACCTCCATGCTATATACTATTGGACTCAACTCATCATGAGCTTCGTTTTGATAGTAATTTTCAATATTTATAAAATTTCCCTCAACTTAGGATTAAATTATAATTTTTGAAATTGTTAGGTCATTAACTGTAATTTTCCCCAAAATTATATTCACATGCATATAGCTCGTGACTTATCCACTTAAGGGAATAAAATGTAATTATCTTAATTTCTATGGGTAAAAGTGAAAATTGTTCATTTCTCCATTCAATTAGGAAAATGACATATTTTTCCTATTTCACACAAAACGGTGTCTGTTTATTTTCACAATTTCCTTATGCATTTTATATTATCATTTATTATTTTCTTTTTTATTACTTGATATCCAATAAAATTTGAGATATTACATCAATCACAAAGAACACCTCCCAAAATATGGAAAAGAGGAGAGGAGAAGGTGGATAACATCATACCTTTAAGATTTAAACTCCCCAAGGCTCAAAATCAGGTCCCTCAACCTCAAAGTACCGACATCCTATTAGAGAGCTGCCGCTTCCACGAAAACCCTACTATTCCAGTCATCTATTCACGTCATTTATAATATGAAATCCCAACTCGATTCTATCCCAAAAATCTAGTTGCATCAAATTTGACTCCCACCATGGCACCAAGGGAGCTCACAGCGGCGTGGAGAGCTTATGCCCCTTTTCTCCATTTTGCTCATTTTTTGTTTTTTCCTTCGATCTTGACCCCTGCAATCCTGTATGATTTGAATAGTAACCTTCCCATTAGATCAAGTACATGTCCTAAACAACTTGTTGTTACAAGTTTCCTTTTTTTAGTTTTCTCCTTTGTGTAGGTTTTCCATAGCCTTTTTATTTAAAGAAAAAAAAACTCAAAAGGATGTTTACAAAAGTAAGCAAAGCACAACTTGTTTACTTGCTAGAAAAAGATAACTGAGAAATAAGGAATCACAGAATTATCACAAAGCTTTAACATAAAAATTTATATGCAGTCTTCCTTCACGCAGCTAAAATGATAAGTTGTGGAATATATTAGTGAACCAATGTGGTTCACACATGATTGGAATGGATCCTTGCACCTTAACCATACAAATACTCTTCTAAAAAAGAAAGTTGTATAAGACTTGATTATATAACCTAATACAATATATTTGGTGCATACAATGTATTGTATAAACTTATACATCATGACCTTTTATGCATCGCACGTTTGGCACACTATAGGACAAAACTTGATAGTATATGGCCTAATATGATACGTTGCTTGATAGCATAAAACCTGATATGATTTTAATATTATACCATGTTTGGTATGACACTATATTAAATGATAACAGTATATGAAATATGTTGTACTGTATAAGATAATACTATCTTATGTTTGACAACATATTTTATAACACTGGATAGGATAAATATTAACTTTTAACTAAAATGGCCTTTACTTGGAAATGTTAGCAAGGCTGACTTCCCAAGAGGGGGGGTGAATTGGGAAGTTTGAAATTTTTATACACAAAGTGAAGGAAGTGAAGATATCACAGTATAATGAAAACAATGCGTAAAATAGAGCAAGGTGAAAAGTGGAGATAAGGAGAAGAGAACTCAGTGATTTATCCTGGCTCGGTCTATTCTCTTGACCTACATCCAGTCCCCAAGACACCTCTTGAGATTTATCCACTATACAGCAAGAATTTCAGTGGGCTTCTTGCTAAAGCCACAGTACATGAGTATGCTCTATTTCTGAGCTCTCTCAAACTCTCCAAACACTTTCACTATGTGCTTCCCAATTCCCTTGTGAATACCCCTCACAAGTAAATCTATCTCCCAGATGAAGAGTAGATTGATTACAATGAAATAACTCTCTTGAAAAGAGTAGATATGAAAGTTTAAGTACAAGTATAGAAGTTAAGAGGGTAAAAGCTTTTGAGAAAAGATTCAGCAGAAATTCAGTATATACAAGTTTGATTCATTACCCACAACTTCAAATGATGCTGTATTTATAGATTTAGGTCTCAAATATCCGTTAGAGACTAAATCTATCCGTTGGGGAAGTTATCCAATGGTTACTCTGAAAAACTATCCGTTTACCAACCGCATTTAATGTTTCTGACATACTGAAATTCGAATTTTGGTTGGCCAACAGACGAATTTCGAAGGAACCGAAGATTAAAGCTTCCAACGTTACAGCACGAAGTTCGTCTGTTCATGAAGTGAAATTCGAATTTTGAAACTTACAAAACATTTTTACAATGTGACATACGAATTTTCAAGAAGAAAGTTTTTCGGTTAAGTGTGAACAGTGTTTTCAATTTTCTACAGTGCCTTCGAAATTCGAATTTTGGATCCCCAAAATTCGTCTGTCCATTGAACGTTTAAAGAGGCACAGTAGATTACTTTCTTCGAAATTCAAATTTTGAAAGAGTAAAATTCGTCTGTCAGAGAGACTCTTTTCAGACTAATTTCATTATTCGAATGTTGCAAGTTCTTATCATTCGTATGTCAATGTTTCACTTCAACAGACTCAAGAACTTAGCTTCTGAAATTCAAATTTTAATGTTCAAAGTTCGTCTGTCAGAGAGCAGTTTTGAAACTTAAATCATTCTTGATCTCAGATGAACTTTAACATAGTTTCAGACGAATTTCTTCTATTTTCTCAAGTTTTGTTTTGTTTGAAATTCAAATTTTGAAGACTCAAAGTTCGTCTGTTGCAAAGAAGCATCTTTCAGACTTATATGAAAATTCGAATGTTGGAAGTTCAAAATTCGTCTGTCAGAGAGCATTTATCAAACTCAATTTCATTTTGATTTCAGATGCACTTTATCATAGTTTCAGACGAATTTCTTTGGTTTTTACAAACTTCATTTTACTTGAAATTCGAATTTTAAAAGTGTGAAGTTCATCTGTTACCAAAAGGCCTCTTTCAGACTAGATGAAAATTCAAATTTTGAACAACCAAAATTCGTCTGACAGAGAGCCATCTCTTCAGACTTATTCAGTTTTAGCTCGAAATTCAAATTTCCAAAGGCAAAGTTCGAATTTCCAACTTGACAGTTTAGTTTAAACTTTCAACCTTCGTCTGTTTGTGGGTATTTTTCAAATATTTAAAGATTTAATATAAAATCAAAGTTTGAAAACATATTTTCTTCAAATCAAAATCTTTTACCTAATCATAACAAAACTAAGATTCTACAAAATATCTAATATCAAATACTCATAAAGTCTTCACTTGAAACATCTTTGATCTCCTTTGATATCTTCAATCCAAGCTCTTGAATGTTGGTTTGGAATCATCAAAACTCTTGTTTCAGCAGGAAATATAATATATTCATTTAAATTTGTTAAATTACATTAATTTTTAGAAAAATAAACATCCTTCAACATGAGAATGGTTAAATTTTTAATTTATACAATTTATAAATGTTATTTTAAATTCCACACAGTAGTAAAAGAAAGAAATTAAAAATATGATAGGACAATAAGGAGTGATGAAAACATAACAATTCATTCAAATTTATATATTTGTTTACCTTCCAAAATGAATGGTAAAATATTAAAAATAACTAAAGTTAAAAATATTTATAATAATAACATATGCTGCTTGTAAGAAAAACATAACATCATAAATATTGTTACATTTTCTATTTATCCTCAAGCAAATCTCTCATGAAGTTAACCCTATGTTCGTCTTGAAACCCCCAATATAAATGAACTAGAGAGAGGTTTTACATAGTAAATGACCAGCCTTGTTGTGCTCTTTAAGTTTGAGGTCATTCATTTTCATCAATTCTTCAGCGATAGTTCTAGAATCATTGCACAAATCTTTAACAACTTTTGTAGCTTAAGCTATATATGGACCTAACGCATTCAATCATGACATCTATACTAGATCCAGATTTTCTAACAACTTTTACAAGCTTGTCAACAGACTTATGCATACTAGTAGCTAAAAGAACTTCTCTTTTTGCCTTCTTTCTTACATGTCGAACTTCAAAACTACCAATTATTTTCTTAATTTGACTTTGGTTGATAGACATTGATTGAATGATGTCTTGAATATTGTCATCACTCAACCCATAGCTTCTTCTTGAATTTCTTAGAAAAAAAAACTTTGCCTCGCTTCTTCCATATAAGCTTTGCATAGAAAGCATTGATGGCAGTAAGAGAAAATGAAACGTAATATACAATGCACGACAATTTTCTTCTTTCTTTTTTCCCTTTTTCTCAAAGGCAAACACTAGAAGACAAAAGAGAGGCTCTAAATATTTATATAATTTGTCATAAAAAATATTTATGTAATTAAAATAAAAAAATTGGGCAGTAGAGTATAGCCATTGCTAATGAAAATTGTAAAAAAGAAAGTAAATTACAACACTAATCCCTAATAACATACATAACACAAGAACAGATTTGTCAGCAAATGTTCCATTGAGATGAACTACATTCTACCGATATACTATAGTTGCTTAAATTCTATGAAGACTACAATTTGAGTTGACTTATTTAAATTGGAAGAAATGTTTGAAATATTAGAATTTGTTTTCTTGTTGCAATAGGCAATGTTCTACAATATAACAAAATGTGACTGCTTAATTGCTCGTGTCTTGGAAGCATGGTTTCTTAGCCAAATCAAGTTCTTTTTAAATTTGGACAATATAAAGGATAGATTTGCTAGTGTTAAAAACTTCTTATGAATGTTTATTTGGTATTGTCTGGAGTTCATTTGTTTTGCTAAATGATGATACAATTACAATATGTGGCTGCTTAGTGATTGCTATTGTTAAATTATGACAAACAGTTATTGATCTACAAAGAAGGTGACAATTTATTAGGGAAACTAATTGTTTGGTGGTTAATTGTTGTGCAAGCTAGTTGTAAAATGTTTATTACCATGCTCCTTGCAACTGACTCGATGTGGATTAGCTGAAGTCTAATTTAGTTATCAAATACCTAGTAATTCAATCCAAAAAAAAATCTAAGAGTTCATAATAATTACATAATATTCCCACAAAGTGGGAAATCTACAGAGATTGAGAATGCTAAAAACGATAAAAATGGCCTTAAAAAGGGCCAAAGGTTTTTTTTTTTTCCCAAGAGAAAGGCAACAGGTAAAGACTTCATGCATTTTAGAAACATAAAAGATCAAATGTTCATAAGACAATAAACAAATTGTTCAAACAGCAAAGTTCAAGTTGAGCAACTCGAGTAAGGACCAAGATAGCATCATTGTGTCATTCTTGTTCAAGAACTAGAACCTCAGTTTTCTCACCCAGCCTAACTTTGCTCGCTATTGAAGCAACAAAATGTTCATGTTGGGTTCAAGCCTCCTTGTACTCTACTCTTGATTGGTTGACATGAGTTATAGATGCTTAGTACTCTATGGCAATGCCCTAGACTTTCTCTTTAGCATGTTGCAACTACTCCTCCAGAATGTTTTGACCAACTCCAATTAAAGGTCATGAGTTTTTCCTAGCTCTACTAATCTAGCTACTTCTTTATCGAACTCATCCTAAAGAGAGTATAGGGGGCTAAGCTCTCATTGTGGGTTTGCTCGAAATCCTTGATTTCTTGTAATTCAATCTCTAAGGTAGCAATTAGAGTGCTTGATTTCTTCATGGTTGTAAAGCATGCCAGGCTATCATGGAAGAGTTTATCTAAGGTCAAGTGGTTCGGGTATGTTGCTCACAAGGTGGAAAGGCATTGGATGTAGGAAGTATGCTAGTCTCCCAACAAGTTTATTAGCAATAGGCCATGTAGCGCCATAATTGTATTTTGCACAAAGGCTATAGTGGTTGGATTTAGTGGGGACACCATAGAGTAGCGAGAGATGTGGTTCTCTTCAAGAAGTTGAAATTCAAGTTTGTTGGGAGCTCGGTCAAGCTTTAAGGTTGTGGGATCAACAATTTGGACTTGACAAGTATCAAAAGTTAGCCTTCAACACTTGAAAATCTACCCTTGCATAAAGAGACTTACACCGGTAGTAGGAGTATATGATGAACCATGCAATGCAAGAGCAGACAAAACTAGGGATGGCTTGATGATTTTTACGGGAGATGACATAAGGATCTCTGTGGGGTTTAAAGGAGAGCTCATACAAGTAGCATACTTATCATCATCTACTTTCTTAGAGGGTTCGAGCTTAGCATCAGTACCTCCATGTTCTTCACTACTCATTATATCAATAGGAGCATTGGGGGCAGAAGTAGTGAGAATAAGGAGAGAAATCCATTTCAAGTGATGAGGTGTTAGGGGTAGTGCTCGTTGAAGTAACACAAGAATCCTTGGCGTGACAAGTTATCTAAGCGAATGCAGGCCCAACACCCAAGGGAGCAATAATTGGTGATACTCTAGTCAAACTTACATGACTCCTTTTTGACAGAAGGGCAAGATCCACCTCCAGAGCAAGTATTTTTGTGGCATGATAATTAGAATGTTGTCGAAGCTCAGCTATAGTGACAAAGGTCAAAACATTAAATTAACATTAATTCTTAAACAACAAAGCAAAAGAATCAGAGGTAGGATACATAGTAATGACAAAATGACTGGGCCACCATGTTGCATGCTTTCGAGCCTCTGTGGTAGGATACATATTGATGTTATAGGAAAAATGTAACACCCTACTACTTGAAACCATGAAATGGGGCTCACAGAGACAATATGGACGATAAGGAACAAGACATAAATGGAAAATGACCAAGAGAAGACACCAAAGATGATCAACTTGAGGAGAGACATAGAAAAATTGTGTTACATGGGACCAAGAACTTTAAACTATAACTGAACCTAAAGAAAAACGAGGAAGACCAATCTCCTCTGTGGTTCCATGTATGGCATCACAGCACCATCAGAGGTTGTTTTGATAGCAAAATGTTGTCAAGTTAGGCAAACTTTGGATGCGTATATGTTCCTACCTGGACCTTCGATTGACACAATTTCAAAGCCTATAGGTCACTCTACACTTCTTCTAACTATGAGTGTAGACCACATCCCAAAATTCCTTTGTATGGAGGTTTTGGAGGCCTATGACAAAAATGGTCACTTTTGGTCAAAACTCCAACACCTCCCTAATTTCAAACTATACACCCTTTCACTACTGGATATATTCCAATAGGTTACAATTCACCCAAAGACACTATTTAAGGCAGTCACACCTTAAAGAAATTACTTTCTTAAGATGACCCCCTTGAATCCCTAACCGAACTAATGAGTTACATATCCATGTTCTTCAGAATTTACCAAATTTGAAGCTAAACCTCATAAATCACTCACACATAGCAAAACACATCTAGGCCACCTGTTACCTGGGCCCAGACTCACAATGACATTAATGGGCCATGATTCCCGACATATAAGACATACATTGCAAACAACCTCACAAAAGACACCAAAAGGGTTTAAACTACCAAGTCATCCATGCACACAAGCACAATTGACTCATCATACAATTCTGTACCCAAGAAAGCCTCAATCATCCTTGAGGTTGATACTAACTATCACACCTTATACATAGACCTATTTCCAATGCATTAGACTCTGTTTATGACCATTAATGCATGTTTAGAGGCTTGATTGCTTAACATAACTTAAACCAATTTTTCTTTATTCAAGTACTATTCATTTGGTTAATCACATTTTACCTGATGAATTTTGAAAATTCATAACTTAATCTAGAAAAATTATCTTGAGGTGATTCAAATCTCTAAAAATATCTTAAAATATTTTCTACATGGGAAAAATAAAAATTAGGGCAAACACTAGGCCAATTAGTATAGTAAAGTCATCTAATAATCACTGTAGCAATGGTCAATTTCTAAAAACCCTATTTCTGTCCATAATTTTGAAAAATCACCATAAATCATACACAACTCCAAATTGTGTCTTCTTGGTGTCTTCATGTCTAATTTACAGCCATATAAAATACTCATACATTAAACTCCAAAAGTTTTGAACAATACACATATTTCTTCCAAGTGATCACAATGGCCATTTTCATCATATAACTTGACAAAATACACCTTAATATATACATACATGGTGATTTCTTGTCCACTTTGTACATTACATCATGTTAGGTCTAGATAGACATAATTACATTCAAGTAAAGTCCTAAAATCATACACATCATTTTTGCAAGATATTCCAAGCAAAACACTAGTGCAAGCAAATTCATTTTAACTAATAGCTTGCTTTTCCTTCCCTTTTTCTTTTTAGGCAACCTTGCCATGACTTGGACCTATAAAGTGAGACATTTGGAAAGAGAAAGAGATTCAAAGAATCTCAGTAGTTATAACCAAATATGTACTCATTTTGACATACAATTCATAGAAACATCATTGGAAAACATATAATCAATTTATACTATACAATTTCATAAAAATTTTGGTATTGTAACACATTAAAATTTGGATATCCAAGAGTCACAAAAACTCTCATTCAAACTGCCAACAAATCAAATACATCAATATCATAGCATGGCATGTTCAAAATATCATGGCAAATAACTTTAACAACTTTGACATAATTGGTAAAATAACTACATTTATGCTTTCCAAGTTCCACCAAACTTTGCACACCTATTCCTTGATTTTCTATTGCCTCTTGGAACCCTATAGCATCATTAAAATAATTCTCAACTCAAGAATTACATGACTTGCCTCACAAAGTAACAAACTTGGCTTAAAATTTCACTTTATGATCCTTAAGGAAATTTTTGTACAACACAAGTATTTCTACCTATTTTGAACCCAAAGAATTCATTTTGGGGGTTAAAATCTTGAAATTCCCTTTCCTTTTCAAAACCCAAAATAGGCTGAAAATTAATAAAATTGTAGAAAAATATTAACCCATCAAACTTTGAAGCCAATGATGTAATATCCTGGAATTTTTCCTGGATATTCAAAGCCTAATATTTTAAAATCTATAACGAATTTGAGAAAACGGGTATACACCATTTTGCATGAAATATGACAAAGAAGTCAATTGTATCGATTGGAAGGAAAAAGAAGAAAATAACGGTATTGCCTCTGGAAAAAGAAAAAGAAAAAAAAAGAAAAAGAAAAAGTAAAAAAATAAAAAAAATAAATGCGGTAGACATCACGGACAATGAAGAAGAATTTATGAATTTTGGGAAAAATTATACCTAATAACCTGAAAGTTTTAAAAATTGCCTACCAATCAACTATCTAAAGGCTTCATAGTCCCTTAATTGCCTACCACCATTTTCACCTGTCATGGCTCATACTTTATTCTTTAAACATCATACTTTTTCTTTACATTATACATTTATCTAAGTTTCATTAGCCATCAATTTCCCCCCATTTGGTTGATCATAATTACTTTTCCCTTAACTGGCCTCTTATATTTACTACTGAAACATTTTGCCACTTATCTTACTTCATTTCATAGGTGGGATACTTGCCTTTTACACTCATTATCACCCACCACCACATTTCCTTAGCTACTTTCTGTTCAGTGGCTTGGCAATAGAGAAAAGTCTTAGGCAAATATTCACATTAGCTGTTGATTGATGAGCTTTTATATCTTTCTGAAATCATCCTAGGTCATTTTCTTTCAGAGAACTATCAGTGTTGTAGAGCTCATTATCTCATTCTCTATAGAGGTCTGCTATAACCTCATTATTGGTTTACTGCGACCATGAGATCTACTGTGATCTCTGAGCCCTACTAGGTTCTTCCATAATCTTACATTATCTCTTTACTGATAAGATCTAACTACGATATAACTCTAAAAGAATTTAAGACCTAAAGAGAATAAATCTATAAAACATCCTCATAAAATCTAGCAACTACCTTAGACCATCCTCAAGACTAATCTCTTATGTCGTTAAAACATTCTTAGGCTAGATTTCTCATAGGAAATATTTTTCACTTTCAACGGGAAACTATAACTAAAGGGGATATCTTACTTTCTCATTGCAAAGATTTCCCAGATCTTTGCTCTAATACAAAAAATGTCAAATCTTAACCTTAGGAATCATCTACTATTCATCTTTAGTGGTTTGGGTTCCAATTAGATGCATTTGGAAGCAAATTTGGGCCAAATTCAAAAAATTCCAAAAATTATCAAAAGTCATTATTCATTCGGTAACTATAATAATTTGGCTAAACTTTGAAAAATCATAACTAATTCAAGAAAAATTGTTTAAGAGTAGTTCAAATTGTTAAATTCATCTCTTAAAATACTCTATGAGGGAAAAATATTAATTTGGAATTTTATTGGGCAAATCACTATAGTAAATTTCATGAATTTACTTGCAAATTTACCCTAATTTTTCTAAATTTCATTCCATAAAATTCCATAATGTCATACTTTCAATAGTAGTCACATAACACATGTAAAATTAATCCAAAATATACTTTTATTCATTATCTAAGAGTCACACGTAATTTACATAATTATGACATAAAATGTCATTAAACTTGATTTGAACCTAATCATGGTTAGTGTGAGATTTAAACCTTTCTTCATAAATCCTCCTTTATCTCCTTGCCCTTCACATGATTTGAACCTAATCATGGTTAGTGTGAGATTTAAGAAAATCTCAATAACATCATAATCCCATTCTTAGCATAATATTTAAAAATAATTACATGAAACATGATTTCATTTTGGCATGGTAACATTTAAGATCAAAAGACATTTTTTAGCATGTTGATCATATTCGTCACATATTCATGCTTGTTCATGCAAAATTTTTAGCATGTTCATCATTCTTTCACAATTTTGATCCAACATCATCATCATATTCATAACATAAACATGTTTTCTACTAACCAATCATAGAAATACAAGATCTAAGCAACCATTTAGAAACAAAATGCAAGAAAAGGGAAAAGATGTTACCTTATACTTGCAAACCTTCCTTTCCTCTTCTCCTCCTTCTCTCTATAACTCACTCTCTCACTAATATATGACGAATTTTCATTTTTGATGTGAATAATGGAGGGGAGGAAGAGCTTATTTATAGACAACAAGAAGCAACTCCATCCATTGGATTAAATTTTGATCCAAGGGCTAAAATTGCACTATATCACCTCTTTCTCCACCATACACCTAATTTCTTCACATAATTGTCATCTAATGAATTTTTCCTCTCTTGTCATTAATTTGGATGCCACTTTTATCTCAATAAGGTAAATATTGCATCATTATACTTACATAAGCTTACTTCATCTAAGCTTCCAATTTTGACACCTAATCTTTGAAATAGTATCATGCATGGTAGTTAATTCTTCTCCACTCTTTTTTCTTCTTATTTGCACGCCATTTTGAGGCCAAATTCAGCCCAAGATAATGCCTTTAATTATTTTGGTTTAAACCATTTAATTCTAAGCCCAATTTCAACATATACTGGGTTTCCGGGCTCCAATTATGTAAATTTTGTCTAGTAAAATTTTTCATGCATAAATATATTTAAAATATGAATTTCAAACTCATTATAACCTTAATTAATCATTTTTAAGCCCATATAATTTATTTTATAAAATATTTTACCTTATTAGGCTCTAACCAAAAACACCGATAAAATTAGTCCTGGTTTATTTTTCCTATAATCTCTCTACACATATAATTATTATAAACCTTCTAAAATCATTTTAGACTTATTCTTGATTATTTCATAGTCTACTGGGTCAACTATAATTTAATCAATATGGAAATCGAGTGAATTGGGTTTATTGGGCCATTTATCCTTTCTTGACCTAGTTTGAACTATTCATGTCAATAATACTTCTGGGCTTCTAAAAATCATCCCTAGCCTATTAGGGTTTTTCACACCTTTACTGGGCCTCCGTGAATGGTACTCTTGGCCCATTAAGAAGCCAATGCAGTCTTATTGGGCCTGGACTCCAATTTTGGCCCAATATCCATTAGACCGATTCTATGGCTATTTAAACTTATAGAAAAATCCAGTATCTCTTTTTATGCCATAATATATCTGAGTTTCCTAATCTAGACTTATTTTCTTATTCTTATTAATTTACAGATTATAGAATTTTGGACCAATTTTCTACTAAATATATATATTTTCTGGTTTTGTTTATTGGAGTATAATTTCTTACAATAATATTTTTTGAATCATTTCCTATAACCAGTCTTAGCAAATATTGAACAGATAATTTCTTTAAGGAAATGACATCTATATGCCCCTTTTTGTCTTTTTGCTACTAATTAATATTTTCAATTATGCCATCCAACTTTTTTTACAATTTGGTCCCTGATCATCCTTTCCCATTTAGTCCCTAGTTTGATTTACATAAGATATTTAAGCTCTTTTTAATTCAAATTATGTAGTCAATCTCTAAAGCAGAATTCAAACAAATCATAAAAATTTAAATGTTACACTTTGATAAAATATATTTTAGGTCAAGATAATGATTTTGAACCAAAAGTAATTATTGAATAATCCTTTACCAATTTAATGATAATTTTCGCAAAAATACTCAATCGGTACGGATAAATTTAATTTGTAAAGGGTTTTTTGGTTTATATAAATTATTGAAGCAATTTTTGGCCAAAAAGGGTAGTGAATCATGTCTGGAATGTAGATGGGATAGGGAAGGAACTATTGGAAAGCTTTTATTACATAAAGTAACTAAAGTTAGGAATTAAAGTAACAAAAGTTAGTTTTATTACTTATTTCCTTAACCACTTAAGTTAAATCATTAAACCTTCATTTTCTCCACCTCCAACACATCTAAAATAGAGTGAGAGGAGAGCTTGAATTTGTGAAAAGCTAGAGGAAAAAGGAAGAAGAAAAAGGCAAAGGTTTTGGCTCAAAACCTCAAGGTAACTTCTTATGACTATCCTCTTGTGAACCTAAGTAGTTTTAGGAGCTTTCGTGGCTTATTCTTTCTTCTTTTCCCACTGTTATGGACGTATAGAGAGAGAAAGTAGCGAGAGAAAATGGGGTTATGAAGAAACCAAACCATAAAAAGGGATGTATAGGCCACAAGATACAAGAATATGGCATTAGATTACAAATTAATCGAGTAGTTTTTTTCTACAATTTATGATAATTTTTTGCCTAATTAGGGTTCAATATAGGAAGGGAATTTCATTATTTTGACCCCAAAAATGGATTCCTTGGGTCCAAAAATGGTAGGAACAAGTATGTTATACAAGAAAAACCCAAAGGAAATCAATTTGAAATTTTAGGGTTAGTAAGCATAACAATTGAAAAAGGTTATGAAATCAGTGGTTAATGGCATGATTTTATGATGCTATAGGATCCAAAAGAGTGTTAGAAGATCAAGGAAAGGGTTTACAAAGTTTGGAGACCATTGGAAGGCAAAAAGGTAGTCAACTCACCTATGTATGCCTATGTATTGTCATTGATGTTGCTTGGCTTGAATGATATGTTTAATATTTAAAATGTTGTCTTGTGATGATTTGGCATGGTTGGTTGGATTATTTGAAGGGAAATGTGACCCTGGATATGACCAAATACAAGGGGAAGTGCTACCCAATTTTTTATAAAATAGTTGTGTCAAAATGATTTGATTGCATGCTTGATGTGTTTTTAGATGGATACTTGCAATATATATATGATAATGTGTGTATGATGGTGGTTGCTACTAAGATTCTTTGAATCTCACCCATTTTCAAATATTTAACATTATAGATCCAAGTTATGGCAAGGCTTCCTAGGAGGAAAAAGGAAAGGAGAAGGAGGTTGCTCATTAAAATGAATTTGCTTTCCTTGGTGTTTTGTTTAGAGTACCTTGCAATAATGATGTGGGTGATTTTAGGACTCTACTTGAATATATTATGTCTATCTAAATCTAACATAATGTAATGTGCAAAGTGGAGACATAAAATGGCCATGTATGTATATTTTAAGGTGTATTTTGCAAAGTTGAATGATGTAAGAGGTCATTCTCAGCAGTGTTGGAAAATACGTGTACTGTATGGATATTTTGATGCATAATACATGAATAATTTATATGCCTGTAAAATAGACATGAGTTTATTTCCATGGACACCAAGATCACATAATTTGGAGTTGTATATGATTTATGGTGAATTTCCAAAATTATGTTAGAATCAGGGATTTTCAGAAATTAACCATTGCTATAGTGAAGTTTATATAAATTTATTGTACAAATTTGTCAAGTATTTTCCATGTTCAATATTTTTTACATGTATAAAATCTTTTAAGCTATTTTTAGATATTTGAATCATATCAATATGATTTTTTTTTTATTTATTTATGAATTTTCAAAATTTGCTAAGTGAAATGAAGTTAACCAAAGGAATACTACCCGAAAATATGAAAAAATTGGTTTAAGTTATTTTATGCAATCAAGTCTCTAATCATGCATTAATAGACTTGAATAGAGTCTAATACATGGAAAATAGGTCTAAGTATGAGGTGTGACAAATGACATATTATTGATCCTTGAAGCCTATATATCCTTTTTCATGGATTGATTTCTTCATGGCCTCATTTTCTCTCTCTACTCTCTCTCTAGGAAGAAATTTTCAAAGGTGATTTGGAGAAAAATACTCCATAAGACACTATAATATTCAAGCAGAGGTAAGATGGTAACCAAAAAAACCTTCCTTGAGAGTTTGATAGCCAAACTTTGTCTTCCTCTTCTTCCTTTCTTTCTTGGAGTTTCACGCCTTCTAGCCCTTCTTATCCACTGTTTATGTCATGAATATGGCTGAGGATGATGACCAAGATGACTTAAAATGATAAATATCTAATAATAAATAAGTTTAGTTAATAATTAAAGTAACTTGGGTTACTTTTAGAAAAAGTTTTTTCGAAAATTTTGTTTGTGTCCTAAAGAGTATTTTGAGTCATGTTCCACCTCATTTTTTGGGCCAAAAATTGTTTTAATAACGTTTATAGACCAATCTACCATTTATCGATTAAATTTACTCATATTGATTAAATATTTTTGCTGAAATTGTCATTAAATTGATATAAAATTATCCAAAAATAACTTTGGACTAAAATCATTATCTTGTTCCTAAATATATTTTATCAAGATCTATTCAGTGTCATTGAATTATTACTACTTTTTTCTGCAGTCTAAACTGACTTTTATTGAATAAAATATTTATGTTAAACCTTAATTGCTCCATTAACTTTATTTTGACTATAATTTTTTATATTTACAAAAAAAACCCTTGAAATGAGATAAATCTACAATTTTGAAAACTTTCGAGCCATTGGCTGTAATTTTTCCCAAAACTTATTTTCACTTAACTCTTCCATGTGAATTTCCTCTTGAAGGGACTACAATGAAATAAATTTTATTTCTAAGGACAAAGTCATAATAATCCATACTTTTTATGGACCATTTGACATAGAATTCTTCTTTCTTAAGATAAAACTATAATTTTCTCCTTTTTAGTTCAAATTCAGAAAATTGCCTTTGCCCTTTTCTCCTCGTTTCAGTGTCTTTCTATTTCTGTAATTCTAAACACATTTTTAAGATATAATCATTTTTATCATTCTACATTATTTAATATATAGTAAAATTCAAGATATTACAATAACATAAGACATATGCAAGGGACAAGAATACACAAAGTCCTTAGAGAACACATGAATAGTAATTACACATGGCATCATTAAGTATCTTACACTTGGCACATTACTAGAATATAACGTGCATTTAGATAAACATATACCATATAGGTACTCAAATATCCCGTATGCTCCCAAGGGGCTCATCTGACACTGCTTTCTCCTTGCTAGAATTAGGTTCCATTCCTGTAAATGTTTTTCCACAAGAGGTGAGACAAAAGTCTCAGTAATTAAGGAACAACCAAACAAACAAATGCAAGGATTAAACATAGGGAGCAATACCTAAGATGATAACAAAATGACCACAATACGAATACAAGCTTATACATACATATTACACATGCAAATTATTCAATGCTTATGATATGCAATGGAATCCTACATTAATCACAGCCATAACCATGAGCTAGTTACCATCATGGTAACCTCAACAAGTAGCCCTCTTCCAACACTCGGTGAAAGACAATCCGAGGTAACCATTAAGTTCACCTCCCACTAGTTATGAGCCAGCCAAAGGCTATTCCACTAATGGTTGGACCATGGTTCTCTTCCCTCTGAACCATCGGAATTTGTGGCTATTTAGAGAAGGTGCATCCCCAATCCACTGCCAACTAAATCTCTCATTTAAGGACGACTATTTAATAACAGGGATATCATAAGCCGCACCACTTAAACACAAGATTTCATGTGTTATTTAGTGGATTGGCAAACCACGTGGTATTAAAGCATTGTCACCCTTCAATATCATTCCCTCACAATGTATGACTCGTGGTAATGTCCAATGCATACTAACATGTCACATCATGCCATAGGTATATCATCATGCTAGCATATTATCATCATCATACAAGTCTCATGGAGATGTACTACAGTCATGTCTGTACATATATCAACATTTGTCATTCTCACAACTATGAACACACATATAGATACATTCACATTGGCTGATTTCATTCATTACCACTATAATCATCACCAACATGTTCATCAACATATATATACATATACATATATATTTACATTAGTCATTCTCATCCATTGTCATTATTCCTATCTTCATCATACTTCCAAGTTCTTATGTTCAATTCATTATCGATTAGATAGTCCTGATCGTCATTACCAAGATCATGTTAATACTACACCTTTAGATTTAAGATAAATGAGTGTCCACAAAAGAATCATGGACCAAGCCCTTCCTCTCTTACTTAGAGATACATAGACATACAGATTTCTATATATGCATATAAACACAAACATACATAATTAACCATTTTCCATAACTTCTCACAATTTTCTAAAGGGATAAAGAGGTTCAAGAAAACTTACTAGCTATGATTTAAAGGCACATATCATGATATGAAAAGTTCAAAACTGATCAAACAATCATGGTTACTCCCGAGTTACCTTAGATTGCTCAACTCGCACTTTAGCAAGGTAGGCCATAAAGTCTATACTACAAGCACACATAGAGAGAAAGAAATGCAAGTCTAAGTCAAACCAACAGTATTCAATACCGATCAAACTCAATATTCAACAAAACTTTAATGTCTCCATTAGAATTGCCCAAGACAACTTAGGTTTGCTATTTACTAATGAATTTGTCACTTTCAAACAACTTCTTGAAGTATAAATCCCTCAAAAAAGCAATCACAACCCTACATAATCTACCACACACACAAATTACATAAGAACATAACCTCTGGTAAAACCCAACTCGATAAACCAAGCTCAAACTCAACAAGATCATGAATCTAACACTATACCCACTCATCAATATACTCAAATCAACTCTCAAAACTAAGCTTGAGTCTATACAATTCGAATTCCATGATGATTCCTAATATTGGGGGCTAGGGTTGTTGGGAATCTCAGTACACACGCAGCCGAAAACATTACTGAAATCTCTTCCATGGATCCGTCAACATTGTTTAAATTGAGATGTAGAAAGAATATTACCTTTGGTGCATGTCATTTCAGTTTTTTATTTTTAGTTTTGGACCCTAGGAACTGACGCATCTAATCAGCTCCCTCTACCGATATCCACATGAATAGTAAGTCTAACTCGAACGGCGTGCTAGCACCTCTGTTTACGAATGTCCATACGTTCTATCTGTGCATCCGTACATTTTCTCTCTAAATGTGTGGCCGCTCTATCTCTAGGGTGAATAGAGACTCTATTGATTCCGTATCTAATAATCCTAATCTATATCAATATATAGATAGAGTTTATTATTTGATTAATTTAAATCAAATATTTAAATTAAATCAAATATTAATTAAATATAAATCTATCTAATAAATTAAATCTAAATTAACTATCTAATCGATATTCAGAATCAAATCTAAATTCCATTGATCATATAAATCAAATTTAGGTTATGACATTAGTTTAAATTTAAATCTATCACATAGAATTAAATTTAAAACTAATTCATTTAAATTAATTTAAATGATATATATATGTATATTTCAAAAAATATATTTAATATATCAAATATATATAATATATCAAACATATATATATTTCAAATTTTATAAAATATATATATCAATATATATATTTATTTATAAAATTCCTACACTCTAAATTGAACGTTAAATTCATTGAATCTAGACACATTTTAGATTCAATAAATCTGGACATTTTAACTAGAGTTAGTCCATTCTTATGTGTGACCCTGTAGGCCCATATGATTTTGGCAGTGAGCCCATGACATTATTGGACTCACTAGTCACAAATGGCATCTCACAAGACATTGTGACTACCCAAATCATATAAGATCGGTGATCCGATGTAACCTATTATATAACCCTATCACATCCCTTTTATCTCATGATATATGGGTCAAGTATGAGGCATGGAAATGTTATCCTCATTTTACTCGACCATCACTTTCTTAATCTCCGAACAGACTGACAAAACAAATGGAAACTCTTCCATTCGAGCACAGCCATGCATTTCTCTATCTCACTCATCGAGAGGCCCAAATATATCTCTCCATTAATTAAAAGAACAAATTCCATCTTGACCATTCATCTTCTTTCACATGAATTCCATTATACCCGATCATAGCCTTTATGATCTCTCGATTAAATGCGACTTTTGACTGTGCCAAAATATAGTGTTCCCTATGTTGGAAGCCATGGTGATCTCAGGTTTGAGGGCTCCATGACATGGTTATATATATGAGATATGCTTCTAACTTGATCCATGCAGCTATCTTATGACGGATCGATCCAATGCCTTTTCCCTAACAGGTGCTTATAATTTTGATTTGTATCTTCATACATAATTAACCCATAATTATCAATCAAAATCTTATTAGCCTTAGTTCATCATTGTTCCCACAAAGATGATTGACTAGGGACATTTAGGGTAAAATGATTTATTCAAGGGTATTATTATAAAGAAAAGCATGCATACAATATAATAATGTAATAAAAAGAAAAACACATTTTTCATAATGAAGTACAATGTTCGTAATACAATGATTAGCTTATGACACAATCTCTAACAAGGGTTTCCATTAACAACAACATAATTCCTTCATAACTTTAGTTTGGTTTCGAGTTATTAAACCTCCAATAATTTGTAATAGATCCTTTAGAACATTGGATCTCCATTGTTGAACTGGTAGGTTATGGTTTGAATGGTCTTCATCAATTCCTTATTTGAGGATCAATTCCTTTGGCACATCTATTGACAACCGTTTTGCCTTTATGCAAACTAGATTTCGTAAAGAGAGCCTATAGTATAAATGCATGGATCTTAATTATTCATTTTATAGAATGTTACTTTTCTATCAAATTTTAAAATTAGAAATTCATCTTGTGCATTATACAAAATATATTAGTTTTTATTAGGGGTGGACATAGACCAGGTTATCTAGCAACTCGAACTAGATTGCTCCAGATTGGAACAAGATGGCTGGGCTAGGTTTTGTAAACCCACCCCTTATTTAATTTAAGGTTCTTAAATAATTTATAAATATATTTTACCTATTATTCATTTCAAATGCCATATGAAATCTAATGGTTTCAAAAACTCAAACTGGCCAAAAGCATTAATTTCTAAAAATTTTGCACGAACTCGCCTTATAATACGTAAATGAATTTTTCTTACTAGTCCTTCTTTGGTTCATATTAAAAAAAGTATATGAATATATATATTTATAGCATATGATTGAAGAAACATTTGAGATTGAGAAAATGGGTTGTATATGTAATTTTATTAATGTTTTTGGGAAATGAGGTTTTTTTTTTGCCTATAGTTTATATATAAAAAAAATATACAGATATATTTTTTATTTTATAATGATGATTGATATATAAAAATAAAATAAGTTAAGAATTTATATGTGTTATTTGAGTTACTGTTGAGAAATGAATGATTATTGTATTAAAGGGAAAATTGAAAGAATTTTTAATAAACTATTTGAATTTATGCTATTTTATTTAATAAGAAAAATATTCAACGTCAAATTCTTGACACATTTTGGAATTCAATACTCACGATGAATAGAATTCAATGCACACACTTCTTTGGATCGATAAAAAAGAAATACACACACTACTATATGGGAAAGATAGCTGTTGATTCTTCGATTTGTTGACTACTCGTAGCTAGCAATCATAAAGATTACAAAATTTTAGGCTGAAGTTAAGGAAGAACGAGAAATCATTTGGTGAAAATAATATAATACCCTTTACATTTTAAAACAATTGATATTTTGGAGGTGTTCAATAGATTTAAAAAGCTAATAAATAACATAACATAGTGATTAGCAAAAGATAATTAATCAACATCTAAACCATTTACTATTAGTACCATTATTAAGGGTAAACTTATTAAAAAATTATTAATGTTATCTTAAAAATTATAAAATGATAATTATTTTAAAATATAAAAAAAAAACCCAAAGTGTCATTTGTTTTGAAACAGAGAAAGTATAATGACAATAAAATTCAAAGAATTGACCTGATGTAAAGTCCACTACTCAACACTTGGCCTTGCTTTTAACAATTTCGGATCTTCAGGAATGAAACTGATTCAAGATCTTTTTCTTTTCTTTGGCCTGAATTCAAGATCCTTTTTCAAATGCATGGTTTGTCTAAATTTATGCAGAATAACATAGATTTCTATCGACTCTTAATTCAGTTATTATGCCCATGTTAATTACCCAAAGGCCGCAGCTATGATAATGCTTATATGACTTACAAGACCTGACACCAATATAGTGCATTAATGTTTAGATTTTGTTCAAAATTATTGTTATTATTTTACCTTTGGAGAAAGGAAAACTAAGCTCCACGGCAGTGATGGCACTTGTAGATCCAGCCTTGGCTAGCTTTGCCAGGAGTATACTTTAGAGTTTACAGAAAATGGTTAAAACATTGAGATGTTTTTCTGAGTTCCTAAATAAAATGTCATACTTATGCCATTTTAATATTTCCTTCAATTCTTTTTATAAGAGTATTTTAACTAAATCACGTAAATTAAGATAAATAGTTAAAATTAATTAAAAGTTTTAACTTTATCAAAAATTACTATGACATTTCTAAATTATCTTTAATAAAAGCCATTGATATTTATCTTACATTAATACTTGGAGAGAGAGTTAAAGCTATCAAGGGTATTTATAAAAGTCACACATTGATACTTAACTAAATTTTATAAAGGCCCTTATATTAAGAACTATAAAGATTTTTTAAAAGACCCTTATAAAAAGAATAAGAGAGAGTATCTTTGTTCAAAACCAAGCTGATAGCTTAGCTACCATAATATTGAGAAGGCCATAATAAATACTATCTTTGCTCCTTAATATAAAGTTCTTCTAAAAGATTTTCATAGTCTTTATTATTAACCAGATTATATGTGAATTTCATGAAAATTATATTCTTATCTTTCCATTCTATTGGTAATACACTGTATAAACAAATAGAAAATCTAGGGTTGGCATATAAGCACTATTTCTACGGCAGGTAAGGAGGTACTAATCAAATCTGTTGCAAATGATGTGCCTGTTTTTCCCACGTCATGCTTCCTCTTCCCTAAATCAGTTTGCAGACAACTTGATAGTCTAATTTCAAATTTTTGGCGGGGAGGCTCTGAATCTAGTAAGAATACCCATTGGGTTTCCTGGTATATATTATCTAGATCCAAATGTGAGGGGGATTTGGGATATAGAGATTTCATAGCTTTCAATAAAGCGTTACTAGCAAAAGTTGTAAGGAATTATATGGCAAGACACTAAAATTTGTTATTATAAGGAATCAATTTTAAATTAAAGACTTTTAATGCAAACTTGAATTGGGAGTTAAAACATAGAATTGATGACATATCACGGTGATTCATACTAATTAGCCACATCACCATGCATATGGAAGTATAAAATGTTGACACATGAACAAGAGCATGTGCCAATGACTTTGCTTATATATATATATATATATAGATGCTTTTGTAAAATTTAGTGAAGTATTAATGAATGATTTTCACATATACTCATAATGGTTTTAACTTTATCTCAAAGTATTAATGTGAAATAAAGTATTAAAGACCCATTCTAATTGACTATTCCGTTCTGGTTTTGTTTATAAAAGAAAATTTTTTATTTTGATAGTTCTAAATGTAAGGGAGAAAAAAGAGTTAATGATGCATTAATTTTTTTTTCTAAAATTACCCTTTATTAAGACTTTTCAAAAAAAAGTTAATGGTACATTAAATATATTAGTAATTCAAATTAGTATTAAATTAAGTAAAGATAATTTTAAAAGAAATTTAAAATATGAAACATTAATTAGTTTTAACTAATTAAAACTATTTTTCTTAATATACATAAAATAGTTTTTTCTTATAAATGAAATGGGAGGGAATAATCAGCTGCTAACTTCACAACTAACTAAACTATTAGGTACTTGACCTTTATTCCTTCTTAAATCCTTTCCTCCTATCAAGGGATGGATCTACTCACTATATATATATATAAAAGTACACACACAATAAATAAATAAATATATATACACAATATATATTATTGATATTTTTAATAATAAATAAAAAAATATATTTTATTAGTTTATTAAAATATTTTTGTTATTGACTAATATTAACTTTTCATAAAAAAGGAATGCTACTCAATATTTATATTGCACATGTTATTTCGTTTTTAACGAAATTGTTTGGATTTAATTATCATAAAAATACATTAGCATAAATATAGATTTAGTTTTTTATTTAATTTACATATAATATTAATGAAGAGTTGTTTAAGTGTGTTAAAAATATAATTTTTAAATATTTATATATTGATTTATTTTTATAAAACTTGAGGATCTATCCTAATTGTTTTGTCTAAATCATCAATGTACACTGTCATATATAAATTATTGAAAATATAAGCTTTTAATATATTTTTATAATTTTTTTTAAAATTAATATATTACATCTATAGTTTCACTTTGTGTATATATAGTTATATTTAATTTTAAAAATTTTATATGATAATGCATAATTTATCGTTTCATATTTTTTAAGTTAAAAATTATTTTGAAAAATTAATTATGATAAATATTTAAAAATTAAATTAATAGTACAAAGTATACATTATTTTTAAAAAATTGGGGCTCTACAATATCTTGGCCGAATCCGTCCCACTCCTATCCTTCTTTTATCTTTCATCAAACTTTTTTTTTTTCATTTTTCCTCTTTTTCATTTGGCTAAGATATTAATAGAAGTTTATTCCCATGCAAAGCAATTCCTTTCAGCAATGTTTTTCCTAATAAGGCTTTACCACAATTTAGTATTTACTCAAATTAGATTTTTCTTTCCCACACGGATAAGGGGGATGTTTTATTTTTAATTCTAAAAGGATTTGACAAAATTCATTGAATTAAAAATGAATCTTGTTACTTCCTTCCCCCAGCCCCCCCCCCCCCCAAAAAAACTACCACCATCCTCATATTGTAACAAAAAGTGAAAAAAAGTATAAAATTCAGAAAATATTAAAAAGTGAAAAATGAGAAAAAAATATTAGGATTGAGAAAGATTGAATTTGACAAAAAAAATTATAGCAAGTTATATTAATTAAATTAAAAAGGATCAATGTAGCTACTCCTTGTTATGATATATTGGCAAAAAAATTAATATAAAATGATATTAATTAAAATTAATATGGATTTCAGAAACAAAATAAAGCTAATTATTTAGTGAAAAAAGAATTTAAAATTAAAAAAGATTGAATTTTAGCTAAAAAAAAACATTGATATTAAGTGATTTAATTTAATTAAACTAAAATCAAAAAATAAAAAAAGAAAGAGAGTATCAATTGATATTAATTTAATTAACATAAAATTAACAAGCAAAAAGGGAAAGAAAATGGACCCCACATGGAAAGAATGGGAAAGATGAGGCCCACCCTAGTAGAAAAGAAAAAAATCAAACCCACTTGAACAGGAAATAAAGAAAAAAAGGGAAAATGACACGCGGCAATAGAAGAATGTATATGCAGTGAGCTCAATAAAAGAGCCAACATTGTTTGGCTCATACAGTGCAGTTATATTCTCTTTTTAATTATATATTGATATTGATGTCAGACTTAGAGCTAATTGTTTCCACAAGGAAAAAATGACTTGTAATAAAAAATATTTTTAAATGAATAGTTTCAATTGAAAATTTAGTTTAGTTTAATTGAATATTTAATTTATATGACTTGAGAAATTTCAAATTAGATTCTGGTTGGAGAATATTTTTACTTCTAAGTCCTGAATCATCTTTTCCCTTTCCACAATTATCAGTAAATTGCTTACTTGTGAACTTCATATCTGTTGTATTTTTTAAATTAGAAATGCATGCTAAAGAAGATATTAAGCTGTCCATTCTGAAACGTATGTAAATATATTCAAATGTGCTAGAATATTTTTTATTGGAATTTTTTAGTACCTAAAACTTACTAGATTTATTTCTTAGTCTTGCGATGCTGGAACATCAAATTTTTTAACAAATGTATTTTAACAGGTTCAGTTTCTAAAACAGACATTGATGCAAATCTATATTCAAAAAGTACAGAGAACAAGCATGTGCCAGATATCAAAGAGTGTAAGAAACCCACTCCAGTCATTTCAGTTCCATCAGATGCTAAACTGAAGAAGCCAAATACTCTTCCAAAAATTAGAAGTTCCATGTCAAATACCAAATGTAGGTAGAAACAGGTTATTTAATTTTATTTTTTCTTGCAATGTGTGTTTTAAAATTCGAACCAACTTTAGGAAGTGATTTAAGTAGGGTGTAACTCTCAATTTTTACCGTTTTTATTCCTCATTCTTAGCTCTTTTGTTAATGAATTTTGGCTTAATTTAGATTTTAAAAACAGTATTTAGATTTTTAAGTCAAATTTCAAAATTGGTCCTAAATTGGTATTAAAATGGAATTTTAGTCCTTATTTGTCAATATGTTAGGTCATTTACTATCAATATCTTTAAATTCCATTTTAATCTAGGATTAATTCTTCTGATCTTGATTAATTATTTACTTAATTAATGTTGTCATAGTTGAATTATTTGGGTGAGAATTGTTCATTAAATTTGATTGTGTCAAGTTATGATTGAAATTCTGCAAATATATAGAGTCGATCGCAGTAATAAAAAGTCTCTGGAGTGTTCTAAAGGTCGAACTCAATTGAAGTAATAAATTCACCAGTCCAAAATTTTAGTCCCAAAAACAAATGACAACTAAATTGAAAAGATGAATAAGAAAGAAGCAAGCAAATGCAGTTAATACGAGTTTAATTCAATTACAAGAAGCATCGGAGGATCGGGTTTCACCTTATGGGATAACTAGATAATATTATTTAATTAGATTCTACACAATTATAGTGATTGTTATTTCTAAAGTGTTCGAATTACCTCTTGAAATTTGTAGTTATTTAATTAGAATTCAATTCGCTCTCACATAATTAAAATTTCTAATTAAACCTTGAAAACAACAACGTATATCACCACGAATCCCTAATTCTATCTCTAAATTAATTATCCATATTTATCTCTCTAAATCTAGATTCACTTTTCACCTCTCAATCCATAAAGTTCACTCATTAATTAAATTCTATGGTGATCAAGTATAAAATCCATATGAACGAATAAGAGAGACAAATATAATAAAGAAACAAATAAATATAACTTGAAGAATAAATCTATAAAGTTAACTAAAGAAAACAAATCCAATTCATCTTAGTCACGCTACATCTCTACCTTTGACTGGAAAATTTAACTACTCATAGAAATAGCAATCGAAACAAAACTAAAATCTTAAATCATGATAATAATAACAAGAAAAAAGAATTATAAAGGAAAATATAATCTTATTTCAATACTCCCCAGATCTCCTTACTTTTTCTCTATAGATTGCTCCTAATTACTCCCAAATGTATTTGAACTATGTTCTCTGGCCTCCGAGAGTGTTTCTAAATCTCCTTTTATGTTTCTGTCGTGCCTTCTTATATAAAAAAAGTCTAGAAGCCCATAAAAGCTCAAAATATCGTGAAAACGAGTCAAAAACCTATTTTTACGGACTTTTGTTGTTTGACCTGCTACTGGGTGGCCATAGGAACATAAAAAACAGCGTCGGGTGGTTTTAGAAGGCAGAAAAACGTGAAAAACGAGTTGACCTGGCATCAGGTGGATACCTGGTACAAAAAACTCCTTTGTTTAGCTTTAGATAAGTCACCATCTTGTATTGACATTTTGAACTTAATTTTTACCATGATAACGTTGGAATTTGAAAAAAATCTAAACATAAAAGTTGTAACTCTTTCTCTTAGCTTTCCAACGCATATTAAATTACCTCAATTGAAGTTTAGATGTGAGAGTTATGATCAAAAAATTAAAAAATATTAAAACTTTTTAACATGAACAATTTGTAATATTTTTGCTCCGAATGCTTTCAAATGAGCCTATACAAAAATATATCAAATCATACTAAAATATATCAATATAAACATATTTAAATATGATTTGGAGCTAAAATGTGAGTATTTTATCGGTGTAAAATAGACATATCAAGTTGCCCTCACTAATGGGAGTTTCTATCTTTTAATCTTGATCACTCATTTATCTTTTATTCTTGACCATCCATTTTATTTTTTAATGTTAATCATTCATTTCATCTTCTAATCTTGGTCTTCTATTCTATCTTTTAATAATAACCATCCATTTTATTTTTTAATGCTCAACATTCATTTTGTTTTTTAATGTACGATGGAGCCACACTATTCATAAAGCAAATAGTATAGCTCCATCCTGGTTCCATGCCCTTCTTTTCTTTTCTTATTTTTTTTTCTATTTGGGTGGGTCTTTTTTCTTTAGGGGTGGGAGAGTTAATAATAAGATTTTTTTTAATTTAATATATTTTAGATCTAAGTAAAATGCTCCCCCATGCCCTCTCACATAAATACACGGGAAGAAAAATCTAATTTCTTTTGTATAAATGCTACCTATGATTAAGGCTCCCCTCCTCCTACGGTTTTATTTTTTTAACTCCACACAACTATTTTAGCTGTGATTCTCTATGATTGACTAACACGTGTGTTGTCAAAGGCCATTTTGTAGTAGGGACCCTCATTGGTTGCTCTCGAAGGCCATTTTGTAGTAGGGATATTTATTAGGTGCTTATCATAATAATAAACACCTAATGCTCATTATTCTAGTGAAAATCAGGATCATTTAATTTTAATCTGGTTAGTTCAGATTTAAAAATTTTTATTTTAATTTTTTAAATGATAACATTATTTTTTAAAAAGTAATAGTTATAACATTATTTTTATTTTAAATTTTACATCTAATAAAATAAAAATATCTTTAAAATATAATAACAAAATTAAATTAAATCTAAATAGCTAGGTTTTAATATAGATGGACCAAATTTATGATGAAGATTGGGTGCTCATCACTGTAGTGAGCACCCAATATGTTTCCTTTGTAGTGATAGTACTTCTATCCATATGAAAATATATTGTCTATGAAATGTATAGTTCAAGAGAAATTATCAAACATTATCAATTATCAAATCAAGAGTATCAACTGGGTCTTGACTTCCAAGTCCAAAAGATGCACAACTTCTTTTATTTCATAGCAATGAATTAGGATTTTAGTCAAAACTATGATAAGAAGAAAGCAATAACATAAAAAATAGAATGGAGTCACAAAACAATCATTCAAAAGGACCATAGACATGTAATAGTCGAACAGAGGGAGATTTTCAGTTACAATCAGAGTGATTTTTTATCAATGAAATTCATACATGTAGAGAGATTTTTAATTCACCCTAATAGATTAGCTTGTAGCTCCCAGCCTGTTGTCACTTTTGGTGCGGACGACCTCTTCTTCGTCATGTCTCAGCTGTCATCAATGAAAGGATTCTCTAACCAAGGATGCCCTAGCTCTTTCTCTTGAGTCCCTAATATATAAGCAGCGGATTAAAAAAATGTGTTAATTTTAGGGCCAGGTTTTTTTTTGGGATCATTTTGAGTTTTTTAGTTCTTTTTCCTTTTTTTGACAAACTAAACTTTTTTCTTCTATTGAGCATCTCTTCTTTCTTTAACCAACTAAACATCACTTTTAGTTATATCTTTCATTTCCTTTTTGTTGCTTTCCTTCCATTTCCTTTCTTTTCTCTCAATTATTTTTTTTTTGAATCAAATTAAATGGGGCCCTAGTCCAAAATGAGGGAAGAATTGGGCAATTGTCCTCCATAAAAAAATTTATAATATAGAAAGCAACTTCAACAATAGATTCTACTTCCTCAAGGAGCAATCTTTTCGGATTTGATGGCTTATTCGTTTAGTAGTACTTGTATTCCTTTGTTGGAAAGAGGTCATGTGATTAAGTCCTACCAATGGCAAAATGTTATATTTGGGTGTGTGAGTGTATATGTATATAGATGAAATGATACATTAGATTTATAATGGTTTAGATGAAATTGAGTTTGCATCTACTCCCCCAGCACAAAATGATAACTTTACAATCTTCTTGAATATCATAAAAGACAAACTCTTTTGAATTTTACTCTCAATTACACAAGAAAGCTTTACAAGATCACATATTGTTTGATTTTATAGAAGTTTTGCATGAGTGTTACATTTGCATTAACAAATTCAATAATTTGATTCCCTAAAAAAAAATTCAAGAATTTGATTGTGTCAAAGTATATTTTAACTTTAATTGGTATATAAGAAACATTTCCTTTAGATGGGATAAACACTTTCATTACATATACTCAGGTGATAAAGATAGAATATGGTGTGAACAATATCTCTAGAATTCAAATTCAAATTTAAATTTTAAGAATATAAAAAAATTATCATTTTCTACATTCACTATTAACTATCAAGCACCAAGCTCTCGCTTTATATAAGGGTCCATTTGATTTTCAGTTAGTTAAAAATGAGTTTTTGTAGAATTAGTTTTGTAAAGTAGTTATAATAAAAATTGGTTTTGGACTAATGTATTTATGTTTAGATGATTTATTTGAAAATTGGTTTTGACAAAACTCATAATTTTCTTCTAAATTGAACTTAAACTCTATTTCATGATTAATTTAATTTACTTGAACTAAAATTTAATCTGCATTTATTTAATTGAGAACATAATATATCTGATATAATATTTTCTTACAATTATGATCAATAAAAATTAAAATTTTGAAGGGACATTTTAGTCAATAAATATGAGATGTTTTATGGAAATTTTATTTTCCTAATTTTTGTATTTTTTCTCATTTTTATTAATCTATTTTTATCTACTTTTAAAATAAATATAAATAAAAATCAAGAAGCAAATGGAAAAACATGTATACAACTATTTCTTCGGAAACCTTCATTTAGGAGTAGAAATGATTTTCAAATGGAAAAGTGAAAGTTTATCAAACATACCCAATATTATATTAAACTTGATTTTAACCTCAAATTATGGTTATTCTAGTGATACCAAACAGAGCCTAACCGGGTGATAATATTGCATTATAATTTGAAAATATATAAACATTCCAATTTTTTTATTTTTTAGTTTTTTGAAAATTTTTTAAATTAACCAAGTAAATAACTAAATATGAATGTATCTTTTAAAATACATATTTTATTTTGCATAAACTATTATTTTAATTAATAATATCATTAATTTTATATTTTAATTTCTTCTACTCTTTTTTTTAGTCAAAATAAAATTTGACAACAAAACGAGCTCGATTTTCCTTTTGCTCAATTCATCATCTTGCTCCTGGAGCTCTGTGTTACAGATAGAGTTTTCTTCGGGAATCGGCGCACCGGCGGCGTAAATGGAGGAATCAAAAGAAACTCAGGCTACAACTCAAGTCTCTAATCCACCAAGCGCTGCCCCATCTCTACCTCCCCAACCTCCTCCCCCACCTCCTCCTGCTTCCGCTGCCCTTCCTCCCAAAAGCAAGAAGAGACCGCTCGAAAGCGAGGCCCACTTGCAAAATTCCAGTTTATTTAAGATGCGTACTATTATTAGAGATCTTCGCCCCAATTTTATCGAGGTATATTTCATACTATTCGCGAAAAAAAAGAAGAAAAAGAAAGAATTAGAGTAGATCATGCTTGTCTGGTTGTAGGATTTTATTTAAAAAAAAAAACTGTTTGGGCTTCCTACGGCCTCTTAATAGCATGAATTTCTTCCTTTCCATTTCGTATTCAGTTTTTTTTGGTTCAGATTGGATGATTTAATTAAATGTTTGTCCTTCAAGGCCCTGAGAGTGGTTGGACTGAAATATACCATGTTTGGGATGTGACCCTTCTTTTCTAATCTTTCCATAAATTCGTGAGTAAAAAACTAGTATGATTTGTTTTGATGCGGAACCTATCAAACTAGTGGATATGTTAAAACCTGTGGATTTTTATTTGATTTTCAAAGTAGTATATTGGTTGATGGATTTGATAGATGCAGATAAATCCTGGGAAATTCTAAGGTAGAACAGTAGCAGTACAATATATTTACTTCTCGTCCTATCAAATTCTGTGCTCTAGGACCCATAGTAGAGAATTGATGCCTTTGATCTCACATTGGTTATGCTACTGTTGTTCAGGAAATTCTGAAAATTGGGTCATGGGTGATGAATATCGGCTCCAGATTATAAAATTATTATTCAATTGGCAGGAAAATTTTTTATTTGGTGATGCTGTATGTTCTTCAATCGCAGATAATTTAACATAACGAAGATAAGCATTTGTACTTATTTGTAGTCAAAAGATACCTTTCAAGTTAATGGATATCTATATAGGCTTTCGTTTATGGTTCAAGTTGTTACCATGTGCTGTTAAGAGGCTAGTAGATGAGTGTTTTGAAAATAGGACTGTTGAGTGTGTAGCAATCTGGGGAGATAAAATGAGTATTTTAGCACATATTCAGTGAAGGTAAGATGGAAGTGACCATTAAAAATTTTTTGAACCTAAATGAGCTATGGATGCAAACACTTATGACTTATCTTATGGAAAACATACTGATGAAGAAGAATAATAAAAGAAATATCATTGATAGAAACAAAAAAATAAAAATAATATGGTACCAGAGGGGAGTGTATGATTAAAATGAAAGTCGTAATAAAAGAAAAAGAATAATTATGTTGAGAATTTCTATGAACTTTTTTAAGGAAAAAAGTAAAAAGGAGGAATTGAACTTGGCTCTGATAAAGTTAAATCATGATGCAAATAAACTATATGTGATTAAGATCCTTGTATTTGTTGTTATGGTCTTTGTTGCTTGGAGTCTTTACAGGTGCTCCTTAAAACATGCAAATGTCTCATTTTCCACAACTTTTTCCTTACATCTGAAGGTTCATACTCTAGTAGTCCTGTTAATTAGATACGTTTGAACTCTTGGAGAAATGGAAGTTGTTGCTGTGGTTCTTGTTTATTTTTTGGCAAGAATACTATGTAATAACATCTTGCTTTTATATTTGCTGAGCTTATTGTCTAATTCTGAAACAGTTTTAGTAGTTTTCTCAAAACAGAAGAATGTTGAGTTTGAACCCTGGAGGTTCTGTTGTATTAAGCAACTCAAATCTTCCAAGGAGAATCTTGTGACACCTGTAATCTAGTGGGCCTTATTATTAGGTTCTTAAATTTTTTAGGCCAAATCTTGTATTTCATTTTCTCTAGTTTGATATTTGATTTGATGACAAGCTTGGATCTCAATAATCTCATCTGACATCCTAACCATGACTTCTTTAGTTCTTTCAATTGACATCCTGATTTCATGCTTCGTTATCCTAATCTTCATGAATTGGTGCATCTTTTTGGCTTGTAATGGTGTTCTCTATCACCATTTTAGCATTGCTGTTATTATCACTCCATCCAACCCTTTTTCTACTAGGTATCTTGCTGCTGATGCCTTTTTCAAATGTTTAAAAGACATGCTTGATGGTGATTGATTAACTTAAGGTGATGACAGTATATTTTTTACTTGGGAAAATTATAATTTAAGCTCCTATAGTTTTGTTCAATTTTTCAATTTTGTTTCCATAGCTGACCTCACTTAGTAGGATAAAGCTAATGTTGTTGTCTATATAGTTTAAAAGTTTATAATTGAATCGTTATAGTTCATAACATTTTTTTGTCCTTGTTGCTACATTTTTGTCAATATTTTGTCATATGTGTCAATTTATTTTATTTTATTATCTATATTTTTATCTTGTTTATTCTTATAAATAAAAAAATTCAAAGTATTAAGATAATATACAATTAGATGTCTCAATAAAATTTCATATTTAATAAATATTTACAAAAGTTTTAGTGTAGGGACCAAATTAAAAATTTATGAACTGTAAGCATTCAATTATAATAGTTTAAACTATAGTGTCAAATTAAAAATTGAATAAAATTATAAGGACTACAAATATAATTTCCCTTTTTTACTGACTTATCATCTGCCCATTAATGCGAGTAACTATTTGTTCAAAATGGCTATTGATTACAGGGACTTCTTTATTTGAGTAGATACCTTATGTTCAACTCTTGCAATGTTTACTGCAGTGCTATGTTTTGACTACATAATGTACTATGTATGTAAGTGCTTGGTTTCTTGGGTTTGATCCAAGATTGTCATTATACACTTCAAAGAGTCAATTTCTGTGGTTCGTTATCTTCAGAGTTGACAAGGATATGCATCCAATAATTGAGCCATGTTTTTCATAATTCAGATGGATTCAGTGATTTTCTTTGCATTTGCTTTTCTCTGGGTGCATGGAATGCTTTCTTGTGCCTAAAATACCTTATGAAGAGTCTGACACTTTCCCCATGTGATCTTGAAGGTAGTCCGAACGCTTGAGTTCCAAAACTGCCAGGCATCCAATGAAATTCGTGAACGTAAGCTCATCCAGACAATTTTATCTATTTTATTATTTATTACATGGCTGACCAAGTAATGCCCAATACATAAGGCATGAGTTTGTTATTCTTCTGAGCTAGTGGAATAGTCTTATGATAGCTAACTGTTGCTAAATTTTGCTTTTGTCTTTGTTTTTGCATCTTTTTTTTTTATTCCCTGTATTAGATAGATATTGAGATGTGGGAGGGGGAAGGGGCGCAGGGGTTTTCTTATTTTAGTCGGGCTGAAGATCTTTTAGGCTAATCCAAGGTTTTAAATTGTGGTTGTGGTAAATGATGCTATTGCAAAACCAACAACTGCAATATGGTAACTGCATTTGTGGTTGCAGACTGCAGTTTATTTCCTTGGATTCATCAATTGGGCTGGTCGGATATGAATTCCATGGTGATGTTCTTGATAGTTAAGTTTCTTATGATCTGTTGAGGTTAATGATTAGCTCCATTTTATATGGGACTGAAGACTTATACAGGTTAGTGCTGATCAGCTGAATATGAATAATTTTTGTGTTTAGCCTCGTGGCTGTGTAATGAATATGCCACTGAATATATACCCAGAATCTCATCTAATGGTGAACTAAAGTCTGCACACGCCTTTTGTCCAGAAGCCCAAAGATGCTTGCAGGACTAACATGCAATAAATTTATTATTTTCAGGGTCTAACTCTTGCACTAGTTAACTTTTGGGGAATAAATCCAAAGGGGTTTGAAAATTTATAGATCAAATCTTTATTTAAATCACTTTCATATTTACAGTTAGTTGAAATTGGTCTCACTTCAACCTGTGACTGCAGAGCTGAAGAAACTGGTTGAGTTATGCAAACAGTATGTGCAGGACAGCAAACCTTCATCTGGAGAGAACATCGTAGGCAAACCACCGTTGCCCAGAAGGCCATCTGAAAGTAAGCTTCCCCCACCAGTTGGCCTTGAGAAGCCGCAGGTAGAAGATGGACAGCCACAGGGGACATATATTGTTGGAGGGTCAGCTTTCGGCTGGAACTTTATCACCTACTCAGGCCAGCAAGCTGTCTATTATGGTTTGACAAAGGAAGAATTTCGAGCTAAGTATCCAGGCCCATGGCTTGTCTCCGACTAACACTCAATGACTGAGTAGGGATGGTAACCAGTTAATTTTACCACTGGAGTTTTCCACTCGTGAATATTATTTGTTGTTCTTGGCTTGCAATGTTTTCTAATTAAAGTGCATTCAGCACGCATCAACTATGATTCTTGTAGTTTCGTTGTTAGCAATTCATCTTCAAATATCACTATGTGGTGAATGGGCAATGCTATCTACATTCTTAGAAATCTGTGAGTGATAACTTGATGTATAGGAATGGAATTTATTTATGTCGAAAATTTAAGTAAACAGGCTAATCATTGATTATATTTTATGTACTTCCTCCACTTTTTTTTATCAGTCATATTTTAGAAATTTTTTATGATTTTAAATATAGATCACTTTTCATAAGTTTTTGGAGTATTAATTGCTTTATTTTTAAAATGTTCCTATTTATGAGTAAAAGACAAAGTAAATTATTTGAATTTGAGGTATATTTATTAGAGGTAAGAATGGAAATCATATCAATTTTAAGGTAATTTTAATGTTTTAAATTTTTTTTTTGATTTCTGTGAAATAGTTGAATGTAATTTATATTAAGAATTGGAGAGGGTAGGCTAGGTCTTTTTTTTTTTTTGCTGAAAGATGCATTGAAATAATTGATTTTTTTTTGGTTTTGATATCACAATCTAATTTCAGGTTGATTTGAAATAAATTACTTTTAGTTTGTTTTATCGTACATACACGTGCGCCCATATTACGAATTTTAATTTTTGGCCTCACTCATTTACCTATTGAATTGACTTTTATCTTCATAAGTTTTATTTTATTTGTGAAAATTTTATATCATTTAATATTGTAGCTACATAATCACTTATTAACAATTGAAAAATGTCGGAAGTGTTTTATTTTATGAATTTTAAATGTTTAGTGGTTAATTTAACTTTTTTCATTAAAAAATATTTGAGAAATCATTTTTTCAATTAAAAATAACTATTATCGACCATTAAAATTTGGAGTATTTCATACTGAAATTTTAAAAATTTAAATTATAAGGTTTTATCAAATCTTTACTTATCATTTAGGAGAAAGTATAGTATTGGTCTAACTTTATGTTATGTTTCATTTTGGTCTCTAACAGAAAATGTAATACAATTTTTAAAGCTATATCAGCATGAAGAAAGGCAAACTCACAATTAAAAATTATCTATTCATTATTCATTAATATTAAAATATCAATGAAAAACTT
This sequence comes from Adenanthera pavonina, assembly GCA_026686845.1. Classification (NCBI taxonomy): domain Eukaryota; kingdom Viridiplantae; phylum Streptophyta; class Magnoliopsida; order Fabales; family Fabaceae; genus Adenanthera; species Adenanthera pavonina. The sequence goes on from JAIVEN010000008.1 coordinate 28,130,322, forward strand.
ATAAAAGCCTAAATTCATTATACAAAAGTGAAAAATTGTGTCATCTGTTTTTATTCTTCACTAATATCACTGCAAACTATTCATCCATATTCAACTAAATTTGTATCATCGAGTTGAGTCATATAAGAATCAAGCACTGCAAAATTTTACGATTAATCATTAATATTTATCTATATTTACTAATTCTACGGTCTTCTGAACTGCTTATTTGATTTGCTGTGTTGCTAAGCGAGAGCACTCTTTGCAATAAAAAAAAAACTTTTGTCTCAAAAAATCATTACTTTATCATTTAAATTGCACTTGGTAGCTAATATAACATAATATTCACATTTGAAAGACATTTCAACTGTTTTATACATAATATTCTTCTTCATCTTATTATACCATAATCTTTGGGTATAATTAGAGGTGACCCGATCAATTCGGCCAACTTGTCAGGACATGCCAAAAAGTCCAATAATCAAAATGAACTATATTTTTCAAATTTATCTCATATAATATTGTCTTATGGCCTATAACTTTTTTTGTCTTAATATAAAACAAATTAATCTCTAGCAAGCTCATGATTTTTCTCTTTATATAAATCTCATTTTAGTGGTAAATACAAGGTAATATAAAAAAAATTAAAGATATTATGCTTATGAAAATCAGATTAATCTCTTGCACATCAAACCTAATGAATTAGTCTGGAACCTCAAAAATAAAGGTGTTGGATTTTAATTTTTGAAACCCATATTTATTTTGCGTTTTCTTTTGGCCCGCGCTCGTATACCCGGCAAAAAACGAGCCAATCAGAGAACCCTGTGTTTTCTTTACAGAAAATTTATTAAATAAAATTGCCTGATTCTCTCAGCTCTCCCCGTCCCCCGTGCGTCAGCGTCCGTGCGGTCCTTATTTTTTTCGGGGAATGAAGATTGAAGTTTGATTGAGAATCCCTAATTCCTTTCCCTTTCCAGCTTTCATCGTCGTCCTCGTGCCGTGACTGCCGTCGACCGTCATTCGTCCTCCGTCTTGCTTGTGCGTGCCTCTCCGACGAATCGTCCTTGCTTCCTTCCTTCGATCCTTCATTCCTTCTTCCTCCTTCCAAGTTCAAATCGGCCGTCCACGCTGCGATTCGGCTACCCAAGTTCAGCACTGGCACCGCAGTCTCCCATTCGAGCTCGATCTTCCTCTTCCTTGGTTCAGTGGTTTAGTCTCCTGTTTGAGCGCCCCCTGAGTTCGATCTCCAGTCTCCACGCTTCAGGTTCATCTTCCCTGTTCGGGTTAAGTCTTCACGCTTCGGCCTTCCGGTATCAGTTCAGCTGTTTACTTCTCATTTACTCTGCTTTGGATTGTTTATTGAAAGACATGTATTGGACTATTGGCTGGCTGGTAGTGACAGTCTGGTTCTGGTAGATGAAATTTGGCTTCCATTGTTTTTTGGTTCTTCTGGTTTGAATGGAGCATGCTAGAGATTAATTTGGTTTTGGATTCCTCTAGTTTTCATAAGCATGATATCTTTAATTTGTTTTATATTACCTTAGAATCACCACCAAATGAGACTTATATTAAAGATAAAAATCATGAGCTTGCTAGAGATTAATTTGTTTTATATTAAGGGAAAAAAAGTTGTAGGTCCATGGGCTGGGTTGGCCTGCGGGCCAGTGTTATACTGGCTGGGCTTGGTAAATAGAGCCCATTTTGATCATCGGGCTTTTTGGCCTGGACTCGCATTACCAACTCTAGCTATGCTTGTGGCCCCAAATCCCAACACTGTAATGGTGTGATGACTCAATCTATATGGAAGACTTAGAAGCTTGTCTGGCCAATCTTCTCACTTTTAACTTTGAGGACCTTGGCAAAGTCCATTTTAAAGGGGGTGGTATGGTGATTATGCACCCCAATTATAAGTGGGATCTGTATAATGTACTACAAGTTGCCAAAGGGAAAACACTATGAGGACGTGGCAATCAACCCAAACATGCAGGAAAGAAGGATTGAGAATTTGACAAGTGGCCTCATAGAAGTAATCATTTAAGGAAGATACCATGGAAGTTAAGAGCAGAAGAGGATAAGTAATGGGTTGCTTAGATTTTGTTGGTGTGGAAAAATTAAATGGTCTCTCTGAGTTTCTGTCTTCTCTTTGGCCTTTAGTTTCTACCCCTCTCTGAGTGTATCTTCTCTCCTTAATGATCATAACAAGCTCCAAATCTATAAACATAGCAAAATCAGGGTCAGTTACACTAAAATTGGTCCAAAATCAAGTATACAATACAATCCAAGCCAATATAGTCTCAATTCATCAAGAGAATTACAAAATTCCACCTACATCAACTAGAAACCTAGGCTAAACTAGAAAGGAATTTCAAAATTCTCAAAGTGAAAAGAGAAGAAATATGCATCCCTTCCTCCATTGTTGTGCATCCAAGGTCCAAGCTCAATCTACATGTCTCACACCATGGTTGACTCACCAAGAGAGATACTCCTCCATAGCTTTGAAATCTTCACCAAAGAACTCCATCAAAGCTTCAGCCATGGTCATGAAAGAAGTGGAGATGATGATCACTTGACTTGATGATAGTGAGGATGGATGAGGGGCAACAACCCATAGCTTCAATCTCTTGGACTCCTCTTGATGTGATCCTTAGCCAAGGAGAAGAAATGGTGGAAGGATGAAAACAATTGGTGAATTAGTGATAGGGGTGGGGAGAATTGGCTATAGGATGAAGGAAATTGGTGGTTGGGAGAAACTGTGAAATGAAGTAGATGATGAAGGAAACAATGGAGAAGAAGAGAGGGTTGAGAGGCGTTCAAGATGGAGAAGGGAGGAGTATGACCAAAAATGATGAAAGGGATTTGGTTTAGGGGTTGTTGGTTAGGGAAAAATGGGAAGAATAGGTAGAAAATGTAAGGTTGCAATGAGTTGGCATGAGGTGGCTCAACGAGAGCTAAGCAAGGATGACTTGGACCAATGAAAATCAAGATAAATGGAGGATAGAAATACAGAAAATGCCACATAATTCCTTCTTCCCAATTGTCCCAAGTACCCTTCATTAATGTCTGTCACCTATGGACGATGTCTTATAAGAAAATGTTACATCAAATACACTATATTCCACATGAAATAAAATGTAATAGGTCATATAAAACTTTAGCCCAAGGAAATGAAATTAGTTAAGCTTTAATAAAGAATAATTAGAGACTTCACCATAAAAACATGACTAATGAAGGATGAAATTTACGTTTAAGATGAAGGAAAATGAGTCAAAATGATGGAAAAGAAAGAAAAGAAAAACCCTAAGAAAATAGAAAGAAAATAAATTTCCAATTTCCTTGACCATTTTGCCCCTAAATGGGTCAACTTCTGATCTTATCTATTATCCTAATCAAAGCTCTAATGACCAATCTTAACATCACTAACTATATTAGATTATGTGTCTAATAATTATCTGATGTGATAAAAATCAAAATCATCAAAGATTAGAAAATGAAAATCCAAGTGGCTATGTTAATAGAGGTATTTTGGGAAAGTGGGGGTAGGGGGAGAATTTAGATGAAAAATTGGGTAAAAATGAAATAAAAATGGATGATGACCAATGGGAGGAAAGATTAAATGGAAATGGAAATGGAAATGAAAAATAGCACACATAGAACACAAGGAATTCACACAAAAATCCACACAAATCACCTAGTTAAGCATGATTAGACACAATCATAGTGAAATCAATGGAATAAAATCAAATTGGAAGAATTAAACCCTTAGAATAACTGGAAAGCAAATATAATCACAATGAAAGCTTAATTTTCATAGATTATCTCAAAATTCCAACAAACTAGAAATTAAGGTTAATAATACTCTAATATGCACAAATTAGCCAAATTAGCCAAAAATCCAAGATAAAAGTGCTTAATTATGGAGGATAAAAATAGTAAAAATTCAAGGTTATCAATTACCAACGTGAAAGCAACAATAAACTCAGATCAAAGATTTAGTGGAAGCATGCTGGCACAATCTAGCAAGCATTGTGAAACTATCCACCCATGAAGAATAGACCATAGGGAGGAAGAGTGTTGCCCAACTTCGTGTTTGATGTTGGTTGTATGCGTTAGAGGGGAAGAAGAAATTCAAGGGCTTTGGAATTATGGTGGTTTTGCTTGAATACCTTACAAATTAAACATATTTAATAGCATACAATGATATGATTAATTATATTAGAGAAAATGAGATTTAAAAGTGTAAATATTAGAGATTGTGGAAGCATTATTTGCCATATTAAAGGGACGTGTGACAATGGTTGACGTTGAGGGGGACTTACAGAGGATAGAGGATTGTAGCATAGTCTAGTCTTGAGAGAGATTGGACTTTGAGAAATTGGTTGTGGAGGATTAATTAAGGACTAAAGAAGGCTCTCAATTTTTATTTTGTGACGGTAGAAAAGTTGGATGGTCATTCTTAAGTAGAGGAGGAGGCAGGGAAGGAGGAAAAGAAAAAAGGGGGGGGGGGGTTGTTGAGCATAATAAGAGATGGAGGAGCATGTGGATTTTGAAATAAGAGTGGTTGATTTTTTTTTTTGGAAGAAAAAGGCATATGAAGAGTGAGAGAAACCATGGCTATGTTGAGAGGAAAAAAAAATGAAGCCACGATTAATAGCTAAAATATGTTGTGAAGTAGTAAATTTGTGCAAGATAATATAATGATGATCATGATGATGATTGCTTAATTTAAAAACTTTCATGTTTATTTTTAATTAATTAAATATTTTGAATTACTGAAATATGAATTAAATTAAATTAAAATTATTCATTATTGTCCTGACAATTCGTCATCTTTCTTCTTGTTTGTTCATTCCTTTTGGTGACCAACCAAATGTTCCCATCTTAAGAAAAACATCTCCTTTCTACGTTCAATCAAATGGGCTTTCAACTTACATTTGATTTGCAAAGAATGTAATACTCCATTCCTCTTTTACAAAATTTTGTCTTATCTCAAAATATAAGATCCTTTATAAGATTTGGTTGCGTATTTATGGAATTTTTTTTTTTAAATATTATTCATAAATTTATTCTATAAATATCATCTCTTTGTTTTTTATTTATTTAATGTAAATGATGTCAATTTTTGGAATCATAATAATTTTTTTTTAAATTAAGACTCGAACTAATTTTAAGGGAAGATCACAGAAAAATCTCAACACACAAATAATTACCTTTCCACCAAGGGAGTAGTGTTTCGAACCCTATGCATGATCCCGTCACACTCAAGGAGGAAGGGAGGAGAACACCTGTGAGGGTTGTTTTTTAGAAGGGAGAAGGCCCCTACGGCGTCGTTTGTGCTGTGCTAACGGGGGGATTTCTGTAAGTTTTGAAACTAGCAGTGCTTATGGGTATTGATAAGTATGAACTGAAATTTTAGTTATCTTCGTCAAGCTTTGAATTGGATGTTGATTATGCTTCTTGGGTTCTAAGCTAAGAAATATTGTAATGCTCTTATGCGGTCATTACTAAGTGTAAGTTACAGAAAGAGAAAGACTCTGTGGGTGACTTATTCAATAACACAAGCGGGGTACATTAATCAAATGCTAGGCCTCATAGTGAATTTGTAACTTTTGCGGTGTATGAGTGCTTCTATTTTGTATGATCTTTGTGGAATCAAGAGTTATAAAAACTAGGTCTATGTCTTGTCTAAGTTTTTTGTGACTTAACTACATCTTCTTTAATAATTTTCAGTTCAGCTCTCCAGCAAAATATGCAAACACTAGGACTTTCACTTCAAGATAACATGCTTCCTTTGCCCAAATTCTTATCCAATGCCACTCCTCAAGGTTGGGCATCTTTTCTTTCAGTTCAGAAACCCTCTAAGCTTGGGTTGAGACCCGGTTTGACTTCCAGATTTTACAAATCACTCATGTGGGTAAATAATAGAAAACCTGGTTGGAGAAGTTGTTTTAATTTTTTAAGGGTACAATGCAGCCATAATGGACAAAATGATGACCGGTTTTACATGAGAAGATGTGTAGAGCTTGCAAGGAAAGCAATTGGGTTTACCAGCCCCAATCCAATGGTCGGATGTGTTATTGTAAAGGATGGGGATGTTGTTGGTGAAGGGTTCCACCCTAAAGCTGGGCACCCTCATGCAGAGGTACCTACTTTTTTCTATTTCTTTTATTATGTTTGTAGAAGAATGAAATTTACATGCGTCATTTTGTATTGTAAATTTCTATGGTCTTCCTTTGTGAAATATTTTGATATTTTAAACTGGTAAAATGAACTTTATTGAATTCAAATTATGATGTGACAAATTTAGGAAACTACTGTATAATATTATGGAATTTAGGTAGAATATCTTTGTTTGGTGCTTAATTTGTTAAGTTTGTATGAGTCAGGTGTTTGCTCTGAGAGATGCGGGTGATATGGCTGAGAATGCCACAGCATATGTGAGCTTGGAACCTTGTAATCATTTTGGGAGAACTCCACCCTGTACTGATGCTCTAATTAAAGCCAAAGTGAAAAAAGTTGTTGTTGGAATGGTGGATCCAAACCCTGTTGTGGCCTCCAAAGGGGTGCATAGATTGAGAGATGCAGGAATTGAAGTAATTGTGGGTGTAGAGGAAGAATTATGCAAGAGCCTCCTTGAGACCTATACTCATCATATGTTGACTGGAAAGCCATTCCTTGCTTTAAGGTAATTTAATTAATTCCAGCTCTATCAGCTGGTACTTTTATGTTTTCAGGAGAAGTTGTGTGTGTGTACATTGGCCCATGAAACCCTAGTGTCATCTGGGCCACACAAACCTGAACACTACCAGACCATGGTTGGGCCTTCTTTTGATGCCCAACTTCCCACCAAGCAGTGTTCAGGGTTGGGTTGATCCCTGGGCTGGCCTTTTGACACCTCTGTGTACTGATTTACCTGCTTTTTTACATCTTAGACAGACTTTTATTTCATAACATAGCATATTCCTCCGTTGCAGATATTCCCTTTCTGTCAATGGACACTTTCTGGATGTACTTGGAGACACAGCTTTAGATTCTGGTGGATACTATTCGCAGTTACTACAAGAATATGATGCTGTGATACTCTCATCTTCCTTACTAAGTGAAAACTTGTCATTGCCTTCATCCAAGGAACTTGGAGCTAATCAACCAATGCGTATTATTATACAAAGGAATCCTAGTTTTTCAAACCAAGTTCCTTTTATAATCAATGAAGTTACTGGTAAAGAAATAATTTTTACAGATAATAGTACAACAGCACCTACCGAAATGGCTCAACAAGGAATTGAAACTGTGGCTGCTGATCAGGTAAATCTTGATGTGATCTTGGATTATTGTTATCGGCAAGGATTGTGCAGTGTTCTGTTGGATTTGAGGGGGAATTCCTATGAGTTTGAAGAGCTTGTCAATGAAGGTTTTGAGAAGAAATATATTAACAAATTTGTGACAGAAATTTTGCAAGTTTGGAATGGATCTGTTAAGATGGATCCTCTAAAAGCATTGAAGAGCTTAGAGCAGGGAGTAAAAGTGATAAATTTACAGTCCAAGACCTTAGATCAAAGTGTTGTAATTGAGGGATATTTTAAATTTGAGTAAACTCCCATTTTAGTTGTTGAAAGATGCATGTTCCATCAATTCTATCCATAAAGATAATTACCTTCAAATTAATCCTAACTTATTGAACAGCACATGAATTTGATCCCGTCCGAAGTTTTGTTATCCTCATGTTAATTGAGTTGGACTAACCTTTTCCATGTTGTAATTTTTGTGGCTGAAGGGCTTGACTAGCAACCATATAGATGCTTGCTAATAAAGAACACTGATTTAGAAGTGTTGCCACTATTCCTAGATCAACACTCATGCTGTCAACTTCTTTTTGGTTGCCAAGCATCTAGATGAGTTGTTAGCCGTTCATGTCAGCTATGTAGAAGAAATTTGGTTCCCATGGAGAACTCTTATGATCTGAGGATGACAAAACTCATGAAATGACCGGATTGATGTATTTTGAAAATGTCAAAATTCATGTCAGCTATGTATTTCTGGATCTCACTTTAATTGAATTCATAGATTCTCATTAGCTCCAATTAATCTTTATATACCATTGAATTTTGCCAGGTTATATACTACGCCTTGTGGCCTAGAAAGTAGAAACCAGGCTGTGTATGTGTGGTGTGGGTTTTGCCTGTATTTAATTACTTCAGCTCACATTTTTCTTGGTTGCAATGATTTGCTTGTATGCAAATACTTTTGCTTTCCTTATCTTAAAGAGAAGAACTTTTGCTTTAAAACTTGGAATAGGTTGTAACAATTTTCGATTATAAAAAATAAGTTTGTCTTCACTTTGGCACTGCTTGATTTGAACTTTCTTGGCATTATTTATCTGTACACTGCATGTCTGCAATGTAAAGCATAGTGTAATTATTCATTGTATTTTGTCGAGTTTTTACGCAGGAGCTGTAGCGAATCTCTAGTTTTCTGCAATTATGATTTAATTTATACTTTGACAATGATAATTTCTTGAAGTTTTCATTTTCATCCATAACTTCGTAATTGGTTAAAATGTCGACTACACTGTGCCATTATATTGTAAATCATTTTTGCAGGTTTAACGGTTGGTTGAAGGTCATTTTAGGATAATTGTGGTGGTGAGAAAATGGGAACAAATTATCATTCTATTCTAACCAGTTCAGTTCCCTGATAAAATTGACTTATAAAAAATGATTAAAAATTGACCGAACTTCTCAAAATTTAATCGGAGATAACGGATTTTATTATTTTTTTTAACGTTTAATTTATTCTACACTATTTTGTTCTTTTACTTAGGCTGAATTATACTTTCTGGTCATTTAATTTAGCTTTGCAGTAGGTTGTGTTTTAAACTCTTTAACTTTTCACTATGATCATGTTACTTTTAAAATGCATTCAAAATCTTCCTAGTTCTTGACACCATCAAATAATAAGATTTTTGCACCTCAGCATCTCAACCACTCGAGATACAACCTGTCTATTGATTCTTCTCGCAATAACTCCTTTGCTACTCGGATGAAAAGGGTAAGTAAAACTATATATATATATTTGTTTGTTTCAAATATTGGCAGATATTTATAAATCATTTTTTGGAAGAGCATTACGTCTCTTTGTACATAATCATCACATGATGATAGTTTGTGGTTTGAGGGCTAACTGACAACTATAAGTGAGGTGTGCTTATCATCTTGTCCATGTAGCTACCTCACAGTGGGTCGGTCAGCACGGAGGTCTCTAACCAATTCTTTCGATCTTGATTCATATCTTTATACATAATTATCACATGATCATCAATTAAAATTATACTAGTCTTGGTGTATCATTGTTCTCACAATAATGATTGACTAATGACATTTAGAATAATTCTATAATTATTTATGAATCTTATTATAAAGAAAATATGCGAACAATATAATAGAAATAATAATTTTATTAATTAAATAAATAAATAATAAACAAAAAAACCTATATGCAAACGATTGACCTAGGCACAATTCCAACAACCTCGCACTAGGTCCAATCGGACATGTATCTTATACCTAGCGATCTAACATGACGTTCATGTATTCTATGTGGAAGAGTTTCGGTCAATGGATTATCAATATTGTCATCTGTTTGTACTTTGAACATCTTCACTTCTCCTCTTCCGATGAAATCTCAAATGAGGTGATAACGTCTGACTATGTGTTTGGACTTCTGATGTGACCTTGACTCTTTAGCTTGTGCTATGGCACCATTGTTGTCACAATACAAAAATATATAGGATTTGTGATACGTGGCACAATTCTCAAGCTCGGAAACTAACTTCTTGATCCAAACAGCTTTCTTAGCTGCATCTGATGCTACTATATACTCAGCCTCCGTTGTTTGTTTGGAACTCTTCCAACTTACTGCTCGACCATTCAAATAGCATACAAATCCTGATTGCGATCTAAAATTATCTTTATTTAATTGAAAATTAGCATATGTGTAACCACTTATAACAAGCTTGTCTTCCAATCCCCCATATATCAAGAATGCATCCTTAGTCCTTCTCAAGTACTTAAGGATACTCTTCATAGCCTTCTAGTGACTCTCACTAGGATTTGATTAGTATCTATTTGTCATACTTAAGGCATATGAGACATCTGGCTGAGTGCACAATATAGCATACATACGAGATCCAATAGCCGAAGAATATGGAATTTTACTCATCCGTTTTTGCTCATCATGTGTTGATAGAGTATAATTGAGGCATGAAGCATTTGATGATGAGGGCAAGCTAAGAGCAATAATGGACCATGGACAAATTCAAGGCCCACTTCAAGGCATTGGAGGACCAATGACTAGAGCTAGAACAAAAGTCATGAATGGGGTGATCCAAAACATTATTAACATGGAACCATTGTATTTCAATGATTTTGAGGCCCAAAACAAAGAAAGAGGCAAGCTGAAAGTGTGGAGCCAAATTATAGTCAAAGAACCCAACTTGGAGAAAGCCCAACAAGGAGGATTCACTTAAAATCCATGTGCTTCTCATGTGCTCACTAAAAGTGACGTTTTTAATGATTATTTTAGTTAATTTGTTTCCTTTTTGAATAAAGAATATACAATCATAAATCTGATTTGTTTTTCCTTTATGCATTAAAGAGGAGCCAACTTTTTCACATTCAAAATTAGAATTAAATGCTCCTTTTGACTTAGGGTTTCCTTTTTGTATTAATGAGCTTTAATAAGGTTAGGTTTGTGGGCTGAACTAGAGTTAGTTTGTGGGTTAATATTTGCCTATAAATAGGCACCTCTTGTACTCTTGCAAACACAATATGAATGAATGAATTTCTTTTCAGCAATTTTATTGTTGTTAAGTGAGTTCTTTCTTGCTTATCCTTGAGTGCCAGAAAGAATGAGGACTTATCAAGGAGTGGTGATCCTTGTGGCGTCCCGGAGTTAGGATTCAAGAGACGGGTTCTCTTGGAGTTTACTTCCTTCGACCAACATTTTGTTCAGTCTTCTCATTTTATCGTGTCTATTTTCTTTAGTTTTTGTTCATTGTTGCTCTTCATTGTTCTTGTGTTCAGTTTATCTTTCCTTGAGTTGCACGATCCTTATATCAAAGAAGGCTCTTAGGACAGGTTCCTAATGTGTCTCCCATCATGTGTGCTAGGACACTGAGTCTTACTAAGATAGATACTAGTAGACACTGGTAAATATTCCCTTTTAGAAGCTTGCATATAAAATATATGCAATACCTTATCTATGTAAGCACTCTGACTTAAACTGATAAGCCTTTTGAATCTATCTTTATAGATCCTAATTCCTAGGATATATGTGGCTTCGCCTAAGTCCTTCATTAAAAAGCACCTTCCCAACCAAACTTTGATATTCTGCAAGGCTGGAACATCATTTTTAATGAGTAAGATGTCATTAACATATAAAAACTAGAAATACAATTGCACTCCCACTAATTTTCTTGTAGATACAAGGTTCTTCTTCATTCTTGATGAATCCAAACTTATTGATTAATTCATCAAAATGAAGATTCCAACTCCAAGATGCTTGCTTCAATCCATAAATGGATATTTGAAGCCTACATAACTTCCTAGAATCTTTTGGTTGTGTCATGTACACATCCTCGAGTAAGTTTCCATTAAGAAATGCTGTTTTGACATCCATTTGCCATATTTCATAATCATAGCATGTGGCTATGGCAAGGAGGATCTTGATGGACTTGATCATAGCAACTGGTGAAAAGGCTTTGTCATAGTCCATACCATGTATTTGTGTGTAACCTTTTGCTACTAATCTTGTTTTATAGGTATGCACTTTGCCATCCATGCCAGTTTTCTTGAAAACCAACTTGCATCCTATGGCTTTTGCTCCTTTAGGTAGGTCAAGTTCCAAACTTGATTGTCATACATGGACTACATTTTAGATTTCATGGCCTCCAACCATTTCTCAGAGTCTGGACCCATTACGGCCTCTTAATAGGTGGTTTGGTTGTCTTGGTCTATGAGCAACATATCACGATCATCAGTTATAAGAAATTCATATTTCTTAGGTTGATGTCGTATCCTATTAGACCTTCGTGGACCTTGCTTTTCAAGAGGAGGTTCAACAACTTCCTGTGAGTCTCGTTCTTCCACTGGTGGTTCAATGTTATCTTATGTCTCTTGAACTTCTTCAAGATGTATTTTGCTCCCATTGGTTCTTTTCGAGATAAACTCCTTTTCTCGAAATATACCATTCCAAGCAACAAACACTTTGTTCTTAGAGGGAATATAGAAATAGTATACCTTAGTTTCCTTAGGATACACCATAAAGTGGCATTTAATAGATTTGGGTGCTAATTTATCAAAGGCTTGTTGTTTAACTTGTGCCTCACATCCTCAAATTTTAAGAAAAGACAAACTTGGTGTTTTTCCAGTCTACATCTTATATGGTGTCTTGTCTACTACTTTGGATGTGTTAATTCAGATATTTTGATGATTCTAAAATAAATAAGCTTGGAGATTCAATATCAAAGGAACACAAGTGAAATGAAGAACAAAGTTGGAGTTTCCTGAAGATGGAAGAGCTGTTTCACATGCTTTAAGAAATTACTTGTAAAAGAAGGTAGTTAAGCTTTGAATTTCAATTAATCCAATATTAAATGAGATAACTAATTAAATGATTAATGATTAGCTCATGATTTCAAAATAATTTTCAAGAAAAGAGCTATCTTATGAGGATAAAGCTTCAATATCAAAATAATTATAAGTGTTCAATTGGTTTTCATGAACATGTTTTACCTTATAGGGATATGGTCTCAATTTCAAAGATGTTTCTAAATGTTTACCTCGCTTTCAAGTAAATATTTTACCTTATACGTATAACCATTGAAGGTTGTGGGGATAAAGACTCAATCTAAAAGCTTTTCTAAAGCCTATTCTTCAATTTCATGAAAAGGGATTGAGGTTATCCACATAACACAGCTTGGGGATCAAGTTCTCAAGGCTGTCCAAGTGGTTACCCTGATAAGGGAGGCATCTTATTCTCATAAGGAAGTGAACAATGAAGGCAAGTGGTACTGTACAGCCCGTTATTCGCATAATTTATGGAGGTTGTCTGCATAACGTGTGTCACAGAGCACTTGGACTCTTCTTTGTTAAAAGGTTATCCACATAACCCAGGGAGGTTATCTGCATAACCTATATTTCAGAGTACTTGAACTTTCCTTGGGTAAACAGATTATTCGCATAACTTAGGGAGGTTATCCGCATAACCTATATTTCAGAGTACTTGAACTTTCCTTAGGTAAATAGGTTATCCGCATAACCTAGGTAGGTTATCCAGATAACCCATGTTACAGAACTCATAGCTCTTCTTCAGCAAAATGGGTTATCTGCATAACCTTGGGAGGTTATCCAGATAACCTAAGTTTTACAAAAACTTAATTTGAGAAAAGACTTAACGTTATCATAATAACTGAGTGGGTTTTCATGAAAATGATTTTAAGCTAAAATTTAGTCATTCTGGGTACCATGTTATCCACATAACGTAGCTAGGTTATCCACATAACGAAAGCTCTACATTGAAAACAAAGGCAAATAGTTACCCATTATTCGCATAACCTAAGGAGGTTATCCGTATAACCTCTATCAGATGCATTTAATGCGGTAGGTGAACGGCTATTTTTCTGAGAGTAACGGTTAATCTTTGTTTCCAATGGATAGTTCTGCCCCAAAACTATAAATAGGACCTCATTTAAGTTGTTGGGGAATGAGAAAAACAATAAATATGCCAAAACTCTATAGATTCAATTTCTGATTCATTCAAAACTTACCTACCCTCTATTTTGAGAGAGTTTTCATTTTGTATACATCTACATACTTGTAGATAGTGCTTAGTGTGAGAATACACTAAGGGAGGTATTATTACTCTTGAGTGAGAAGAGTAAGAGAGTTTGTTTCAGCTCAAAATTCGAGGTGGTGTTGTACTGCGGTCATTGCAAGAACCCATTCAAATCTTGCAAGAGATAGTGGAGAAATCTCAAGTGGTGATTTGAGGACCGGACGTAGGTCAAGTAGAGTAGACCGAACCAGGATAAATCATTGAGTCTTCTTCTCATTACTCTTTATTTCTTATACTCTGTTTTTCAGGAAATTTTTAGTATCACCATTGTATTCCATTTTTGCAGAAAAATTTCAATTTTCCCAATTCACCCCCCTCTTGGGAGCTAGGTGAACTAACTGGATGGAATATGATTTAATGTGAACGCAGCTGTTTCAAGTGCATAGCCTAAAGGGACGATGGAGGATTTGTCTTACTCATCATAGATCAAACCATATCTAATAGAGTTTGATTCCTCCTCTCGGATACACCATTCCATTGTGGTATTCCTGGTGAAGTAAGCTGTGAGACAATCCTACAACCTCTAAGATGATTAGTAAACTCTTGGCTAAGATATTCACCACCACGATCAGATTGAAGTGCTTTGATAGTCTTGCCAAGTTGATTTTGTACTTCATTCTAAAACATTTTGAACATTTCAAAACTTTTAGACTTATGCTTCATTAGATAGACATAGCCATATCTACTGAAGTCATCAATAAAAGTGATGAAGTACAAATATCCTCCTCTAGCAGTTATACTTAATGGACCACATACATTAGTATGTATAAGATCAAATAAATCAGTAGCCTTTCACTGTGACTAGTAAAAGGCGCCTGAGCCATCTTGCCAAATAAAAAGGATTCGCAAGTCTCAAATGATTCAAAATTAAATGAGTCAAGAAGCCTATCTTTGTGGAATCTTGAAATGCTCTTCTCACTTATATGGCCAAGATGACAATGCTAAAGGTAGGTTAGGTTTGAATCATTTGATCTAAACCTTTTGGAGGTTACATTATAGATAGATGCCTTATTAGGCTTATCAATAGGGGTGGGAATAGGCCAGACTCCTATCAGGGGCCTATGGCTTGGCCTATAGTGAGCCTGGCCTATTTATCTAAATAGGTCAGGTTCAGGCTAACATCCAGGCCTATTTAGTTAAATAGGCCAAGCCTGATTAAGACAAGCCTGGCTTGAAGCCTATCAGGCCAGGCCTGTTTACATTATTTTTTTTAAATATTATATTTTATATATAATATAATATAAAATATACAATATAATTTAAATTTATTTATTTTAATATAATAATTTTTTTAGTCCACCTCCTGTTGCCCTGCTCTCTCCCTGCCTTTACTTTCTCAAGTTTCAATTTCATCCTCCCTTACTCATCGACTCACCGCTCTCAAGTCTCAAGTTTCAACCCTAACTTGAGCTGAGTTAAGCTTCCTCCATCGGCGCGGCGGTGCCCCTTTCCTCCATCAGTTTCAGTACCCAAGCAAGTGTCATAAGCCCCTTTCCGTCAATGCCTCCTTCCTCCAGTAGTACCTCAGCCAGTTCCGTAACCTAGTGTGAGCTTCCCATTGGCGATGCAACATCATTCCTCTCAACCCATTGCACATCGATCTCTCTCTCATCTTCAATTAATAGTGGCGTGGCATCTTCAACCTTTGATCTCTCTCTTATCTCTCCACTTCTGAAGCTCCACCACCAGACATTGGAGAACCTTACTCAGTTCGAGCTTCTGAAGTTGTGCCTCTGGACCTTCTTGTCTCTCTCGTGTGTTTGCAGCATCTAGTAAGTTACTCTCTCTTCTCACCTTACTCGGTCTATCTCGTTACTCTGCGTCCAAAATGAAGCCGATTTTTCTTTAGTATTGTTTATGAGGGATTTTCCTTTTGGACAAATGATTATTTAGTATATAATCTACGAAGGTTCATGATTTTAATTGGACAAATATGTGAAGTTCTAGCAACTCTTTTGATTCTGTTAATTCTGCCACTTGAAGTAACATAAACTAGCTCCAAGCTTGTGAATGCATCCAATTTCTCAATCCATGCTTTCCACGGATAAGTTATCAATTTCTTTTGATTTAGTCATCACTTGCATTTTGGGCCTTGTTACATTTCCTGGGCATTTTCTCAATGAAAAGCTATTACCTCTCAAAATTAAGACTTCTGATGGTGCAAGGGGCAGGCCAATTCGTGCAAACTTTGACAGTGACAATCCTAGAATGTCCTTAGTTAGTAATATGCATTTCACAACCACAACTGTCCTAACCATTTTTTGTATTTGGTGAGAGAACAAAATGGTGAAATGATTGTGAATGAACAAAGGCAACACAGACATACTTAAGATAAGACTTTAAAAGAGAAACACAAGATGATGATGGATGGTTTACTAGAAGGGTTGACAGATTAGGACATGTGTCTTAAACAAGTGATTAAGTATTTATATTTTGGTACGTGACCATTACTGTTAAAGGAAAATTATTTTATGCATAAGTGAGACTAAGTTAAACCGTTCTGCAAAACGCTGGCATATCTTTTTTTGCAATTTTGCTTTTGTTATTTTAGGTAAAATTTTGCATTTGTTAATTAATTTCTTTTTTCACATATGCTATTGCTACATATGCCTTGTGGAGTATGAGGATAGAGGCAGCATGTAAGTACTACTTTGTCATGATGAATTTCATCCAACATGTATAGGCAAGTGACTATGGGAGATTCATAGTCACAGGTATAAGAAATTTGGTTAACGAATGTCAAACACTTTGGAATTTATCTAGTAGGTTGCATAGGAGAGTAATGACTAATGAACATAGATAAATGAGTTCTGCATACTCTATAGGAGCCATTTTGATAGTGAAATGTAACGTTGGTAAATAAGAGAACTAAAACAGGTTGAATAGATTAAATTTAGTTACAACTTGAGTATGGATTATATTGTAAAATTAAATTTTTTTTAACTTATTTCAGATTGTTATATAGGCTTTAAATAGGTAAGAGGTCTATTTAAAACATATATAGGCTGAGGCCTTCAAGCCTATTTGAAGGTCTACTAGTTTAGTAGGCTTTCAAATAGGCTTCAGGTTAGGCTAGGCCTTAGATAGGCTCAGGCCTGAGCCTAAAAAAAAGCTTTTAGTGGGCTAATAAGCCAGGCTTAGGCCTAAGGCCTACATTACAGGCTTGACCTATTTAAGCAAGCCTTGGCCTGGCCTGATCTGGCCTATTTCCACCCTTACTTATCAAGATTTAGAAGATAATGACTACCATACAAATCGCCATCACCATAAAACACATTATCATGGTAAATAGAACACTTTTTATTCTTAATAAAAATGTCAAAACTGTCTTTATCTAAACAAGAAAGTGAAATAATGGTACTACTCATAGCATGAACGTAATAACAATTGTTTAGCACTAGCATAAGCCCACTAGGCAATTTTATTTCAATAACTCCTATGGCTAGTGTAGCAACCTTTGCTCTATTTCCAACATGTAGGTCAACTTCTCCCTTTGCTAATCTTATACTCCCTTTTAGATCTTGCACATTTAAACAAATGTGAACACCACAATCGGTATCTGATACCCATGATGTAGAAGTTGAAAGATTAACATCTATAACGTAAATACCTGAAGTAAGAGTCTCACTACTGCTCTTCCTCTTAAGATCTTCCAAGTAGAGTTTGGGATTCCTCTTCCAATGACTGGGTTCATTGTAGTGGAAACAAACTTCATTCTTTTGAGGTTTTTCCTTTTCAACATTGGGTTTGGACTTGAGCTTGGCTTGCACTTTCGACTTGTTGGCCACTATTTTAGCCTTGCCCTTATCCTTATTCTTCATTCCTTTGCCTTTTTGA
This sequence comes from Adenanthera pavonina, assembly GCA_026686845.1. Lineage (NCBI taxonomy): Eukaryota > Viridiplantae > Streptophyta > Magnoliopsida > Fabales > Fabaceae > Adenanthera > Adenanthera pavonina. The sequence continues at coordinate 28,148,028 of JAIVEN010000008.1, forward strand.
ACCATTAAAACATTGCTGGGCTTTTTCTTAATAATTTGCTCAACTATTTTAAGCATCCTATGCAGTTCAGAAACCAATTTCTCCATATTGTTCATGTTATAGTTCATTACGAACTAATCATAACTTTCTGGGAGTGAGTTTAGGGTCAAATCCGTAGCGAACTCCTGACTCATGGGAAATCCAAGCCTATCAAGGTGATCAATATAGCCTTTCATCTTCAAAACATGAGTGTTAATTGAAGCACCTTAAGCCATTTCGCAAGAGTGTAAGGCTTTAGTGGTTTCAAAGCTCTTTTGCCTTGCTCACTATTGGAACATTTCCCTAAGACGATTATTCATCTCAAAAGCCTCCACATTTTCTAGATCCTTCTAAAGTTTTGGTACCATGGTGGCTAGCATTGGTCATTGCACATTTGTAGAGTCATTTTGATGCATCTTGTATTCATCTTTTTGAGCTCTAGTAGCATTGGTGTTCAGCTCATCAGGAATGAGTTCATCAAGGACATATAGCTTTCTTCTTTGCTTGAGAACTATCCTCAAATTTCTAAACCAGTCAAGAAAGTTTGTCCCATTGAGTTTTTCCTTCTCAAAGATTGATTGCAATGATAGTACATAAGTGCTATTTGCAGACATTGATCTACAACAAAAATATGCAAAGTTCAATTAATAAACTCCTGCTAAAAATTATCAACCCTCTTAATTATTAGAGAACTAAGGTCCATAATTCACTTAACTCTAACTCAGCTTTGGCATGACATTAAAATGAAGTTATTTATGTAGGTAACTCTACCAATTACATCTCATGTGACTCTTAGATCCTTTTATGGGATTTTGACATCATATGTCATGACATGTTTGATCCCATCTATGCCTTGAGGGCTAAGTTTGACTTGATAGCCCTAATTAAGTTAAACCATCTTTGAACTATGGGAAGCACCATTTCCCACACTACCTCACTAAAGAAAACTCAATGTACTCTACTTGGGTGGACCCATGTGAGTGATCTCAAAGCTTGGTAGATGTACATTGATGGGCAGTATATGACTCAAAATTTTTGTGTGAAGGATTTATTTTATTATTAGTTTGTTTCCTTAGTTATTCATCTCATGAATTATCCATATCATCATACATGGTATCTCATACACATATACGTTTATAACCATCAACATGGAAATAAAGCAGAAAGATAAATGTGTCATAATATGACCCATCTAACCTAAATCCTCCTAACCCAATGAGAGAATTTTGTAGAAAAGAAAAAAAAGTTCTTCAAGTTCTCAGCTTGCACATCTCATGTGGTCACAAGCTTGCTTCTTTCCTTTTCTCCTCCATCTAGCTTCTCCATATTACTCCTTGTTTTCACATTTAAAATTACATTAATTTCATAAAGAAACCTTGAGTTACATTCGAGGGCAGTAAGATGAGAGAGAATATACATTGAGAAAATATAGGGAATGGCACGTTACACAGGCTGTATTTAAAATTACACACCCTTTGTAAAAAATCCTAGGGCTATACTATGGACCATACCTAAACAAAACATACAATAAATCCTTTCAAGGAATAAATTCATAATTTATGAGTAAGAAAAATAAATAATTAAAAATTATTTATTATATAAACAATATATTTCACTAATCCAATTCATAATTTATTAGTGACATATAAAACTCTTTTATTGCATTTTATTATCAAGATCAAGAATCTTTCACTAGACCTCCAAAGGTGTAAGTTTTTGACCCTAAAGCTTTTAGAATTTCAAAACGATCAAAACATGACACTTATAGATGTCTTTGTAAACTTTCAAACAGGTTTGAAAGCACCTAAATCAGATTTATGATGAGATACTTATGGCAAAAATACCAACAAGTGTCTAATTTCAATGTCAGGTGTTGGAACTATTGCACCAGAACTGAATAATGTTTTTGATGTCCCTCCAATATGAATTTAAAGAAACTCAAAACATACAAGTTGTAGCCCTTTTTGTTAGCTTTCAAACTAGCTTTTAATCCTTCCAATTAGAGTTTGCGTCTGAAAATTATGGGCAAAATACTTACAATAGGTTTGTTCTGCAAATTTGGATGATGAAACTATTTCAGTCCTCGATTTAGCAGAGTTTTTGGCCTAGATGCCGTCCGAATCTGGAGATGCTCAAAATATAAAAGTTTTAGATTTTTATCTTAGCTTTCAAATGACATTAGAGCAACTCAATCGGACTTAAGATGATAGTGATGCACAAAAACAATGACCAGAGGTCTAGTATGCAAATTTCAGAATATAAATCATGCAAATTTAATTTGAGATAACAACTTTATCATTGATTCACAACCATATTCAATTTAAGCAATTGCGTGACGTGGCTCTAATACCAATGTTGGGATTTGGGGTCACATGCATAGTGGAAAATAAAATTTTTCATACCCAAATCCCTCCATGGATTCGTCAGTATAATTTAAATAGAGTACAAGAGGGAGATTTATGCCTTATTTTGTAAAAGTTACAACTTTTACTGAGTGCATCTCACAAACATGTCTACACTGGATCATAGGTAGACAACTCTTCCAAACATCCACCCTTTACGGTACCTACATGAATGAGATGATATACGAATGGGGTGCTAGCATCTTGATCACAATTGTCTTCACAATCTTGTCCTTGAATGGTTCAAACGACTTTCGTGTGATGAAGATTGCCTTTTAATTTATTGAAAAAGGTGTTTTAATCCTCTCTTTCTCACTCTCTCTATATGGTGTGAAATATAGTGGAGGGAGGGAAAAGAACTATTTTTTTTGGAGAGCCTTAGCCTCGTCTTTATATAGAGAAGAATTGACTTGTTCTATAAGTCATAATAATAGTTAATTTAAATACATTATTTAAATTAATATATTCACTATCTTATCACTTAACTTAATATATTTTGAATGAAATTTCATTTAATTCAAATATATTATTTAAGTCCAATTATCCACTAACTTGAATTTAAACAGATATAATTAAAATTAAATCTCATTTAATTTAAACATACATCTTTTAAATTATCCATCAAATAAATATATTTTGAGTTAAATCATATTTAATTCAAACATATATAATTTAAATTAATTCTAAAATTTGATCAAATTTAACATTTAAATTTAATCAAACACTATCTTAATTTAATTCAAATACACTATTTAAATTAAATGAAAATGAAAATGATATATATATATATATAAATTAATTCATAGTTAATATAATATAATATTAATTTCCTTTTCCACCTATTAAGAGAGAGATGAATTATTTCATTAATTTAACAGACTCCTAATTAAATTAGGAGCCTTTTAGAATATTTCATATTCCAAATAGGACATATATTCTATAATATAGAAAGAGATGCAATGAATAAGGACATTTCCAAATTCAATGAGCTTGGATATTATAGTGCTTGTTATACCCATTTTTGTGTGTGACCATGTAGGTTCAAATGATATTAGCAGTGAGCCCAAAATTCCTTCAAAGCTCACTGTAACGTCCCCATTTTTATGTATATAATTTATGACTAGATAATGTTATGAACGGTATTAAACTGTTCTAGATCAAATTATGGTGTTTAGGGAAGTCCATATATTTAATTAAATAGGTTTAAGGCCCAAGATGCCATATAAATATTAAAAAGGGGCTTAAAAGGAAAAAAAGGGTCACTTTACTAAAAGGTAATGACAAAATAGTCATTTTACAAGAGAAAAGAGAGAAAATAATACTAAAATACTCCTGTACAGTCTAAAAGTATAAGTGATACTAGATATGTGAGCTCAGAGAGAAAAAAGTACAAGTTCAGTTTCACGTGAACAGTAAGTGTTGAGGAGATGAATAGTAAAAAGTAAATAAGACAAGTGGACCTCACATGGAAAAGTAAAGAGAGAAAAGTAATTGGGCCACATAGATCAAGTAAACAAATAAAGTTACAAGGTACAAATGAAAACTTAGAGAAAAACACATAAATCGGATCCAAATGGATTTGATATAGTAGTAAGATTATATGTTCATTTTTTGACTTTCTTAGCCAAAAATCATTGGACCAAAATACCCTCCATATTCCTCTCACATTGCAAAAAGTAAGGGTATAAGAATAAAATATAATAAACAAAACAAGAATAATTCATGACCCTGGTCAAAGCTAAATCTGCTGGCCAAAACTCATTCAACTTTCCTATAATTACCACCTCAACACTTCACACTCCTTGCTCATTTGTGAAGTGTTGGAAAGGTTAGAAGAGAAGGAGTTGGAGCTACTAGAGAGAGAAAGAGAGAGGAGAAGGGAAAGAAGGAAGGATAGGAAGAGAGAAAGAAGGAGAAGGAAGAGAGGAAGGAAGGCTAGGTGAAGGTCTCCAAAGGTATGCATATCTTCCATTATCTCCTAGATTCCTTTCTCCATTCATTTAGTATAACAATGCTTAGGGTTTAAAGTATTTCCTATAACACCTTATATTAGGGCCCATTTTCCATGTATTAGATTATTATAGATATCTTTCATCATGATTTAGACACTAGAATCAAAATATATCAAAAACAGAATTTTCAATTTTCTTGGGTATTGTTCACTTGGCAAATTTCAGTTTTCCTAATGAACTTTGAAAATTCATAACTAATTCAACAAAATTTGTATTGAAGTGATTCAAGTATCTAAAAATAGATAAAAAGATTTTATATATGGAAAAAATAAGCAACAGAGCAAATACTAGACTAGTTAGTACAATTTATTCCTTCAAAAAATACTACAGATTTGGTCATTTATTTAACCATACTCTATGTCATTTGAAAGCTATATATGTATACTTTATAGAAATAGTTATTTTGTACATTTATTTCACTTGCACAGGGCGTGACATTAACTTAAATTTAAAGGGTCAGAATTCAACTTTTACTGGAATAGTTTTGGGAAAATCTTTGAAAATCTTCATTTCTTCTATTATATAGCTCCAATCACCTCCAAATTAGTGTCATATAAAACTTAAGATATAGATCTTTCTATACATATAAACCACTGAATTTTTTGGAGCTCTGTACTATTTTATATTTTCTTTTGAATTCTCCAGTACCTAATTTTAGTTTCCAATTTTCCCAATCTTGCCCTGTTCTGAACCCTAAATTTGAAAAATCACTATAATTTGTACACAACTCCAAATGGGGTGCTCCTTAGACCATTTTAAAGCTATATTTGTGTCATTTAAGAGCATATATATTACTTAAACTAATTACCCTATCTCACATGAACACTGCCTAAACTAATTACCCTATCTCACATGAACACTGCCTATGTTTCTATCAGGATGTTTAGATTGAATATTTCCATTCATGTCTTGGCAAAATGAGCTTCATATCATATTTACATCATCATTCATTGTACCACATTCATACATAACATAATAAGAAACTTAGAAATACATGATAACAAATAATGACAGTTTCACTCATCTACACATATATTGATACAAATGATCACATTATAACATAATAACTTGTAACATCAACCACTCATCATTATCTTCTTCATGCATCTTGCTCCTTCCTTAGCCCTTTTCCATGGTTTTTCCCTAGCATGGTTGGTCATTTAGAGAGAGTGAGATTCAAAGAATCTCAGTTGTTTCAACCATTCATGCACATATATCATAATAACATTTCATAAACAATCATTGGAAACCATGAAATCATAATATGCCATACTATGCCATAAAAATTTTGGCATGGTAACACTTTGAAAATTGGACATCCAAGGGTCATAAGCCCTTCATACAATCAGCCAATAACACATTTCCAACACAAATCATTCAATTCTAAGCATGTCATAATCAAAGAAATATAAAAACTCAAGTTGATAACAATAGGCATAAATGAGATTATAACTACCTTCAAGGTTTCCCAACTTTTCCAAACTTGGTGCACACTTGTTTTGGCCTTTAGACACTTCTTGGAACCCTGTCACATCATCGAATGAGGTGATATGCCACTGGTTCATGCTTCAACTTCACAAAGTACTCATAAAATCTAAAATTTCCATATTGCTTTCCTTTTGGTTTTTCTTGAAATCAACACTTGTTCTTGACTAATTTGGACCCAAGGAATTCATTTTGGGGGTCCAAATTATGAAATTCCAACTCTAGGAACAAACCCTAACTAACCAAAATTCATGGAGAAAATAATTCCATTTCAAATACTTCAAACTACTACCAAAATCATGTTCTAGGTTGTTAGTTTGGTGTTTCTCTTAAGTTTGGTGGATGGAAACTCATTTTCTCCATACCCTATGCCTTGGCCAAAATCTTTAGAGAGGGAGGAGAAGGAAAACTCAAAGAAACTATCATGAACTCCTTGAATATACAAGCTAATAGGCCTAGTATATTACCTTGATGCTTGAATCTTCAAGGATTGCAACTTGTCTTCACTTTCTCCTTCTCTTTTTCTCTCTTCTCTCTTAGGTTTTGGAAGCTCTCTCTCTTTCTATTTTCTGCAGAAATTCACGTCTAAAATGAGGAGGAAATAGAGTGTTTATTGGCTTAATTAACTCACTAATTACTCAATTAACCTGAATTACTTTTTGGTCCAAAAGTCAAGCCTTCTCTTACAAGTTTTTTGGCCAAAAATTCAAGCCTTCCTTGAGAAGTTTTGGCCAAAAATGTGAGCTTTCTAGACGCCTAAGAGAGAGAAGAAATTGTCCAAAATACTACATATTTTTCTTGGTTCAGATATATTTTGTGTTGGATACTTTTTACCTGTACCAATAAAATCATTTTTATAGTAAATTAGTATTTTAGGGATACATGGCTATTTCAAATTTATATCTATGTTTACTTAATTAACCTGTCCCAAATAATATCTATGTGAGATCTAAATGCTGTCCCAGTAACCTTTTAACCGTTTGTGGGGCCTACAATCTATTTTATCGGTATTAAGTTACTTTTGGATGCTTGTCACTGATAATTTCTTTATTTTTAATCATTTAACCTTCATGCTATATATCATTGGGCTCAGCTCATTGCGAGCTTCATTTTGATAGTAATTTTACATATATACAAAATTACCACCTGATTTGCGGCCAAATTATAATTTTTAAATCTTCAGAGTCCTTAGTTGTAATTTGCCCCAAAATATATATTCTCATGCATCCCCACATGACTTTTATTTTTGAGGGCTAATATGCAGTTTTCTTAACTTCTAGGGTAAAAATGTAATTTCTCTTTTTTTAATCAAACAAGGAAAAATGACCTCTTTGCCATTTTTCATGGTGTCTATACTTTTCACGAATTCCTTACAGATATCCAATATTCTATCTCTTAGGGATGTCACATTTCCTTTCCTCCCCAAAGCCCTTAATGTCATGACTAGGACAAGAAAGAGAGGCAAGGTTTGAGTTTTATTTAACCAATAACTTGCAATATGTTTCTATGCTTGAGAAGTGATCAAAATGCATGAAGTAAAGAGCTTTTCCCTTTGGGTTTTTCCAAGACCATGTTTTGGACAAACTAAGAAGTAAGGGAGGGAGTGAGTTTTGTTAAAACAAATGCTTCTAATGGATTCCTTGCATGCCAAATAGCCAAGAAAGATCAAGAGATACATTATGAGACTTGGTTTCCAAAATGTCAAAGTTTAGGGTCACCAAAGCATGCATAGTTTATATAATGTTATCAAGTTAATAAGAGAAGTTTAATGATGCTCCTAGGCTTTAAACAAGTTAAGGAACTAACCCAAACTAAGGGGAAAACAAGGTTAAAATTTAAAGCTCTAAGGTAGCCTCTTGCCCTTGCTTAATGTTATTACTTCTGTATGTTCTATATGTTATTTGTAAATGATCCAATGTTGTTGTTATGAATATTTTTCTATGATTGATGGCTGTTTTATGTTAAGGGCTCAGCCTCGAGATGCCCATTTACTTAGTCGTTCTACTGCCAAATTTTTCTTAGACAACATTGAAGTTTTGATGTTTTAATGAAAGTATGTATATTTTATATGCTTTCAATTGCTTTTGTGATAATATGATCACATGTGCATGTTGGCTACTGAGATTCCCCAATATCACCCCTTAAATAACCAATTATAGGGCCAAGCAATGCCAAGGGAAAGAGAATTGCAAGGAGGATTGAAGAAGAAGAATGATGTATTAAAACTATTATGCTCTATTTTTGTACTTGCTGGTTATGTTTACTATATAAATAAGTACATGCCTCTAAAAATTCAGTGATCTATATGTTAGATAGCTCCATGTCCTAGGAACAAAATGACACTAGTTTGGCAGTATTTGGATTTATACAAAGGTAGTTATGTATGTTTTTCTTAGACATCTCTAGTGAATGTTATTTCTGACCTCTGATGATATATGTTAATGTTATGACCAGTAAAAGTAGAATAAATGTATAAGAAAAATATGTTAGAAAGTATACATGTAAATATTTCCAAAGATGCTAAGTATGCACCAAATGGCTTTATGTTTTAAGAGAAAAGAATTTTCGAAGTTGAGGTTTAAATTTCAGACAGAGTTAGTGACGTGAAATGAACAGTAAAATTTACACAATAAAATGTACAAATTTATGCTTTTATTTTCTAGTTTCTTATTTTTCCCTTAATGTTCAAGATGTGCACAATTTTTGGCACTTAGCCCACTTAAAACAATTTTTCTAGATTTAGTTATGATTTTTAAAAGATTGCTACACAATGAGCTGTAAAACCAACAATAACAGTTTTACACAATTTTAAAGTTTTAATTGGTTCAAGTTTTCTAAGGTTGTTTTCATAGATTGAAATCAAGCAATTTTTATTGGAAAAGCTTTAAAATGTAAGATGTAACATTCATAAATCATAAGATGTCTCTAACAAGACATTATGACTACCTAAATCACATGAAGATAGGTGATCCAACATAGCCTATCTAATAGCACGTGTCATGTCTCTTTTGTCACACGATATCTAAGTTAAGCATGAGACATGGATCTATCATCCTCATATTGCTTAACCACACTTTCATGATCTTGAGTTTGATTGACTTATACAAATTGAACAACTTCCGTTTGAGTGTGGTCACATATTTCTTAGTCTTGCTCCATCGTTAGGCCTAGAGATATCTCTCTTATATTAAGAGGGACAAATTCCAATTTGATTACACAACTTACACAACATCCACCACATGGATCCCATTGCATTTGAACATAACCTACATCATTACCTAGTTAAAGAGTGACTTCTGATTAGATCAAGATACAGTGTTCTTCATGTAGGAATCTATGGTAATCTTAGGTCCGAGGGTTAAGTAACACAACTATATGTGAGATATGCTTATGACCTTGTCTATGTAGCTACCTCACAACGGGTTAGTCCAGCATAGAGTTCTCTAACCAATGCCTACAATTTTGATTTGTATCTCTATAAATAATCATCACATGATCATTAATCAAAATTGTTAGGTTTAATATAGTATAAGTTTTGATGATGAAAAATATAGAGTAAAAAGGAATGAATGTAACATATATTTTGTACCTAAAAGAAGTAAAATGTGTATTATCATGTGCTTAATTGTGTTTATAATGCATATATCATGTTATGTACTAATATATCCACTATGCTTTTATATTTTATAATACAAGTTAGATATATAAATTGGACTAACTACTTAGTTTGTAAGTGTAATACATTAAATATAGGATTGTCCAAGAAGGAAGAATGAGCATTGAAATAAATAAAGGAAAATCAACATCATGTCTTACTCAAAGAAGAAGAAGAGAAAGGATGCTCAAAGAATTGAAGATTAGAAGGGAGCATGACAACAATGGAATGATCAAGTGAAAATGGAGCTTAATTTTTGAAGACCTGCCTATTAGGTATATTTTGTTTTCACTTAGGTTTTGAGGTGATTTAATCTTTGAAATTTATTGAATCTTGTCACCATATGTCTTAAATAAGTTAGATTAAGTAAATATGATGCTAGCATGTGTTAAAGTTGAAGTATATTGGCTAATAGATAAATTTTGCTTTTTGATTCATGTTTATTTTGGGTAAAATTCGCACTTTTTTTGTTGAAGTTTGAAGTTACAAAGGTTTAATTTTTGATAGACGAATTTTGAATGTGAAATTCAAATTTCAGGCTAAGTATAGTTAGTGAAAGTATACAAAATTTCTATTAAACTTAGTTAAAATTCGACTATTGGTGAAGTTCAAAGTGAGTTCAAAATCACAGCTTTTGATAGACGAACTTTGAGCTTTAAAGTGCAAACTTTGAAGTGAGAACTTTTGTGTCTTGTTGAAACAAGCCTCTGGTAGATGAATTTTAGTTTCTAAAATTCGAATTTCATAGTGCATTCTGAAAACTTGATGCAACTGTTCAAACCCAACAGATGCATTTCTAATATGAAAATTCATACAGACTAATATGGGGTATCTTTTGCAAACTCGAAATTTGAGTGCCACTTAGAAACAGACGAATTTTGAAGTTTAATGTTAAACACATAAGTATGCTGACTCTACAAAATTTTGTTGAATCAAGAGTTTTGATGATTCCAAACCAACACTCAGAGCTCGGATTGAAGATATCAAAGGAGATCAAAGACTGTTTCAAGTGAAGATTTTTTGAATATTTTCTGTTAGATCTTTTGTAGGATCTTTAGTTTTAGTTGTGATTGGGTAAAAGATTTTGATTTAAGAAAAAGATGTTTTCAAACCTTGATTTTGTGTTAAATCTTGACTTATTTGAAAAACTCCCACAAATAGACGAAGTTTGAAAGTTTAAACTTAACTGTCAAATTGGAAATTCGAACTTTGCTTTGGGAAATTCGAATTTCGAGCCAAACCTGAATAAGTCTGAAGAGATGGCTTTCTGTTAGACGAATTGTGGTTGTTCAAAATTCAAATTTTCATCTAAGTCTGAAAGAAGTTTCCTTGAAACAGACAAACTTTGGATCTTCAAAATTCGAATTTCAGACAAAAGAAAACTTGAGAAAATAGAAGAAATTCGTCTGAAACTGTGTTAAAGTTCATCTGAGATCAAAAATAATTTAAGTTTCAAAACTGCTCTCTAACAGACGAACTTTGAACATTAAAATTCCAATTTTAGAAGCTAAGTTCTTGAGTCTGTTAAAGTGAAACATTGACATATGAATGATGTGAACTTACAACATTCGAATGATAGAGTTAGTCTGAAAAGAGTCTCTCTGACAGACGAACTTCACTCTTCAACATTCGAATTTCGAACAAAATGAACTACTGTGCCTCCTTTTCACGTACTGGGAACAGATGAATTTTGGGCCTCCAAAATTCGAATTTCGAGGGCATTGTAGCAAATTGAAAACACTGTTCACACTTAACCGAAAAACTTTCTTCTTGAAAATTCGTATGTCACATTGTGAAAATGTTTTGTAAGTTTCAAAATTCGAATTTCACTTCATGGACAGACGAACTTCAGTATTTCAACGTTGGAAGCTTTAACCTTCGGTTCCTTCGAAATTCGTCTGTTGACCAACCAAAATTTGAATTTCAGTATGTCAGAAGCATTAAATGCGGTTGGTTAACGGATAGTTTTTAAGAGTAACCGTTGGATAACTTCTCCAACGGATAGATTAAGTCTCTAACGGACATTTGAGACCTAAATCTATAAATACAACAACATTTGAAGTTGTGGGTAACGAATCAAACTTGTGTATACCGAATTTCTACCAAATCTTCTTCTCAAAAGTTTTTACCCTCTCAACTTCAATATTTGTACTTTAACCTTCAAATCTACTCTATTCAAGAGAGTTATATCTTTGTAAACAATCTACTCTTCATCTGGAAGATAGAGTTACTTATGAGGGGAAATCACGAGGGGATTGGGAAGCACATTGTAGAAGTGCTTAGAGTGATTGAGAAAGCTCTAGAAACAGAGCATACTCGTTGTACTGTGGCATTAGCAAGAAGCCCGTTGAATTCTTGCTGTATAGTGGAAAAATCTCAAGAGTAGTCTTGGGGATTGGACGTAGGTCAAGTGGATAGACCGAACCAGGATAAATTACTGAGTCTTTCTCTCTTTATCCTTACTTTTCAGCTTGCTCTGTTTTATAAGTTGCTTTCATTACACTGTGCTATCTTCACCCATTTCATTTTGTGCAGAAAAATTTCAATCTTCCCAATTCACCCCCCTCTTGGGAAGTCAGCCTTGCTAACAAATTTGTCTGTTGAGCCCTAAAATTCAAACTTTGGTGTGTTAGATGCATTTAATGTGATTGTTGAACAGCCCTTTTTGCAGAGTAACAGCTCGAACTTGTGTCCAAAAAACAGATCTTGTGTCTAATGACTAGTTAAGCCACAAATCATTGAATTAAGTGTTTTGATGATTCCAAACCAACCATCTAGAGCTTGAAAAGAAGATATCAAAGGTACACAAAAGATCTCAAGTGGAGAGATCAAAGAAAAACCAGCACAAGATTAGATATAGGATTTCTTACTGTGTTTAAATTGAGTAAAAGACTTTGAACTTGCAAAAGAATGTTTTAAAAATATGATTCTATGATAATTCATAGAATATTTGAAAATACCCACTAACAGACGAACTTTGAAGTGTTAAATCTGATTTGTTGCTTTCAAAATTTGTACTTTGGCTTCTAAAATTCAAATTTCAGATTGAAAATAAGTTAGTCAGAAAAGAGATTCCTTTGACAGATGAACTTTGAATGCAGAATTTCGTACTTTGAATAAAATCTGATAAAAACTTTCTCTGATAGATGAACTTTGAGTTTTGAAAATTCAAATTTCTGGTAAAACACAAATCATGAAAAATGAAAAATTCATCTGAGGATATATCAAAGTTCATCTGAAAGTAAAGTTTAAAAAGAGTTCTAAGTTAGTTCTTTGACAGATGAACTTTGACTTTGGAAATTCAAATTTTGGAAACAAAGCTTGCAAGTCTGTTATGATAATTTGTTGACATACGAATTTTAGTATTCAAAAATTCAAACTTTGAACTAAGTCTGATAAGAGCTCTTTCTGACAGACAAACTTTGGCTTTTAAAAATTTGAATTTCAAAAAGATGAACTATTGTGCCTTATTGAGCTATCCACTGACAGATGAATTTTGGGGACCAAAATTTGAACTTCAAAGGCACTGTAGCAATATGGAACAACTGTTCACACTTACAAGAAGAACTTTAAACTTGAAAATTCATATGTTCCAATATAGAAATATTTATCAAAGATGAAAATTCAAATTTTACTTTAGAACATACATACTTCTGAGTTTAATGTTAAAATCTTTAACTTTCGGTCTCTGCGAAATTCATCTGTTGACCCACCAAAATTCAAATTTTGAGTGTCAGACGCATTAAATGCAGTTGGTGAATGGATAGTTTTTCAGAGTAACCATTGTGTAATGTCTCTAACGGCCAGATCTTGTGTCTAATGTATAGTTAAGATATAAATCTATAAATAGAACTTCATTTGAAGATGTGGGTAATGATTTTACATTGTATATACAGAAACTCAGCTAAATTCTTAAGTCAAAGTCTCATACTCTCACATACTTCATTTTTCTGTACTTCAACTTTCATATACACTCTAAATTAGAGAGTTCAATCACTGTAATGAATCTTATCTTCATCTGGAAGAAAGATTTTCTTGTGAAGGGATATCACAAGGGATTTGGGAAGCACTTAGCTAGAGTACAAAGAGTGAGATTGTAAGCTCTAAGAACATAGCATCAAGTTGTACTGAGGCAATTGCAAGAAGCCTATTGAATTCTTGCAAGATAGTGGAAAATCTCAAGTGGTGGCTTGGGGACTGGATATAGGTCAAGGTATAGAGACCGAACGAGGATAAATATCTGTGTCTTCTCTTCTCTTATACTGCTCTTACCTTGTTATTCCTTTATGCTCTATTTTTACTGTCACTTTTGCTTTCATCACTTTCTTTACTTTTGCAGAAAATTTTAATCTTTTCAATTCACCTCCTTCTTGGGAAGCCAACATGTCTAACACAAATATGTACACAGAACTTTATTTAAACTTATGGCTAATGAATTTAAGTAAGTTATATGCCAAAATGCTGCTACAATGGATAAAATCTTTCTGTGTGAGCATTCAAAGTTAAACCCACCTCATTAGAGTGAGTTTCAATGTATTATCCACTTTTAAAGAGAGTTTCCATTACGTAATATTTCTTTCTACAATTTTTGGGTAGAATCTTAGTATGGGAAAATACCAAAGGAATTGCACATCTTATAAGGGTATGGGGAGATAGGCTTCACAAGTGCCTAGTTAAACTTATAGAATGTACTGAAGCTTTACAAGTACCTAGATTAAACTTGTGGGATATAATGAAAATCTCAAGTGGTGGCTTGAGAACTGAATGTAGGCTAAGTTGTTGAATCAAGTGTTTTTGATGATTCCAAACAATTGGAGTTCGGAAGGAAGATATTAAAGGTGTACAAAAATCTCAAGTGAAGAAATCCAAGAAAAATAAGTATAAGATTAGTTTGTAGGATTTCTCACTATATTCACATGAGTGAAAGGCTTTGATTTTTCACCCAATGCTTTTTAAAATGTGTTTTTTAACAAATCCTATGTTAACATATGATATATTTGGAAAATACTTACTAACAGAAAAATTTTGGGTTATTAGAATTCATATGTTGTCTTGAAAATTTAAACTTTGATAGCTGAAATTCAAACTTACAAAGTTGTTACCTCTGATAGACAAATTTTAGCCTTTGAAAATTTGAATTTCGGGTAAAACACAAGTTGTGAAAAATGAAAAATTCGTCTGAAGATATGTCAAAGTTCATCTGAAAGTGAAGTTTAAAAAGAGTTCCAAGTCAGCTCTCTGACAGATGAACTTTAATTTTGAAAATTTGAACTTTGGAAAGACAATGTGTAAGTCTGTTCATGTGTCCCTCTGACAGACGAACCGTGGTCTTTAAAAATTCAAACTTTGAAATAAGTCTGATAAGAGGTTTCTCTAACAGATGAACTTTGGTCTTTGAAAATTTGAATTTTGAAAAGAAGAACTTTTGTGTTATATTGAGTTGCTCATTGACAGATGAATTTTAGGCACCAAAATTTGAACTTCGAATGCACTGTAGCAATTTAGAACAACTGTTCACACTTTTCAAAAGAAGTTTAACCTTGAAAATTTGTATGTTCCAACATGGAAATACTTGTGAAAGATGAAAATTCAAATTTTTCTTTAGAATAGATGAACTTTGAAGTTCAACGTTAAATTGTTTAACTTATGGTCTCTGTGAAATTCATTTGTTGACACCCCAAAATTTGAACTTTAGATGTTAGACGCATTAAATGCAGTCGGTGGACGGATAGTTTTGCAGAGTAACTGTTGGGTAACGTCTCTAACGTCTAGATCTTGTTTCTAACATATAGTTAAGATATAAATCTATAAATAGAACTTCATTTGAAGGTGTGGGTAATGACTTACATTGTATATACTAAAACTCTATGAAAATCTTCTATCAAAGCTTTTTACTCTTCTATGCTTCATAAACTGCACTTCAACTATCATATATACACTAAATTGGAGAGTTTATTTGCTGTAAACAATCTTATCTTCATTTGGAAGAAAGATATTTTTGTAAGAGGACTTCACAAGGGATTTGGGAAACACTTAGCTAGAGTGCAAAGAGTGAAAGTGTAAGCTCTTGGAACATAGCATAAAGTTATACTGTGGCATTACAAGAAGCACACCAAATTCTTGCAAGATAGTGAAAAATCTCAAGTGGTAGCTTGATGACTGGATGTAGGTCAAGAGAAGGTGACCAAACTAGGATAAATTCTTGTGTCTTTCTTCGTATGCTTTGCTTATTATCTTATCACATTTTGCACTCTATTTTTTTGTATATTTTGCTTTCATTGCTTTTTTGTAATTTTGTAGAAAATTTTCAAACTTCCCAATTCACCCACCCTTTTGGGAAGCAATCAGAACTAATATAAGTGATTTGGGCTGGACCAGTATAAATTCCTGTGTCTTATTCTTTATCTTCTTACTTCATTGGCCTCACTCAATACTCTTTGTTCATCCCTGTTCTGCTGCAACATTTGGTGATATTGGGCTGTACATCAAAAAGGGCAAAAATCTTGTATCACCTGACTGACTCCTATCTTGGGTGACCAGCCAACTTAACAGTTGGTATTAGAGCTTGGACTTCTAGCAAAGGATCTAATCTTCTGGGAGTAAGATGACTGGCTTTGGAGAAAATATACTACCAAAGGATAACAACATCAACTAACCTTCAGGTTTTAGTGGAGAACACTATGGATATTGGAAGATAAGAATACAGATATATCTTCAATCCATAGACCTAGAGATTTGGTTTATCTTAAAGAACAGTGATTTTATGCCAATGCAAATATAGGACGATGACACATACAAAGAGAAACGAGAAGAAGAGTTCAATAATGAAGATAAATGAAGATTTCTGCTGAACTTTAAGGCCAAACACTCCTTGGTTAGAGCTCTATATCAAGATGAGTTAAATAGAGTTTTAGATTGCAACACAGCTAGGGAAATGTGGGATGCTTAGGAGATTAATTTTGAAGGCACAAGTGGGGTGAAGGAAAATTGACTCAGCTCTCTCACAGCAGAATATGAAATGTTCAAGATGATTAATGGTAAGTCTATTAAAGATTTCCAAATTCATTTTGCTCACATAATCAATTATCTAGCAGATTTGAGAAAGTGCTATACACAAAGAGAGTAAGTTTGCAAAATACTCAGAGATCTACCCAAAGAATGGCAACCAAAGGTGACAACTATTGAAGAGATAAGAGGGGAATCATACCAATCTATCATTGCACTATTTTGAAGCCTTGCTGAACATGAAGGAAGACTTGACCTTTTGTGGGAGCAGGAAAACAAAAGAAAAAAACTGATGTTCAAAGCTACTATATCACAGAGCTCAGAAGAAGATGATATTGATGATGAAAGTGATGATAGTAGCTGTGATGATGAGGAGAATGAGCTAAAAGAGTTAACAATCAAATTTGACAGATTCCTTAATTGCAAAAAGGAGGAGCTTAAGGAACAAAAGCACTCCTGCTATGCAAATAAATTGAAGCATCATGCAAAGAGGCAAGAAGGAAGATATGCTGAGAAGAAAAGTGAGAAAACTGAAGTGGCATTCACCTCTGCAATTTGCGGCAACTGTTTTGATGAAGATGAACCTATCCATTCTTGATGGTAATATCTAATGATGATGTATCAAATTTTGACTCTAACTCTGAATCTAATCTTTTTTCTGACGAGTTGCAAGATGCTTATAATGAAATGCATGATGAACTAATTGCATTAGCAAAAGCACTTGCACATAGTAAGAAGAAAGTGATTTCCTTAGAAAATGAATTACAATTGGAAAAGAATAAAAATGAATCACTTAAAAATAAAATAGATAATTTAGAAAATATTTATGCAACCCACTCAAACACTTTCTCTTGTAATTCATGTGATAATTTAATGAAAGATAAATACGAGTTAACTAAAGTTCTAGCCAATTTCACCCAAGATAAAAGATAAGTTGAATATTCCACTTGGTGAACTGAAATGTGTGTTTGACAAGTCGGGTGTTGACATGAGTAAGTCCAAGGAGAAAAGTAGATACTGTTTGAAATTCTTTGTGCCTAGTATAATGCCTAGCTCACCATGCATAATTGTGGTAAAAATGGGCATAATGTGTATCTGTCCAATATAAGGAAAAATAATTTGAGTAAAAGCATGAAATGGGTTCCCAAAGAATGTCACTAACCCTCCTGGACCTAAAAACAAGTGGGTATCAAAATGTTCTACTAGTGTTTCATGTGTGCAGAATAAATCCAAGAAGAAAGAACATATTGAAGCAAGGAAGAAGTCACAGAAAAGGAAAGCTTCCCAAAATTCTAAAGCAGTAATTGTAAATCACAAGGAGAAGCATTGGAAGAAAACCTCTCACTCATCTCAAAGAAGGACCTCAAACAGAAATCAGATCACTCACCTTGAGAAAAGAAACAGTAGATGCTTGGACACTAGTGCTACAAATTCAAAGAAGAAAAATGAACAACTAAACACCAAAGTCAAGTAGAAGATCACAAGGAGATGGTCTTTGGTAACCTCTGTCAGTTACCTTATTCAATTATTGCATTATATATTATATTTGGGTAAGACTGAACTTTGGTCCCATGTGAACTTGAAAATGTTTGAATTGACCATTAGTGGACCTAAGTAAGAAAGGGTACCAAAGAAAGAAAATATTTTTTTTGTCTTGTAGGTACTCCATTGAGCTAAATGGTGAAAGTCTGATAAAGATGGAGTATCTGATATGCTTTAGTGGATTTATACTAAAAAGGGAAGGAGTTAGCTATTAACTAGGCTGGTTTGTAAGTGTTTAACAAGTTTTCATATATTCTTGGTTGGTGCTGTTACTTGAGGTTATTAAAATAAAGTATGGTCCTTGGTCAAATGATGAGCTATTTGAATATGTTGGTGCTTACTATGAAATTCAATGTTTGCACAAGTCCATTTCTTTATTTGTATAACCAAACTTGTGTGCTTTTCATAATTTCTCTTGCATACTGATTTTGATTTGAGCTATGATCTTAAATGTATTTAGGCTTGAATAAACGCTTATACTTAGGGGGGGCTTATGATGTTGCAAATAAAGGTTTTTAAAAGCTTTTTTGATTTAAAAGAAAACTTTCAATCATAATGCTTAAATGCCTATAACATGTGCTTTTGTATGAACATGCCTATTTGATGCATTGTGCTTTCTTGGTTTTATCATATGAAATGTATAGTTTAAGGGGAGCATTTTCTATAATTAATTTGCTTATACTTTAGCTCACATCACTTATTACGAAGAGTTTTTTTGCTTGGTCTTAACTTACTAAAGGGAGCAAATGATGTTTCAACATCTCTCTTTGATCATAATGGACGAAAGTAATAACTTTTCAACTCTATGATACCTCTTGTGATGTGTGCCTATCATGATCATATTAAGAAAAAGCATCATGACATTTGGTATCATAAAAGTCTCAAGCAACAATTGGTACTAGTTTTGATATCAGTAACAATTAGCATAATCTAAACATGCATTGCATAATAAGTTTTGGTGATGTTTTGCATTTCAGCTTGTGCT
Source organism: Adenanthera pavonina (assembly GCA_026686845.1). Taxonomy (NCBI): domain Eukaryota; kingdom Viridiplantae; phylum Streptophyta; class Magnoliopsida; order Fabales; family Fabaceae; genus Adenanthera; species Adenanthera pavonina. Next base: position 28,167,132 of record JAIVEN010000008.1, read on the forward strand.
TTTATGTGTACTAGAAACAACCCTACACATCTATGCTTGATGGTATAACCTCACAAATAGGGCAAGAAGAATTGTGGGAGAATTTTTCTTCAAACATTTTTGTTAATGTCAAACAGGGGAAAAATTGTGTGAAAAATATGTATGTGCTTAATCTAGAAATAATTGAGATAAACTGCATTATAAGTAATAATTCTTTAAGTATATTTTTCACTAGTGATTTGTTATCATCAAAAAGGGAGAGAATGTTAGGTTTAATATAAGTTTTGATGATGACAAATATAGAGTAATACGGAACAAATGCATCATCTTTGTCTAACATATATTTTGTTCCTAAAAGAAGTAAAAAGTGTATTAGCATGTGTTTAATTGTGATTATAATGAGTATATCATGCTAGTACTAATATATCCACTATGCTTTTATATTTTATAATATATCCACCTAACCATTAGATATATTTTGTTTTCACTTAAGTCATGAGGTGGTTTAATCTTTGAAATGTACTGAATCTTGTTACCATATGTCTTAAATAAGTTAGATTAAGTAAATCTAATGCTAGCATGTGTTAAAGTTGAAGTATATTGGCTAACAGAAGAATTTTGCTATTTGATTCATATTTATTTTGTGTAAAATTCATACTTTGCTAGTTGAAGTTCGAAGTCACAGAGGTTTAATCTCTGATAGACGAATTTTGAATATGAAATTTGAATTTTTAGCTAAGCATAGTTAGTGAAAGTGTGCAAAATTCGCATGAAACTTTGGTAAAATTTGATGATTAGTGAAGTTCAAAGTGACTTTAAAATCACAGCCTCTGATAGACATACTTTGAGCTTCTAAGTACGAACTTCAAAGTGTAAACTTTTGTTTCTTGTTGGAACAAGCCTCTAATAAATGAATTTTAGTTTATGAAATTTAAATTTTGAAATGCATTATGAAAACTTGAAGCAACTATTAAAACCCAATGGACACACTTCCAATATGAAAATTCATGTAACGCATAACTATGTTGACTCTGCGAAATTCATTTGTTGAGCCCTGAAATTTGAACTTTGGTGTATCAGATACATTTAATGCGGTTGTTGAACAACTCTTTTTGCAGAGTAATGGCTAGAGCTTATGTCTAACGTATAGATCTTGTTAGCAAGGCTGACTTCCCAAAAGGGGGGTGAATTGGAAGTCTGAGATTTTTCTGCACAAAGTGAAGTAAGTGAAGATATCACAGTATAATGAAAACAATGCGTAAAACAGAGCAAGGTGAAAGGTAGAGACAAGGAAAAGAGAACTCAGTGATTTATCCTGGTTCGGTCTATTCTCTTGACCTACATCTAGTCCCCAAGACACTTCTTGAGATTTATCCACTATACAGCAAGAATTTCAGTTGGCTTCTTGCTAAAGCCACAGTAGATGAGTATGCTCTGTTTCTGAGCTCTCTCACACTCTCCAAGCACTTTCACTATGTGCTTCCCAATCCCCTTGTGAATACCCCTCACAAGTAAATCTGTCTCCCAGATGAAGAGTAGATTGATTACAATGAAATAACTCTCTTGAAAAGAGTAGATATGAAATTTTAAGTACAAGTATAGAAGTTGAGAGGGTAAAAGCTTTTGAGAAGAAGATTCAGCAGAAATTCGGTATATACAAGTTTTATTTGTTACCCACAACTTCAAATGATGTTGTATTTATAGATTTAGGTCTCAAATATCCGTTAGAGACTAAATCTATCCGTTGGGGAAGTTATTCAACGGTTACTCTGAAAAACTATCCGTTTACAAACCGCATTTAATGTTTCTGACATACTGAAATTCGAATTTTGGTTGGCCAACAGACGAATTTCGAAGGAACCGAAGATTAAAGCTTCCAACGTTACAGCACGAAGTTCGTCTGTTCATGAAGTGAAATTCGAATTTTGAAACTTACAAAACATTTTTACAATGTGACATACGAATTTTCAAGAAGAAAGTTTTTCGGTTAAGTGTGAACAGTGTTTTCAATTTTCTACAGTGCCTTCGAAATTCGAATTTTGGATCCCCAAAATTCGTCTGTCCATTGAACATTTAAAGAGGCACAGTAGATTACTTTCTTTGAAATTTGAATTTTGAAAGGGTGAAATTCATCTGTCAGAGAGACTCTTTTCAGACTGATTTCATCATTCGAATGTTGCAAGTTCTTGTCATTCGTATGTCAATGTTTTACTTCAACAGACTCAAGAACTCAGCTTCTGAAATTCGAATTTCAATGTTCAAAGTTCGTCTATCAGAGAGCAGTTTTGAAACTTAAATCACTCTTGATCTCAGGTGAACTTTAACATAGTTTCAGACGAATTTCTTCCATTTTCTCAAGTTTTGTTTTGTTTGAAATTCAAATTTTGAAGACTCAAAGTTCGTCTGTTGCAAAGAAGCATCTTTCAGACTTATATGAAAATTCGAATGTTGGAAGTTCAAAATTCGTCTGTCAGAGAGCATTTATCAAACTCAATTTCATTTTGATTTCATATGCACTTTATCATAGGTTCAGACAAATTTCTTTGGTTTTTACAAATTTCATTTTACTTGAAATTCGAATTTTGAAAGTGTGAAGTTTGTCTGTTACCAAAAGGCCTCTTTCAGACTAGATGAAAATTTGAATTTTGAACAACCAAAATTCATCTGACAGAGAGCCATCTCTTCAGACTTATTCAGTTTTAGCTTGAAATTTGAATTTTCAAAGGCAAAGTTCAAATTTCCAACTTGACAGTTTAGCTTAAACTTTCAACCTTCGTCTGTTTGTGGGTGTTTTTCAAATATTTAAAGATTTAACATAAAATCAAAGTTTGAAAACATCTTTTCTTCAAATCAAAATCTTTTACCCAGTCATAACAAAAACTAAGGATCCTACAAAAGATCTAACAGCAAGAACTCAGAAAATCTTCACTTGAGACAGCTTTGATCTCCTTTGATATCTTCAATCCAAGCTCTTGAATGTTGGTTTGGAATCATCAAAACTCTTGATTCAATAGATCTTGTGTCTAATGACTAGCTAATGTTGAATTAGAAGTTTTGATGATTCCAAACAATTAGAGCTTTAAAGGAGAATATCAAAGGAGCATGAAAGCTTAAAAGTAAAGAAATCCAGTGAAGACCAAGTGAAGAATTAGTTTTTAGGATTTCTCACTATGTACACTGGGCAGAAAGCTTTAAATCTTACACATTTATGTTACCACAGTGTTCAAATGAGTTATTTTAAAGTTATCTGATATTAGCTTGTGTTACAATTAAAGAATATTGGCTAGCAGATGAATTTAGCTATTTGACTCATATTTATTTTGTACAAAATTCGTAGTTTACTAGCTGAAGTTCGAAGGTACATATGTTTAATCTCTAATAGACGAATTTTGGTTCTGAAATTTGAATTTTAGACTAAGCATAGTTAGTGAAATTATGTAAAATTTACATGAAACTTAGTTAAAATTTGATTGTTGGTGAAGTTCAAAGAGAGTTGAAAGTCACAGCCTCTGACATACGAACTTTAAGCTTCAAAGTGTGAACTTTGAAGTGAGAACTTGTATGTCTTGTTGGAGCATGCCTATGACAGATGATCTTTGCAGTTCAAAGTTTGAACTTCATAGTGAAGAACTTGTGTCACATTGAACATGCTTCTGATAGATGAAATGTATCTTCTAAAATTTGAATTTTGAAATACTATGTGAAAACTTGAGGAAGCTGTTCAATCTCTTCAGATGTACTTTCAATATGAAAATTCACATGAATTAACATCGGATATCTTTTTGCAAACTCAAAATTCAAATGTCACTTAGTAACAGATGAATTTTGAAGTTCAATGTTAAAGTACTTAACCTTCTGTCTCTTCAAAATTCATTTGTTGAGCTCCAAAATTCAAATTTTGACGTGTCAGATGCGTTTAATGAGGTTGGTGAACGGATATTTTTGTAGAATAACTATTGGTTAATGTCTCTAATAGCTAGATTTTGTGTCTAATGACTAGTTGAGCCATAAATCTGTAAATAAAACTTCATTTGAGTTGTAAGTAACAGATTTAAGTCTAATATTGCAAAAACTTTGCTGAAATTTTGTATAAAAGCTTTTCACTTATACACATCATTTAGTACTCTTCAACATTCATATATGCTATGTTTAAGAGAGTTTTCATTTCTGTTACAAATTTTTTCTTCATATGGAAGAAAGATTCTTTGTAAGGGAATTCACAAAGGGATAAAGAGAATCACTAGTTAGAGTGATTGAGAGATTTTCTATGTTCTTAGAATAGAGCACTAGTATTGTACTATGGTATTGCTAGACCCCACTGAATTCTTGCTGATAGCGGAAAATCTCAAGTGATGGCTTGAGAACTTGATGTAGGTCAAGTGGACTGGACCGAACTAGGATAAATTACCGAGTCTTCTCTTTCCTTATCTCATATATTCAATTTTAATTATACTCTATTTTTTGGTAAACTTTTGTTTTCACTACTATATTGTATTTTTTGCAGAAAAATTTCATACTTCCCAATTCGCCCTTCTTGGGAAGCTAGCATTCTAACGATTAATCCACAAATTTATAAATAGAATCTCATTTGAACTTATGGGTAACAAATTTAAGTAAGTTATATGCCAAAATGTTGCTACAATGGATAAAATCTTTGTGTTAGCATTTAAAGTTAAACCCATCTTATTAGAATGAGTTTCAATGTATTATCCACTCCTAAACAGAGTTTCAATTATGTAATCTTTCTTTCTATAATTTCAGAGTAGCATTTTAGTATGTGGAAACACTAAGGGAATTACACATCTTATAAGGGTATGAGAAAAGTGGTTTCACAAGTGCCTAGTCAAACTTATGGGATGCTGTAACACCTTGATTTAGGACCATTTTCCCATGTATTAGACATCATTAGAGTCCAATTATACTTAATTAGAAGCTTGAATCACATAAAATTTTAAAACAAAATTTTTCATTTTCGTGGTACTGTTCATGTGAGAAATTCCATTTTTCCTGATGAAATTTGAAAAATCATAACTAATTCAATAAAAATCATATGGAATTGATTTAAGTCTCTAAAGATAGCTTGAAAGATTATCTACATGTAAAAAATATAAAACAGAGTAGCGAATTGCCCAATTTATACAGTAAATTTCGTGAAATTTCACTATTCATATGGTCAATTTTTGGAAATCCAGTTTTCTGGGCTAACTTTGAAAATTCACTATAAATCGTACACACATTCAAATTGAGTGCTGTTTAGACCATTTGAAATCCCTTTCTATCTACTTTCTAACCATATATAACATTCATATTTTCCATTACAAATGTTGAAAGAGTGGTGGGTTCACTCTGTAGTGGTCAGAATAACCATTTACATCCTAATACTTTACCAAACAAAAGTTGTAAAATATTTACATGGCTATAATTCATCCTCATTTCATGCCAGACATTTGCTAGGACCTAAAGGAATATAAAAGCTTGGAGAAATAGATTTAACATTATATTTACAAATTTACACAAAAGCTCTAAGTTCATGGCCATTGTAATCAATATCAGGTTAATGATAAAATTCTTTCTTGTTTCCTTTCTCTTCTTTGGTGGTTTTGCCATGATTGCTTCCTGAACATGGTTAGTAGGTGGGAGGGTGAGATTCAAAGAATCTCAGTAGGTAAATATCACACCTCATACTTAGACTCATTTCCCATGTATTAAACTATATTTAAGTCCATTAATACTTGATTATAGACTTGATTACGTAAAACAACTTAAACCAATTTATTTCATTTGGGGTACTATTCCCTTGATTAACTTCTTTTCACCTAGTAAACTTTAAAAATTCATAACTAAATCAAGAAAAATCATATTGATATGGTTCAAGTTTCTAAATATAGCTTAAAAGATTATATACATGGGAAAAATGTTGAATAGGGAAATTACTTGGCCAATTTATACAGTAAATTTGCATTATCTTCACTGTAGCAATGGTCATTTTTGAAAATTTCTGATTCTAACCATAACTTTGAAAAATCATCATAAATCATACAAAACTCCAAATTGAGTGATCTTTATGTCTATGGAAAGCTACACATGTCTAGTTTTTAAATATATAAAACACTCATATATTTAACATATCAAGTCTGTAAAATACTGCGAATTCCCAACAGTGCTCAGAAAGGTCTCTTGCATTCTTCCTACTTTCCAAAATACACATTAATATATACATACATAGCCATAACTTGCCTTTATCTTACATAATACTCCATACAAACCTATAAGAACATATTAACATGAAAACACAGCATGATCATGTCTCATAAGATTTTACATAACATCTCATATATTAGTATCAACCTAAGCATCATTATCTTGAACATTAACTTGCTTCTCCTTGCCTTTCCTTTCTTAGGTAATCTTGCCATAACTTGAACCTAAAATTTGTTAGACATTTGGAAAGGGGTGAGATTCAAAGAATCTCAGTAGTAACTACCATACATGCTTATATATCATCATATATTGCAAACTTTCATGAAACATACATTAAACTTTCATTTAAAGTCATTTGTGCACAAACATTTCCTAAAAAATTTGGGCAGCAACTCCCCTTAAATTATAAACATTCCTAGGGTCAAATACCCTTTAAACAACATAGCTAATCAATTCAATCCATCACAAAACATCAATACAATAAAAAATTACATCAAGTAAGCATATTGGCAACAATAACAATATATAGGCACAATATGATTAGTTAAGTACCTTGTAGATTTTCAATGACTTTCAAACCTTGTACACCTCTTATTTGGTCTTGAAACCCTTCTTTGAATCCTAATGCATCACAAAATATGGTCATTAACCACTGATTATGCAATTTCCTTTACAAAGTGCTCACTTGAACTAAAATTTGCACTTTGTTACCCATAAAGCATTCCTTGTACAACATACTTATTCCTACCTAATTTGGACCCAAGAGATCCATTTTTGGAGTCAAAAACTTGAAATTCCCATCCTATATTGAACCCTAATTAGGTAGAAAATTACCATAAATTGTAGAAAAATAACTACTTGATTAATTTGTAATCTAATGGCATATTCTTGCACCTTATGGTCTATATAACACTTTTCATGATTTAGTTTCTCCATGCCTTCATTTTCTCTCTCTACTTTCTCTCTAGGTAGAAAATTTCAGTGGAAAAAGAGGAGAGAATAAGCTATAAAACTCTTCCAAACTAACGGGTACACAAGATTATGGCCATAAGATATTACCTTGAGCTTGTGAGCACCAAACTTTGCCTTTTGTCTTCTTCTTTTTTTCTTCAAAATTCACGAGCTCTCTCACCCTTTTCCTTTCTATTTTACATGTGAAAGTGTGCTGAAGAAGATGGATTAAGTGGTTAACAAGAGTGGTTAAGGGATTAAGTAATAAAACCTAACCTTAGTTACTTTATTATTTAACTTTAGTTACTTAAATTTTAATAATGCTTTTCCAACAATTCCCTTCATGTCCCACTTAGAAATAAGACTTTTTTCATCCCTTTTCTAGCCAAAAAGTGCTTAAATAATCTTTATGGATCAAAATACCCTTTACTGATTAAATTTATCCATACCGATTAAATATTTTTTCCAAAATTATCATTAAATTGGTACATGATTATCCAACAATTACTTTTTGTCCAAGATCATTATTTTGATCCAAAATATCTTTTATTAAGGCTCACTAATTTTTCTCCAATTACTACTACCTCTTCTTGCAGTCCAAACTGACTTTTATCGGGTAAAATATCAATATTAAATCCTAATTACCCAATAAATATTACTTTGACCTTAATAAATTCCATACTATACTTCATTAGACTTAACTCATTAAGAGTTTCATTTTAACTATAATTTTTCATATTTATAAAAATACCCTTAACTTGGCCAATTTATAATTTTTAAAACTTTTGGGTCATTAGGGGTCATTTTTCCCAAAATTCATAAACTTTCCGCCAGTCCACCACCTTCTTCTTTTTTTTTTTTTCCTTTTTTGTCCTTTTATTTCTTCTTGTTTTTTTCTAGAGACAAAATCATCATTTTTTTCCTTTTCCTTCAAGTTGAGATAATTGACCTCTTTGTTCTATTTCATGCCAAACAGTGTGTACCCATTTTTGCAAATTCTGTATAGATTTTAAAATATTGAGCCTTGAATATTCAGGAAAAAATTTTAGGATATTACAATAAATCTCATACATGCAACCATATCATCACAATTTGCATAGAATATCTTGTAAGCTTCAATACATCATATAGGCACATTAAGACATACATTTTATAAAAATTTCGGCAAAGTTTCATTTAGAAAAATGGACATCCTGGGGCTCAAAACCCCTCATACAACTCAGCCAACCACATAGCAATATCACAGAACAACATTTCATTTATATATCATAGTGTTAAATACAAAGAAAGCAAGTATGATAATGTGATGCAAGTTAGGAATTTAACTACCTTTATGTGTTTCCTTGATTTCCACACTTGGTCCACTACTTTTTAAGCTTTCCACAACTTCCTTGAACCTAGCCATATCATCATTCGAGCACTTTAGCCAGTGGTTTCAAGGATTGCATAATACTATACATATTAAACCCTAACTTTTTCACTTAGCTTTCCTTTGAGTTTTTCTTGAATCCAACACTTGTACTTGACTAATTTGGATCCAAGGAATCCATTTTTGGGGTCTAAAATATGAAATTCCAATCCTAAGAATTACCCATTTCTGACCAAAATTAAGAGAAAATAGGAATAAATTAATATACTTCATGATACATCAAACTACGTACATATTCATGCTTGAAATGAATATTCTAGCATTTCCCTTATGTTTTATAATTGGAAAACTCATTTCCTTACTAAATCCTTGGTTGGCCAAAACCCTAAGAGGAAGAGGAATAAAATCTACTCCATGAACCATGCTTTAAATACCATGAACTATAAGCTTGAAGAAGTAGAAGACAACTTACCAACTTGAGCTCTTGAATTTCCTCTTGAGTTTCCTCTTTTCCTTTCTCTCTTTTCTCTCTTCTCTCTTTGTGTTTTTCTGTTTTGTTTCTTGCTGCTACAGACTCATGACAAATGAAGTGGAAAGAGAGTAATTAAGTGGTTAATTTACATGCTTAACTATGTAGCTAATCATGGTTAATGACCATGGTTACTTTTTGCCAAAAAATGTCAACAACTTCTTGAGGAAGTTTTTCCAAAATTTTGTGCTACCCAACTGCCCTAAATGTCATGCCAATAAGTGAGTTTCAAGTATCCAAAATTGCTCAAATTTTCTTCGTCTAAATATATCTTAAACCGGGTAATTTTTAACTGAATCGATAAAACTACTTTTTACAGTAATTTAGCATAAAATATCCTATCCCAAATGGTATTTGTGTATGGCCTATATCTTGTCCCGGTTACTTTTTAGTCATCTGTAGGGCCCATAATTTACTTTATCGGTATTATGTTACTTTTGGACACTTAGCACTGATTTTTTTTATCTTTGAACATTAACCCTCAGTGCCATATACCATTGGACTTCTTTTATCATGGACTTCGTTTTGACAGTAATTTTGCATATATGCAAAATTGCCCTTGAACTAAGGTTAAATTATAATTTTTGAAACTTTCGGGTTATTATGTGTAATTTTTCCCAAAGACATTTCTAATCCCACTCCACATAATTTTTATATATTTTGAGACATGAATGTCATTTTCATATTTCTTTAGGGGAAAAATATAATTTCTTATTTGTCTGTCTAACTGGGAAAAATGATCTCTTTGCCATTTTTCACGCAAAACAGTGTCTATCTATTTTTGCGAATTTCTTATACATTTCATATTATCATTTATTTCTTATTCTTTCATTAATTAGTATCCAATGAAATTTTGGGATACCATAGATATACTAAGCCTTCACAAGTAATCGGATCAAACTTGTGTGATACAATGAAAATCTTAAGTGGTGACTTGAGGACTAGACATAGACCAAGTAGTTTGGGCCAAATCAATATAAATTCTTGTGTCTTATTCTTCATCTTCTCACTTCATTAGCTTCACTCAATACTCTCTATTTATCTCTGTTCTACTATAACATTTGGTGAAATTAGGCTGCACATCAAAAAAAGCAAAAATTTTATATCACCCAATTCACCTCCTCTTGAGTGACCAGCCAACCTAACAAAAATCATACTAGTCTTGGTTATCATTATTCTCATAATAATGATTTGCGAGGGACATTTAGAAAAATTTTATAATTATTCATGGATTCTATTATAAAGAAAACATGTGAACAATATAATAGAAATGACAATTTTATTTATTAAATAAATAAATAATAAATAAAAAAATCTACATCCAGACAATTGGCTTAGGGCACAAACTCCAACAAACAGTAGATGAAAATAAGAGAGGTGCAAGAAATGATTTCATGAATATATGAGGTAATTGAATCCATGACTAGTTGAAAATGCACAATGTATAATAGCCAACAATTATGGAAAATATGGGATCACCAAATCTGTTGATGAAAACTTGACATTAAGCTTTGGAAAGGATTGGTGCAATGATATTGGACTAACAACAGTAGATTTTGATCTCATATCCTTGATGACCGATGGATATGAATTTGAATTTATAGTGAAATCATCTACCTCTATAATATTTGAGAAACATATTGTAGAAGTGGCTCAGAAGATATACATTCATCCAGCAATCCCAATCGATGTCTGAATAAGGAGTGAGCATTCAGTTATTTAGATTTGGTTTAGCCAGAAACTATAACATCTTAACCTTTAACCTTATTTCCCATGTAATATGACTCTTTTGAAAGCCATATGAAGCATTTAGAAAACAAGAATTGCCAAAGGGATCAACTTAGAAAAATAACTTTTTTCATGTACTATTTATTTGATATTCTATTTTTTTGGACCAAATTTGAAAAATTATAACTAATTCCAAAAAAAATCACATGAAGGTAATTTAAGCCTCTAAAAATAGTTTAAAATATCCTTTACATGGGAAAAATATGTAACTAGAATTTAACTCACCAATTCATGCAGAAAATTGCATAAAAATCACTATTCATATGGTAATTTCCAATTTTTCAGGTTTTCTGCCTTAAATTTGAAAAATCATAATAAATTGTATACTTAACCAAATTAGGTGATCTTTGTCTATTTGGAAAGATTATTTTGTCTACTTTCAAGCATGTATAACATTTACTTAATGTACCCTGTTTCATCCAAACAGTTTCTGTATAACCATCTAGTGCTCAAATTGGACAAATTTTGAAACAACTTTGCAAAATAAATTTTAGAACATAATTACATCATCATATCTTGTCCAAGCTATATATCAAACATCTCAAAAGACTTAGAGGCACATGATAACATGCAAGCACAGCCTCATAAACTTATATATAATTTTACATAAAATAGCAAAAAGACATAGAACTATGATAAACAACAATCTAATCATTGAGATCCTTCTCCTTGCCCTTTGCCTCTCTTGGATCCTTGCCATAACTAGGGCCCATCATGTTAGTATTTAGGTGATGAGATTTTGAAAATCCTAGTAGAAAATCTATTTCATGTATTCATGCTATTAATTATGCCATAAAACATCACATAATCATATAAATGCATTAAAATACCATATTATTCATGTAAAAATTTTGGTAGTATGGCATAGAAAAAGGACATCCCAGGGTAACATCTTATATTATAATAAGCCAAACAGCCATCAATCATTGAAACATCAATATGGAAACACATAGCACATCATAAAACATAGTAAATAATATAAAGCAAAAAATAGAGATTTGGTTACCTTGGTGAAACCCTTAGCCTTTCCACTTGATTTCAATCCTTCCACAAGCTTTCTTGAACCTTTCCAAATTCTAATACATCACCAAACATTAAGAAAATCAACTAAAGCCAAGGGTTATTTCATAAAGTACCAATAAAACCCTAAAATTCTATTTCTTTATTTGAGCCCTTTCAATTCTTGATTCCAACACTTACCTTAAGCTAATTCCACCATGAGGAATCCATCTTTGACATTATTTTCATGAAAAACTCATTCCTTCTAATCCCTAGGTATGGCTGAAATTATAAAATCATGCTTTATTGCACTTTCTCTTGCTTTCGCTTGGTTTCTTTGCATGAAAGCACTTTCCTTTCCTCTTCTCATGCTTGGCCAAAATTAAGACTTAGAAAGGAGGAGAAGTAAACTTAAGGAAACCATGCCAACTACTTGGAAACCTAACTAGAACTTTTAAGGAAACAAGAGAAAACCTACCTTGATTTTTTCTTGATTTTTCTCTTCTCTCCATGCCACACACCTTCTTTCTTGAGAGTTTTGTAGCCACTTCTCTACCCTTTTTCTTATGCTAAAGTCTGCCAAGATTGAGTGAGTATATATGAAATACCAAAACAATCAAAGTTTGACATATTTACTTCAAGAAACTTCAAGATTTCTCATGAAAATTAATTAAATAATCACTTTAATCACATGCTGCAATTTCACGCCATTTAAGGGGAAAATATCTCCAAAATAATACATATTTTTCTAAGTCCAAATATATCTTGTACTGGTTACCTTTCATCTGGACAGTTAAATCTATTTTTTTGCAGTATTTTAATACTATTTGTACTTTATTCCATATAGGAAATAAATTAGATTAGGATTTGTATATAACTCAATTCATGTCCCAAATAGTATCTTATGTTTTGGACCTAGATCAAGGTTTGGAACGAGAATTGAGTACTATGTTTCTTATATGGAATTAATTTCTCATATGATCCTTAAAAGGAATTATGTTTAGTCCTTAATCGGAAATAATTTTCCATAAGTCCTTAGTAGGAATTAATTACAGAACTGAGCGAAAAAATATGCAATACACCTGTTCAAAGGAAGCTCGTGTCGAGTTGAGTGCAACGATATAAATATTACACAATCAAGAGGTTGAGGTTGAAAAATAGGCCAATTTGAAAGTATAGGTTGAATAGTAAAAAAGAAATTATTATAAAATTGGTCTGTGAGGAAATTTAGTACAAAATATCTAGAAGAATCAGTATTTAAGTTTTGGACCCACATCAAGGTAAAATGGTCATTTCCTAGTTTAGAAAATAAAATGCGCAAATTTCATTTAACCCTAAGGAAAAAGAATTATATGCAATTTAGTCCGTAAAAAGAGAATTATTGCAATTAAGTCCCTAGGAAAAATTACAAAATAGGATCCGAAGGAATTAAAAATTAAAATTTTGTCTTGAGTCAAAGGCAATTTGGGAATTTTAAGAAATCATGTCAAAACAAAGTTCTCGATGAGTTGAGCTCAATGGAATATTGCTTAGATACTAATTGAATTTGTATAGATTTATTATTCCAATTTAAGGTCAAAAGTAATTTTTAAACTAAAAAAAAGATTAGTGAGTTCTATAAAAGTAGACAGGTGAAGAGAATAGGATGTGGATCCCTTTAGATATATTTTGGGATCAAAATGATGAAGTTAGGCCAAAATTAAATTTAGATAGATCATGTACCAATTAAGTGACAATACGGTAAAAGTAATTAATTGGTGGGGGTAAAATTTATCGGTAAAGATTATTTTAGACTGATAAAAATTATGGAGTAATTTTTGGACTAATTACCCTTAGTGTGACATGACATACAACTGCTAGGACATGGAGAGAATTTGTTTAATTGTTTTAATGAAGGAAAAGTGACTCAAGTAGCTAACTAAGGTTAATTAAGGTGAAGTATGATTAAGTAAGTAATTAAGTGAGTTAATTACCCAAATTCCCTCCTCTTAGTTGTGCAACACAGCAGCCTATGTGCATCAATTACATATTTTATTATTTTAGCAAAACTTCCTCAAGAAGGTTTTGTGGAAACTTGGACCAATTATGTAGTTTTTGATTCCTTCACTTATGCTCCCTCATCTTGCCTACTTGCACACTTGAGAAAGAGAAAAAGAGAATTCTAAAACACTAAGAGAAAGGAGAGAGCACACAGAGAAGAAGATGGAAGAAGAAAATAGAGAAAAAAATTCAAAGAAAAGGTATGAAATTCCTCTCTTGATCCTTTATGAATTTTAATTTTAGCTATGATAATTTTGAGTAGTTTGGCAAACTTTTCTCCTGCTTCCTCTAAGTCCAAATTTCATGTAAGGTATAGGAAGAGAGGAAAAGTGTTTTTCTTGCATGAAAATCAAGAGAAATTATGAGAAATTGCAAGAAAGACAATGTTTAATGAGCCTAGGACAAATATTATGAAAAATCACTTTCTTTCCTTGGTGCCCTTTTTCGGCTAGAATAAAAGCCCATGAGGGAGTGGGAATTTAATGTTTCTAATGCCAAAAATGGATTTCCCATGGTCCAAAACCCTAAAAATAAGTATTGGTTCAAAGAGAAACCAAAAGGAAATCAAAATGAAATTTTAAGGGTTTTGTGAGCATTTTGTGATTTAGCTTCAAGAATCAGAAGCTTATGTGCTCTAATGATGATATATTTAGGTTCAAGGAAACTTGGAGAAGTGTTTGGAAGCGGCAAAACTCAAAGGAAATGAAAAAGTGTTACATTTACATTTTAAGGCATTTCCCATAAAAACTGCTTACTTTTAATGCATAAAAATAATCTTTGAAATCTTGAACCAATTGAAAATCTAAAACAATATATTCACAGTTTTTACATATCATTGTGAAGCAAAATTTCAAAATTCATAATTAAATGTAGAAAAATAATTTTATAGTGGTCCAAATTTGTAAAAATTTTTCACATCTTAAATTTCATGGAAAAAAATGAAACTGGAAAATAGGCACACAGATTCATACAGTTTATTGTGTAAACTTTACTGATCATTTTTGTGTTCATGTTTCTGTCTAAAATTTATGCCTCAAATTTAAACATTTGTTTCTCATAAAATATAGAGTCATTTGGTGTATACTTAGTATCATTGAAAAGTTTAATGTCTATATTCTAACCATATTTATTTCATACATTTTCTATAATCCTATTAGTTAGCACATCAATAGAAACCATTAGAGGTCAGAAATAATGTTCATTAGAGTAGTCTTACCAAAACATATATATCTTTCATTATATAACTCTAAATACAACCAAACTAATGGCTTATTATTTTTGAGACATAGATCTATCCATACATGTAGAGCACTAAATTTTTGGAGACATGTACAAATTTATGCAATAACCAGAAATAGACAGTATATAATAGAAACAAAGTAGTTTTCCAGCAAGGTTTCATTATCATTATTCTTCATGCTCCACATGCTTCCCCTTACCATGACTAGGGCCCATAATTGGGGAACTATGGGGTGAGATTTGAGAATCCCAATAGCCAACTTGCACAAGCCATCATGTTATCACACAACATTTGAAAGCATATAAAACATAACATACTTTTACTAAAACATCAAAACTTACATGTTGTTTAATGAAAATTTGGCATCATAACGGCTTAGTAAATAGGCATCCTAGGGCTTAGCACTTAACATAAAATAGCCTACAATCATGGAAAAAATATTCATAAGAGCATCATGACATCATTTATAAATCTTAATAATATATAAAATGTTCATAAGCAATAATATTAAGCAAAGACAATAGACTACCTTGGAGCTTTAAAAACTTTACTTTGAACCTTGCTTTGTGCTAGCTTAGGCTTGGCTCTTGAACTTGTTTGAAGCCTAAGAATATCATTCAAACTTCACTTAATAACTTGTTTACTTAAAGAGAACTTAGTATGCATTAGGGAACCTTAATCTTTGACATTATGCAAACTATGTTCTATTATGTCCTCCTTGGTTTCTCTTAGCAACGTGGCATACTTGAAACATTTTGGAAGCATTACTACAATCAAAATCTCACTCCCTCCTTTACTTTCCTTCTTGGCCGAGAATGGCCTTCCAAAACTCAACTTGGAAAAACTAACTTTTTAAACCATTCCTTCATGCAATCTAAGCGTTATGCATTATCATAAACTCACTCCAACCCTTAGCTATCATGAAACATAAACACTAGGCACCTTTCTTACTTTGGCTGTGGGTTTGCTGACCTTGGAAAGAAGGGATTAAAGCTTTAAATCCTAACATAAATCATACTTAATGAAAGAAAAAAAATACTAGAAGAGATTAAGAGAAGGTGCTTACCTCTTGAAGACCTCCTCAAGCCTTCCTTTCCTTCCTCTCTTTCTTCTCCTTCTTTCTCTCTTCCATTCCTCCTTCTCTCCCTCTCTCTCAGCCATCCTTTCTCTCTCTCACTAAACTCATGTCTCTCCCTCCCTTTCTAACCCTCTTGGAGTCTTTACAAATGAGTAAGGAAGAGGGGTGAGGGAGCCTTCTATTTATAGAGGTTTTGGGTGAGTATACCCTTGGATTTCTTCTTAATCTAAGGGCTTATATTTTTCATTCAATATTTTATGCCATTTTACTTATTCTCTTATGATTACTTTTTTTCATGTGAGAGAGAAGTAAGGGGTATTTTTGTCCAATGATTTTTGGCCAAAAAAGTCAAAAGAGTGAGCTTGTACTTGTCATTACTTTATCAAATCTATTTGGATTTGGTTTATGAACTTTTCTCTAAGTTTTGCTTTTATATCACGTATCTTTATTTGTGTGGCCCAATAATTTTTCTTGCTTTTATTTTAATTTGGATCTTGCAAGTACATAGAGTCGATCGTACTAGTAGAAAGTTTTCCAAAGTATTCCAGAGGTTGAACCCAAGGCAGGTAGTAAATTTACTAGTCTAAAATTTTTATTCCAAAAGTAATTAACAATCAAATTGAGTAACTTGAATTAAAAGAAAAAAAGAAA
The DNA here is from genome assembly GCA_026686845.1 of Adenanthera pavonina. Classification (NCBI taxonomy): domain Eukaryota; kingdom Viridiplantae; phylum Streptophyta; class Magnoliopsida; order Fabales; family Fabaceae; genus Adenanthera; species Adenanthera pavonina. The sequence goes on from JAIVEN010000008.1 coordinate 28,183,957, forward strand.
GGAATATAAAATAAAACAATGTCTAAGTCTTGATTCAAGTACCAAAAGTGTCATGGGATTAGGGTATATCTTATAGGATAACCAGATTCTATTCTTTGATTAGGCTTTGCATAATTATAGTGACCATTGTTCCTAAAGTATTCTAATTACCTCTCAGTCAGTTAGTCCTTATTTAATTAGGATTCAATTTGCTCTCGCATAATTAAAGTTCCTAATCAGACCTTGAAGGCCATAACATATATCACCACGAATTCTTAATTCTATCTCTAGAATAGTTATTCATGCTTATCTCTCTAGATCTAGATTAACTCTTCACCTCTCAGTTCATCAAGTTTACCCATTAATTAGATTCTATGGTAATCAAGCATAAAATCCACATGAATGAACAAGAGAGATAAATATAATGAAGACACAAATTAAATATAACTTGAAAAACAATTCCAGAGAGTTATAACTAAATAGAACAAATCCAATCAATTCCAGTCAAGCTACATCCCTAGCCTTTACTGGGAAATTTAGCCACACATGGAAATAGAAATCAAATCAAAACAAAAGTCCCAAATCATAATGAAAATAATAAGAAGAAAAAGTTATAGTAGAAAAGAATGAATCTATCTCTAATACTCCCCAATCTCATTGCTTTCTCTTTATAGATTGCTCCTAGTTAATCCTAAGTGTGTTTTGAGCTGTGTTCTCTGGCTCTGGGTGTTTTTCTGAATTTTTCTTGTGTTTCTGCTATGTCTCCTTTTATAAAGAAAGTCCAGAAGCTCATAAAAACCCAAAATATCACGAAAACGTGTAAAGAGATAAGTCATGCATGCGAGACAAGCCAGTGTTAGGTCCAATAATTTCTTCTTCATCTGGTATTGTCTCAATGCATCTTCTTTCCCAAGAAACGAACTCACTCGACGCCGGCTGCTCTCCCTTCTTCAATCACCTGGCATGGGGTCAACTCGTAATGCTAAATTCTCCTCGTCTTCTTACCCACCCGCAGGTGAGAAAGTATAGGAGAGACAGATGGACCTCGTATTTTATGTCTAGCTATAACTTTTTGGCTCTTATGTAGTGTAAAATCCTCATAAATATTCCTGTGATGCAAATATAGTCCAAGTTATGCAGAATCATGCCTGAAAATATCAAATCACAATATTTTTAGATGAAAATAGATAAAAAATATGGGTATTTTGTAGGTATAAAATTGACACATCACTTTTTCATGTGGGGTCCACCAGTCTTGCTTGCTTTTTACTATTCATCTCCCTTAGCATTTACTATTCATCTTTCTCGGTATTTACTATTCACGTTAGACCCGCTTTTACCGGACTTGTACTTTTTCTCTTCGGGCTTACATATCTAGTATTACTTGTACTTTTAACCTACACAGGATTATTATAATATTATTTTCTTTATCTTCTATTGTAAAATGATTATTTTGCCTTTACCTTTTGGTAAAATGACCGTTTTGGCTTTTTTGGTCCCTTTTTGACATTTTTATGTTATTTTGGGCCATAATCCTATTTAATTAAATTTCCAAGCTTCTCAAGTTATCATAAATTAATGTGGAACAATTTCATATCATTTATAACATTCTCTTGGTCATAAAATATATACATGAAAAATAGGGATGTTACAAAAAAAAAAGCATAAGGTAATCAACTTACCTATTTTTGCTTTATATTGTTATGTAATATTCAATGGTTTTGATGATATGCATTGTAATATCTCAAAATTTTATTGGATATTAAGTAATATAAGAGGAAATAATAAATGATAATATAAAGTATACAAGGAATTTGTGAAAATGGACATACACCATTTTTGCGTGAAATAGGGCAAATATGTTTTTTCCTGATTAGACTCAAAAATGGAAAAATTTAATTTTTTCCCTAGAAATTATGATAATTACATTTTGGACCCTCAAAGGGAAAATTCACATACATGTGATTATATGTTTTAGGGAAAATTAGAGGTAATGACCTAAAAGTTTTGAAAATTATAAATTAACCTCGGGTTAGGAGTAATTTTGTAAATATGTAAAATTATTGTCAAAATGAAGCCCACAAGGAGATGAGGTATATAACATGGAGGTTAACTAATTAAAAATAAGGAAATAATTAATGTTGAATATCCAAAAGTAACTTCATACCAATAAAGTAGATTGTGGGCCCCATAGATGATTAAAAGGTGACTGGGATAGGATATGGGCCTCACACAGATACCATTTGGGACACCCTACCTCCTGTCACCTCCAAACTTGACTAAAAACTTTCAAAAATCCAATCAAACACAACCCAGACAACTCGAAACAACTTCTTACAGCCTCAGAACAGTGGCAACGAACCAAAAAATGCCAGAAAATGGGCTGGGGCCACAGTTGCTATAGTACAGCCGCATCTCCGGCCTCCCCTAATCTGCACTCGCTTCTGGCCTCACTGTCGCTGTTGCGTCCCATGCTAATATCCCATATCAGCAACTTCCATACTCTGGGGCTAACTTCCGTCGCACATAACTTCATGTTCCGACCTCTGATTGACTTGGTTCTAACTCCTATAAGTCAATCTAGTCCCAAACTATCCATATACACCACTTTCACCTTAATCTAACTTCGTATGGAGATTCTAGACCCTCGACACCATTTTGGCCACTTATTGACCAAAACTCACCACTAACCACCTCCAATTGCCACCAAAGGCAACTGGTCACTCAGAGACCAATCATACGGGTCCAAAACCCCCAACCAACTTGTCTAAAGGGGTTTCACCCCAAAGGAATCACTCTTCTAAGATTTGACCCCTTGGAACCTTTACCTGACAAAACGGGCTACAGGCCCTAAAATACACCAATAAGCCCAAATCCAACTTTCATCACACATAACATACATAACCATACATTCATCCATTACCATCCTTACAATGTCATATATCCATTACAAAACTTTCTATCCTACTTGGCACATGATACATTATCCACAATTATAAATACTACATAGACTATTCCTATGTACACAGCTACTCCCGCGTCTTCTCCGGACTAGTGCCAGAACCGTCACCTGAAAGGTTAGTCATGGGAGAGGGATGTGAGATAATGTCTCAGTAACCGGGGACAATCACACACACACACATATATATCTCATGCAACTTATGAATGCAATGTGAAATGAATGGTATGCATGTTCTCCCTCGAATACGGCTAGAGCCACAAGCCGTCATCATCACAAGACATTTCAATAGATGATTCTTTTCCAACAATCGGTGAAGAGTGATTTCAGGACATCACCAAGCTCACCTTACCCTAATGCAACCTGACCAATGGTTACACTAGAGCTCAGACCATGGCTCTCCTTCCCCTGGACCATCACGAATTAATGGTGATTTAGGGAAGGTGCATCTCCAAATCCACTGCCACCTGGCTCTCCCAAGGAAAGGATTTAGTGACAGAGATATTTCATCATATCATATTGTCCTCTGCCGCCTGGCTCTCCTGTGGAGAGGATTTAACGACATGGATCTTTATCATATCATCATCTCATATCATATCATATCATCATCACCTTATCATCAATCTCTCATTATGCAATCATATGGTGATGATGTCAATGTCATGCCAATATGCCTTTACACACATATATATATACATCATTATCATCACATATATGGTATGGACATACTAGCATGCAATGGTATAGGGCTGCTGCACATCACAATATATATAATCATCATACATCAACTAGTTGTGCATACCATGATATGTAGAAAAATCATACAAATACACAATCAATATTGTGGTATGAAAAGGAACATGTGTATATACACAAATATATGTATTGTCATAGTATACAAATAATACAATACAAACATACACCCGGTTATCTTAGGTTGTCAATATCACACACGTGAGTTCCATGAACTTCTCGAATGCCCAACACGCTTGAACTCCACTCAATTATCCAAATAACCTTTATAATAACGCAATATCTCAATTAACCACATATACCAAATATCCAAATATCACAATTTAACCACTTTAGGCCTAACCCAAGGTTCCAACACCCCTTTTATGCATCATTAAGCTCTTAGGGACCATTCAAACATTACTCAACCATATATACTTCGGATTCAGAGCCAAAATTGAAAACAACCTAAGGTTAAGCTCTAAACACATATAATCCCTTCAAAACTCACACCCAAGCAACAAGGATACCAAAACACACTTCCTTCACCTTATTTCATCCATTTTAATCGGTGGATTTCGTCCCAAATCAGAAATCCAACCTCAAAACTGAAAAACCCCAAATTCCAACCGAACAAAATGGAAAGGGAGGAGTAGAGAACACTTACCAACTTGAATCCAAGCTTCTAGAGGCTGAAAACAACTCCCAATGGCTGGAAAACATGAAACCTAGTAGAGCTCCCTCGGTTTCCACTGTCACTCCCTTCGTTTCTTTCTTTTCGTTCTTCCGAACTGATCCAGATTTAAATAAAAATCCTGAATCTCACTGCGACCTTAGCATACCTCACCATGGCTCCACCGTGTTCAGCTGAAACAACACCACTGGAATGGTTCTCGTCGCAGTGGCCCTACTCCTCGTCGCGGCGTGGTGCTCTTCCAGACTCCACTTGAGCCTTCCTTTGTCCTATTTTTTCTGGTCCTGAACATAATGCCAAGGAAGAAATCATGAGGGGTGTTACATGTGTGTCATCCAATTCAGGAGGGATTATATAGAAGCTTTAACCAAAGTAAAATTACCTACTTTGGTTAAGGTAAGGTAATTACTTAACAATTAAGCTTTGGTAAAAAAATAGTATTTAATTGCAATTCCTCCACTTGGCTTACTATTTTGGACACCACTTTTGGGGATATTCTCTCCAAATCACTGTATAATTTTTTCAGTCCAGAAATACCCTATATCGGTTACTTTATACCTGGACCAGCAAAGTTACTTTTTACAGTATAAAACCACTTTATGAGTACAGGATTAAAGTAAACTTATATGAAGGATTACTTTATTATCCTAAGGATCACTTTATTATCCTATCTCTTAAAAACTCTTTTTGTATTGCCCAACTATTTTACTATCTGTCTTTTTGCTTTTTACAAATCCAAAAGCAACTTTTCTAGTACAAAGTTACTTTTTAAACTTCGGTACCAATTATTTCTTCATTCTTACTCAGTTAACCATAGTGCCATATACCGTTAGGCTCATCTCGTTGAGAGCTTCGTTTTGACAATAATTTTATATATTTACAACATTGCCCTTGATCTAAGATACAATTATAATTTTTATTTCTTTTGGGTCTTGACTGTAATTTTCCCTAAAATATTTGATTTCCTACCACCTCCACATGACTTCTCATCTTTTTTTTTTCCAGGGGTAAAATCATCATTTTCTCATTTTTCCATCTAACAGGGAAAAATGACTTCTTTGTCTAGTTTCACATAAAATAGTGTATATCCGTTTTCATAAATTCTTTAAGCATTTTTAAATATCTAGTCTTTTAAGGATGTTTTAAGTTACTATTTGGACCAAACAAGGGGTGATATATAAATGTTATATATTCTCATAAAGTAGATAGAATAAACTTTTGAAAGAGCTACAGAACACTTATTTTGGACAAGTAACTAATTTATGATGAATTTATAAAATTAGGGGCTAAAAACTGGGTAGGAATGAAAAATTGAGATTTTTACTAGAAGTACCCTTTATTTTAAAAGACAGTATAAAATTGAGTAGAGCTAAAAAAATTTAGTGGTTTATATATATAGAAAGTTCCAAGTTTTATGTTTAATATGCAACTAATTTGGAAGTAATTGGAATAATATAATGAGGGCTATATGAGTTTTGGTAAAGCTATTCTAGTAAAAGTTAAGTTTTGACCTTTAATAATTCAAGTTAATGATATGCCTTGTTTCAAAAGAATAAATGTACAAAAAAATAATTTCTAGAAAGTAGATAGGTGAAGCTTTTAAATAACATAAAGAATGTATGATATGGCTCAGGAAATAATGAGATATGAATTTTCATATTTAAGGTCAAAATTGTAAGAAGGTGAAAAATGACCAAATATGCAGTAAATTTTAAGGAAACAACTATACAAATTGGCCTAGTGAATGACCAGATTCATAATTTTCTCATATAGAGAATATTTTTTTGGCTATTTTTAGAGATATAAATCACCTATATACAATTTTTTTAAGATTTATTTATGAATTTTCAAATTTCAGTCAGTAAAGTAGAAAACACCATATGACCAGTAACCGAATTGATTGAAAATTCTGTTTTACAAAATTATGTGATTCAAGCTTTTAATAAAGTGCAAATGGACTTAAATGAAGTCTAATACATGGAAAATAAAGGTAAAAGTAAGGAGTTACGTTAGCCAACTAAACCTAACCGAATTAGCATAAAAAACCGAACCAAAAAATTTCGGTTCAGCTTATTCAGTTTGGGCCTTTAATGGATCTTTGCTAAAAATTGCCAATTTAGTTCAATCTAACATTTTTTTGAATGAAAGAAGGAAATTCATTCTTGAGCAAGGACGTACAAAATATTTACAATGTAAAACAATAAAAAAAGGCTAATCAACAAATAGAAGTTCTTTGGATTGCTCCTGTGTAGCATTCTACAATGACTAATGAGCAGCTCATTTTTTACAATGCAACACAAACACTAAAGTTAACCACTGTCAAGAAAATGAGCAACTCTAATAGCTCTAAAGGTATGTTGAACCATTGAAAAAATAGAAACAATAACATTAAGGAATTTGTAGATTCCTTCAATCAACCATTTAAATATATCTACTAAAACTCTTAGCCTTCAAATCTAGAAAGAACACATAAAATATATTTCGCACCACAATTAACAATTTTATCCAATCCTCCACTTTAAAAAAAAAAATTAAAAACACAATCGAAGCCATCAATAACAATTTAGTCCAATCCACCACCAATAACAACAATAACATTAGTCTTATCTCATTAAGTGGGGTTGACTACATGGAGTCCAATCCACCAAATTAAAAAAAAAAATTGAAGTCTTTTTTTTTTCTCCAACAACAACGCAAGATAAGCTTCATAACCTTTTCACTTCATCATCCACTGATCTAACTTCATACATAGCACCAACTTATAGAAGCATAACCATGCTAAAATACAAGTTCATAACATATTACATGATTTAATATAAATTGTCAAATTAATACATCATAATTGCTATAACTTGCTCAATAAATATACTCCTCCTCAATCCTCGACCCTTAGCTTTGCTTGGATCTTTGACATGTTTTGGCCCTATCAATGTTAGTCATTCAGAAGAGTGAGATTCAAAGAATCTCAATAGCAATTACCCATACATGCAATCATATTATCACATTTACATAAAAATATCAAAGAATCATTGATCAAACACACTTGCATATTTAAATCATATAATTTCACAAAAATTTTGGCAGAGTTTCATTTTGAAAAATGGACATCTCAGGGTCTTAAAACCCTCAATCAACTTAGTAAATATCATAAAAACATCTCAAGGCAACAATGCAATCATATGACAAAGCATTAAACTTATTGAAAGCAAGCATGATAACATTGTGCAAGTAAGAAAGTGCTGCTACCTCTATGTTTTCTATTGCTCTGCCACTTGATTCCAATTCTCCCACTAACTTCCTTGGGCTCCTTCACGTCCTAATGCACCACCAAATACTAACTTAGGCCAATGTTTCATGGAGCCATATCACAGAGTCATATCACCAAGTCCCACACTAAAACTTAAAATTCCATTTTACCTTCCTCTTGGTTTTTCTTTACACCAATACATGTCCTTAAGGTTTTCGGCTATGAGGAATCCATTTTTGGGATCAAAATAATGAAATTCCTTCTCTACGAGAAATCCTAGATTAGCCAAGAATTAGGGGAAAATGCAGGAAAATAATTTGCTTCACAATACTTCAAACTAATTGTGAAAACTTGCCTTAAATGACTTTTCTAAGCTTTTCCATTTATTTCTTTGGCAAAAACTCATACCTTAGACAAGCTTAACCATGGCCAAAATCTATGGACGAATGGAGGAAGAAGATGACTCCATGACACTACTTTTCAACACTTGAAAGCACAAGCTCAAGGTCATATATACTTACTTGGCAACTTGAATCTCCAAGTCTTGCACCTTAGTTTCTCTTTCTTCTTTCCTATCTTAGGCTTCTTGTTTGCTGCAATATGAGAGCATCTCACTGTAATATCCCTATTTTTATGGAATGTTATAAAATGAATAAAAGATGAGAAACGAAATGAGATGAAAAGACTATATATATAATTAAGCTTTAGAAGAAATTAATTTCTCATATAATTTTTTGAAGAAGTTATGTTTTATCCTTAATTGGAATTAATTTTTGAAAAGATTCTTAGCAGAAATTAATTCCATAACTTACCCCTAAAAATATGCAATATACCACTTGAATGAAAGCTCGCTCCAACTTAAGCGCAACGGTTTAACTATTGCATAGCTGGAAAGTCTAGGTTGAGAGATAGACCAATTTGAAATTCAATGTGAGTAGTGAAAAAGAAATAATAAAAAAATTGTCCTTTGGGTAAATTACATAAAAGTGCCTAAAAGAATGGATAAATACTTTTTGACCCGGTTTAAGTGCAAAGTAGTCATTTCCTAGATTAGAAGTAAAATGTGAATATTGCATTTAAACCCCAAGAAAAAAATTGATATCATAAAATACAAAAGTAACTGAGAAAAATGGAGAGATACCACTAAGTATAAAGATGGGCAAAGAGGTTATTTTTCCATGTTAAACGGAAAAAATGAGAAAATTATATTCTGACCCCAAGAATTAAGAATCATTATATTTTAGTCCCTTACGAGTGAGTTCAACTCTTAAAAGAGAAAGAAGTTTGGGAAAAATTACACCTAATGACCTGAAAATTGTAAAAATTATAAATTTACCCTCGAGTTAAGGGTATTTTTGGAAATATAAAAACTATAGTCAAAATGAAGCTCTTGATGAGATAAGCCTAGTGGAATATTGTTTGGAAATTAATAAAGTTAGCATCAATTTATTATGGGCATTTAGAATAAAAGTGAGTGTTATACCGATTAAATGTTATTTTGAACTGCAAAAAAAATAGTACACGGTTATGGACATTAAATAGACCCTACCCAAATATATTTTGGGTCAAGATAATTATTTTAGTCTAAAAATAATTTTTGGATTATGTTGTACCAATTTAATGACAATTATGGTAAAAGTATTTAATCGATATGGGTAAATTTAATCGGTAAAGGATATATTGGTCATTTAAATTTTGTGAAGCAGTTTTTGGCCGAAAATGAGAGTGAATAGAGTGGAAAATCTGACCAGGACACAAAGGAAATTAGTTAAAAAGCTTTTAATAAAGTTGACTAAAAAGTAACCTTGATTAGCGAAGTAATTGGCAAGGTAATTAAGTTGCCATGTGTCTCACTTTTTCTCTATCACTTCATGACACCAGCAGCTATAAAAGGGACAGAGAAGCAGCTGGCCATGTGGATAATTGCATTATTTAATTGCTTTTGTGAATATTTCCTTAAGAAGTATTTGAAAAAAGAAGTGGCACAAAGTAATTGTTAATTTTTATGCATTATCTCCCTTATTTCCTTGGTCTTGGCTGATACACACACTTGAGAAAGAGAGAGTGAGAGTTCTGAACAACAAGAGAGAAAAAGAAGAACGAAGGAAAAGGAAGGGAAAAAGGAAAGAAGAAAAGAAGAGCAAGCTTGAGACCATCAAGACCAAGTGTAAGGTAAGCTCTCATACTACCATGAGCTTGTGGTTTTGAGTAGTTTTAGCTAACTACATGGAGTATTGTTTTTCCTCTCTCTCTCTCCAAAGATTTCAGCCTTAACCTAGACTAAGGAAGAGATGAGTTTTTTCCAAATAAACTTAGGGAAAAGCTTAGAATAACCACTTGAAGCATGATTTTGGAAGTGGTTTGATCTATTTTGAAAAAAAATCAATTTCTCCTCTTCCTCCATGATTTTTGGTCAGAACAGGGGGAGTATCTAGGGAAGGAATTTCATGATTTTGACCTCAAAAATGGATTCATCATGGTCCAAACCTTAAAAGCAAGTGTGTTGTACAAAGAAAGACTAAAGGATATTTATATTAACTTTTAGGGTTTTGAGGGTTCTTTATGAAGAAGCATCATGAACTAGTGGCTTATAAGCCTATTTGATGTTATGGTTAGGTTCAAGAAAGCTTGAGGAAGTGTTTGAAGGAGGTAATCCAAAGGAGAAAAGAAAGGAAAGTCATTAAGGTAGTATGTTACCTACTCTTGCTTTACAATGTTTTATACTTTGCAATGAATTTGATGCTTTGCCACTTGAATGTTTTCAAGATTTGTGATGAATTATTGATGTTGGCTGAGTTGTATGAGGGGTTTGTGACCCCGGGATGTCCAAATCATAAAATTAAACTCTGTCGAAATTTTTATAAAATTGTTGTGGCATTTATAATTAAATGATTTTAATTGATGATTTCATGTAATGTAATTGGCAATATGAATGCTTGAATGGGTAAATACTACTGAGATTCTTTGAATCTCATTCCTCCCAAATGCTACACATGACTAGGCCCAAGCTATGGAAGAAAGGTCAAAGTGCCAAGGAGTAAGAAGATAGGAGAGGAGATTGAAGCATGATCTCATTTTTTTAGCAATGAACTTGTATTTGGAAAGTATATGTAAATTTCTGTAAATTCTATTAAATCTATACCTCAATGTTATTGTGTCCCTTTGATTATTATGAAATTTTAGGTATGGATTTGGTACAAGGAATGATGAGGTAGATATGTTATAAAAGTGATATTGCTAAGTTATGAATAAAGGAGATTAATTTGAACATCCTATTAGAAACGTAGGTGCTATTTATATGAAATAGAGCGATTAGTTTAAGTAATTTACATGCTCTAAAAGTAGATGGAATAAGCTTTCTAAAGAGCCATAGGTCACTCAATTTGGCTAAGTACACAATTTATGATGAATTTGTAATGATAAGGTTCAAAACATGGCAAAGTTGAGAGAACTGGAAGTTTGATCATAGATACTAGAAAATTCAAAAGATAATATAAAATCATTTAGAGCTCCAAAAATTCAGTGGTTTAAGATGCCACTAATTTGGAAGTAATTGGAGTTATATAGTAAAAGATATGTAAGTTTTTCACAAATTGTTCCAGTTAAAGTTGAGTTCTGACCCTTAATGATTTAAGTCAATTCTATGCCCTATACAAGGTAAATAAATGTACAAGAAAAGTATACCTAGAAATTATACATACATGGATTTCCAATGACATAGAGAATACAAGATTTGGCTCAGGATATCATGAGATATGAATTTTTAAAGATAAAGCCAAAATCTGGGAAGTTTCAAAATGACCAAATGTACAATAAATATATGAGAAATAAATTGTATTAATTGGTCTAGAGAATGCTCTGTTTCATATTTTTTCCATGTAGAAAATATTTTTATCTACTTGTAGAGACTTGAAGCACTTTGATATGATTTTCATATAATTAGTTATGAATTTTTGAAATTTATAGGGTAAAATGGAAATTGCACAATGAACAATACCCAAAATAAAGAAAATTCTATTTTAATATTTTTATGTAATTAAGTTTCTAATCATGCAATAATGGACATAATTGGAGTCCAATATATGGTAAATGGATGTAAGTTTAAGGTGTTACATTTACTCACTAACCAGCACATAGGAACCTAAGAGGAAAGAGATGAGATAAACTTCCTTAATCATAGGTTACTTTTCTTAACTTAGGTTAGTCAAATTGCTTCTTAAAAAAGAAGTTTAAGAAGTAATAAAATAATAATTTTTCCTCCCTGTGCGGCAACTGTTTGAATGTTCAAAATAGGAAGCAAATTGGATCTTTAACACATTTAATTACTTAGCTTAATTATGGGTTAATTGGCTTAATCAAGGTTAACTAACGATGGTCACTTTAATGACATATTCCTCAAAACCAATAAAATACATTCCCATAATGTCCCAGCCAACTACAAATCACACCCTCTTAGGGTATTTTTATCCAAAAATTGTTCAATAATTTTTATTAATCCAAAATAACCCTTATCGATAAATTTCACCCGTACCAATTTATAACTTTTTACCATATTTATCACTTAGTTGGTTTTAGACTAATTTCATTTTCTTGTCTCAAAATACATTTGGGTATGGTTCATTTATTGTATAGGACCCTATATTAATTTTTCTACAATCCAAAAAAACTTAATCGATGTAATATTGGCTTTTTATTCCAAATGCAAATAATAAATTCATTTTGTTGAGCTTCGCTTATTAAAAGATTCATTTTGACTATAATTTTTCATATTCACAAAAATGCCTTAACCTAGGGTGATTTATAATTTTTGAAACTTTTGAGTCTTTAGCTGTAATTTCTCCAAACCCATTTACACTTCAATTCCTTGGCTTTTTTCGTGTTTAAGGGACTATATTGCAAAATGTTCTTGTCCTCTGGTGCAAAAATGTAATTTTCACATTTTCTTCTCCAGCTTGGAAAATACCATTTTGCCTAAATTGAGTTAGAAATGAAAATACTAATTCTTTTGGGTGCTTCTTTGTAATTTCCTCCAAAGACTAATTTTTAATTAATTATTTTTCATTAAAATTCAAATTATTCTAACTTTGAACCTCAACCTCCGGGCTACACAATACTTATACTATTGCCCTTAGCTTGAGATAGACTTTCATTCAGCTAGTATATTGCATACCTTTTTTGGCTCTATTTTAGAATTAATTTTTATTAAGGACCTTACGTAAAATTAATTCTAATTAAAAATCGAGCATAATTCCTTCTCAGAACCATATGAGAAATTAATTTAATTCAAAGGCCAAGCATGTAACATCATCATTTTACTTTCTTTCCTATCTTTTTATGCACTTTATGGCATCCTGTAAAAGTAGGGATAATGCAAGCAACATAAATAAGTTGGTTCATCTTTAATGGATCTCCCCGGTATTTTTCATATTTTTATTTCATTTTAAAATTCATTAAAGCTAACTCCCAAACATCACTCTTTTTCCACTCATCTAACAAGCGATATAACATATAAATTTCATGGAATAAAGCTACTGAATGTCACAAATAAAGAATTAGAAATACGCAAGGTCAACTCATAAAAATAAGTTAAAAACATAATCTTCCTAACATTGAGTCAATCATCAGTAGTAGACACCTTATCCTCATATTCAAGATCAATTCGAAAGTAAGGATATCCTCAAACTTCTTGAAGGTTGCCTCAAATTTTTGGGCTCTCTCCAACATTAAGTAGGTGGAGTTCTACCTGGTAGAAACATCTAAACTCAGTAATTGCTTACTTTGAATCTTTTCATCATCACAACTCTCTTTAAACTTTCTCATCTTGAGGGGCGACTGCCTAACAAAACAAATGATCTACCTAACATTTTTTACTGAACTTCCTATTTCTTTCAACCGATCAACAACAATTAAATTGATTATATGAGCATCATATCTCATTTGTAAGAACTTGCATTTCATAACACTCAATTGTTAATTTTTTGTTTTAGATACATAACAATGACATCATTAGAACTTGCATTGTCTACTATGATAGTGAGTACCCTATCAATTCCCTACTCAATTAAACATTTTTAAATTTTTATTGCAATCTCACTCCCTTTATGACTAGAAATTGGAATGAAATTTAAAATCCTCTTGTTCAATTTCCAATTATCATCTATAAAATGGGATGTAATGCACATGTAATTGATCATTTGAATGGAAGTCCAAGTGTTTATGGTGAGGCAAAACATTTGTTTCTAGCTAAATAGATAATCCTTGAATTTAATCTTTTCATATATGTAAATTCTAAAACAATCATGAGACATGGTCTATCTAGAAGGAATCTTAAATTTAGGTTAAGCAACAGACATTAACTGCTTAAAACCTACCCCGTCAACAAATTTGAAAGGTAGCTCATCAATAATGATCAAGTCTTTCCTAGTGGATTCTTGATCAAATTTCCAACTAGTAAGGACTACATCATGTGCAGTAAAATGCAACTGTGTTTGTTTAGGTTCTTCAGGAGGCGGATGTTTATTATAGATTGTTAGATAAGCTGGCTTCCCAAGAGGGGGGTGAATTGAGAAGATTAAAAATTTTCTGCAAAATGTCAAGAAAGTGAAGAGGCAAAGTGTGATGGTAAAACAGAGTCTAAATGAATAAACTATAAAAGTAGCAGTAAAGAGAAGAAAACTCAGATATTTATCTTGGTTCGATCTCTCCACTTGACCTACGTCCAGTCCCCAAGTTACCACTTGAGATTTTCCACTATTCTGCAAGAATTTAGTGGGCTTCTTGCAAATGCTTCAGTACAAAGATGATGTTCTATTTCTAGAGCTCACTCTTTCACTCTATGCACTCTTACTAAGTGCTTCCCCAATCCCTTGTGATATCCCCTCATAAGAAAATCTTTCTTTCAGATGAAGATAAGATTGTTTACATTGATTAAACTCTCTTAAACAGAGTGAATATGAAAGTTGAAGTACAAATATTGAAGTGCAAGAGTAAGAGACTTTGAGTAGATGATTTGGTAGAGTTTCAGTATATATAAAATTAAAATCATTTCCCACAACTTCAAATGATGTTATATTTATAGATTTAGGTCTCAACTATACGTTAGAGACATAATTTATCCATTGGAGAAGTTATCTTACGGTTACTCTGAAAAACTATCCGTTAACCGACCGCATTTAATGCTTCTGACACTCTAAAAATTTGAATTTCAGTTAGTTAACAGATGAATTTTGCAGAACCCGAAGACTAAAGACTTCAACATTGAATATCCGAAGTTTGTCTGTCATGAAGCAAAGTTCAAATTTTGATCTTTGGAAAATGTTTCTATGTTGTGACATATGAATTTTCAGGTTTGAAAATGTTCTGTTAAGTGTGAACAGTATTTTCAATTTGCTATAGTGCCTTCAAAATTCAAATTTTGGAACTCCAAAATTCGTCTGTCCGTAGGTGGCTTATAAGGCACAGTAGTTCATCTAATTCAAAATTTGAATTTTCAAAGGGCAAAGTTCGTCTGTCAGAGAGACCTCTTTTCAGACTTACTTTAAAATTTGAATGTACAAATACTGTCATTCGTATGTCACCATATCATTGTAACAGACTCACAAGCTTAGTTTCTGAAATTCGAATTTTCATGTTCAAAGTTCATCTGTCATTGAGAAATTTTGAAATCCAATCTAAACTTGGTTTCAGATGAACTTTGACATAATTTCAGACGAATTTCTTTAGTTTTCATAAGTTACATTTTGTCTGAAATTTGAATTTTCAAAACTCAAAGTTCGTCTGTTACTGAATGCTCCTTTCAGACACTTATCAAAATTCAAATTTTCTCAAGTCAAAATTCGTCTGTCAGAGAGACCTCTTTTCATACTTGTTCATTTTTAGTACAAAATTCGAATTTCCAAAGCCAAAGTTCGAATTTCCAAGATGACAGATCAGTATAAACCTTTCAAACTTCGTCTGTTAGTGGGTGTTTTTCAAATATTCCATGATTTAACATAGAATCAAAGTTTTAAAACATCTTTTCACCAAATCAAAGCCTTTTACTCTAATCAAAACTTTACTAAACATCCTACATCTATTCTTGCACCTATTTCTCCAGAATTTCTTCACTTGAAACCTTTTGTGTACCTTTGATATATTTATTCCAAGCTCTTGAATGTTAGTTTGGAATCATCAAAACATTTGATTCAACATAGATAGCTATATGGTTTTTCAGTGAAGCAGTTCGATTCTTTTTTAATCACATTGAAATTCTATTTCACAATAATTGCACTTACCTTTAACATTATTTTTCTCATTGACAAATTTTGTGAAATGATCCCAAACTTTTAATCTTGGCTTCATGAGTTTTCTTTTCCCTTTTTGAGTCAAAGCCTCGCTGGATGCTTGAACTTGAGGTTTAACACTCTTAATTGTAACACATTGATTTAGGACCATTTTCCCATTTATTAAACCTAATTAGAATCTAATTATACTTAATTAGAAGCTTGAATCACATAAAATTTAAAAACAGAATTTTTCATTTTTGTGGTACTGTTTATGTGAGAAATTCCATTTTCCCAACGAATTTTGAAAAATCATAACTAATTCTATAAAAATCATATTCAAGTGATTCAAGTCTCTAAAATAAATTAAAAGATTGTCTATATGGGAAAAATAACAAGTAGAGTAATGACTTGACCAATTCATACAATAAATTTCGTAAAGTTTCACTATTCATATGGTCTGTTTCAGACAATCCAGTTTCTAGGCTAACTTTGAAAATTCACTATAATTTGTAGACATATTCAAATTGAGTGCTATTTGACCATTTTAAAGCCCTTTCTATCTACTTTTCATCCACGTATAACATTCATACTTTACATTGCAAACTGTCCAAACATTCACTCTGTAGTGGTCAGAATGACCCTTTACATCCTAATATTTTACCAAACGAAAGTTGTAAAATATTTACATGGCCATAATTCACCCTCATATCATGCCACACATTCAATAAGACCTAAAGGAACATGAAAGCTTAGAGAAACAGATTTAACATTATATTTACAAATTTGCATGAAAATTCTAAATTCATAGCCATTGTAAGCAATAACAAGTTAATGATCAAATTCTTTCTCCTTTCCCTTCTCTTCCTTGGTGGTCTTGCCATGATTGCTTCCTAAACATGGTTAGTAGGTGGGAGGGTGAGATTCAAAGGATCTCAGTAGCTAATACCCCAAACATGCCGTAAATTATCACATTGAACATAAAAACATCAAGAAATCATAGTTCATCACATAGGTACAATGGAAACATTTACATTTTACAAAAATTTCAGCAGAGTTTTATTTTGAAAAATGGATATCCCAGGGCTCAAAACCCCTCATACAACTCAACCAATAACATGGAAACATCTAAAAACAACATTTTATTCATATGCCATAGTGTCAAATGCAAGGAAAACAAACATGACAATGTGATGCAAGTAAAGAGAATTAACTACCTTTATGTGTTCCCTTAACTTCCACACTTGGTCCACCACTTTTTAAGCTTTCCACAACTTCCTTAAACCTAACCATATCAACATTTAACTACCTTAGCCACTGTTTTTCAGAATTACATAATACTATACACCTTAAACCCTTACTTTTTCACTTAGCTTTCCTTTGCATTTTTCTTGAATCCAACACTTGTACTTGACTAATTTGGACCCAAGGAATCCATTTTTGGTGTCAAAAACATGAAATTATAACTCTAGGAACAACCCCTTTCTGGCCAAAATTCATAGAAAATAGGAGAAAATTGATATACTTCATGATACACTAAACTACCTACATATTCAAGCTTTAAATGAATATTCTAGCATTTTCCCTATGTTTTATGGTTGGAGAACTCATTTTCTTGCTAAATCCTAATTTGGCCGAAACCCTAAGAGAGGGAAATCTAATCCATGGGTCATGCTTCAAATACCAAGAACAACAAGCTTGAAGTGGTAGAAGACAACTTACCAACTTGAGCTTTCAACTTCCACTTGAGTTCCCTATTTTTCTCTCTCTTTCTCTCTTCTTTCTTGCATTTTTTCTCCTATATTTGCTGTTGGATATTTTGTGTAGAATGGTTAAGAAAGAGGGTGATTAAGTGGTTAATTACATGCTTAACTATGTAGCTAATCATGGTTGATGACCTTGGTTACTTTTTGCCAAAAATGTCAACAACTTCTTGAGGAAATTTTACCAAAAATTTGTGCTTCCCAAGCTGTCCATTTTCCATGCCAATGAGGGTGTTTCAAGTGTCCAAGATTGGTCAATTTTTCCTGGACCAGATATATCTTGAACCGAGTAATTTTTAATTGTACTGTTAAAATCACTTTTTACAGTAATTTAGCTTTTTTGGGCTACAGGACTATTTTTAATTTATTTTTATATTTCCTTAATTATCTTGTACTAAATGGTATCTCTGTATTATTGAATCAAGTATTTTGATGATTCTAAACTAACCTTCTAGAGCTTGGAATGAAGATATCAAAGGTGCATGGAGAATCCCAAATATGGAGAAATCCAAGTAAAATCAGCACAAGATTAGATATAGGACTTCTTACCTTGTTTAATTTGAGTAAAAGGCTTTAAATTGGCAAAAGAATGTTTTTAGAAATATGATTCCATGTTAATTCATGGAATATTTGAAAATCACCCACTAACAGACGAACTTTAAAGTGTTAAAACTGATCTATTGCTTTAAAAATTTGAACTTTGACTTCCGAAATTTGAATTTCAAATTGAAAATAAGTTAGTCAGAAAAGAGATCCCTCTGACAGACAAACTTTGAGTGCAGAAATTTGAACTTTGGAATGAGTCTGATAAGATACTTCTCTAACAGACGAACTTTGTGCTTTGAAAATTCAAATTTATGATAAAACACAATTCATAAAAGTGAAAAATTCGCCTGAGGATATGTCAAAGCTCATCTGAAATTGAAGTTTAGAAAGAGTTCAAAATTAGCTCACTGACAGATGAAATTTGACTTTGAAAATTAAAAATTTAGAAATAAAGCTTGCAAGTCTATTATGATAATCTATTGACATATGAATGTTGGTTTTCAGAAATTCAAACTTTGAAATAAGTTTGATAAGAGCTCCCTTTGACAGATGAACTTTGAATCTTGAAAATTTGAATTTCAAAAAGATGAACAATTGTGCCTTATTGAGCTGCCCACTGACATACGAATTTTGGACACAAAAATCCGAACTTCAAAGGCACTGTAACGATATGGGACCACTATTCACACTTATCGGAAGAACTTTAACTTGAAAATTTGTATGTTCAAACATAGAAATATTTTTCAAAGATGGAAATTCAAACTTTACTTCATAAACAGACAAACTTTGAAGTTCAACGTTAAAGTCTTTAACTTTTAATATCTGTGAAATTCGTCTGTTGACCAACCAAAATTCAAACTTTGAGTTCAGAAGCATTAAATGCGGTTGGTGAACGGATAGTTTTTCAGAGTAACTGTTGGGTAACGTCTCTAACGGCTAGATCTTGTCTCTAATGAATAGTTAAGACATAAATATATAAATAGAACTTCATTTGAAGGTATGGGTAACGAATTTACATTGTACATACTAAAACTCTTTCAAATTCTCAACTCAAAGTCTCTTACTCTCATGCTTCATTCTTTCATAATTCAACTTTCATATACACTCTAAATTAGGGAGTTCATTCTTTGTAATCAATCTTATCTTCATCTGGAAGAAAGATCTTCTTGTGAGGGGATATCACAAGGGATTTGGGAAGCACTTAGCTAGAGTGCAAAGAGAGAGGTTGTAAGCTCTAGGAATAGAGCAAGAAAGCTGTACTGAGGTAATTGTAAGAAGCCCATTGAATTCTTGCAGGATAATGAAAAATCTCCAGTAGTTGTTTGGGGACTGGACGTTGGTCAAGATAGAGAGACTAAACCAAGATAAACATCTGTGTCTTCCCTTCTTCTTTACTACTCTTACATTGCTATTCCTTTATACTCGGTTTTACTGTCTCTTTTGTCTTCACCTCACTCTTGACTTTTGTAGAAAATTTTAATTTTCCTAATTCACCCCCTTCTTGGGAAGCTGACATATCTAACAAGTGGTATCAAAGCTCGAATTCCAAAACAAAGGATCTAACAGTCTGGGAAATTCAATCCCTGGCTTTAATGGAGAACACTATGGATACTTGAAGATGAGAATACAGATCTATCTCCAGTCCATTGATCTGGACATCTGGTCTGTCATCTAGAAGGGAGACTTTGTCCCAATGAAACTTCAGGATGATGGAAAATACAAGGAAAAGCCAGAGGATGAGTGGAATGAGGAAGATAGGAGAAGAGTCTTGCTGAACTTTAAGCCAAAACACTACCTGGTTATTACATTAAACTAAGACAAATTCTACAGAGTGTCACAATGTTCCACAGCCAAAGATATGTGGGACACTTTGTAAATCGCTCATGAAGGAACCGGTGGAGTAAGAGAAAACAAATTAAACTCCTACATTGGTGAATATGAAAGCTTTAGAATGGTGAAAGGAGAGAGCATTAAAGAGCTACATAAGAGATTCACCTTATTGTGAATCAATTGAAGAGTCTTGGCAAGGAGTACACCCAGCCAGAGAAGGTGAGAAAAATCCTTAGAGCTCTTCCTCTGGAATGACAACCCAAAGTAACAGCAATAGAGGAAGCTAGAGGAGAATCAATGGCCTCTGTCACAGCCCTCTTCAGTAGCCTTAAAGAATATGAGGGAAAGATAAAGGCTCTCAAGGAAATAGGACAAGACAGGAAAAAGAAAGGTCTTGCTCTAAAAGCTTCTAAGAGAAAGAAGAAGAATCTGATGATGGAGATGAATTAGATAAAGAAACTCTGGCTATGATGATCAAAAAATTCAAAAGGTTCTACAACAAGAAAAGAAACAAAAGATTCTTCAAGAAAGGAGCAGCTGCAGATAACAAGAAAGAAGGAAAAGAACCTATCACCTGTTATGAATGCAAAAAGCAAGGACATATCAAATGGGATTGTCCACAATTCCTAAAGAAGCAAGAGAAAGAAAGAAAGCTGCTGACAAGAGTAAGAAGAAGAGGGCATACATCTCATCAATCTGGGGTAACAGTTCAGATGAAGAAGAAGATGATGAAGATGAAATCACCAATATCTGCTTGATGGCACTTGCATCTGAAGAAACTCAAAATCCATCCAACATTGATCATGAGGAGGAGGTATATGAATCTGAACCTTCCTATTTTGAATTACTTGATGCATTTCATGAACTACATGGTGAATTTATTAAGACAACTAAAGAACTGAGACAGGCTAAATCTCAGTGCAATATTTCTGACATTACATCTCTGCATAAATTTGAATTTGCTTACTGTATATCATGTATTGAATTGAAGCAAACTAATGACTATCTACTGAAAGGAATGGCTAGACTTACTAAGGGTAAAGATATGTTATTTGCTTTAATAGGAAGTTAGAGAATCACACAAGAAAAGGCTGGACTTGGCTATGATCATTGTGTAGTAAAAGAAAAGATTAAAAAGAAAAATCAAAATCTGTATATGAGGCATTTTGTGCATGCTAATGGGCATAAGAAGAAAGATCATATTTCAAACCGCATTGAATCCTATGATCAACCAAGATATGTGAAACAAAAATATTATCTGCATTGCTTTCTTCCTGCATCACAATCTAGCAGCCCTTTCACCACCTGTCACTTCTATAACAAGAAGGGACATATTTCCAGTTCATGTGCATTGAAGAAAAATGGACTTGACGGGAAGGTAAAATGGGTTCCCAAAGATACACTTGTATCTAGGGAAAATGCCACTGACAGAAAAGGACCAAAGCAAATTTGGGTATCTAAAAAGAAACTCTGAACTTTGTTTTGCAGATCTGTCTTAAAACAAGAAAGAGCAACAAATGGTATATAGACAGTGCCTGCTCAAGTCACATGACTGGTGATAAGGAGAAGTTCATCACCCTTAGAGATAAAAAGGGAGGAAAGGTAGGTGATCAATACGGCAAAATAGTTGGAATTGGCATTGTGGGCAAGAATCCAGAAACATCTATTGAAGAGGTACTGTTTGTAATTGGCCTCAATCATAATCTGCTAAGTGTGAGTTAGACATGTGACAAAGGCAATTGGGTACTGTTTGACTCAAAATTTTGCTTGGTCATCCGAAAAAGTGATCACAAAGTAATCCTCAAGGCTCAAAGGGATGGTAACTGCTATATTATTGATCTTGATGAACTTCCTTCCTTAGATTTTGTCTGTTTGATTAGTCCGGATAATGATAGTTGGGTGTGGCATAGAAGATTAGCACATATTAACATGAACCAACTATCAAAATTGGTTAAGAATGAGTTAGTCACTAGCTTACCAAAAATCTCGTTTGAAAAAGACAAAGAATGTGATGCATGCCTTAAAGGAAAACAAACTAAATCATCCTTTAAATCTAAAAATGTAGTCACCGCATCTAGACCATGCAACTATTGCATATGAATTTGGTTGGTCCATCTAGAGTAAAAAGCATTGGTGAAAATTTGCATGTTCTTATGATTATGGATGATTACTCTAGATTTACCTGGACCTTGTTTCTTTCTTCCAAAAGTGAAACATTTAATGCATTTGTAACCTTAGCTAAGAAAGTGCAAAATGAGAAGGGTATTTCTATTGTGTCTATCAGGTCTGACCATGGAGGAGAGTTTGAAAATTCATGCTTTCTGGAGTATTGTGATAAACATGGAATTGATCACAACTTCTCAGCTGCAAGAACTCCTCAGCAGAATGGAGTAGTGGAAAGAAAGAACAGAACAATTGGAGAAATGGCAAGAGCAATGCTGAATGAAAATGAACTCTCTCAAGTATTCTGGGTTAATACAGTAAACATGGCAAGTTACATCATTAACAAAGCCTACATCAGACCAATTATGGGGAAGACTCCTTATGAGTTGCACAAAGGAAGGAAGTCAAACCTTTCACATCTGCATGTGTTCGGTTGTAAATGTTTCATCCACAATAATAGAAAGGAAAATCTGGATAAGTTTGATACCAAATCTGATGAAGGTATATTTCTGGGCTATTCTAGTAGGAGTAAAGGATATAGAGTTTTCAATAAGAAGACTAAATCTGTAGAGGAATCTGTGCATGTTGTGTTTATTAAAAATGAAACAGTTTTCAAGCATGTCACTGATGAAGATGATCTTATTTTGAATTTTAAGAACTTAGATATTTCTGAAGAAGGTAAAGTTGAACCTCCAAAAATATCTGAATCTATTAACATAGAGGAAGATATTCAGGAGAAAGACTTTGAGGATGAGAATAATGAAGATATATCTCTAGAACTTCCCAGAGCTTGGAGATATCAAAGAAATCATCCTGTTGATCAAGTGATTGGGGATGTTCAAGAGAAAGTTAAAACCAGAAAATAGCTAAGGGATTAGATGATCAACTGTGCTTTCATTTCTCAAATTGAACCTAAGTGTGCTAAAGAAGCTTTAACTGATGAATACTGGATTCTGGCCATGCAAGATGAATTAAATTAGTTTGAAAGAAATCAAGTTTGGGATTTAGTGCCTAGACCTAAAAATCACCCTATCATTGGCACTAAATGGGTCTTTAGAAATAAAATTGATGAATCAGGAACAATAATAAGAAATAAAGCAAGACTAGTTGCCAAAGGATATAATCAAGAAGAAGGTATTGATTTTGAAGAAACCTTTGCTCTAGCGGCTAGATTAGAAGCAATCAGAATTTTGTTAGCATATGCATGCATGAAAAATATTATGTTATATCAAATGGATGTGAAGAGTGTTTTTCTTAAAGGATATATCATGGAAGAAGTTTATATAGACCAACCTCCAGGCTTTGAGGACTCTACAAAATTAAACCATGTTTATAAACTAAAGAAAGCTCTTTACGATTTAAAACAAGCTCCTAGAGCATGGTATGAAAGACTAAGCGACTTTCTAACTGAAAAGGGATTCAATAGAGGAAAAGTAGATACTACTTTGTTCACTAAGAAAGAAAACAAAGATTTACTTATTGTTCAAATTTATGTTGATGATATTATATTTTGTGCTACTAATAAATCTCTTTACAAGAGTTTCTCTAAGCTAATGCAAGGTGAGTTCGAAATGTCAATGATGGGCGAGCTTAACTTCTTCCTTGGACTGCAAATTAAGCAATGTGCTGATGGTCTTCCTTAACCAATCAAAATATCTGAAAGAGTTGCTCAAAAAGTTTGGTATGGAAAAAGCCAAGCCAATGGGAACTCCTATGGCTACTGCAACTAAGCCTGATATGGATGAAGGAGGAAAAACTTTTGACATAACCCAATATAGATGAATGATTGGATCTTTACTATACCTAACAGCTAGCAGACCTGACATCACGTTCAGTGTCTATATGTGTACAAGGTTCCAATCATGTCCCAAAGAAACCCATGCAACTGCTGTGAAATGCATCTTCAGATATTTAATTGGAACATCACAAATGAGAGTTTGATACCTAACGGGCAATGGAGAAGATCTCATTGGATACACTGATGCTGACTTTGCTGGATCCAAAACTGACAGAAAAAGCACAAGTGGAACATGTCAGTACCTTGGAGGATCCCTGGTGTCATGGTTCAGCAAGAAGCAAAACAGTGTGACTCTATTCATTGCAGAAGCTAAATATGTTGCAGCTGGTAGCTGTTGTGCCCAAGTTCTTTGGATGAAGCAGAAGCTTTAAGATCTTAAGATTGAGATGATGGAAATACCAATAATGTGTGACAACCAAAGTGCTATTAACATCATAAAGAATCCTGTCATGCATTCAAGGACAAAGCATATTGAAGTTAGGCATCACTTTATAATGGATCATGTTCTGAAAGGAGAAATCAGATTAGAATACATCCCTACCGAGGATCAAGTTGCTGACATTTTGACAAAGCCCCTTTTAGAAGATAGACATTGTAAAATCAGAAGAGAATTGAGTATGGTAAATCCCAATGAACTGTAAGTATGTCATTATATCTATCTAAATTAAAGTTTCTGACATTGAACCAATCCTAACTTTAGCATGGAGTGTGTTTGATATAAGTTGCAGGTGGTCCTCTCAAGTTCAAATGATAATAAAGCTGTACAATGGAGCTAATCAGGATGGCACAATCAAAAGATGAAAAAGAAAGCCAGAAATTTGAGCATCTAGATCTGTTCTATAAGTTCATAAAGTTGAAATTTGCATTTTAGATGTTTGTTAGATGAATTTCCGTGATTAAACTGTGTTTTTGTGAAGTTAGCATGCCTAACATTCGAATTTGGATGCATATCAGACAAATTTCAGTTGGTTGCACACTGTAACAGTACTCTTCTATCTTTTGAAATTCATCTGTTGAACAACAGAAATTCAAATTTTCAAAAATGAAATGCAAACATTGTCCCTGTTCAACATGACTAATATACGAATCTCCAGTTCTCAAAATACGCATGTTGAAATTTCTTTACAAAATGTTAAAATTTGAATTTTTGAACCAAAATTCGTCTGTTGTAACATGTTCACCTTGCTAGTTCTTTGAAAGACAAATTTTCATAAGTAAAGTTCGTCTGTTGCTTGCTGTGTTCATAATTGCTTATTGCTTGATTCTTTCTAAGTTCGAACTTTGTTAAAACAAAGTTCGTCTGTTCATATATTGTTTTCAGAACAAGTCTCTGTCAGATGAATTTCTAGTTGAACATTCATGTGTCAGTAAGCTTTGCTGAATGGATTAACTTGTGACTGCTAGAAGTTTGAATTTTTGACCTCTCAAAATTTGTCTGTTCAGCGGTTACATAAGTTATAACCAAAGGTCATCCTCTGAACAGACGCAACCCTATTCATCTCTATCTCAAGTCTGTTCAAATTCTCTCCTTAATTCCCATTAACTCCATCTATGAACCTTCATTTCTCACCGATTAAACTCCTTTTCGTACCCTATAAACCCACTCTTTGCATCTTTCTGAATCATTCCTCACCGAGAATGGCAAGAGTCAAAAATCTAGAAGTTAGAAAGGGAGAGTCATGGCCAAAGAGGTCTTTAAAATCCTAATATACCTCCAGGGAGAGTGAAACTCAGAAAAGAAAAGACGAATCCAGCAAGACAACACCCTTCAAAAGGCAGAAAACTACTTCATGGGCAAACTCAAAGAAATCTGCTCCCTCTCCTTTAAAGAAAGCAGAGCCTACTGTTCCGGCTACTCCTGTCACTGTTGCATCTTCTTCCTCCTCCAGCACTGAATCTGGAGAATATCACCTGACCTTACTACCATTGTGGAGCAATGCTTATATTCTTGGAGAATATACCTCCAAATTTGTCAGCAAAAAGGTAATCAAGCCTCACTGTGTGAATTTAGAAGAATTCCTAGTTTCTAACAACTTTGATGCTGGGCTTTGGATGGCAAGATATAAAAATTTGTTTGAAACACTTGAAAGATATGATGATAAAGGAGTCAAGACTTGTTATGCCTCTCTGCAATTCAACAGCAAGAAGAAGAAGTGGGAAGTGAATATGAGGTCAAGGACCATCTGGCTAACAGATGAAACCTTTAATGAGGTGTTAGAAATCCCAGGGCTAGGCGGTCTGAAGATTGACATTACAGCCTCAAGGTATATGGATGAGGCTGAAACCACTGATGAAGAAGGAGGGTTTTTTCTGAACTTCAAAGAAAGCACAATCTTGAACACTCTGTTCAGAAGAAAAGAAAACAGGCCACCTTTAAACCTGCTAAAGCCTACAGACCTCAGTGCTTAAGTCAGAATCCTATACTATATTGTGTCCAGGATTATCTTCAACAAAAAAGGTAGTTTTGATCTGATTACAAGGGCTGAAGCACATGTGATGACAGCTATTATGCGTGGGAAGCTTATCAACATGAGACATATCATCGTCCAATGCATGATCAAGGCAAGAGAACAAAGGAAAGATTTCATCCTTCCTTATGGAGTAATCATCTCCAAGATACTTCAGTATGCCCAAATCCAACATCTTGAGAAAGGAAAAAGGTAGCATACTAAGATCTTCAAAGAAGAAGAACTGCAAAAGGATGGGAATAGCGAAGAAAGATGTGAGATGGATTGGAAAGGGAGTTGGAAAGACTGAAGACCTTTTCTTTGATGAGGAATCCTCCCAACAGCAAGAAGGAACCTCTGAGGCTGCTGTAAAATCTATACCTCAGCCTTCTCAGCCTGTTCCATCTCCATCTCAGCCCCCTCAAGCTCAAGTTCCATCAACTCCTTCTACTGGAGTAAAGCCAACCAAGATCACTGAGTTGTATGACAGTCTGTCTACACTCATGCTTAGCATCAGAGATGAGTAAAATGTGAAGTTTGTCCATCTGCAAGACTAGATACATCAGTTAGCAAGGAATATGAAAGTGGTGGTTGATGCATATGAAGACATTAGAAGTGCCATTCCCTCCACATTAGCTCCACCTCAGCTAGGATTTTTTGAGCCTGCTATGTCTCCTACACTTGAGCCTCCAAGTCCTTTCATGCTAGCCTTACCTGAACCTGATTATGCAATGCATGATACTGGAGCTACTGGCACATTGACCACACCACAGGCCTCCAGTGATGAGGTAAGGCCTGGTCCTCCCTTGGACTATGGAATAAAGGAAGAGGCCCCTCTAGAACCAAACTCCCATGAGTCCATTCCTGAAGTTGCTCAGGATTCAATTCTCTCACCTCAAGAATCTGAGCAAGTTGAAAAACTAGTGGCAACTATCTCCACCTCACCATTCATGCAAATAGCCCTGAATGAAGAGAGAAGCATTGTGCCTTATGTTGATCTAAGGGCTATTGCTCATAATGCTTTCTTGCAAGCACAAAGATTAAGGCTTGAAGAAATGTTTCGTCCTCCGGCTCCCTCACTTGTTTCTACTTTTGGTCTCTCAGAGGCATGAAGAGCTCAATTGGCAGTCACTAGGCAAGAAGTACAAGAACTTCTTGAACTCTCTGATGATGAGGAGTCGAATTCTGAAGCTTCTAAGCCTTTGCCAGGTCTTAATCCAGATCTTCCATTTGTCGTTGTGGCTCTTTAGGCAATCCCAGTATCTCAGAACCCTCCTTCTATTGACTTTGTGCACCTTCATCATGATGCCAAAAAGGGGGAGAAGTCTGAGCAAACTAGAAAGACTGCAGTAGAGCCTTCTGGCAAGACCTACAGCAAGAAGTCCAAGTCCAAGAAGAAGTGATTAGATCTTAGGATAGCTTGGTCCTTCTTGTAGTATTGTTTTTGTCTTAAGAATGATAAATCTTTGCTCTGAATTTTATGATTGCAATGTTCTGCCTTTGTAATGAAAAACCTTAAATGTATGCATGATTTTCCTTGGTTGATCTGCTGTGCATAATATCTTATCTTTTGAATTATAATGTATATATTGAGGGGGAGCTTGTTAAAGCAAACCCAAGTACTAATCTAGTTTGCAAGTTGTTTTGTCATCATTAAAAAGGGAAAGAATGTTGAATCAAGTATTTTGATGATTCCAAACCAACCTTCCTGAGCTTGGAAAGAAGATATCAAAGGTCCATGGAGGATCCCAAATATGGAGAAATCCAAGTAAAATCAGCACAAGATTAGATATAGGACTTCTTACCTTGTTTAATTTGAGTAAAAGGCTTTGAATTGGTAAAAGAATGTTTTTAGAAATCTGATACCATGTTAATTCATGGAATATTTGAAAATCACCCACTAACAGACGAACTTTTAAGTGTTAAAGCTGATCTATTGTTTTGAAAATTTGAACTTTGACTTCCGAAATTTGAATTTCAAATTGAAAATAAGTTAGTCAAAAAAGAGATCCCTCTAACAGACGAACTTTGAGTGCAGAAATTTGAACTTTGGAATGAGTCTGATAAGATACTTCTCTAACAGACAAACTTTGTGCTTTGAAAATTCAAATTTCTGATAAAACACAATTCATAAAAGTGAAAAATTCGCCTGAGGATATGTCAAAGCTCATCTAAAAGTGAAGTTTAGAAAGAGTTCAAAATTAGCTCATTGACAGATGAACTTTGACTTTGAAAATTAAAAATTTAGAAATAAAGCTTGCAAGTCTGTTATGATAATCTGTTTACATACGAATGTTGGTTTTCAGAAATTCGAACTTTGAAATAAGTTTAATAAGAGCTCCCTTTGACAGACGAACTTTAAATCTTGAAAATTTGAATTTTGAAAAGATGAACAATTGTGCCTTATTGAGCTGCCCACTAACAGACAAATTTTGGACACCAAAATTCGAACTTCGAAGGCATTGTAGCAATATGGGACAACTGTTCACACTTATCAGAAGAACTTTAACTTGAAAATTCATATGTTCGAACATAGAAATATTTTTCAAAGATGAAAATTCGAACTTTGCTTCATAAACAGACGAACTTTGAAGTTCAACGTTAAAGTCTTTTACTTTCGGTATTTGTGAAATTCGTCTGTTGACCAGCCAAAATTTGAACTTTGAGTGTCAGAAGCATTAAATGCGGTTGGTGAACGGACATTTTTTCAAAGTAACCATTAGGTAACGTCTCTAACGGCTAGATCTTGTCTCTTACAAATAGTTAAGACATAAATATATAAATAGAACTTCATTTGAAGGTGTGGGTAACGAATTTTCATTGTACATACTGAAACTCTGTCAAATTCTCAACTCAAAGTCTCTTACTCTCATACTTCATTCTTCTACACTTCAACTTTCATATACACTCTAAATTAGGGAGTTCATTCTTTGTAATCAATCTTATCTTCATCTGGAAGAAAGATCTTCTTGTGAGGGGATATCACAACGGATTTGGGAAGCACTTAGCTAGAGTGCAAAGTGAGAGGTTGTAAGCTCTAAGAACAGAGCATCAAAGTTATACTGAGGTAATTGCAAGAAGCCCACTGAATTCTTGCAGGATAGTGAAAAATCTCAAGTAGTTGTTTGGGGACTGGATGTAGGTTAAGATAGAGAGACCGAACCAGGATAAACATTTGTGTCTTTCCATCTTGTTTACTACTCTTACATTGCTATTCTTTTATACTCGGTTTTACTGTCTCTATTGTCTTCACCTCACTCTTGACTTTTATAGAACATTTTAATCATTCCAAATCACCCCCCTTGGGAAGCCAGCATATCTAACATGTATGACCCATATCCTGTCCTAGTTACCTTTTAATCACCGGTAGGGCCCACAATTTACTTTTTCGGTATTAAGTTACTTTTGGACACTTGACATTAATTATTTCTTTATCCTTGAATATTAACTCTCAGTGCCATATATCATTGGACTTCTCTCGTCGAGGGTTTCGTTTTTACAGTAATTTTGCATAGTTACAAAGTTGTCCATATCCCAGGGTGAAATTATAATTTTTGAAACTTTTAGAGTCATTAGGTGTAATTTTTTGTAACATCCCAAGAAAGGTAAAATATCTAGAAAAATATAAGAATTTTGCAAAAAGGGGCAGACATTGTTGTTCGTGAAATAGGGTGAAGATATCATTTTTTTCGGTTAAACGGAAAAATTTAAAAATTATATTTTCACCCCTAAAGAAGTTTAAAAATGACATCCATATCCTAAAATCATAAAATTTGCGAAGTCAAAGTGCAAAAGTCTTTGGGAAAAATTACACCTAATGACTCGAAAGTTTCATAAATTATAATTTAACCTTGGGTCAGGGGTAATTTTATAAATATGAAAAATTACTGTCAAAATGATGCCCTTAAAGAGAAAAGTCCAATGGTATATGGCACTAAGGGTTAATGTTCAAGGATAAAGAAATAATCAGTGCCGAGTGTGTATAAAGTAACAGCAAACCAATAAAGTAAATTGTGGACCCTACCGATAGTTAAAAGATAATCGGTACAGGATATGGGTCATACATAGATATCATTTGGGACATGATAATTAAGAAAATATAAATATAACTATTGAATAGTCCTGTAGCCTAAAAATACTAATTTACTATAAAAATCAGTTTTATCGGTACAATTAAAAATTACCCGGTTCAGGATATATCTGGACCAAGAAGAATTGAGCAATTTTGGACACTTAAAACACTCTCCCTAGGCGTGTGAGCAGCTGGAATTTTCAGCCAAGAACTTCTTAAGGAAGTCATGAATTTTTGGCCAAAATCTTGTAAAGGAAGTTTTGACTTTTTGACCAAAAAGTGATTAAGGTTAATTGTGCAATTAGTAAGCTAATGGGGTCACATAATCCCTCTCTTTCACCCTCATTCTGACCGGCACTTCCAACTGAAAAAGGAAAGAGAGAAAATGCAAGTAAGAAAGAAAGAAAAGAGAGAAAGAATAAGAGAAAGAGAAGACAAAGTTAATGATCCAAGAACTCAAGGATTTGGTAAGTGATTCCTACTACCTTGAGTTTATAATTTTAAGTAGTTAAGCTTAGTTTCCTGGAGTCTTCCTCTTCCCCTTTCCATGTTAATATTTCGGCCAAACACTAGAGGAAGCAAGGAATGTATTTTGATGCAATAAACTTAGGAGAAATACCAAACTAACAACCTAGGACATGATTTTGGAAGTAGTTGGGTGAGTTTCAAAACAAATTATTTTCTCTCCTTTTCTTGGTATTTTCAGTCTGAACAAAGCATCAATTTAAAGTTTGAATTTCATGTTTTTGATGGCAAAAATGAGTTCCTCATGGTGGAAAACCTTAGGAACAAGTATTGATTTCAAGGAAAAGACAAAGGAGAACGAAATGAAATTTTAGGGTGTAATTGGGATTTTATGAAACTACCCCTTGAATCAGTGGCTTAAGTAGCTAATTGATGATATGTTTAGGTTTGAGGAAGCCTAAGAAAGCTTGGAGAAGTGTTTGGAAGAGGTACAACTCAAAGGAAAAGCAAGTGGAAGCATAAAGGTAGCATTTTTCCATTATATGCATTATATTGTCTTATGAATGTTTATGAACTCTATGACTTGTTTGATGCCATGATTAATATTTAGTGATGTCCATTGATTATTGGCTGAGTTGTTTGAAGGGACTTGAAGCTCCGAAATTCCCAAATTACAAAACAAAACTCTGCCGAAATTTTTATAAAAATGTTATGGCATTATATGAATTGATGAGTTTGCTTGATGATCTATGTGAAATGTGATAATATATGTGTATGATTGGATAATGCTACTGAGATTCTTTGAATCTCATTCCCCCTTAATAACTAACCATGTTAGGAAAACAATGGAAAAAGGGCTAAGGAAGGAGCTAATATCATGGAGAAGCTAATGATAAGTGGATGATGTTGCAAGCCATTATGTTATAATGTGAATGGTTATTGGTGTCTTGCTTTTGTATGAAATTGTAAAATAATGAATATTATGTTAATGTTGTAGAAAATGTATGATAATTTCCAATTTTAGATATTGTGATATTAAGTCATGTTCTACCAAGTTTCATGCCAAAATGAGTTCATTTGCTAGGGTTTTGGTAAACAAATTGCAATATAGATTGAAACAAGGCATTTTCCAGATATATCTGTTTAGTTCACCCTTGTTCTATAACTAATGTCAGGTTAGGTATATAGTATTTTTATACCAGATAGAAGGCATGTCAATCTTTAAAATGGCATCTAATTCGCCCCATTTGGAGTTGTGTACAATTAATGGTGAATTTTAAAAGTTAGTGTTCAGAATAGGACAATATTGGGAAAACTGGAAACTAAAAGTTAAGTACTGGAAAATTTAAAGGATAAAAAAAAATTGTATAGAGATCCAAAAATTTAGTGGCTTACATGTATAAAAATATCTATGTCTTAAGATCCATATGCCATCAGTTTGGAAGTGATTGGAGTTATAGAACAAGAGATATGTAAGTTTTCCCAAAATTGTCCCAGTAACAGTAGAATTATGACCCTTTACAATTTAAGTTAAAGTTATACCCTATGTAAGTGAAATAAGTGTGTAATAAAAATATGTCTATAAGTATACATATGTAGCTTTTAAATGACACAGAGTATGCATGATTTGGTCATGAATAGAATGAAATATGATTTTTCAAATTTGAGGTCAGAAAACTGGAAGGTAGAAAAATGACCAAATGAATAGTAAAAGTCCATGAAATTACTGTGGAAATTAGCCCAATGAAGTTAGTGTTTCCTATTTTTTCCATAAAGATCTGAATTTAAAAAAAAATTTAGAGACTTGAATCACCTCAAGATGAATTTTATAGATTTAGTTATGATTTTTCAAATTTCATCGGGTAAAATGGAATTTGCCAAATGAACAGTATCCTGAATTTTGAAAAATTCTATTTTTATTATATTATGATTTTAGTCTCTAAATCATGATGAAAGACATCTAAAATGATCTAATACATGGGAAATGAGCCCTAATTTAAGGTGTTACATTTTTCCCAAGAACTTTTTAACTTCTCCGCGTGATTTTCGTGCATTTAGGGACATGGATGTCATTTTTATAATTCTGTAGGGGTAAAAATATAATTTTCTCATTTTTTATCCTATCGAGAAAAATAATTTCTTTGCTTTATTTTACGTAAAATAGTGTCTGTCCATTTTTGTGAATTTATTGTACATTTTACATTATCATTTATTATTTCCTCTTTCATTGATTAGTATCCAATGAAATTTGGAGATATTACATTAAAAGCATCTGCAGTTGCTCCATCAATGGTACCCCTAGTTTCATCCTGGCATGATATCTAATACCATAAAATAAGTACAAATATGTGAACATATGAATGAAACAACATATCTAATTTCAAATTTTGAACTTCAAGAATCAAATCATTATCAATTTTTAATATTCAAATAGCCAGCACTTATAGTGAACGACTTTTGAACAAAATAGGCCATATCACAAAATTTGATCTTTCCAGAAAGAATGACTAACTAAGAAAACCTTGATCTTCAATTCAAATAACAATATGAAATTTAGGAATAATTAATTACAATCCCACCAAAAAGGTAAAGCTGAAGATCATATATTAATAATAAATAATCCTGTAGATCATAGTTAAACAAACAAATAGATTAATAACCTATCAATGCATGATATCCAAGTAGGCAAGTCACCATCTCTGTCAGGCTATTGGTGTCCCTGTTCATAACCACTTGGATATCAAAATCACTTTGGAAGTCATCTTAATAGGTGACAATTAATAAGCTTACAAGTCGAACCCATTATTTATTATACATAAAAATATAGATACAGGGTTAGCTAAGTGCAAAAGAGCCATTCAATCTGATAGAGCATACATGGCAAGGTAAAAGTTGATTAGAGAGTAGTGATTTAGATGCCTCTGGATGCAAACCTATGATATCCACAATAGTTTGATCAAGCATATAAAATAAAAAGCTATAGCCAACCATTAAAAAATATAATAAAAGCTCGAGACCCAAATGTAGCATATGGATTTCGAACAATATTTACCTTAAATATGTTGAGTGCGAGATTGGTGCTGCTGAGCTATTGTGCCAAGATCAAGATGTTGAAAAGTGTGAGATTGGAGTTGCCGAGCTACCATGCCAAGGCCGATATGCAAAGAAGTACAAAATTAGAGTTGTTAAGCTGGCATATGAGAGTGAGATAGAGCCGATCGAAGCTCTTTGAGAGTAAGACATGAAAGGGAATCTAGGAATGAGATGAAGGCTGGAGAAATTAAGCATTGATTGAAGCTCTAAGAGTGAGATAGGAAATGAGATGGAGTTGAGAGGGAGACACGGCCACACACACTTTTTCCTGATTTAGGGTTTATTATGCTTGATGCTTGCTCACAAGTAAGGAGGACTAAGGGAATAACTCAACACTCGAGTGAGGGGTGAGGTTAGTTCAGAGGGAGGGGTGTGCTACTTTGTTGTGCGTGTGCTAAAGTATTAGGCATGAGTTTAGAGTGTCTAAATGGGATTGGGCCTGGCTTAAGTCTAAAGACTAAACCTTAAGAGAGCATGTAACACCCTACCTCCTGACACCTCCAGACATGACCAAAAACTTCAAAATTCAACCAAACACAATCTAAACATCTCAAAACAACTTATCACAATGTCATAACAGTGGAAACGAACCCAAAAATGCCAGAGAATGGGCTGGGGCCATGGCCGCTACTGTACCACCGTGGCTCCAGCCTCCCTTGTTCTGACTCGCTTATATCTTCGTTGGTGCCGCGGCCTGGACTCTGGAGTCGCAGTGCTCCTTGCTGATTTTCCATATTAGCAGCTTCCATACACCGAGGTGAACTTTCGACATGTATAACTTTATGCTCCGACCTCCGATCGACTTGATTCCAACTCTTACAAGTCAATCTAGTCCCAAACTAGCCATAGACACCACTTTTACCTCAATCCAACTCTGTATGGAGATTCTGGACCCTCGACACCATTTTGGCCACTTTTAACCAAACCTCACCACTAACCACCTCCAATTGCCACCAAAGGCAACTGGTCCCTCAGAGACCAATCATACAAGTCCAAAACCCCTAGAGCAACTTGTCCAAAGAGGTTTCATCTCAAAGGAACAACTCATCTGAGATTTGACTCCCTTGAACTTCAACTTGACAAAATGGGCTACAGGCCCTAAAACACACCAATCAGGTCCAATACCAACTTTTATCATACATAACACATCTATAACTAAATATTCATTACAAAACATTCTATCCTACTTGGCACAAGATACATTATCCAATTTACAAATACTAGATAGACTATTTCCACATACACAACTACTCCCACAGCTTCTCAGGACTAGTGCTAGAACCGTCACTTGAAAGGTTAGTTCATGGGAGAGAGGTGAGAGACAATGTCTTAGTAACCGAAACAACCACATGCATATATATACATACGTATATCTCATGTAAATCATGAATGCAATGTGAAATGAATGGTATGCATGTCTCCCTCACACACAGCTAGAACCACGGGCTATCGTCATAACAGGACATTTCATATAGGTAATTCCCTTCCAACAGTCGGTGAAGACTGATTCTTGGACATCACCAATCTCACCTCCCATTAGTGCACCTGGCCAAAGGTAACACTAATGTTCATACCATGGCTCTTCTTCCCTTTTCCCACCACGAGTTGGCAGTGATTTAGGGAAGGTGTAGTCTACTGCGCGCCTTTCCCCTCTTAGCCATAGGAGGCGATTTAGCTGTAGGGATCCCTTCCTTATCCTCTCTAACATATATATATATATTCCATCCTTATCCTTCCTAACATATATCATCATATATCACATCATCATCACCACCCAATCCACCATATATCACAATCTCACTGTGTCAAATGGTGATGCTCATGTATCATCATATAGTCATCATCATCATATCACAATATCATGTATGCATCATGTCATGTCATGTCAATAACATTATCGTAATCATCAGCATAATCATCATCTAGCTGTATACATACCACGATATATAGAAAATAGTACACACAACACATAAATATCATGGTATGAAAGAAGTATGCATATATACATAGATATACATACTATTATACAATACAAATAATATAATACAAACAAATACCCGGTTATCTCTGGCTGTCAATATCACACAGGTGAATTCCATGAACTTCTCGAATTGTCCAACTCGCGTGAACCCCTTTCAGTTAACCAAACAACCTTCATAATAACATAGTTCTTCAATTAACACAATATACCAATACTTAAACATCACAATTCAACCACTTTAGGACCAACCGAAGGTTCAAACACTCTTTTCATGCACCAATAAGCTCTTAAGGACCATTCAAACACTACTCAAACACATAGACTTTGGAGTCCCAAGAGCTCTAATCGAAAACAACCTAGGGTTAAGCTCTAAACACTTATAATCCCTTCAAAACTCACACCCAAGCAACAAGAATATCAAAACTTACTTCTTATCCCCATTTCATCCATTTCAATAGGCGGATTTTGTCCCAAACCGAAGATCCAACCTCAAAATTGA
Source organism: Adenanthera pavonina (assembly GCA_026686845.1). Lineage (NCBI taxonomy): Eukaryota > Viridiplantae > Streptophyta > Magnoliopsida > Fabales > Fabaceae > Adenanthera > Adenanthera pavonina. Next base: position 28,220,486 of record JAIVEN010000008.1, read on the forward strand.
AAATCCTAAATTCAACCGAAGAAAAAGGAGAGGGAGGAGTGGAGAACACTTACCAGCTTGAATCCAAGCTCTTGAGGTTCGAAAGTCACTCCTAAATGCCGAAAGTCTCGAACCCTAGTAAAGCTCCCTCAGTTCTCCTCCATTTCTTCTTTCCTGATCATCCAAAATGATCCGGATTTAAACAAAATTCCTTATCCTTGACGAGGCGGCCCTGGTTTTCTCCATGGCGTGGAGCTCTTCCAGACTCCACTTGAGCTTTCCTCCGTCCTATTTTCTCCGATCCTGAACACAACCCCAAGAAAGATATCATGAGGGGTATTATAAAGTATATTTTTTAAAACCAAAAAATTATGTAGATATATATATTTTGGTCAGTTTAATCTATTCAGTTTTTAAAACTTACAACCAAACCAAACGAAAATTACCAATAACACAAAAAAAACATAAACGATTGTGAATTGAAAATCTATTTAACTGAACCGAACAAACTAAACTTTGTTTGGTTTAGTTCAGTGATTGGTTTCAATTCAGTTTTTGCTTACCCTACGTGTGATAGCATTAAGAATAGAATCAATACGGTCAAGGTGGGGAAAATCATATTGATGTTGATGTTATTCCATCTGATCTAGGCATTGTCTTATGTCAAGTAGATTAGCATCAATCTAGACCTTGTTGTCTATCCCCGTAAAGTAGGAGGTCAATGAAAGCACCATTTTTTATGATCATAAAGGAGAGAAGATATACTCAGAGAGGGGCAAAAACTGAAGGCCAAAGAGAAGAGAGAAAACTCATAGATAGACCACTTAATTCTTCTATACTAGCAAAATCTAAGTAACCCATTACTTATTCTTTTCTGCTCTTAACTTCAATGGTATCTTCCTTGAATGGTTACTTCTATGAGGCCACCTGTCATATTCTCAATCCTTCTTTCCTGCATGTTTGGGTTGATTGCCATGTCGTCATTATTTTTTTTTCCTTTGGCAACATGTAGAACATTATATAGATCCTACTTATAAATGGGGTGCATCAAGATGGAGTTGTTGTGATTTTTATCCCTAATGATGCTTCCCTGATTGATTTAATGGTATTTGATGAAATCTTAAGTTGTCTTGCATAATTGGAATTAAATTGCCTAATTAAGGTCTAATTAAGTTTTTTCCAATATTTTCCAGAATTTTATAAGTTCAATTATAACTTGACTTAGGCTTAATTAATTGGATGAGACTAAGTCTAGGTGGTTAATTCAAGACTAGAACTAGGTTTAATTAGTTACTTGGATTGTGCTTAGGGTAATAAGTGTTTAATTTAATTAATTGGCTAAATTAATTGACATCCCATACTTAATTAGTCAATTATTCAAGTGAGGATAAACCCAATGCACACAATGAACTCGTGGAAGATTCACAATTCCCATAAATCACTTGTTTGGTTCTTAGTCTTCTAGTGTTTGATTCATTGCATTTAGATTCCTTTGTTTGGTTTGTTTCATTTCCTTTCTTTAATTGAATTGCAAATTCTCCCTTGTGTGAGTGTGTGCACTTTAATCAACCTTTAGATTAATAATTAAGAACATTTTCTTGATTCACTCTTGTGTGAACGATCTAGGGTTGCATTGCTATACTACATATCATTTGAGTCATCCTAGTTAATTGAGACCAATGCAACTTAGGCTACTTCAATAATCTCTAAGCATCCTATTTCCATATATATTCATTGGATGTTATCCCTTAAATCTTATTGCCATCTCCTTTCTTTGGATTTTTTATTGGTCCTTGAATTAAACTTCACCCATTATATGAGATGCTAGAAAACTCATCAATTTTTTTCATACATGTTTTTTGGTGATTGTTTTCGAAAGCAACCTCAATATTGAATTTTTTGATATAACTATGTAAAATTTCACTGAAGAAAATTTAGACTCCAAGAAGTGACTTCAAAGTTGAAATAAATATATTATTTTCAATCTTACTTTTTTTTAGTTTAATTTTTTAATTTTGTTGCTTATCTATTTACACATAATTACAATGTTTTTCAGGTTTCTTTTTTCACTTGATAGATTTTTTTAGGAGGAGAATTGCATATGATTGTCATATACTGATTTCCTTTTTCTTTTTGTGGGTTACTCATGTAAATTGTACAAGAAAGTTGTGAAGCATTGATGTCTTCCTGAGTATTATTCATGGTTTCATTTTTTATTAACCCTTCTATAAAGAAATAAAAATATAATTACAACTTTGATTAGGTTGAATAATTTCAACACCAAGAACCATGGACAAATACAACTGATGTCAACCTTTTTACTGTTAAAAAATCAAAATCAGGAACCTTCTTTGGTGGGAATTTTGGTACACACATAGCAGAAAAATCCACCGAAATCCCTTTCGTGGATCCGTCAACATTGCTTAAATTGAGATGTAGAAGAAGAATTTACCTTCGGTGATGGGAGACACATTAGGAACCCGTCCTAAGAGCCTTCTTTGAATTATGGATCATGCAAGTCAAGGAAACATGAATTGAACACAAGAACAACAAGGAACAAAAACTGAAGAAAATAGAAATGATGAAAATAAGAAGACTAAACAAAATGTTGGTCGAAGGAAATAGACTCCAAGAGAACCCGTCTCTTGAATCCTAACTCCGGGACGCCACAAGGAACACCACTCCTTGATAAGTCCTCATTCTTTATGGCACTCAAGGATAAGCAAGAAAGAACTCATTAAACAACAAAGTTGCTGAAAAGAAATTCATTCATTCATATTGTGGTTTGCAAGAGTACAAGAGGCACCTATTTATAGGCAAGTATTAACCCACAAACTAACTCTAGTTCACCCCACAGACCTAACCTTATTAATGCTAATTAATACAAAAAGGAAATCCTAAGTCAAAAGGAGCATTTAATTCTAATTTTGAATTTGAAAAGGTTGGCTCCTCTTAAATGCATAAAGCAAAGCAAATCAGATCATTATTTGCCTTTTACTGAAAAGGAAACAAATTGACTAAAATAATCGTAATAAAACTTATTAAAAACGTCACTTTTAGTGACCACATCAGAAGCACATGTATTTTAAGTGAATTCTCCATATTGGGCCTGTTAGCAAGGTTGACTTTCCAAGAGGGGGGTGAATTGGGAAGATTGAAATTTTTCTGCACAAAGTGAAATGGGTGAAGATAGCACAATGTAATGGAAGCAACGCGTAAAACAGAGCAAGCAGAAAAGTAAAGATAAGGAGAAGAAGACTCAGTAATTTATCCTGGTTCGGTCTATCCACTTGACCTACGTCCAGTCCCCAAGACAACTCTTGAGATTTTTCACTATACAGCCAGAATTCAACGGGCTTCTTGCTAATGCCACAGTACAACGAGTATGCTCTGTTTCTGGAGCTTTCTCAATCTCTCTAAGCACTTCTACAATGTGCTTCCCAATCCTCTTGTGATTTCTCCTCACAAGTAAATCTATCTTCCAGATGAAGATTAGATTGTATACAAAGATATAACTCTCTTGAATAGAGTAGATATGAAGGTTAAAGTACAGATATTGAAGTTGAGAGGATAAAAGCTTTTGAGAAGAAGATTTGGCAGAAATTCAGTGTATACAAGTTTGATTCGTATCCCCACAACTTTAAATGAAGTTATATTTATAGATTTAGGTCTCAAATGTCCGTTAGAGACAAAATCTATCCGTTGGGGAAGTTATCCAACGGTTACTCTAAAAAACTATCCGTTAACCAACCGCATTTAATGCTTCTGACATACTGAAATTTGAATTTTGGTTGGTCAACAGACAAATTTCGAATGAACCGAAGGTTAAAGGTTCCAATGTTACAGCACAAAGTTCATCTGTTCATGAAGTGAAATTTGAATTTTGAAACTTACAAAATATTTTCACAATTTGACATATGAATTTTCAAGAAGAAAGTTTTTCAGTTAAGTGTGAATAGTGTTTTCAATTTTCTATAGTGCCTTCGAAATTTGAATTTTGCAAACCCAAAATTCGTCTGTTCCTAGTACGTTCAAAAGGCACAGTAGTTCACTTTCTTTGAAATTCGAATTTTGAAAGAGTGAAGTTCGTCTGTCAGAGTGACTCTTTTCAGACTAACTTCAATATTCGAATGTTACAGGATTTTGTCATTCGTATGTCAATGTTTCATTTCAATAGTCTTAAAAACATAGCTTCTGAAAATTTGAATTTTAATGTTCAAAGTTCGTCTGTCAGAGAGCAATTTTGAAACTTAATATAATCTTGCTTTCAGATGAACTTTAACATTGTTTCAGATGAATTTCTTTAGTTTTCACAAATTGCATTTTGTCTGAAATTTGAATTTTGAAGACTTAAAGTTCGTCTTTATACGAAAATTCGAATGTTGGAAAGCCAAAGTTCATCTGTCAGAGAGCATTTTTCAAACTTAATTTCTTCTTGATTTCAGATGAACTTCAACATTATTTCAGACGAATTTCCTTGGTTTTCACAAACTGCATTTTATCTGAAATTCGAATTTTGAAGATGTGAAGTTCGTCTGTCATAAAAAGGCTTCTTTCAGACTTGGATGAAAATTCAAATTTTGGAAAACCAAAATTCATCTGACAGAGAGACATCTTTTTAGACTTATTCAGTTTTAGCTTGAAATCCGAATTTCCAAAGGCAAAGTTCGAATTTCCAATATGACAGTTCAGTTTAAACTTTCAAACTTCGTCTGTTTGTGGGTATTTTTCAAATAAGTTAAGATTTAACATAAAATCAAGGTTTAAAAACATATTTTCCTTAAATCAAAATCTTTTACCCTCATTTAAACATAACAAAAGATCCTACAGAAGATCTAGCAGCTATTACTCAGAAATTCTTCACTTGAAACACTTTGATCTCCTTTGATATCTTCAATCCAAGCTCTTGGATGTTGGTTTGGAATCATCAAAACTCTTGATTCAACATTCTCCCCCTTTTTGATGATGACAAAACAACTCACAAACTGGATTAGTACTTGAGTTTGCTTTAACAAACTCACCCTCAACATATGCATTATTTTTTAAAAGACATCATACACAGTAGATTAAGTAAAGATATTCAAAGGGTAATAAGCTCTTAACATTGCAACCAAGAAATCCATTCATTTAATCAAGAGTTGCTATACAAAAACTAAATTAAATGAAGTTCTAATGTTCAATACAAAATGCAAACATTCAAAAATAGAAACAGAAACACAAAACACTACAAGAGGACTCAAGCCTAATCTCTATGCAAATCTTCAATCATTTCTTCTTGGGCTTGGTCTTCTTGCTGTACGTTTTCCCTTTCCCAGATTGCTCAGCAGCAGTAGACTTTCCAGTTTGCCCAGTCTTATCCTCCTTTTTGGCATCATCAAGAAGGCCAACAAAATCAGCCGAAGAAGGGATCTGAGAGACAGAGATGGCACGAAGTGCCACAGGAGCAAAAGGGATTTCTGGCTAGACTGGTGCAGGAGTCTCAGGGCTTTTTTCATCATCATCATCAGAGACCTCAAGCAACTCCTGCATTGCCTGTCTGGAAAGAGCCAACTGAGCTCTTTGTTCCTCTGAAAGTCCATAGGCAGCAAGAGAAGGAGAAGCTAGTTTAGCAGGAGGAAACATTTCTTTAAGCCTTCTTCTTTGAGCTTGCAGTAGAGCATTGTGAGCAATGGCAATATAATCAACAACAGGTACAATGCTCCTCTCTTCATTGCTCACACCTTCCTGCATAGAAGAGGTTGAATTGGCTGCAACCAGTCTATCAACTTGCTCAGATTCTTGAAATAATAGAATTGAACCCTGAGCATCTTGTTGCATAGGCTCATGAGGGCCTATTTATTGAAGTCCTTCTTCTTCCAAACCATAGTCCAAGGGTGGACCAGGACTTGGTGTCCTCATTGCACCAGCACCATCTATATCATCATCATGGTCAGAGGAGGCAATCTCGAAGTGGCTTGGAGGCTCAGGAGTTGGAGATTGGACAGGCACAGAGGACCTTGACTGAGGTGGAGCTGAAGTGGCAAGGATTGCACTTCTGATCTCTTCATAAGCATCAGCCACCACCTTCATGTTCACAGCCAACTGATGGATTTAATCTTGCAGATGAGCAAATTTGGCAATTTGCTAATCCCGAATACTGAGAATGAGTGTAGACAAATTGTCATACAACTCAGTGATCTTGGTTGGCTTGGCACAAGAGGAGGGAGAGGATGGAATGTGAGTGGGCTTTGAGGGAGATGGGATAGGCATAGAGGACTGAGTGGTAGGTCTGGCAGGAGCCTCAGAAGTACCCTCTTACTGTAGGGAGGCACCTTCAACAAAGAAGAGATCTTCAGTTCTTCCTTCTCCCTTTCCAACCCTTCTTCCTTTATCCTTTTCAATGCACATTCTTTGCAGTTCTTCCTCCTTGAAGATTTCAGTGGGCTTGCCCTTCCCTTTCTCAATATGTTGAATTCTGGCATACTGCAGAATTCTGGAGATGATAGCAGCATAGGGGAGTGTGGAGTCCTTCCTCTGATCTCTAGCCTTGATCATGCATTGGAGAATGAGGTGTCCCATATTAATCAGTTTCCCATGCATGATTGCAGCCATGACATGTGCCTCTGCCTTTGTTATCAAGTTGAAGCTGCCTCCTTTGTTGAATATAATCCTAGACACTATGTAGTGCAGGATCCTCACTTGAACACTGAGGTCTGTGGGCTTTAACAGGTTTATGGATGGCCAATTTTCCCTCCTTCTGAACAATGTGCTCAGAATAGTACTCTCCTTGTAGTTCAGAGAGGGACCTCCTTCTTCATCAGCCATATCTGCCTCATCCATATACCCAGAGGCATTGATATCAATCTTGAGTCCATATTGCCCAGGGTTCTCTAGCACCTCATTGAATGTCTTATTAGTAAGCCAAATGGTCCTAGACCTTAGATTGACTGCCCACTTCTTCTTCTTGCTGTTGTATTTTAAAGAGGCGTACCATGACTTCAACACCTCATCATTATATCTCTCTAATGCTTCCAATAGATTCTTATATCTCATCATCCATATACCAGCATCAAAAGTATTGGAGACCAAGAAATCTTCCAAATTTACACAATGTGGCTTGATTACCTTCTTGTTGGCAAACTTGGTGGAGTATTCTTCTTGAATCTGTGGTGTGCTCAATAATGGCAGTGTGGTAAGCTCGTACTCTCCAGATTGAGTACTGAAGGATGAAGTGGAAGCAACAGCAGCAGCTTCTGAAGGAACTGGAACTGAAGGTTCTGCACTTTTCAGTGAGGAGGGTCCAGCTTTCTGAGAATCTGCTTTGGATGCAGTCTTTTGGCATTTGGTGGGAGTTGCCTTACTGGATTCGGCTTTTCTCTTTAATTTATCTCCTTCCTTCGAGGCATATTGTGATTTAACATCCCTCTTTGGTCAGGCTCCAGCTTTAGGATTTTTAACTCTCGCCATTTTTCGGATGAATGTTGTAGAATGTGGCTTAGAGTGGGTTTATAGGATGTGAAAGGAAGTTTAATAGGTGGGAAATGATGATTTTTGGTTAGAATTGAAGGGAATTGATGAGAGAATTAGAATAGACTCATAGGAGTTAAGAATAGGGTTGCGTTTGTTCTTTGGAAAATCGTCGAATTTAACGTATGTAACCGTTTGACAGACAATTTTTGAGAGGTCAAAATTCAAACTTCGGGCAGTTACAAGTTAAACCATTTAGCAAAGCTTACTGACAGATGAATTTTCTTCTGAAAGTTCGTCTGACAGTGACTTGGATTAAGTAATACAAGCACAACAGACGAATTTGATTCTAACAAAGTTCAAATGTTGAAGAGAGAACAGCAGGCAACAAACAAAGCATCAACCAATAGACGAATTAAGCATGCAGAACTTCATCTTTCAAGCATTCAACATGAAGAACATGATTCAACAGACGAATTTTAAACTGAAAATTTGAATTTTTCAACTTTTGTGAAGTTTGTCCAAAATTCGTAGGTTAAGAAGTGATAATTCGTATAACAGTGTTGGACAAACATAACTTTGAAATTTTTTCTTTTGAAAATTCAAATTTCCAAGATGCAACAGACGAATTTTGAGGCATCACTGAGAACTATTCCAAGGCATGACAGGCCAAAGTTCGTCTGTTGGTCAACTAAAATTGGAATGTTGACCACGTTGACTAGTTCAAAAACACAGTTTATGAAACAAAATACGTCTAACACACATTAAAATATGAATTTCATCTTTAAAAACTTACAGAGTGTATCCAGAACTTAGAATTTTCGTCATTTACTTCACTTTCTGGTTATTCCATTATGGTGTGCTCCAATCTTCAAGTTTATTGCTATTGAATCTTGTGAGGAGCACCTGCAACTTAAATTAAACATACTCTGATGCTAAAGTTAGAATTAATCTTAAAGATGAAACCTTTGAAAACAAGATTGCACGAGAATAACTTACAGTTCACTGGAATTTACCATACTTAATTCTCTCCTTATTTTGCAATGCCCGTCTTCTGATAGAGGCTTTATGAGTATATCAGCAACTTCTCCTTTCAGAACGTGATCCCTTATGAAGTGGTGCCTAACTTCAATATGTTTCATCCTTGAATGCATGACAGGATTATTGGTGATATTTATGGTACTTTGGTTGTCACACATGATTAGTATCTCTTTCATTTTAACCTCAAGATCTTCAAGCTGCTGCTTCATCCAGGTGACTTGGGCACAACAGCTTCCAGCTGCAACATACTCAGCTTCTGCAGTGGATAGGGCCACACTGTTTTGCTTTTTGCTGAACCATGAAACCAGGGATCCTCCAAGAAACTGACATGTTCCACTTGTGCTTTTTCTGTCAGTTTTGGATCCTGCAAAGTCAGCATCAGTGTATCCTTTGAGATCTTCTCCATTGCTTTTTGGATACCAAAGACCCATCTGTGATGTTCCAATAAGATATCTGAAAATTCTTTTCACAGCTGTTGTATGGGTTTCTTTGGGGCATGATTGGAACCTTGCACACATACAAACACTGAACATAATGTCAGGTCTGTTGGTAGTTAAGTACAGTAGGGATCTAATCATTCTTCTGTACTGAGTAATGTCAAACATCTTTCCATTCTCATCCATGTCCGGTTTGGTTGCAGTAGCCATAGGTGTTCCTATTGGCTTGGCATTCTCCATTCCAAACTTCTTTAGCAGCTCCTTTAGATACTTGGATTGACTGAGAAAGATACCATCATCAAGCTGTCTGATTTGCAGTCCAAGGAGGAAGTTGAGTTCACCCATCATGGACATCTCGAATTCTCCCTGCATTAACTCAGAGAATTTCTTGCAAAGAGTTTCATTAGTAGCAACGAAAATAATATCATCAACATAGATTTGAACAATTGGTAAATCTTTATTTTCTTTCTTAGTGAATAAAGTTGTGTCAACTTTGCCTCTATTGAACCCCTTTTCAGTTAGAAAATTGCTCAGTCTCTCATACCATGCTCTAGGGGCTTGTTTTAAACCATAAAGAGCTTTCTTCAGTTTATAAACATGGTTTGGTTTTGTAGAATCCTCAAAACCTGGAGGTTGATCTACATAAACTTCTTCCATGATATATCCATTTAGAAAACCACTCTTTACATCCATTTGATATAGTAAAATATTTTTCATGCATGCATATGCTAGCAGTATTCTTATAGCTTCTAATCTAGCTACTGGTGCAAAGGTTTCTTCAAAATCAATACTTTCTTCCTGATTATACCTTTTAGCAACCAATCTAGCTTTATTTCTGATTATTGTTCCAGATTCATCAAGTTTATTTTTGAAAACCCATTTGGTACCAATGACAGGATGATTTTTGGGTCTAGGTACTAAATCCCAAACTTGATTTCTTTCAAATTGATTTAATTCATCCTGCATAGCCAAAATCCAGCATTCACCAGTTAAGGCTTCTTCAGCACATTTGGGTTCAGTTTGAGAAATGAAAGCGCAGTTGAGCATTTGATCCCTTAACTGTTTTCTGGTTTTGACTCTCTCTTGAACATTCCCTATTACTTGATTAACAGGATGATTCCTTTGATATCTCCAAGCTCTAGGGAGTTCTTGAGATGTTTCTTCATTAATTTCTTCATCAAACTCTTGTTCCTGGATATCTTCCTCCGTGTTAACAGATTCAGATATCGTTGGAGGTTCAATTTTACTTTTATCAGAAATGCCCAGTTTTTCAAAGTTGAAAGCAAGATCATCCTCATTGGTAACATGTTTTGAAACAGTTTCATTTTCAATGAAAACCACATGCACAGATTCTTCTACCACATTTGATCTTTTATTATAAACTCTATATGCCTTACTCCTACTAGAATAGCCTAGAAAAATACCTTTATCATATTTAGCATCAAACTTACCCAGATTTTCTTTCCCATTGTTGTGAATGAAGCATTTGCATCTGAACACATGGAGATGGGATAGATTTGGTTTTCTTCCCTTGTACGGCTCGCATGGAGTCTTCCCAAGGATTGGTCTAATGTAGGCTCTGTTTATGATGTAGCTTGCTGTATTCACTGCATCAGCCCAAAACACTTGAGAGAGTTCCTTCTCATTCAGCACAGCTCTGGCCATCTCTCTAATAGTTCTGTTCTTCCTTTCCACTACCCCATTCTGTTGAGGGGTCCTTGGAGCTGAGAAGTTGTGGTCAATCCCATGCTCATTGCAGTACTCCAGGAAGTATGCATTTTCAAACTCTCCTCCATGGTCTGACCTGATAGACACAATAGAAATACCTTTCTCATTTTGCACTTTCTTAGCTAAGGTTACAAATGCATCAAAGGTATCACTTTTAGAGGATAGAAATAATGTCCAAGTGAATCTAGAGTAATCATCCACAATTACAAGCATATATAGATTACCACTAAGACTTTTCACCCTAGATGGTCCAATTAAGTCCATATGCAGCAATTCAAGTGGTCTTGTTGTGGTAACTACATTTTTAGATATAAAAGATGATTTAGTTTGTTTTCCTCTTAAGCATGCATCACATTCTTTATCCTTTTCAAAAGATATTTTTTGGCAGGCCAGTTACTAGCTCATTTTTAACTAATTTAGACAATTGATTCATGTTAACATGAGCTAATCTCCTATGCCATAACCAACTATCATTATCCTGACTAATTAAACATACAGAATCTAAGGGAGGAAGTTCATCAAGATCAATAGTATAACAGTTACCATCCCTTTGAGCTTTGAGGATTACTTTGTGATCACTTTTTCTGATGACCAGGCAAAACTTTGAGTCAAACAGCACCCAATTTCCTTTATCACAAGTCTGACTCACGCTCAGCAAATTGTGGTTGAGGCCAATCACAAACAACACCTCTTTAATGGATGTTTCCGGATTTTTGCCCACAATACCAATACCAAGAACTTTGCCATATTGATCACCTCCGAAGGTCACATTTCCTCCTTTCTTGTCTCTAAGGGTGATGAACTTCTCCTTATCACCAGTCATGTGACTTGAGCAGGCACTGTCCATATACCATTTGTTGCTCTTCTTAACTTTAAGACAGAGCTGCAAAACAATGTTTATGTTTTCCTTTTAGGTACGCCAATTTGCTTGGGTCCTTTTCGGTCAGTAGGTTTTTCCCTAGATGCAGATGTAACTTTGGGAACCCATTCAACTTTCCTGCGAAGTCCATTTTTCTTCAAAGCACAAGAACTGGAAATATGTCCCTTTTTGTTACAGAAATGGCAAGTAGTGAAAGGGCTGCTAGATTGATAAGCAGGTAGAAAACAATGCAGATAATACTTTTGTCTTGCATGATTTGGCTGATTATATGTTTCAATGGGAGATGATATGTGATCTTTCTTTCTGTTGCTCTCAGCATGCACAAAATGTCTCATGTATGCATTCTGGTTTTTCTTCCTAATCTTTTCCTTGAGAGCACATGGATCATAGCCAAGACCAGCTTTTCCTTGTGATATTCTTTGGCTCCCCATTAAGGCAAACAACATATCTTTACCTCTAGTGAGCCTAGACATGCTTTTTACTAAGTAATCATTAGTTTGCTTTAGTTCAATGCATGAAGTACAGCAAACAGATTCAGCAGTAGGTAGAGAGGTAATTTTACAAATGTTGCTTTGAGATTTCAGTTTATTAATCTTTCTCTTTACCAGTTTTAGTTCTTTAGCAATTTTAATAAACTCATCATGAAACTCATGAAATGCATCAAGTAACTTAGAATAGGAATGTTCAGATTGATATACCTCTTCTTCCTGATCACTGCTGCATGAGGGTTCGACTTCTTCATAAGCAAGTGCCATCAGGCAGATGTTGGTAATCTCATCCTCATCCTCTTCCTCCTCATCTGAGCTGTTGCCCCATATTAATGAGATGTAGGCTTTCTTCTTCTTCCCTTTGTCATCAACTCTCTTATCTTTTTCTTGCTTTTTGAGGAATTGAGGACAATCCCATTTGATGTGTCCCTGCTTCTTGCATTCATAGTAAGTTACAAGCTCTTTTGCCTCTTTCTTGCTTTCACCAGCTGCTCCCTTCTTGAAGAATCTCTTGTTCTTCTTCTTGCTGTAAAATCTTTCGAATTTTCTGACCATCATAGCCAGAGTTTCTTCATCCAGCTCATCTCCTTCGTCAGATTCTTCTTCCTTTTCTTCAGCAGTTTTAAGGGCAAGGCCTTTCTTCTTTCTATGCAGTCCAACTTCCTTGAGAGCTTTCATTTTTCCTTCATACTTCTCAAGGCTGTCGAAAAGAGCTGTGACAGAGGCCATTGACTCTCCTCTAGCTTCCTCTATTGCTGTCACTTTGGGCTGCCATTCCAGAGGGAGAGCTCTGAGTATCTTTCTTACTTTTTCAGATTGAGTATATTTCTTTCCCAGGCTCTTCAATTGATTCACAATGAGGGTGAATCTCTTTTGCAGCTCCTTTATAGTTTCTCCTTTAGTCATTTTGAAGCTTTCATACTCTCCAATGCATGTGTTTAGTCTGTTCTCTCTGACCCCGGTTGTTCCTTCATGTGCAATCTGCAGAGTGTCCCACATCCCTTTTCTCTTTTGTAGTGGAGCATCATGAGACTCTGTAGAATTCGTCCTGGTTCAGGGCACTGACTAAACAATGCTTTGCTTTGAAGTTTAGCAGGACTCGCCTTCTGTCTTCCTCATTCTACTCTGCTTCTAGCTTCTCTTTGTGTCTTCCATCTTCAGTTAGAGTCATTGGGACGAAATCTCCTTTCTCAATAACTGACCAGATATCAAGATCAATTGATTGGAGGTATATTTGCATCCACATCTTCCAGTACCCATAATGTTCTCCACTGAAGCCTAGGGGTCTATTAGTGTTGTTCCCTTCAGGAAGTATGCTTTCTCCAAAGCCAGCCATCTTAATTCCTGGACTGTGAGATCTTTTGAATGGGAATCCGGGCTCTGATACCACTTGTTAGCAAGGCTGACTTCCCAAGAGGGGGGTGAATTGGGAAGATTGAAATTTTTCTGCACAAAGTGAAATGGGTGAAGATAGCACAGTGTAATGGAAGCAATGTGTAAAATAGAGCAAGCAGAAAAGTAAAGATAAGGAGAAGAAGACTCAGTAATTTATCCTGGTTTGGTCTATCCACTTGACCTACATCCAGTCCCCAAGACAACTCTTGAGATTTTTCACTATACAGCCAGAATTCAACGGGCTTCTTGCTAATGCCACAGTACAACGAGTATGCTCTGTTTCTGGAGCTTTCTCAATCTCTCTAAGCACTTCTACAATGTGCTTCCCAATCCACTTGTGATTTCTCCTCACAAGTAAATCTATCTTCCAGATGAAGATTAGATTGTATACAAAGATATAACTCTCTTGAATAGAGTAGATATGAAGGTTAAAGTACAGATATTAAAGTTGAGAGGATAAAAGCTTTTGAGAAGAAGATTTGGCAGAAATTCGGTGTATACAAGTTTGATTCGTATCCCCACAACTTTAAATGAAGTTATATTTATAGATTTAGGTCTCAAATGTCCGTTAGAGACAAAATCTATCCGTTGGGGAAGTTATCCAACGGTTACTCTAAAAAACTATCCGTTAACCAACCGCATTTAATGCTTCTGACATACTGAAATTTGAATTTTGGTTGGTCAACAGACAAATTTCGAATGAACCGAAGGTTAAAGGTTCCAATGTTACAGCACAAAGTTCATCTGTTCATGAAGTGAAATTTGAATTTTGAAACTTACAAAATATTTTCACAATGTGACATATGAATTTTCAAGAAGAAAGTTTTTCAGTTAAGTGTGAACAGTGTTTTCAATTTTCTATAGTCCCTTCGAAATTCAAATTTTGCAAACCCAAAATTCGTATGTTCCTAGTACATTCAAAAGGCACAGTAGTTCACTTTCTTTGAAATTCGAATTTTGAAAGAGTGATGTTCGTCTGTCAGAGTGACTCTTTTCAAACTAACTTCAATATTCGAATGTTACAAGATTTTTTCATTCGTATGTCAATGTTTCATTTCAACAGTCTTAAAAACATAGCTTCTGAAAATTCAAATTTTAATGTTCAAAGTTCGTCTGTCAAAGAGCAATTTTGAAACTTAATATAATCTTGCTTTCAGATGAACTTTAACATTGTTTCAGATGAATTTCTTTAGTTTTCACAAATTGTATTTTGTCTGAAATTCGAATTTTGAAGACTTAAAGTTCGTCTGCTACAAAGAAGCTTCTTTCAGACTTATATGAAAATTCGAATGTTGGAAAGCCAAAGTTCGTCTGTCAGAGAGCATTTTTCAAACTTAATTTCTTCTTGATTTTAGATGAACTTCAACATTATTTCAGATGAATTTTCTTGGTTTTCACAAACTGCATTTTATCTGAAATTCGAATTTTGAAGATGTGAAGTTCGTCTGTCACAAAAAAGCTTCTTTCAGACTTGGATGAAAATTCGAATTTTGGAAAACCAAAATTCATCTGACAGAGAGACATCTTTTTAGACTTATTCAGTTTTAGCTCGAAATTTGAATTTCCAAAGGCAAAGTTCAAATTTCCAATATGACAGTTCAGTTTAAACTTTCAAACTTCGTCTATTTGTGGGTATTTTTCAAATAAGTTAAGATTTAACATAAAATCAAGGTTTAAAAACATATTTTCCTTAAATCAAAATCTTTTACCCTCATTTAAACATAACAAAAGATCCTACAGAAGATCTAGCAGCTATTATTCAAAAATTCTTCACTTGAAACACTTTGATCTCCTTTGATATCTGCAATCCAAGCTCTTGGATGTTGATTTGGAATCATCAAAACTCTTGATTCAACAGGGCCTTCTCCAAGTTGGGCTTGTTGATTATAATCTGGCTCCACATTTTCAGCTTGCCTCTTTCTTTGTTTTGGGCCTCAAAATCATTTAAATACAATGGTTCCATGTTAATCATATTTTGGATCAACCCATTCATGGCTTGCTTCATGGCTTTGGTCCTAGCTTTGGTCATTGGTCCTCTAATGCCTTGAAGTGGGTCTTGAATTTGTCCATGGCCCATTGTTTCCCTTAACTTGCCTTCATTATTCGGTGCGTCCCTTTGGTGTTCTTTTCGCTTCGTTGGACCCTAGGAACTTACGTGTTTGATTAGCTCCCTTTACCATAATCCACATGAACGGTGAGTCCAACTCGAATGACATGCTATCACCTCTATTTTTGAATGTCCGTACGTTTTATGTTCATCCATACATCTGCTATTCATCTGTATGTTCTTTGTTCATTTTTACACTTTCTCTGTGTGAGTGTGTGGCTGCTCAATCTCTAGGGTGAGTGGGGACTCTCTCTTGGTTCTATATATAATAATCCTTAGTCTATATCAATATATAGATAGGATTATCTATTTATTTAATTTTAAATCAAATATTTAAAATAAATCAAATATTAATTAAATAGAATAGTTTAAATTTAAATCTATCTAATAGATTAAATCAAAACTAACTATCTAATCTATATCTAGAATCAAATCTAAATTGAATTTATCATATAAATCAAATTTAGATTTTAGTTTAAATTTAAATCTATCACATAGAATTAAATTTAAAACTAATTCATTTAAATTAATTTAAATAATATATATACTGAAATAATATAATATATCAAATATATATAATATAAAACATATATATATACTTCAAATTATATAATATATATATCAATTATATATATAATTCAATCATCTTAAATTAAACATTAAATTTATTAAATCTAGACATATTTTAGATTCAATGAATTTGGATATTCTAGATCAAGTTAGCTCGTTCTTGTGTGTGACACTGTAATCCCATATGATGTTGGCAATGGGCTAATAACACTATTGGACCCGCAAGTCATAAGTGACATCTTGCAAGACATTATGACTACCCAAATCATATGAGATCGGTGATCCGATACAACCTATCATATAACTCGATCACGTCCCTTTTATATCATGATATATAAATCAAGTATGAGGCATGGAAATGTTATCCTTATCTTACTTGACCATCACTTTCTTGATCACCAAGCAGACTGATAGAACAAATGGAAACTCTTCCATTCGAGCACGGCTATGCATTTCTCAGTCTCACTTATTGAGGGTCCCAGATATATCTCTCCATTAATTAGAGGGACAAATTCTATCTTGACCACTCATCTTCCTCCATATGAGTTTCACTATACCCAATCATAGCCTTTATAATCTCCCGACTAAAGGTGACTTTTGACTATGCCAAAGTATAGTGTTCCCCTTGTAGGAAGCCATGGTGATCACGGGTTTGAGGGCTTAGTGACACGGTTATATATATGAGATATGATTATGACTTGATTCATTCAGTTATCTCATGACGGGTCGACTCGACACCTATTCCCTAATAGGAGCTTATGATTATGATTTGTATCTTAATACATAATTATCACATAATTATCAATCTAAATCATACTTAATTAATCATTATTCCCACAAAGATGATTGACTAGGAACATTTAGGATAAAATAATTTATCCAAGAATATTATTATTATAAAGATAAACATGCAAACAATATAATAATGTAATAAAAGGAAAAACACCTTTTTTCATAATGAAGTACAATGTTCATGATATAATGATTGGCCTAGGGCATAACCTGCAACATTCTTTAGTCCTCCATAACTAATGTCTCAAAACCTAACATCTCTGTGAGATAAAACCTTGCTTGCTGCAATCCTCTGTCATTGCCAAATATCCCTCTAATATGGTAAATCACGCTTCTACATTCTTTAATGTTTCCACTTTTAAATCTCATCTTCTAATACAAATCATTTTCTTAAAATCATTGTATCTTGTATTGCATATGTTTAATTTATAGGGAATTCAGTAGAAACCTCAGTAGTTCTAAAACCCTCAAATTCCTTATTCCCATATGATGCATACAACTAGTATCAGATGCAAAGTAGGGAAATGTTCTTGCTTCCTATGGTCTTTTCTTTATGGGAGGGTGGTTTCACAACGCTTGATAGGTTATGCCAGTGTTGCTTTCATTAAATTTTTTTATCTAAGTTCATTGTTGCTTTCATGTTGGTAATATCTGAGGTTCCTGTTTCTATCTTTATTCTTTTGGTATTTTGTAGCTTCAAAAGTACTAGGTTGAGTAGAAAGATTTGTAGATAACATCATATTCTTTATCATTCTTCCAATGAGTTAGATTCAAATTGTTAAAAGAAGGTTTCTAGGTGTGAAAAACACCAAGCACGCACAAAGTACAAAGGCATTTTTTTAGGGATGGGGGTTTGGATGAAATTAAAGTGAATTTAAATTGGCAAAACAAACTAGAATAATGTTATGTACTACAAGCTAAGCTACTAAACTAGCAACCAATTAACATATGAGTGTGGCAATTAAAGGACAAAGTAAGTAGTCCTGATTTGGTTTGGACCTTCATAGCTCAATTAGATGTTCTAGGATTTGGTTCTAGTCTTGATTTAACATGTTCAATTGGAAAAAATGACTTAAGATACCTCATAAGTCCAAGAATCAAGTAGATAACCAAGCTAGAGACCTTTAAACTTAAGTTAACCTGCAAGAACTTCTTAATGATAATTGAATGTACCAAATCAAAGATTAGTGGAACTAATAATATCACACTAATTAAGTCTAATTACTCAATTAACCAATTGAATAATTAAATCCTCAATATGATTAATGAAGCATAAAAACCCTAACACAATCATTCATTAACCAACACACAAATTAAAATTGAATTCATGGGAAAAGAGGTTGAGATTGGCAGATCTAATTAAGCTTAAATTTGAGTCTAACAAACACCAACCTATTCTTGATTCCAAAACAAAAGATGTTAACAAAATCCTAGTTAAACATAGCTACAATTCCAAAAGAGACATGTAAAAAGGAAAGGAGAAAGGATAGAAGAGTTAGCACAAATCCTAAATATAGATTGTAGTGAGTTCTAGTCCTCCTCCTGTGCTTCAATCTATGGCTCACACATGTGAGTGATCATGCTTCCATGAAGAAGGAGTATGGGGAAATGAAGAAAAGTGGAAGAAAATGGAAGAAGAAGAAGAGAGAAAGTAAAGGAAAGTGAGAAAGGAAGATGTTAAGGTTAATATAATATAAGTTTTGATTATGATAAATGTAGAGTAATAAGAAACAAATGCATCATATTTGTCTAACATATATTTTGTTCTTCAAAGAAATAAAATGTACATTAGCATGTGTTTAATTGTGTTTATAATATATATATATCATGCTATATACTAGTATATCCACTATGCTTTTATATTTTATAATACAAGTTGGATATATAAATTAGACTAACAACTTGGTTTGTAAGTATAATACATTAAATGTAGGATTGTCTAAGGAAGAAGAGTAAGCATTAGAATAAAGAAAGGAAAATAACATCATGTCTCACTCAAAGAAGAACAAAAAAAAGGATGCTCCAAGAATTAAAGATAAGAAAGGAGTATGCTAAGAATAGAATGATCAAGAGGAAGTGGAGCTCAACTTTTGAAAACCTACCTATTAGGTATATTTTATTTTCACTTAGGTCATCAGGTGGTTTAGATCTTTGAAATTTACTTAATATTATTACCATAGGTCTTAAATGAGTTAGATTAAAGTAATCTGATGTTAGCATGTATTACAATTAAAGTATATTGGCTAACAAATGAATTTTGCTATTTGACTTAT
This sequence comes from Adenanthera pavonina, assembly GCA_026686845.1. Classification (NCBI taxonomy): domain Eukaryota; kingdom Viridiplantae; phylum Streptophyta; class Magnoliopsida; order Fabales; family Fabaceae; genus Adenanthera; species Adenanthera pavonina. The sequence goes on from JAIVEN010000008.1 coordinate 28,239,622, forward strand.
GCTTATTTTGTGCAAAATTTTCATTTTGCTTGTTAAAATTCGAAGTTATAAAGGTTTTATCTTTGATAGACAAATTTTGGTTCTGAAATTTGAATTTCAAATAAAGCATAGTTAGTGAAAGTATGCAAAGTTCACATGAAGTTTAGTTAAACTTCGAATGTTGGTGATGTTCAAAGTTATAGTTTTTGACAAATAAACTTTGAACTTCAAAGTGTGAATTTTGAAGTGAGAACTTGTATGTCTTGTTAGAGCATGCCTCTGGCAGACAAATTTTGTAGTTCAAAGTTTGAACTTCACAGTAAAGAACTTTTGTGTCATGTTGAACATGCCTCAAACAGATAAATTTCAATTTCTAAATTCTGAATTTTGAAGTGCTATGTGAAAACTTGAGACAACTGACCTTTCCCTCTGGCGTACTTCTAATATAAAAATTTGTTCAAACTAATATATGGTATCTTTTGCAAACTCAAAATTCAAATATCACTTAGTAATAGATAAATTTTGAAGTTCAACGTTATAGAACTTAACCTTCTGTTTCTATGATATTCGTCTTTTGAGCCACAAAATTTGAATTTTGGTGTATCAGATGCATTTAATGCAGTTGGTGAATGACTTTTTTTGTAGAGTAACTGTTGGTTAATGTGCCTAACAGTTAGATCTTGTGTCTACTGACTAGTTAAACTACAAATCTATAAATAGAATTTCATTTGAACTTAAAGGTAATAAATTTACGTGAGTTATATGCCAAAATATTTTTGCAATGGATAAAATCATTCTATGTGAGTATTCAAAGCTAAAACCATCTCATTAGAGTGAGGTTCAGTATATTATCCACTCATAAAGAGAGTTTATAATTTGTAATCTTTATTATTATAATTTCTGGGTAGAATCTTAGTGTGGGGAAATACTAAGGGAAATTATGGATCTTGTAAGGGTGTGGGGAGAGTAGGTTCACAAGTGCTTAGTGAAACTTGTAAGGTGTACTGAGACTTCACAAGTGCCTGGATCAAACCCGTGGGATACATTGAAAAATTTCAAGTGATGGCTTGAGGACTAGATGTAGGAAAAGTGGTTGGGCTGAAACAGTATAAATCTTTGTGTGTTGCTCTTCATCTTCTCACTTCATTTGTCTCACTTAATACTCTCTGTTCATCCCTGTTCTACTGCATTTCTTGGTGAAATTGGGTTGTTCATCAAAAAAGGTGAAAATCTTGTATCACCTAATTCACCCCTTCTTGAGTGACCAGTCAAACTAATAGAATAGAAAGTACAAAAATGATTGGAAAATTACAGAGAATTTCATTGATCTCAATGTGAGAATGAGAGGGAAGTGAGAGAAGTAAGATACTTGATCTAGAAGTAATGTTAAAAAATTCAAACCAATCATTAGATTGGTCAAGGCATTAGTTTAAGATTCAATGGTCTAATTGGGTCAAATTAGGGTTAGATTAGTCATAATAAAATTATTATATTTTAAATAATATATACATAAAAGATAAAAAGTAATCATCCAAAGTTAAAAAAAGAATATTTAATTGTTGGTTAGAATGTAGTTGAATCATGATTAAACTAGATGTGATTGAATTATGTATTTATAGAGTTATATTAATTATTTCAAATAAAAAAGAATCAAAATATAAATATAAATAATAAATTCTCAATTAACCAACAATGATAGACTTAAAAATATAAAAAAGTAAAATAGATAAAAAAAAGATAAGAGTGTAATTTAAAAGATGACATATCTTTCCCAAAAAAAAAGAAAGATAATAATATTTATTAAGCTAAATTTAATGTACACATTTAGTTTTTGCATTTCAAGTAGGAGAGTGTGAACACTTACTTTTCATTCAAATTCAAATTATAGGGAAACGTGAGATTTTAAGTTTTTCAATAATATAAAAATAGTAATATCCATTAAAAACATCTTTCCCTCCCACGTTGGCTTTTGATTATGTCATGCTAGTTTTTTTTTTAAATTGGGTGAAGTGAAACGAAGTGGGCCACTTTAATAGGGTTTTCTTTCACTGATTCCTCTCATATTAGGGGGAGCTAGTGTGCTTAAGAAATGAGATTGGACAATCTTGAAGAGTAGGGGAAGCTCGACAAAAGATATTACGATGGAGGGAGAGAGAAGATTCATGAGCTCTTCTACTGAAAACAAACATGGTGAGAAGAAACAAGGTGAGGAACAAAAGTGTAGCAATCGTATAATGGCTCCTCCTTTGAGTGATAGAAGTTACCATGTGGGAAATGGTGGAAGAGCATTGTAACACCCTTATTTAATTGAATGTTAAGTGATTGACTTGGAGTACTAAGGAAAAATTATAGGGGTTTTCTAGAACACAAATGCTGAGAGTCATGGGAGAAACAAGTAAGAAAAATTGTTTTTCTTTCTGAGTAGTCATGGATCTTAGAATTTCTGTCATTGATTTTCATGATGGATATTCTTGTTTATATTTTTATCTTATAGAAGTCTCTTTAAGCTTTAAAACAAGCTAAAAATCACCTTAACTAGATTTGCCTAGAATTAATTACAAATTTTCAAATTTCAGTGAAATAGTGGAAAAGGAGGACCTAGTTGTGGCTAGGAAGTTGCTACCCGTGGCATTGACCGTGAATCTCATATATAAATGAATTGAACAAGCTTGCTAAAACAATGATTTTCAAGGGTTTTTGGGGCAACTCCACTATGGCTTCATTTTCTAGCATGGGGGACATGGTTTCTTTGCTTTGGGAAGCTCAAACCTTTGAGATATTGTGGTTTCCACTTCTTTTTCTCTTTTCTAAAGTTTTATGGTGGTATTTTATGGGTTGAATGTGAGGTTCAAATTTCTTGAGGTTCTAACTGATTAATCTAAGTTGGATTGCTTCAATGAAGTGTTAGAACATCTTTAAGCTTTGCGTTTAAGTTTTTGTGGTTTCTATGCTTGTAGACACCAAATTCTAGCGTTTACCTTGAGAGGTTTCTTGATGCACGAATTTTTGTGTTGTTTTATGTTATGGAAGCTGTTTTGGGGTTGATGAAGAGTGGGTATGATAGTGGTTGCATGGTTTTATGGAGTAGAAACATTGAATCTCAATTTACGGTCTATTAGAGGCCAAGTGATCACTTGAATTGCATGCTTGATGGTTGTGTAGGTTGTGTGCTTGCTTAATTAAAGTTTCTACACTCCAAAAAGTGGTTAGGAAGAGATGGATTCGTTGGTAAGTGGCTATTTGATTATATGAAGAAATTAGGCCTTGTAGGTGTTAAGAGACTTTGGTAGTTGGAATGGTCAACATTGAGTTTTGTTGGTTGTTTTGACTTTGAATCATGTTTGAGACATTGTATATTCACTTGGATTGAATCCCTTTTGTGTGTATGTAGTTGGTTCTCTATTGTCCTATTTGTTAGCAAGGCTGACTTCCCAAGAGGGGGGTGAATTGGGAAGATTGAATTTTTTCTGCATAAAGTGAAGTAAGTGAAGATATCACAGTATAATGAAAACAATGCGTAAAACAGAGCAAGCAGAAAAGTAAAGATAGGGAGAAGAAAACTCAGTAATTTATCCTCGTTCGGTCTTTCCACTTGACCTACATCCAGTCCTCAAGACACCTCTTGAGATTTATCCACTATACAACAAGAATTTCAATGGGCTTCTTGCTAAGGCCACAGTACACGAGTATGCTCTGTTTCTGAGCTCTCTTAAACTCTCCAAGCACTTTCACTATGTGCTTCCCAATCCCCTTGTGAATACCCCTCACAAGTAAATCTATCTTCCAGATGAAGAGTAGATTGATTACAATAAAATAACTCTCTTGAAAAGAGTAGATATGAAAGTTTCAGTACAAGTATAGAAGTTGAGAGGGTAAAAGCTTTTGAGAAAAGATTTAGCAGAAATTCGGTACACACTTGTTTGATTTGTTACCCACAACTTCAAATGTTGTTGTATTTATAGATTTAGGTCTCAAATATCCGTTAGAGACTTTAATCTATCCGTTGGAGAAGTTATCCAACGGTTACTCTGAAAAACTATCCATTTACCAACCGCATTTAATGTTTCTGACATACTGAAATTCGAATTTTGGCTGGTCAACAGACGAATTTTGAAGGAACCGAAGGTTAAAGCTTCCAACGTTACAACACGAAGTTCGTCTGTTCATTAAGTGAAATTCGAATTTTGAAACTTACAAAACATTTTCACAATGTGACATACGAATTTTCAAGAAGAAAATTTTTCGGTTAAGTGTGAACAGTGTTTTCAATTTGCTACAGTGCCCTCGAAATTCGAATTTTGAAAGGGTGAAATTCGTCTGTCAGAGAGACTCTTTCCAGACTAATTTCATCATTCGAATGTTGATGTTTCACTTAAACAGACTTAAGATTTTTGCTTCTAAAATTCGAATTTCAATGTTCAAAGTTCGTCTGTCAGAGAGCAGTTTTGAAACTTAAATCATTCTTGATCTCAGATGAACTTTAACATAGTATCAGACGTATTTCTTCTCTTCTCTCAAATTTTGTTTTGTCTGAAATTGGAATTTTGGAGACTTAAAGTTCGTCTGTTACAAAGAAGCTTCTTTCAGACTTATATGAAAGTTCGAATGTTGGCAGTTCGAAATTCGTCTGTCAGAGAGCATTTATCAAACTCAATTTCATTTTGATTTCAGATGCATTTTATCATAGTCTCAGATGAATTTCTTTGGTTTTCACAAACTTCATTTTTTCTTGAAATTCGAATTTTGAAAGTGTGAAGTTCGTCTGTTACCAGAAAGGCTTCTTTCAGACTAGATGAAAATTTGAATTTTGAGCAGCCAAAATTCGTCTGACAGAGAGCCATCTCTTCAGACTCATTCAGTTTCAGCTCGAAGTTCGAACTTCCAAAGGCAAAGTTCGAATTTCCAACTTGACAGTTTAGCTTAAGCTTTCAACCTTCGTCTGTTTGTGGGTGTTTTTCAAATAGGTGAAGATTTAACACAAAATTAAGGTTTGAAAACATCTTTTTCTCAAATCAAAATCTTTTACCCAATCATAACAAAAACTAAAGATCCTACAAGAGATCTAACAGCAAATACTCATAAAGTCTTCACTTGACACAGCTTTGATCTCCTTTGATATCTTCAATTCAAGCTCTTGAGTGTTGGTTTACAATCATCAAAACTCTTGATTCAATATTCTCCCCCTTTTTGATGATGACAAAACAACTCACAAACTGGATTAGTACTTGGGTTTGCTTTCATAAGCTCCCGCTCAACATATGCATAAGATATCAAAGCAACAGATTAAGTGAAGAGATTCAAAGCCCAAAACATTGCAACCATGAACATACTATGTATCACCAAACTGTTGTAATACAAATTTCAATTAAAGAGTAGTTCTTAAAAAAAAACAAACAACCAATTACAATCAACCAATTAAAACAAGATACAACAAGAAGATTCAGCCTAAGATCTAAAAATATCACTTCTTCTTTGGCTTAGACTTCTTGCTGTAAGTCTTTCCTTTTCCAGATGACTCAGCAGATTTTCCAGCTTGCTTAGTCCCAGTTTGCTTTATCTTCTCCCCCTTTTTGGCATCATCAGGAAGCCCAACAAAGTCCATTGGAGGAGGTATCTGAGTGATAGGAACAGCACGAAGGGGGACAGGAGCAAAAGGAATTTCTGGCTGAACTGGTGCAGGGGGCTCAGCAGGTTCTTCAGCATCATCATCAGAGACCTCAAGCAGCACTTGCATTTCCTGCCTAGAAAGAGCTAGTTGAGCTCTCTGTTCCTCTGAAAGCCCATACACAGCAAGAGAAGAAGAAGCTGGTCTAGCAGGAGGAAACATTTCTTCTAGCCTTCTCCTTTGAGCTATTAGCAAAGCATTGTGAGCAACGGCAAGATAATCAATAACAGGTACAATGCTCCTTTCCTCATTGCTTGCTCCTTCCAGCACAGAAGAGGTTGAAATGGCTGCAACCAGTCTTTCAACTTGCTCTGATTCTTGAATAGATAGAATTGAATCCGGAGCATCTTCTTGCATAGGCTTAAGAGGGCTTGATTCTTGAAGACCTTCTCCTTCTAGTCCATAGTCCAAGGGTGGACCAGGACTTGGTGTTCTCATAGCATCAGCACCATCAATATCCGAATTATGGTCAGAGGAGGCAATCTCAAAGGGACTTGGAGGCACAGGGGATGGAGACAGAGTAGGCTCAGGGACACCAGGCTGAGGTGGAGCTGAAGTGGTAGGAATTGCATTTCTTATCTCTTCATAAGCATCAGCCACCACCTTCATATTCACAGCCAACTGATGGATCTGATCTTGTAGATGAGCAAATTTGGCATTTTGCTCATCTCTGATGCTGAGAATGAGTGTTGACAGACTGTCAAACAACTCAATGATCTTTGTTGGCTTGGCTCGTGAGGAGGGAGTGGAAGGAGGGTGTGTAGGCCTGGAGGGAGATGGAATTGTTTGGGAAGGCTGAGGTAAGGATCTGTCAGGGGCCTCAGAAGTGCCTTCTTGTTGGAGGGATGCATCAGTAACAAAGAACAAGTCTTCAGTTTTCCCTGCTCCCTTTCCAACCCATCGTCCTTCATCTCTCTCAATGCCCATCCTTTGCAGTTCCTCCTCTTTGAAAGCCTCAGTGAGTTTCCCTTTCCCCTTCTCAATGTGCTGAATCCTAGCATGCTGCAGGATTCTTGAAATAATTGCAGCATAGGGGAGTGTGGAATCCTTCCTTTGATCTCTTGCCTTTATCATTCTTTGGAGGATGATATGACCCATGTTAATCAGCTTCCCCCGAATGATAGCAGTCATCACATGAGCCTCTGCCCTTGTTATCAGATTGAAGCTACCACCCTTGTTGAAAATGATCCTTGACACTATGTAGTGCAGGATTCTGACTTGTACACTTAGGTCTGTGGGCTTCAACAGATTTATTGTTGGCCTGTTCTCCCTTCTCCTGAATAAGGTGTCCAAGATGGTGCTTTCTTTGTAGTTCAGAAAGGGTCCACCTTCTTCATCAGCTGTGCTTGCCTCATCCATATACCTAGAGGCTGTTATGTCAATTTTTAGCCCATCTTGACCTGGGATTTCCAGCACTTCATTGATTGTTTCATCAGCAAGCCAGATGGTCCTTGATCTCAAAGTGACCTCCCATTTCTTTTTCTTGCTGTTATATTGAAGAGAGGCATACCAAGTCTTCACTACCTCATCATCATATTTTTCAGCAATTTCCAACAGATTTTTAGATCTTTACAACCATACAGCAGCATCAAAATTGTTGGATATCAGAAATTGTTCCATATTTACACAATGAGGCTTGATTACCTTTTTGGTGGAAAACTTGGTAGTGTACTCTTCTTGAATCTCAGGAGTGCTCCACAGCGGCAGTGTAGTCAATTCAAACTCTCCAGATTCAGTACTGGAAGAAGCAGAAGAGGTAGCAGCAGGAATAGACGGTTCTGCACTTTTTGAAGAAGAGGGTCCAGTTTTCTGAGATTCTGCTTTGGATGAAGATTTCTGGCGTTTAGAGGGAGTAGCTTTGCTGGGTTCGGCTTTTCTCTTTGATTTTTCTCCTTCTTTGGTAGCGTATTGAGATTTAACATTCCTTTTAGGACGAGCCACAGCTTTTCCTGTTGCAGGAATTTTAACTCTTGCCATTTCTCGGTTGAATGAAGCAGAATGTGGCTGAGAATAGGTTTATAGGATGCGAATAGAAGTTCAAACGGTGAAGAATGACGGTTTTTGGACAGGAGTTAAGAGGATTGAAGAGAGAATCAGAACAGACTCAAGGAGGTTACAAATAGGGTTGCGTCTGTTCTGTGGAAAACCGTTGCATTTAACGTGTGTAACCGTCTGACAGACAAATTTTGAGGGGTCAAAATTCGAACTTTGGGCAGTTACAAGTTAAACCGTTCAGCACAGCTTACTGACAGACGAATTTTCATCTTGAAAGTTCGTCTGACAGTGGCTTGAAACAAGCAATACAAGCATATCAGACGAATTTTGTTTCAACAAAATTCGAATGTTGGAAAGAAAAAGACAGCATTACACAAACCATCAATCAACAGACGAATTAAGCATGCAGATCTTTATCTTTCAAGCATTCATTCATCAAGAACATGTTTCAACAGACGAATTTTGAACTTGACAATTCGAATTTTTCAATTTTTGCAAAGATTGTCCAACATTCGTATGTTAAGAAGTAATAATTCGTATAACAGTGATGGACAATCATTACTTTGAAATTTTTGATTTTGGAAATTTGAATTTTCAAGCTTCAACAGACGAATTTCGAGGCATAACCGAGAACTGTTCCAAGGCATAACAGGCCAAAGTTCGTCTGTTGGTCAACCAAAATTCGAATGTTGACCATGTTGACCAGTTCAAAGACACAGATTATCAATGAAATTCTTCTATTATTCAAACAACATACAAATTTCAACTTTAAAGACTTACAGAATGGATCCAGAACTTAGGATAATTATTATTCACTTCATTTTCTGGTTGCTCCAATCTGGAGTGCTCCAATCTTTCAAACTTTTAGCCATTGATTTTCACAAGGAGCACCTGCAACTACACTAAGACAAACTCCGATGCTCAAGTTAGAATTTATTCTAATATTAAAAACTTTAAAGACAGAATTGCACAGAAATAACTTACAATTCACTGGGATTTACCATTCCCAATTCTCTCCTTATTTTGCAGTGTCTGTCTTCTGATAGAGGTTTTGTGAGTGTATCAGCAACTTGATCCTCTGTTGGGATGTATTCCAGTCTAACTTCTCCTTTTAGAACGTGATCTCTTATGAAGTGGTGCCTTACTTCAATATGTTTCGTCCTTGAATGCATGACAGGATTCTTGGTGATATTTATAGCACTTTGGTTGTCACACATGATTGGTATCTCTTTCATTTTAACCTTAAGATCTTCAAGCTGCTGTTTCATCCAGATGACTTGGGCACAACAGTTTCCAGCTGCAACATACTCAGCTTCTGCAATGGATAAGGCTACACTGTTTTGCTTTTTGCTGAACCATGAGACCAGGGATCCTCCAAGAAACTGACAAGTTCCACTTGTACTTTTTCTGTCAGTTTTGGATCCTGCAAAATCAGCATCAGTGTATCCTTTGAGATCTTCTCCATTGCCTTTTGGATACCAAAGACCCATTTGTGATGTTCCAATAAGATATCTAAAAATTCTTTTCACAGCTGTTGCATGGGATTCTTTGGGGCATGATTGGAACCTTGCACACATGCAAACACTGAACATAATGTCAGGTCTGCTGGCAGTTAGGTATAGCAGGGATCCAATCATTCTTCTGTACTGAGTAATGTCAAATATCTTCCCGTTTTCATCCATGTCCAGTTTGGTTGCAGTGGCCATAGGTGTTCCCATTGGTTTGGCATTCTCCAAACCAAACTTCTTTAGCAGTTCCTTTAGATACTTGGATTGACTGAGAAAGATACCATCATTTTGCTGTCTTATTTGCAGTCCAAGGAAGAAGTTGAGTTCACCCATCATAGACATCTCGAATTCTCCCTGCATTAACTCAGAGAATTTCTTGCAAAGAGTTTCATTAGTAGCACCAAAAATAATATCATCAACATAGATTTGAACAATTAGCAAATCTTTATTTTCTTTCTTGGTAAATAAGGTTGTGTCAACTTTGCCTCTGTTAAACCCCTTATCAGTTAGAAAATTGCTCAGTCTCTCATACCATGCTCTAGGGGCCTGTTTTAAACCATAGAGAGCTTTCTTCAGTTTATAAACATGGTTTAGTTTTGTAGGATCCTCAAAACCTGGAGGTTGATCTACATATACTTCTTCCATGATATATCCATTCAGAAAGGCACTTTTTACATCCATTTGATATAATAAAATATTTTTCATGCATGCATATGCCAGCAGTATTCTTATAGCTTCTAGCCTAGCTACTGGTGCAAAGGTTTCTTCAAAATCAATACCTTCTTCCTGATTATACCCTTTAGCAACCAATCTAGCTTTATTTCTGATTATTGTTCCAGATTCATCAAGTTTATTTCTGAAAACCCATTTGGTACCAATAACAGGATGATTTTTGGGTCTAGGTACTAAATCCCAAACTTGATTTCTTTCAAATTGATTTAATTCATCTTGCATAGCCATAATCCAGTATTCATCAGTTAAGGCTTCTTCAGCACATTTGGGTTCAATTTCAGAAATAAAGGCACAGTTGAGCATTTGATCCCTTAACTGTTTTCTGGTTTTGACTTTCTCTTGAACATTCCCTATTACTTGATCAATAGGGTGATTCCTTTGATATCTCCAAGCTCTAGGGAGTTCTTGAGTTGTTTCTTCATTATTTTCTTCATCAAACTCTTGCTCCTGGATATCTTCCTCTGTGTCAACAGATTCAGATATCTTTGGAGGTTTAGTTTTACTTCTGTCAGAAATTTCCAGTTTTTCAAAATTGAAAGTAAGATCATCCTTATTGGTAACATGTTTTGAAACAGTTTCATTTTCAATGAAGACCACATGCACTGATTCTTCTACTATATTTGATCTTTTATTATAGACCCTATAAGCCTTACTCCTACTAGAATAGCCCAGAAATATACCTTCATCGGATTTGGCATCAAATTTACCTAGATTTTCTTTACCATTGTTGTGAATGAAGCATTTGCACCCAAACACATGGAGGTGTGACAGATTTGGCTTTCTTCCCTTGTACAGCTCATATGGAGTCTTCCCAAGGATTGGTCTGATGTAGGCTCTGTTTATGATGTAGCTTGCTATATTCACTGCATCAGCCCAGAACACTTGAGAGAGTTCCTTCTCATTCAGCATAGCTCTAGCCATCTCTCTAATGGTTCTGTTCTTCCTTTCTACCACTCCATTTTGTTGAGGAGTTCTTGGTGCTGAGAAGTTGTGGTCAATCCCATGCTCATTGCAGAACTCCAGGAAGTATGCATTTTCAAATTCTCCTCCATGGTCTGACCTGATAGACACAATAGAAATACCTTTCTCATTCTGCACTTTCTTAGCTAAGGTTACAAATGCATCAAAGGTATCACTTTTAGAAGAAAGAAATAATGTCCAAGTAAATCTAGAATAGTCATCAACAATTACAAGCACATACATATTACCACCCAAGACTTTTTACCCTAGAAGGTCCAATCAAATCCATATGCAGCAGTTCAAGTGGTCTAGTTGTGGTGACTACATTTTTGGATTTAAATGATGATTTAGTTTGTTTTCCTCTTAGGCATGCATCACATTCTTTATCCTTTTCAAAAGATATTTTTGGTAGACCAGTTACTAGCTCATTTTTAATTAGTTTAGGTAGTTGATTCATGTTCACATGAGCTAATCTTCTATGCCATAGCCAACTATCACTCCTCTGACTGATTAAGCATACAGAATCTAAGGGAGGAAGTTCATCAAGATCAATAGTATAGCAGTTACCATCCCTTTGAGCTTTGAGGATTACTTTGTGATCACTTTTTCTGATGACCAGCAAAACTTTGAGTCAAACAGCGCCCAGTTTCCTTTGTCACAGGTCTGACTCACGCTTAGCAGGTTGTGGTTGAGGCCAATCACAAACAGCACCTCTTCAATGGATGTTTCTGGATTTTTGCCCACAATTCCAATACCAACGATTTTGCCATATTGGTCACCTCCAAAGGTCACCTTTCCTCCTTTCTTGTCTCTCAAGGTGATGAACTTCTCCTTATCACCAGTCATGTGACTTGAGCAGGCACTGTCCATATACCATTTGTTGCTTTTCTTAGCTTTGTGACAGACCTGCAAAACAATGTTTACGTTTTCCTTTTAGGTACCCAAATTTGCTTGGGTCCTTTTTGGTCAGTATATCTTTTCCTAGATGCAGATGCAACTTTGGGAACCCATTCAGCTTTCCTGCCAAGTCCATTTTTCTTCAAAACACAAGAACTGGAAATATGTCCCTTTTTGTTACAGAAATGACAGGTGGTGAAAGGACTGCTAGATTGAGATGCAGGAAGAAAACAGTGCAGATAATACTTTTGTCTAGCATGCCTTGGTTGATCATATGTTTCAATGTGATGTAATGCATTAGTTTTCGTTTTAATGTTCTCAGCATGCACAAAATGTCTCATATAAGCATTCTGATTTTTCTTCCTAATCTTTTCCTTGACAGCACATGGATCATAGCCAAGACCAGCTCTTCCTTGTGATATTCTTTGGCTCCCCATTAATGCAAACAACATATCTTTGCCTCTAGTGAGCCTAGACATACTTTTAACTAAATAATCATTAGTTTGCTTGAGTTCAATGCATGAAGTGCAATAAACAGATTCAGTAGTAGGCAAGGAGGTAATTTCAGAAACTATGCTTTGGGATTCCAGCTTATTTATCTTTTTCTTTGCCAATTTCAGTTCTTTAGCAACTTTAATGAATTCATCATGAAGCTCATGAAATGCATCTTGTAATTCAGAATAGGAAGGTTCAGATTCATATACCTCTTCTTCCTGATCACTGCTGCATGAGGGTAAGACTTCTTCTGAGGCAAGTGCCATTAAACAAATGTTGGCAATCTCATCCTCATCTTCTTCTTCCTCATCTGAGCTGTTGCCCCAGATGGATGAGATATAGGCTTTCTTCTTCTTCCCTTTGTCTGCAGCTTTCTTTTCTTTTTCTTGCTTCTTAATGAATTGGGGACAATCCCACTTAATGTGTCCCTGCTCCTTGCACTCATAGCAAGTCACAGGTTCTTTTGCCTCTTTCTTGTTTTCTCCAGTTACTCCTTTCTTGAAGAATCTCTTACTCTTCTTCTTGCTGTAGAATCTTCCGAATTTTCTGACCATCATAGCCAGAGTTTCCTCATCCAGCTCATCTCCTTCATCAGATTCTTCTTCCTTTTCAGCAGCTTTGAGGGCAAGGCCTTTCTTCTTTCTGTCCAGCCCAGCTTCCTTGAGTGCTTTGATCTTTCCTTCATACTCCTCAACGCTGCCGAAGAGAGCTGTGACAGAAGCCATTGATTCTCCTCTGGCTTCTTCTATTGCTGTCACCTTGGGCTGCCACTCCAGAGGTAGAGCTCTGAGTATTTTTCTCACTTTCTCAGACTGTGTGTATTCTTTTCCCAGGCTTTTTAGTTGATTCACAATGAGGGTGAATCTCTTTTGCAGCTCCTTTACAATTTCCCCTTCACCCATTCTGAAGCTTTCATACTCCCCAATGCACGTGTTCAGCCTGTTCTCCCTGGCTCCAGATGTTCCTTCATGTGCAATCTGCAGAGTATCCCACATTCCTTTTGCAGTGGTGCATTGTGAGACTCTGTAGAATTCGTCCTGGTTCAGGGCACTGACTAAACAATGCTTTGCTTGAAATTCAGTAGGACTCTCCTTCTGTCCTCATCATTCCATTCTGCTTCCAGCTTTTCTTTGTGTCCTCCATCTTCAGTTAGAGCCATTGGAATGAAATCTCCTTTTTCAATCACTGACCAGATGTCAAGATCAATTGATTGAAGGTAGATCTGCATCCTCATCTTCCAGTATCCATAATGCTCTCCACTGAAGCCTGGTGGTCTGTTAGTGTTGTTTCCTTCAGGAAGTATACTCTCTCGAAAGCCAGCCATCTTAATTCCCGGACTGTGAGTTCCTTTGAATGGGAATCCGGGCTCTGATACCACTTGTTAGCAAGGCTGACTTCCCAAGAGGGGGGGTGAATTGGGAAGATTGAATTTTTTCTGCACAAAGTGAAGTAAGTGAAGATATCACAGTATAATGAAAACAATGCGTAAAACAGAGCAAGCAGAAAAGTAAAGATAGGGAGAAGAAAACTCAGTAATTTATCCTGGTTCGGTCTTTCCACTTGACCTACATCCAGTCCTCAAGACACCTATTGAGATTTATCCACTATACAACAAGAATTTCAATGGGCTTCTTGCTAAGGCCACAGTACACGAGTATGCTCTGTTTCTGAGCTCTCTCAAACTCTCCAAGCACTTTCACTATGTGCTTCCCAATTCCCTTGTGAATACCCCTCACAAGTAAATCTATCTTCCAGATGAAGAGTAGATTGATTACAATAAAATAACTCTCTTGAAAAGAGTAGATATGAAAGTTTCAGTACAAGTATAGAAGTTGAGAGGGTAAAAGCTTTTGAGAAAAGATTTAGCAGAAATTCGGTACACACTTGTTTGATTTGTTACCCACAACTTCAAATGTTGTTGTATTTATAGATTTAGGTCTCAAATATCCGTTAGATACTTTAATCTATCCGTTGGAGAAGTTATCCAACGGTTACTCTGAAAAACTATCCGTTTACAAACCGCATTTAATGTTTCTGACATACTGAAATTCGAATTTTGGCTGGTCAACAGACAAATTTTGAAGGAACCGAAGGTTAAAGCTTCCAACGTTACAACACGAAGTTCGTCTGTTCATTAAGTGAAATTCGAATTTTGAAACTTACAAAACATTTTCACAATGTGACATACGAATTTTCAAGAAGAAAATTTTTCGGTTAAGTGTGAACAGTGTTTTCAATTTGCTACAGTGCCCTCGAAATTCGAATTTTGAAAGAGTGAAATTCGTCTGTCAGAGAGACTCTTTCCAGACTAATTTCATCATTCGAATGTTGATGTTTCACTTAAACAGACTTAAGATTTTTGCTTCTGAAATTCGAATTTCAATGTTCAAAGTTCGTCTGTCAGAGAGCAGTTTTGAAACTTAAATCATTCTTGATCTCAGATGAACTTTAACATAGTATCAGATGTATTTCTTCTCTTCTCTCAAATTTTGTTTTGTCTGAAATTCGAATTTTGGAGACTTAAAGTTCGTCTGTTACAAAGAAGCTTCTTTCAGACTTATATGAAAGTTCGAATGTTGGCAGTTCAAAATTCATCTGTCAGAGAGCATTTATCAAACTCAATTTCATTTTGATTTTAGATGCATTTTATTATAGTCTCAGACGAATTTCTTTGGTTTTCACAAACTTCATTTTTTCTTGAAATTCGAATTTTGAAAGTGTGAAGTTCGTCTGTTACCAGAAAGGCTTCTTTCAGACTAGATGAAAATTTGAATTTTGAGCAGCCAAAATTCGTCTGACAGAGAGCCATCTCTTCAGACTCATTCAGTTTCAGCTCGAAGTTCGAACTTCCAAAGGCAAAGTTCGAATTTCCAACTTGACAGTTTAGCTTAAGCTTTCAACCTTCGTCTGTTTGTGGGTGTTTTTCAAATAGGTAAAGATTTAACACAAAATCAAGGTTTGAAAACATCTTTTTCTCAAATCAAAATCTTTTACCCAATCATAACAAAAACTAAAGATCCTACAAGAGATCTAACAGCAAATACTCATAAAGTCTTCACTTGACACAGCTTTGATCTCCTTTGATATCTTCAATTCAAGCTCTTGAGTGTTGGTTTACAATCATCAAAACTCTTGATTCAACACTATTGAGGTGTTGTGTGAGTTCGGCAACTTGAGGCAACCAAGGAGTAACTTTTGCCTTTTTTTGTATGCTCTAAACTTTTCACATCATGATATACATGGTTGCCATAGGTAGTAAGTCACTTATACATTCCTTCTCTTGATTATGACAGATAATGATTGGTAATGGCTATATTTACATGTATGGGTTAGAAATTGTAACTAGTGAACATGTGACAAGATTGATTGAGCATCCTCATGTTTGTACGATTGTATAATGCTGACATTATAGTGTATAGAATGAGATGACGTGTTAACATGCTATATTGGCATTGTCACTAGCTATTATGCATGATTAGGCATATTTTGGTTGGGTGGTGATGTTGTTGAGTATTGATGTGACCATATTTTTCCATGTTTTTATCCCATAAATCAAGCATTTTTATCATATCATTTTGGCTATTTTGTGGATTTTAGAGCATTTTGATGTTTTAGCCAGTTTTAAGTGATTTGTGGAAAAAATATGTTAGATCCTTGGTTAAAGCTTATTTTGTGATATTTTATTATTCCATGGATTTGATGATTAATTATTTTCATTAGTACATTTTCCACATTGATTGGTTAATTAAGTACTTGATTTGGTTTTATCGAGTGATTAAATTATAGTTTTATATGAGATTTTGTGTGAGAGTTTTTCAGAGAATTTCCATTCTATCATTCATAGAATGTCATTCATCATCCTAGATCATTAGATTTTAATCCATGTTGTAAGCATTTTCATGTAATATTCACTTATTTTCCACTTTCCTAAACTACCCCTAATTAAAGTCCCACTTGAGGTTAATTTTAATTTTCCTTAATGATCTAGGAATTAGTCACCTAATCATTGTTCAGTGCACTTAATTATGATCAATTTGAGTTACTAAATTTGACCAAATTAATTAAAGTTTTTATTCTAGAACTGGTCAACGTTTGGTCAACAAATGACATTTTAGTCAACTCTTCTATAAAGTCTATTTTTTTCTATTTTCTTAGGAATTTTCATTCCTTTCTTTTTCATTATTTTTAAAGTATTTCCCTCTTGATTTTCATGTTTAATTTCATGATTATATGGTCCTTATTTGCAAAAAAAATTGAATTATTCTATTTTATCATTGTTTTATGTGGCATATATGCATTATTTCCCTTGACCTAAGTTTTATACATGTTCTATCTTTTGTATAGGTCATTGTGCCATGGGAGAGGACATGCAAGACATTGGAAACAATGTGAAAGGCTAATTTTGGAAGCTTTGGAAAAATATTATTTCATATTTTTATTGTCTTGCAATTATTTCATATCCTAAGCCACCGAATTTGGAACCAAGAATTAGGATTGATCCTAACACCTCTTGCCCTTATGCTAACATGGAGACAGATCAAAACCACTCCCATTTAGATCTAAGACCTCCAAATTTCATGCTTCCTCCAGACCTCTCGTTCTCTCTCCATTCTTCTTTACCTATTCTCAATTCTACCCTAGATTCTTCCATTTTCCACTGATTGAATCCATTTCAAAGCCTAAATCCTCCATCCTTTCATCATTTTGCCACCTTCCTTCCATCAAAATCATCTTCTTCTCAAGTGATTCAGATCTGGCTGTGAGTGTCATACAAGGCGGAAGCTGCATTTTTCAATCAATCTTGAAGCATTCTAGTTGGTAACAATTCACTTGATTTTTGGTTCTCTTTACTTCATTATCATGTGCGACCTATTATCTTCCTTTCTTGGTGTTGTTCACATGGCTGAGATATGGAAATCTTAAACTTTGAGTGGTGATATTCAATATAGCTTGGGAGGATGTTATGAAGACACACGAGCTTAACATGTCTACAAGGGGAATTCACTCAACTTTCTTCTCCTATCTTTCTACCTAGTTTTAGCTTTGGATTTCTATTTTATCCTAGGTTAGAATGATGGATTAGAATTGATATTTTCTAGATATTGGATTGTATGAGACCAATTATACTTGAGAGTACCTTGGTTGATGTAATTGGATTGATTATCTTATGTGAATGTCATGAGCAATTTTTCAGCTTACTATGCTCTTGTCTTTAACTTTGATTTGGTTATCTTGAATGCATGGTAAATGGATTAGGGTATAGCTAAATTGAGGATTTGGATGGGTTGTGTGGTTTGTTGTTAATGATTTTTGGCTGGATTGTTTAAAACATAACAAAGGATTCAATAGAAATTCAATTGCTTAACCTAAGGCTTGATAATGCACAATGCCTTCAAAGTATTTGACTATTTTCTTGGGTGAAATTGACATATTAAAATGACTAAGTCTAGCACTTGAAATGAAAGATTTTAATTGGTTTGAATAATTTATCATTATTAAGCCATTCTTGCAAAGTGCCCTTGTAAAATTTATTAGAGCCTTGTTATTAATGTATTCTTAAGTGAAATTGAAGATTACCATATTCATTTGTATTGATGAAATTCGATTCGGCTTAAAATATGTTTTCAATTTGATTGTGAATATGATTTCCATATATGTGATATATGTATGTGAATTTTGGATGTTAAAAATTAAGTCTTTAAATTCTCCATTCATATATATGATATATGCAAATAAAGGATGCTCAATTGGTTTAGGAATCTGATTTAATGCTAAAATCACAAAGTTTATAGCTTTTCATTAGAAGAGATGTTTGTTATATGTCGTGATTTGTTTGTTTGAATTGGATGGGTATGGTGCATGATATGGCCCTAGGATGATATTGTGGTTTTAAATAAAGTATGCTTGTTGAGCCTCTCTCTCTCTTTATATTCTGGATGTACATTATTTTTTCACCTCACTCTCCTCGAATGTTCAATCGAGGTTTCTTTTTGATTATAAGTGTTATTTTAGAAGAATCCTCTTATTGGCTTGGGAGGATATAGGTTAGATAGGTTATATTATGACACATTTATTTTATGCTTTATGATGAGATCATATGCATGTATGGGATGGCACTTTTATATATGTTCATGTGATGACTAGATGTATGAATAATAACAACATAATAAAATCCCTCAAATTACATTTTAAGTATAAATGCCACCCATTTATGAACACCTATCAAGGCTTTGATTGCTTAAATGTAGGATCCACCAAAGTGGGATACACTTAGGTTATCTTAGTAAGGCAGTTTGGGTAATGGTGATACTCATAAAGGTTCATGATGGTATGACTTAATTGAGACTATCAAAATGGTTTTGGGTTTCAAGGCATTAGATGGGATTAAACATGCCAGGTCATATGATAACAGGATCCCATAAAGATCTAAGAGTTACATGTGACGTAATTGGTAAATAAGTTACCTACCTAAATAACATAATTTTAAACGTCTTGCCAAAGCAGACTTACTATTAAGTGAAATATAGGTCTTAGCCTGCTAAACTAAATAAGGGTTAGTTTTTAGTAGGAAATTATTAATTTGCTTTTGCATATTTTGTTGCAGAAAATGTCAACGAATAATTTTGCTACACTATCATTGCTATCTGTCCTTGAGAAGGACAAACTCAATGGGACTAACTTTCTTGACTGGTTTAGGAACTTGAGAATTGTTTTCAAGTAGGAGAGAAAGTCATATGTCATAAATGAACCCATTCCTGAGGTGCTTGCAGCCAATGCTCCAAGAGCCCCAAAGGATGCCTATAATAAGCATCTTAATGACTCTATGGATGTGGAATACCTGATGTTAGCCATCATGATCCCAGAACTTCAGAGAGATCTGGAACATATGGAGGCTTATGAGATGATTTTGCATCTCAAGGAAATGTTCCAACAACAAGCAAGGCAAGAAAGGTTTGAAACCATAACAGCCTTGTATTCCTACAAAATGACTGAGGGTGCATCAATTAGCTCTCATGTTTTGAAGATGAAAGGCTACATTGATCACTTTGAAAGGCTCGAATTTCCCATAACCCATGAATTAGGTATAGATTTGATCTTAAACTTACTCCTGGAGAGTTGTGATCAGTTTGTCATGAACTACAATATGAACAACATAGAGAAATCAATTTCTGAACTGCATGCGATGCTTAAAACTGCTAAGCAAAACATCAAGAAAAAGCTCAAAAGTGTTTTAATGGTTCAAAAAGGAAAAGGAATGAAAAAGAAAGGCAAGGGTAAGGGAAAGGGAAAAGGCCTGGTGTTAGCAAGGCTGACTTCCCAAGAGGGGGGTGAATTGGGAAGATTGAAATTTTTCTGCACAAAGTGAAGTAAGTGAATATATCACAGTATAATGAAAACAATGCGTAAAACAGAGCAAGCTGAAAAGTAAAGATAGGGAGAAGAAGACTCAGTAATTTATCCTGGTTCGGTCTTTCCACTTGACCTACATCCAGTCCCCAAGATACCTCTTGAGATTTATCCACTATACAGCAAGAATTTCAATGGGCTTCTTGCTAGGGCCACAGTACACGAGTATGCTCTGTTTCTGAGCTCTCTCAAACTCTCCAAGCACTTTCACTATGTGCTTCCCAATCCCCTTGTGAGTACCCCTCACAAGTAAATCTATCTCCAAGATGAAGAGTAGATTGATTACAATGAAATAACTCTCTTGAAAAGAGTAGATATGAAAGTTTATGTACAAGTATAGAAGTTGAGAGGGTAAAAGCTTTTGAGAAGAAGATTTAGCAGAAATTTGGTATATACAAGTTTGATTCGTTACCCACAACTTCAAATGATGTTGTATTTATAGATTTAGGTCTCAAATATCCGTTAGAGACTAAATCTATCCGTTAGGGACGTTATCCAACGGTTACTCTGAAAAACTATCCGTTTACCAACCGCATTTAATGTTTCTGACATACTGAAATTCGAATTTTGGTTGGTCAACAGACGAATTTCGAAGGAACTGAAGATTAAAGCTTCCAACGTTACAGCACGAAGTTCGTCTGTTCATGAATTGAAATTCAAATTTTGAAACTTACAAAACATTTTCACAATGTGACATACGAATTTCCAAGAAGAAAGTTTTTGGTTAAGCGTGAACAGTGTTTTCAATTTTCTACAGTGCCTTCGAAATTTGAATTTTGGTATCCCAAAATTCGTCTATCCACTGAATGTTTAAGAGACACAGTAGATTACTTTCTTCGAAATTCAAATTTTGGAAGGGTGAAATTCGTCTGTCAGAGAGACTCTTTCCAGACTAATTTCATCATTCGAATGTTGCAAGTTCTTATCATTCGTATGTCAATGTTTCACTTTAACAGACTCAAGAACTTAGCTTCTGAAATTCAAATTTTAATGTTCAAAGTTCGTTTGTCAGAGAGCAGTTTTGAAACTTAAATCATTCTTGATCTCAGATGAACTTTAACATAGTTTCAGACGAATTTCTTCCATTTTCTCAATTTTTGTTTTGTTTGAAATTCGAATTTTGAAGACTCAAAGTTCGTCTGTTGCAAAGAGGCATCTTTCAGACTTATATGAAAATTCGAATGTTGGAAGTTCAAAATTCGTCTGTCAGAGAGCATTTATCAAACTCAATTTCATTTTGATTTCAGATGCACTTTATCATAATTTCAGACGAATTTCTTTGGTTTTTACAAACTTCATTTTACTTGAAATTCGAATTTTGAAAGTGTGAAGTTCGTCTGTTTACCAAAAGGCCTCTTTCAGACTAGATGAAAATTCGAATTTTGAACAGGCAAAATTTGTCTGACAGAGAGCCATCTC
Organism: Adenanthera pavonina; assembly: GCA_026686845.1. Taxonomy (NCBI): domain Eukaryota; kingdom Viridiplantae; phylum Streptophyta; class Magnoliopsida; order Fabales; family Fabaceae; genus Adenanthera; species Adenanthera pavonina. The sequence goes on from JAIVEN010000008.1 coordinate 28,260,679, forward strand.
TTCAGACTTATTCAGTTTTAGCTCGAAATTCGAATTTCCAAAGGCAAAGTTCGAATTTCCAACTTGACAGTTTAGCTTAAACTTTCAACCTTCGTCTGTTTGTGGGTGTTTTTCAAATATTTAAAGATTTAACATAAAATCAAGGTTTGAAAACATCTTTTCTTCAAATCAAAATCTTTTACCCAGTCATAACAAAAACTAAGGATCCTACAAAAGATCTAACAGCAAGAACTCAGAAAATCTTCACTTGAGACAGCTTTGATCTCCTTTGATATCTTCAATCCAAGCTCTTGAATGTTAGTTTGGAATCATCAAAACTCTTGATTCAACACCTGGAAAATAAGTCCAAGGGACAAGCCCAAGCCCAAGCCCAAGCCCAACCCCAAACCCAAGCCTGAAGCCAAGAGGGTAAAGCCTCCGAAGAAAGGACTCTATTTTGATTCTCACCTACCTATGGCACTGTCATCTAGGCCACATAAATGAGAAATGCATTTCAAAGCTCCATTAAGATGGACTTCTTAATTCATTTGATTTTGAATCATTTGACACTTGCGAATCTTGTTTATTGGGAAAAGCACCTTTTACTAGACATAGTGAATGGGCCACTGACTTATTGGGCCTAATACATACAGATGTATGTGGTCCGTTAAGTACAACTACTAGAAGTGGTCACCTGTATTTCATTACTTTTATAGATGACTTTAGTAGATATAGATATATCTATCTAATGAGACATAAATCTGAATCTTTTGAAATGTTCATCACTTTCCAAAATGAGGTACAGAATCAACTTGGCAAATCTATTAAAGCACTTCAATCTAATCGAGGTGGCGAATATTTGAGCCAAGAATTTATTGACCATCTTAGAAATTATGGAATTGTTTCATGATTAACTCTACTAGGAACACCAAAGTGGAATGGTGTTTCTGAACGGAGGAATCAAACCCTATTAGATATGGTTCAATCTATGATGAGTCAAACAGATCTTCCATCATCCTTTTAGGGCTATGCATTAGAAACAACTGCGTTCACACTAAACCGTGTTCCATCTAAGGTGATTGAAAAGACCCTATATGAGATATGGACTAGAAAGAAGCCCAGCTTGTCTTTTCTCAAGCTTTGGGGATTCAAGGCATATGTTAAGCAATAAGCCTCGGATAAGTTAGCACCCGAATCTATAAAATTCCTTTTTGTAGGGTATCCCAAGAAAACTAAGGGATACTACTTCTACAATTCCACTGAGAATAAAATGTTTATTGCTCGGAATGGTATCTTTCTAGAAAAAGAGTTTGTCTCTGAAAGAACCACTGGGAGTAAGATAAATCTCGAAGAAGTTCAAGACCCATAAAAATCACATTGAGCCAGAGATGGAAGAATGAGAAGACTCACAACAAGTTGATGAGCCTACTTAAGTAACATAAGGCCATAGAACACGACATCAGCCTCAAAGTTATGGATTTTTTTTAACTGATAGTTGTGATATGTTGCTCTTGGATCAAGAAGAGCCAACCACCTATCAAGAGGCCATAATGGGATCGGACTCTGAAGAATGGCTGCATGCCATAGAGTCTAAGATGTAATCCATGTATGACAATCTGGTCTAGACCTTGATTGACCCACCTTAAGGTATAAAAACCATTAGGAATAAATGGGTTTTTAGGAAGAAAACCGACATGGATGGCCAAATGCATACCTTCAAAGCACGATTGGTTGCAAAAGGATCCAAGCAAACTCATTGTATAGACTATGATGAAACCTTTTCACCAGTCACCATAATTAAGTCAGTCAGAATCTTTCTTGCCATTGCAGCGTACTATAATTATGAGATTTGGCAAATGGACGTCAAAATAGCATTCCTTAATGGAAAGCTACTTGAGGATATGTACATGACACAACCTAAGGGTTTTGTACATCTAGAAGATTCTGTGATGGTTTGCAAGCTTCAGAGATCCATTTATGGATTAAAGTAAGCATCTCGTAGTTGGAATCAACATTTTGACAAAGTAGTCAAAGAGTTTGGATTTATCCAAAATGTTGATGAACCTTGTGTTTACAAGAAGGTTAGTGGGACCATAATTGTATTTATAGTGATTTATGTTGATGACATCCTACTCATTGGGAATGACATTCCTACCTTGCAGAATGTCAAGACTTGGTTAGGAAAGTGTTTCTCAATGAAGGACTTAGGAGAAGCCACCTATATTCTAGGTATTAGGATCTATAGGGATAGATCTAAGAGTCTAATCGGCTTAAGTCAGTGCACTTATATAGACAAAGTATTGCATAGGTTTAGTATGCAAGACTCAAAGAGGGGTTACATACCCATGTCTCATGGCATCAATCTCAGCAATGTTCAGTGTCCTTGTTCACGAGATGAGCGAGAATGCATGAGCACTATTCTATATGCTTCGGTAATTATATATATTATGTATGCCATGTTGTGCACTCAACCAGATGTCTCATATGCCTTGAGCATGACTAGTAGATATTAGTCAGATCTAGGTGAGAATCACTGGACTGCTATCAAGAATATCCTGAAGTACTTAAGAAAGACTAAGGATGTATACTTGGTGTATGGAGGATTGGAAGATGAGCTGGTTGTAAATGGTTACACAGATGCAAGTTTTCAATCTAACAAAAATGATTCTAAATCGCAATAAGGATTCCTATTTTGTCTGAATGATGGAGCAGTTAGTTGGAAGAATTCCAAGTAAAGCACTATAGCTAATTCTACAACAAAAGCTGAGTACCTAGCAGCATCAGATGCAGCTAAGGAAGCTATTTGTATTAAAAAGTTCAACATTGAGCTAGGAGTGATACCTACTATCTCAAATCCAATAGATCTGTTTTGTGACAACAACGGTGCAATAGCACATGCTAAAGAGCCTAGGTCACATCAAAAAACCAAACACATACTTAGGCGATATTATGTCATTAGAGAAATCTTTGATAGGGGTGATGTAAAGATATGCAAAATACCAACTGATGACAATGTTGCTGATCCTCTTACTAAGCTGCTTGCACAAATAAAGCATGAGCATCATGTTAGGTCAATGGGTATTATATACATCAATGATTGGGCCTAGTGCAAGTGGTAGCTATTGGAGATTCTGCCCTAAGCCAATCATTATATTATGAATATTGTATTTTATTATGAAAAAAAAGGTGTTTTTTCTTACATTATTATATTGTTTGCATGTTTTTCTTTATAATAATATCCTTGGATAAATTATTTTATCCTAAATGTCCCTAGCCAATCATATTTATGGGAACAATGATGAATTAATGCTAGTATGATTTTGATTGATAATTATGTGATAATTATATGTAAAGATACAAATCAAAATCATAAGCTTCTATTAGAGAATATGAGCTAAATCGACCCATCATGAGATAGCTGCATGGATCAAGTCATAAGCATATTTCATATATAACCGTGTCACTAACCCCTCAGACCTGAGATCACCATGGCTTCCTACATGGGGAACACAATACTTTGGCATAGTCAATAGTCACCCTTAATCAGGAGATCATAAAGGTTATGATCGGGCATAGTGGAATTCGTGTGAAGGAAGATGAATGGTCAAGATGAAATTTGTCCCTCTTATTAATGGAGAGATATACCTGGGCCCCTCAATGAGTGAGACTAAGAAATGTATGGCCATGCTCCAATGGAAGAGTTTTCATTTGTTCTATCAGTCTGCTCAGAGATTGAGAAAGTAATGGTCAAGTAAAATAAGGATGATATTTTCATGCCTCATACTTGACCTATATATCATGAGACAAAAGGGATGTGATTGTGTTATATGATAGGTTACATCAGATCACCGATCTCATAGGATTTGGGTAGTCATAATGTCTTCCTAGAGGTCACTTGTGACTTATGGGTCCAATAGTGTTATTAGCCCACTACCAACATCATACGGGTCTATAGGGTCCCACACAAGAACGAGTCAACTCGAGTAAGAATATCTATATTAATTGAATCTATAATGTGACTAGATTCAATAAATTTAATGTTTTATTTGGAGTGATTGAATTATATATATATTTGGTATATATATTATAAAATTTGAAATATATATATATATGTTTGATATATTATATATTTGATATATATTATATTATTTTGAAATATATATACATATTGTTCAAATTAATTTAAATGAACTAGTTTTTAATTTAATTCTATATGATATATTTAAATTTAAACTAATGTCATAATCTAAATTTGATTTAGATTGGATTCCAAATTTGAATTTAAACTAATAATCTAAATTTGATTTATATGATAAGCTAAATCTAGATTTGATTCTAGACATAGATTAGATAGTTATTTTAAATTTAATTTATTAGATAGATTTAAATTCAAACTAATCTATTTAATTATTATTTGATTTAGTTTAAATTATTTATTTAAATTAAACAAATACCAAATCCTATCTATATATTGATATAGAATAGGATACAAAATCATTACAATTTTGAAACACCTTAAAGAGAGAGCGGTTGTACACTTAGAGATCAAGACTGTATGGATGAATGACGAATAGTGGCTATACGGACGAATGAAGAACAACGGGACTGCACGGACGAACAACAAAAACTGTACGAATGAACACCGAAAATTGTATAGATGAACAGCGGAGCTGTATGAACAAATATCGAAAAACCGTACAGAAAAATAGTGGAAACTATATAGACAAATAGTGGAAATTTTATGGATGTACAGAAATTCATAAACAGAGGTCTAGCATGTCATTCGAGTTGGACTCACCATTTGTGTGGATACCGATAGAGGGAGTAGATCAGTCGCATTAGTTCCTGGGGTTTGACGAAACGAAAAAGAACACCAAGGGATGCACCAGAGGTAAATTCTTTTTTTACATCTCAATCTAAACAACATTGACGGATCCATAGGAGGGAATTTCTTGATAGTTTTTCGCAACGTGTGTACTAAAATTCCCAACAGTAACTTGAGGATTACACGTAAGTCAAGTGGATTGGACCAAACCTAGATAAATATGAGTCTCCTCTTCTCTTATCTTACATATATATTCATTTACATCATACTCTATTTTTTTTTGGCAAACTTTTGCTTTCACTGTTTTATTTTGTTTATGCAGAAAAATTTTAAACTTCCCAATTCACCCCCCTCTTGGGAAGCCAGCATTCATAACATGGACTCCCTGTATCTCTTGTCTGATCTGAAGTTGAAGACTTTGGAAATCTTGCTTAATACTCTAGATTTCTTGCTACTGCTATGATTGGATATCAGAGAGCATCTTTATCAAGACATCTAACTTGTCATTTTTTCTAGAATCCTCATGAATAGGCACAACCTATCTGGTAGGAGCTAGTATAATATGAGATGTAGAACCAAAACCTTGAGAAAATCTAGGCTACTGAGATTGACCATCACCATATCTAAGATTAGTATGATCATGTCACCTAGGATTGTATGTAGGTGAATATGGGTCATACTTAGGCTAATTTCATTGGTAAGGCTTGGACTGATAAATAGCATTGTAGTTCTCTACTATGTAATCAAGGAGTAGACATTGATTTGAAGCATCTGTGGCAAGAGAATAGATACTACACAAAGGACCAATTAAAGCCATAGAATTTTGGGATGTAAATCTGGGTGGTGGAGAACTGCAAGCTTAAGGCACATATGGTTGCCTTTGAAAAATAGTTAATACTTAATTGCAAAGGAAAGCTCATCTAACTTGTTGCTTATTTCATGTGAAAGCAAACCAATGTCATTAACACTTTTCACAGCTTGAATAGATTCTCTAGTGCTATATTGTTGAGAATTTTGAGCCATTTTTTCAATTAATTGACAAGAACCATGCGGTGTCAACTCAACTAAAGCACCTCCCCACAATAGCATCTAGATTATTTCTATCTTGCCATAATAAACCCTCATAAAAGTATTATACTTGAAGATTTGCTCGGATTTGGTGATGTGGACATGATCCCAATAATCTCTTATATCTCTTCCAATATTCATAAAGGCTTTCTCCAACCATCTATTTAGTTCCACAAATTTCTTTCCTAATTGTACCTGTCCTAGTAGAAGGAAAGTATTTCTCAAGGAAAACTTGCTTCAATTGTTCCCAAGTAGTGATCATAGCCGGAGGTATATATATAGCCAACCCTTAGCAACTCCTTCAAGAGAGAAAGGAAAAGCTCTTAACTTGATGCTTTCCTTTGAAACAGAGGAACTAGAAGAAGAATCAATAGGAACTGCCTCTAAAATAAAACTATCAAAAACAACTAAACTACTAGTCCTAATCCGTCTTTTTCGATGAAATGCCCGTTCAATCTTTGGGTCAAAATGAAGCAGTTTAGAAAATGAAGAATGAGTCATACATACTTAACAAAGCTGAATTAAAGCTGGCAAAGATAGAAACAAATGCAAGAGACAAGAGAAAACAAGAAAATGCAAAAACAGAAAAACCTAATCTCAGTCGGACCAGCCCAAACTGAAACCCTATTCACAAAACCAAAATAAAAATTAAAAGACCTAATTTTTTCTTCCCAAAAACACAAATCCTCAATTAGAATGTTCAAATCATACACTGATTATTGGGAAAAAAAATAAAGTAGAAAATACCAAGAAAATATAAAAGTCAAAGGTAAAAGGTCAACAAGAAAAGTCAATGAAAATTAAGATTAAACAAAATTAAGCTAAATTAACTATAATCACAAATTAAAAATTACCAACTCTAATTACTAGTTTATTACACTAAGAACAAACAAAACATGCTCAAGAAAGTGGGAAAAAATAAACTCAAAAATCCAGAAAAATTAGAAAAAATTCAATAAATTCACAAAAATCAAAGAGAAATGGAAAAAAGTGGCAAATTTGACCAAAATTCATAGTTTTATATACCATAAGAGTAATATCCAATGATCATAAACTTCAAAAATAATATAGAATAGTAAATCAAGCTCACATGAAGTTAAAGATAAAAAATAAACTAAAGTCAACAAACAATCAACTCAAGTCAAACAGTCAAATCAATGGTCAAACTAGTTAAATTAGTCCAAAAAAGCAACAAAAAAAATGAAATATGCAAGAATGTAATGCAAATGCAACATAAAAACTTAAATTCAAACAAGTCCTACACAACACACATCACCTCCCTAGCAACGACACCAAAAACTGGCAAGCGTATTGTATCGCTCTAATTACACTAGGTAAAAATGATTAATGTAATGTGGTGGCATCTACCTAGGCCGTTTCTCACCAGAGGGAGTTATGATGCTAGAACTTGAGTGATTGATTGATAAAATGCAAAGAACCTCAACTAAGATGCAAAGAAAGTATAAACAATGAATATTTTATTCTATTTTTTTATTGCATATTTTTTATGATTGAAACTCAATCCCAATTCATCCTCCAATATAGGTTGTAACAATCTTTATCATAATCTAACTAATTAACAACCTAAATACATCAATTATCATCAATTTTCTAGGTCTGTACAGCACTAAGAAATTAGTGAAATTGACAATAAAAGTAGGAAGAAAAAGTTAGAAATCATAGCCTCCCTAGCCATGTAACTACTTGAGCCTTCAAGTCTCTTCCATCACCAAGCTATGAACCGTAAGCTACTCTACGCTTCCATGGATATCACGTGAAGAACAAGAAGAGGAGGAGCTGTCCAGATTTCATCCATGCCAAGAGAAAAGAAACAACACACATTCATTCACTTGGATGAGATGAAACAAGCTTGCTCTTCTGTGATTACAAATTTCCAGCAACACCTTCAACTTTGCTTCATAGTTCTGACTTGGGGACAGATGGGTGAATGGAGAAGTAGATGAATGGAAAGTGGAGAGGATGAAGGGAATTGGATGAATTGATGGAAAATTGCAGAAAAATGATGTGATTTTGATGGAAGTTAAAGTGTGTTCACCGTGGAAAGCTAGCCGATGAAGAGCAAGTGAGAGAATTTTTTTTAATGCCTTTGGTCTTGTGTCGGCTGTTGTCTTAGGGAAGGGTTTCAAATTAAGAGAGTAAGAAGCACAAGGGGTATGGTTTGTGCAGGAATGAAGCAAGAAAATGTTATAAAAATAATTAAAATAAAGACAGATAAAAATAAATAATTAAAGATAAGGAAAAATGAGAAAGCTAACAAAATAATTTTTTATAAAATTTCTCCTATCTGATGACCAAAATACCCTTTCAAAATTTTAATCTCCATGGACCACAACCTGCAAGAAAATGTTACATCAGACATGTTATGTTTCCAATTAAATAAATGCATATTAAATTTTAGTTCATGAAAATTAAATTAATTATGAGATAAAGTTTAAGCTTAATTTGGAGGAAAATTATGAGTCAAAATGATAAAAAGAAAAATAAATAAAATACTAAAAAGAAATTTCCAAAGCTCTATAACAATTTTGTCCGTAAATGGATCAATTCTGAATTATTTTCTTAATCACAATTAAACCACAAATGACCCATAATCACATTGAGAATTATTTAATAAAATAAAATGGAAGAATTAAATTCTTGGAATAATTTGGAAAATAAAAATAATCAAAATCAAAGCTTAAATTCCAAAAATTATCTTAAAATTCTCATTTATTATAAATTAAGGCTAATTACTTAAATATCATATAAATCATACAAATTAATCAAAATTCAATATTAAAAATGCTTAAATAAGGGGAATAAAAATAACAAAAAATCATGATTATCAATTCCTTATGTAATTTAACCAAAAAGAGGGGAGAAAGAGAAAATAACTTTCCTATTATCAAATTGTTTTTTAATTGGTCCAAATGGATTCCTACACATTTTATTTCATAGCGTAGGCTTCTTCTGCATCAATTGGTGCTATTTGCATCTCTATATGTAGTAAAAAATTATATCAAGTTTAAGGTTTATAATTTCTAATTTATTTGTTAGAAAGTATTTACTTGTATGGCCCACAACTTTTTACTATTTATTCTTAGCTCCCTAGGAGCCCACCTGTCTCTTTAGTATCCTGTATTTTCAAATCATCTTATTTTCTAATTTGGACCTCATGGTCACCTGATACTTATACCATTTGGTTTGGCACATCAAACCTTTCATTTTGACAAGTATATTGCAAAAATTATGATCTTTACAAAAATTCATTTTTACAAATTTATGTCAATTAGGCACCCAATATGTGAAATAACATTTCTACCCTTCATGGTAATTAGACATATATCTCATGTGACATTTTTCCAACCATACTTTGTAGCACATTTATGTAAGGCACATCATAATTATACTTTAAATATACTCATAAAAATAAGGATGTTATAGGTCTTACTTAAACATGATGAGAAGCTTACCATACAACTCTCTTACTTCCTTCAAATTCAAAGTACACTATTAGTAAAAAATAAATGAAATATTCATATATGTATATATCAATACCATTTACTCATTCACATACAGCGTCATGGAATATATTGCCTTCACTTGGATGTTCTGATGTGGTTCCATGAGACAATGGGGCATAAAGAATAGAGTGGTTGCTGTCCTTTTCCTTATCAACCCTAAGCCACACATGCTCATCATTCTAATGTCTTAACGCATTACAAGGCTAGGGTATAAGATCTCGAACTTGAAGATAATTTTGTAAGAAATATATCTGTACAAGACCATGGAAAATAATCTAAGTTCAACTCAAACAACGGCTTAGTTTAAATCCAATTCTCCTAATTATAAAACATGAAACTAATAACCTACCATTAGGAAGTACAAACATCCACCAATGTTCCTCTTGATTGCCCTTCTTGCAAGTGCACGATTATACCTACTAACATCATTCATAAATTCTTTAACTACAAAGAATGACTAATCAAAATACCTAGGCAATATCCGCTTATTGTGAACGATCCTTAGGAGGTGATCACTAATGAATCTTTTTGAGGTTGGATTGAGCAGTGTCCCCAAACTATACAACTAAAACAAAAACTTAAACATGTAACCATGATCATACTCTTTATCTCCTTGTACCTCATCCCAAAAAGCCACTCCTTAAGTCTTACCAAGATGTCAACATGCATGTCCATTTCCATCGCTTGACCATGTTGGGGTAAACATGATAATTGATGTGACCAAATTTTACCATGTTTTTATCCCTTCAATGCACCATTTTTATCACATTTATTTGGCTACTTTGTGTATTGAAAAGCATTTTCATGTTTTAGCTGGTTTTGTGTAATTTGTGATAAAATGTGTTAAATCCTTTGTTTTAAGCTTAATTGTGATATTTTATGATATTCAGTGTATTTGGTTTTTAATTCTTGCAACTAGTACATTTTCTACACTGATTAGCTGGTTAAATGCTTGATTTGACTTTTTTGGGTTATTAAATTTATAAGTGATTTTGGGTGAGATTTTTCTGGAGAGTTTCCATTTGCTCATCCATTTAATGTCCTTAACCATCCCATGTAATTAAATTTTTATCTATGTTGAACCCAGTTTCATGTACTATTCACTCATTTTTCATTTTTCCAAAATACCCTAGTTATAGTTCTACTTGAAATTACATTTAATTTTTCTTAATGATTCTTGGATTAATTATCTAATCATCATTTAAAGCACCTAATTAGGGTTAATTTGACTTACCAAGCTTGACCTTACTAATTAGAGTTTCCATTCTTGAGTTGGTCAAAGTTTGGTTAACGAAGGGCATTTTAGTCAACTTACTTAGAAAGCCTATTTTCTTGCTATTTTCCTAGGGATTTTTAGTGCTTTCTTTTGCATCATTTTCAGAGAGATTTTCCTTGATTTTTCATGTTAAAATTTGTGCTAATCCATGTCCTAATCATACTTAATTCGATTTCATAATTCTAGACCTAAGTTTAATGTCTTTATATTGTTGAATCAAGTGTTTTGATGATTCCAAACCAACCTTCAAGAGCTTGGAATAAAGATATGAAAGGTGCACAAAAAGTTTCAAGTGAAGGAATTCTAGAAAATTTAGTGCAAGAAAAGATATATAATGTTTAGTAATGTTTTAATTTGAGTAAAAGACTTTGATCTGGTGAAAAGATGTTTTAAAACCTTGATTCTATGTTAATTCACGGAATATTTGAAAAACGGCCACTAACAGACGAAGTTTGAAAGGTTTATACTGATATGCTGTTTTGAAAATTCGAACTTTGGCTTTGGAAATTTGAATTTCGTATTGAAAATGAACAAGTTTGAAAAGAGGCTTCTCTGACAGACGAATTTTGACTTGAGAAATTCAAATTTTGATACTTGTCTAAAAAGAGCTTTCTCTGATAGACGAACTTTGGCTTTTGAGAATTCGAACTTTAGACAAAATACAACTTATGAAAAATGAAAAATTCACCTAAGGATATGTCAAAGTTCATCTGAAAACTAAGTTTGGAAAAGACATCAAGATGGCTCACTGACAGATGAACTTTGAGCTTGAAAATTTGAATTTAAGAAACAAAGCTTGTGAGTCTGTTATAATGATATGTTGACATACGAATGACAGTATTCATAAATTTAAACTTTGAAGTAAGTCTGAAAAGAGGTCTCTTTGACAGACGAATTTTGCCCTTTGAAAATTCAAATTTTGAGTTTATGAACTAGTGTGCCTCATTGAACTAGCTTTTGACAGACAAATTTTGGGTTCCAAAATTCGAATTTCGAAGGCACTATAGCAAAATGAAATTACTGTTTACACTTAACAGAAAGACTTTCAACATGAAAATTTGTATGTTCCAATATAAAATCATTTTCTAAAGATAAGAATTCAAATTTTGCTTCAAAACAAATGAACTTCGAGAGCTCAACGTTAAAGGCTGTAGCTTTCTGTTTCTGTGAAATTCGTTTGTTGACCAACTGAAATTCGAACTTTGAGTGTTAGAAGCATTAAATACGGATGGTGAACGGGTAGTTTCTCAGAGTAACTGTTGGTTAATATCTCTAATGGCTAGATCTTGTCTCCAACGTATAGTTTGGGCAGAAATCTATAAATAGAACTTCATTTAAAGATGTGGGTAACGAAAATTACTTTGTGTATACTGAAACTCTGCAAAATCATCAACTCAAAGTCTCTTACTCTCACATACTTCATTCTTTGTACTTTAACTTTCATATACACTCTGATTAAGAGAGTTTATTCATTGTAAACAATCTTATCTTCATCTGGAAGAAATATTTTCTTGTGAGGGGATATCACAAGGGATTGGGAAAGCACTTAGTAAGAGTGCAAAGAGAGAAAGTGTGAGCTCTAGAAATAGAGCATCAACACTGTACTGTGGTATTTGCAAGAAGCTCATTGAATTCTTGCAGGATAGTTGAAAATCTCAATTAGTGACTTAGGGACTGGACGTAGGTCAAGTTGAGAGACCGAACTAGGATAAATATCTGAGTTTTCTCTTCCCTACTACTACTTTTACTGTTTATTCATTTATACTCTGTTTTACTATCACCCTTTGCTTTCTTCACTTTCTTGACATTTTACAGAAAAATTTTTAATCTTCCCAATTCACCCCCCTTTTGGGAAGCTAGCTTATCTAACATATATTACGTGGTTGAATATGTCATTTCTTGATTATTTCTTGTAACATATTATGATAGGTCTTTACTAATCTACCTAAGTATATTTCTAAGAAATTACCTTCATACCCCTTCCTAAAGCCCAAAATAGTTAACCTAGCTCATTTGGCATCACAATTTAGATCTAAAAGAGGCAGAAATTGTGCTCCTCTAGCCCTCTTCTCTCCATCATTCCCATTTATCTCTTCTCTATTTTCTTTCATTTTCTCACCCTTTCTTCTATTTTCCCATCAAATTTGACCATACTGCCACCATTTCATCCTATTCCTTCCATTATTTCACTTCTATTTCATCCTTTTTTTGTAATATCCCAAATTTTACTGGATATCAAGTAATAAAAGAGGAACTAATAAATGATAATGTAAAATGCACAAGGAAGTCATAAAAATGGACAAACACAATTTTGTGAGAAATAGGGAAAATATGTCATTTTCCTGATTAGATGGAGAAATGGAAAATTTCATTTTTGTCCTTAGAAATTAAGATAGTTTCATTTTAGTCCCTTAAGTGGAAAAGTCACGTGGGACATGCATGTAAATACAATTTTAGGGAAAATTGTCCAAGTTATGGACAATTTTGTAAATATTGAAAATTATTGTCAAAACGAGGTTTGCGATGAGCTAAATCCAATGGTATATATAGCATGGAGATTAACTAATTAAAAATAAGGAAATAATTAGTGCCGAGTGTCCAAAAATAACCTATACTGATAAAGCAGATTGTAGACCCTATAGACAATTAAAAAGTGATTGGGATATGATATGAGCCTCACATAGATACCATTTAGGAAAGGATAATTAAGAAAATATAGATATAAATTTGGAATAGTCCTATAGCCTAAAAATGCTAATTTACTATAAAAGTAGTTTTATCAGTACAGTTAAAAATTAACCGATTCAGGATATATCTGGATTAGAAAAAATTGATCAGTATTTGGACGCTCAAACCTCTCTCATTGGTTTCAAATTTGGGTAGAAAATGTAGGGAATTTTTAGCCAAAACTTCCATTAAAAGCCTTGGTTTTTTGTTACAAAAATTAACTTTGGTTAAGTTAATCAAATAACCACAATTAGCCAAGTCATTAAGTAACTAATCCCTCTCTTTCTTCTCCATTCTGAACAAGACTTACAATAGCAAAAACAGGGGATGAAAATGCAAGAAAGGGAGAAAAGAGAGAAAGAATAAGAGAAAGCTTGAGGGAAATATAAAGCTCAAGTTGTTGGTAAGGTTTCTACTATCCTAAGCTTGCTATTTAGAGTATTTGGTTCTTGTTTCATGGTGTGGTTGCTCTTCCTCCCCACCTTCGAGTCTTCAAATAGACCTTAATCCATGAAGAAAATGAGTTTCCATCCATTAAACTTGGGGAAAATGCTAAACTAGTCACCTAAAATATGCAAATGGAAGTAGTTTGAGGTATTATGAAATATAGCAATTTTTCTCCATTTTCCCTCATTTTTAGTCAGTTAGGATTTGTATTTAGAGTTGAAATTTTATTTTTTTGACCCCAAAAATGGATTCCTTGGATCCATATTAGTTAAGTACAAGTGTTGGTTTCGAGAAAATCTTAAAGGAAAGCAAAATGAGAATTTTAGGTTTTGTGATAACTGTGGTATAACTCTTGAAACCAGTCGCTAAAATGCTTAAATGATGATATGGCTAGTTTCAAGGAAGTTCTAGAAAGCTCAAGAAGTGGTGTACCAAGTGTGGGAAGCTAGGGAATACTCAAAGGTAGTAAATTTACCGATTTTACACTATGTTGTCTTTTATGATTTCTATGAGCATGATCACTTGTCACATGGTTATTTTGATGATTTGTGATTATTTTTTGAGCTGAATGAAAAGGTTTTTGACCTCTGGATATCTATTTTACAAACTGAAATGCTTCCCAAATTTTTATAGAATTATGTGACTTAATATGTTCAAGTGATTGTTGTTTGTTTCTATGAACCTTAATGTTAAATGTGATAATATATGTGCTTGATTTGGCAATTACTACTGAGATTCTTTGAATCTCACCCTCTCACATATTAACCATGTCTAGGAAGCAAATATGGTAAGGCCACCAAGGAAAAGAAAGGAAAGGAGAAAGAACTTGGTGATTAATGTGTTATTACTTGCAATGGCCATGAGCTTTGAGCTTTTATGTAAATTTGTAAAAATGATGTTAAATATATATCTTTATGCTTTTAGGTTCCTTTAGGTCTTCATGAATGTATGGCATGATATGAGGATAAATTATAGTCATGTAAATATTTTATATCTTTTGCTTTGCAAAATACTTGGATGCAAATGGTCATTCTGACCGTTTGATGGTGAACCCATTGTTTAGACATTCTATTGTATAAAGTATGAATGTCATATAGCTAAAAAGTAGATAGAAAGAGCTTTCAAATGATCTAGAGAGAACTCAATTTGGATGTGTGTGCGAGTTATAGCGATTTTTCAAACTTAGCTTCAGAAAACTGGATTTTCTGAAATTAACCAAATTAAGAGTAGAATTTCACGAAATTTATTATACATATTGGCCCAATCATTACTCTGTTTTATATTTTTACCATGTATACAATCTTCTAAGCTATTTTTAGAGACTTTAATTACTTACATACAATTCTTATGGATTTAGTTATGATTTTCCAAAGTTAGTTGGTAAAAGGATTTGGTCCACATGAACAGTACTAAGAAAAATTTGAAAAAAAGATATGTTCTGGGATTTTCTTTGACTCAAGCTTTTAATAAAGTGCAAATGGACTCTATAATGATCTAATATATGGGAAAAAGGTCCAAAATTAAGGTGTTACACTATTCACTATCTAGGTGGAAGTTACATAATTCTTCTTGGAAGCCGATTGAAGATTTCTACCAATTAAAGGAGGATTTAAGTTTCAACTTGTTTTTTCATTCAAGCTCATGTTTAGTCATTCTTCTTACTTCTACATCTTATATTTAGCATGTTACATCACTGACGAGTGAGATTTGGTGGCTGGTTCATGTTAGAAGAGGGCAAGGATAATGAAGATATAGGCAACAATGAATCTCAAGGCAGTTGCTATCTACTTTACTATCTCTTGATCTCAACCCAGTTAGCTTAGTTAATTGGCTTGAAGGGCTAATGAATTAGGTTAATTAGGATGAGCTTTAGGTCTAGATTAATATTGATGGTTGGTTATATTTGCTGGACCTCTCAAGAGAGAGTGAATTTGTATGACTTTGGATTGATTGCTTGTTAATAGCATTGTTATTGTTTTTGGCAATGAACTCTCTTCTCTAATTTTTGGATTAGCTTGTTAGATATTGTAACATTCCTAAATATTAAAATAGTAGAAAATGCATAAAAAATTTGAGAAAATAGAGAGACACTAATACGAGTGAAAAGACAAAATTACAGCTAATAAAGGAAAAAGAAGTCACCTAAAATACTTTTGGGGAAAAATTACAGCTAATGACCTGAAAGAATTAAAAATTATAATTTTTCCTTGAGTCAAAGGTATTTTGTAAATATGTAAAAACTATTGTCAAAACAAAACACATGATGAGATGAGCCTAATGGTATATGGCACAGAGGTTAACTAATTAAGGATAAAGAAATAATCAGAGTCGAAAGTTATAAAATAACTTTTTGCTGATAAAGTTACTTTTAACTGTGCAAAAAGTAAAAAGATAGATAGTAGAGGGGATGAACACCACAAAAAGAGCTTTTAGGAGATAGGATAATAAAGTAATCCCAAATACAAGGTTACTTTAATCCTATACTCATAAAGTGATTTAGTATTGCAAAAAGTAATTTTACCGACTCAAGTATAAAGTAACCAACACAGGGTGTAACTGGACTAGGAAAAACATGTAGTATTTAAGAGATAATCCTTCCTCAAATGATGCCACATCAGCTATGCTCAAATTGGATACTTAATGGTTAAGATTTGTTTAACTCAAGTTAGTTGACTTAACCAAAAGTGGAAAGTAACCAAACCAAGCCAAATAACCATGGTTAAGCTTCCTATAAATACTCACTCTCACTTGCATGACCAAACACTTAGAAAGGAGAGGAAAAACTGGTCTGAAGCATCGAAGGAAATGAAGGCAATGTGAGAAGTAAAAAGTGAAGGAAAAATAGGAAGAAAAATTCCAAGAAAATTGGTCAGCGATCTCTTTGTAATTCTCAAGCGCTTTAGGTTAGTTTCTTGGTTGTTTGAGATGATTTCCTTGCAATCTTCTCTTCTCCACCCACTGTCCAGATTTGGCCTAAGCATGTTTCGATGAGGGAATTTGATTTTATATTATAAAACTAAGAGAAAACATGAGTATTTGTGAAAACAAGCAAGTTTGGTATGTTTTGAAGCAAGTAGTTGGAAAACTCATTCTTTCCTCTATTGGAGATTGTGCCCTAGACTAATCATTGCATTATGAACATTGTATTTCATTATGGAAAAAAAGATGTTTTTTCTTACATTATTATATTGTTTGCATGTTTTTCTTTATAATAATATCCTTGCATAAATTATTTTATCCTAAATGTCCCTAGCCAATTATCTTTGTGGGAACAATGATGAATTAAGGCTAGTATGATTTTGATTGATAATTATGTGATAATTATATATGAAGATACAAATCAAAATCATAAGCTTCTGTTAGAGAAAAGGCACTAGATTGACCCGTTATGAGATAGCTGCATGGATCAAGTCATAAGCATATCTCATATATAACTATGTCACTAAGCCCTGAGACCTGAGATTATCATGGCTTCTTACATGGCAAACACTATTGTAACACCCAACCTCCTGACACCTCTAGAATTGACCAAAAACTTCAAAATCCAACCAAACGTAACCGAGACATCACAAAAAAACTTCAGAACAGCAGAAACGAACCCTAAAAACACCAAAAACTGGGTTGCGGCCACGACTACTATAGTACTGCCGTAGCTCCGGCCTACCCTGTTTTCCCTCGTTTCGGCCTCTATTAGCACTGTAGCTTGGACTCTAGAGCTGCGATGCCCCCTGCTGATTTCCATACCAGCAAAAACTCAACACAGGGGTGGGCTTCCAACGCGCATAACTTTATGCTCTGACCTTCGATTGACTTGATTCCAACTCCTACAAGTCAATCCAGTCCCAATCTAACCATAGACACTACTTTCACCTCAATCCAGCTTCATATGGAGATTCTAGACTCTTGACACCATTTTGGCCACTTATTGACCAAAACTCACAACTAACCACCTCCAATTACTACCAAAGGCAAATATGGTCACTCAAAGACCATTCATATAGGTCCAAAACCCCCAAACCAACTTGTCCAAAGAGGCTTCACCCCAAAGGAACTACTCGTCTGAGATTTGACCCCTTGGAACCCCTACTTGACAAATAGGCTACCAGTCCTAAAACACACCAATTAGGCCCAAAACCACTCTGGGCTTACAAACACCAACATACTGACTTCTCGACATCCAAAACCATGTAACCGTACATACAGCATCCATACAATCCATATCCATAACCATACATTTATTACAAATCATTCTATCCTACATGGCACAAGATACATATCCAAAATTACAAATACTACATAGACTATTCCCACGTACGGAGCTACTCCCGCGTCTTCTCCGGACTAGTGCTAGAATCATCACCTGAAAGGTTAGTTTATGGGAGAGAGGTGTGAGACAATGTCTCAGTAACTGGGAACAACCACACACATATATGTACATATATCTCATACAAGTCATGAATGCAATGTGAAATGAATGTAATGCATGTCTCCCTCATGCATAGCTAGAACCACAAGCTATCATCATAACAGGACATTTCATATAGGTAACTCCTTTCCAACAGTCGGTGAAGACAGATTCTAGGACATTACCAAGCTCACCTTACACTAATGCAACCAGGCCAAAGGTTACACTAGTGCTCGGACCGTGGCTCTCCTTCCCTTGGACCACCTCGAATTGGTGGTGATTTAGAGAAGGTGTAGTCCACTACCACTTGGCTCCCCTGGCTATTGGGGAGGATTTATCGACAGGGATCCCTTCCTTTTCCTCCTTAATTATGTCTCATATCATCATATATCATATCGTATCATCATCACCACCCAATCTACCATATATCGCAATCTCACAATGCCATGTGGTGATACTCATGTATCATCATATAATCATCATCATCATCATGATCTTAATGTCATTCTATGCATCATGTCATACCATATTAATATCATCATCATAGTCATAATCATAATCATCTAGCTGTGTATATACCACAATATATATAGAAAACCGTACACACAAATACATCAATATCATGGTATGAAAGAAACATGCATATATACACAAATATACATACTATCATTTAATACAATACAAACAAGTACCCGATTACCTCAAGTTGTCAATACCACTCTCACATGAGCTCTACAGGCTTTCTTGAACACCAATCCCACGACTAGCATTCTCCGAGTAGCCAACTGATCTTAACAATATCGTAATTCTTCAATTAACACAATATACCAATACTCAAGCATCTCAATTCAACCACTTTAGGCCTAACCCAAGGTTCCAACACCCCTTCCATGCATCATTAAGCTCCTAGGAACCATTCAAACATCACGCAATTCCACAACTCAGATTCCCCATACTCTCAACCAAGAACAACCTAGGGTTAAGCTCTAAACACATATAATCCCTTCAAAACTTACACCCAAGCAACAAGAACACCACAATACACTTCATTAACCCTATTTCATCCATTTCAATCGGTGGATTTCGTCTCATATCGGAAATCCTGACATATAACCGAAAAATCCCAAATTTCAACAGAAGAAAATGGAGAGGGAGGAGTAGAGAATACTTACCAACTTGAATCCTAGCTCTTGGGGTTCGAAAATCACTCCCAAATGATGGAAATCTCGAACCCTAGCAGAGCTCCCTTGGTTCTCCTTCATTTTTTTCTTTCTGATTGTTTGAAATGATCCATATTTAAATAAAAATCTCGAATCTCGCCGTGGCTCCAAGATATTTCACCATAGTGCCACCAAGTTCAATTGAAACATGCCACTGGACAGGCTCTCGCCGCGGCGTAGAGCTCTTTCAGACTCCACTTGAACCTTCCTCCATCCTGTTTCCTCTAGTTCTGTACACTATGCCAAAACAAAGTCATGAGGGGTGTTATAACTATACCTTGGCATAGTCAAAAGTCACCTTTAATCGGGAGATCATAAAGGCTATGATCAGGTATAGTGGAACTCATGTGCAGGAAGATGAATGGTCAAGATGAAATTTGTCCCTCTAATTGATGGAGATATATATTTGGGCCCCTCGGTGATTGAGACTGAGAAATGTATGGCCGTGTTGGAATAGAAGAGTTTCCATTTGTTCTGTTAGTTCGCTCAGAGATCAAGGAAGTGATGGTCGAGTAAAATAGGGATGACGTTTCCATGCCTTATACTTGACATATATATCATGAGACAAAAGGGATGTGATCGAGTTAGATGATAGGTTACGTTGGATCTCTAATCTCATATGATTTGTGTTATTAGCCCACTGCCAACTTCATACGTGCCTATTGGGTCGCACACAAGAACGAGCCAACTCGAGCTAGAATGTCCAGATTTATTGAATCTAAAATATGTCTAGATTCAATGAATTTAATATTCAATTTAGGGTGATAGAATTATATATATATTTGATATATATATTAAAATTCAAAAAATATATATGTTTGATATTGTTGGAGATTGTACCTTAAGCTAATCATTGTATTATGAACATTGTATTTCATTATGAAAAAAGGTGTTTTTTCTTACATTATTATATTGTTTGCATGTTTTTCTTTATAATAATATCCTTGGATAAAGGATTTTATCCTAAATATCCCTAGTCAATCATCTTTATGGGAACAATGATGAACTAAAGTTAGTATGATTTTGATTGATAATTATGTGATAATTATGTATGAAAATACAAATCAAAATCATAAACTATTGTTAGCGAATAGGCGCTGGATCAACCCGTTAAGAGATAGCTGCATTGATCAAGTCATAAGCATATCTCAAATATAATCGTGTCACTAAGCCCTCAGACCTGAGATCACCATGGCTCCCTTCATAGGGAACACTATACTTTGGCATAGTCAAAAGTCATCTTTAATCGGGAGATCATAAAGGCTATGATTAGGCATAGTGGAACTCGTGTGGAGGAAGATGAATGGTCAAGATGGAATTTGTCCCTCTAATTATTTGAGAGATATATCTGGGCCCCTCGATGAGTGAGATTGAGAAATGTATGGCCGTGCTAAAATGGTAGAGTTTCCATTTGTTTTGTCAGTCTACTGAGAGATTGAGAAAGTAATGGTCGAGTAACATGAGGATGACGTTTCCATGTGTCATACTTGACCTATATATCATGAGATAAAAGGGATGTGATCAGGTTATATGATAGGTTACATCGGATTGCCGATCTCATATGGTTTGGATAGTCATAATGTCTTGTTAGAGGCCACTTGTGACTTGTGGGTTTAATAGTGTTATTAGCCCACTGCCAACATCATATGGGCCTATAGGGTTGCACACAAGAACGGGCCAACTTGAGCTAGAATGTCCAGATTTATTGAATTTAAAATGTATCAAAATTTAATGAATTTAATGTTCAATTTAGGGTGATAAAATTATATATATATTTGATATATATATCTTAATATTCAATATATATTTGATATATATATTATATTTGAAATATATATATTGTTCAAATTAATTCCAATGAATTAGTTTTAAATTTAATTCTATATGATATATTTATATTTAAACCAATTTAATAATCTAAATTTGATTTATAAGATAAATTAAATCTAGATTTGATTCTTAATATGGATTAGATAGTTAGTTTAAATTTAATCTATTAGATAGATTTAAATTCAAACTAATCTATGTAATTAATATTTGATTTAGTTTAAATTATTGATTTAAATTAAACAGATATCAAATTCTATCTATATATTGATATAAGTTAGGGTTTAGATGAACACAATTTTTTGAAGCACCTTAAAGAAAGAATGGCCATATACTCAGAGAGTGAGATTGCACGGACAAATGATGAACAACGACTGTATGGATGAACAGTGTGTTGAAACAAGAGTTTTGATGATTCCAAACCAACATTCAAGAGCTTGGATTGAAGATATCAAAGGAGAGCAAAGCTGTTTCAAGTGAAGATCTTCTGAGTACTCGCTGTTAGATCTTTTGTAGGATCCTTAGTTTTTGTTATGACTGGGTAAAAGATTTTGATTTGAAGAAAAGAAGTTTTCAAACTTTGAGTTTATGTTAAATATTCAAATATTTGAAAAACACCCACAAACAGACGATGGTTGAAAGTTTAAGCTAAACTGTCAAGTTGGAAATTCGAACTTTGCCTTTGGAAATTCGAATTTCGAGCTAAAACTGAATAAGTCTGAAGAGATGGCTCTCTGTCAGACGAATTTTGGTTGTTCAAAATTCGAATTTTCATCTAGCCTGAAAGAGGCCTTTTGGTAACAGACGAACTTCACACTTTCAAAATTCGAATTTCAAGTAAAATGAAGTTTGTAAAAATCAAAGAAATTCGTCTGAAACTATGATAAAGTGCATCTGAAATCAAAATGAAATTGAGCTTGATAAATGCTCTCTGACAGATGAATTTTGAAGTTCCAACATTCGAATTTTCATATAAGTCTGAAAGATGCGTCTTTGCAACAGACGAACTTTGAGTCTTCAAAATTCGAATTTCAAACAAACTAAAACTTGAGAAAATGGAAGAAATTCATCTGAAACTATGTTAAAGTTCACCTGAGATCAAGAGTGATTTAAGTTTCAAAACTGCTCTCTGACAGACGAACTTTGAACATTGAAATTCGAATTTCAAAAGCTAAGTTCTTGAGTCTGTTAAAATGAAACATTGACATACGAATGATAAGAACTTGCAACATTCGAATGATGAAATTAGTCTGAAAAGAGTTTCTCTGACAGACGAATTTCACCCTTTCAAAATTTGAATTTCGAAGAAAGTAATCTACTGTGTCCCTTTAAACGTTCAATGGACAGACGAATTTTGGGGATCCAAAATTCGAATTTCGAAGGCACTGTAGAAAATTGAAAACACTGTTCACACTTAACCGAAAAACTTTCTTCTTGAAAATTCGTATGTCACATTGTGAAAATGTTTTGTAAGTTTCAAAATTTGAATTTCACTTCATGAACAGACGAACTTCGTGCTGTAACGTTGGAAGCTTTAATCTTCGGTTCCTTCGAAATTCGTCTGTTGGCCAACCAAAATTCGAATTTTAGTATGTCAGAAACATTAAATGCGGTTGGTAAATGGATAGTTTTTCAGAGTAACTGTTGAATAACTTCCCCAACGGATAGATTTAGTCTCTAACGGATATTTGAGACCTAAATCTATAAATACAACATCATTTGAAGTTGTGGGTAACGAATCAAACTTGTATGTACCGAATTTCTGCTGAATCTTCTTCTCAAAAGCTTTTACCCTCTTAACTTCTGAACTTGTACTTAAACTGTCATATCAACTCTTTATAAGAGAGTTATTTCATTGTAATCAATCTATTCTTCATCTGGGAGATAGATTTACTTGTGAGGGGTATTCACAAGGGGATTGGGAAGCACATAGTGAAAGTGCTTGGAGAGTTTGAGAGAGCTCAGAAACAGAGCATACTCATGTACTGTGGCTTTAGCAAGAAGCCCACTGAAATTCTTGCTGTATAGTGGATAAATCTCAAGAGGTGTCTTGGGGACTGGATGTAGGTCAAGTGAATAGACCGAAGCAGGATAAATCACTGAGTTCTCTTCTCCTTATCTTTACTTTTCACCTTGCTCTGTTTTACGCATTGTTTTCATTATACTGTGATATCTTCACTTACTTCACTTTGTGCAGAAAAATCACAAACTTCCCAATTCACCCCCCTCTTGGGAAGTCAGCCCTGCTAACACAGTGTACAGACGTACGGACTTCATAAGCAAAGGTGTTAGCACACCGTTTGAGTTAGACTCACTGTTCGTGTGGATACCGGTTGAGGGAGCTGACCAGTCACATTAGTTCCTTGGATCTGACAAAACGTAAAAAGAGTACCAAGGGACGCACCGGAGGTGAATTCTTGTCTACATCTCAATCTAAACAACATTGACTGATCCATGGGAGGGAATTTCTTAATAGTTTTCCGCTGCATGTATGTTGAAATTCCCAACACATATACTATATATTTGATATATATAGTCGAAATATATATATTGTTCAAATTAATTCAAATGAATTATTTTTAAATTTAATTCTATATGATAGATTTAAATTCAAACTAATGTCATAATCTAAATTTGATTTAGATTTGATTCTAAAATTGAATTTAAACTATTAATCTAAATTTGATTTATATGATAAATTAAATCTAGATTTGATTCTGGATAAATATTAGATAGTTAGTTTAAATTTAATTTATTAGACAGATTTAAACTCAAACTAATTTATTTAATTAATATTTGACTTAGTTTAAATTATTGATTTAAATTAAACAAATAACAAATTCTATCTATATATTGATACAGACTAGGGTACAGTAAGATCACAATTTTTGAATCACCCTAAAGAGTGAGCGGCCATACACTTAAAGAGAGTAACTATACAGATGAAAGAGAATAGTGACTGTATTGACAAACAACAATGACGTACGAATGTACAGACATTCACAAACAGATGTGCTAGCACGCAGTTCTAGTTGGACTCACCATTCGTGTGGATACTGGTAGAGGAAGCTGACCAGTCCATTAGTTCCTGAGGTCTGACGAAATGAGAAAGAACACCAAGGGATGCACCGGAAGTAAATTCTTTTTTCTGCATCTCAATCTAAACAACATTGACAGATCCATAGGAGGGAATTTCTTGATGGTTTTCCGCTGCATGTATGCTGAAATTTCCAACATCCTCATTAGGTACAAATTTTTCCGAATGCATTAGAGTTTATTAAGGTTGTAATTTCATTAATTGGACCCCAAAAATAAGTTCCCCATGATGAAAAACCTTAAAGACAAGTATGAGCTTATAGATAAAGCTTATGATAGAGAATTTAAGCTTTTAAGGTTTCATTGGCACTTATTAAGTTATGCTATGAAATCAATGGCTTGAGCAAGTGTTTAATGATGTTTAAAGACTTGAGAAAGCTTGAGGAAGCTATAAGCAGCTTTAGTTTAAATAGAAAAGCCAAGTGATATCACTAAAAGTAGTTAAGTTCACTTATTTGCATTTATGTCCTTTAACTGAATTTCTATGACAAAATTATGTTGCCATATTGTGATTGTATTTTCCCTGACTAGTTTTAGCTATAAATTAAGGTTTTTTATTCACAGGGATGCCCATTTTCTAAGCCATTATACTACTGAAATTTGTATGACCAATATGGTGTTTTGATCTTTAATGTGATTAAATGTAAGTTTTTATTTGAAATGATTGGCATAATTGCATAAAATGTGACTTGCTACTGAGATTGTAATAATCACATCCTCTCATGTACCCAAATTCTAGGTTTAAAAGATGACAAGGCCAAACTATGCCAAGTATCTAGTTGAGGTAAGGAGCAAGGAGAAAGATTTCAGTGATTAGATTTTTTCAATTTATCTATGTCTCTTTGCTATTTTATGTAAAATGTTATGAGAATTTATGAAGCTTTGTAATGCCATGTCCCCTTAGACCTCTTACAGTGTTATGAATATGATTCAGGCAAATGTTAACCATCTATGTTATGAATGGTAATGGTTTAAAAGTTCAAAATGCAAATTTATCTGAGATGATTAGTCATAAAATAAACAAAGATACTTTGTTCAAAATAGAGTACTTAATATAAAAGCTATATGTGCTTTCAAAGTAGATAGAATGACATTTTCAACAAGCTAAAGAACTCCTAAATTGGGCATGTATACGATTTGTAGTGCATTTTTTAAATTGAGGGTTAAAACTGGACATGGCGTGGAAAACTATGTTTTTTATTATAAATACTATTTGATTTTAAAGGTAGTATAAAATCGTACAGAGCTTAAAAATTTAGTGGTTTGTGTATGTAGAAAGACTATGTTTTAAGATTAATATGCCACTAGTTTGAAGGCAATTAGAGCTATATAGTATGAGTTATGCATATTTTCCTAAAACTATTATAGTGAAAGTAATGTTCTGACTCTTAGTGGTTTGAGTTAGTACCATGTCCTGCAGAAGTTAAATGGATGTATAAGAAAAATATAGACATATAGAGATTTCTAATGATAAAAAGTATGCATGATTTGACTCAGTATAGAATGAGAATTAAATTTTTAAAGTTAAGGCCAAATTCCTAGGAAGATATTAAATGACAATTTGAATAATGATTTTAGTAATTTTCGTGCTAAATATTGTATGAATTGGCAAGATTCAAATCCTATTTCATATTTTTTTCTATGTAGAAAATATTTTAAGCTATTTTTAAAGACTTGAATTTCCTCCATATGATTTTTTTTGGTTTAGTTATGAATTTTCAAAATTTAGTCTAGAAAATGAAGTGACCAAATAAATAGTAACCAAAAGTTTTAAAGTTTTCTATTGTGGTCCCTCATGTGATTCAACCTTCTAAACATAATTACATGGATTTAAGTAAGGGCTAATACATGGGAAACATGGTCTATAGTTAAGGTGTTACATTTTTTGGTATCAGAGCAAAGATCTGAACAAATCTTTGCAACAAGAGAGGAAAGTAATTCTCTTAGTTATAGTTTCCCTATGAGAAAGAAGAATTATTCTATATAAGAATCTGGCCTGAGAATTTTAGAATGACATAAAAGATTAGTCTTGATGATAGCTTATAGTAGTCATTACATTAGTTGGGGATTTTTTTCAAATTTATTTTCCTTAGGTCATAAATCCTTTTAGAGTTAGATTATAGTTAGATCTTATCAATAAAGAGATATTATAGGGTCATAGAGGATCCTAGAAGGACTCAGAATTAACAGTAGTTCTTGTAGTACCATTGGACCAATTATGAGGTTGTAGTATACCTCTAAAAAGAATGAGATTATGAGCAAGATTGATGAGCCTTATAGTTCTAATAGTTCTCTAAAGAAGGATGGCCTAGGATGATTTTTAAAAAGTTATGAAATCTCATTAATCAACAGCTAATGTAATTGTCTACCTAAGACTTCTCTCCAATGCCAAGCCACTGACTAGAAAGTAGCTACTAAGTGTAAAGGTAGGTAAGGACAATGAGTATAAATAGCAAGTATCCTGCCAACAAAATAAGATCAATGGCAGAATGTTTCTAGTAAAGAATATAAGAGGCTAGTAAGGAATAAATGATAGTAATGAATAAAAGTAGTTATGAAAAGAATCAATGGGAAAAACTAATGTAAGATCTAAAGGAAGGTAAGTTAGAAAAGAGAAATGGTTAGCAACCCAAAAGCAGAAAATTGGCCTGAGCCTAATCAATGTCCTATGAAAGAGAACATAGGATCCAACAAAATTTTTAATGATAATAGCCATATAGGGGTTACTAGTGGAAAGGATTTCCTAGATCCAGAAAGCAACCCCATCGCATTGATCCTTTCCAAGAGTGGTCTTTACAGAGCAAGCAAGTGCACCACTAGGTAAAGGGGTAGACTAACGCATAAGTTATGATAAGTGAATCTGTACTAGTTGTATTGTTTAGATTAAGCATGTAGCTTTCTCCAACTAAACCAAAAACTCCAATTCCAAATAACTATTAAAGCTATATATGATGAATGTTATGCAAGATTTGGAGTGTATGTTCAAGTTTTTCTAAGTTCTGCATTAGAAGCGAAGAAATTCTTACAAGGGCATTATGATGAAAAGCTCCCAGTAAGTGTATAGGTTAAGTAAGTACTCAATACCATATCGGGTCAAGAGTTTTGGAATCATATCAAGGAGTTACCTCAAGGTCAAGTGTTCCATACTCTGTAAGACTGTGTCATTGCCTATATACTCCAAGCAAAGTGCTATTATAAAGAAATAGACGAGGGGATAGAATTTTCAAAAGAAGATCTAGAGCAAGGTCCATTGGAGATATTAGATGGCAATGATAAGTCTGACACTAATACTTAAGCCCTATAAGCTAGTGTCATGATAATAAAATATGAATGAAATATAGTAATGTATATGCAGAAAGATACGAATTTAATATTAGTAAAGTAAAAGACCAGCGGTCATTATGATGTATCATGACTAGTGATGAAATGATGAAAGCAATAGTTAATGTAATTGTGGAGTTCAAATTATTATTATTCGCAATTGTTAATGAAATCGTTCTTCCTCCAATAGTATGATGATGGGTGATGAAAGATAAAGATGCTAAAAAGGGGCCTAAAGTAGTAATAAGAGATGAGTTACTCTGATGCAGTTTCAGACTTTTAGTTCAGTGATTAAAGTGAACAGGATCACTAAAGATAGACTGAATCACAAGCATATTGCATCAACACCTCCAGCTAGTAGTAATAATAAGGAATTATGGAGGAACGAGTAGTACGTAAGGGTATATAGCCTTGAAATATCAGGGGATTTAAGAAGCAAAGTAAAAGAGCGGAGGAAATAGTTTTAGTAAGCCAACTCCTATTTATGAGAATACAAAAAGGCTAATAGTGGAAGGCTATGCTTAGCAATGAAAAACGTGTGCTTCAAGTGTAGAGAGTCAAGAAATTACACCAATGACTGCACAATAGAGGTGACCAACACCAGACTATAAGCACAGAGGAGAGTCTTTGAACTATCCTAGAATAAGGCTTGTAAGTTACTTGACCTCAATAAAGGTATGATTTAGGTGCAAGTGATTCTTTTATATTTGATAACTATGCTAAGAGGTTGGGTCCATAAATTTTTGTTGTATAGTTTACATGTAAATGTCTTAATAAAAAATATGGCCATAGTCTCTGTTGTCTATCTAAATAATTACCATAACAATACAAAGATTTGTATGCCTTTTCTTAGCATTAATGTGAGTAATGACATGAATAAACTTTTTGACAGATAATCTCCTCATATACTGGAGAATGAGATTTTTATTTTGCCTACTCCTGAAAGCATTCTAGGTGTTGAGGTTAAGTTATATGTTATACTAACTGTTCAAGCTAACTAATATTAAGTTTAATATAATATAAGTTTTAATGATGACAAATGTAGAGTAATAAGAAACAAATGCATTTCATTTGTATAGTATATATATTGTTCCTCAAAGAAGTAAAATGTGCATTAGCATGCATTTAATTATATTTATAGTGCATACATCATACTATGCATTGATATTTCCACTGTGCTCTTATGATTTATAATACAAGTTAGATATATAAAATTGGACTAACTACTTGGTTTGTAAGTGGAATGCATTAAGTGTAGGGTTATCCAAATAAGAAGAGTGAGCATTGGAATAAAGAAAAGAAATCAACATCATGTCTCACTCAAAGAAGAAGAAGAGAAATGATGCTCTAAGAATGGAAGATTAGAATGGAGCATGCCAAGAATGGGAATGACCAAGTGAAAGTGGATTTCAACTTTTGAAGACCCAGCAATTAGGTATATTTTGTTTTCACTTAGGTCATGAGGTGGTTTAATCTTTGAAATTTACTTAATATGCATGAAGCTTAGTCAAAATTTGAATGTTGGTGAAGCTCAAAGTTGCTTTCTTTGACAAACGAACTTTGGATTTGAAAGTACGAATTTCAAAATGAAAACTTGTGGGTCTCATTATAACATGTCTCTGACAAATGAACTTTACATTTTAACAGTAGAGTTTCATAGAGGAGAACTTCTATGTCATGTTGAACATGTCTTTGATCAACGAATTTAAGCTTCTAAAATTTAAATTACGAAGTACACTGTGAAAACTTGAGACAACTATTCAAATTCAATAGGCACACTTCCAATATGAAAATTTGCATGAATTGACATGGGTTAACTTTGGCAAACTCAAAATTTGAATTTCACTTTATGCCAGACAAATTTCTGAAGTTCAACGTTAAACACATAACTATGTTGAGTCTACAAAATTCATCTATTGAGCCTCAAAATTCGAATTTTGGTATGTCAGACACATTTAATGTGGTTCTTGAATGGCTCTTTTTGTAGAGTAATAGCTAGAACTTGTGTCTAATGGATAAATCTTGTGTCTAACAAATAGTAAAGCCACAATTCTATAAATAGAACCTCATTTGAACTTATGGGTAATGATTTTAAGTGAATTATGTCAAAATGCTACTTCAATACATAAAACCTTTCTGTATCAACTTTCGTAGTCAAACCCATCTCATTAGAGTGAACTTTTAATGTATTATCTACTCTAAATGAGAGCTTCAAATTTGTACTCACTCTTATCTATATTTTCTGGGTAGAATCTTAGTGTGGAGAAACATTAAAGGATTCACACATCTTGTAAGGGTGTGAGGGAGAATGGCTTCACAAGTGTCTACTAAAACTTATGGGATATACTGAAACTTCAGAAGTACCCAGATCAAACTTATGTGATATAGTAAAAATCTCAAGTGATGGACTGAGGTCTGGATGTAGGCCAAGTGGTTTGGGCTGAACCAGGATAAATTCTTGTGTCTGATTTTTATCTTATTATTTCATCTATATCCTTCATCACCCTTTGTTCACATCTATTTTACTACTTCTCTTGGTGAAATTGGAATGTGCTTCAAAAAGGGCAAAAATCTTACTTCACCCAATTTACTCCTTTCTTGGGTGACTAGCCAAACCCTACAAGTAATGCTTGAAAGGAATGTAGGTATGAATTGTGAGCCAAGAAAGGTGAAAATAGTGGTAGGCAATTAAAGAACTATAAAACCTTGAGATAGTTAATTATTGAGCTTATAATGAAATATAGCTATAAGAGAGTTCACGGCCAAAAGATCTCACAATAAACGAAATCCTCCATAATCTGGCAAAGCGAAATAAAGGGGAGGTAGCTCTTAGAAAGAAGCCCAATTGAGCAAAGAGATGAAATCCTCCATAAGATGAAAGTAGCCAAGGAATGGCTCTTGGAGTGATGCCCAATTGAGCAAGAATGAGTAATGGTGAGAGGCCAAGGGCTAGGTTTTGACTGAGCCAGAAAGAGACTTTTGAAAGTGTTGAAAAGTTTCCTTAAGTTGCCAAACTACTAAGTATCATTGGCCAAACAATTAAAAAGGCTATATATGAGACAAACAAAGCAGATATGCCGTAACAATAAAGAGATAGTAACCACTGCCTTAATAATATTTAGACCCCAACTCACAAAAGGCTAAAAGATTTTAAAGGCTATAATAAGACAAGCATGTTAGATGAGCTGGCTTCCCAAGAGGGGGGTGAATTGGGAAGATTAAAATTTTCTGTAAAAAGTCAAGAAGGTGAAAAAAGCAAAGTATGACAGTAAAACAGAGTATAAATGAATAAACTATAAAAGTAGTAGTAAAGAAAATAAAACTCAGATATTTATCCTGGTTCAGTCTCTCCACTTGACCTACGTCCAGTCCCCAAGTCACCACTTGAGATTTTCCACTATTCTGCAAGAATTTAATGGGCTTCTTGCAAATGCCACAGTACAAAGATGATGCTCTATTTCTAGAGCTCACTCTTCCACTCTATGCACTCTTACTAAGTACTTCCCCAATCCCTTGTGATATTCCCTCACATAAAAATCTTTCTTCCAGATGAAGATAAGATTGTTTACAAAGATTAAACTCTCTTAGACAGAGTGAATATAAAAGTTTAAGTACAAATATTGAAGTGAGAGAGTAAGAGACTTTGAGTAGATGATTTGGCAGAGTTTTAGTATATATAAAGTTAAAATCGTTACCCACAACTTCAAATGATAGTATATTTATAGATTTAGATCTCAACTATACGTTAGAGACAAAATCTATCCGTTGGAGAAGTTATCTAACGGTTACTCTGCAAAACTAACTGTTAACCAACCACATTTAATGCTTCTGACATTCTGAAACTCGAATTTCAGTTGGTTAACAGACGAATTTCATAGAACCGAAGACTAAAGACTTCAACGTTGAATGCCCCAAGTTCGTCTTTCATGAAGTGAAGTTCAAATTTTGATATTTGGAAAGTGTTTCTATGTTGTGACATACGAATTTTCAAGTAGAAAGCTTTTCTGTTAAGTGTGAACAGTATTTTCAATTTGCTACAGTGCCTTTGAAATTCGAATTTTGGAACCCCAAAATTCATCTGTCCGTAGCTGGCTTATAGGGCACAGTAGTTCATCTAATTCGAAATTTAAATTTTCAAATGTAAAAGTTCGTCTGTCAGAGAGAGCTCTTTTCAAACTTACTTCAAAATTTGAATTTACAAATACTATCATTCGTATGTCAACATATCAATATATCAGATTGACAAGCTTTGTTTTTGAAATTCAAATTTTCATGTTCAAAGTTCGTCTGTCAGTGAGCAATTTTGAAACCTAATCGAAACTTGGTTTCAGATGAACTTTGACATAATTTCAGACAAATTTCTTTAGTTCTCATAAGTTTCATTTTGTCTGAAATTCGAATTTTCAAAACTCAAAGTTCGTCTGTTACTGAAAGCTCCTTTCAGACACTTATCAAAATTCGAATTTTCTGAAGTCAAAATTCGTCTATCAGACTTGTTCAATTTCACTATGAAATTCAAATTTCCAAAGACAAAGTTCAAATTTTCAAGATAATAGATCAGTATATACCTTTCAAACTTCGTCTGTGAGTGGGTGTTTTTCAAATATTCCATGATTTAACATATAATCAAAGTTTTAAAACATCTTTTCATCAAATCAAAGTCTTTTACTCAAATCAAAACATCCTACATAAATCTTTACACTGATTTCTCGATGATCCCTTCACTTGAACCTTTTGTGCACCTTTGATATCTTTATTCCAAGCTCTTGAAGGTTGGTTTGGAATCATCAAAACACTTGATTTAACATTCTCTCCCTTTTTGATGATGACAAAATAACTTACAAACTGGATTAGTACTTGGGTTTGCTTTAGCAAGCTCCCCCTTAACATATGCATTATATTTCAAAAGATATCATATATAGTGGATCAAGTAAAGAGATTCAAAGATTAACAGGAACAGATCATTGCAGCCAAAGAATTCTTTCATTTCATCAAACATTGCTTTTATAGATGTAAAATAGTTCGAGAAAAAATATAAACACAAAATACAAACAACAGAAACATAACACTATAAGAGGACCCAAGCCTAAGTTCTAATCACTTCTTTGACTTGGTCTTCTTGCTGTAAGTCTTTCCAGAAGGCTCAGCAGCAGACTTTCTAGTTCCAGTTCCAGTTTGCTCACTTTTCCCCCCCTTTTTGACATCATCAGAAGGGTAAACAAAATCTATAGGAGCAGGGATTTGAGACACTAGAATAGCTTGAAGAGGCACAGGAACAAATGGCAGGGACCCAAAAACTTTAGAACTTATGTCTTCATCTTCATCATCAGAAATCTCAAGAAGTTCAGAAATTTCTCGCCTTGTGACTGTTAGTTATGCCCTTCTTTCCTTCGAGAAACCATAATATGTAACAGGTGAGGGAGCAGAAGGAGAAAACATTTCTTAAAGCCTTCTTCTCTTAGCTTGTAAGAGAGCATTGTGTGCAATGGCTTGCAGATCAACAAAAGGCACAATACTCCTTTCTTCATTTGTGGCAGCTGGCATGAATTGTGAAGTGGAGATGGCTGCCACTAATCTCTCTACTTGCTAGATTCTTGCTAGGATAGGATTGACTCTTGAGCATCTGCTGGAATGGGATCATGAGAGCTTGAATCCCGAGGGCCTTCTGACAGATGAATTTTGGGGTTCCAAAATTCGAATGTTGAAGGCACTATAGCAAATTGAATTTACTGTTCACACTTGACAGAACAACTTTACACATGGAAATTCGTATATTCCAACATACAATCATTTTCTAAAGATGAAAATTCGAATTTTGATTCATAACAGACGAACTTCGGAAGTTCAACGTTAAAGACTGTAACTTTCGGTTTCTGTGAAATTCGTCTGTTGACCAACTAAAATTCAAACTTTGAATGTCAGAAGCATTAAATGTGGTTGGTAAACAGATAGTTTCTCAGAGTAACTGTTGGGTAAAATCTCTAACGGCTAGATCTTGTCTCTAACGTAAAGTTGGAGCAGAAATCTATAAATAGAACTTCATTTGAAGATGTGGGTAACAAATTTATTTCTGAAAATACTGAAACTCTGCCAAATCATCTACTCAAAGTCTCGTACTCTCGCACTTCAATATTTGTACTTTAACTTTCATATTCACTATGATTAAGAGAGTTTATTCACTGTAAACATTCTTATCTTCATCTGGAAGAAATATTTTCTTCTGAGGGGATATCACAAGGGATTGGGAAAGCACTCAGTGAGAGTACATAGAGTGAAAGTGTGAGCTCTAGAAACAGAGTATCATCTGTGTACTGAGGCATTTGCAAGAAGCCCACTAAATTCTTGCAGAGTAATGGAAAATCTCAAGTGGTGACTTGGGGACTAAACGTAGGTCAAGTTGAGAGACCGAACCAGGATAAATATCAGAGTCTTCTCTTCCCTACTATTTCTTTTACTGTTTATTCATTCATACTCTGTTTTACCATCACCCTTTGCTTTCTTCACTTTCTTGGCTTTTTGCAGAAAATTTTTAATCTTCCCAATTCACCCCTCTCTTGGGAAGCCAGCTTATCTAACAAAAAGATGTAAAAGTAAGAAGAAAATATGTGCAAATAGTAAAATGTGGGAACTGAGAATTATGATAATTCTAAATAGTCTTAAAGGCACCTGTCAGGCTACATGAATAAAAGAATGAATAATTTATTGTGATCTCAGATGATGATATTTTGAATCTTTA
This sequence comes from Adenanthera pavonina, assembly GCA_026686845.1. Taxonomy (NCBI): domain Eukaryota; kingdom Viridiplantae; phylum Streptophyta; class Magnoliopsida; order Fabales; family Fabaceae; genus Adenanthera; species Adenanthera pavonina. Next base: position 28,295,130 of record JAIVEN010000008.1, read on the forward strand.
GAGGAATATGAAAGACAACTAATATTTTTGAAATGTTATAAAAGCAAATACTTGTTGAACTTAGCAAATAGGTGCTGGGCTCCGAGAACTATGTTTAGTAGATTACAGAATCTCTCATGAGGTTCACAATAGATTATAGTAAAGCGAGTAAAGTTATGAAGTGGGAGAAACTGAATATCGGAATAAGATGAGAATTTTTACAAGTTTAGCAAGATATTATGAAAAAAATTTCTCTTATGTTATCTTATTGCTTGATTAGAGGAGAAAGCTTTTATGGGAAAGAGAATTATGAAATAAACTTTTATGAACTAAAGAGGCTAAACCTCCTTCTATGAGATGATTAGTACTGATCTAATGATAACCTTAGGGGTCTATGACATTGAAAGTGTAACACCTTGATTTAGGACTATTTTCCCATGTATTATGCCTTATTAGAGTCCATTTATATCTTGTTAGAACCTTGAATCACAAAATATATCATAATAAAATTTTCCAAAAATTTGGGTACTATTCATTTGAATCAAAACCCTTTTACCGACTGAACTTTGGAAAGACGTAGCTAATACAATAAAAATTGTATTTAAGTGATTCAAGTCCCTACTGATAGCTTAAAAGACTATCTTCATGGAAAAAATATAAAATAGAGCAATTACTTGGCCAATTTATACAGTAAATTTTGTGAATTTTCACTATTCATGTGGTAAATTTCAGAAAATCTAGTTTTCTAGAGCTAAATTTAAAAATTCACTATAATTCGTACACTCATCCAAATTGAGTGTTCTTTAGACCATTTTAAAGATATTTCTATTGAATTTATAGCCATATATAATATTCATACTTTACATTACAAAATGTCTAAATAGTGGTGGTTCACTCTATAGTGGTCAGAATGATCCTTTACATTTTAATACTTTAACAAACAAAAGTTGTAAAATATTTACATGGCCATAATTCATTCTCATATCATGCCATACATTCACTAAGACTTAAGTGAACATAAAATCTTGGAGAAATATATTTAACATCATATTTACAAATTTACATTAAAGATCAAAGTTCATGGCCATTGCAAGCCATATCAACTCAAACGCCAAGTTCTTTCTCCTTTACTTTCTCTTCCTTAGTGTTCTTGCCATAATCGCTCCCTAATCATGGTTAATACGTGGAAGGGTGAGATTCAAAGAATCTCAGTAGCTAATACCCAAACATGCCATCATATTATCACATTGAACATGAAGACATCAAGAAAAACATATTTTACCACTTCAGTATATTAAAGTCATACAATTTCACAAAATTTTTGTCAGTTTTGTTTAGAAAAATGAATGTCCCAGGGTCTCAATACCCCTCAATCAACTCAACCAATAACATTAAACCATCACAAAACAACATTATACTCATATGACAAAGATCAATCACATTGAAAGTAAATATGACAATACATTGCAAGTAAGGAAAATTAACTACCTTTGAGTGTTTCAAAGGATCCCACACTTGGTATGTAATATCCCAAAATTTTACTAGATACTAATTAATGAAAAATAAAATAATGAATGATAATGTGAAATGTATAAGAAATTTGTAAAAATGGATAAACACCGTTTTACGTGAAAAAGGGTAAAAATGTCAATTTTTCTGGTTGGATGGAAAACTAAGAAATTATATTTTTGCCACTAAAGAATTATGAAAATGACATCCACGTCCAAAAATATATAAAAATCTTGAATGATATTAGAAATGTCTATGGCGAAAATTACACCTAATGACCCGAAAGTTTTAAAAATTATAATTTAACCTCAAATTAGGGCTAATTCTGTAAATATACAAAATTACTGTCAGAATGAAGCCCTCGATGAGAGAAGTCTAATGGTATATGGCACTGAGGGTTAATGTTCAAGGATAAAGAAATAATTAGTGCCAAATATCCAAAAATAACTTTTAATTGATAAAGTAGATTGTGGGCCCCATGGACAATTAAAAGATAACCAGGACAGGATATGGACCTTACATAGATACCATTAGGGATAGGATAAATAAGGGAATATAAAAATAAATTTAGAATGGTCTTGTAGCCCAAAAATGCTAAATTACAGTAAAAAGCAGTTTTATCAGTATAGTTTAAAACTTCCCGGTTTAGGATATATCTGGATCAGGAAAAGTTGAGCAATCTTGGACACTTGAAGCACTCTTATTTTCATGAAAATAGGGCAGTTTGGGCTGCTTGGGTTTTTCAAAAGACCTCCTCAAGAATTTGTTTAATTTTTGGCCAAAAAGTAACTAAAGTTAGGTTAAGGTGATTAACCATGATTAGCATGTCATTAAGCCACTAATCACTCACTTTTTCTCACCCTTCTTCATGAGTCTACAGAAGCAAAAACAGAAGAGAAAAACACAAAGAAAGAAGAGAGAAAAGAGAGAAGAAAGAAGAGAAACTCAAGGTGAAATCAAAAGCTCAAGTTGGTAAATTTGTCTTCTACCACTTCAAGCTTGTAGTTTATGGTATTTGAAGCATGATCCATGGATTAGATTTCCTTCTCTACTCTCTTAGGGTTTCAGTCAAACAAGGATTCAGTAAGGAAATGATTTTTTCAAGCATAAAACATAGGGGAAATGCTAGAATACTCATTTAAAGCATGAATATGTAGGTAGTTTGATGTATCATGAAGTATATCAATTTCTTCCTATTTTCTCTTAATTTCAGCCAGAAAAGGGTTATTCCTAGGATTTTAATTTCATGGTTTTGGCCCCAAAAATGGATTCCTTGGGTCCAAATTAGTTAAGTACAAGTGTTGGATTCAAGAAAAAGTCAAAGGAAAGCTAAGTGAAAAAGTTAGGGTTTAATGTGTATAGTATTATGTAATCCAGTGGCTAAAGTGCTTGAATATTGATGTGGCTAGATTCAAGGAAGTGTTGGAAGGCTTGAAAAGTGGTGTACCAAGTGTGGAAAGCAAGGGAGTACTATAAGTAGTTAAATCTCCTAACTTGCATCACATTGTCATACTTGCTTTCTTTGCATTTGACACTATGGCATATGAATGAAATGTTGTTTTGTGATATTGCTATGTGATTCGCTGAGTTGTATGAGGGGTTTTAAGCCCCAGGATGTCTATTTTTCAAAATAAAACTCTGTCAAAATTTTTGTAAAATGTACGTCTTAATGTGCCTATGTGATGTATTAAAGCTTACATGATGTTTCTATGCAAATTGTGATGATATGGTTGTATGTATGGGATTTATCTATTGAGATTCTTTGAATCTCATCCTCCCACATACTAACCATGTTTAGGAAGCAATCATGGCAAGACCACCAAGGAAGAGAAAGGAAAGGAGAAATAATTTGATCATTAACTTGATATTGCTTACAATGGCCATGAATTTAAAGCTTTTGTGTAAATTTATAAATATAATGTTAAATCTATTTCTCTAACCTTTCATGTTCCTTTAGGTCTTAGTGGATGTGTGGCATGATATGAGGATGAATTATGGCCATGTAAATATTTTACAACTTTTGTTTTGGTAAAGTATTAAGATGTAAAGGGTTATTCTGACCACTACAAAGTGAACCTACTACTGTTTGGTCATTTTGTAATGTAAAGTATGAATATTACATATGCTTAAAAAGGAGACAAAAAGAGCTTTCGTATGGTCCAAAGAGAACTTAATTTGGATTTATGTATGAATTATAGTGAATTTTCAAATTGAGCCCAAAAAACTATAATTTCTAAAATTAACTAGTGAAAATTCACAAAATTTATTGTATATATTGGCCAAGTAATTGCTTTGTTTTATATTTTTTCCCATGTAGATAATCTTTTAAGCTATTTTTAGCAACTTGAATCACTTGCATACAATTTGTGTAAAATTAGTTATGATTTTCCAAATTGCAGTCGGGAAAAAAGAATTTGGTTAAATGAATAGTATTCAAAATTTGGAAAATTTTATTATAACATTTTATGTGATTCAAGCTTCTAATTTGGTATAATTGGACTCTAATGAGGTCTAATACATGGGAAAATAGTCCTAAATCAAGGTGTTACATGGTACACCACTTCTTGTGATAAGTGAGCCCCTTATGGAATCCGTCCAAAGAACCCACTTTAATACGTATGACACCAGGATTTTTGCAAAACAAGGAACACAAAGACTAGACAGCAAAAAAAAGGACAAAAATGCATAAGAACATAAGCAAAAGAAAGCCAAAACAAAGAAATAAGATGGATAGATGTTGGTCTTGATGAATTAGAACCCAAGAGAACCGATCTATTGAACCCTAGTTCCGGTGAAGCCACACGGATTGACCAATTCCTTGATAAGTCATAGTTTCATCATAGCACTCAAAGAATGCAAGAGAAACTCACAAAAGTCTAAAACTTTAATCATTCAAATCTCCAAAAACGCATATAAAAGATAGCCTTAAATAGGCAAGGTAAAATCTAACCTAATAAGCCTAGAAACCCTAATTAATTTGGGCTCAAGTAATCATAATAGGATTAGGAGACTTTGGGCTCAAATAACACTCCTATTGGACCTAGAAAACTAATAAAAAAAAGCCCTAAATAAAATAACGAAATTTCATAAAAATAATAAAATAATACCTAAGCCCTTATAAATATGCCAACACATTAATAAAATCACATGTTTGGCACATGACATGTTTATTTACAAGGTGGGCTATCAAAAAGACTATTATTTGACCAATTGGGCTTTATTACTCAACATAGTTCAGCCCATAATTAATAGAAAAGAAATTAAAATAAATCAAGCCCACTAATGCCTAAGTCACATGCTCTTTTAGTAAAGTACATGATCTTTTAAGTAATATCCTCTAATGGGTTCATCTTGAACTTGGATCTGAAACTTGTATTTTGAAGTTGATGATCTCACTTAAGCTTGAGCTTTATATTTAGCACCTTGATCAAATCTTCCAAGCTCTCCATGCTCCGCTCCAAATTCTTGCAAGTCATGCCTAGCCCTTATTCTATCAACCACTTCTTGGGCCTTTCAACACTTCCTTGAACCTATCATCATTCAAGCACTTTAGCCACTAGTTTCAAGAGGTACACTATACATTGTACATTAAACCTAAAATTCTTACTTAGCTTTCCTTTGAGTTTTTCTTGAAACCCACACTTGTACTAAACTAATTTGGACCTAAGAAATCCATTTTTGGGGTCACAAACGTGAAATTCCAACTCTAAATATGAAAAGTAGCTGGTTAAAAATCAAGGGAAATGAGGAAAAATTGCTATGCTTCTTAATACTTCAAACTACCTTCATAATCATGCTTTAAGTGAACATTCTAGCCTTTCCCCCATGTTTTATGGTTGGAAAACTCCTTTTCTTGCTAAATCTTAGTTTAGCCAAAACCCTAAGAGAGTGAAGAAGAAAATCTACTCCATGAACCATGCTCCAAATACTACAAATAGCAAGCTTAAGGTAGAATAGCAACTTACCACAAGTTGAACTTTCAATTTCCCTTGAGTTTCTTCTTCTTTTTTCTCTCTCTTCTCTCTTTTCTCCTTTGGTTTTTGCTACTAAACACTCATGAAGACAAAGTGGAAAGAGAGTAATTAAGGCTTGATGATGTAACTAATCACCAATGTTAAGAAAACTAGACCGGACATTGAACTAGACAAGGTAGCGGTTTAAAGGTTCAATGGTTAGACCGGGAGCAGACCAAGTCAGACTGCTTGTAATTAATATGTATCATAAAGATTAAAATGACATAAATAAATAAAAGAAAAAGCAAAAATTGAAGAAAAATTTTGATAAGAAAAATAATATAAACCTTTATTATCAAGTACTTTTAAAAATCATATTAAAGTTAAATTAAAATAATAAAGTTTAAAATTAAAATATAGATAAATAATACAAAGATTATCACATAAATAAAATAATTTAAGAAATAAATAAAAATAAGCCGATATTGATAAAAAAAAAAGCTACATAAGGAAAAGGGCATGACCCTTTATTATTAAAAACTTTTAATAACCATATTAAAATTAAATTAAGTATAAAAATTAAATTAAAATAATTAAGTTTAAAATTAAAATATAAGTAGATAATAAATATCATAAAAAATGAAATAATGTTATTACATGTTGAAAAAAATATTCAATAAAAAACTAGAAAATGCAATTGGAAGAGACTTGGGACTTATTACAATCTGGCATTGTCAGAGAAGAGATGCATTGATATTGGAAAAAACAAATGACACGTTGCTTGAGAGAGGGGGGAAAATTTTCTTTAAAGTATTGCTTGCTTAATTTCTATATACAAGAAGTTTTTGAAAAGTGATAAATCAATCACATACTTGTACAGTCTTGTATAGGTAACTGTGTAGTCACAAAAATCAAAGGGTGTAACATTTGCTTCTGACAATACTTTTGCAGTTTGCTCATTCGAAAACAATAAATCTGCTCCTTCTCCATTCTTCTCTTTCTTATCTTCCTAACAATCATTTTCCGTCTCAGTTTTCTCCCTCTCATCTTCACAATGCTCATTTCCCATCTCAATTTTTCATTCTCTTTTGCTATGCTCTTCTTTCTTCGTCATTCCTTCTAGTCTCCACTCTTCATATTAGATCTCGGTAAGTGTCTCCTTCTCATGAAATCTTGGCATTTTTTTCTCTCTTTTTCCTTTTCCTCCTTCTCTCTCTTTTCTCTCCTTTTCTTTCTTTTCTTCCTTCTCCTCCTCTTTCTCTTCATCGAAGCTCCAATTATTCCCTTTAGCGAAACAAAAAAGAAAGAAAGAAACTAAACTGGCTCACCTATTGACCCATCCGGTTTTAACGGTTTTTACCTGTTTTCCATCGGTTTAAATGGTTCTCCACCGGTTTCCTATTTAGTCAGTTTACCCCATATTTTGAACTGGACCTATGACCAGTTCCCAATTGGACAGGTTAAATTGGCTGGTCTGATCCGGTTTTTAAAACCTTGCTAATCATAGTTAATCACTTAACCTAACTATAGTTACTTTTTTGGCAAAAAATGAAAACTTCTTGATAAAGTTTTTGGACAAAAAGTGGCTTCCCAAGCTGCCCAATTTCAGATGCCAATGAGAGGTATGAGTGTCCCAAAAATGGTCAATTTTTTCCTGATCCAGATATATCTTGAATCGGATAATTTTTAACCATAGCGATAAAATCTCTTTTTATAGTAATTTAGCATTTTTGGGCTACAAGACTATTCCAAATTTATTTTTATATTTTTTTAATTATCCTGTCCCAAATGGTATCTATGTTAGGCCTATATCCTATCTCGGTTACCTTTTAACTGTCCATGGGCCCACAATCTACTTTATCAGTTTAAAGTTACTTTTGGATACTTGGCACTAATTATTTCTTTATCCTTAATCATTAACCATCAGTGCCATATACCATTGGACTTATCTTGTCGAGGGCTTTGTTTTAACTATAATTTTATATATTTACAAAATTACCCCTAACCTGAGTTAATTATAAGTTTTAAAACTTTCAGGTCATTAAGTGTAATTTTTCCTAATAACTTTTTAACTTATTATCAGCATGATTTTTATTACCTTAGGACATAGAGGTCATTTTTATAATTGTTTAGAGACAAAAATATAATTTCTCATTTTTCCGTCCAATTGAGAAAAATGACCTATTTGTCTTATTTCACGTAAAACGGCATATGTCCTTTTTCACGAATTCCTTATATATTTCATGTTATTGTTTATTTCTTACTCTTTCATTACATAATATCTAGCAAAATTTTGAGATCATACAGAAAGCAAGCATGGATGAAGGTATAAGTAATGTAATAAGGCTAAGTGGTAGGTAGTAGCCTATGTATTATCTAACGAAATTTTCTGAAAAGCCTATTCCTACTCATAGCAATGATAATTATTGCTCTCAAGACATGGAGCTAATATGAGTTATTATAGCTATGGTACTACTATATAAGTACTTGAGATTACAATAATCTCAAGTGACTACAAGAAAAGAGAAAAGTTGGGCTTGAGGTAAAGAAAGTTGATTGAAAAGAAAGATGAGCTAACCTTATAAGAGTTATTTGGGCAAAGCTAACGTGATAAGCTTATGTCTTAGCAGAAAGATTATTTATGTAAATAGCATAAAGTTATGAAAAGTAAAAAAAGGAATGATATCAGGTGTCAATGAAAAACTATAATAGAATAAGATAAAAGAGTTATGAAAAAAAGGATGAGAATATGTTATGTGAAAATTCTCAATATCCATAAGGTAAAGCCAATTTATGATATCCTCACAGTTCTCTATTTGAAGAGTATGGACTATACCTTTCAAATGTCATAAATGATTAAATGATACCAAAGTAAGATATTGACTGTCAAGTAAAGTAAATAAGAAATGAAAGTATTTCTCTGGTAAAAATGGTTTGAAAATTAGGAAATAAATAGAAAGAAAGTATGAGGTACAAGTATGTATCTAAATTTCAAGAACGGGATTTATTTTAAAGGGGAGGGACTGATAATATCCCTAAATGCTAGGATAATGGAAAATGCATAAAGAATTTAAGAAAATGGAGAGATACCGTTATGCGTGAAAAAGTACAAAGAGGCCAATTTTCGGTATAGATAGAGAAATCAGAAAATTATATTTTAAGCACAAGAAATAAAATTTCTCTACATTTTAGTCCCTAAAAAAAAGGAGAAGTCATGTACTAAATAAGTTTTGGGAGAAATTATAGCAAATAACCAGAAAGAATTAAAAATTATAATTTTGTCCTAGATCAGGGTAATTTTTAAATATGTAAATTTACAAACAAAACGAAGCACGTGACGAGACGAGCCTAATGGTATATGGCATAGAGGTTAACTAATTAAGGATAAAGAAATAATTTGAGTCGAAGGTTAAAAAGTAACTTTTTTGCTGATAAAGTTACTTTTAACAGTGCAAAAAGTAAAAAAGGTAGATAGTAGAGGGGATGGACACCACAAAAAGAGGTTTTAGGAGACAAGATAATAAAGTAATCCTAGATACAAGGTTACTTTAATACTATACTCATAAAGTGATTTAGTACTACAAAAAGTAACTTTACCGGTCCAGGTATAAAGTAACCAACACAGGGCATAACTGGACTAGGAAAAATATGCAGTGTTTAAGAGATAAATTAGAATTTTGGGATAATTTATGAAAATTAAGCTTTAATTGTGATTATTTTTACCTTCCAATTATTGAAAGAATTTAATTTTTCCTATCTTATTTTATTTTTTTATTCTTAAGGTAATTATAGGTCATTAGTGGTTTACATATGATTAAAGAGAGGATTAAGAGTTGACCCATCTAGAGGCAAAGTTGTGAAAGAGCCTTGGGAAATTTATTTCTTGTAGTTTTTATTTTCTTTATTTTTTTCATCATTTTGGATCATATTTTGCTCGAAATGAAGTTTAAATTTCATCCTATAATTGATTTAATTTCCTTGGTGTCATGACCAAATTTCCCGAGTCATGACCAACACACAAGCTAAGCATTTTAATCTTACTTAGCTTAGCAAGCCTAAAAATTCAACCAAACTAAACTGAGGTACAAGTTAGGAAATCCTAATTTATATGTATGCACACTAGCTATTACATGGTCTACCAAGTAAAATGAAACAACTCTCTTGATCCACCTATATTCCCATGTTAGTTGCTGCACCCTTGGAGCCTGAACACACAATCACTAAATATTGTTCAAACACCTCTTAAAGTATGTCAATATCATTATCTTCAATCCTCTATTAGCTAATATGGAGAAATGTAAATGAGTGGGGTAAGTCTACTTCAGACTTAGTGAGAGCATAAATAACAAAATGAATGGAAAGGGAAACAAGGCACATGCTAGAGTTTTTCACAACTGATTACAAAGAAAACATAGACTATCAAAATATAAATATTGTCAAGAAACCACCTCATACATATAAAAAGCATGTAAATATGAAACAATATAAATATATAAAAAACCAATTCTATCAAAGTTTATATAATGTAAGAAATTCATGCCACACCAATTACACTGTGTTATTTGTCTCTACACCATACAAACATTCAACATTCGAGTGCCTCGACACTACATCACATCCAAGTATCTCTACCCTATGCACACAACATATTCTAATTGAGAAAATTAAATGTTTCAACTATTATCATATCATATCACATTTCATCATAAAACATGAGACCAACTCAACCCATAACATATCAAAATTCATGGGGACTCAACTCAACCTACTATGCATCATAGTGTATGAGAACCAAACTCAACCTATCATGTCTATCAAAATTCACGGTGACCATCTCAACTAGCTACACATCATAATGTACAGGGATCAAACTCAACCCGTCATGTATTTCAAAATTCACAATGACCATCTCAACCCGCTATGCATCATAATGTGTAGGGACTAAACTCAACTTGTCACCATATATTCATTCATCATTAATTAAACAACCAGTGTCTCGCAATATACCATAAATGCTTATCACCTCACAAGCAATTTACCACAATATATCCCATCACCAGCTATCACTACACAAGCAACGCATCACTTATATTGTCTTATCACCATACTAGCAATATAACTACATACATCATCAATCATCACTATACAAATAATACATAACAATAACATTTGGGGGAAAACACAACTTTCCAACCTGGAAATAATCATTCTACTACTCTAATCACACATCAACTTTAAGACATTGAAAAGAAAAATTAAGTGATTAGTTAAATAAAATTTTTAATTAATTGTTATTATTTAATTAATTAGTTGATTAAAATATTACTTAACTAATTAAGTGAAATTAAGTTGTGATTAGTAAATAACTAATTGAGTGAAAGAAATACTAAAATAATTGTATAATCAAATAATTCATTAAAATAAATAGATAAGCAAATCAACAACTGAATAAGTAAATCACACCACATTATTATATAATGTTTTAGTTCTCATAAAAGTTAAATCAAGCATATGACTTATCACATTATTCTCATGTCACAGGCTTTATCATTACAGTCCAAACTTATTTGCTTACTTGATGAAACATATTTGAAGGAAAAAAAAAAGGATTTGTTTCCCCAAGGATGCTGAAGGTGTAACCATTTTTAACAAGAGTTAGGTACACAACACAATCATGGAGAAAAAAAATATATCACTTTACTATTTATACACTCACCTCATGGAATCAATAGTAGAGACCCCTTTTTATTACCACCTAGGATTAATCTAGTGCCAAGAGGGTCACCACAATACCACTCTATAGGATAATGGATTGAAGGTTAGGTTAAATGATTTCATCTTGAACACTTAAAAACATCAACTTAAAATATTAAGATTAATGAATGATTAAATTTTGAAAGAGGTTGATCTTACAAATTTTATATCATATTCAGAATTATGCTGAATAGTAAAGAGGAAAAACAATGGGAAATAATAGTGAACAAATCAAGGAGAATGGAGTTTCCTAGTGTGAGAAAAGGATCACAGTAAGAGGAAGTGATCAATAGCATAGCCTGCCAGAATATAGAAACAAGCCGTGTCGGATAAGAGAGAACGAAATAGAGAACGTGACAGTGAGAATAGCTTTGGGGTTCTTGGAGAAAACTGCTGATATAAACCCTAGTTAAAATTATATTTGGGACATAAGGCATTTTTAATTATAAAACATTAAATTAAAACCTAAATTAATGAATAATTTGATAATTCTATTTAATAACCAATGAAATAAAATTAATCTAATAGCCCCTCAAAATTATTTTAAAGCAATGCTAATTTAATTTCCTTCGTATTTTTTTAAACCAACTGTTCACAAATTTTATCTTTAATTATTAATTAATAATATTATTAATTTTAAGAATATATCATAGTTTTATTTTTAAGCTTTCCAGAAAATCAATATTTTATATTCTTTATAAATCTTATTGATTGTATTAACTGTTCAAATTTCTAATTTCTAATTTCTAATTAATGTTTTCATTATAATATTCTTATCTTAAATCTTATTATCTATACAACATTTTTTCCCGGGGCATAAGACTTGGACTAAAATTTAATCTAACCTATGTTACATTTTATTAATTTGTAAAGCATAGTCTATTTGATGTAATATTTTCTTGTTAGTCATGGTCTGTAATATCTTAAGAGTTTAGGACACAATCATAGCCATCAACACAAAAATATATGCAATCAGGATAAAAGACATAAGGATAACTTAGGAAAACAAGGTTAAACATGAACAAAAGACCAGGAGCTGCAACCAAGCATCAAACAAAACAAGGGGGGAAATTTTCACTACCGCGTAGAGCAGCGATGCCATCAACTACTGCAAGATTAGCATTTTGCTAATATTTTGGATGAACTTCGGACGCACGCAACTCCACACTCCAGCCTCTAATCAATGTGATTCTAAAACCTATGAACAATATGTTCTTGCAAGTATTAATGTTCATTTTTTATAGTATGCATAAATTCATACATGAAGGTTAGATCATGTATGTTGATGCAAGTATGTTCTTTAGGACATCTTTTGATGTTATGCATGGATTTTTAGCAATGAGTGGTGATGTGCTATGTTTATGAAGTTTATTATGTGAATTATAGCATAATTTATCCAAGATGACCAATAGTAGTTGGAACTAAGGAACATTATTTGAAACAGGGTACTTCATTTAAGTATTATATATGTTTTAAAAGTAGATGGAATAAGCTTTTCATAGAGTGAAAGAACACCTTAATTGGATAAGTATACAATTTCAGGTGAATTTTAGAATTTGAGGGTCTTAGCTAGATAGTATAGGAAAAACGGGAACTTTTACTGTAGGTACAGGTTGTTCTAAAAGGCAATATCAAATCATGTAGAGCTCCAAAAATTTAATGGTTTACATACATAGAAACCTCTATGTCTTATGAAACGAATGCCACTAGTTTGAAAGCATTTGAAGCTATAGAAGAGGAGTTATGTAAATTTGCCTAAAATTGTTCTTGTAAAAACTAAGTTATGACCCTTAATGGTTTAAGTTAGTTCCATACCTTGTATAAATTGAATAAATGAACAAAAAAATATTCATAGAAACTAGACATTTAGGAATTTTATATGACATAAAGAATGCAAGAATTGGCATAGGATAGAGAGGGATATGAATTTTTAAAATGACTATTTGAACAATAATTTTTATGCTTAATGCAGTAGTAATTGGCATGATTAGAGTCATGTTTCATTTTTTTCCATGTAGAGAATATTTTAAGATATTTTTAGAGACTTGCATAACCTTTATATGATTTTTTTACATTTAGTTATAATTTTTCAAAATTTAGTTGGCAAAAGGGACTTACCAAATGAACAGTAACATATGATTTTGAATTTTTCTGTTTTAGTTCCTCAAGTGATTCAAACTTATAAAATGGTACAAATGGACTCTAATAGGGTCTAAATCATGGGAATTATGATCTAAGGTTAAGGTGTTACAAGATGTGACTGGCTATTAGGATTTCCGAAATCTCACTCGCTCAAATACTAACATGATAGGCTCGAGATATGACAATGAAGCAACGAAGATAATGAGCAAGGAGAAGGATTGTGATGATCAAAGTTTTATTTGGAATTGTTTTATATCTCTTTGATATTTTATATAAAATTTCATATGAATATATAAGGCTGAACGTTCATGCCAATGAACATTTAATTTGGATAAGTCAGTGATTTTTGTGTCAAGTACTGTATAAATTGGCACATTAAAGCTACTATTTCATATTTTTTTGGTGTAGAGGATTTTTTAAGCTATTTTTAGAAATTTGAATGACTTTCATATGATTTTTTCTAGATTTAATTATGATTTTTCAAATTTCAGCTAGAAAAACTTTGTGACCAAATTAATAGTGGTTTGAAATTTTGAATTTTTGTAATTTGGTCATTTTAATGATTCAAGCACATAAAATGGCTTATTTGGGCGTATGTGCTATTATGCATGAAAAATAATGTCATTAAGTAAGGTGTTACATCTTTGGTGTCAGAGTAAAGATTCAGGTAATGACAGTTGTAAATCTTTAAGAAAGGAATAACAGTTAATTAAATTTATTCCTTTATAGTAGATTGGCTCACTAGATTTTGCTATTGTGCAATGAGGACAAGTAAAATGTTTTTCTCAAACAATAGACAGGATCTTGACTATGAGAAAGGTATGATTCTTGAGTCAGAGGTGGAAAAGAATAACAAAAGTGTTCGCTCTAACAACTTATTGGTAGAAAGCTTATACGGGCCAAATATTAATGTAGAACCTTATCCAATTGAGTTGGATGCTGCTAAAGTAGTCCCAGTGCAAGTTATTTTAGCTCTTACTACTCAAGTTCAAAAGTCAGGAGTAGAAGCTGCAAGAGCTATAGACTACGAGGTTGGATTTCTACTAGATCCATATAACCCTAGCTATGACAATCCAATTAAAATTGAAGATAAGGTATATCAGATTGTTCAAAAGTATTTCAAGAGAAGTGAGATATATTTTGGAGGGCCTAAGCATGTATGGAATTTCCTATATGAAGTTACTAATGTTAAAAGCTTCATAGCAAGCAAAGAGCTACTTTACCAAAGTCGTTGTGGATTGATACACTACTCATTGAAATCCTTAGTAATTTCTTCTAGACTTATATTAAGGCTAAGCTGGAGAGTTTATTTTTTGACAGTCTAGAAGAATGTGTTATAGTCTATTGAATACAAAGGGATATTCTATTAAATCATCAATTAGTAAGAACAAATAATTAAGTAATAGGTCTAGAAGACCTTGACCCCATGTCCCTATTTGTTGATGCCTATGAGACCAAAATGATCATTATGCAGTTGTTCTAGGAAAGTTAGGAGTATTTTACAGAATCTAGGATCTTGAATTTCTTGGATAAAATCAGAGATGCTAAGAAATCCCTAGAGTCCTAGAACTACTTTTATAGGAAGGTAGCTTGGATCGATGTAATGATTAATGTGTTACCTGGTGATGAGTATTAGATGCCACATAAAGTTAAGCTCCAAGAAAATATGCCAGAGACTTTTCAAGATAACATTAGTGAATTGGCACATTTATAGGTTATCCAACTAGAACAAGAAAATCCTAATGAAGGTCCAACAGAGGAGGATCCAAGGAAGATTCCTATGAAACCTCTATTGAAGGAAAAAGCAACTCTAGCCTCTTATAAACAATGATGAAAATGTGATCATCTGTGAATATGTAAAAATATGTCAAAGTAAAGAGCATTGCGGTGGCTACAAATTTTGAAAGTATTATAAGCAGTCATAAGTAGAAAGTAGAATTAAACAGTCAATGTAATGAGACCATAAGAACTTATGTACTGGGTTTATTTATATGAAAAAAAGTATTATGTTTATATATATTCTCTGAGTACAACTATGATATGTTCATAATTTAATTAGGGAAGGTGTTACATGGATCACCTAAATTATTGGTGATTCAGAGAAGTGCATCCATAATCCAAAGCCACATGGGTCTCCTGATCAAAGGACGATGCTTTAGTGACAAGGATATAACACACCTTGCCACGTAGGCATAAAGTCTCGTGTGCCATTTAGTGGATTGGCATACCTTATTGTATTCAATGGCTTCATCACCCAACAAACATATGTTCTGCAACACCTTACTCCCAAACATCTCCTAACTTGACCAAATTCTTCAAAATCCAACCAACCACAGACCAAAACAACACCAGGAATTGGGATAGGGCTGTGGCTGCTACAGTACCATCATGGCTCCGGCCTTCCCCTACTTCTCACTTGCTACTGGAGGTCTTGGCACTGTGGCCTGCTTCCTGGCATCGTGACACCTCCTGCTGGTTTTCTATACCAGCAAATTTCATACTCTAGGGCGAACTTCCGACGTGCATAACTTCATACTCCGATCTTCGATTGACCTAATTTCAACTCCTACAAGTCAATTTAGTCACAAACAATCCATAGACACCACTTTTACTCAAATCCAACTTTGTATAGAGAATCTAGACACCTGACACCGTTTTGGCCATTTTTTGACCAAAACTCACAACTCACAACTCCATTTGCCACCCAAGGAAATTTAACCATCCAAAACCCTTCATACAGGTCCAAAACCACCAGACCAACTCATCTAAAGAAGTTTCACCTTAAAGGAACCATTCCTCTGAGATTTGACCTCCTTGAACCCCAATTGACATATAGGCTATTTGCCCCAAAACACACCAATAGGCCTAATACCAACTTTGGGCTCACAAACACCACTAAACTGACATTCCAACACTATGAACCACACCTATACCACCATCCATCATACACATCACATACAACACAAATCCACATTCATAACATACCATAACAATAACTCTATTACAACAATACCCAATGCCACATAGTTACAAACCATCTATCCTACTTGGCACAAGATACATATCCAAAATATACATACACTACATAGACCTAGTGTTCCCATGACCAATGCTACTCCCTCGTCTTCTCAAGACTAGTACCAGAACCGTCACCTGAAATGTTAGTTCATGGGAGAAGGGTGTGAGATAATGTCTCAGTAATCGAGGACAATCGCACACATATATATACATATATAATTCATACAATCTCATGAATGCAATATGAAATGGAATGCATGTCTTTCTTGTACACAGCGAGAACCATGAGCTGTCGTCATAACAGGACATTTTGTATAGGCAATTCCCTTCTAACAGTCGGTGAAGACTGATTCTGGGACATCACCAAGCTCACCTTACTCTAATGCAACCCAACCAAAGGTTACAATAAAGCTCGGACCGTGGCTCTCCTTCCCCTTTCCCACCATGAATTGCAGTGATTTAGAGAAGGGGCAGTCTACTACGCACCTTTCCCTCCTGGCCATAGGAGGCAATTTAGTCTTATGGATCCTATCCTTATCCTTCCTAATCATATATCATATCATATCATCATCATCACCCAATCCACCATATATCATAATCTTACAATGCTATGTGGTGATACTCATATCATATCATCATGTATCACAATGACATGCATGCATCATGTAATGTCACATCATCATCATTATCTCCAATCATCATCATAACCATCATACCCTATGGGTCTAGCCATGTGCATACCATAATATAAAGACAAACCATACACACACATATCCATATCATGGTATGAACAGAAACATGCATATATACACATATATACTGACAGAATATACATATACCATATAAACAATACAAACACCCAATTACCTTAAGTTGTTAATGCCACACACACAAGTGCTTCCACGAGCTTTCTTGTACGCTAATCCTATGACTTGACCTCTCCGATCAACCAAGCAACCTTTACAACATAATAATACCTCAATTAACATATAATCCATATATCCAAATTCCATAATTCAACCATTTAGGCCTAACCCAAGGTTCTAACCCCACATTCATGCATCATTAAGCTCTAAGGGACCATTCAAACACTACTCAACCACATACACTTTGGATTTCCAAGAGCCCTGACTGAAAACAACCTAGGGTTAAGCTCAAATCATACATAAACCCTTCAAAACTCATACCCAAGCAGCAAGAACACCAAATCACACTCCATTAACCCCATTTCATCCATTTCAATTGGTGTATTTTGACCCAAATTGGAAATCCTAACACACAACCGAGAAAACCCAACTTTAAACCGTAGAAAATGGAGAGGATGGACTATGGATCACTTACCAACTTGAATCCATGCCACCAAGGTCTGAAAATCACTCCCAAATGCCGAAAATCTCAAACCCTAGCAGAGCTCCCTCGGTTTCTCCTCAGTTTCTTTCTTTTCTTTTTATCCAAAATGATTCTGATTTAAACCAGTTTCTCAACTTCTGTCGTGGCTCCAGGACAACTCGCCACGGTGCTACTATGTTTAGCCGAAAAAAAGACGCCACTTGAATTAGCTCTCTCTGCGGCGGCCTTGCTTCTTTTTGCGGTGTGGAGCTCATTTCTGCTCCACTTAAATCTTCCTCCATCTTGTTTCCTTTGGTTTTGCACACAACACCAAGAAAGATATCATGAGGATTGTTACATGTTCAGTCATGCATAATTACTAGTGACAATGCTAATATGTCATGCTGCGAAGTTATTTCATTATATACATCATTATGCTACCACCATACCAACATATCAATCTAAGCATGTGAATGCACACACTACACCAAAACTGGGCTTTAATGGTGCCAAATAGTTGGTTTGTTTTTTTAACACCAACTAAAGTCTGAAGGAGAAGCTTTAGTTGGCGTTTGTTTCAAAAACACCAACTAAAACTAAGACCTTTGTTATTACAGACACTAATAAAAATCCCTAGGATTAGTTGGTGTTTGTAAGGAAAACGCCAACTAGAACCTTAGGATTAATTGGTGTTTGTAGGCAAACAGAAATGAATTTGGGTTTTAGTTGATTTTTGCCTTACAAATGCCAACATTTATCTAGCCCCAAGATTAAAACCTAACACACCTTACTTTAAATCTCATTTCCCATGTGTTAGAACTCACTTAGAGTATATTTAGTTATGCTTAGAAACTTGAATCACTTAAGGAACTAAAACAAAAATTTTTCTTTTTGGTTACTGTTCATTTAGTCAACCCTTTTTCCTGACTAAAGTTTGAAAAATCATAACTAATTCTTGAAAAATTGTATCGACATAATTAAAGTCTCTAAAAATAGCTTAAAACCTTATCTACATGGAAAAAAAAAAGAAACAAAGCTTTGATCATTCCATTTTGTACAGTAAATTCTAAGAATTTTACTGTTCATTTGGTCCTTTCTTTGTTTTTCGGCTTTCCAATACCAAATTTGAAAATTCATAATTAATAGTACACTTATCCAATTTAGTTCCTATTTGATTCTTTGGAAAATTTTATTTTGTCTACTTTGCAGGCATATACAACACTTGTACATCATACTATGTTTTATCCAAGCAGTGACTACTTAACTATCAAGGTGCCAAAATGAACATTTTGCATCATAACATAGTAAAATAAATTCCATAACATATTTACACCATCATTTCTTATTCCAAATCTACACCAAACATTGTGTGAAACTTAAAGGGACATAATAACCTCAAGATAGAGATTTAAAAGAACACACATAAATTTACATAAAAGTTCAAAATAAAATATCATGGCCAAAAGCATTAATTTAATTATCAACTTTCTCTTCCTTTCCTTGATCCTCTTTTTGAGCCTTGCCATGACTTGTTCCTAACACGGTTAGTAGTTTGAAATGGTGAAATTCATGGAATCCCAGTAGTAACTACTATTTATGCATGCATGTTATCATATACATCATGGAAATATCACATAAACACATTAAAATACATAATACCATATTGTTCAAGTAAAAATTTTGGCATAGTTTTTCGGGAGAAAGACACTTAAGGACCCCCATATGAAGATATTCCCTTCCAAGGACCCAGATTAAAATTTCAGTACTCCTGTAAACTGAATTCACAACTCGAATCAACTGAATTCAGCACTTGTACTGTTCATTTGGTAATATTTTTACATAAAGGTCCTTAAGTGTCTTTCTCCCTAGTTTTTCCTTAGAAAATAAATATCTCAGGATCAAAAGCCTTACATATTTTCAGCCAAAACAATCAACAATAATCAAAATAGCAATATGGCAAGACATATAATTTTACAAAATATCATAAGATAACATAATGCAATAAATAGAAAGTTACTCCATTGGTGGGACTTTTGGCCTTTCCACTTGATTCCAAGTCCTAATACAACACCAAATACTAACTAAATCAACTAATTCCAAGGGTTGCTTCATAAAGTACCATGAAACCTTAAAAATTACATATACTTTATTTTAACCTTTTTTTTTAATTCCAACACTTGTCTTAGGCTAAATCCACCACGAGGAATCTATTTTCTACATCATTTTCATGAAAATCCACTCCCTTCATTGACTTCAATGCTGGCTGAAATCACCCTTAGGAGAGGAGGAAAGGAATTTTTCATTTACTTGATTAATCTTGCTAAAATCATGCTTTCTTGCACTTTCTCATATTTTCTCTTGATTTTTATGAATGAAAGCACTTCCCTTTCCTCTTATCATACTTAGCTGAAATTTGGACTTAGGAAGGAGGAGGAGAATACTCAAACAAAACCATGCCAAACTACTAAAAAACTTAAGCTAGAAAGCTTGGAACCATAAGATAGAACTTACCATACACTTGCTTGATTCTTTTCTATTGTCTTCTCCTTCTTCTTCATGCCTCACCGCTTCTTTCTTACAAGTTTTTGCTGCATTCTTTTGCTCCTTTTATGCACACCAAAGTCAATTAAGAAGGAGGGAATAAAGGGGATATTTTCCAATAACACTTTTACCAATTTGTGACAAGTGTTTTTCTTGAATTTTCCTTCAATAATGACATAAAATATTAAAATAGTAGCTCTCCTCACACATTGAGAATCATGGATTAGATGTCCAAAATATTGCATATTTTTTAGTCAAGATATATCATGTACCAGTTACTTTTTTCCTAGATAATTAAATGTACTTTTTGCAGTATTTTCATACTATTTATACTTTATTTCTTGCAGAAAATAAAGTAGATTAGAATATGTATATAACTCAATTCTTGTCCCAAATAGTGTCTTATTTAGGACACACTTACTTTTCCTTTTACTTTATCAGTATTGTGGGGTACACATACTTTTACTCTAACAGTATTATTTTTATTATGTTTGACAATCAATTTCCTTCTAAATTGATTCCTTTGGATTCAATACACTATTTCATTGGGTCCAGTATGTCATAAGCTTCAGTTTGACTGTAAATATTGCATATTTACAAAAATACCCCTGAAGGACCAAATTGCAAATTTTCTTTAGGAATTAAACTGTAAATAATTTTTCTTCCAAGGTCTAAATTATAAATTCGTACTTTACATACCCCTAGCCTAAAAATGACCTTTTAACCATTTTTCTCATCTAGATCATGCATTTCATGCTATTTATCATATTTCTATACTATAATATCATATTTTCATGCATTTAGCTATGTTCAGGAATTTAGGGATGTTACAAAATCCACCTGGAAATAGTTTTGTCCCTAGGTTCAGGCACCATTGAAGAAAAAATCAAAGCTCCTCATGGCATCTATTGGTCCCTAAATTCAAACACCCTATGGCTCCCATCCTTCCAAAACAGTCTTCTCAGATCTTGATCCCTAATTTCAAGCACATCTTTAGCCTTCAATCTAAGCTCCTCGTGTGCACTCCCTTCTATCAAACCCCATTGTCCATTCCTAGCCTCCTGTCAAAGCTCACAATTCATTCACAACCTTCCTTCAAAGGTCACTATTCATTCACAATGGGTCTCCTTTTTCATGGGTGGGCATGTTGATATGTAAATGTTGGTGGGTCATTAGCGGCCACCATGTCCCCCACGTACCTAACAGCCACAAAGTTTGCAAGTTGTTGAGGTGAGTTTCAAAATCTACCAAGCTTTCTTCATTTGTCAATATTCCTTCTTGCATTGAAGTTTACAAGTAGGCTCTTATGACACTTCCCAGCTTGTCAATATTCCTTCTCACATTGAAGTTTGCAAGTAGGCTCTTGTGACACTTCCCAGCTCTTTACCCTTTTCTCTATTTCTTTATGGTTGATGTGAGTTTTTTTTTTAGCCTGTATACATTTAGGTTCTATAAATTATGAACTTTAGAGCATCAATTGCTTCGAATTCTTTCATTTTGGTCATACCTTAGGCTTTGAACACTAATCTTAAAAGGTGTAGCTTCTACTTTACCCTACTTATTTTTCTTTTCTCTATGTATACATATAGGAAAGTACAAGTGCCAACTTTCTTCTTACATTTCCCGTGATGTTGATGAGTTCTTGTGTACTATCCTAGAATTTTTAATAGATACTCAAGATTCAATATTTTAAAATCTATAAGAAATTTTAAAAAATGGATATATACCGTTTTGCATGAAATAAGGCAAAGAGATCAATTATCTTGGTTGGAAGGAAAAATAAGAAAATAATGATTTTATCCCTAGAAAAAAAAATAAAAATAGAAAGGGGTCCACGTGTGTGATGAGGGTGAAGAAAATTTATGAATTTTGAGAAAAAATACACCTAATGACCTAAAAGTTTTAATATTTATACATTTGCCATAGATCAAGGGCATTTTTGTAAATGTAAAAAATTATAGTTAAAATGAACCTCTCAATGAGCTAATCCCAATGGAATATACCATAAAATTTATTAAGATCAAAATAATACTTATTGGATAATTAGTATTTAATATTAATATTTTACTCAATAAAAGTTAGTTTGCATTGCAGGAAGAGGCAGTATTAATTTAAGAAAAATTAGTGAGCCTTGTTAAAATATATTTTGGTTCAAGATAATCATTTTGGATCCAAAGTAATTGTTAGATATTCCTGTACTAATTCAATGACAATTTTAGCAAAAACACTCAATCGGTATGGGTAAATTTAATCAGTAAAGGATATTTTGGTCCATTAAAGTTTATGAATCAATTTTTGGCCAAAATTGAGTACAAGTGGCATGGAAGAGGCTTCTTGGAACATAAAATGAATCAACTCAAAAGCTTTTTGCAAAGGAAAGTCAAAAAAGTCAGAGAAAAAGTTACTTTATGACTACTATTACTTAATTAACTCAATTAATTTCATAACTCATCTTCTTCACTTCTCAAGCATGTCTGGACCATAGGAGAAAGTATGAGAGAGAGCAAAAAATTCCAAGAACAATGAAGGAGAAGAGAAAGACAAAGTTTGCCCACCAAATTCTCAAGGAAGGTGTCTTTGGTTACTATCTTGCATCTACCTGAGTATTGTAGTATTTCATAGAGTATATTCTCTAAAATACCTCTAAAAATTTCTGCCTAGATAGAGCATAGAGAGAGAAAAAATGGAGTTATGAAGAAACCAAACCATTAAAAGGGATGCATAGGCCATAAGATGTAAGAATATGCCATTAGATTGCAAATTGATTGGGTAGTTATTTTTCCACGTTTTTCTAAAATTTTTTGCCGATTTAAGGTTTGAAAATAAAGGGAATTTTATGATTTTGACATCAAAAATAGATTCTTTGGATCAAAAATCAGTTAGAAAAAGTGTGTTGTGTAAGAAATTCTTAAAGAATAACAATATAGAATTTTAGGGTTAAAGTAGCACTTTGATAAGCAAGTCATATAATTCTTGGATTGAGACTTTTTTTTATGATGCCATAGGGTTCCAAGAGGCAATTTAAGATCTAGAAAGAGTGTACAAAGTTTGGAAAGACTTGGAAAGCCCTAAGGTAGTTATGCTACCATTTATGCCTATTATGTATAAGTTTGATTTCATTGATTCTTTGACTATGCCATGCTATGTATTTGATGTTTTGCATTGAAATTGTGTTGTTGTCTACTGTTATGAAGAGTTTATGACTCTTGGATGTCCAATTCTTAAGGAGTTACCATGCCAAAATTTTTTATAAAAATGTATGGTATATTATGATAGAATGTTTTCCTCCTTGATATTTCATAACAAGCTATGATGTTTTATGTGTATAAATGGATGTAACTACTAAGATTCTTTGAATCTTACCTATTTCCAACTATCCAATACTATAGGTTCACATTATGGCAAGAGTTCCTAAGAGAAGAAATGGAAGGAGAAGCAAGTTGCTAATTAAGATGAACTTGCTATCATTAGCTTTTTGTTTGGAGTATCTTGAAAAAAATGATATATATGATTTTAGGACTCTATTTGAATGTAATTATGTCTATCTAGATCTAATATAATGTAATGTGCAAAGTGGAGACATGAAATGGCCATGTATGTGTATATTAAGGTGTATTTTGCAATGTTAAATGATGTAAGTGGCCATTCTGAGCACTGTTGGAAAATATGTGTACTATATGGACCTTTTAATGTATAATGAATGCTTTATATGGATGTAAACTAGACATGAATATCTTTCCGTGGACAAAAAGATCACTTAAATTGGAGTAGTGTGTGAATTATGATGAATTCCCAAGATTGTGTTAGAATCAGGGATTTTTAGAAATTAACAATTGCTACAGTATTTTTTAGAAAATTAACCTGTATGAATTGGCCAAGTAAATACTTAGTTGCATATTTTTTCTATGCAGAGAATCTTTTAAGCCATGATTAGAGACTGAACCATATCAATACAATTTTTCTATATTTAGTTGTGAATTTTCAAAGTTCATAAGGAAAAATGAGATTTACCAAATGAATAGTACCCAAAAATGAAAAAAAGTTGGTTTAAGTTATTTTATGTAATCAAGTCTCTAATCAGGCATTAATGTACTTGAATCTAGTCTAATACATGAAAAATGAGTCTAAGTATGAGGTATGACATTTTTTGTATCAAAGTATAAGGTTCTGGCCCTAAATTAGTATTGTTATAATGGAAATTATAATAAATAAATATATTAGTTATTATTTTCTTATATGTTAGTCTATTAACTAGTTGTTATTATGGTTAGGAAGATGTTTGAATCCACATGCAACTTAGTATTAGACTATTAGTCAGAGCCTCACCCTGGACCAGAAGGATTACCTAGTGAGGAAAGTAGTGAATTGAATGTAATACCTATAGGTGATATGACGGAATACCCTTTGAGTTTGGTCCATCACATCAGGAGCCAATGGCTATAGAGTCGGTAACGGAGGAAGATTATGAGCCTCCTAATGAGCTAGGAGTTGAGGTGTTTGAAAATATGGAATGGGAGTTGGCTTCCTTAGAGGACCCAAATAATACTCCAGACAATAGATCACCAGACATAAGGATGATAGTTTACATGATAGTAAGAAACTTCTCCAGAGGGTATGGAGTATATTCTGAGGGTCCCAATAGACTCATAGCTTTCATGAATAGATTGTCTCAAGTCTAACATGATTTGGAAAGACAGGGAAACATGTGTCTTGAGTAGCTATAAATTGACACGTTGCTTAGGGAGAAATCTGAGGATGAGTTTTGAACGTCAATTAAAGCCAAGCTAGAAGGTAGAGAGTGTGGGAACTTGGCTAGTGTATTACGACATACTTTATTGAAGCCAATCTTAAGAAGAAGAAGAAGGAGAAAGAAGAGAATAAGAATAAGAACAAGGAAGATGAAGGGAAACAGCTAGTGACAGCTTAGCCTAATATCCTAGATCTTTCTTACATGCCTTTAGACCCGGGAAGTGAGTATTTTGAAGTGGTAGATGTAGTGACTCGACTGTACATTGAGAGCCACTAGAGTTACTGGGATTCTCTTATTTTGACATTCTTGGATGCAGTTTGAGATACACGTGATTTCATGGCATCACAGGGCCGAGAATTCTTTGAACCTGCATGGGTTGATACAATTATCACTATTTTGCTAGAGGATAAGGATTACTGGTTACTGATAAAGGAAGAACTCCGACGATATTGGCTCAAGAGCTTACATGCATGTGCTTGAGAATTAATCTATCATGAATGATTGAGGTTGGAGCTGGGAAACATAGAGAGGATTGAGACAGACCCTATAGGGATACCTCCACAAGAATATTTTGTAGAGGAGGTTTAGGAGCCAATGCAAAGACAACAAGAGGTTCTTATTAAGGACCCAAGGTATATTCCATATACTATATAGAAGAGGATCTGAAAGATGACCCAGAGGAGAATCCGATGTTAGCCCATGTTCATGATAGTTATTGCTATTCTTAGACTTGATGTGAAGTATCAAATGATGGATATGTATATATGTATAGAACTTTGAATGACTAAAATTTTGAGTATGATGTATATGTAGTTATAGATAACATGACTAGATAGCAGGATAGATGTATATAATGATGTGAATATGACTTGTACAAAGCTTTGACATGTGAATAAATGTTCTATTCATATAAATGTGTTCTTTGAGTATTATTGCTATGTGTTCACAATTTCATTTATTTCATAGATAAGAATGGCTCGCACTAGCAAAAAAACTCGAAAGGTCACTCCTTAACAAGAGAGTGTGCAATAGGTTGATCCCCTATTGGGTATAATGGATCATTTAGATCAACAACAGTAGGTAATTGAGAATTTACAAATGACAATAGCAAATTAGAGACAACCACATGAGGTTAGAGTATAGGAACCACCTCCAGTGCTTCTGCCATAACTAGAGCCACAGGCAATGCTAGTTAATCCAGCAGCAAGTGTAATAGTTGACCTTACTCACCAACAAAATGTAATAGCACAGTTCAAAAAATACTATCCTTCATCATTTAAAGGGAAATTTGACATACAAGTTGCTGAGGACTAGATACTAAGCTTGAAGAAAATATTTAGGTTTAGAGGTTATGATAGTGAGATAAAAGCTTTATTAGCCATGTATATGCTAGAGAAAGAAGTGGATAGATGATGGCACACCACTGAATTGATTCTACAGGCTTGAAATATACCACTAACATGGGAGACATTCCTTGAATATTTCTATGACAAATACTTCCCAAGGTTAGTTAGAGATGAAAAGGAAACCAAATTCATTATACTTAGACAAGCCAAGAATCAATCAGTAGATGAATATGTGGCTACTTTTATTCAATTGTCAAGGTATTCCACATACTTACAGCAACATGATGACAAATAATGGAAGACCGAAAAGCTGGAAAGAGGCTTGAAACTAGCTATAAGAGAAAGAGTTGTTCCTATGAGGATTTGAGAGTTTAATATACTAGTTGAGGTCAACAGGATCACTGAAGGGAGTGTGAATCATAAAGGCTTTATGTCTATTGCCCCACCTAGTACAATAAGAACTACATTTGAAGAAGGTGAATCAAGTAAAAGGAGAAAGAAGCCCTGGAACAATTCTAGTAGAAGGGGTAAAAGAGGTGGCAGAAGAAAAGGATGAATAATGCAGAGAGATGAGCAAAGGGAAACTCCAGTATGTGACCAGTGTTGTGAAGCTCATGGCGGAAGACCATGCCTAGCTAGATAGAATGTATGTTACTAATATGGCAAGGCTGGGCATTATGCTAGAAATTGCAGAGCGAATGTAACTCGTACTAGACCCCAGGCATAGGGAAGGGTCTTTGTTCTTATACAGCATAAGGCCCGACAGTCACCTAATCTTATAGAAGGTATAATTAAATTTAATAATTATCTTGTACATGCCCTGTTTGATTCATGTACTAGTCATTCATTCATTTCCTATAAGGATGCTAAAGGATTGGATCTACATATCACTGAGTTACCATATGATCTTCATGTGTCCACACCATAGGTAACCATGCCATTACATCTCATGTCTGCCTAAATTGCATTGTCCAATATGAATATTATTGCACCACACTAGATCCCATATGCATGCCATTCCCAGATATAGATGCTATAATAGGCATGAACTGGCTTTTCACCAATAACATTCTCCTTGATTGTAAAAACAAAGTCTTGATCTTACCTACTCCAGAAAGTGTCCCAAATACTAAAGCCAAGATAAATTTCATATTAACCATTCAAGTTGAGAGATGCTTGGAGAAAAGATGTCAAGCCTATTTAGTTTTTTTCTCAGTAAATGTTAAGGTAGATGAGGGGATTAAAGAAATACCAGTAGTAAGAGATGTTCCTGAAGTGTTTCCTAAGAATTTTAAAGACTTACCTCCTGAAAGAAAGGTTCAGTTTTCTATAGACCTTGTGTCATGAATGTTAGAATAGCTAGCTTCCCAAGATAGGGTGAATTAGGAAGTTTAAAAATTTCCTGCAAAAATGTAATTACACAATGAAAGTAAAAGTTTGTAGAAAGACAGAGTATAGTGAATAATGAAAGTAAATGCAAGAGGAAGGAAGAAGAGATTAAAAAATTTATCCTGGTTCAGTTTGATCCTCTTGACCTATATCTAGTCCCTAAGTCACCACTTGAAATTTCTACTATTTGCAAGAATTCAACGGGCTCCTTACAATACCTCAGTACAAATTTATGTTATGTTCTAAGAGCTCTCAAACTCTACACTCTGCACTCTTATAAAGTATTTTCCACTTCCCTTTGTGACTCCCCTCACAATGAATCCTTCTTCCAGATGAAGAAAATTTTTTTATATAGAAAACGAACTCTCTAAATAAGAGTAGATATGAAAGTTGAGGTACAATAAATGAAGTGTGAGAGTAAAAATCTTTGACTCAAAAATTTGATAGAGTTTTGCACAAACAAGATTAATTTTGTTACCCACAACTTCAAATGAAGTTCTATTTATAGATTTATGTTTTAATTTTTCATTACACACAAAATCTAGCCGCTAGAAACATTAACCAACGGTCACTCTGCAAAAATAGCTATTCACCAACTGCATTTAATGCATCTGATATGCCAAAAATCAAATTTTGGGTGTCAACAGATGAATTTTTTAGAGACAGTAGGTTAAAGATTTTAACGTTGAACTACAACAGACCTTCGTTTTAGAGTGAAATTCGAATTTTGAGTTTATTAAAATCATTCCATGTTAGAACATATGAATTTTCATATTCAAAGTGCATTAGTTGAGTTTGAACAGTTGTCTCATGTTTTCATTGTGTACTCGAAATTCGAATTTCAGAATTTGAAATTCATCTATTGGAGGCTTGTTCAACATGGCACAAGAGTTCTCCTCTGTGAAATTTAAATATTAAGTTATAAAATTCATCTGTCAGAAACTTGCTCTAACAAGACTTATAAGTTCTCATTTTGAAATACAAATTTTGAAGTCCAAAGTTCGTCTATCAAATAGAGTAACTTTAAACTCACTTTGTACTTCAATAACATTCAAATTTTGACTAAGTGTCAAATGAATTTTACACACATTCATTTACAATGCTTAGCTCAAAATTTGAATTTCATAACTGAAATTCATCTGTTAGAGATGAAACCTCTATATATTTAAATTTCTCTAAGCAAAGTTCAAATTTTGTACAAAATATTCTTGAGTTAAGAACAAAATTCGTTTGTTAGTCAGTAATTTTCAAAACTAACACATGCTAACATAGGATAACTTCTAAATAACATATCCCGACACCAAGGTAAATTAAAAGAAGTAAGATCAAGGCTTTTTACCCATATTACAAGAGTAGAAATCCTAAAAACTAAGTCTTCTCATGTTCTTCTTTGGATTTCTTTACTTGATCCTTTCATATTCCTTTGATATTCTCCTTTCCAAGCTCTAGTTATTTTGAATCATCAAAACTTCTAATTTAACAAGGAATAAGTATAATATCAAAGGCATCATATAGAATGGCACCACCTGAATCGGCAGAAGTAAGGAAACAGATAGAAGAGCTATTGGAAAAAGGTTTCATCAGACAGAGTGTTTCTCTTTAGGGTAGTCCAGTGTTGTTTGTAAAAAAGAAAGATGGGAGCCTCTGGTTATGCATTGACTATAGGGAACTAAACAAAGGTACTATTAAAAACAAATATCCTTTATGTAGAATTGATGATTTACTAGATCAGTTGGCAGGAGCCACTATGTTTTAAAAAATTGATATATGATCAGGATATCATCAATTACAGGTTAATGCAGATGATGTTCCCAAAATTGCTTTCTGAACTCACTATGGGCATTATGAATTTTTAGTTATGCCATTTGGTCTAATGAATGCCCTAGCAATATTCATGTACTACATGAACAGAATTTTCCAGCTCTACTTATATCAATTTGTGATAGTTTTTATTGATGATATTTTAGTGTACTCTAAATCTTTAGAGGATCGTGAGATATATTTGAGAATAGTCTTGTCTATTTTAAAAGAAAAGAAGTTGTATGCTAAGCTATGCAAGTGAGTCTTGGCTCACAGAAGTGTGGTTCATAGGGCATGTTGTTTCAAAGGACAGGGTCATAGTAGACTCAAGTAAGTTGATGATGTCCTAAAGTGAGAGCAACACAAGACAGCCACTAAGATAAGAAGTTTCCTTGATTTAGCAGGTTATTACAGACAATTTATACAAGACTTTTCTCGAATTGCATTGCCGCTTACAAAACTTACTAGAAAGTGTTGAATCAAGTGTTTTGATGATTCCAAACAACTAGAGCTTGGAAGGAGAATATTAAAAGAGTGTGAGAGTATAAAAGTGAAGAAATTCAATGAAATATGTGTGAAGATTTAGTTGCTAGGATTTCTCACAATGTACACGGGGTAAAAGGCTTTGATTTTTACTTATTTATGTTCCCACAGCATTTAAACAAGTGTTTTCATGGTTATCCTATGTTAACAGATGTTAGATTTTGAAAACATTGACTAACAAACGAACTTTGTTTATAACTCTCATATGTTTTGTGCAAAATTCAAATTTTACTTGCTAAAATTCGAAGTTCCAGAGTTATCATCTATGATAGATAAATTTCAAGTCCTAAAATTTGAATTTTGAGTAAAGCATAGTTGGCAAAATGTGCGAAATTCGTCTGAAGTTTTGACAAAATTCAAATGATATTAAAGTGAAAAAAGAATTCAAAGTCAGTTCTTTTGACAGACAAATTTTGGATTTCAAAATTTGAATTTAGAAGTGAGAACTTGTAAGTCTAGTTAGAGCTTTTCTCTAATAGATGAATTTTGAATACAAAATTTAAATTTCACATAGCACAACCTTTGTGTCATGTTGAGCTAGCCATTGGCAAATGAATTTTGACTTTTAAAATTTGAATTTTGAGTGCATTGCAAAAACATGAGACAACTATTCATACTCAACAGATACACTTTGAATATGAAAATTCGTATGTCTTAACATGAGATATATTTGACCAATTCAAAATTTGAATTTTACTCTAAAATAGACGAATTTTGGAAGTTCAATGTTGAAGTCTTTAGCTTATGGTCTCTACAAAATTCATCTGTTGACATCTAAAATTTGAATTCTAGTGTGTCTGACGCATTAAATATGGTTGGTGGACAGCTAGTTTTGTAGAGTAACTATTAGTTAATATCTCTAAGGGTTAGATCTTGAGTCTAATGACTAGTTTAGTCACAAATCTATTAATAGAAAATAGAATTTCATTTGAAGTTATGGGTAATGATTTTGTGCTGTAAATACTGAAACTTTGATGAAATCACTAGTCAAAGCCTTTTCTCTCTCACACTTCATTTACTGCACTTCAACTGTCACATTTACTTTGATTTAGAGAGAGTTCTTTTTGTATAAAAATATTTTCTTCATCTGGTAAAAAGATTTCTTACGAGGGGTTTCACAAGAGAATTTGGGAAACACTTTGTAATTGCAGAATGAAGATTTGAGAGCTCTTAGAATAGAGCACAAGCTTGTACTATGGCATTATAAGGAGCCAGTTGAATTCTTACAAGATAGTGAAAAATCTCAAGTGGTAGCTTGAGGACTGGACGTAGGTCAAGTGGATCAGATTGAACCAAGATAAATTTCTGTGTCCACTCCTTATTTACATTGCATTTGCTTTATTCCTACTGTACTCTATTTTTTGCAAACTTCCATTATCACTGTTATATCACACTTTTGAAAAAAAGTTTTGAACATACCATTTCACTCCCCTTTTGGGAAGTCAGCAAATCTAACAAAAAGAATACACCTTTTGCGTGGGATATAAATTACAAAAATAGTTTTAAAGAACTAAAGCGCAAGTTAACTACCCCATCTGTATTAACCATACCTAAATCCAAGGAACCTTTTGTGCTTTACACATATTCAAGTAAGCACAAATTGGGTTATATTTTAGTGTAGAATGGTAGAGTAGTAGCATACACTTCTTAACAGTTAAAACCACATGAAGAAAACTACCCCACGCATGATTTAGAACTTGCGGCCATTGTTCATGCTCTAAAAATACATAGGCATTATCTCTACGGTTGGATCGTAGAAGTGTTCTGTGACCATAAAAGCCTCAAATATTTAGAAGATCAGAAAGAATTGAATGCAAGGTAGCTACATTAGATGGAATTGTTAAAAAATTATGATTATTCTATAAAGTACCATCCAAGAAAAGCTAATGTAGTGGCTGATGCACTCAGTAGAAAAATTGTTCACATACTTGCATGATGATTCGTGAAATGAAAATACTGGAAGATTTTAGGAACATGTACTTATTTTTCTAATTACATGAGACCACAATTGGCAATGAATTTTTACAAGAATGATGAGTTTGTAAAGGTAGTTAAAAAAAAAGAAGAGTCGGGAGAAATATAGGAATTCAATGAGACAAATGATGTAATATCCCAAAATTTCACTAGACACTAGGTGATCAAGGAGGATATAAGTGATGATAATGTAAAATGTGTAAGGAATTCGAGAAAACGGATAAGCACCGTTTTGCGTAAAATAGGGCAAAGATCATTTTTTCTGGTTGGACAGAGAAATGTAAAAATTATATTTTTACCCCTAAAGAAATATAAAAATTACATCCATGTCCCAAAAGTATTAAAATTTACGTGGGAAAGAAATAGAAAACCTTGGAAAAAATTACACCTAATGACCCAAAAGTTTCAAAAATTTTAATTTAACCCTGGGTCAAGGGCAATTTTGTAAATATGAAAAATTACTGTCAAAACGAAGCCCTCAATGAGAGAAGTCCAATGGTATATGACACTAAGGGTTAATGTTCAAGAATAAAGAAATAATCAGTGCCGAGTGTCCAAAAGTAATAGTAAATCGATAAAGTAAACCATGGGCCCTACTGATGGTTAAAAAGAAATTGGGACTGGATATGGGTCATACAAAAATACCATTTGTGACAGGATAATTAATAAAATATAAAAATAAAATTAGAATAGTCCTGTATACCAAAAATGCTAAATTAGTATAAAGACAGTTTTATCGGTATGATTAAAAAGTACCTGGATTGAGGTATATCTGGATCAGGAAAATTGAGCAATTTTTGGACACCTCAAGCTCTCCCATGCGTGACTTCCTACAGCCATGTGACACAATGCATTATTATATTATTTTTGGAATACTTCTTGAAGAAGTACGTAAAAGAAAAAAAAAGATAATTAAGGGTTAGCAAAAGTAACCATGATTAGCTACATCATTAGCTACTTAATTAACCATTTAAATCCTTCTCTTTCCTCACCATTCACGCGCGACCATAAGCCAAAACAAACCAGAAAAAAATGCAAGAAAAGGAAGAGGAAAAGGAGGAAGAAAAGGAAGAGGAACCAAGGGAAAATCAAAGCACAAATTGGTAAGCTTGCCTACTGATAGAATAAGGGCTAGGCATGAATTGCAAGTGTTTGGAAAGGAGCATGGAGAGATTGGAAGACTTGATCAAGGTGCTGAATATAAAGCACAAGCTTAAGTGAGATCATAAACTCCAAAATACAAGTTTCAAATCCAAGGCCAAGAGAAGCCCATTGAAGGAGGTTACTTAAAATATCATGTGCTTCATTAAAAGAGCATGTGACTTAGACATTAATGGGCTTAATTAGTATTAATTTCATTTTTATTAATTATGGGCTGAACTTTGTTAATTAATAAAGCCCAATTAGTTAATCAGTAGTCTTTTTGATAGGTCACATTGTAAATAAGCATGTCATGTGCCAAACGTGTGATTTCATTAATGTGATGACATGTTTATAAGGGCTTAGGTCTTCTTTTATTATTTTCTTATGAATTTTTATTATTTTATTTTAGGGGTTTATTTTACTAGTTTCCTGAGTTTAATAGGAGTGTTGTTTGGGTCTAAACTCTCCTAATCCTATTAGGATTACTTGAACCTAAATTAATTAGGTTTTCTAGGCTTATTAGGTTAGATTTTACCTTTCCTATTTAAGGCTAACTTTCATGTGCATTTTTCAGATTTAGATAAATGAAAATTTTAGTTTTGTGAGTTTTCTCTTGCGATTCTTTGAGTGCTAGAAAGAATACCATGACTAATCAAGGAATTGGTCAATCCTTGTGGCATCACCGGAACTAGGGTTCAAGAGACCGATTCTCTTGGGTTTTAATTCTCAAGACCAACATCTATCCTTCTTATCTTCTCTATTATTATTTTCTTTTGCTACTGTTTTTGTCCATTTTGTTCATTTTCTTTGAGTCTAGCCTTTGTGTTCCTTATTTCGCAATGATCCGAGTGTCTTATGCATCAAAGTGAGTTTTTTGGATGGGTTCCATAAGGGTTCACTTATCACCTACTACTACCCTAAGCTTACTATCTATGATTTTCAAAGCATGATTTATGGTTTAGTTTGCTTCCTTTCTATCTTAGGGTTTTATCCAAAAAGGTGATTTGGCAATAGGAATGAGTTTTGAACCATTAAACTTAAGGGAAAGCTTAGATTATCCACTAGAAGCATGAATCCATGGATGGTTTGAAGTAATTTGAAGGAAATTTTTTTCAAACATTTTGAGACAATTTCGGCCAGAACAGGGGGAGTATTTAGAGTTGGAATTACATGATTTTGACCTCAAAAATGGATTCCCCATGGTCCAAAATCTTAAGAACGAGCATGTTGTACAAAGAAAGATCAAAGGAAAGCTAAGTGAAAAAATTGGGTTTTAGTGTTATGGTATTGTATAATTCCGAAAAACCAATGGCTAAATTGGTTCAATGATGATATAATTAGGTTCAAGGAAGTGTTAAGAGGCTCAAGAAGTGGCGTACCAAGTTTGAAAGGCAAGGAAGCATCATAAGGTAGTTAATTTCCCATACTAGCATTATATTATCATAGTTGTTTTCAATGTGCTTTATGCCTTGTCATATGATTGCAATGATATTTGAGATTATTTATGTGTATTGGCTGAGTTGATTGAGGGGCATAGAGACCCGGGAATGTCCATTTTTCAAAGTGAAACTCTGCCGAAAATTTTATGAATTCATATGACGCAAATGTGTTAATGTATTCAAAATGTGTTATCTTAATGTTTTCATGCTTAATGTGATGATGTGATGGAATGTTGGGTGTTAACTACTGAGATTCTTTGAATCTCACCCTCTCAAATATTAACCATGAATAGGTAGCAACAATGGCAAGACCACCAAGGAAGAGAAAGGAAAGGAGAAAGAATTTGGCCATTAACTTGATAATTCTAGCAATGGCCATGAGCTTTGACCTTTTGTGTAAATTTGTAAATGTGATGTTAAGTATGTTTCTTCAAGTTTTTATGATGCCTTAGGTCTTAGCTAAAGTATGATATAGCATGGAAATGATGTATGGCCATGTAAATATTTTATGGCTTTTGTTGGCAAAGTAGTAAGATATAAATGGTCATCTTGACCTATGTAGAATAAATATGCCACTATTTGGACTCTTGATGTATAAAGTATGAATGGTGTATATGATTTAAAAGTAGACAGGAAGAGCTCTCCAATGGTCTAAAGAACACTTAGATTGGATGTATGTGGAATATTTGGCGGATTTTTATATTTAATCCCAATTAAAATGATTATTTTTGTAGTTTTCGTATAAATTGTGAAAATTCACGGAGTTTCCTATATAGATCAGTACAATCATTGCTCTAACTTATATTTTTCCCATGTAGACAAAGTTATAAGCTATGCCTAGAGACTTGAATCATATGTATACACTTTTTATTTATTTAGTTATGATTTTTCAAAATTTAATCAGAAGAAATAAATTCGATTA
Source organism: Adenanthera pavonina (assembly GCA_026686845.1). NCBI lineage: Eukaryota > Viridiplantae > Streptophyta > Magnoliopsida > Fabales > Fabaceae > Adenanthera > Adenanthera pavonina. The sequence goes on from JAIVEN010000008.1 coordinate 28,330,661, forward strand.
AATGAATAGTGCCCAAAGTTGGAAAAATTTTATTATGGCTTTTATTGTGATTCAAGATCCTAATATGATACAAATAGATTTTAGAATGATTAAATACATGGGAAATGGGCCCATAAAAGAGGTGTTACAAATGACGATCTAATCAGGTTTCAGAAAAGAGTGTATATTCATCTAGTAGCATAACTAAAGGAAAAGATATTAGGAAAGGCACATCAGAGTAAATATACTATTCACCTAGGTATTAAAAAATGTATCATAATTTAAGGAAATTGTTTTGGTGGCCTGGGATGAAAAGTGATATTACTCAATATGCGTCTAAGTGCTTGGTATGCCAAAGTGTTAAAATAGAACATCAAAAGCTAGCATGAATGTTACAGCCTTTAGACATCCCTAAATGGAAGTGAGATAGTATATCAATGGATTTCATTATAGGATTACTTAGAAAATCATTAGGACATGAGATCAACATATACACTTGACAAATTGGCACAGTTATATGTGAAAGAGATAGTAAGACATAATGGAGTGCCAAGTAGTATTATTTCTAATCGTGATCTAAGGTTAACGTTGAATTTCTAGAAGTCATTGCAACAGGCCCCAGGTACTAAATTAAGATTTAGTGCAACATATCATCCACAAATAGATAGGCAAACTGAGAGAACCATTCAAGCATTAAAGGAAATACTAAGGGCTTATGTGCTTGAAATGAAGGGAAACTGGGATATGCACTTACCATTAGCAGAGTTTGCCTATAATAATAGTTATCATTCCAGTATTCAGATGGCTCCTTATGAAGCATTATATGGTAGGAAATGCATGTCCCCACTGTGTTGGACTGAATTGAGTGAGAGATAGTTGATTGGTACAGAAATTGTTAACTAGACCTTAGGGTAACTTCAAACAATGAGAAAGAAATTACTAACGGCTCAAAACAAATAAAAGAGTTATGTAGAAAAAAGAAGGAAGCCATTAGAATTTGAAATAGGAGATCATATTTTCCTCAGAGTATCTCCTACAACTGGAGTTGGCTGGTCACTTAAGACCAAAAAGCTTAGTTTCAAGTATATAGGACCTTTTGAAATTCTCTCAAAAGTTGAACTTGTAGCCTATAAATTAGCCCTACCACTAAATTTGAGCCAAATACATAATGTTTTTCACATTTCCCAACTAAAAAAATATCAGTTCGATCCTTCACACATTATAAAATATGAATGCATTGACTTATAAGATAAATTTTGCTTTAATGTTATACCTGAAAAAATTATAGATTATCGAATCAAGCAGCTTAGGAACAAAAGCATTCCTCTAGTGAAGGTAGTCTAGAAGGGCTTAACCCCATAAGAAGCAACTTCGGAGATAAAAGCATAGATAAGACAATGATATCTAGAGTTATTTAATTAAGGTATGTTTTAAATTTTGAGGACAAAATTTATTTTAAGGGGATAGAAATATAATATTCTAGATATTTTAATAGATGTTCAAGTTTCAATATTTCAAAATCTATAAGGAATTTGCAAAAACGAGTATATACTGTTTTGCATAAAATAAAGCAAAGAGATTAATTATCTCGGTTGAAAAGAAAAATGAGAAAATGACGATTTTACCTATGGAAAAAAAGAAAATAAAATAAAAGAAAGAAAAAAATATATAGAAAGGGGGTGGATGTGTACTGAGAGTGAAGAAAATTTATGAATTTTGATAAAAATTACATCTAATGACTCGAAAGTTTTAAAATTTATGAATCTATCTTGGATCAAAGGCATTTTTATAAATATGAAGAGTTACAGTTAAAATGAAGTTCTCAATGAGTTAAACCCAATGGAATATAGTATGAAATTTATTAAGATTAAAATAATATTTATTGGGTAATTATGTTTTAATATTAATATTATACTCGATAAAAATTTGTTTGCATTGCGGGAAGAGACAATGTTAATTAAAGAAAAATTAGTGGGCCTTTCTAAAATCTAGTTTGGGTGAAGATAATGATTTAGACCAAAATTAATTGTTGGATAATTTTGTACCAATTTAATGACAATGTTGGCAAAAATACTCAATCGGTATGGATAAATTTAATCGATAAAAAATATTTTAGTCTAATAAAGTTTATGAAGTAATTTTTGGCCAAAATTGAGGACAAGTGGCATGGAAGAGCTTGTTGGGATATAAAAGGTATTAACTCAAAATTTTTTTACAAAAGAAAGGCAAAAAAGTCAAAGAAAAAGATACTTTATGACTAATATTACTTAATTACCTCAATTAATTTCATAACTCATCTTCTTCACTTCTCAAGCATGCCTGGACCAGAGGAGAAAGTATGAGAGAGAGCAAAAAATTTCAAGAGCAATGAAGGAGAAGAGAAAGACAAAGTTTGCCCACCAAATTCTCAAGGGAGGGATCTTTGGTTGCTATCTTGCATCTACTTGAGTATTATAGTGTTTCATAGAGTATTTTTCTCTAAAATACCTCTAAAAATTTCTATCTAGGGGCATAGAGAGGGATAAAATGGAGTTATGAAGAAACCAAACCATAAAAAGGGATGCATAGGCCACAAGATGCAAGAATATGCCATTAGATTGCAAATTGATTAGGTAGTTATTTTTCCACATTTTTCTGAAATTTTCTGCCTCTTTAGGGTTTAAAAAGAAAAAGAATTTCATGATTTTGACCCAAAAATGAATTTCTGGGGTCCAAAATAGGATAGAACAAGTGTGTTGTAAAAGAAATTCACAAAGAATAACTATATAGATTTTTAAGGTTAAAGTGGCACTTTGTGAAGCAAGTCATATAATTCTTGGATTGAGACTTGTTTTGATGATGCAATAAGGTTCCAAGAGTCAATTGAAGATATGGAAATAGTGTGCAAAGTTTGGAAAGACTTGGAAAGCCCTAAGCTAGTTATGTTACCATTTATGCCAATTATGTATAAGTTTGATTTCATTGATTCTTGACTATGTCATGCTATGTATTTGATGTTTTGCATTGAAATTGTGTTGTTAGCTACTGTTATGAAGAGTTTATGACTCTTGGATGTTCAATTCTTAAGGTGTTACCATGCCAAAATTTTTATAAAAATGTATGGCATATTATGATAGAATGTTATCCTTCTTAATATTTCATAACATGCTGTGATGTTTTATGTGTATAAATGGATATAACTGCTGTGATTCTTTAAATCTCACCTCTATTCAAATGTCCAATATTATAGGTTCACATTGTGGCATGACTTCATAAGAGGAGAAAGGGATGGAGAAGCAAGGTGCTAATTAAGATGAACTCGCTATCTTTAGTGTTTTGTTTTGAATATGTTGTAAAAATGATGTGTATGATTTTAAGACTATACTTGAATGTAATTATATCAATCTAGATTTAACATAATGTAATGTGTAAAGTGGAGACATGAAATAGCCATGTATGTATATATTAAGGTGTATTTACCAAAGTTGAATGATGTAAGTGGTCATTCTCAGCTTTGTTGGAAAATCTATGTATTGTATGGAACTTCTGATGTATAATACATAAATGCTTTACATGCTGTAAATTAGACATGAATATCTTTCCATGGACACCAAGATCACTTAAATTGGAGTTGTGTGTGAATTATGATGAATTTCCAAATTTGTGTTAGAATCAAGGATTTTCAGAAATTGACCATCTATAGTATTTTTTAGAAAATTAAACTGTATGAATTGGCCAAGTAGATACTTAGTTACATATTTTTACTATGTAGAGAATATTTTAAGCTATGTTTAGAGACTTGATTCACATTAATATGATTTTTCTATATTTAGTTATGAGTTTTTAAAGTTCAAAGGAAAAATGAGATTTACCAAATGAATAGTACCCAAAAACGAAAAAAATTGGTTTAAATTATTTTATATAATCAAGTCTCTAATATAGCATTAATAGACTTACATGTAGTCTAATACATGAGAAATGTGTCCAAGTATGAGGTATGACGCCTTGAACAATGTAAACAGAAAAAAAGTGGATAGTTAGTGGCATAAGTAAAATGTCATTTTTCATATATAAGTTATGGAGGGATATAAGTTTGTTAAAAAAAATGTGGCTCTAAGTTATGTTGTTGATTATTATACTAAATGAATTCCTAGTGTTATGTTATTAGGGCAATTGAAGTGTCATAAAGATCCCTTGGAAGTCTTGGTTAAAAGGTTTGATAAGGATAAAAAAATGAGTTCAAATCCTTAAGCATTGGTGATCAACTTCAAAGCTTATAAGATATGTCAATCTTACTTTCAAATTCACTGAAAATAGTGGTGTAAAGCTTGATTGCTATTGTTGTTGGTTGATATTTATAGGAAGTCATTTGATGATTTGATGGATTAGTGTGTTAAAATCTAGATAAGAAGTTAAAAGGTGAAGTTTTGTGTAGAATCACTTTGAAACTCGATTTATTTTGTCTTAAGATATCTTAATTTGTTGAAATTTGCAAAATTTTGTAAAAAGAGAGGGCTTAAGGCCACAAAAACTTTGACTTTTAAGCCGTGATGCTGTAGGTTTTTCTTTAAAAAGTAGTATATTGTTGCTTGAAATAGCTTAAGTTCTTTAGGATTTGCTGGAAAATGATTACAAGAATTGTATTACTTTACTCTCATTTAGCCGAAACATGTTTTGTTATGTGTGAAAAAGGGGCCTAAGGCTCAAGAAACTCTTATTTTTAAACCATCATTCTACCGAATTTTCATTAGAGTAAAGATATATGTGTAAATCCCATTTGTTTTATTTTTAAACACAAAGCAAAGTTAAGAGAATTAGTTAGAAATAATTTTATTAGGTCATGGTATTTAAACTCAAAATGTAAAATCTCCAATTTTACTAGATATCACAAAATTTCATAGAGAATTAGAGAAAACTACGAGACACAATTAAATGAGAAAAAGAGCAAAAAGGTCAACTTTTCAAGTTAGAATTAGAATAGAAAATGAGAAAATTATATTGTCCCTGGAAAGAAAAAATTTTATGTATTGTAGTCCGTGGGGGAAATTACAAGAAAAGACTCGAAAAAATTAAAAATTAAAATTTTACCCTGAGTTAAGGGTAATTTTGTAACTTTTAGAATTTCTGTTAAAGCAAAGCTCACGACAAGCCAAATCCAATGAAATATTGTTTAGAGATTAACTTAATTAGTATGAATTTATAATATGTGCTGAATATTGTCAAAAGTATATATTATACCAAAAAATAAGTTTGTAAGCCTTACAAAGGTAGATAGGTGAAGAGAACAATATGTGAATCCTTACAGATATATTTTAGGAAGAAGATAATGAGTTTAATCTAGATACAAATTTAGAATCATCCTATATCCCTTAAATGACAAAATATTACAAAAGTAATTTATCAGGGTAAAAAGTATCCAGCACAGGCTATATTCAGACTGATAAAATTATGTAATGCTAGGTTTGACTGGTCACCCAAGAGGGGAGTGAATTGGGTAAAGCAAGATTTTCACCCTTTGGAAGCACTGCCTAATATCACCAGATATGCAGCAAAATAGGGATAAATATAGTGTGAAGAAATTGATAGATGAAGAGTAGGACACAGAAATTTATACTTGTTTGGCCCAAATCACTTGGCCTACGTTTAGTCCCCAAGTCACCACTTGAGATTTTCACTTTATCCCACAAGTGTGATTTGGGCACTTGTGAAATCTTAGTATATCCCACATGTTTCAATACGTATTTATGAAGTCACTCTCCCCTCACCCTTACAAGATGTGTATTTCCCTTAGTATTATCCCCACACTAAGATCCTACCTAGAAACTAGTAGAGATAAATGAATACAGAATTGAAACTCTCTTTTAAAGTAGATGATATATTAAAAGCTCACTCTAATGAGGTGCGTTTAGCTATGAATGTTGTTACAGAAAGATTTTATGTATTAAAGCAGCATTTTAGCATAACTCACTTAATTTCATTACCTTTAAGTTCAAATGAAGTTTTATTTATAGATTTGTAGCTTAACTATTCGTTAAACACAAGATATATCTGTTAGACACAAGCTCTAGTCGTTACCCTGTAAAAGAACCATTCAACAACCGCATTAAATGCGTCTAACATACCAAAATTCGAATGTTTAGACTCAATAGATGAATTTTACAGAGTCAACATAGTTATGTGTTTAATGTTGAACCTTGAAATTCATTTGTAACAAAGTGATATTCAAATTTTGAGTTTGCAAAAGATATCTCATGTTACTTGGTGTGAATTTTCATATTGGAAGTGTGTTTGAAGAGATTTGAACAATTGTCTCAAGTTTTCCCCATAGCCTTTCGAAATTAGAATTTCAGAAACCAAAATTAGAATTTTAGATATCAAAATTCAAATTTCAAAGACAGTAATTAGAATTTCAAAGATCAAAATTCAAATTTCAGAGAATGAAATTCGTCTATCAGATGCCGAAATTCAAATTTCATATATTGAAATTCATCTATTAGAGGCATGTTCAAGTTTTCACAATGCACTTCAAATTTAGAATTTCAAAGACCAAATTTCAAATTTCAAAGACTGAAATTCATCGATCAGAGGCCGAAATTCAAATTTCAAAGACTGAAATTTGTCTATTAGAGGTATATTCAAACTTCTGTGACTTTTGCACACTTTCACTAACTATACTTAGCCCAAAATTCGAATTTCACAACAAAAATTCGTCTATCAAAAATGAAAACTCTGTAACTTCGAATTTCACCAAGCAAAGGTTGAATTTTGCACAAAATAAACATGAATCATAAAGAAAATTCATCTGTTAGCTAATATTTCTCAATTCTAACACATGATAACATCATATTTACTTAATCTAACTTGTTTAAAACATTTAGTAATAAGATTAAGTAAATTTCAAAGATTAAACCACCTTAAGACCTTAGTGAAAACAAAATATACCTAATAGCTAGGTCTTCAAAAGGTGAACTCCACTTTTACTTGATCATTCACATTCTTGGTATGCTCTCTTCTGATTTTCTATTATTGGAGCATCTTTTCTCTTCTTCTTCTTTGAGTGAGACATGATAGTGATCTTCTTTTCTTTATTCCAATGCTCACTCTTCTTATTTAGACAACCCTACACATAATGTATTACACTTATAAACCAAGTAGTTAGTCAAATTTATATATCCAACTTGTATTATAAAAATAAGAGCACGGTGGATATATTAGTACATAGCATGATATATGCATTATAAACATAATTAAACATATGCTAATGCACATTTTACTTCTTTTAGGAATAATGAATATGTTAGCCAATTATGATATATTTGTTCCTTATTGCTTTACATTTGTTATCATCAAAACTTATATTATATTAAACCTAACAATCTCCCTCTTTTTGATAATGACAAATCACTAGTGAAAAATATGCTTAATGAATGATTAACACATATAATACAATTCAATTAAGATAATTCCACAAGCACATACATATTTTTCACACAACTTCTCCCCCTATTGGACATCAACAAAAAAGTTTGAAGAAAAATTCTCTTATAATTCTTCTCTCCCTATTTGTAAGGTTGTACCAGTAAGCACAGAGGTCTAGGGTTGTTTCAAGCACATAGCAAAGCACAAACTGAAATGCAAATCATCATCCAAACTTATATTATATTAAACCTAACAATCTCCCTCTTTTTGATAATGACAAATCACTAGTGAAAAATATGCTTAATGAATGATTAACACATATAATGCAATTCAATTAAGATAATTCCACAAGCACATACAACTAAAATATCAGTTAACTAATATCAGTTATTGCTTGAAACTGTTATGATACCAATTGTTATTATAACATCTCTATAAAACTAAAATATCTAGAAATGTATAAGAAATTTACAAAAGTGGGTAGACACCGTTTTACGTGAAAAAGGGTAAAGAGCTATTTTTTCTTGGTCGGACGAAAAATGAGAAATTATATTTTTACCCATAAAAATTACTTAAATGACAATTATGTCGTCAAGCATATAAGAATCACGTGGGAATAAAGGAATGAAATCACACCTAATAACCCAAAAATTTTAAAAATTATAACTCTCCCCTAGATCAAGGGTAATTTTATAAATATGTAATATTATTGTCATAACAGAGCTCTCAATGAGAGAAGTCCAATGTTATATGGTACTGAGGGCAAATGATTAAGGATAAAGAAATGATCAATGCCGAAGATTAAAAAGTAACTTTACACTAATAAAGCTGCTTTTTGATTTGCAAAAGCTAAAAAGTCCAAAAGAAAAGCTATTAGACATTGTAAAGAGCTTTTTAGAGACAGGATAATAAAGTAATTTCAAATACAAGTTTATTTTAATCTTGTATGTAACAACCTACTCCCAATTACCTCTAGAATTGACCAAAACTTTCACAATACCAACCAAACGCAACTCAAACAGCTCAAAATAACTTCCCAAAACCTAAGAACAGCAGGAACGAACCAAACGACACCAAAAATTGGGCTGGGGCTACTGCTGCTATAGTAGCGCCGTGGCTCCAGACCTCTCCTGTCTCACCATGCTATTGGACTTCGTGACGTTGCGGCCTGTTACCTGGCATCGCAGCGCCCCCTACTAGTTTTCTATACCAACAAACTTCAGCCACCGGGGCGAACTTCGGACGAGTATAACTTTATGCTCTGACCTCCAATTAACTTGATTCCAACTCCTATAAGTCAATCTAGTCCCAATCTATCCATAAACACCAACTCCACCTCAATCTAACTCTATATAGAGATTCTGGACCTCAGACACCCTTTTGCCCACTTATTGACCAAAACTCACCACTAACCACCTCCAATCGCCACCAAAGGCAAATGGTCACTTAAAAACCATTCATACATGTCCAAAACCCCCATCCCAACTTGTCCAATGAGGCTTCACCTCAAAGGAACCACTCCTATGAGATTTGACCCCCTTGAACCCCAATTTGACAAAACGGGCTGTAGACTCTAAAACACACCAACGAGGCCTAAATCCACTCTAGGCTCATAAATACCACCATACTGTCTTCCCAACATCCAAAACCATGTAACCACCACAATACAACATTCACATTACATACAACATAATTCCACATACATAACCATATGCACATCCATCCATAACAATCTTTATCCATGTCGTATATTCATTACAAAACCTTCTATCCTACTTGGCACAAGATACATATTCAAAACACATATACTACACAGACCTAGTATTCCCACGTTTGATGCTACTCCCTCAACCTCTCAGGACTAGTGCCAGAACCGTCACCTGAAAGGTTAGTTCATGGGAGAGGGGTGTGAGACAATGTCTCAGTAACCAGGGACAACCACACACACATATATACATATATCTCATACAACTCATGAATAAAATGTGAAATGAATGGAATGCATGTCTCTCTCGTACACAGCTAGAACCACGGGCTGTCGTCATAACAGGACATTTCATATAGATAATTCCCTTTCAACAGTTGGTGAAAATTGATTCCGGGACATCACCAAGCTCACCTTACACTAATGCAACCCAGCCAAAGGTTATATTAGTGCTCGAACCGTGGCTCTCCTTCCCCTAGAACATCTCAAATTGGTGGTGATTTAGGAAAGGTGCAGTCTACTGCCGCTTGGCTCCCCTGGCCATAGGGGAGGATTTAGTGACAAAGATCTCATCTTTATCCTCCCTAATCATATCTCATATCATCATATTTCATATCATCATATATCGTATCATATCATCATCACCACCCAATCCACCATATATTACAATCTCATAATGCCATGTGGTGATGCTTATATCATCATATAATTATCATCATTATATATCACAATGTCATGTATGCATCATGTCATGTTATGTCAATATCATCATCTCTAATCATCATCATAATCATCATAGTCATCATAATCATCATCAAGCTATGTGCATACCACGATATATAGAAAACAGTACACACAAACACATCTATATCGTGGTATGAAAGAAACATGGATATATATACAAATATATGTAACATCATACAATACAAACAATATAATACAAACAAACACCCGGTTACCTTAATTGTCGTTATCACACACACGGTTTCCACAAGCTTCTCGATTTGTCCAACATGCTTGAACCCCTCTCAGGCTACCATATAACCTTCACAATATCATAATTCCTTAATTAACCACAAATACCAATAAACCAAACATCACAATTCAACTACTTTAGCCTAACCCAAGGTTCCAACACCTCTTTCATGCATCATTAAGCTCCTAGGAACCATTCAAACACCAAACAATCTCATACACTCTGGATTCCCAAGAGCCATAACGAAAAACCACCTAGGTTTAAGCTCAAATCATACATATACCCTTCAAAACTCACACCCAAGCAACAAAAACACTAAAACACACTTCCTTAACCCCATATCATCCATTTCAATCGGTGGATTATGTCCCAAACTGGAAATCTCAACATACACTGAAAAAACGCCAAATTTAAACTGAAGAAAATGGAGAGGGAGGAGTAGAAATCACTTACCAACTTGAATTCAAGCTCTTGGATGCCGAAAAACACTCCCAATAGCCGAAATCTTCAAACCCTAGCAGAGCTTCCTTGTTTCTCCTCCTTTTCTCCTTTGTATGTCTGACTGAAATGATCCAGATTTAAATAAAAATCTCGATTCTCATTATGGCTCCGAGTAAGTTTGCTACAGCACTGGTGCTTCTAGCCAAAAACTTCATTTTAGAGCTCTTCTAGCCACAGCGGCCCTACTTCTCGTGGCGGCGTGGAGCTCTTTCTACCTCCACTTGAACCTTCCTCTGTCCTATTTTCCTCCAGTTCTACACACAATGCCAAAACAAAGTCATGAGGGGTGTTATAATATACTCATAAAGTTAATTTATACTGTAAAAGATAACCTTAACAGTCTAAGTATAAAGTAATCAATACAGGGTATTACTAAACTGAGAAAAATATGCAGTATTTGGGAGATAATTCCCCACTAAAATGATGCCAACTCATCAACCCATGTGTCCAAATTGGAAGCCTTAATGGCTAAGAAAAAGGAAAAACTTAATTATTAAGTTTTCTTAACTAATGATAATTAGTAAAAGTAATTAAGTGTTTTTTAAATACTCCCTCACCATTTGGCCGACAAACTCATTTTAGGAAAGGAAGGAAGAGAGGTCTGAAGGAAGCTAGCAAAAGGGTGCTACGTGGGAAGGTAAGAAAAGAGGAAAAAGAAAGAAGAAAATGCCAAGAAAATGGTAAGTGATTTCCTACTTGATTCTAGTTGCTTTCCTTCAAGCAGGTGATGTTTGGCCCCATTTTCTTGAGTTTTATCCTCCTCCTCTTACTGTCCTAGGTTCAACCTAAGTATGTTTAAGAGAGGGAAAGTTGTTTTTATATCATAAAATGATGAGAAAGTATAAGTATTTACAAAAGAAAGCAAGATAGGAAAGATTGAAGCAGGTTTTGTGAAAAATCAATTCTTTCCTCTTGAGCACAGATTTTGATTAGGCTATTAAACTATCTTAATATTGAAATTTTGTAGTTTTGATGTCAAAAATGGATTCCTCATGGTGGAAATCCTGAAGGACAAGTCATGGCTTTCTAAGAATGGCTAAAACAAACCATATGGAAATTTAGGGTTCATTAAGCTCTTTTTGAAGTAACCCTTTGTTTTAGCTCATTTAGCTAGTGTTTGGTATTGATTTAGGACTTGGAGAATCCTAAGAAGGCTAGAGGAAGCTTTGATTTCAAGAGGAGAGCCAAAAGAAACTCCAAGAGGTAATTAAGTTCACTTGTTTGCATTTATGTTCTTTCATTGAATTTCTATGATGAAATTATGTTGCCATATTGTGATTGTGTTTTTCTTGACTGGTTTTGGCTGTAAATTGAGGGGTTTTGTTTCTCAGGACGTCCATTTTCCAAGCCGTTATGCTACCAAAATTTTTATGACCAATATGGTATTTTGATGTTTTATGTGATTAAATGTGATTTATATGTGGAATGATTGACATAATTGTATAAAATGTGACTTGCAACTGAGATTTCCCAAAAATATCACCATCCCAAACACTGACTATGCTAGGGCCATGTCATGGAGGAATCTAAGGATAAAGAAAGAAGGATGAAGAAGATTATGAAGCATGTCTTTTAGAAAGTTATGACATTTTATTTCTAGCAATTTGTATAATATTGCATGAAGATTTATGAGGTTTGTATCTCTGTAATTATGTTCCTTTATGTCTCTTATATTGTTATTTATATGGCATGATCAAGAATGGACAAGTGTGAGTGATGTATATATTGTATGTATACACTTTTGTATAGTTATCACAAATTCTGGCCAATAATGAGCATCTTTCAGTTATATGATTACTGTTCACAAAAAATATGATGTAAAATATAAGTGTTACATATTTACGGAAACTAGAGAAACATGGCTTTCCAACAAGCAAAACAGCACTTGATTTGGATCATTGTGTGAATTTTCATGAATTTTTGGATCCAGGGCTAAAACCTGGACATAGTTAGGAAAACAACATATTTTAATCATAAGTAGCATAAAATTGTACAGAGCTCCAAAAATTTAGTGGATTATAAATATAAAAATATCTATGTTTTAAGTTTAATATGCCACTATTTTGGGAATAATTGGAGCATACAATAAGTGTTATGCATGTTTTCCTAGAGTTGTTCCAATAAAAGTAAGGTTCTGACTTTTAGTGATTTAAGTTATAATCTTTTCCTGGACAAGTTAAATAAATGTATAGTAAAAATATGGCTGTAATTAGACATATAGAGATTTCCAATGGCATATAGAATGCATGATTTGACTTGGTATAGAGTTAGATATGAATTTTTAAATTTATGGCCAAAATCCTGGAACAGAGAAAAATGATCATTTGAACAGTGGAAGTTTAAGTATTAAACTATACCAATTGGTGTAGTCAAATACAAGTTTCATATTTTTCCCTTGTATATAATATTTCTAGCTTCATTTAGATATTTGAATCACATTAATAACATTTTTATATAATTAATTATAATTTTTCAAACTTCAACCAGAAAAATGGATAATAGATGAACAGTAAATTTCAAAAAAAATTATTTTTCAGATTTAATCCCTTTAGTGACTCAAGCTTCTAAAATGACTCAGTTAGACATTAGAAATGCTATACTACTTGGGAAATTGTCTATGAAAGCAATGTGTTTACAATTATAATGCTTCTTATTAAGATGATCATGATATACACACTTGACAAGAGATATCTTAGAGTTGAAGAGTTGTTACCTTCTTCCCTTAAGATCAAGGAGAGATGTTGAAACATCAATGCTCTCTTTAGCAAGTTAAGACTAAGCAACAAAACTCTTAATAGAAAATACGGTGAGCTAAAGTATAAGCAAATTAATTACATGAGAAGCTCCCCCTCAACCTATGCATTTCATATGATAAAACTAAGAAAGTACAATACAGCAAATAAGTATGTTCATGCAAGAGCACATGATTGAAAATTTTCTTTTAAATCAAAAAGGGCTTTTATAAAACCTTTACATGCAAAGTTATTAGCTCCCCCTAAGTATGAACATCTATTCCAATACACATGATTTTCATATCATCAATTGTAAGCAAGAGAAATTATGAAAAGCAAGCAAGTTTGGTTATACAAATAAAGAAATGAACTTGAACAAACATTGAACTTCTTAGTATGTACCAACATATTTAGATAACTCATTATTTGAATAAGGACTACGCTTTATTTCAATAACCTCAAATAACAGTATCAACTAAGTATATCTGAAAACATGTTAAACACTTACAAACAGGCATGGTTAATAGCTAACTTCCTCCCTTTTCAGTATGATTCCAATTAAGCACATTGGATACTCCATCTTTTTGAGGCTTTCACCAATTAGCTCAGGGAGTACTTGCAAAAACAAAGGAAATATCTTGTTCTTTCTTTGGTACCCTATCTTACTAGGGTCCACTAATGATTAGTTTAAACATTTTATAGTACATATGGGACCAAAGTCCAATCTTACCCCAATGTATATAATGCAATAATTGACTAGGGTAAGGGTCAGAGGTTACCAAAGATCATCTTGTTATTTTTGGCTTGGATGCAGTATAGTATTGCTCAAGTCTTCCTTTTGAATACAAACCATTGCCTTTTAAGCTTCTGCACTTTCTCTTCTCAAGGAAAGTAATTTGGTTTCCATTGGAACTGCTTCCTTGAGATGAGCAAGAGATTTGCTTCCAGTAGTTCTCCTTGTGATTTGCAATCGCAACTTCAGATTTTTTAGAAGCTTTCCTTTTCGGCATCCTCTTTCTTACATCAACATTTTCTTTCTTTTTAGTAGTATTCTTTGAAACACATTTCATGCCACTCTTTCTTACATCAACATGTGATTTGGTACCCTTTCTTACTAGGGTCCACTCTTTCTGCACACATGAAACATTAAAAGAACATTTTGGTACCCACTTCTTGTTGGGTCCAAGAGAGTTAGTGGTATTCTTTGGAGCACATTTCATGCCTTTACTTAAACCATTTTTCTTAATATTGCACAGATAAGTAATATGTTCATTTTTACTATAATATGTGCATGATAGTAAGCTATGCATTATAGTAGGGACAAAGAATTGCAAACAACATTTATTTTTCTCCTTGGACTCACTCTTATAGCTAGCATCCAACTTGTCAAACACATAATTCTTCTTGCTAAGTAAAATATTCAATTAATCTTTGCCTTAGGTGAAATTGGCTATGACTTTAGCTAATTCCTCTTTTTCTTTACTTTATCTATCACATGAATCATAAGAGGAAGTGTGTATGTGAATTTCACAAACATTCTCTAAATCATTTATTTTCTGTTTAAGTGATTCTTTTTCATTCTTTTCAAATTCTAATTTATTTTATAAGGAAATCACTTTATTCTTACTGTGTGCAAGTGCTTTTGCTAATCTAACTGTTCATCATGCATTTCATTATAAGCATCTTGCAATTCATTAAAAGAATAATCAGAATTAGATTTAGAGTCAGAATTTGATACCTCATTATTGGTCTTAGCCATTAAGCACGGATAGGTATCCTCATTATCTTCATCTGAAATGTTGCCTCAAATAGCAAATGTGTATGCCACTTTAGCTTTCTCATTTTTCTTCTTTGCATATCTTCCTCCTTGCCTCTTTGATTGGTACTTCAATTTATTTGCATGGCAGGAGTACTTTTGTTCCTAAAGTTCCTTCTTTTTGATGTTGAGGAATCAGCCAAATTTGATGGTCAGTTATTTCAGCTCATCGTCCTTATCATCACTACTGCTATCATCACTTTCATCATTAATATTATCATCTTCTAAGCTCTGTGGTATAGTAACTTTGAACATCAGTGTCTTTTCTTTATTTTGCTACTCCCACAGAAGGTTTAGTTTTCCTTCATGTTCAGCAAGGTTCCCAAATAGTGCAGTGATAGACTGATATGATGCTTCTCTTGTCTCTTCAATGGTTATCACTTTTGGTTACCATTATTTAGGTAGAGCTCTGAGTATTTTGTATACTTCTTCTCTATGTGTAGCTCTTTCCCAAAGCTACCAGATGATTGATGATGTTAGTAAAATGAATTAGCATTTCTTTAATAGACTCACCATTAATTATCTTGAAGGCTTCATATTCAACTGTGAGAAAGTTGAACCTATTTTCCTTGACTCCCTTAGTTCCTTCATGAGCAATCTCCAAAGCATCGCACATTTCCTTTACTGTGTTGCAATCTGACACTTTGATGAATTCATCTTGTGAAAGAGCACTGACCAAGGAGTGTTTTGCTTTGAAATTGAGCAGGGCTCTTTGTTTATCTTCATCATTCCATTCTTCTTCTAACTTCTCTCTGTATACACTGTCATTCTGCATCTTCTTTGGCACAAAGTCCCCTTTCTTAATAACAAACCAGATGTCTAGGCCTATGGATTGAAGAAATATATACATTATCTTCTTTCAGTATCCATAGTGGTCATCATTAAAGCCTAGAGGTCTATTGATGTTGTTCCCTGTGGCAGTATGTTTTCTCCTAAACCAGCAATCTTACTCCTAGATAGTTAGATCTTGTGCTGACAGTCCAAGCTCTTATACTAATTGTTAGGTTTGGGTGGTCATGATGGGGGTGAATTGGGTGATGCAAGATTTTCACCCTTTTTTGAAGCACAACTCAATTTCACCAAATGTGTAGTAAAACAGGGATAAATAGAGTATGAAGAAATTGATCAATGAAATGTGTAGATGAGGAGTAAGACAGAAATTTATATTGGTTCCTAAAAGGATAGCCAAATGAAATTTTAAGGGTTTAGTGAGAACTTTGTTATTGAGGTCATTGAACCAATGGCTTATTAGCTTATATTATGTTGCATTGAGGTTCAAGAAAGTTGTGGAAATCATTGGAAGTAGTGTACCAAGAGTGGAAAGCAAAGGAACTCTCGAAGATAGTATTTTACCTTTTATGCATTATATTATCCAATATTGATTTAATGAACTCTATGACTTGTTTGATGCCATGTTTGATGTTTTGTGATGTTTCTTAAATATTGGCTAAGTTGTTTGAAGGGTTTTTGTGACCCCAAGACGTCCAAATTATAAAAGAAAACTCTGTCAAAATTTTTATGAAATGTTATGACATGATATAATTTAATGAGTATGTTCGATGTTTTTATGAATAATATGATGACATATGTGTTAGAGATTGTGTCCTATGACAATCATTGTATTATGAATATTGCATTTCATTATGAAAAAATGTGTTTTTTCTTACATTATTATATTGTTTGCATATTTTTCTTTATAATAATATCCTTGGATAAATTATTTTATCCTAAATGTCCTTAGTCAATCATCTTTGTGGGAACAATGATGAATTAAGGCTATTATGATTTTGATTGATAATTATGTGATAATTATGTATGAAGATACAAATCAAAATCATAAGTTGCTGTTAGAGAATAGGCTCTAGATCGACCCGTCATGAGATAGCTGCATGGATCAAGTCATAAGCATATCTCATATATAACCATGTCACTAAGCCCTCAACCTGAGATCACCATGGCTTCCTACATGGGAACACTATACTTTGGTATAGTCAAAAGTCACCTTTAAGCGGGAGATCATAAAGGCTATGGTCGGGCATAGTGAAACTCGTGCGGAGGGAGATGAAAAGTCAAGATGGAATTTGTCTCTCTAATTAATGGAGAGATATATCTGGGCCCCTCAGTGAGTGAGACTAAGAAATGCATGGTCGTGCTCAAATGGAAGAGTTTCCATTTGTTCTATCAGTTTGCTCAGAAATCGAGAAGGTAATGGTTGAGTAAAATGAGGATGATGTTTCTATGCCTTATACTTGACCTGTATATCATGAGACAAAAGAGATGTGATCAGATTATATGATACGTTACATCGGATCACTGATCTTATATAATTTGGGTAGTCACAATGTCTTGCTAGAGACCACTTGTGACTCATGGGTCCAATAATGTTATTAGCCTACTGCCAACATCATATGGGCCTATAGGGTCGCACACAAAAATGGACTAACTCGAGCTAGAATGTCCAGATTCAATAAATCTAAAATGTGTCTAGATTCAATGAATTTAATATTTAATTTAGGGTGATTGAATTATATATATTTGATATATATATTATAAAATTCAATATATATATGTTTCATATATTATATATTTGATATATATTATATTATTTCTCAATATATATATTGTTCAAATTAATTTAAATGAATTAGTTTTAAATTTAATTCTATATGATAGATTTAAATTTAAACTAATGTTATAATCTAAATTTGATTTAGATTGGATTCTAAATTTGAATTTAAACTAATAATCTAAATTTGATTTATATGATAAATTAAATCTAGATTTGATTTTGGATATAGATTAGATAGTTAGCTTAAATTTAATCTATTAGATAGA
The DNA here is from genome assembly GCA_026686845.1 of Adenanthera pavonina. Taxonomy (NCBI): domain Eukaryota; kingdom Viridiplantae; phylum Streptophyta; class Magnoliopsida; order Fabales; family Fabaceae; genus Adenanthera; species Adenanthera pavonina. Next base: position 28,348,603 of record JAIVEN010000008.1, read on the forward strand.
TTTAAATTCAAACTAATCCATTTAATTAATGTTTGATTTAATTTAAATTATTGATTTAAATTAAAAAAGATATTAAATCCTATCTATATATTGATATAGACTAGGATGCAGAATCAACACAATTTTGAATCGCCCTAAAGAGAGAGCGACTGTACACTCAGAGAGAGAAACTATATAAATGAATTATGTACAACAACTGTACAGATGAACAACAAGGGCATACGAACCTACGGACATTCACAAATAGAGGTGTTAGCAAGCCGTTCGAGTTGGACTCACCATTCATGTTGATACCGGTAGAGGGAACTGACCAGTCCCGTTAGTTCCTAGGGTTTGACAAAACGAAAAAGAACATCAAGGGACGCACCAAAGGTAAATTCTTTTTCTACATCTCAATCTAAACAACATTGATGGATCCATGGGAGGGAATTTCTTGATAGGTTTTTGGCTGCATGTGTGCTAAAATTCCCAATAATATGTGAGTGGAATGGCCATGCTACTGAGATTCTTTAAATCCTACCCTTCCAAATGTTAACCATGTTTAGGGTCCAACCATGGCAAGATTACCAAAGAGGAAAAAGGCAAGGAAAGAGAAGTTGAGGATTAAGATACCTTTGCTTACAATGATCTTCTACTATGAACTTTTATGTAAATTTACATGGGTTGTATTAAATTAGTATCTCCAAGTGAATGCCCCTTTGGGTTTTATGCAATGTATGATATGATGATGGAACAAGAAATGGCCACGTGAATATGTTATGGCTTTATTTTGCATTGTATATAGATGAAAATATTCAATTTGACCTCTTGTCAGTGAATCAATCAATGTTTAGATGTTTTGTTGTAGAACCTATGAATGTTATATATTTGGGAAACTAGACATGATAAGATTTTCATAGAATGAAAGAGCAATCAATTGGATGTATGTACAATTTATTATGATTTTTCAAATTTAGTGCCAAAAATTAGGAAAACTGGAAAATGGCCAAATTTATAGTAAATTTCATAGATTAAACTGTTTTAATTGGCCTAACCAATGCTCTTTTTCTTTTTTCTCCATGTAGACAAATTTTTAAGCTATTTTTATAGACTTGAATCACTTCCATACGTCTTTTGTAGAATTAATTATGAATTTCCAAATTTCAGTTCGTATAAGGGTTTTGATCAAATGAATAGTACCTAAATTTTAGAAAATTTTTATATGGTATTTTATGTGATTCAATGTTTAAATTATGTATAAATGGACTCTATTATGGTCTAATACATAGGATATGAGACTAAAGACAAGATGTTACACATAACTTCTTATGTGTTGTTGTAGAATTATTGGGAAGCTCAAATCGTGGGGAGGCTATGCTGAAATTTATGCATAACTTGTATAGAAGTATGGATTGAAAATTGATGTTTGTGAATTGTTTGACTTAGGAATAATAGGATTGAGTGAAAAACTTTGTTAAGCTTGAGGTTGAGCATCTTGATAACCTTAAAAAAATTACATGCCATTACTTGATGTATTAATATGGGAGCCTAGTTAATGCAGCTCACTTGCAATCACATTTAGTATGTAATAGAAACCGACGTTACATAGGATTGACAAACGATGGCAAGCCAAATGATGAGTATAACAGTAAGAGGTATAGTAGCAGTGGATTGAATTATTTTGACACAAGTACATTCAAGGTTGACCATCTTGAACATATGCCAAATGTGATTGAGGATGAACTTCAGGACTATCTGTAGATGTTCAAGAGTTTAAAAAGTGATGCAGAAAAACCATTGTACTCTAGTTGCACTATTTTCAAGATATTGTCAGCCGTGTGAAACTGTACAAGTTCAAAGTGGCCAATGGATAGAGTAGTGAGAGCTTTACAAAATTGCTTACACTTTTGAAGGATATACTGCCAAAGGATAATGAGCTTCTTGGTCAAACATATGAGGCTAAATGTATGCTAAGCTCTATTGAGATGAGCTATCAAAGGATACATGCATGTCCTAATGATTGCATTTTTTTCCAGAAAGAATATGCATCATTAAACAAGTGTCATAAATGCAATGCTCCATGATATTAGAAAGAATAGTGTCCAGTGAAAGTGGTATAGTATTTTCTCATCATACCTAGATTTAGACACATGTATAGTAGTGCGGAGAATGTGAAGATCTTGACATGGCATGCAGATGAAAGAAATAAAGATGGAAACCTTTGACATTTGACATATTCTCTGCAACTAGAAATTAGTTGATCATGACTATAAAGACTTCGAGACAAAAGATAGAAATCTATGTCTTGCATTATATATAGACAAAATGAACCCATATGGTATGTAGAGTAGTACCTATAATACATGGCTCGTGATCTTGGTGATTTATAACTTACCACCATGGCTATGCATGAAGTAGAAGTTTATGATGCTATCTATGTTAATTTCTAGACCAAAACATCTTAGGAATGATATATACATATACTTCGCTCTACTAGTTAAAGATTTAACGCTATTATGGAATAGAGGTGTGAATGTGTATGATGGGTATTTGGAAGAAACATTCAATTTGAGGGCTATGCTATTTGGTGCGATCAATGATTTTTAGGTGTATGGTAATTTGTTTTGATACAGTATCAAAATATAGTTTGGGTGCCCAATATGTGAAGAAGGCACACATTTCATTTGGTTGGAACATGATGGGAAATTTGTCTTCTTTAAGTATCACAAATTTTTGCCTTGAGGACATCGTTACAGGGGGTAGAGAAAAGCCTTTAATGCGAATATAGAAGAAGAAGGAGAACCTATGCTTTTAAGTGGTAAAGACATATTTCGCAAGGTAAAGGATTTGAATAACAACTTTAGAAAACCTTTTGGGAGACACCTTGGAATAGGTGGGTGGAAGAAAAGGTCAATTTTCTTTAAATTGTCATATTGGAAGTCCTTGTATGTGAGACACTTCCTTGATGTGATGCATATAAAAAATGTATGTAATAGTATCATTGGTATGCTATTTAATGTACCGGGAAAGACCAAAGATGGTAAGAAGCCGAAGTTAGATTTAGTTGCTATAGGAAAGAGAAATGACATACTTATCTAGCAGCTTTTACTTTATCTAGAAAGGAGAAAATCATTTTTTATGAGTTTCTTGATAGGGTTAAAGTTCTAGAGGGGTACTCTTCAAACATCAAAAACTTCATATCTATGAAAGACTTGAAGTTAAAGGTCTAAAGTCTTATGACTACCATGTTCTGATGAAACATATGATATTGGTGGATATACCATCCACTTTGCCCAAAATGGTGTGAAGGATAATCATGAAACTATGTTTCTTTTTTAAGTCCATTTGTAGCAAAGTAATTGACCCAAGAAAGTTGCTGACATTCAAAAAACAAATTGTTGTAACTTTGTGTGAACTGGAGATGTATTTTTTGTATGCATTCTTTAACATGATGGTTCACCTAACAGTTCACCTTTTTAGGGAAACACATCTATGTGGCCCAGCTTATCTAAGATGCATGTACCTAATTGAGCATTACATGAAGATATTGTAAGGTTATGTGAAAAATCGAAGTATACCAGGGGGTTGTATTGTTGAACGGTGCATAGCTAAAAAAGCTATTGAATTTTGTTCTGAATACTTATTAAATATCGATAAAATTGGGCTTCCAAAATCTCGTTACATAGGAAGAACAAGTAGGGAAGGGATTTGGAAAAGTGAAATAGTTAGTATCTCTAGGAGATAGTGGGAGTAAGCTCACATGTATATCTTGTATAACTCCGATGAGATTAAGGAATATATGGAAATGCACAAGGAGAGAATAAGAAGTTTAAACTAGATATTGAAAAAACACAAATAGTTTTTTATAGATTAGTTGCGAGATCACATTATTTTAGAGTTGGAGAGGAATCCTAGTTCAATTTTAGACAAGTTGAAATAGCTAACTATAGGTCCAAGCATGTATGTACTCTCTTATGTTAGTTAGGCTGACTTCCCAAGAGGGGGTGAATTGAGAAGATTAAAAATTTTCTGCACAAAGTGAAACAGGTGAAGAAAGCAAGGTATAATGAAAGCAACGTAAAAGCAGAGCAAACTGAAAAAGTAATGATAGGGAGAAGAACACTCATAAATTTATCCTGGTTCTCTTTATCCACTTGACCTACGTCTAGTCCCCAAGACACCTCTTGAGATTTTTCACTATACTGCAAGAATTCAACGGGCTTCTTGCAAATGCCACAGTACATAGCTAGTGCTCTGTTTTCTAGAGCTTTCTCAATCTCTCTAAGCACTTCCACAATGTGCTTCCTAATCCCCTTGTGATTTTCCCTCACAAGTAAATCTATCTTCCAGATGAAGATTAAATTGTTTACAAAGATATAACTCTCTTGAATAGAATAAATATGAAGTTTAAAGTACAGATATTGAAGTTGAGAGGGTAAAAGCTTTTTGAGAAGAAGATTTGACAGAGTTTTAGTATATACAAGTTTGATTCGTTACCCACAACTTCAAATGATGTTATATTTATAGATTTAGGTCTCAAATGTCCGTTAGAGACAAAATCTATTCATTGGGTAAGTTATCCAACGGTTACTCTGAAAAACTATCCATTAACCAACCGCATTTAATACTTCTGACATACTAAAATTTGAATTTTGGTTGATTAACAGACGAATTTTGAAGGAACCGAAGGTTAAAGGTTCCAACGTTAAAACACTGAAGTTCGTCTCTTCATGAAGTGAAATTCGAATTTTGAAACTTAGAAAATGTTTCCATGTTGTGACATATGAATTTTCAAGAAGAAAGTTTTTCTGTTAAGTGTGAACAGTGTTTTCAATTTTCTACAGTGCCCTCAAAATTCGAATTTTGGAGTCCCAAAATTTGTCTGTCCGTAGTATGTTCAAAAGACACAGTAGTTCACTTTCTTCGAAATTTGAATTTTGAAAGAGTGAAGTTCATCTGTCAGAGAGTCCTCTCTTCAGACTTACTTCAACAGTCGAAGTTTCAAAACTTTGTTATTCGTATGTCAACATGTCATTGCTACAGACTCACAATCTTAGCTTCTGAAATTCGAATGTCCATGTTCAAAGTTCGTCTGTCAGTGAGCAATTTTGAAACTCAGAATAATCTTGATTTCATATGAACTTTAACATTGTTTCAGACGAATTTCTTCAGTTTTCATAAATTTCATTTTGTCTGAAATTCAAATGTTCAAAGCTCAAAGTTCGTCTGTTGCTCAATAGCTTCTTTCAGTCTTTTATGAAAATTCAAATTTTGGAAAATCAAAATTCGTCTGTCAGAGGAACATCTCTTCAGATTTATTCAGTTTTAACTCGAAATTCAAATTTCCAAAGCCAAAATTCGAATCTCTAACATGACAGTTCAATGCAATATTTTCAAACTTCGTCTGTTGGTGGGTATTTTTCAAATATTTCATAATCTAACATAAAATCAAGGTTTCAAAACATTTTTCCACCAAATCAAAGTCTTTTACCCATGACAAAAGATCGTACAACTATCCTAGAAATGATTACTCAGATTTTCTTCACTTGAGACACTTTGAGCTCCTTTGATATGTTTAACCCAAGCTTTTCAATGTTAGTTTGGAATCATCAAAACTTCTTGATTCAACATCTTACATTGGTTATCTCATTAATGAGTACATATTCTATACAAAGGAGCAGGATAATCACAACACAATGCAAATAGTAGGGTAACTCTTTTTTTTTTTATATAGTAATAGTAGGGTAACTCTTAAATCTCAATTAATGCATATTTCTGGTGCCAAAGATAAAAACCTTTTTGTTGCAAATACTTCATACTTTAAGATAATTGAGTGCATATAGGAGTTTGATTACATCTCCTTTTGATTACCTGTCTTCAATTGTAAGTGGGTTGACAACAAGAATGGACTTCAAGTTAATGATTTAGGGTTCATTCAAGTGGATCATAATAAGGTAAGGTACAAAGATGAGCCTTTTATTTTAGTATCACAAGCTTAACAAGTGTTTTTTGTCCCTAATCCTTCTAGTTAGAAGTAATCCATTGTTATGTTAATGAACAAAATAACTGATAACCCAGATGATGCTCAAGACCATCAATATGCAGTTATTGAGGATGATCCTTTTCTTGGGACATCACTTGATATTGTCCTGGTGGAGATTATACAATTTATGTTAAAGATGACCATCAAATTGGGACTTAGATCTTAAAGAAAAGACAAATTAGACAACATTTGACAAGAAAGAGGAAAAGGTTTAAGCTTTTTAATATAATTTATTGTTTTCCCTTGTTTTAATCCCTTTTTATGTTTTAAATTTGCTTTAATTTCTTTTTCCATCTTCCTTGTTTGTTAGAATTTTACTACAGGTAAATGACATCCCCTTCTGATGATGGTGAAGAACATGGTAATGATCGTGGTAAAAAAGAGTTTGAGCAATATGTTGAACAGCATCGGCATGACTTGACTATGCTCAAAGAGGTAATACATGCTAAGATATTGGCCGAAAGATTCATATGGAGTGGAATCGCAAAGGTAACCCAATAAGAAAGCATGGAAAAAAATTAACAACTACATCAGGGTAGCTACAAAGTTGAAGCTTCTAATCTCCCATCCTTACAAGGATTGGAGGAAAATCCCCGTGTCCATGAAGGATAGCATTCACAAAGATATAAAGGTAATTAACAAAGTAAGCCATTTTATTGTTATGTTCATATATATATATGTACTATAATTCTTTTGGGAAATGTATGTTGCAGTATGCTTTTGGAATAAATGATAGTCATAGACGTCACATATATACAAAGGTTTGAATGACTATATGAAATTTCTAGTACATTCTCTCCAGATTCTACATGAGAGATAAAGCTAGCAACTTCCTTCAGCATCTACCTCGGTTATTTGAGCTATATGTATCACAAGAATGATGGGATGCTTTTGTTGCTAGATGCCGTGAAGAATCTTTTCAAGTAAATTATTTTTCTCATTGTTTGTATAGCATGATTGGTTTTCTGAACATGACAAGTATTTTGGTTGTTTTATTTTGTATGAAAAGAGGGCTTAAGGTTTGGGAAATTCTCATTTTTAAGCTATCATGCTACCAGATTTTTGTTAGACAAAAGTTAATTTTGTGTACATTCCCTTAGCTTTTTTTTTCGATTAGACTAAAGTTAATTTGGTGCACTATTTTACAGAAATTAATCCAAGCCAATGGTGACAGAGCTAAAGAAGTAGCAATAGCCTTATGGAACGGGTTGTTAGGGTTACCATGGTATAAAGGATAAATTGGTACGTGCTTCTATATCTTATTTGTATGAATAACTATTTCATTCAAATACTTACACATTTGCTTATTTATGTTCATACATAGCAATCAAAAGAAAGGTCACAAGAGAGGGAAATAAAATGCCATGAGATATGGATAGAATCTCACAAGAACAAGGAAAGGATAGTTGACAATTAAAATGTTTGAAAAGATGCTGAGTCGATAGTTAGTATTTTTATTATCTATTTTATTATTATATATATTTTCAAGTACTTATTATTTATTTGCAAACAATATTTATATTTTGTTTCTCTTTTTTTTCACAAGGCGAACTCTCATAGTCCATGCCTCAACCCAGTGAGGAAGAATCAAGGCAACACATACTTGGGAAGGCACTAGGGGTCCCTGAGTATGCTAGTTGTGTTAGGGGCATGGGGTTTAGTGTCACACCCACAACCTTTTTTGGGCCACAACCATCATTAGATGGTGCAAAGGTTTCCAAATTAGAGGTAATTGTCTATGATAGAGTACAATCGAGGCATGAAGCATTTGATGATGAGGGCAAGCTAAGAGCAACAATGGACCATGGACAAATTCAAGGCCCACTTCAAGGCATTGGAGGACCAATGACTAGAGCTAGAACAAAAGCCATGAATGGGATGATCCAAAACATTATTAACATGGAACCATTGTATTTCAATGATTTTGAGGCCCAAAACAAAGAAAGAGGCAAGCTGAAAGTGTGGAGCCAAATTATAGTCAAAGAACCCAACTTGGAGAAAGCCCAACAAGGAGGATTCACTTAAAATCCATGTGCTTCTCATGTGCTCACTAAAAGTGACGTTTTTAATGATTATTTTATTAATTTGTTTCCTTTTTGAATAAAGAACATACAATCATAAATCTGATTTGTTTTTCCTTTATGCATTAAAGAGGAGCCAACTTTTTCAAATTCAAAATTAGAATTAAATGCTCCTTTTGACTTAGGGTTTCCTTTTTGTATTAATGAGCTTTAATAAGGTTGGGTTTGTGGGCTGAACTAGAGTTAGTTTGTGGGTTAATATTTGCCTATAAATAGGCACCTCTTGTACTCTTGCAAACACAACATGAATGAATGAATTTCTTTTCAGCAACTTTATTGTTGTTCTGTGAGTTCTTTCTTGCTTATCCTTGAGTGCCAGAAAGAATGAGGACTTATCAAGGAGTGGTGATCCTTGTGGCGTCCCAGAGTTAGGATTCAAGAGACGGGTTCTCTTGGAGTCTACTTCATTCGACCAACATTTTGTTCAGTCTTCTTATTTCATCATGTCTATTTTCTTTAGTTTTTGTTCATTGTTGTTCTTCATTGTTCTTGCGTTCAATTCATCTTTCCTTGAGTTGCACAATCTTTATATCAAAGAAGGCTCTTAGGACGGGTTCCTAACGTGTCTCCCATCAGTCTAGTGACAACATTAAACCCAATTTGAAATGCAGGTCTAATTAGCTAAATTGGTAGAGATGGTCCTCAAAATGTAGTTAGTGCAACATCCCCATTTATTTAGAGGTTATTTTAGATGTGCATGAAAATGTTATAATAAAAGCATGATTTGAAAACCAATTAGCATCGGTCCTAGTAGAAGGAGCTAGGGTTGCTTAAGCACGATGTCTCGGGTTTGAGATTGTGTGAATGCAAAAAAAGTTTTTTAGAGAGCTCCCCCTGAATAGGCCCAAGTATAGCTCGATCTGGATTAGTCGAAACCTAAAGTGGTAATTAGATACTAGAGGTTATTACCCCAAAAAAAAAAACATGATTGAAAAAGATATGGCATGTGATACATTGTTTGAATACTATAAAGGGCACCACAGTAATTCTACATGCTTATTCCTTACTTGGAATTAATTTCTTATATGATCCTTAGAAGGAATTAAGTTTGATCCTTAACTAGAATAAATTCAAAATTTGGTCCTTTATTGAAATCAATTCCTCAAATTGTAGAAAAATGATATATATATATATATATATTTGGAGAGATCGACATTATGACATGTTGAACCAATTAGAATAATGTATTGAGCTTAAAAGGATCAGTTTGAAAGGATACATGCTTTAAAATGCAAGAAAATTAAACGGTAAAAAGAAAAAAAGTATTGTAGGCCCATAATATGGAGAAAGTACAAAGAAAAACGTGTGGGCCCCCACATAAAATACAATTTGGGATAGTTATTAAGATAAATGTAGATCCTAAACTAGTGTATTTCTGTATACAATAAGAAATAAACAGTATTAGTATATAATGTAAAATATCAATAAATTGTCCATGCAAAAAGTAATTGATACAAGATATACCTGGACTAGGAAATATATACAGTATAAAGGACACATTCTATTGGCTGAAAATTCGCACATGTTTATGGAGGAATATTTTATTAAAAATGATGCCATGGATAATGCAATTTAATTTAAGTGGACACTTGGACAAATTGGGAGAATTTTTAGTCTATATATACTCCCTTTCAGCCGACTAAGTAAGGAGAACAGGAAGCAAGCTGAAAAATTTGTCCAAGAAAGGAGGGAGAAGGCATGAGAAGAAGAAGGAATAAAGAAGAGAAGACAATCAAGTTTTAAGGCAAGCTCTCTCCTCCCAATCCTTTAGGTTTTATTATTCAAGTTTTAGTTCGCTTGGTTAGGAATAGATGAGTTTTTCCTCTCCTCATAAGGGTTTGATTTCAGCCAAGGTAAGGAAAAAGAAAGGGAAGTGTCTTCATGCAAAGAAACCAAGAGAAAGCATGAATAAGTTGTAGGAAAGCATGATTGCAATGAAATTTCTTCTTTTCCCTCCAAGATGATGATTTCGGCCAAGAGAGTAGGTGAGGAAGTGTAATATCCTAAATATTTGTTTGGAAATTAAATAATATATATGATAAAAGTAAAGGATATTTTAAAATGCATGTACAATTATAAAAAATGGAGAGATACATAAAAAGACGTAGAAGGGCAAATACGTCATTTTCCCAGTTAGAATGGAAAATGAGAAAATTATATTTTTGCCCTAGAAATAAGAATTTTATGCATTGTAGTCCCTTACAATAAAGAATTTTATTCAATTTAGTCATTAGAAAAAATTACAAGAAAGAACCTAAAAGAATTAAAAATTATATTTTTGTCTCAAGTCAAAGATAATTTTGAAATTTTTGGAAATCCTATCAAAACGGAGCTTCCGATGAGTCGAACTTAATGGAATACTACTTAGAGGTTATTTGAGTTCATATAAATTTATAGTTCTAATTAAATGTCAAGTCATTTTTAAACCAAAAAAGAGATTTGTAAGCTCTATAAAAGTAGACGAGTGAAGAGAACATGATGAGGATCCTCACAAATGTATTTGGGGATCCAAATAGTAAATTTAGTTTAAAAGTAAATTTAGAACAATTCTATACCAATTAAGTGACAATTACGATAAAAGTATTTAATCGGTACAGATAAAATTTATTGGTAAAGGTTATTTTGGACTGTTAAAAGTTATCGAGCAACTTTTGGCCAAAAAACCCCTTAAATGGCATGACATAAAACTGTTGGACATGCAAGGAATTAATTTATTTTATTTGACATTCAACTAAGTTGGTTAATTAACCTTAGGTTGCTATTCACTCATTTTATCTCTTTCTTCTCCACCTTGGGTTAAGCTAATTAAAAGCCTTCATCTCCTTCACTTTAGTCTGCCACACAGAACAGAAAAGAGAGAGAGAGAAAACATGAGAAAAGCTTGAGAAAAGGGAGAGCAAAGAAAGGCATAAAAGCAAAGATTGAAGTCATAAGTTCCAAGGTGAGTTCCTACCATCTCAAGCTTGTATTCTCAAGTAGTTAGCAAGGTTTTCATGAAGTATTTGTTAGGTATAATTTAATATAAGGTTTTATGATGGTAAGGAAAAAATACATCATAGTTGTCTAACATATATTTTGTTCCTAAAAGAAGTAAAATATGCATTAGCTTGTGTTTGATTGTATTTATAAAGCATATATCATGCTATATACTAATATATCGACTTTACTCTTATATTTTATAATATAATTTAGATATAAAAATTAGACTAACTACTTGGTTTTTAAGTGTAGTACATTAAATGTAGGATTGTCCAAGAAGGAAGAGTAAACATTGAAATAAAGAAAGGAAAATCAACATCATGTCTCACTCAGAGAAGAGGAAGAGAAAGGATGCTCCAAGAATAGAAGATCAGAAGGGAGCATACCAAGAATGGGAATGACCAAGTGAAAATGGAGTTTAACTTTTGAAGACCTAGCTATTAGGTATATTTTGTTTTCACTTAGGCCATGAGGTTGTTTAATCTTTGAAATTTATTGAATTTTGTTACCATATATTTTAAATAAGTTAGATTAAGTAAATCTAAATGTTAACATAAGTTTAAGTTTGTTAGATTTGAACATTCTAGGCTAACAAACAAATTTTGCTTATGATTCATGTTTATTTTATGTAAAATTCGTACTTTGCTTATTGAAGTTTGAAGTTACAATGATTTAATTTTTGATACATGAATTTTGAATCTAAAATTCAAATTTTGGCCTAAAAATAGTTGTGAAAGTGTGCAAAGTTTGCATGAAACTTAGTTGGAATTACATGAACTTTGAACTTTGAGCTTAAAGTAAGTTCAAAGTCATAGCCTCTGACACATGAACTTTGAGCTTCAAAGTGCGAACTTCAAAGAGAGAATTTTTGTGTTATATTGAACATGCCTCTAATAGATGAATTTTTGTCTATTAAATTCAAATTTCCGTTTCTAAAATTTGAATTACGAGTGCATTGTAAAAACTTAAAGCAACTATTTAAACCCAATATATGCACTTCTAACATGAAAGTTCAAATGTTCAAACCTCGAGCTAATTTTGGAATTTTTATCATAGCTCAAAATTCAATTTTTTCCTCTTGAAATTTGAATTTCAAAGTTAAATGTTAAATACATAACTATACTGACTTTGTAAAATCTGTCTATTGAGCCCCCAAATTTGAATGTTAGTATGTCAGACGCATTTAATGCAATTGTTGAACAGCTCTTTCTGTAAAGTAACGGTTAGAACTTATATCTAATATATATAACTTATGTCTAATGACTAGTTAAATCACAAATTTATAAATAGACCCTCATTTGAACTTATGGGTAATGAATTTAAGTGAGTTATGTGCCAAAATACTATTGAAATCTTTCTGTGTTAGCATTAAAAGTTAAAACCACCTCATTAGAGTAAACTTCAATGCATTATTCACTGTAAAAGAGAGTTTCTATTCTATAATTGTCACACCCAGAAATGTGATGGGAATAACGTGCAAAAAAGGGAAAAAAGAGATAAATCAGGTTTTTGGACAACAACCAACTAATGAGGAGTCGCCACCAAAATTTTAAGAGAAATTTTGGAAAACTGATTTAAGAAGGGAAAGGATGATCTGTGTAGTTAGAGTTGGGTTCGGGAGCCAATTATGGGTGGGGAAGGTGTTAGGCACTCCACGACATTCGTTCTTAAGAACAGTTATCTTAAGCTAATTATGCAAATTAACATGGCTTCAAAAGTATTTTGGTTATCATTTAATTGTTCAGATGCAAAAATAAGGGTAGAAAAGAAAGAAATTATAGAAATTACATAAACAAAGAAAAGAGATTAATAAAATCAAATTGGAAAATATTAAATTATTTACAATGGCAAACTTGACCTAGAATCAGAGTCTGGGTCCTACGTACTTTGCTATAGGGATCAACGTCCACGTAGTTCGAGCTAAAAAACATGTGTCAGTTGGTTAATATTTTTTAATTATAATTTTTTGTGATAAGAGAAAGCTAATAGAAAATAATTTATCATTTTGCAAACAAAACGATTTTCTGAAATTTGAATTGGTATATTTTAATTTGCAAAAGATAATTTCAATTCATTTACTTACTCTTATTTATTTAATTTTGAAAATATTTTTTTCACTTTTGAAATGATATATATTTTTTGTACTTTTGAGAATTTTTTCTTTTAAAAGAAAAAGAAAACCGATCTACCTGTTACAGATTCGAAGTCATGCCCGATAAATCGATTCCTCAATTACCTATGGGAGCTCTAAAAACCCCCACGATATAAAAGTTTTATTATATTTTTAAGATGATAATTTAGAAAATACTATCATTATTTTTTTAATATAATAATTTTGTTATATATTTCAAAGTAAAATTTGAAAAATTTGTTATATTATTATTATTATTTATTTTCTCTGAAATATAATTATTTTCTTGAAAGAAAAACATCTTTCAAACAATCAATATACATTTTAATAATTCATGCATGACTTGACCGATATAACTACGCGGATTAGCTATCTCACGCACAAACATGATTATCGAGAATACCTTTGTGGGTTCAAAAACCTCACGTGGTGTGGTTAGCTTTAAATCCTTATATTTATTATACTTATATGTACATATATATTATTTATTTATTTATTTATTATATTTTTTAAGGAAAATAAAATTTTATATAAATAGGCCATTGGAACCTACCGTTATAAAAAAAACTATTAACACTCATGCAACCCCATAGACTTACAAGGCGTGAGATCACCTTTGTATCTATAGAAATAACATATCATGAGAAATATTTAAAGACATGTAGTCTTTTTGTGTGAGTGTGTGTTAATATTCTCAAGTAAGTTCAATATCCTTCAAAGTGCACAAATAAGTGATTACTAGAAAAAAAAAAGATTTTCAAAACCAAAATGCATCCTGAGCTATCTTCTTCATCATCTTTACTTATCTTATGCACCTCCCTTCTTGAGTTCTAGCTCTCACCCACCCTTATGGCTTAAGTGACCAGGAAAGCCAACAAAAAAGGCCAAAGAAAATACCAGTTTTTGTTTTTTGTGAAGGCAATTTCACTAAGAGCAAACTTATTTCGAGACCTATCATAAAATGTCTAAATAAAGAACCTCCAGCATTGAACATTGATAAAGTCTTGGTAAAGTTTAGTAAACAAGCTTAATTAATGATGGTCCCATATTCTTGCACAATCACATACAAAACATGAACGATTTAATAATACACCAAATGTTGTTCAAGTTGAAAAATGAACTACACAAGAGTCTAAAGTATAAGGCAGCAAAACCAAGTATGGGCAAGGCATTGAGGTTGTGAGAATGAAGATTAACCCAATAGAAAGCTTCCTAAGATAGGATCAGGACATTAAATCTATAAAATGATCCCACATCCCAATAATTCCAATCATGACCACCAAATAGAATCCCATATGATCAAGTTTTCTCAAGATGTTCATCTATTTTTTCATAACCAAATCAAACATACAAGAATTACTCATGTTCCTAGACAAGAATCAAAACAAAAATAGAACATCTAGAGGACACTTGGATGCATCTTCACAACAACAGATTTTGTGATAGGAGTGACAACAAACAAGCAATTCAACACAGGTTCATCATTTCATCAAACTCCGCTGAAGATAAAATGTTATGAAGGAGAGGAGAAACAAAAACAAAGGTGTAGAGCATACTTGGGACACAACTCTAGGCTAAATCTTTAAGGCAAATGCTATATTTCTTTCCTAGTTAAAATAACACAAAATTTAAGCATTCGATTGGCACCAGAAAAATAATCCTGAAGGCATAGAACTAAGCACCATTATCACAATTCCAAACATTTACATTAGTGTCTTACTAAGCAATGGAGTTCTTCAAAAAAATCGAATTACAACATGAAATTCCAATCGGTGCTAATATTTCTTCCTTTCCTAAGTCAAATATGTATCAAGAAGCTTTTAACACTCTTCAACATCATAAACAGTCCAACCTTATGACAAAAATGATATCCTATTAGACACAAGGACTCTGAACCCATCTTATCAACACATCGAATAGTCAAAAGAATATAACCAAGTATATTTAGCATATGGGTTCAGTTGTGAGACTTATCTAGACAAGCTAAACTAAGTGGTTTTGCCAGAGTCACAGTATCCTACATACAGCAACCATAAACATAACACCATCCAATAATAGATTGGAACTAAATTTTCCAGTAGCTGAGCACTAAAAACAAGAATAATATTTCCAGAAATAGAGCACCAAGGAGAACAAAAAAGAACCCATGATTCAATTGATAGCAAAGAGCTAAACTAATCTACCATTAAAATTTTAGCTAACAACAAAATTTTACTAAGCCTAAGAACACAGGGCATCATAAACAAAGGAATAAGAAAACAATGGTGAACCTCATCGGATGGATGAAAGAAAAAAATACACTAACCCAAATCAGGCTGGCACTCTTCTTAACTTCAAATTTCTTTTCGTGCTGATCATTTCTTTGTCTCCCTTGTTCAGCTTTCTTGTCCTCCTATGTGATTGTTGTTTTTTTTTGCGTCGCTTCTAGGGTCCTCTCTTAGTCTCCCATTGTCTTTCTTTTTGGTATCAATTCCTCTTTTTCTCCCTTTCGGTCTTTAGGGTTTTTCAACCCTCAAATTCCTCTGCTCCCTTTTCATCACTGCCATCCCCCCTCTAGGGTTTTTTTTTGTTGTCTTTATAGGTGTGATTGTGGGTGAAGGACGCAGAGATTGGGCACGTGAATGCTTCCTCTCTTCTTTTCAATCCCAATTTCTTGTGCCCTCTGCTATGCTTCCCTGTCCCAACTACTTGCAATCGCACTAGATTCCTTCACCTCCTCCACTATGCTATAATAGGTATAGAGTAATAGAGAGACATGTTTGTCACTTTTGCCTTGGAGCTCTCCATGCTCTCTCCCATTCGCTCCTTCTTTTCTCATACACATTTCCTTAACTTCTTAGTTGCTACAATCTCGATCGTGGGGAAATATTTGGGCAAAAACACGGAGTTTTAGCGTTTCAGTCCAAAATTAATTTTTTTATTTCTCTTATTTTATTTTTATTTTATTTGTTTGTTTTGTTTTTTTTAGTGCTAACCCTTTTTGAAAAAGAATGGATTTTTGAAAAGTCAAAGATAAAAGGTTAGGATTTTTCTTTTGCCTTTTTTTTCAAGACTAAAAAGATAGGATTTTGTTTTTGCTTATCCTAAAAGAAAGGAAAATGATTTGATTGATTTAAAAAACTACAAGAAAGGGATAGGATTTTTGAAACCCCTAAAAGAAAGGAGATTGGATTTGGAGAGCAATTTTTTTGAAAATTCTCCAAAGATTTTTCATTCAGATTAAAGGAAAATTCCAAAGAGAAATTTTTTTTATATTTTTCTTTCGAAAATCCTAAAAAAAGGATTGGATTTGGAGATATATTTCTTTTTATTTTTCTTTAATTTTATAAAATTGGCATTAAAATTGACACTAAAAGGAAAATTTGCATCGCTTTTTTTTTCCTAATTTTATGTATAAAGTTCAGATAAAATATGGTGTTTATAGTTGCCCCTGTTTGCTAGTTTCTTATGTGAGAATATGAAAAATGCAGTTATTGGAATTCTCGCTTAAGGAACGAGTAAATATTAGAACACGAATTTTGTCCATGCAAAACACACAAAGACTTACTTGCCCCTGACATGAAGAGTTGCAATATGACATGAACTTAGAGCACACGATACTCTATTTTGGGTATGAGTGATTTAATTTAAAAAAAATGATGAATGACAAGACATACAATGTAAATGTGTACTGAGACATGACTAAATAAATTGAACAAGACTCTAATGGATGCATAAATGAACATCTAACTCTAATTAGGACCAAACTGATGCAACATACAATGATGTAACATAAATGAACAACTAAGTCAACTAGACTAGGACTGATGCAGTATGCGGTGATGTGACTAAAACAAATGTAACTAAAATAAATGTGATAGCAAGATCCAAACAAAATACCATGTTGTTAAGCTGCCCCTCTTCATTTATTTTCTAAGGAAGAAGATCACGAAATGATATTCACACTTTGGAAACAAATGAAGAAGGAAACATGTATTTTGTTTGGGGGGCAAGACACATGAACAATAACAACAAAATGAAGAATCTAGAACAC
Organism: Adenanthera pavonina; assembly: GCA_026686845.1. Taxonomy (NCBI): domain Eukaryota; kingdom Viridiplantae; phylum Streptophyta; class Magnoliopsida; order Fabales; family Fabaceae; genus Adenanthera; species Adenanthera pavonina. The sequence goes on from JAIVEN010000008.1 coordinate 28,365,849, forward strand.
TGGAGATCTGCATAAGCCAAGGCTATATAGGAGTGAGGTGCCTATATCATAGGGCATTGGTGAGTGCTTGTTGGTATAAGGCTTTGAATGGGTACTTATTATGATGCAAGATTTGGGGTGTCATCGCATTACAGGACTTTTGGAAGCTCATCACGATGTGCGACTTGAGAGAATACCTATCATGATGCAAGATTTAGGGTGCCTGTCACATTGTGGGATTTTTGGATGCTCGTCATGTCACACCTCATAACTAGACCAATGTCCCATGTATTAGACTCCATTTTATTCCATTAATTCATGATTAGAAACTTGATTACATAAAATAATTCTCATTTTTGGGTACTATTTCTTGAATTAACTTCATTTTACCTGACAAATTTTGAAAATTCATAACTAAATATAGAAAAATAATCTTGAGGTAATTCAAGTCTCCTAAAGTACCTCAAAATATTTTCTACATGAGAAAAATATTGAACAGGGAAAATACTTGACCAATTTATACAGTAAATTTGTAGAATCTTCACTGTAACACTGGTAAATTTTAAAGTTAACTGAAATTGCCCTTAACTTTGAAAATTCACTATATATGACTCTTAACTCCAAATTGAGTGATATTTTGGTCTATGGAAAGCCCTTTGTGTTTGGTTTACATCCATGTAAAAGATTTAAACATTACATGACAAAAATTTCTATACAATACACGTGTTCTTCAGCAATGGTCATAATGGCCATCTACATCCTTTAACTTTATAAAATACATATTAATATTTACATATATCGCCATTTCTTGTCTCAACTTTACATGTTTCATCACATTGGACCTAAAGGGACATAACCACATGCAATTACAGTCCGAAAATCATGCACATCATGTTTGCAAGATATTCCAAACAAAACACCAAGGAAAGCAAATTCATCTTAACGAGCAACCTCCTTCTCCTTTCCTTTTACCTCTTGGGAAGTCTTGTCATAACTTGCATCTATAATATTAGACATTTGGAAAGGGGTGAGATTCAAAGAATCTCAGTAGCAAGTACCATACATGCTAATATATCATCATATATTTTAAATCTTCATGAAAATTGCATTAAGCTTTCATTTAAAGTCAATTGTGCATAAATAATTTCTAGAAATTTGGGCAGCATCTCCCTTTAAAATGTAGGCATTTCCAGGATCAAATACCCTTCAAACAACACAGCCAATCAATCCAATCCATCACAAAACATTATTTCAATTAACAAATACATCAAGTAAGAACAATAACAATATATATGCACAATAGGGTTAGTTAACTACCTTCAAGCTTTCCAATGAACTCAAGATTGTGGGCACCTCCTTTAGCCTTCTAACACTCCTTTTGATCCTATTGTATCATAAAATAATGACATTAGCCACTGATTCTTAGGTCACTATCACAAAGTCTACAACAAAATAGCCTCACTATCTCTCTCTTCTTCCCCTCTCTAGGCGTCCATAACGGTGGGCAAAGAAGAGAGAATAAGCCATGAAAGCTCCTAAAACTACTTAAGTTCACCAGAAGATAGTCATAAGAAGTTACCTTGAGGTTTTGAGCCAAAATCTTTGCCTTTATATTCCTCCTTTCTCACTTGGGTTGTCACGAGTTCCTCACTATTTTAGACTCTATTTCAGCATGCTTGAGGAGTGAAGAAGATGAGTTATATGATTAACTATGGTGATTAAAGATTAATAAGTTATAAAGTAACTATAGTTAACTTTATTTTTAATTTTGGTTACTTTTTGGTAAATAAAGCTTTTAACTAATTCTATTAGGGTCCTCTACAGCATGCCACTTGTCCCATTCTTAGCCAAAAATTGCTTTAATAACTTTTATAGATCAATATACCCTTTACCAATTGAGTTTGCCTGTACCGATTAACGATTTTTGCCAAAATTGTCATTAAAATGATACAAGATTATCTAACAATTACTTTTCGTCCAAAAAAATTATCTCAACCCAAAATATATTTTAGCAAGACCTACTAATTTTTCTTGAATAATACTACCTCTTCCTGTAATGTAAACTAACTTTTATTGGGTAAAATATTAATATTAACCCTAATTACAAAATAATATTATTTTGTTCTTAATAAATTTCATGCTACATTTAATTGGGCTTAACTTATTGGGAGCTTCACTTTGACTATAATTTTTCATATTTAAAAAAATGTCCTTGACTGAGGATATTTATAATTTTTGAAACTTTTAAGTCATTATCTGTAATTTTTTCGAACACTTTATTCCACTTCCTCTCCACGTATAATTCTTTTTTGAGGGGATAAAATGAAAAAACTTTATTTCTAGGGGCATGATCATATTATTCCATGCTTCTTAGGGACCATTTTGCAAAAAGAATTTTTCTTTCTTGGGGCAAAATTATAATTTTCTCTTTTTCAATTCTAATCTGTAAAATTGTCCTTTTTTGCTCATTTCTATGTCTCTCTATTTTCTGAGACTTTAGATATGTTTTTAGATTTCATCATTTTTATCATTCTACAATATATAATATCCAGTAAAATTCAGGATATTACACGTCACGACGTTAGACTTGAGAGAATACCTATCACGATGCATAATTTGGGTTTGGTTCCCATTACATTGTAAGACTTTTGGATGCTCATCACAATATGAGACTTGAGAGAATATGTCATAATGCAGGATTTGGATTTTGTGCCTATCATGATGCAGGACTTTGAAGGAGTGCATGGGTATGAGCAGGACCTTGAACGCCTGGGCATGTGCATGACTTTGAAAGGGTGCCTGGGCTTGAACAAGATTTTGAAATGTGCCTAGGCTTGTGTAGGACTTTGAAAGGGTGCCTAGGTTTGTATAGGACTTTGAAAAGGTGTCTAGGCTTGTGCAGGACATTGAAACAATACATGCAAAGGCAGGTGACTGCATAATGCAAGATATTTGTATGTATTTAAGTCTTAGTGGTGATGCAATGTATGCATGCAAGATGTAAAATTTTTATCTCAATTTTAATGAGAATTTATTTTGTTGTCATGTGCAAATAAAATACATGTGAAACATGAGGTTTCTCATATTTGCCTCAACTTGAATGAGAATTTATTTATCTTATGTATGCAAGGAATATACATGTGAAATGAGAATTTTTATAACCCAATTTGAGTAGGAACTCTTTGTGATGCAATGCATGCAATGGAAAATGTATGTAGAATGCATGTGAAACATAAGGTTTCTCATATTTACCCCAACTTGAATGGGAATTTATTTATATTATGCATACAAGGAAAATACATGTGAAATGAGAATTTTTTATGCCCCGATTTGAGTGGGAACTTTTTGTGATGCAATGCATGCAATGAAAAATGTATGTAGAATGCATGTGAAATATAAGATTTCTCACATTTGCCCCAACTTAAATGGGAATTTATTTATGTTATGCATGCAATAAAATACATGTGAAATGAGAATTTTTTATTGTAACATCCTAAGAAAGTTAAAATATATAGAAATGTATAGGGATTTTACAAAAACGGGCAAACACCGTTTTACGTAAATAGGGCAAAGAGGTTATTTTTCCCTGTTGAACGGAAAAATGAGAAAATTATATTTTTGCCCCTAGAGAAGTTCAAAAATGATATCCATGTCCCTAAATTCATAAAAATTACGTGGCGGAAGAAGGAGAAAAGCCCTTGGGAAAAATTACACCTAATGACTCAAAAGTTTCAGAAATTATAAATTAATCCCAAGTCAGGGGTAATTTTGTATATTTACAAAATTACTGTCAAAACGAAGCCCTCAAAGAGAGAAGTCCAATGGTATATGGGACTGAGGGTTAATGTTCAAGGATAAAGAAATAATTAGTACCGAGTGTCCAAAAGTAACAGTAAACCGATAAAGTAAACTGTGGGCCCCACAAATAGTTAAAAAGAAACTGGGATAGGATATGAGCCATACACAGATATCATTTGGGACACGATAATTAAGAAAATATAAAAATAAAATTGAAATAGTCCTATAGCCCAAAAATGTTAATTTACTATAAAAAGCAATTTTATCGGTACTACTAAAAATTACCTGGTTTAAGATATATCTGGACCAAGAAAAATTGAGCAGTATGCGAACACTCAAATACCTCTCTTAGGCGTGACATTTAGCAGCCCATGTGAGAGAAATGACAATATTTTATTATTTTCCAAGACTACTTCTTCAAGAAGTAGTTACTTTTGCTAACTGAAGATTAAGTTAATCTTGCCATGATTAAGTAGTTAATTAAATGATATAATTATTCAATTTCATTCTCATTTGGACGTTCAGCAGCTGACCACATGTGGGAATTTAATATTTAATATTTCTTTGGTCAAAACGTCCCTAAGAAGTGTTGAATCAAGAAGTTTTGATGATTTCAAACCAACATTGAAGAGCTTGAATTGAAGAAATCAAAGGAGCTCAAAGTGTCTCAAGTGAAGAAAATCTGAGTAATCATTGCTAGGATTGTGGTAGGATCTTCTGTTATGGGTAAAAGACTTTGATTTGGTGGAAAAACGTTTTAAAACCTTGATTTTATGTTAAATTATGAAATATTTGAAAAATACCCACCAACAAATGAAGTTTGAAAAGTTTACATTGAACTGTCATATGGGAAATTCTAACTTTGGCTTTGAAAATTCGAATTTTGAGCTAAAACTAAGTAAGTTTGAAGAGATGCCTCTCTGACAGATGAATTTTGATTATTCCAAATTCGAATTTTCATAAGCATCTGAAAGAAGTTGTTGAGTAACAGACGAACTTCAGGTTTTGAACATTCGAATTTCAGACAAAATGAAATTTATGAAAACTGAAGAAATTCATCTGAAACAATGTTAAAGTTCATCTGAAATCAAGATCATATTAAGTTTCAAAATTGCTCACTGACAGATGAACTTTGAACATGGAAATTCAAATTTCAGAAGCTAAAGTTATGAGTCTGTTAAAATGACATGATGACATACGAAGGACAGTGTTTACAAATTCGAATGTTGAAGTAAGTCTGAAAAAAAAGGTCTCTCTGACAAACGAACTTCACTCTTTGAAAATTCGAATTTCGAAGGAAATGAACTACTGTGCCTTTTGAGCCTGCTGCGGACAGACGAATTTTGGGGTTCCAAAATTTGAATTTCAAGGGCACTGTAGCAAATTGAAAACACTGTTTACACTTAACAGAAAAACTTTTCACTTGAAAATTCGTATGTCACAACATGGAAACATTTTCTAAGTTTAAAAATTCGAATTTCACTTCATGAACAGACGAACTTCAGTATTTCAACATTGGAAGCTTTAACCTTCGGTTCCTTTGAAATTCGTCTGTTGACCAACCAAAATTCAAATTTCAGTATGTCAGAAGCATTAAATGTGGTTGGTTAACGGATAGTTTTTCAGAGTAACCGTTGGATAACTTCTCCAACGGATAGATTTTGTCTCTAACGGACATTTGAGACCTAAATCTATAAATATAACATCATTTGAAGTTATGGGAAATGAATCAAACTTTGTATATACTGAAATTCTGCCAAATCTTCTACTCAAAGACTTTTACCCTCTTACTTTAATACTTGCACTTAAACTTTCATATTCACTCTATTCAAGAGAGTTTCACTTTGTAAACAATCTAATCTTCATCTGGAAGATAGATTTACTTGTGAGGAGATATCACAAGGGATTGTAAAGCACATAGTGAAAGTGCTAAGAGTGATTGAGTGAGCTCTAGAAAACAGAGCATACACATTGTACTGTGGCATTTGCAAGAAGCCCTTGAATTCTTGCAGTATAGTGGAAAATCTCAAGTGGTGACTTGGGGACTGGATGTAGGTCAAGTGGAGAGACCGAACCAAGATAAATATCTGAGTTTTTCTTCTCCCTATCTCTTCTCTTTTAGCTTATTGCTTTATACTCTGTTTTTCATTATACCTTGCTTTCTTCATCATTTTCACTTTGTGCAGAAAATTTCTAATCTTCCCAATTCACCCCCCATTGGGAAGTCAGCCTAACTAACAAGTGGTATCAGAGCCCGGATTCCCAATCAAAGGATCTCACAGTTCAGGAATTAAGATGGCTGGCTTTAGAGAAAGCATATTACCAGAAGGGAACAACACAAATAGACCACCTGGCTTCAGTAGAGAACATTATGGGTACTGGAAGATGAGGATGCAGACCTATCTCCAATCAATTGATCTTGACATCTGGTCTGTCATTAAGAAAGGAGATTTTGTCCCAATGGCTTTAACAGATGATGGAAAATACAAAGAGAAGCCAGAAGCTGAATGGAATGAAAAAGACAGAAGGAGAGTCTTGCTGAACTTCAAGGTAAAGCATTGTTTAGTCAGTGCCCTGAACCAAGACAAATTCTATAGAGTCTCACAATACTCCACTGCTAAAGGAATGTGGGACACCCTGCAGATTGTGCATGAAGGAACAACTGGAGTCAGGGAAAATAGATTGAACACATGCATTGGGGAATATGAATGTTTCAGAATGGCAGAAGGAGAAACTGTGAAAGAGCTACAAAAGAGATTCACTCTCATTGTGAATCAGCTGAAGAGCCTGGGAAAGGAGTATACTCAAAGCTCTCCCTCTGGAATGGCAACCCAAAGTAGCAGCAATAGAGGAAGCCAGAGGATAATCAATGGCCTCTGTCACAGCTCTTTTTGGCAACCTTGAGGAGTATGAAGGAAAAATGAAAGCTCTCAAAGAAGCTGGACAGGACAGAAAGAAGAAAGGTCTTGCCCTCAAAGCCGCTGAAGAAAAAGAAGAAGAATCTGATGAAGGAGACGAGCTGGATGAAGAAACTCTGGCTATGATGGTCAGAAAATTCGGAAGATTCTACAGTAAGAAGAGAAACAAGAGAATCTTCAAGAAGGGAGCAGCTGGAGAAAGCAAAAGAGAAGCAAAAGAACCTGTGACTTGCTATGAGTGCAAGAAGCAGGGACACATCAAATGGGATTGTCCTCAAATCCTAAAGAAGCAAAAGAAAGAAAAGAAAGTTGCTGACAAAGGGAAAAAGAATAAAGCCTACATCTCGTCAATATGGGGCAACAGCTCAGATGAGGAAGGAGAAGATGAAGATGAGATTGCCAACATTTGTTTGATGGCACTTGCTTCTGAAGAAGCTGGACTCCCATGCAGCAGTGATCAAGAAGAAGAGGTATATGAATTTGAACCTTCCTATTCTGAGTTACTGGATGCATTTCATGAGCTGCATGATGAGTTTGTTAAAGTTGCTAAAGAACTGAAACTAGCTAAGAAAAAGATTAACAAACTAGAATCTCAAAGCAACATCTCTAAAATTGCACCTCTACCTATTACTGAATCTGTCTGCTATAAATCATGCATTGATCTAAAGCAAACCAATGAATATTTAGTAAAAAGTATGTCTAGGCTTACTAGAGGAAAATATATGTTGTTTGCTTTAATGGGGAGCCAAAGAATGTCACAAGGAAAAGCTGGACTTGGCTATAATCCATGTGCTGTTAAAGAAAAGATTAGGAAGAAGAATTAGAATGTATACATGAGACATTTTGTGCATGCTAATGGAAATAAAAGTAAAGATCATACGTCACCTTACATTGAATCATATAATCAATCAAGGCATGTAAAACAAAAATATTATCTGCATTGTTTTCTTCCTGCCTCTCAATCTAGCAGTCCCTTTACCACCTGCAACCTCTGTAACAAAAAGGGGCATATTTCCAGCTCTTTTGCTTTGAAGAAGAAAGGACAAAACAAAACTGTTAAATGGGTTCCCAAAGGTACATCTGTATCTAGGGAAAAGACTACTGACAAAAAAGGACCCAAACAGATTTGGGTACCTAAAAGGAAAACTTGAACCCTGTTTTACAAGTCTATCTCAAAGCTAAAAGGAGCAACAAATGGTATATGGACAGTGCCTGCTCAAGCCACATGACCGGTGACAAGGAGAAGTTTATCACCCTCAGAGATAAGAAAAGAGGAAATGTGACATTTGGAGGTGATCAGTACGGCAGAATAGTTGGCATTGACGTTGTGGGCAAGAATTCTGAAGCATCCATTGAAGAGGTGCTGTTTGTGATAGGCCTCAACCACAATCTGCTGAGTGTGAGCCAAACATGTGACAAAGGAAAATAGGTGCTGTTTGACTCAAAGTTTTGCCTGGTCATCAGAAAAAGTGATCACAAAGTAATCCTCAAAGCTCAAAGGGATGGTAATTGCTATACTATTGATCTTGATGAACTTCCTCCCTTAGATTCTGTTTGTTTAATTAGTCAGGACAATGATAGTTGGCTATGGCATAGAAGATTAGCTCATGTTAACATGAATCAAATTTCAAAATTAGTTAAAAACGAGCTAGTCACTGGCCTGCCAAAAATTGCTTTTGAAAAGGATAAAGAATGTGATGCATGCTTAAAAGGAAAACAAACAAAATCTTCTTTCAAATCCAAAAACGTAGTCACCACAACTAGACCACTTGAACTACTGCATATGGACTTAATTGGACCTTCTAGGGTAAAAAGCATAGGTGGCAATACGTATGTGCTTGTGGTTGTGGATGATTACTCTAGATTTACATGGACATTATTTCTTTCTTCTAAAAGTGATACCTTTGATGCATTTGTAACCTTAGCTAAGAAAGTGCAAAATGAGAAAGGTATTTCTATTGTGTCTATCAGGTTAGATCATGGAGGAGAGTTTGAAAACTCATACTTCCTGGAGTTTTGCAATGAGCATGGAATTCATCACAACTTCTCAGCTCCAAGAACTCCTCAACAGAATGGAGTAGTAGAAAGGAAGAACAGAACCATTGGAGAGATGGCTAGAGCTATGCTGAATGAAAGGGAGCTATCTCAAGTGTTTTGGGCTGATGCAGTAAATACAGCAAGATACATTATAAATAGAGCCTACATCAGACCAATCCTTGGAAAGACTCTATACGAGCTGTACAAGGGAAGAAAGCCAAATCTGTCACATCTCCATGTGTTCGGATGCAAATGCTGCATTCACAACAATTGGAAAGAAAATCTGGGTAAGTTTGATCCCAAATCTGATGAAGGTATATTTCTGGGCTATTCTAGTATAAGCAAGGCATTTAGAGTTTTTAATAAAAGGTCTAATTCAATAGAGGAATCTGTGCATGTAGTATTTATTGAAAATGAAACTGCTTCTAAACATGTTTCTGATGAAGATGATCTTGTTTCAAACTTTAAAAAATTAGATATCTTTAATAAAGGTATAATTGAACCTCCAAAAATATCTGAATCTGTTAATATAGAGGAAGATATTCAGGAGAGAAATTTTGAAGAAGAAAATGATGAAGAAATATCTCAAGAACTCCCTAGAGCTTGGAGATATCAAAGGAATCACCCTGTTGATCAAGTGATAGAGAATGTTCAAGAGAAAGTTAAAACCAGAAAACAGTTAAGGGATGAAATGATTAATTGTGCTTTCATCTCACAAATTGAACCTAAATGTACTGAGGATGCCTTAACTGATGAGTACTGGATTATAGCTATGCAGGATGAATTAAATCAGTTTGAAAGAAATCAAGTCTGGGATTTAGTCCCAAGACCCAAAAATCATCCTGTCATAGGTACCAAATGAGTTTTTAGAAATAAACTTGATGAATCAGGATCAATCATCATAAATAAAGCTAGACTGGTTGCTAAAGGATATAATCAAGAAGAGGGAATTGATTTTGAAGAAACCTTTGCTCCAATAGCTAGATTAGAAGCAATTATAATTCTATTAGCATATGCATGCATGAAAATATTTTGTTATATCAAATGGATGTTAAGAGTGCCTTTTTGAATGGATATATCATGGAAGAGGTTTATGTAGATCAACCTCCAGGTTTTGAGGATTCTGCAAAACCAAACCATGTGTATAAACTGAAGAAAGCTCTTTATGGTTTAAAACAAGCCCCTAGAGCATGGTATGATAGATTGAGTAGTTTTCTAACTGACAAGGGGTTTAACAGAGGAAAAGTAGATACAACTTTATTCACTAAGAAAGAAAACAAAGATTTACTGATTGTTCAAATCTATGTTGATGATATTATATTTGGTGCTACTAATGAATCACTTTGTAAGAATTTTTCTAAGTTAATGCAGGGGGAATTTGAAATGTCCATGATGGGTGAACTCAACTTCTTTCTTGGATTGCAAATTAGACAGTGCAATGATGGTATCTTCCTCAATCAATCTAAGTATTTGAAGGAATTGCTGAAAAAGTTTGGAATGGAAAATGCCAAGCCAATGGGGACACCTATGGCTACTGCAACCAAACTGGATATGGATGAAAAATGGAGACTGTTTGACATAACTCAGTACAGAAGAATGATGGGATCCCTGCTATAGTTAATAGCAAGCAGACCTGACATTATGTTTAGTGTCTGTATGTGTACAAGGTTCCAATCATATCCCAAAGAAACCCATGCAGCTGCTGCGAAAAGAATCTTCAGATATCTTATTGGAACATCACAGATGGGTCTTTGGTATCCAAAGGGCAATGGAGAAGATCTCAAAGGATACACTGATACTGACTTTGCAGGATCCAAAACTGACAGAAAAAGCACAAGTGGAACTTGTCAGTTTCTTGGAGGATCCTTGGTTTCATGGTTTAGCAAAAAGCAGAACAGTGTAGCCTTATCCACAGCAGAGGCTGAGTATGTTGTAGCTGGAAGCTATTGTGCCCAAATCATCTGGATGAAACAGCAACTGGAAGATCTTGAGGTTAAATTGAGAGAAATTCCAAAAATGTGTGACAACCAAAGTGCTATCAATATCACAAAGAATCCTGTCATGCATTCAAGGACAAAACATATTGAAGTTAGGCACCACTTCATAAGGGATCATGTTCTAAAAGGAGAAATTAGATTGGAATACATCCCCACAGAAGATCAAGTTGCCGACGTCCTCACAAAGCCTCTATCTGAAGACAGATATTGCAAAATCAGAAGAGAATTGGGTATGGTAAATCCCAATGAACTGTAAGTAATTCTTTGTGCAACTCTGTTTTTAAATATTTCAGCATTGAATTAATTTTGACTTCAGCATCGGAGTGTGTTTAATTTAAGTTGCAGGTGCTCCTCATGAGATTCATTGGCAACAAATCAGAAATATGGAGCACACTGGAATGGAACAATCAAAAAGTAAAGAAAAGGGCAAGAATTCTAAGTTTCTGGATGAAATTTGTAAGTTTTTATAGTTGAAATTCGTATATTGCTTTTGTGTTAGACGAATTTCCGTGAAAAATTAAGTTTCTGAGGAAGTCAGCATGGGCAACATTCGAATTTTGGATACCTAACAGACAAACTTCGGCCTGTTATTAGAAGGAACAGTTCTCGGTGATAGCTCGAAATTTGTCCGTTGATCCTTCAAAATTCAAATTTTAAAGAACAAAATTTCAAAGTTATAACTGTCCAACATGATGATTATACTAATGCTTATCTCTTGACATACGAATGTTGGATAACTTTCACAAAGAATAGAAATTTGAATTTCTAACTTAAAATTCGTCTGTTGAAGCATGCTCCTCAATGTTGAATCTTTGAAAGATAAAGTTTTGTATGGTTAATCCGTCTGTTGTTTGGTGGTTTATTTGCTGCTTGATGTTCATTCTACAAAATTTGAAGTTTGTTAAGACAAAGTTCGTCTGTTCATCTTGTATCGTTTGAGCCAAGCCACTGTCAGACAAACTTTCTGAAGAAAATTCGTCTGTCAGTAAGCTTTACTAAATGGTTTAACTTGTAACTGCCCGAAGTTCGAATTTTGACCCTTCAAAATTCGTCTGTCAGATGGTTACATACATTAAAACCAACGGTTTTCATTTGAACAGACGCAACCCTGTTCCTATTCTCTCTGAGTCTATTCTAATCTTGCATTCAATACTCTTCAGTTCTGATCAAAAACCGTCATTTCCCACTGATTAAACTTCCTTTCGCATCCTTTAAATCCATTCTTTGCTCTATTCTTCAACATTCATCCTCGTAAATGGCAAGAGTCAAGAATCCAGGGGCTGGCAAAGGAGAAGCTCGCCCAAAACGTTCAGTAAAATCCCAATATGCCACGAAGGAAGGAGAAAAACCGAAGAGAAAGGCAGAATCTAGCAAAGAAACTCCTTCCAAATGCCAGAAATCCACACCCAAGGGAAAATCAAAGAAGGCTGGACCATCTTCCTCAAAGACAGCAGAACCTTCGGTCCCTGTTCCTGTTGCTGCTGAACCAGTTGCTCCCACTTCATCCTCAAGCACTGAATCTAGAGAGTACGAGCTTACCACACTGCCATTATGGAGCACTCCACAGATTCAAGAGGAATACTCCACCAAGTTTGCCAACAAAAAGGTAATCAAGCCACATTGTGTAAACTTAGAGGATTTCTTGGTCTATAATAGTTTTGATGCTGGTATATGGATGATGAGATACAAGAATCTGTTGGAAGTATTGGAGAGGTATGATGATGAGGTAGTAAAGTCTTGGTATGCCTCCTTAAAATACAACAGCAAGAAGAAGAAGTGGGCAGTCAATCTGAGATCAAGGACCATCTGGCTCACTGATGAGACGTTTAATGAGGTATTGGAGATCCCAGGGCAGGATGGCCTCAAGATTGACACCACTGCCTTTGGATACATGGATGAGGCAGATACTGCTGATGAAGAAGGCGGCCCCTTTCTGAACTACAAGGAGAGTACAATTCTGAGGACATTGTTCAGAAGAAAGGAAAACTGGCCATGCATAAATATATTGAAGCCCACAGACCTCGGTGTTCAAGTAAGGATCCTGCACTACATAGTGTCTAGGATCATATTCAACAAATGAGGCAGCTTCAATATGATAACAAGGGTAGAGGCACATGTCATGGCTACAATCATGCGTGGAAAGCTGATCAACATAGGACATATCATACTCTAACGCATGATCAAGGCAAGGGATTAGAGGAAGGACTCCACACTCCCCTATACAGCTATCATCTCCAGAATTATGCAATATGCCAGAATTCAACATCTTGAGAAGGGGAAGGGAAAGCCCACGGAGATCTTCAAGGAGGAAGAACTACAAAGAATGGGAATTGAGAAGGATGAAGGAAGATGGGTTGGAAAAAGAGCGGGAAGAACTGAAGATCTGTTCTTTATTGAAGGTGCTTCCCTATAGCAAGAGGGTACATCTGAGGCTCCTGTCAGACCTACTCCTCAGCCCTCTGTGCCTATCCCATCTCCCTCCAAGCCTACTCACATTCCAGCTACTCCCTCATCTCGTGCCAAGTCAACCAAGGTCACTGAGTTGTATGACAGCCTGTCAACACTTATTCTTAGCATCAGAGATGAGCAAAATGCCAAGTTTGCTCATCTGCAAGATCAGATACATCAGTTGGCAAAGAACATGAAAGTGGTGGCTGATGCTTATGAAGATATCAAAAATACAATACCTGCCACGTGAGCTCCACCTCAGCCAGGGTCTTCTGTGCCTATCCATTCTCCAACTCCTGAGCCTCCAAGTCCTTTCGAGCTTGTCTCCTCTGAGCATGATAATGTAGATGATGCTGAGCCTGCTGAAACAATGAGGACACAATGTCCTGGTCCACCCTTGGACTATGGTTTGGAAGAAGAAGGACTTCAAGAAATAAGCCCTCATGAGGCTATGCAAGAAGATGCTTAGGATTCAATTCTTTCCATTCAAGAATCCGAGCAAGTAGAAAGACTGGTGGCAGCCATTTCCACCTCTTCTATACAGGAGGGTGCAAGCAATGAAGAGTAAAGCATTGTACTTGTTGTTGATTATGAGGCTATTGCTCACAATGCTCTCCTGCAAGTTCAAAGAAGAAGGCTTGAGGAAATGTTTCGCTCTGATGATCCAACTCCTTCTTCTCTCGCTGCTTATGGGCTTTCGGAGGAAAAAAGAGCTCAACTGGCTCTTTCTAGGTAGGCAATGCAAGAGCTGCTGGTAATCTCTGATGAGGAACCAAGCACTGAGTCCCCAGTTGAACCTGAAATCCCTATTGCTCCTGTGCCACTTCAAGCTATTCCAGTTTCTCATATTCCTCCTCTGGTTGATTTTGTTGGCCTTCCTGATGATGCCAAAAAGGGGGAGAAGAAGAAGCAAACTGGAAAATCTGCTGCTGAGCCATCTGGGAAGACGTACAGCAAGAAGACCAAGCCAAAGAAGAAGTGATTGAAGACTTGTTTAGATCTTAGGCTTGAGTCCTCTTGTAGTCCGGTTTAATGCTTTGTGTTTCTGTTGCTTGTTTTGACTGTTTGCATTTTGTACCTCTTATGTGTATTTGGAAGAACTTTGATTAATTCTGTCTCTGTAAAAGCAACATATATTTAAATTGAAAAATTTCTTAAGTTGCAATGACTTGCTCCTTGAATCTCTTCACATAGTTTATTATGATATCTTTTCAAATATAATGCATATGTTGAGGGGGAGCTTGCTAAAGCAAACCCAAGTACTAATCCAGTTTGTAAGTTGGTTTGTCATCATCAAAAAGGGGGAGAATGTTGAATCAAGAAGTTTTGATGATTCCAAACTAACATTCAAGAGCTTGGATTGAAGATATCAAAGGAGCTCAAAGTGTCTCAAGTGAAGAAAATCTGTGTAATCATTGCTAGGATTGTTGTAGGATCTTCTATTATGGGTAAAAGACTTTGATTTGGTGGAAAAACGTTTTAAAACCTTGATTTTATGTTAAATTATGAAATGTTTGAAAAATACCCACCAACAGATGAAGTTTGAAAAGTTTACATTGAACTGCCATATGGGAAATTCGAACTTTGGCTTTGGAAATTTGAATTTCGAGCTAAAACTGAGTAAGTTTGAAGAGATGCCTCTCTGACAGACGAATTTTGATTATTCAAAATTCGAATTTTCATAAGCATCTGAAAGAAGCTGTTGAGTAACAGACGAACTTCAGGTTTTGAACATTCGAATTTCAGACAAAATGAAATTTATGAAAACTGAAGAAATTCGTCTGAAACAATGTTAAAGTTCATCTGAAATCAAGATCATATTAAGTTTCAAAATTGCTCACTGACAGATGAACTTTGAACATGGAAATTCAAATTTCAGAAGCTAAAGTTGTGAGTCTGTTAAAATGACATGATGACATACGAAGGACAGTGTTTACAAATTCGAATGTTGAAGTAAGTCTGAAAAAAAAGGTCTCTCTGACAAACGAACTTCACTCTTTGAAAATTCGAATTTCGAAGGAAATGAACTACTGTGCCTTTTGAGCCTGCTGCGGACAGACGAATTTTGGGGTTCCAAAATTTGAATTTCAAGGGCACTGTAGCAAATTGAAAACACTGTTCACATTTAACAGAAAAACTTTTCACTTGAAAATTCGTATGTCACAACATGGAAACATTTTCTAAGTTTCAAAATTCGAATTTCACTTCATGAACAGACGAACTTCAGTATTTCAACATTGGAAGCTTTAACCTTCGGTTCCTTCGAAATTCATCTGTTGACCAACCAAAATTCGAATTTCAGTATGTCAGAAGCATTAAATGCGGTTGGTTAACGGATAGTTTTTCAGAGTAACCGTTGGATAACTTCTCCAACGGATAGATTTTGTCTCTAACGGACATTTGAGACCTAAATCTATAAATATAACATCATTTGAAGTTGTGGGAAACGAATCAAACTTTGTATATACTGAAACTCTGCCAAATCTTCTACTCAAAGACTTTTACCCTCTTACTTCAATACTTGCACTTAAACTTTCATATTCACTCTATTCAAGAGAGTTTCACTTTGTAAACAATCTAATCTCCATCTGGAAGATAGATTTACTTGTGAGGAGATATCACAAGGGATTGTAAAGCACATAGTGAAAGTGCTAAGAGTGATTGAGTGAGCTCTAGAAAACAGTGCATACACGTTGTACTGTGGCATTTGCAAGAAGCCCTTGAATTCTTGCAGTATAGTGAAAAATCTCAAGTGGTGACTTGGGGACTGGACGTAGGTCAAGTGGAGAGACCGAACCAGGATAAATATCTAAGTTTTTCTTCTCCCTATCTCTTCTCTTTTAGCTTATTGCTTTATACTCTGTTTTTCATTATACCTTGCTTTCTTAATCATTTTCACTTTGTGCAGAAAATTTCTAATCTTCCCAATTCATCCCCCTCTTAGGAAGTCATCCTAACTAACAAAAAAGTATTTGGTGTTGGACAAGAAGATTAATGACACATGGTAATTTTGGACACAAGTTTGATGTTGGCATTCAACTCTTCTTGGCCGACAGATAGAGGAAAGAAAGAGGGAGCAAGAAGTATGAAAAAAATAGGAAAGAAAGGAGTATGAGACATTGAGAAAGAATGAAGAAAAGAAGAGAAGAAAGAAAGCTATATTAAGGTGAGATTTTCTCTTGGTATTTTCATGATTTTTAGCTTATGTTTTAGTGTGGTTTTGGTATGGTTTATTTGAGTACTCCTCTCCTCCTTCTCAAGTAATAATTTCGGCCAAACTAAGGGTTTGAGGAGGGAAGAGTTTCTTTGCAAGAAATTATGAGAAAGCACGGAAAGGTTTTGAGAAAAGCAAGATTTCATGAGTATAAAGTAAGTTGCGAAGAAATTTCCTTTTCTTCCGTTGTGCTATGAGTTTCGGCCAATATGAAAGTCTATGAGGGAGTGATAATTTCATGATTTTGATGTCCAAAATGAATTCCTCATGGTGGAATTCCTTAAAGGAAAGTGATAGATTCAAGAGAAAGCTTAAGATGAAGCAAGTAGAAATTTTTAGGGTTTTGAAGTTCTTCATGAAGTAACCCTTGGTTCAAGTTGATTTATTTGATATTTGGTGATGCATTAGGGTTTGAGAAAGCTTAAGGAAGTCCTTGGAAAGGTTGAATCAAAGAGAAAAGGCATAAAGTCTCATAAGGTAGCATAGTTACATTTTCTTGCATTATATTGTCTTGCTATATTTTATTGTGAATGATGACTTGCCATGTTGTTTTTACGATGCTTGAGACTAGTTTTGGCTGTTTTTATGAAAGGGATAGTGCCCGGGATGTCCATTTTCTATGCCGTTATAATGTCAAAATTTTTATAAACAATATGATGATTTATACCTTGAAATGATTGTTATGATGTTTTGGAGGTTTTATAGCATGCATGATAATATAAATGTTTGAGATGTGACTAGCGGCTAGGATTTCCAAAATCTCATCACCTAAATAATAACATGATAGGTCCAAGTTATGGAAGAAATCCAAGGGAGGCAAAGAGCAAGGAGAAGGATTTCAATAATTTAACTTTTATTTACTATGATGTATTATTTCTTTGTTAAATGATGTAAATTTTTATCTGAAATTTTGAGGCTGTGTTTGTATGCAATCAAATGCCTCTAAGTCTTTTGAGATAATTAGTACAAGTTTGGAACATGATTTGACCATGTGAAAATGTATGGAAAATTATTTTGGTAAGGTTAAGGGATATAAATGCTAATTCTGACCTCTGTCCAGTTATACTATTACTGTCTAGACGAAATTTTGTAGAATATATAAAAATTATATATCCTCTTAAAGTACACAAATATATCTTTAAAATGGTTTAAAGAATACCCCATTTTGAATTGTGTACGAATTATAGTGAGTTTTTAAAGTCAGGGTTCAGAACAGGGCAAGAATGAGAAAACTGAAAAGTAAGTACTGAAAATTCAAAAGGTAATATAAAATCGTACAAAGCTCCAAATATTCATTGGTTTATATGTATAAAAAGGTATATGTT
The DNA here is from genome assembly GCA_026686845.1 of Adenanthera pavonina. Classification (NCBI taxonomy): domain Eukaryota; kingdom Viridiplantae; phylum Streptophyta; class Magnoliopsida; order Fabales; family Fabaceae; genus Adenanthera; species Adenanthera pavonina. The sequence continues at coordinate 28,383,565 of JAIVEN010000008.1, forward strand.
TTAAGTTTCATATGCCACTAATTTGGAGGTAAATGGAGCTATATAATGGAAGATATGAAGTTTTTCCCAAAACTATTCTAGTAAGAGTTGGATTCTAACCCTTCACAATTTAAGTTAATGTTATGCCCCATGTATGTGAAATAAATGTATAATAAAAATATAACTATAATTAGACATATATAGCTTTCAAATGACATATAGTATGCATTATTTGGTCATGGATAGAATGAAATATGATTTTTCAAAATTGAGGTCAGAAAACTGGAAGGTAGAAAAATGACCAAATGAACAGTAAAGTCCACAAAATTTACTGTACCAATTGGCCCAATGAATTTATTTTTCTATACTTTTTCATGTATATCTGAATTTAATAAAATTTTAGAGACTTGGATTACCTCAAGATGATTTTTCTAGATTTAGTTATGAATTTTCAAAATTCATCGAGTAAAATAAAAATTGCTAGATGAACAGTACCCTAAATTTTAAAAAATTCAGCTTTTATTATATTATAATTTTAGTCTCTAAACTATGACGAAAGACATCTAAAATGATCTAATACATGGAAAATGGGCCCTAATATAAGGTATTACATTTATGCCCTGATTTGAGTGGGAATTTTTGTGATGTGATGTGATGCGTGCAATAGAAGATGTATGTAGAATGCATGTGAAACATAAGATTTATGATATTTGCCCAAACTTGAATGGAAATTTATTTATGTTATGCATGCCATAAAAATACATGTGAAATGAGAATTTTTTTATGCCACAATTTTAGAGTGAATTTTTTCATGCTACAATTTATGCAAAATTTTCTTTTTTTTTTCCAAATAGAACATGTAAGATTTTTCTTCTTGTTTTTTTTTTGTTGCCTAATCTGGGTGGGAGCTAATTTTGATGCAATGTATGTAAAGAAAATGCATGTGAAATGCATGATTTGTCATGTATGCCCCAATCTGAATGGAAGCTTATTTTTTATGCAATGTATTTAAAGTATATATATATATATAATGCATTTTTCATGTTTGCCACAATTTGAGTGGGAGCTAATTTGGATGCAATGTATGTAGAGAAAATGCATGTGAAATTCATCATGTTTTGCTCCAATTGGAGTGGGAATTTTTCATGATGTTGTATGTGCAAATAAGATACATGAAATGTGAAAGATTATTCATGTATGCTCCAATTTGAGTAGGAATGATGCAATGTGTGCAAAGAAAATGCATGTTAAATGCAAGATTTTTCATGTATGCTCCAATTTGAGTGGGGATTTATTTTGATATAATGTATGCAAAGAAAATGCATGTGAAATGCATGATTTGTTATGTATAGACCAATCTAATGTCTGCCCTAATTTGAGTGGGAGCTAATTGGTTATGATGCGTATAATATGAGTAAAAATTTTGCCTTTACTTTTGAAGAGTAATTTTCACTTGCCCAGCCCAAAGTAGTGAGCTACTCTGATGCAATGGAAAATGAAGCTATTATGCAAGACTTTTCCTTGCACTTATTTTTGTAGCATGATTTTTGTCCAATTTAAACAGAGGCTAATGTTGAGGCCTTAGATGCAAAACTTTTGATTTAATAAGGTGATATATATACAAATGAGATGCTTAATGTACTTGCAATGGAAACTTTTTTTTTATTGTGTATGCAATGTTTGATGCAAAATGCCTGAAATTTACAAAATGTTAGGTTTCTTGGTCCTCTGTATTTAAAGTCTATACTTGCCCGAATGGGAATTCTCACATGAAAAAATGACTTTATAGCCCTTTCACCATATGAATTCTTAGGGAGATAACTAAAACATTTGAACAATCCAAGACTCTCTTTAGCCTATATTTTGAAATTTCCCTTCTTTTTAGAGAAATTTATTGGCCCCAAATTTGAATATAGGCTTGATATAACAATTTCTTTTATCTATCTTTAGCAATAATTCTTGAAAAGCCAATGAGTAAAACTTGCATTTACTTTATTTGACATTGTCAATGCAGTTATGGATATAAAACTGTGTTTGGAGAAAGAGAAAGGAGTACTAAGGTGAGTCAAATGTTAGGAATGCTAAAACATAGGACTATTTAGGTGTAAGAAAAGGCCTAAGAATGAATGGAGAATAATGCAATGCTCACATTTTCTTCAGGGGAGTGAAGTAAGAAGGTGATAAGGCAATAAAGCTAGATAATGCCTATACTCTTGGGGCATTCTCAGACACAATCGAAATGGAATACTATGGAATAGAGATGGAAATGGGTGAATGACCTCTTTTTAGTTTGACGTGGTCCTTTTGAAAATAGTGACATTGATATGAGCAAAAGATTTGATTTTGAGCTATGAACTTTGCCCTAGTGTGAGTTATTTTAATCTTGAAACTTTCTTCTACAAAAAAATTGCCCCAATTATTTTCAAACAAATCAAATCTCAATGAGGGCTTTTGGGATTTGTAATGTGGCTTGGTTAAATGGGTTTATGAAATAAAAAGGATATTAGGCTCAAAATACCCCACCCTATGTTACTTCTCCCATTGATCTTCCTTGACCTTTTAAACATGCTTTTATGTTGAAGTTCACCTGACAAGAGAGGATTTTTTTGGGGTTATGTTGTGGTCACGAAAGGTAAGGATATAGATTGAGATGGAGGGCACAATAACGGATTTAGAAAGAATGGATATAAAGTTTGGAGATTCATGCGGGTTCGCAATGAGAATTTTACTTTAGTAACCATGCAAACTTGGAAAGCCTTGTTGCCTCTTTTTTTTTTTTGGAGTTCGGAGAATTTAGACATCTTCTAGCAAAATTTTCTTTTTCTTTCTCCATAGCATGAGAGCCTCCTTTAAACGGAATTATCCTTTTCAATTTTCCATGTAAGCTTTTGCTTGAGAACTTTATTATGTTGTTGACTTTCCTTTCTTTAACTTTTCTTTTGTTTGCTTCTTTTGCTCCCTTTCATATCAAAACCACTCAACAATATTAATTCTCATTGCTTCTCAAGTTTGAACTACATTGGGGTGGAAAGAATTTCCATAGGGTAAGAATAGGCTGGGGATAAGATCATGTTGAGGTCATGAAGGAAAAGTTTGATCCTCTCTTAGTATTTGAATTTTCAGCATAAAAAATTGTTAAAATTGCCCACCCCAGGTATTAATTGATTTTGGGAGAATGAAATGAACACTACTACTTTGGGCTCAATCAGGGTGACTAAGGTAACTCCTTCAAAATGGGAAGAGAAAGAATGCCTCATATCCTTGACTTAACTCATTTGTGAGACATGCAAATGTAACTCTCTTCTATTTTTTTTTTTTTTAATTTTTTCTACTTCTTTGCTTTTTCTTTCTTCTATCTACTTTTTCCTTTCTCTTTTTTTTGGCAAGCAAAGAGACATAATTTCCCTCAAGCTTTACCCTTTACTCATATCAACCAAAGTATTTTCATCAGGAATAATGCACAACTTTTTTTGATTTTATGAAATATTAGGAGATATATGTGGGGATGTTCAAATAGTGGATGCAATGAGTGAACAAGTAAAGATAAGAAACAAATTGTTGAATCAAGTGTTTTGATAATTCCAAATCAACTAGAGCTTGGAAGGAAGATATCAAAGATGTACAAAAGATCTTAAGTGAAGAAATCCAAGCAAAAATGAGTATAAGATTAGATGTAGGATTTCTTATTGTATTCACATAAGTAAAAGGCTTTGATCTTGCACACAAATGTTTGAAAAATGTGTTTTCACGTTAACTCATGAAGTATTTGAAAAATACCCACTAATAGACTAATTTTGAAGTGTTAAACTTGATATGTTACTTTGAAAATGTGAATTTTGATAACTGAAATTCAAACTTTGGATTTCAAATATGTTAGTCTAAAAAGAGGTTCCTTTGACACACAAACTTCAGTCTTTGAAAATTTGAATTTTGGGTAAAACATAATTTGTGAAAAATGAAAAATTGATCTGAAGATATGTCAAAGGTCATCTAAAAGTAAAGATTGAAAAGAGTTTCAAGTTAGTCCTCTGACAGATGACTTTAATTTTGAAAAATTTGAATTTTGGAAATATAGTTGATAAGTATGTTTTAAATGCTCTTTTGACAGACGAACTTCAGTCTTCAGAAATTCAAACTTTGAATTAAGCCTAATAAGAGATCTCTCAGATAGATGAACTTTGGTACTAGAATATTTGAATTTCAAAAAAAAGAACTTTTATACCATATTGAATTGCTCATCACTGACAGACGAATTTTGGGTACCAAAATTCGAATTTTGAAGGCACTGTAGTAATATGGAACAACTGTTCACACTTACCAGAAGAACTTTAAACTTGCAAATTCGTATGTTTCCAACATAGAAACTTTTGTCAAAGATCAAAATTCAAATTTTGCTTTTGAACAGACGAACTTCAAAGTTCCACATTAAAGTCTTAGCTTATGGTCTCTGCGAAATTCGTCTGTTAACTCCTCAAAATTCAAACTTTGGATTTCAAATGCATTAAATGCAGTTGGTGAATGGATAGTTTTACAGAGTAACCGTTGAGTAACGTCTCTAATGGCAAGATCTTGTCTTTAACGAATAGTTAAGAAATAAATCTATAAATAGAACTTCATTTAAAAGTGTGGGTAACAATTTTACATTGTATATATTGAAACTCTGCAAAATTCTTTAGTCAAAACCTTATACTCTTACACACTTCCTATCTTGTACTTCAACACTCATATTTACTCTAAATCAGAGATTTCATTTGTTGTAAACAATCTCATCTTTATCTGGAAGATAGATATTCTTGTGAGGGGATTTCACAAGGGATTTGGGAAGCACTAAGATAAAGTACAAGGAGTGAAACTGCAAGCTCTTAGAATAGTTGCAAGAAGCCCAACAAATTCTTGCAAGATAGTGAAAAATCTCAAGTGATTGCTTGAGGACTAGATGTAGGTCAAGAGAAAGAGATCAAACCAGGATAAATATTTATGTCTTTTCTTCCCTTATCTTGGTTTTTGCTTTGTTATATTTTGTACTCTGTTTTTTTGTCACTCTTGCTTTCACTATTCTTTTACACTTTTGCAAAAAAATTTAATCTTCCCAATTCACCCTCATCTTGGGAAGCCAGCAAATCTAACACAAATGCATGACTCTAACATTGACAAAGTTAAAGATAGCAACTTTTAGTGATAAATTTTGGCTTTAGAAGTATTGTCAGATGCAGATAGAAATCTCCTTGCAACTTCAATGATGAATGGTTCCCATGAGTAAATATGTCACTTTGGCCTAGGTTCTTTATTTTCTAATTTTCTTTCTCACCATTTCCAAGGATATCAGGTGTTTAAACCAAGTGTCATGACCTTTTTCTACTTTATGAAAAACAAGGGTATAGGAGTCATGTTTGATAAATGTTGATGTGCTTTGCATGTCAGGGAACACGATAATGGGCAAGCAATATGAATATGAAGGGAACATGATAATGGGCAAGCAATATGCATATGAAGGGTACGGTGATATAAAAAGTGAAAGGATGGAAGCAAGAATATAAAATCTTTTGGCCACTTTTTTCATTTTGGTCTTTTCACTTGCTTTATTGGATCTTCCTAAAAAATTGTGATTCAAATGTTGGTTTAACTTGGCTTATTCCTTGCAAAGGACCAATAATCCGACTTTTTATAAATTTTCGATTTATTAAATGTTTGAATGCATCATGATAATGCATGTATGCAATTTTATTACCAATTAAGGTCAAACTTAATGACTCAAGTGGTGGGTTGGGATGAGATGAATGCATTCTTTTTGGAGACACCATTTTATTTCACCTCTTGTAACACGAGGATCAATTTATTTATTTATAGCATGATGCATGCCATGGATTCAAGATATGTTAGCATCAAAGACTCATAAACAAGGGAACTCTGGAATTGTAAATACCAGATATATCACCTGTCCATAAGGAAGAAAATGAATAACTCATCAAATCACTTGTTTTATTATGTATTAATTTTCCTCCAGCAACTTGATGCCTATGAGGAAATTTAACAAATGTTGGCCTACATAAAATCCAAAATTCTATGTGGCTAATTTGAAGAAATTTATGGGTATATTTTGTTGATAATTTAAGCTTAATGACAATGTTGTTAATTGAGATCAATTTTACTTCCATAAGTCCATTTATTCATCTAATTAACTCGTGTCTTAGAGTCAATATTCATGATTCTTTTAAGAAGATGCATGAATTCGTGATTACCTAGGGTCGAAAACCTATAGCGCAAGGTTAGGTTTTTAGTGCAGTCACCGTCATTGCATCATATCAATTTATTTATGATGTTTGATATTTGCTCTGGTAAGGGTGGTAGTTTTCCACCCTTTTCTTAAGATGAGATGTAATGATGATATGTCATGATCCATGATAAGAGATGAATGTGCTCTCCTATGTCTTATTCAAGGTCAATCCTTGGCTGTGTCCCTTTTCCCTAAAGAGGTCAGGCACTAATTAATTGGGTTAGCCGCTATATTTGTCTACTAACATGCATGGTTTTAGGGTGGTTCTATCATTCTATAAAAGTCTTCAAATTGCCCTCACCATATGGTGAAGATCTTATTTAACAAATTTAATCCTCCAAAGGTTCCAAAAGCTCCCCGAGAACTAAACTTGTCATATAAGACACAACTTGAGTGAAGTCTTCATAGTAACCATCGTGAGCTCAAAAACCTATGAGAAAACCATTACAAACTTCCACTAACCTAGGGTACTCACAAACCGGGGTATAGGGCCTAAAATATATGTGAGGAAAGTATTGAATCAAGAGTTTTGATGATTCCAAACCAACATCCAAGAGCTTAGATTGAAGATATCAAAGGAGATCAAAGTGATTCAAGTGAAGAGCTTGAAGAGTATTTGCTGCTAGATCTTTTGTAGAATCTTTTGTTTTTAGTTATGATTGGGTAAAAGATTTTGATTTGAAGAAAAGATGTTTTCAAACCTTGATTTTATGATTATTTGAAAAATACCCACAAACAGACGAAGTTTGAAAATTTAAACTGAATTGTCATGTTGGAAATTTGAACTTTACCTTTGGAAATTCGAATTTCGAGCTAAAACTGAATAAGTCTAAAGAGATGTCTCTCTGTCAGACGAATTTTGATTCTCCAAAATTCGAATTTTCATCCAAGTCTGAAAGAAGCCTCTTAGTGACAGACGAACTTCACATCTTCAAAATTCAAATTTCAGAAAAAATGCAAAAGTTCATCTGAAATCAAGAACAATTTAAGTTTCAAAACTGCTTTCTAACAGACGAACTTTAAACATTAAAATTCAAATTTCAGAAGCTAAGGTTGTGAGTTTGTTGGAATGAAATATTGACATACGAATGACAGAGTTTTGTAACTTTGAATGTTGAAGTTAGTCTGAAGAAAATCTCTCTGATAGATGAACTTCACTCTTTCAAAGTTCAAACTTTCAAGAAAAGTGAACTATTGTGCCTCTTTGAACGTTCTACTGACAGACGAATTTTGAGACTCCAAAATTCGAATTTTGAAGGCACTGTAGAAAATTGAAAACACTGTTCACACTTAACCGAAAAACTTTCCTCTTGAAAATTCGTATGTCACATTGTGAAAAGATTCTGTAAATTTCAAAATTCGAATTTCACTTCATGAACAGACGAACTTCGTGCTGTAACGTTGGAAGCTCTAACCTTCGGTTCCTTCGAAATTTGTCTGTTGACCAACCAAAATTTGAATTTCAGCATGTCAGAAACATTAAATGCGGTTGGTAAACGGATAGTTTTTTAGAGTAACCGTTGGATAACTTCCCCAATGGATAGATTTAGTCTCTAACGGTTAGTTGAGACCTAAAACTATAAATATAACATCATTTGAAGTTGTGGGTAACGAATCAAACTTGTATATACCGAATTTCTGCTGAATCTTCTTCTCAAAAGCTTTTACCCTCTCAACTTCAATATCTGTACTTTAACCTTCATATCTACTCTATTTAAGAGAGTTATATATTTGTAAACAATATACTCTTCATCTGGAAGATAGATTTACTTGTGAGGGGAAATCACAAGGGGATTGGGAAGCACATTGTGAAAGTGCTTAGAGTATTTGAGAGAGCTCCAGAAACAGAGCATGCTCATGTACTGTGGCACTAGCAAGAAGCCAGTTGAATTCTTGCTGTATAGTGGATAAATCTCAAGAGTTATCTTGGGGACTGGACGTAGGTCAAGTGGACAGACCAAACCAGGATAAATCACTGAGTCTTCTTCTCCTTATCTTTACTTTTCAGCTTGCTCTGTTTTATACGTTGCTTCCCTTACATTGTGCTATCTTCACCCATTTCATTTTGTGCAGAGAAATTTCAATCTTCCCAATTCACCCCCCTCTTGGGAAGTCAGCCTTGCTAATAGAAAGATGTGTCTATTTATAGTGTGTGAGGAGAGCATACAAACCTATGAACCTGAACTTATGCACTACCCAATCTCCACCTTTCCAATAAATCACAATTGCAGAAAAGAAACAAGGTAGATAAAATCAGCTATCGTGAAGTTCAATCCACATGTTTTCTACCCTAAGATATGTTATTTGTAACACCTTAACTTTAATCTCATTTCACATGTATTAGGCCTGAATTATGATCCACTAATCATGATTTAAGGCTTAAATCACCAAGAAAATTAAAATAAATTTTTTTAAAATTCGATGGTACTATTCATGTGGTAAAACCATTTGACCGACCGAATTTTAGAAATTCATAACTAATTATAGAAAAATTATGTTGAGATGATTCAAGTTCTTCAAATGAGATTAAATCTAGTTCTACATGGGAAAAAAATGAAATAGTAACTTCATTAGGCCAATTCATAAGTAAACTTCGTGAACTTTATAGTTCATTTGGTCATTTTTCTATCTTCCAGTTTTCTGACTACAGATTTGAAAAATCATAACAATTTGTATCCAACTCCAAATGGGGTGATCTTTCATTCATTTTAAATCTCTATCTGTATGCTTTAAGACCATATATAACATTTATATGTTTAATCACAAAATAGCCAAAAAAGGTGGGGCATTACCACACAAGGGTCAGAATGACCATTACAATCGCTTAACTTGGCAAAATCATTTCTTTAACATATATACCTAGCCATATTTTGTACCAAAATGGCATCATACATCATGGGAGACCTAAAGTGACATAATGGTCTTAAGGTACAGCATCACAATAATATACATAAATTTTCATAATATTTCAAAAATAAAGATTAAAAATAAGATTTTCATTTCTTTCATGAATTCCTTCTTTCTTGCCTTGCTCCTTCTTGGTAACCTTGCCCAAGCTTGTACCTACTATGTTAGTCATTTTGGAAGAGTATGATTCAAAGAATCTCAATAGCAACACCCATTTATGCATACATACTATCACAAAATTTGATGAAAATATCAATCATTCTTATAAAAACAATAAATGCCATATTAATTCATAAAAATTTTGGTAGAATTTCCTCTTATAGAATGGACATCCCAGGGTCAAAGCCCTTCATATACTCAGCCAAAACATTCACAAAGTATCACAATACAAACATGGCAAGTCATAAAGTTCATAAAAACATTACAAGATAACATAATGCAATGAAAGGAAAGTTGCTACCTTTGTGAATTCCTCTTGCTTTTTCCTTTAGTTCACCTCTTCCAAACACTTCCACAAGTTTCCTTTGGCTTCCTCAAATCCCTAAACATCATTAGACATCTATTTAAGTCATTGGTTCATGAGGCTTCTTCACAAAATATTTATAAACCATAAATTTCTACTTGCTACATCTTAAGCTTTCTCTTGAATCTATCACTTGCCTTTAAGGAATTTCACCATGGGGAATCCATTTTTGACATCAAAATCATGAAATTCTCACTCCTTTATAGATTTACACACTAGCCAAAACAAAACATAGGGAAGACAGAAAGAGATTTCTTCAAAACTTGCTTCAAGTTTGTGAAATCATGCCTTTCTCAACTAGTTCATAATTTTGCTTGGTTTTAATGCAAGAAAACACTTCTCCTTTCATTCCTATGCCTTGGCTGAAACTTAGACTAGAGAGGGAGGAGAAAAGAACTTCACAATCTCATGCTAAACCACTTAGAAAATTAGCTTGAAGGCATAGAAAAAGCTTACCTTAACTTAATCTTCACCTTCTTTCTTTTTCTTTTTCTTCCTGATGTTCTCTCCATTTCTTTCTTGAGAAAATTTTAAGCTCTCCAAGCCTCTAAATCAGACCAGTAGTTCGGCCAAAATAAGAGAGGAATATAAGAGGCCAAACTCACTTAATCACTTGGGTTAGATTAAACAAAATTTGGTTAAGTTTCATGCCTTCTCCATTAAGTTTTCCTTGGAAAATAATTAAAAAACCTATTCCTCACATGGGCTGAAATCTAACATGCCAACTCAAGGGAAAAAAACTTCAAAATACTACATATTTTCCCCATCCCAGTAACACCCTATATCAGTTACTTTATACCTGAACTGATAAAGTTACCTTTAGCAATATAAAATCACTTTATGAGTACAGGATTAAAGTAAACATTTCTAGAATTACTTTATTATCCTATCTCTAACAATCTCCTTTTGTGGTGTCCATGGTGTCCAATAGCTTTTCTTTCTGACTTTTGAGTTTTTGCAGATCAAAAAAAAGTTTTATAGGTATAAAGTTACTTTTTAGTTTTTGGCACTGATTATTTCTTTGTCCTTAATCATTAACCCTTAGTGTCATATACCATTTGACTCATCTCGTTGAGAACTTCTATTTGACAGTAATTTTGTATAGTTACAAAATTACTCTTGTATATTTGGAACTTTTTTTTTAACCTTAGGGACATATATGTCATTTTTATAACTCTTTAGGGGTAAACACATAATTTCTCATTTTTCTATCCATCTGGGAAAAATGATCACTTTGCCTTATTTCACGAAAAATCGTGTCTGCCTATTTTTGCAAATTTTCTATGCATTTCTAGATATTTTAACTTTCTTGGGATGCTACATTATTTAAACAACGAATAAATAGAGAAGAATGTGAAAAGATGTAAAGTATATTATTTACCCTATGTCATGTTACTTAAACAAAAACAAATATAGAAGCTTGAGAATAAGTAATGGCTAAAACAATGTTACCATGCAAAACAAACAACAATTAAAAGGGAAACCCAAATAAATATAAAGTCATATTATAAAACACAATCAATGTATATAGGCTTAACTCTCAAGTTTCCCCAGTGGAATCACCAAACTGTCACACCCAAATAGCTTGTGGAAAAGGGAAAAAACAGATAAATCAGGTTTTCAATCAAAAGCCAACTTGTGAAGAGTTGCCAACAAAACTTTAAGAGAAATTTTGGAAAAACAATTTAAGAAGGAAAAAGATTGTTGCATAGTTAGAGTTGGGTTCGGGAATCGATTATATATGGGAAAGGTGTTTGGCACCCCATGATACATATTCCTAAGAACAGTTACCTTAAGCTGATTGTACAAATTAACATGGCTTTAAAAGTATTTTGGTTACCCTTTAATTATTCACATGTGAGAATAAGGGTAGAAATTAAAGAAATTATGAAAATAAAGAAAAGAAATTAATAAAATAAAATTGAAAAATATTTATTTATTTTCAATGTTGGACTTGACCCAGAATCAGAGTTTGGAGCCAACGTATCCTGTGATAGGGATCAAGTCCATGTAGTTTGGGCTGAAAAACACGTGTTAGTTGGTTGATATTTTTTAATTATAATTTTTTGTGATAAGAGAAAGCTAATAGAAAATAATTTATCATTTAGAAACAAAACAATTTTCTAAAATTTGAGTTGGTATGTTTTAGTTTACAAAAGATAATTTCATTTCATTTACTTACTCTTATTTATTTACTTTTGAAAATATTTTTTTGAATTTTTTACTTTTGAAATGATATATATTTTTTGTACTCTTGAGAATTTTTTCCTTTTAAAAGAAAAAGAAAACTGATCTACCAGTTGCAGACTTATAGTCATGCCCGATAGATTGATTCCTCAATTACCTATGTGTATTCGCTATCTCATGCAACAACATGGTTAACTAGAATACCTCCATGGGTTCAAAAACCTCATATGGTGTGTTAGCTTTAAATCCTTCTATTCATTATACATATATGTACATATATATTATTTATTTTTTTATTTTATTTTTAAGGAAAATATAATTTTATATAAATATGTCACTAGAACTTATCATTATAAACAAACTTATGAATACTCATACAGCCCCATAGGCTTACATGGTGTGAGATCACCTTTGTATCTACGGAAGTTCAAAAAACCTCCATAATACTTTAAAAGGCAACAAAAAGAATATATCATGAGAAATATTTACAATCATGTAGTCGTTTTGTGTGTGTGTTAAAATTCTCAAGTAAGTTCAATATCCTTCAAAGTACACAAATAAGTTATTATTAGAAAAAGAAAAGATTGTCAAAACCAAAAAGCATCACGAGCTATCTTCCTTGTCATCTTTACTTATCTTGTGCACCTCCCTTCTTGAGTTCTGGCTCTCACCCACCCTTATGGCTTAAGTGACCAGGAAAGCCAACAAAAAAGGCCACAGAAAATACCAGTTTTTGTTTTTTTGTGAAGGCAATTTCACTAAGAGCAAACTTATTTCGAGACCTATCATAAAATGTCTAAATAAAGAACCTCCAGCATTGAACATTGATAAAGTCTTGGTAAGGTTTAGTAAACAAGCTTAATTGATGATGGTCCCATATTCTTGCACAATCACATACAAAACATGAATGATTTAATAATACACCAAATGATGTTCAAATTGAAAAACGAACTCCACAAGAGTCTAAAGTATAAGGCAGCAAAATCATGTATGGGAAAGGCATTGAGGTTGGGAGAATGAAGATTAACCCAATAGAAAGCTTCATAAGATAGGATCAGGACATTAAATCTATAAAATGCTCCCACATCCCAATAATTCCAATCATGACCACCAAATAGAATCCCATATGATCAAGTTTTCTCAAGATGTTCGTCTATTTTTTCATAACCAAATCAAACATACAAGAATTACTCATGTTCCTAGACAAGAATCACAACAAAAATAGAACATCTAGAGACACTTGGATACATCTTCACAATAACAAATTTTGTGATGCGAGTGACAGCAAACAAACAGGTCAACACAAGTTGATCATTTCATCAAACTCCTTTAATGATAAAATGTTATAAAGGAGAGGAACAATAGAAACAAAGGTGCAAAGCATACTTGGGATACAACTCTAGGTTAAATCTTTAAGGCAAATGCTATGTTTCTTTCCTAGTTAAAACAACATAAAATTTAAGCATTCTATTGGCACCAGAAATGTAATCCTAAAGGCATAGAACAAAGCACCATTATCACAATTCCAAACATTTACATTAGTGTCTTATTGGGCAATGGAGTTCTTCAAATAAATCAAATTACAACATGAAATTCCAATTGGTACTAATATTTCTTTCTCCCAAATCAAATATGTATCAGGAAGCTTCTAACACTCTTCAACATCATAAACAGTCTAACCTTATGATTAGAATGATATCCTATCATACATAAAGACCTTAACCCTTCCCATCAACACACTAAATAATCAAAAGAATATAACCAAGTATATTTAGCATATGGGTTTAGTTATGAGACTTATATAGACAAAGTAAACTAAATGGTTTAGCTAGAGTCGTAGTATCCTACATGCAGTAACCATAAACATAACACCATCCAATAACAGATTGGAACAAAATTTTCCAGAAGCTGAGCACTAAAAGTCGAGAATAATATTTCCAGAAACAGAGCATTAAGGAGAACCAAAAAGAAGCCACGATTCAATGGATAACAAAGAGTTAAACTAATCTACCATTAAAATTTCAGCTGACAACAAAATTTTACTAAGCCCAAGAACACAGGGCACCATAAACAAAGAAATAAGAAAACAATAACGAGCCATATCACATGGCTAAAAGAAAAAAACACTGACCCAAATCAGGCCGGCACTCCTCTATGCTTCAAATTTATTTTTGTGTCGATCGCTTCTTTGTCTCCCTTGCTCAACTTCCTTGTCCTCCTGTGTGATCTTTTTTTGCATCGCTTCTAGGGTCCTTTCTTAGTCTCCTAACGTCTCTCTTTTTGGTATCAATTCCTGTAACATCCTAAAATTTTTATGGATATTCAAGGCTCAATATTTTGAAATCTATAAAGAATTTGTAAAAATTGGTATATACCGTTTGACATGAAATGGGACAAAGAAGTCAATTATCTCAGTTGAAAGGAAAAATGGAAAATGATGATTTTGCCCCTGGAAAAAGAAAAAAGAAAGAAAAAGGAAAAAGGGAAAAAGAAAAAAAATATCATAATAATAAAAAAAAAGTTTAAGTTGGTGGACGCAGGAAGATTTTGAGGGGGAATTTATGAATTTTGGGGCAAATTACACCTGATGACCCGAAAGTTTTAAAAATTATAAATTAGACCCGGGTCAAGGGCATTTTTGTAAATATGAAAAATTATAGTCAAAGTGAAGCTCTCAATGAGTTAGACCCAATGAAATATAGAATGAAATTTATTAAGGTCAAAATCATATTTATTGGGTGATTAGGATTTAATATTAATATTTTACCCAATAAAAGCTAGTTTAGACTGCAGAGAAAAGGCAATATTAATCCAAGGACAATCATTAGACCTTGCTAAAATATATTTTGGGTCTATATAATAATTTTGGACCAAAAGTAATGGTTGGATAATCCTGTACTAATTTAATGACAATTTTGGTAAAAATACCCAATCGGTACGGGTAAATCTAATCGGTAAAGGGTATTTTGGTCCATAAAAATTATTGAAGCAAATTTTGGCTAAAAATTAAGGTGAACCACGTCTGAATCATCTTATGGACACATGTGTAATTTTTCAAAAAGCTTTTTAAAAGAAAAGTAAATGAAAATAGATCTAAAAGTCAATTAAGTGATTATATTATATAATTATCATTTTAAAACACCATTTCATCTTCCCCACGAGAAAGAGACGCTGGTTCAGTGGAGAAAAGAGCTAGGTAGGCGTGAGAGAGAGAGAGAGCAAAAGGGAGAAGAGAAAATCACAAGATTTTTCCCAAAACTTTAAGGTATTATCTTACAACCCTTTTCTTGTGTTTCTTAGCAATTTTGAGGGATTTTAATGGTTATTTTCCTCTATTTTCTTGCTGAAAGTTTCTACCTAGAGAGAGAGTAGAGAGAGAAAATAAAGGTATGGAAAAACTAAGCCATGAAAAGGGTTATATAGGTCATAAGGTACAAGAATATGTCATTGGATTATAAATTAATCGGTTAGTTATTTTTCTATAATTTATGATAATTTTCTGCCCAATTAGGGTTCATTATAGGAAGGGAATTTCAAGTTTTTGACCTCAAAAATGGATTCCTTGGGTCCAAAATAGGTTAGAATAAGTATGTTGTACAAGGAATGCATGATGGATAACAAAGTGCAAATTTTAGTTCAAGTGAGCACTTTGTGAATGAAATTGGATAATTAGTGGTTAATGGCATTATTTGATGATGCTATAGGATCCAAAGGAGTGTTAGAAGATCAAGGAAAGGGTTTGTAAAGTTTGGAGATTAGTGGAAAGCTCAAAGGTAGTTAACTTACCTATCTATGCTTATGTATTGTCATTGATGTTGCTTGCTTTGAATGATGTGTATAATGTTTGGAATGTTGTCTTGTGATGATTTGGCATTTTTGGTTGGATTTTTTGAAGGGTATTGTGACCCTGGATATGTCCAAATACAAGGGGAAATGCTGCCCAAATTTTTATATAATGGTTATGCCAAAATGATTTGATTGCATGCTTAATGTGTTTTGAGATGAATACTTGCAATATATATGATGATATGTGTGCATGATGGTAGTTACTACTGAGATTCTTTGAATCTCACCCGTTTCCAAATGTCTAACCAATTTTAGGTTCAAGTTATGGCAAGAGTACCCAAGAAAAGAAAGGCAAGGAGAAGCAAAGTAATATTCAAGATAATGATACTTAGATTGATACTATTATATGAGAGGTTATGCAAAACCTTATGAGACATGATCATGCTATGTTTCCATGTTAATATGTTCCTCTAGGTTCTTATGGAGTATCATGTAAGATAAATGCAAATTAGGGCTATTTATGTATATATTAGTGTGTATTTTGGAAAGTTGGAAGAATGCAAGAGACTTTTCTGAACATGGCTGGGAATTTGAAGTACTTTACATAACTCGATATGGTCAATGAATGAGTGTTTTACATGTATGAAAACTAGACATGTGTAGCTTTCTATAGACGCAAAGATCACTTAATTTGGAGTTGTGTATGATTTATGGTGATTTTTCAAATTTATGGTCAGAATCAGAAATTTTCAAAAATGACCATTGCTACAGTACATATAATACGAACTTACTGTATCAGTTGGCCAAGTAACTTCCCTGTTCAACATTTTTCCCATGTATAGAATCTTTTAAGATATATTTAGAGATTTGAACCATGTCAATATGATTTTTCTTGATTTAGTTATTAATTTTCAAAATTCACCGGGTAAAAAGAAGTTAACCAAGAGAATGGTACCCGAAATGAAATAAATTGGTTTAAGTTCTTTTAAATAATCAAGTCTCTAATTAAGTAATAATGGACTTAAATATAGTTTAATACATGGAAAATGAGTCTAAGTATGACGTGTTAGTTTTTTGGTATCAGAGCATAAGGTTCTGACCCTAGATTAGTATAGTTGGAAAGGAAATTATAATAAATAAATGTAATATTTATTTATTATTTCCTTTTAAGTTAGTCTATTAACTAGTTATTATTGTGGTTTGGCAGATGTCTAAATCCACAAACAACTCAGGGATTGACTATCGGCCTGAGCCACACCTCGGACCATCAAGACCTCCGGGAGACGAAAGTACTAGCTCTAACGAAATACCTTTGGAACAGCCAATAGTTGTAGACCCCATACATAATGAAGATTATGAGGTACCTATGGAGGAGCCTCCTCACGTACTGGGAGTAGAGGTTTATGAGGATATAGACTGGGAGTTAGCATTTTTGGAGGATCCAGATAATACCCCAGATAATAGACCACCAGATATAGAGACGATAGTCTACAGGATCGTGAGGAAGTTCTCCAGAGCATATGGGGTTTACTTAGAGGGTCCTGATAGAGTTCTATCCTTTATGACTAGATTGTCCCAAGTCTAATATGATTTAGAAAGACAGGGGAACAGGTATCCTGAACAACTATGGATTGATACTATGCTTAGAGAGATACCTGATGATGAGTTTTGGGCGGAAATTAAGGCTAAGCTACAAGGTAGAGAGTTTGAAAGCCTGACACATTGCATTAGAATGTATTATGTTGAGGCCAATTTGAAGAAGAAAAAGAAAGAGAAAGAGGGAAGTGAGAACAAGAAAGATAAGGGCAAAGGAAAAAGGCCAATCTCAGAATGTTATGATATGCCAGACTCCTCCCATAGACCTACCAACTCAGGTAGTGAGTTATCCGAGGTAGTAGACATAGTTACTAAGATATATCTTGAGAGTCATCAAGTTTTCTAAGAATCCCCTATTCTGACTTTCTTGGATTCAGTAAGAGATTCATATGATCATATGGAGACACAGGATCGACAATTCCTTGATACTGCATGGATAGACGCAGTACTTACTATATTACCAGAGGATGAGGATTACTGGTTGACAGTAAAAGAAGAACTTAGACGATATTGCCCTGAAAACCTACATGATTGTGTCAAAGAGTTGATTCATCATGAAAGGTTAAGACTAGAGCTAGCTGACACGAAGAGGACAGAAACAGATCCGATAGAATCACAACCGCATTCCATGGATCAGGTTCAACAACCAGTGCAGGAACAAGTGCTGGCTGAGGATTCGGAAGATAAGTCTGAGGAGGATCCGGAAGAGGATTCGCAAGAGGATTCAGTGTCATGTCCATGATAGTCCTAGTTCTTCTTTGGCTTGATGTAGAGTATTTAACTATGGACATGTATATATGTATAGGCAGTCATAGATAGCGTGATGTATATGACGGAACAGATAGCATAGTGAAAAGAATATGACTGATGTATGAATGACTCTGAATACAGCGTGTACAAAGTTTTGATATGTGAATAAAATGTTATGTTTATATAAATATGTTCTCTGAGTAATATTGCTACATGTTCATAATTTCAATTATTTTATAGATAAGAATGGCTCGCACTAGAAGACAAAGTCGAGAGATCACTCCTCAACAAGAGAGTGTACAACAGGTTGATCCTTTACAGGTTATAATGGATCGTTTGGATCAACAACAATGATTAATTGAGGATTTGCAAAGAACCATAGCAAATCAGAGACAGCCACCGGAGGCAAGAGTACAGGAACCGCCTCCAAGGCCACAGCCACAACCTGAGCCTCAAGCAATGCCAGTGAATCCAATAGCAGGTGCAGCGGCTGATTTTGCTCACCAACAAAATATAATAGCACAATTCAGAAAGCATTGTCCTCCATCATTTGAAGGAAAATTTGATGTACAAGCTGCAGAGGACTGGATACTAAGCTTGGAGAAAATATTTAGCCTGATGGGTTGTGCTACTGAGATGAAAGCATTATTAGCCATGTATATGCTGGAAAAAGAAGCGGACAGATGGTGGCGTACCACTGAATTGATTCTACAGGCTCGAAATATACCATTGACATGGGAGATATTTCTTGAATATTTCTACGATAAGTATTTCCCAAGGTCAATTAGAGATGAAAAAAGAAGCCGAATTCATTACACTCAAACAAGTTGAGGATCAATCAGTAGATGAATATGTGGCTACTTCCATTCAATTGTCTAGATATTCCACATATTTGCAGCAACATGATGATGAACGGTGGAAGACCGAAAAGCTGGAAAGAGGCTTGAAATCAGCCATAAGAGAAAAAGTTGCTCCTATGAGAATTCGAGAGTTTAATACATTGGTTGAGGTCAGCAGGATCGCTGAAGGAAGTATGAATCATAAGGGTTTTATGTCCACTGCTCCAGCTAGTATAAGAAAGACTACAATTGAAGAAGGTGAACTAAGTAAAAAGAGAAAGAAGCCTTGGAACAATTTCAATAGAAGGGGTAAAAGAGGTGGTAGAAGAGGAGGAGGACGAACAATGCAAAGAGACATACAAAGAGAAGCTAGGGAAGCTCCAGTATGTGATCAGTGTGGTAAAGCTCATGGCAGTAGACCATGCCTAGCCAGACAAAATGTATGTTATCGATGTGGCAAGGCTGGACACTATGCTAGAGAGTGCAAAGTGGATTTGGCTCGTATCAGACCCCAGGCACAAGGAAGGGTCTTTGCTCTTACGCAGCATGAGGCTCGACAGTCACCTGATCTTATAGAAGTTATGATTAAAGTTAATGATTATCTTGTATATGCCTTGTTTGATTTAGGTGCTAGTCATTCATTCATTTCTTATAAATGTGCCAAAGGATTGGGTCTGCATGTTACTGAGCTACCTTATGATCTTCATGTGTCCACACCCACGGGTAACCATGTTATTACATCCCATGTCTGCCTAAATTGCATTGTCCAATATGAACATTGTTGTACCACACTAGATCTCATATGCATGCCATTTCCAGATATAGATGTCATAATAGGCATGAACTGGCTTTCCACAAATAACATTCTCCTTGATTGTAAGAACAAAGCCTTGATCTTACCTACTCCAGAAAGTGTCCTAAATACTGAGGTTAAGCTCAATTTCATATCGACCGCTCAAGCTGAGAGATGTTTGGGGAAAGGATGTCAAGCCTTTTTGGTTTTCTTTTCAGTAAATGTTGAGGTTGATGAAGGGATTGAAGAAATACCAGTAGTAAGAGATTTTCCTAAAGTGTTTCCTAAGGATTTTAAAGATTTACCACCTGAAAGAGAGGTAGAGTATTCTATAGATCTTGTGCCAGGAATAAATGCAATATCAAAGGCACCATACCAAATGGCACCACCTGAATTAGCAGAATTAAAGAAACAGATAGAAGAGTTATTGGAAAAAGGTTTCATCAGACCAAGTGTTTCTTCTTGGGGTGCTCCAGTGTTATTTGTAAAAAAGAAAGATGGGAGCCTCCGATTATGTATTGACTATAGGGAACTAAACAAAGTTACTATTAAAAACAAATATCCTTTACCTAAAATTGATGATTTGCTAGATCAGTTGGCAGGAACCACTGTGTTTTCAAAAATCGATTTAAGATCTGGATATCATCAATTACGGGTTAAGGCAGATGATGTTCCCAAAACTGCTTTTCAAACTCGTTATGGGCATTATGAATTTTTAGTGATGCCATTTGGTCTAACGAATGCCCCAGCAATATTCATGGACTACATGAACAGGATTTTCCAGCCCTACTTAGATCAATTTGTGGTAGTTTTTATTGATGATATCTTAGTGTACTCCAAATCTTTAGAGGATCACGAGATGCATTTGAGAATAGTCTTGTCTGTTTTAAAAGAAAAGAAATTGTATGCTAAACTGAGCAAGTGTGAGTTTTGGCTCACAGAAGTGCAGTTCTTAGGGCATGTTGTTTCCAAGGACGGGGTCGCAGTGGACCCAAGTAAAGTTGATGCAGTCCTAAAGTGGGAGCAACCCAAGACCACCACTGAGATAAGAAGTTTCCTTGGTTTAGCAGGTTATTACAGACGATTTATACAGGACTTTTCTCAAATTGCATTGCCGCTTACAAAACTTACTAGAAAGAATACACCTTTTGTGTGGGATATGAATTGCGAAAATAGTTTTAATGAACTGAAGCGCAAGTTAACTACCCCACCTATATTAACTATACCTAATCCTAAGGAACCTTTTGTGCTTTACACAGATGCAAGTAAGCATGGATTGGGTTGTGTTTTAATGCAGAATGGTAGAGTAGTAGCATACGCTTCTCGACAGTTAAAACAACATGAAGAAAACTATCCTACACATGATTTAGAACTTGCGGCTATTGTTCATGCTCTAAAGATATGGAGGCATTTTCTCTACGGTGGGACTGTAGAAGTGTTTTGTGACCACAAAAGCCTCAAATATTTAGAAGATCAAAAAGAATTGAATGCAAGGCAGAGGCGCTGGATGGAATTGTTAAAAGATTATGATCATTCTATAAAGTACCATCCTGGGAAAGCTAATGTAGTGGCTGATGCACTTAGTAGAAAAACTGTTCACGTAGCCTATATGATGATCCATGAAATGAAAATGCTGGAAGATTTTAGAGATATGTCCTTGTTTCTCCAATTACATGAGACCTAAATTGGTAATGAATTTTTACAAGATTTAATGAAAGCCCAGCAGAATGATGAGTTTGTACAAGTAGTTAAAGAAAAGATGAGTCAGGGAGAAATGCAGGAATTCAATGAGACAAATGATGGTCTGATCAGGTTTCAGAAGAGAGTATATGTTCCTCCAGTAGCAGAGTTAAAGGAAAAGATACTGGCAGAGGCACATCAAAGTAAATACACTATTCACCCAGGTATTACAAAAATGTATCATGATTTAAGAAAATTGTTTTGGTGGCCTGGGATGAAAAGTGATATTACCCAGTATCTGTCTAAGTGCTTAGTATGCCAAAGAGTTAAAATTGAACATCAGAAACCTGCAGGAATGTTACAGCCTTTAGATATCCCTGAATGGAAGTGGGATAGTATATCAATGGACTTTATTATGGGATTACCAAGAACATCATCAGGATATGATGCTATATGGGTTATAGTAGATAGGCTCATAAAGTCAGCCCATTTCCTAGCCATGAAATCAACATATACACTGGATAAATTGGCACAGTTATATGTTAAAGAGGTAGTGAGACTTCAAGGAGTACCTAGTAGTATTATTTCAGATCGTGATCCAAGGTTTACGTCGAATTGTTAGAAGTCATTGCAACAGGCCCTAGGTACTCAATTGAGATTTAGTACAGCATATCATCCACAAACTGATGGACAAACTGAGAGGACAATTCAAACATTAGAAGATATGCTAAGGGCTTGTGTGCTTGAAATGAAGGGAAACTGGGATGTATACTTACCACTAGCAGAATTCGCATATAATAACAGTTATCATTCCAGTATTCAGATGGCTCCATATGAAGCGCTGTATGGCAGAAAGTGTAGGTCCCCATTATGTTGGACAGAGTTAAGTGAGAGACAAATGATTGGTCCAGAAATTGTTAACTAGACCTCCAGATAAATTGAATTAATAAGAAAGAAATTACTAACAGCTCAAAGCAGACAAAAGAGTTATGCAGATAAAAGAAGGAAGCCATTAGAATTCGAAATAGGAGATTATGTTTTCCTCAAAGTATCTCCTATAATTGGAGTTGGTCGGTCGCTTATGACCAAAAAGCTTAGTCCTAAGTATATAGGACCTTTAGAAATTCTCTCAAAAGCTGGACCTGTAGCTTATAAATTAGCCTTACCACCAAATTTGAGCCAAATACATGATGTTTTCCATGTCTCACAGCTAAAGAAATATCATCCCGATCCTTCACACATTATAGAATATGAATGCATTGACTTACAAGATAATCTTTGCTTTAATGTTATACTTGAAAAGATTATAGATTATCGAGTCAAGCAACTGAGGAACAAAGACATTCCTCTAGTGAAGGTGGTCTGAAAGGGCTTAACCCCAGAAGAAGCAGCTTGGGAAACGGACTCAGACATGAGACAGAAATATCCAGAAATATTTACTTAAGGTATGTTTTAAATTTCGAGGACGAAATTTATTTTAAGGGGGATAGAAATGTAACATCCTAAAATTTTTATGGATATTCAAGGCTCAATATTTTGAAATCTATAAAGAATTTGTAAAAATTGGTATATACCATTTGACATGAAATGGGACAAAGAAGTCAATTATTTCAGTTGAAAGAAAAAATAAAAAATGATGATTTTGGCCCTGGAAAAAGAAAAAAGAAAGAAAAAGAAAAAAGGGAAAAAGGAAAAAAAAATATAATAATAATAATAAAAAAAAGGTTTAAGTCGGTGGATGCAGGAAGATTTTGAGGGGGAATTTATAAATTTTGGGGCAAATTACACCTGATGACCCGAAAGTTTTAAAAATTATAAATTAGACCCGGGTCAAGGGCATTTTTGTAAATATGAAAAATTATAGTCAAAGTGAAGCTCTCAATGAGTTAGACCCAATGAAATATAGAATGAAATTTATTAAGGTCAAAATCATATTTATTGGGTGATTAGGATTTAATATTAATATTTTACCCAATAAAAGCTAGTTTAGACTGCAGAGAAAAGGCAGTATTAATCCAAGGACAATCATTAGACCGTGCTAAAATATATTTTGGGTCTAGATAATGATTTTGGACCAAAAGTAATGGTTGGATAATCCTGTACTAATTTAATGACAATTTTGGTAAAAATACCCAATCGGTATGGGTAAATCTAATCGGTAAAGGGTATTTTGGTCCATAAAAATTATTGAAGCAAATTTTGGCTAAAAAGTAAGGTGAGCCACGTCTGAATCATCTTATGGACACATGTGTAATTTTTCAAAAAGCTTTTTAAAAGAAAAGTAAATGAAAATAGATCTAAAAGTCAATTAAGTGATTATATTATATAATTATCATTTTAAAACACCATTTCATCTTCCCCACAAGAAAGAGACGCTGGTTCAGTGGAGAAAAGAGCTAGGTAGGCGTGAGAGAGAGAGAGAGCAAAAGGGAGAAGAGAAAATTACAAGATTTGTCCCAAAACTTCAAGGTATTATCTTACAACCCTTTTCTTGTGTTTCCTAGCAATTTTGAGGGATTTTAATGCTTATTTTCCTCCATTTTCTTGCTGAAATTTTCTACCTAGAGAGAGAGTAGAGAGAGAAAATGAAGGTATGGAAAAACTAAGCCATGAAAAGGGTTATATAGGTCATAAGGTGCAAGAATATGTCATTGGATTATAAATTAATCGGTTCGTTATTTTTCTATAATTTATGATAATTTTCTGCCTAATTAGGGTTCATTATAGGAAGGGAATTTCAAGTTTTTGACCTCAAAAATGGATTCCTTGGGTCCAAAATAGGTTAGAATAAGTATGTTGTACAAGAATGCATGATGGATAACAAAGTGCAAATTTTAGTTCAAGTGAGCACTTTGTGAATGAAATTGGATAATTAGTGGTTAATGGCATTATTTGATGATGCTATAGGATCCAAAGAAGTGTTAGAAGATCAAGGAAAGGGTTTGCAAAGTTTGGAGATTAGTGGAAAGCTCAAAGGTAGTTAACTTACCTATCTATGCTTATGTATTGTCATTGATGTTGCTTGCTTTGAATGATGTGTATAATGTTTGGAATGTTGTCTTGTGATGATTTGGTATTGTTGGTTGGATTTTTTGAAGGGTATTGTGACCCTGGATATGTCCAAATACAAGGGGAAATGCTGCCCAAATTTTTATATAATGGTTATGCCAAAATGATTTGATTGCATGCTTAATGTGTTTTGAGATGAATACTTGCAATATATATGATGATATGTGTGCATGATGGTAGTTACTACTGAGATTCTTTGAATCTCACCCGTTTCCAAATGTCTAACCAATTTTAGGTTCAAGTTATGGCAAGAGTACCCAAGAAAAGAAAGGCAAGGAGAAGCAAAGTAATATTCAAGATAATGATACTTAGATTGATACTATTATATGAGAGGTTATGTAAAACCTTATGAGACATGATCATGCTATGTTTCCATGTTAATATGTTCCTCTAGGTTCTTATGGAGTATCATGTAAGATAAATGCAAATTAGGGCTATTTATGTATATATTAGTGTGTATTTTCGAAAGTTGGAAGAATGCAAGAGACTTTTCTGAACATGGCTGGGAATTTGAAGTACTGTACATAACTCGATATGCTCAATGAATGAATGTTTTACATGTATGAAAACTAGACATGTGTAGCTTTCCATAGACGCAAAGATCACTTAATTTGGAGTTGTGTATGATTTATGGTGATTTTGCAAATTTATGGTCAGAATCAGAAATTTTCAAAAATGACCATTGCTACAGTACATATAATACGAACTTACTGTATCAGTTGGCCAAGTAACTTCCCTGTTCAACATTTTTCCCATGTATATAATCTTTTAAGCTATATTTAGAGAATTGAACCATGTCAATATGATTTTTATTGATTTAGTTATTAATTTTCAAAGTTCACCGGGTAAAAAGAAGTTAACCAAGGGAATGGTACCCGAAATGAAATAAATTGGTTTAAGTTCTTTTATATAATCAAGTCTCTAATTAAGTAATAATGGACTTAAATATAGTTTAATACATGGGAAATGAGTCTAATTATGAGGTGTTACAATTCCTCTTTTTCTCCCCTTCGGTCTTTAGGGTTCTTTAGCCCTTAAATTCCTCTGCTCCCCTTTCATCACTACTATCCCCCCTTCTAGGGTTTTCTTTTGATATTTTTATAGGTGTGATTATGGGTGAAGGACATAGAGATTGGGTGCGTGAATGCTTTCTCTCTCATTTTTTATCCCAATTTCATGTGCCCTCTACTCTGCTTCCTTTTCCCAATTACTTGCAATCGCACCAAACACCTTCACTTCCTTTACACTGCTATAGTAGGTACGGAGTAGTGGAAGGACATGTTTGTTTTAACACCTTACTTTTAGACTCATTTCCCTTGAATTAGACTCCTTTTAAGTCTGATTATATCTGATCCTAAGCTTGAATCACATAGTAATAAAATCAGAATTTCCAAAGTTTTTGGTTACTGTTCATATGGTAGTTTTTACTTTGCCAACTGAAATTTAAAAATTCATAACTAATTCTAAACAAATCATTTCATAGTGATTTAAGTCTTTAAAAATAGATAAAAACCTTATATACATGAGAAAAATATGAATCAGAGAATTTTCTTGACCAATTTATACAGTTTATTTCTCAAACATTTACTATATATTTAGTCATTTTCTCTTCCCTAGGATTTTGGCCTTATATTTAAAAATTCATATCTCATTCTATCTAAGCCAAGGCATACATTCTTTATGTCATAGGAAATCCTTGTGAGTCTACTTTCTAGATATATTTTTCTTATATATTTATTCAACTTGTACAGGGCATAACATTAACTTAACTATTATGGGTCAACACACTACCTCTACTAGAATAGTTTTAGGAGAAATTACATAACTCCTTCTTTATAGCTCCAAATGGTTTCAAACCAGTGGCATTCATTTCCTAAGATTTGTAGCTTTCCATAAATGCAAATCACTGAATTTTTGGAGCTATACATGATTTTATAGTGCCTTTTGAAAAATCTAGTGTTCATAGTGTAAGTTCCAGTTTTTCCAATAGTGTCCAGTTTTGAATCCTAAATTCAAAATTTCATCATAAATCATGCACTTGTCCAATTTAGGTGTTCTTTAGCTCTATGAAAAGCTTGTTCTATCTACTTTAAGAGCATATATAACACTTATACAGGATACTCTATTTCAAATAGAGTTCCCTTGCTCAAATCAATACTGATCATCTCAAACAAACTTATGCCTTAACTTACATAATAAGCTTCATACACATTTACATTGCCATATATTGCTCCAATTTCATGCATTATATCATAGAGGACTTAAACGAATATATTCAGGGCATCTAATAGGATTTATCCCTTTCATACAAACTTATACAAATTCCCAAAACACAACATTAAGACTTGCATAATAATATCATTCATAATTCTCTTCCTCTTTTCCTTTTGCTCTTCTTGGATTCCTTGCATTGCTTGGCCCTATTATGGTTAGCATTTGGAAGAGTGAGATTCAAAGAATCTTAGTAGTTACCACTAATCAAGAAAATATATAATTATATAATGCAAGCACACTTCATCAAATAATCATTCAAACATTTAAAATCATTTATGCTTAAACATTTTATAGAAAATTGGACAGAGTTTTCCCTTACATTTTGGACATCCCGGGGTCACAAAACCCCTCAAATAACTCAGCCAATATCAACAAATCATCACACAACATCATTGTAAACATTTGGTATAACATTAAAACCATTGCAACTATATAACCATATAATACAAGATTAGGTTAGTAAACTACCTTTTAGCTTTTCAATCCTTTCCAAACTTTGCACAACTTTCCTTTGAACTTCTAACACATCTTTGAGTCCTATAGTATCACAAAATGAGGCCATTGGCCATCAATTACACAACCTCATTCACAAAGTGTGCATACTTGGACTAAAATTTTCACTTTACTTTCCTTTGAGTTTTTCTTGTACAACATACTTGTATCTACCTATTTTGCACCCAAGGAATACATTTTTGGGGTCAAAATTATGAAATTATCTTTCATTTCCAAACCCTAAATATGCAGAAAATTTCATAAATTGTAGAAAAATAATTACTCCATGAATCTTGAAACAACTTGTACATTCATGCATCTTAAGACATTTCTAAGCTTTTCTATGGTTTTATTTTACCATAGCTCAACTTTCTCTCTCTAGGGTTTGCCATGGCTGAAGCTTGAAGTGAGATAAAAGAGAAAAAACTCCATGGCAACCTCACTAGGCACTTGGATATATAAGGAAATGACCATAAAAGCTTACCTTGGTAGTTTGAGTACCAACTTTGGCCTCTTGCTTCTTCTCTTTCTCTTGATGTTTTGGTACTCTTCTCTCCCTCAAGAGCTGCTGTTCCAGACATGTTTGAGGAAGAGAATGGCTGACTATGATGGCTTAACCCAAGGCTTTTAGAAAAGATATCAAATACATAATAAATCATGATTATTTTTTTACTAATCCTTGGTTAACTTTATCAAAAGCAATTGGCATAATTTCCTTTGTATCCCAATAATCTGTAGCACGCATTGTGTCTCATTCTTGGCCAAAAATTGCTTCATAAAGTTTAAGAGACCAAAATACCCTTTACCGATTGAATTTACCCGTACCGATTAAGTATTTTTGCCAAAATTGTCATTAAATTGGTACAGGATTATCCAAAAATTACTTTTAGTCTAAAATCATTATCTAGACCCAAAAAATATTTTAACAAGGTCCAATCATTGTCCTTGAATCAATACTGCATTTTCCTGCAGTCTAAATTGACCTTTATCGGGTAAAATATTAATATTAAACCATAATTACCCAATAAATATTATTTTGATCTTAATAGATCTCTTTCTATATTCCATTGGACTTAACTCATTGAAAGCTTCATTTTGACTATAATTTTTCATATTTATAAAAATGCCCTTGACCCGAAGCTAATTTATAATTTTTAGAACTTTCTGGTCTTTAACTGTAATTTTTCCCAAACTTATTTTCTCTATTCCCTTGCACATTAGGGGACCAAACTGCAAACATTCTTAATTTTTAGGGTCAAAATATAATTTTCTCATTTTTCTATTTAACCTAGAAAAATGATCTCTTTGCCCTTTATGGTGCTTAACGGTGTCTCTCCGTTTTTCTCAATTCCTTTTGCATTATACGATGTCAACTTTTTCATTTTTGAGCCTTCAATTCCTTATTCATATTTTACTTCTAATTTGAAAAATGACCGTTTTACCTCTGAATCGGGTCAAAAATAAAATTATTTATTCTTTTGGGTACTTTCTTGTAATTTTTACCTAAAGACCAATACTAATTCTTTTTCACTATTCACATTAACTTCAAATTGGTGTATCTCTTAACCTGGATCTCCCGACTATGCAATATTTATATCGTTGCTCTCAGTTTGGAGCAGGCTTTCATTCAAGTGGTATATTGCATATTTTTCGGTGTAAGTTCTAGAATTAATTTATGATAAGGACCTCATGGAAAATTAATTCTAATTAAGGACTAAACATAACTTCTTCTAAAAAGTAAAGGAGAAATTAATTCCTTCTAAAGCCTGATTATATGTAGCCTTTTCGTCTCACTTCGATTCTCATCTTTTATTCATTTTATAACATCTCATAAAAGTAGGGATATTACATTTGTCGCTTTTGCCTTCGAGCTCGCCCTGCTCTCTCATGTTCACCACTTTCTTTTCTCACACATGTTCCCCCTGCTTTTTAGTTGCCCAAGTCTCGATCATCAGGAAATATTCAGGCTAAAACCCTGAGTTTCACCATTTCAGTCCAAAATTAATTTTTTATATATATTTTTTTTTTGTTTTGTTTGTTTGTTTTGTTCTGTTGTTTTTTTTAATATTAACCCTTTTTGAGAAAGAATGTATTTTTTAAAAGTCAAAAATAAAGGGATAGAATTTTTCTTTTGTTTTTTTTTAACACTATAAAGATAGGATTTTATTTTTGCTTATCCTAAAAGAAAGGAAAATGATTTGATTGATTTAAAAAAAAACTACAAGAAAGGGATAGGATTTTTTAAACTCCTAAAAGAAAGGAGATCGGATTTGGAAAGTGATCTTTTTGAAAATTTTCCAACAATTTTCCATTCAAATTAATGGGAAATTCTAAAAAGAATCTTTTTTATATTTTTCTTTTGAAAATCCTAAAAAAATGGATTGGATTTGGAGAATATATTTTTTTATTTTACTTTTATTTCATAAAATTCACATTCAAATTGACATTAAACAGAAAATTTGCATCAATTTTTTTCTGATTTTATGTGTAAAACCTGAACAAAATACTGTGTTCACAGTAATCCTTCCTTCTACAATTTTTGGGTAGAATCTTAGTATGGGGAAACACTAAGAGAATTACACATCTTGTAAGAGTGTGAGAAGAGTGACTACATAAGTATCTACTAAAACTTGTGGGATATACTGAGGCTTCACAAATGCCCAAATCAAACTTATAGGATATTGTAAAAATCTCAAGTGGTAGCCTGAGGACTAAACATAGATCATGTGGTTTGGGCCAAACCGGTATAAATTCTTGTGTCTTACTCTTCAACTTCTCGTTTCATCTTTATCCTTCATTATACTTTTTCATCCTTGTTCTGCTGCATCTCTTGGAGAAATTGGGTTGTTCATCAAAAAGGGTGAAAACCCCATATCACCCAGTTCACCCCCTTCTTGGGTGATCAACTAACCTTGCAATTGGTATTAAAGCTAGGACTCACAGTTAAAGGATTTCACCATCCGGAAGAGCTCATGGTTGACTTTGGAGAAAACATACTACCACATGGGAACAACATCAACAAATCTCCTGGCTTCGGTAGAGATCACTATGGATTCTGGAAAATGAGAATGCAAATATGTCTTTAATCCATAGACCTAGACATCAAGTCTCTTATAAAGAAAGTAGATTTTGTGCCAATGAACATACAGAACAATGGCACATACAGAGAGAAGTTAGAAGAAGAGTGGAATGATGAAGATAAATGAAAAGTTTTGTTGAACTTCAAGGCAAAACACTCCTTGGTCAATGCTCTAAATCAAGATGAGTTCTACAAAGTGTCAAATTGTAACACAGCTAAGGAAATATGGGATACTCTAGAGATTGCTCATGAAAGAACTAAGGTGTGAAAGAAAACAGACTCAGTTTTCTCATAGCAATATATGAAATGATTAGGATGATTAATGGTGAGTCTATTAAAGATTTCCAAATTCATTTTACTCATATCATCAATCATCTGACAGCTTTGAGAAAGAGCTCCACACAAAGAGCAAGCATGCAAAATACTCAGAGCTTTACCAAAAGAATGGCAACTAAAAGTGACAACTATTGAAGAGACAAGAGGAGAATCATATCAATCTATCACTACACTCTTTGAAAGCCTTGTTGAACATGAAGGAAGACTTGACTTTCTGTGGGAGCAAAAAAATGAAAGAAAAACATTGATATTCAAAGCTACTATATCACAGAGCTCAGAAGATGATGATACTAATTATAAACTTGATGATAGCAACGATGATGATAAGGAGGAAGAGCTAAAAGAGTTGACCATCAAATTTGGCAAATTTCTCAAAATAAAAAAGAAGCAGCTTCAAGAACAAAAGCACCCCTGCCATGCAAATAAGCTAATGTACTATTCAAAGAGGCAAGGAGGAAGAAATGCAAAGAGAAAGAATCATGAAGCTAAAGTTGCATACAACTCTACAATCTGGGGCAACAATTTAAATGAAAAAGATAAAAATACCTATCTGTGCTTAATGGCTAGAACCAATGATGAGGTATCAAATTCTAACTCTAAGTCTGATTCTAATTTTTCTTTTGATGAGTTGCAAGATACTTATAATGAAATGCATGATGAATTGATTAGATTAGCAAAAGCACTTGAATACAGTAAGAAGAAAATGATTTCCTTAGAAAATGAATTAGAATTGGAAAAGAATGAAAAGAAATCACTTAAAAATAAAATAGATGAGTTAGAAAATATCTGTGTAACCCACACATACACTTCCTCTTGTGATTCATGTGATGAATTAAAAAGAAGACTTAACTAAAGTCATAGTTAATTTCACCTAAAACAAAGATGAGTTGAATATTCCACTTGGCAAACAAAAAATGTGTTTGACAAGTCGGGTGTTGGCTACATGAGTGAGTTCAACAAGAAAAGTAAATGATGTTTAAAATTCTTTGTATCTACTGTAATGCCTAGCTCACCATTATGCACATATTGTGGAAAAATAGGCATATTGTTTATCTGTGTGATATAAGGAAAAATAGTTTAATTAAAAGCATTAAATGCATTCCAAAGAATACCACTAATCCTCTTGGACTCAAATAGAAGTCGGTACCAAAATGTTCTTCTAGTATTTCATGTATGTAGAACAAATCCAAGAAGAAAGAATATATTGGTGCAAGAAAGAAGTCATAAAAAAGGAAAGCTTCTCAAAACTCTAAAGCTGGAATTGCAAATCACAAAGAGAAGTATTGGAAGAAAAAATTTCACTCATCTCAAGGACGCAACTCTAACAGAAATCAATTCACTTACTTTGAGAAGAGAAAGAGCAGAAGCTTAAGAAGTAATGATCTGTATGCAAAAGAAGGACATGAGCAATATTACACTACATACATGCCAAAAATGACAAGGAGATGATCTTTGGTAACCTCTATCACTTACCTTATTCAATTATTGCATTATATATTTGGGTAAGACAGAACTCTGGTCCCGTATGAACTTTTTAAAATGTTTAAACTGACCATTAGTGGACCCAAGTAAAAAAAGGGTACCAAAGAAAGAAAATGATATTTTTTTGTTTTGCAAGTAATCCTAGAGCTAAATGGTAAAAGAATAATAAAGATGGAGTATCTGATTTGTTTAAATGAATTCATACTAAAAATGGAAGGAATTAGCTATTAACTAAGCTAATTTGTTAGTGTTTAACAAGTTTTCATATATGCTTGGCTAGTGCTTGCTGTGAAGTTCAATGTTTGGATAAGTCCATTTCTTTATTTGTATAACCAAACTGTGGTGCTTTTCATAATCTCTCTTACATACTGATTTTGACTAGACCTATGATCTGAAAAGCATATATGTTTGAATAAATACTCATACTTAGGAGGAGCTTATAACTTTGCACATAAATGTTTTTAAAAGCTCTTTTTGATTTAAAAGAAAAATCTCAATCATGTACTTTTGTATGAACATGCTTATTTGATGCTTTGTGCTTTCTTAGTTATATCATATGAAATGCATAGATTAAGGGAGAGCATTTTCTATAATTGATTTGTTTATGATTAAGCTCATCCCATTTATTGTGAAGAGCTTGGTTGCTTGGTCTTTTTTTGCTAAAGGGAGCAAATAATACTTCAACATCTCTTCTAGATCCTAATAAAAGAAGGTAACAACTCTTCAACTCTGAGATACCTCTTATGATGTGTGTGTATCATGATCATATTAACAAAAATCATCATAACATTTGGTATCATGAAAGTTTCAAGAAACAATTGGTATTAGTCTTGATATCACTAACAATTGGTATCGATTTTGATATCAGTAACAATGGGCATAATTTGAACATGCATTGCACAATAAGTTTTGATGATGATTTGCATTTCAGCTTGTGCTTTGTGTATGCTTGAAACAGCCCTAAGCATCTGAGCTTATCAGTACAACCTTACAAATAGGGCAAGAAGAATTGGGGGTGATTTTTTCTTCAAATCTTTTTGTTGATGTCAAATACGGGGAGAAGTTGTGTGAAAAATATGCATGTACTTAATCTGGAAATAACTGAGGTAAACTATATTATTTGTGTTAATCTTTTATTAAATATATTTTTCACTAATGATTTGTCATCATAAAAAAGGGGGAGATTATTAGGTTTAATATAATATAAGTTTTGATGATGACAAATGTAAAGTAATAAGGACCAAATGCATCATAGTTGTCTAACATATATTTTGTTCCTAAAAGAAGTAAAATGTGTATTAGCATATATTTAATTGTGTTTATAATATATATATCATGCTATGTATTAATATATCCACTGTACTCTTAACATGAATTATAAGCAAAATTTTCCTTTTAGCCTAAAATGTTCAAATCTAACAAACTTAAACTCATGCTAACATTCAAATTTTGCTACTGATTCATATTTATTTTGTGTAAAATTCACACTTTGCCTGCTAGAGTTCAAAGTTATAGAGTTTTAGGGCATTTTGACAACTGTTTCCAAAATCTTTTTTTTGTTTTTGAAAACAGAAAAATAAAAAAAACTTGTTTAATATACCTATTTTTTATAAAATATTCTAGAAAACAAAAAAAAGAATAGAAAACTCAAAATATCTTTAAGGTGTTTTGTAGTTTTTGTTCTAAAAAACACAAAAAAAGGTAAAAAATACCCACCTTATTAATGGTAAAGTTATAAATTTTTAATAACTCATTTAACACTTACTAGTTATGATTTTGGTAACAATTATTCAAATAGATTTTTTATTTTCTTGTTCTCAAAATTTGTTCTCGAAAACAGTTTTGTAAAACAGTTTTGAAAATAATAAAATAGAAAACACTGTCAAACATGCCCTTAATCTATCATAGACAAATTTTGAATATGAAATTCAAATTTTGGGCTAAGTATAGTTAGTGAAAGTGCGTAAAATTCGCTTGAAGCTTAGTTGAAATTTGACTGTTAGTGAAGTTCAAAGTGAGTTCAAAGTCACAGCCTTTGATAGATAAACTTTGGGCTTCAAAATATGAACTTCGAAAAGAGAACTTTTATGTCATATTAAACATGCATCTAATAGACAAATTTCAGCCTATGATCTAAAATTCAAATTTTAGAGATTTGGTCTCTAAAATTCAAATTTTGGTTTCTAAAATTTGAATTTTTAGTGCATTTTAAAAACTTGAAGCAACTATTTAAACCTAATAGATGTACTTCCAATATGAAAGTTCAAATGTTCACGCCTTGATCTAACTTTGGAATTTTTATAATAGCTCAAAATTTGAATTTTGCCTACTGAAATTTGAATTTCAAAGTTCAATATTAAACACATAACTATGCTGACTCTACGAAATTCTTCTATTGAGCCCCAAAATTTGAATGTTAGTATGTCAGAGCATTTAATGTGGTTGTTGAACGGCTTTTTCTGCAAAGCAATGGCTAGAACTTGAGTCTTATGAATAGATCTTATGTTTAACGACTAGTTAAACCACAAATCTATAAATAGAATCTTATTTGAACTTATGGGTAATGTATTTAAGTGAGCTATATGCCAAAATGCTACTGAAATCTTTTTGTGTTAGCATTGAAAGCTAAAACCACCTCATTGAAGTGAGCTTTAATGTATTATCTACTCTTAAAGAGAGTTTCTATTATGTAATTCTTTCTTCTACAATTCCCGGGTAAAATCTTAGTTTGAGGAAATACTAAGGAAATTACACATTTTGTAAGGGTATGGGAAGAGTGGCTTTACAAGTGCCTATTGAAACTTGTGGAATGCACTGAAACATCATAATTGCCCAGATCAAACTTGTGGAATATAGTGAAAATCTTAAGTGGTAATTTGAGGACTGGATGTAGGCCAAGTGGGTTAGGTCAAACCTATATAAATTCTTTTGTCTTGCTCTCATCTTCTCATTTCATTTATATCCTTCATCATACTTTGTTCATCTTTGTTCTGCTATATCTCTCGGTAAAATTGGGTTGTTCATCAAAGAGGGAAAAAATCTTGTATCACCCAATTCACCCCCTTGGGTGACTAGCCAACCTAACAGTATTTTTCCTTTTCCCTTCCATTATAGTTTCAACTAAGCAAGGTTTAGAGACAGAAAGTGGGTTTTTGACAAATAAACATAGGAAAAAGTTAAAATAGGTGAAAAATGAACAAGAATCCATGGATTTATGCAAGTTTCACGAAGTAAATATTTTTCTTCAATTTTTCCTCCATTTTGAGTCAGACTAAGCTTAGAGTTAGAGATGGAATTTCAAAATTTTGACCCCAAAAATGGATTCTTTGGGTGAAAATAAGTA
The DNA here is from genome assembly GCA_026686845.1 of Adenanthera pavonina. NCBI lineage: Eukaryota > Viridiplantae > Streptophyta > Magnoliopsida > Fabales > Fabaceae > Adenanthera > Adenanthera pavonina. Next base: position 28,418,954 of record JAIVEN010000008.1, read on the forward strand.
AATACAAGTATATTGTATAAGAAAAATCAAAAGGAATGCAAAATGGAAAATTAATGGTTTTATGCATACTTTTTCAGTAAGGTCATGAAAATAGAAGCTTATGGTCTTTTTTTGTAATGCATTAGGGTTCAAGAGAGCGGTGGAAGATAAAGAAAAGGTATACAAAGCTTGGAAGGTAAAAGATTACCATAAGGTAATTAATTTCTCTTACTTGCATTATATTGTCGTAATTGTTTTCTATGTGTTTGATGCTTTGTCATATGATTATTGTAATATCTCAAGAAAACTAAAATATCTAGAAATGTATAGGGATTTTGCAAAAATGGGCAGACACTATTTTACATGAAAAAGGGCAAAGAGGTCATTTTTCCCTGTTAGATAGAAAAATAAGAAAATTATATTTTAACCCCCAAAGAATTATGGAAAGGACATTCATGTCCCTAAAGCTCTAAAAATTATGGGGAATGAGTATTAGAAATATCTTGGGCAAAATTACACCTAATGACCCAAAAGTTTCAGAAATTATAATTTAACACCGAGGTCAGGGGTAATTTTGCAAATATGAAAAATTACTATCAAAATGAAGCCCTCAACGAGAGAAGTCCAATGGTATATGGCACTGAGGGTTAATATTCAATAATAAAGAAATAATCAGTGCTGAGTGTCTAAAAGTAACAGTAAATCAATAAAGGAAACTGTGGGCTCCATCGATGATTAAAAGAAATCAGTATAGGATATGGGCCATACACATATACCATTTGGGACAGGATAATTATGGAAATATAAAAATAAAATTAGAATAGTCCTGTATCCCAGAAATACTAAATTAGTATAAAGACAGTTTTATCGGTACGGTTAAAAAGTACCCGGATTGAAGTATATCTAGACCAGGAAAAATTGAGCAATCTTGGACACTTAAAGTACTCATTCTCTGTGTGCTTGGGGCAGTTTTGGGCAGCATGTTTTTGTTTGAAAGCTTCCTCAAGAAGTTGTAACTTTTTGACCAAAAAGTAATGTAACTTTAATTAAGGGTTAATTATGATTAAGCTACATAATTAACCACTTAATCACTCACTTTTCCACTTCACTTTCACGAGCAAGCAGCAGTAAAACAAAGGCTCAAAAACGAAAGGGATAAGAGAGAAAAGAGAGGAAGAGGAAGAGGGAGCTCAAGGCAAATGGAAAGCTTCACTTGTGGTAAGTTGCTCTTCCATCTTTAAGCTTGCTATTTATGGTCTTTAGAGCTTGGACCATGGATTAGATTTGCCTCTCCACTCCCTTAGGTTTTTGGCCATGGCATGATTTAGTAAGAAATGGAGTTTTCCAACCATAAATCATAGGGGAAATGTTAGACTACACATTTAAAGCTTGAATATGCAAGTAGTTTGTTGTATAACAAAGTGTAGCAATTTTTCTTGAATTCCTTTGATTTTGGACGAGTTTTTGTTGACACTTAGAGTTGAAATTTCATATTTTTGATGCCAAAAATGCGTTTCTCATGGTGGAAAACCTTAGGAACAAGTGATGGTTTCATGAAAAAGCTTAAGATTAAGAAAGTGAAATTTTTAGGTTTTTGAAGTTTAGTTTGGAATGAACAATAACTGAGTTAGAAATAGAATTTGGTAATTCTTAGGCCATATTTTGATTCCTCTTGAAAAATTACATGGAATAGAGATATAATTCATCATTTTTGAGTTAGGAATGAATTTTCGGTGAATTTTTGAAGAATTAGGGTTTTAGGAACACTTTTTGAAGAAAGCCATGGAATCATTAGCTTGAGTAGTTGTTTGATGATATATTAGGATTTGAAGAAGCCCAAGGAAGCTAGTGGGAGCATTGGTATCAAGTGGAGAAGTAAGAGAAAGCATGAAGGTAGCAATTTACCTATTCTTGCTTTATATTGTCATGTGATTTTCAATGAGTTTCATGACTTGCCTATTGTTTGATATGATCAATTATGATGCTTTGAGAATGTTGGCTAAGTTAATTGAGGGGTTTTGACACCCCGACATATCCAAAATACAAAATGAAACTATGCCAAAATTTTTGTAAAATATTATGGCATGAATGTTTAAAAGTATCCACTTGATATTTTATGATGATTATATGCTTAATGTGATAATATGATTGTATGAATGGTGATTGATACTGAGATTCTTTGAATCTCAGCCCCCTCCATTGAGTAACCATGCTAGGGAGAACCAATGCAAAAGAGTTAAGGAAGGAGCAAAAGGCATGAAGAAGAAAATGATGTTGCAAGCCATTGTGTTATAATGTGAATGGTTATTTGTGCCTTGTTATATATGAAAATGTAAAATAGTGAATAATATGTTAATGTTGTAGAAAATGTATGAAAATTTTCAGTTCTATATGTTGGAATATGAAGTTATATTTTACCAAGTTACATGCCAAAATGAGTTCATTTGCATGGGTTTTGGCAAGAAATTGCAATGTAGACTGAAACAGGGCATTTTCCAGATATGTCTGTTTCATTCACCCTTTTTCTGTAACTTAATGTAAGGTTAGTTTATGGGATTTTTATACCAGATAGAGAGCATCTCAAGCTTTAATATGACACCTAATTCACACCATTTGGAGTTGTGTACATTAAATGGTGAATTTTCAAAGTTAGGGTTCATAATAGGACAATATTGGGAAAACGGGAAACTGAAAGTTAAGTACTGGAAATTTCAAAAGATAACATAAAATCGTACAGAGCTCCAAAAATTCAGTGGTTTATGTGTATAAAAATATATATGTCTTAAGATCCATATGCAACTGATTTGGAAGTGATTGGAGTTATAGAACAAGAGATATGTAAGTTTTCCCAAAACTGTTCCAGTAAGAGTTGGATTCTGACCCTTTGTGATTTAAATTAAAGTTATGCCTTGTGTAGGTGAAATAAATGTATGAGAAAAATATTTCTGTAAGTAGACATGTAGAGCTTTCCAAAGACATGGAGTATGCATAATTTGGGACAGAATAGAATGAAATATGATTTTTCAAAGTTGAGGTCAGAAAACTGGAAGATAGAAGAATGACCAAATGAACAGTAAATATCCACGAAATTGCTGTACAAATTGGCCTAATGAAGTTATTGTTATATATTTTTCCCATGTAGATCTGATTTTAAGGAAATTTTAGAGAATTGAATCACCTCAAGATGAATTTTCTAGATTTAGTTATCAAAGTTCATTGGGTAAAAGGGAAATTACCTAATGAATAGTACCCTAAATTTTGAAAAATTCTGTTTTTATTATATTATGATTCTAATCTCTAAACCATGATGAAAGATATCTAAAATGATCTAATACATGGGAAATGAGCCCTAAATTGAGGTGTTACAATTATATTGTTGTTTTGTGATGTTTTATTGTTGTTGGCTCAGTTGAATGAGAAATATTGAGACCCTAGGATCTCCATTTTTCAAAATAAAACTTTACCAAAAATTTTATCAAATCATATGACTTAATTATGCCAAATTGATTGAATAAAGTATTCTTGATGTTTTTACACTAAATGTGATGTTGAGATTGCATGTATGGGTGTTAGCTACTGAGATTATTTGAATTTCATTCCTTCCAAATGCTAACCTTGTTTTTTAGATCCAAGTCATGGCAAGATTGCCCAAGAGGAGAAAGGCAAGGAAAGACAAATTAATGATTAAGATGTGTTTGCTCTCAATGGTGTTTTATTTCGGCTACAATGTAAATTTACATGTTTAGTGTTGAATATGTACATTGAGATGATCATGTCGTTTTGGGACCTATGCAATGTATAACATGATATGAGAACAAGATATGGCCATTATGTACTTTATGGCTTTTATTTTGCTGAGTTATGGGATGTAAATGGTCCATACGACCTCTAGTCACTAAACTGATCATTGTTTGAACACTTTTGTGTTTAATATATAAGTGTTATATATGTATGAAACTAGAAAAAGAGAGATTTACAATGGTCTAAAGAGAACTCAATTTGGATGTCTATGTAATTTTATATGATTTTCCAAAATTAGCCCAGAAATTAGTAATTTCAGAAAATGACCAAATGAACAGTAAACATTTTCAAAATTTACTGTATCAATTGGCTTAGTCAATGCTCTAATTCTTATTTTCCTCATATAGACAGTGTTCTTATCTATTTTTAGTGATTTGAATCACTTGTATATGATTTTTTTGGATTTAGTTATGAATTTTCAAATTTCACCTGGTAAAATAAAAAAGTGTCAAATGGATAGTACCATTAACTTGGAAATTTTGTTTTGGGCATTTATGTGATTCAAGCTACCAAATGGATGTCAATGGACATAATTATGGTATAATACATGGGAAATGAGCCTAAAGATCTAAGTGTTACAGGAAGGAGTTGGAATTTCACACAACCAATGGTAAAAATGAATATATCATGCATGAATTAGTTAAGAACAAGTTAGGTTTTTAAGAGAAAGACAAAGATAAGAAATATGGTATTTTAGGGTTTTATGGTTCTTTGTAAGTTGGCCTAAGAAATTAGTGGATTTAGTATGTGTATGTGATGTATTTAGGTTTGGGATGGTTGAAGAAAGTTATTGGAAAGGTTGAAAGCAAGTGAACAGTTGAAAGGATTCAAAGAGCACTATGCCAAAATACGCCTTTTTTGGAGGTTATTTTGGTTTTTATTGGCAATTACAAAATGCCAAGTATGTGAGCGCCGAGAAAAACCAAAACTTTCATTCCCTTGCGATGTATAACATAACCGCAAAGAAATGTCATTTTCCTTCTAAAAAATTTTTTTTACTGTACTTGGCTATTATATTATATAACCGCCAACAAAAATATATTATTTTTTTACTTTAATTTAAATTTTTTATTTGAATTTTTAATTTTAGTTGGTGGTTTGTAATTAATCACCAACTAAAATATTAATAATTTTTCATTTTATTGTTCAAAATTTAATCTTCGTTGGTAGTTATAATTCATAACCGCCAACCAAAATGATTACGTTGGCAGTTATATCTAATAACCGCCAACTAAAGTATTTAATTTTTTTCTAAAATATTATATCTAAAATATCTCAATCAAAAGTTACAAAAAACAATTATATCTAATTGAGAAGAGCAAAAAATGATGTAACAGACCTAATTAATATTATATGGTAACTAGATTTCTAAAAGTATCATTTATATCAGGCCAATCTATAGCTTCTGCACTAACAACTAATATATATATATGACCAAAAGCTACATACCAAACTATCTACCATATATGATGACCAAGAAGAAAAAAAACATGCATCTTCTAGCCTCTAAAAGTGATCATTCTCAGCTTCTTCCCTTGTATTGCCTGCAACATGACCAATTTTAAATTCATAAGCTATCCAAAGTAGATTAGAACCACCAATTGAATGTAACTATATGATAGAACCAAAACCAAACAGTCACAAAGTACAACCAAACAACTACAAATAACATTATAGAATGTGTTCACTTATACCCACCTCTTGAGTCCAACCACATATTAACCCCACTCCTCTATGAGTTCTTCCATTTGAACTTCAGAGTATGCCTCACAGTATATAAATATTACAAAAGCAGTTTATTTTATTAAAATTTTATGTAAATATCATAAAAATGAATTATGTACATACCTTGGAGGGAATCGAGATCCGTTGATGTAAAATGATGTCTTTATCATTGTCATTAGATTGTTTCGAACACTGAATAAAATTATTTTTAGTATTAGATTAATTACAATAAATGTTAATCTCAATAGTTAATTGAGTATTAAATCATAAATACCTGAATATGTATCCATTTATACAATAAGACCAAATATGGTGGAGTCTTTTGGTTGTTGGGCTTACTATTGTTGCTTAGCCCGTGTGCTGCTCGAAACATACTCACACCTCTGTTAAGCATTATAAAAAAAAATTAATATAGGAAAAATTGAGATTAGTAAATAGAAAAATACAAAGAAACATAATATAATTACATATTCTTACTGATTTATCATCTATAGCATCTGCGGGCAGTAGTCTGGTGGATTTCCTTTGGGATCCAAAAAATATATTTTTGGTTTCATTGGTTTAATACAAATGAACATCCAGTGATTCCTATGAGAAAAATTTACTAGTTTTAGCAAATAAACTTAAAGTAAAGCAGTCTAACATGAAATAAGTCATTATTCAAAAGTTTAGTGATAAGTGACTTACACCTGCATAAATGGTGGCAAGAATAACACCCCCTCACCCCCCTTTGTAGTCAATGCATCCACCATATCTTGCAACTATTCTGTGATCTTTCTTTGTGGCATCAAACCCGATGTATAAGCTGATATATCTTATAGGTGGATGAAGGCAAATCCATCTGTCAACTGAGAAGGGACTAGATTCTTTTATACAAAAATCTAAAATGGAAAAAAGTAATAGATTAGTATCACATAGTCAAATGAAAGACCAATTGGACAATAATTCATTTATGTTAATTTCAATACCTGATGTATAGGTTAATATTCTGTACCCCAAGCCATCCACGATCAATGATGAAGGAGATCATATCTTCAATAATCACTTCAGATACTTCCTTACCATAAACCCCTACATCATAAGGAATGGTTAATAACCATTAAGCAATTCATGATTTTGTGAGTTTGAAACTAATAGCTGAGGCAGTCCCTTCAGTGGTGCAATGATTGACTCCCCCAATTGTCCTGACATAACAACTTTCTTCCCTTTAGTCTTTCATGTGGATTGTGCAACACAAGTAGTCAATTTATTAACATAAAAAAAATTATAGTTAATGAAATGTCAACTAACATAGCTTTTTCTGTGAAGCTATAGTAATGAGTTTCATGAGCCATGCTACAAATCCACCCATGGCCTGTCCCACCATTTCTGCTCCCTGAGTAGGCACATGCAACCTTGCAGTCTCCTCTTTGGGAAATGCAATCGATACTCTGACATGGTCTGCAGGCAAGGGTGCATTGTAAAGCATGTCCCCTGGGATATTATGCACTTGCCCTTTTGTAACCACACACCAGAGGTTATCCAACTATAATAGACAATGTCCTATACCCTACACCAATTATAACATAAGAAATTATTAATATATATCAACAATTAACTATAAATTTAGTTAATAAGAAAAGAAATTACTAGAGGGAGATGCTAGAACTATCTTTGGCACTAGGACTGACTGCAGGCCCTTGGGTCCCTTGCAACGCAACTTGTTTGACCAACAACTCAAGCTGGGCTAATTGTCTATTCATATTAGATTGTGTTTCATGCTGTTGTTGGACGATTGCCTCCAATTCAAGAACCTTGGTTGTAGAATCTAAGTGGTGGCGTTTGGTCCCAAAATAGGCCTTGTTGGTGACATCAAATCCAGCACCTCTAACACGTCCAAGGTGTTCAAAGAACTCTAGTGCTTAGCTAAGTACATCCAACCTTTTCCTTCCTCACCTTCGGAGGTCTCATTTGAAATCTTGTTCTGCAAAAATAAAACAAGTAATAAATTTTTTTCTTCTAAAAAATAAGATTTCAAATCATCTTTGTAAAGTAACACTAACTATTTTTTCAACAACTTTCTGAACATTCTCATTCTCAATAATCACTTCTTTGTTTTTCTTGGATTCTGACCATAGCTCATGACGGGGTACTTTTTTCAACATGCATCCCTCCTTCAACAACCATGCATTCACACAAATAATAAATGAGCATTCAAATTAATTAAGGTATTGACAAACAAGAGATATACATGCATTTACCAACTTCCTCTCTACTCCAGAGTATCCCAGACGACCGGCTTGATAACGGTATTTTTGACTCTTTGCCCTTTAACTATTTACTTTACTTAATTTCTGAAAAAATTTCAATACTTAAATCAAATAATTATAAACAAAGAGTATTAGAATCGATTTAATTTTTAACGGAAAAAAATAGTTCACCTTAAACTTCTCTTGACACCACTGGTCGATAAAACCATCCCAGGGTTCCTGTTTTATGTAGATTCTAAATTCTACAGGTGGATGCACAATGATGTTTCCAGCTTCATCTTTCATTAAGTACTTTGTCAATATATATCAAAAATTATGTATCGAAATCCTTGCCTTTTGATATATATACACTACATGGCTTTCATCAATGTTAAAATTGAACTACAAAACAAAATACTCAAATTAATTTTAACAAGTTTTCATGCGTAAAAAAAAGTATCTAAATACTAAATTTAATTATAATTACCATTATGTCTTGGAAAACTAAGTCATTCACAGCGAAGGGGGCTTTCCTTCAATCATCCCATTCCAGATGATTGATAAGCACTTTCAACTTTGCAGCCACTCCAATATAGCTACTTAACTTCTTCCCACCTTCATTCACTAGATGATATTTGTAATTTCATTCCACATGGACCTTGTTTCCAGTATCTCTTGCATGGCAAACCTCTTTCATTACTGTCAAACCACGTCAGTGCTTCATCATCTCTCTTTGTAATGTGACACCCTTAACCATATTTATCTGTAATAATATTAAAATAATTAATTAAATAAAGAAAAATAAATTATATTACAAAGTAAGAAGATTATTATATTAAATAACTAAAAGAAATTAAAGGCAATATATATATGTGTGTGTGTTTAAATAAAACCTTTTCCTCTTTCTTATTGTACCCTAAATGATTTGTCCCCTCTTTTTCATGATCCAAATCCCCTCTTCATGATCATCTCTCATATAAAGGGCATCATCTCCAGTGGAACCAATATCAAATGATGCCCCAGAAAATGGATGATCCTCATTATCTTTATCCTGTTGATCTCCACCATCATTGTGATGATCAATTATTTTTTTGGTTAACATGACAATCGACCACCTCTTATTAGTAGGATTGGGGACATAAAACACTTGTTAAGCTTGAGAAACTAAAATAAAAGGTTCATCTTTGTACCCTATCTTATTAAGATCAACCAGAATAAACCCTGACTTATCAACTTGAAGGCCATTCTTATTGTCAACCCACTTACAACCAAAAATCGGTGCCTGAAACAAGATGTAATCTAACTCCCATATGTGCTCAACTATCCTAAAGTATGACATATTTGCAAAAAATAGGGTTTCTATCTTTGGCACTAGAAATATGCATTATTAAGCTATAAGAGTTACCCTACTGTTTTGCATTGTGCTCTAATCATCCTGCTCTTTGGTATAGAATGTGTAACCATTTATGAGATAACCGGTGTAAGAGATGACATACTTGAATGGACCGTTAGCTAACTATCTCAACCTGTTTGAAACTAAACCAGGATTCCTTTGCCACTCTGAAATAATGTGATCTCTCAGCTAAGTTATAAAAAGTCGATTATGTTCTTTTGATATCCAACTCTCAAGCTTCTAAGTTTCTCCCTGTGCATTTCCACATATGGAAGAACCTCATTAGAGTTGTGCAAATATGCAAGTGAGCTTGCTCCCACTGTGTCCTAGAGATGCTAACAATTTCCTTTCCTATAATCCCTTCCCTAGATGTTCTTCTGGTGTGACAATACTTAAGAAGGCCAATGTTATCAATGTTGGATAAGTATTCAGTGCAAAATTCAACAGCTTCTTTGGCTATATACCATTCAACAATACAACCCTTTGGTCTAGTTTGGTTTTTCACATAACCTTTTAATATCTTCGTGTACCACTCAATTGGGTACATCCACCTCATGTAAGCTGGACCGCATAACTGTGTCTCCTTAACCAGGTGGACCATTAGGTGAACTATCATATCAAATAAAGAAGGCAGGAAATACATCTCAAGCTTGCACAAAGTGACAATAATGTCTCTTTGCAATGCTAGTAACTTCACAAGGTCAATCACTTTACTACAGATATACTTGAAGAAGAAACATAGTTTAGTGATTGTCCCTCAAACCTTTATAGGTAAAATGGATTGCATGGCCACTGACATGAAATTCTGCATCAAAACATGACAATCATGAGACTTTAGATCCTTTAACTTCAAGTCTTTCATAGAAACAAGGTTCCTAATGTTTGAGAATACCCCTCTGGAACTTTAATCCCATCAAGAAACTCACAAAAAGTGATTTTCTCTTTTCTAGATAGAGTATATGCCACCGGAGGTAGATAAGTATAGCATTTCTCTTTCACTGGTGCCTGTTCTTCTCTGATTCCCATAGCAACTATGTCCAACCTTGTCTTCACGCCATCTTTAGTTTTTCCTGACACATTAAGTAATGTACCAATGATGTTTTCACATACATTTTTTCTATATGCATGACATCAAGGAAGTGTCTTACCTACAAAGACTTCCAATATGGAAATTCAAAGAAAATTGACCTTTTCTTCCACCCACTAGTCCCAAGGTATCTTGCAAAAGGCTTCTCAAAGTTGTCATTCAAATCCTTTACCTTGTCAAATAATTGCTCCCACTTAATGACAAAGGTTATTTTTCTTCTTCTGTATTCCCATTAAATACTTGTCTCCACTACCTATAATGATGTCCCTGAGGCAAAAATTTATAATGTCTAAGGAAGATAAATTTCGAGCCAAGCTCTAACCATATGGAATGTGTGCCTTCTTCACATATATGGCATCCAAACTCTCCTTTGATACTGTAGCCTAACAAATTACCATACGCTGAAAAATTATTGATTGTACCAAACAACATAGGTTTCAACTTGAATGTCTCTTCCCTATATCCGTCATACACATCCACACCCCTCTCCAACAATAGCTTCAAATCTTCAATTAGTGGAGCCAAATATACATCTATATTATTTCTAGGTTATTTGGATCCAGAGATCAACATAGACAACATCATAAACTTTCACTTCATACATAGCCAAGGTGGTAGATTATAAATCACCAAAATCACAAGCCACGTACTATGATTACCACTCTGTATACCATGCGGGTTCATTTTATTGGTAGATAATGTAAGGCATAGGTTTCTAACTTCTACCCTGAAGTCTTCATATTGACTATCAATTTTTTTCCATTGCAGAGAATCTGCAGGATATCGAAACTTTCCATCTTCAATTCTTTCATCCGCACGCCATGTCAAATGCTTTGCAATTTCAGGACCTTTGTATAAGACTCTAAATCTAGGTATGATACGAAAATGCCATACGACCTTCATCGGACTCAATTCTTTCTTCTTATATCGTGGGGAGTAATATTAAGACATCTATCTAGCGATACATGTTCTTTCCGGAATAACACAATCATTAGGATAGGCATGTATCCTCTCATAGCTCATCCCAATAAAGCATAGCATTCATTTAGCCTCATATGTTTAGCTAAGAAGCTCATTATCCTCTAGCATCATATCCTTCAAAAGTGCAAGCAATTCTGTGAAGCTCTTATCACTTTATCCATTACACACTTTCAAGTTGTATAACTTTAACATGGCCGACAATATTGTGAATTTAGTACAACCATAGTATAATGGCTTTTTTGCATCAACTTTCAACCTCTCAAACATCTCAAGACAATCTTGAAGCTTATTCTCAATCACATTCACATTTCTTGAAGACGGTTTATCTTGAATGTGCTTGTGTCGAAATCATTCAATCCACTATAACCCGAGTTGCTATACCCATCATTCATTTCACCATGCATTGTCCAACGTCTATAACCTCAATCAATTCCATGACACACTAAATGATCTTCCAAGTCATCTGCACTAACTAGCTTCCCATAACAACACTTTAAGCAAGGGCATAAAATTTTATTAGGGTCATCTACATGCTCAACCACAAAATTAATGAACTCTTTCACTCTTTCCCTATACTCCTTAGTCACACAATTCATAGACATCCATGACCAATCCATACTCCTAAGATGTGTATCAATTTTGGTAGAGCCTCCCCTACAGGTTGAGGATGCAATAATTCTACAGCAACATCTCACAAGAAAGTTAAACTTCCCAATTATAAGTACTACCATTTTCCAACCAATCCCAAACAACCTAAGCTATATATCTTTAAACACATTGACTATCACTACTTAAAAGCAATACAAGATTCAACCACAGACTTTCTGGCAACCACATTCTAATTTTAGAGAAAAACTGGCAGCATAACAAAAGGATGGATTTTGTGAAGTTATAAACATAATTAAATCTCATATAACTTGTAAAAGTTAGCAGATAAATTGTCAAGTGGATGCAAGTATGTATGACTTGTAAAAATTTGTAGATAAGATGATCATTGTATTGATAAAAATAGGCAACTAAAAAACCAGCTATTATGTGGGGACAAATGCACTAACTTTGAAGAATGCTCTTTCTAGTCAAGGGCAGTGAGGGGAAAATAGACAATGAGTGTAAATAAAATAACACTATAACTTAGGCAATCAGGATCTAAGAACCTAAAGTACTTCCTTGGTTTTAAGCTACAATAGGCAACTCAATTCAAGTTAACATTAGATGAAATTTATGAAATACATGTATGCTCTATCAAATCAAATATGGCTCCAAAATAGAAGCTCTGGAGGAAGTTCCTAGGATACGCTCAAGAAGCTCCAGATGAACTTCCTCAGCAGGTAGATTCACTTCCTACTGCTCACTAGGAAATCCAAACAAGCACAAATTCTACTTCTTTGAAAGAATAATATAATCATAACCAGAATAATATAGAAAAAGAAAAAATAAAAGCTACAAATAAAGGAAGTAAATGCATAGAGAGGATATAAATGCATCCATTGTTAAAGATTTCAGAGTCAATGATCCCAATGACGACACCAACAACCACTTGGCTTACTATGTGAAGTTATTGAGATATCCATAGGTATGACTGGAAACAGAAAGTGCATTACAGCATGAGCAATTGACCCTTACAAATAATTTTCTATTACAATAGTAACTTCAAATATAGGAGATTCCTGCTATGGGACCACAAACAAACTGAAAGCCTAAATCATTAATATAGAAAAATTATTCAACATTAGTTTGCAAGTAGAGAATACTTTTTATCAACCACTCTAAAGTTCAGGAAGTAAGGTGAAAGGACACAAGATGATTGGTATATATACAGTGTGTTATGTATAACTTAGATAAAGGCTACGAAAGAAATCATTTCAGTTGATAAATTTGTTTATCACACTTCATGTTGACCACTAATGTCACTTTTACAGTATGTTTCAGTGTGATGCATGCCAAACATGCTAGGAACATGAATAAAGAGCTTTATATTTTGCCTATATGTTTGGAAACAAAAATACAAGAACATCTGAATAAGTTGCCCAAATTTCACCATGCATTTCAGAATGTCATCAATTGGAATCTTGAGCTCATATGAAACAATTTACTAGAACAGCATGCACACATATATCCGGCCATCAGCATGGTTCATTTGATGCCAAAGGTAATAAAAGAATTAAGAAGATCCACATTTCTAACTAGTCCTATGGAATAACATGAAAATAAAGTATCAATAAAGAAGAAAACAGCTATTCTTGATAGGCATGAACTAGGAAAGCTATCACACTTGATTCTCACACTAACACAAGTAAAAATTTAGCAAACTATATCAATCACAAATTTTTAAACTAGAGAAACCAAAATGAATATTGAATGAAATTATAGGGACAAAAGTATAGTTTTCCCTTGAAAAAATGAAATAGAAACACATCATTCCAAATCCAGGCAAATTCTGCAATTACCTCCAAAAATCCCAGCTTTAGGCATTACTTTCAAAAAAGTTTCTACAACTCCCAACACATAACTATAAAACAAAGACAATTAGGAAAGTCTTAATTCTGTCATCATCATGAATCTTGAGACACGTTGCAAGTCACAAAAAGGAAAAAAAAACTCATAATTCACACTTACAAGGCTCCAGCAACTGTATTCCCTAGGAAAAAACATAGACCAATGCTAACTCCAACTTCCGGACCAAGGGCACGACCTATGAGATAGTATGGTCCCCTACCCTACATAAGTGCAATAGCAAGAAGATCAAAAAAATAAATTTCCATTAATGAACAATGTAAACAGCCCCAAACTCTAAAAGCTATCTCCAAACATAAATTGCTACTTCATAGACATACATATTTAAGAAGCATAATCACCAATAACATTCTATATCCCACATTTATCCACACCCAATCAAAACTAATAATAACTTCCCTTTGAATTAGGGATCAGATAATAAACACAACAATTTGTGACTGTCCTAGGTATATAGTTGTGTCCCTAGCATTCTTTATCACAAATCATATATATGTCAACCCAAGGATAAGAATATGAATTCAACTCTGAAGATTTGTTACAATTATTCCATTATCCCAGGAAGCTCAAGCTTATGATAGAAGCATCCAAGAAGGTAGTCTAAAGGTCTAGCTCGTCTTTAGAACACAAAGGTATTCATTTAAAGGAAAGAAAAGGAAATAGTGCTGCAATTTAAAACAAAAAGGAAGAAACAAAACAGCAAGGGAGTGTACAATTTACACAACCATTCACTCCTCATATCTATCTCATAAGTTATATGGAAATACACGTATAGTTATTCTGAATAATAAATAGCATCAGCCACACAAGCAAAGCACTCTTAGAACTTTGAAGGCAAATTCATTCAGGATTCCACATGACATTCAGGCATAAAAACCTCATCATTTTGCTTAGCTTTGTGTAGAAACAGAATCTGAAGATTAAAATTCTTTAGGAAATTTCTAGAAAAATCCAATCTTTTTCTATATGAGATGGGTTGTGTTAGATAAGCTGGCTTCCCAAGAGGGGGGTGAATTGGGAAGATTAAAACTTTTTTTGCAAAACGTCAAGAAGGAAAGTGACGAAAGAAAAGTATGATGGTAAAACAGAGTATGAATAAATAAACAATGAAGATAGCAGTAGGGAAGAGAAAAACTCATATGCTTATCCTGGTTCAGTCTCTCAACTTGACCTACGTCCAGTTCCCAAGTCACCACTTGAGATTTTTCACTATTCTGCAAGAATTCAGTGGGCTTCTTGCAAATGCCTCAGTACAAAGTTGATGCTCTGTTTCTAGAGCTCACACTTTCACTCTTTGCACTCTTACTTAGTGCTTCCCCAATCCCTTGTGATATCCCCTCACAAGTAAATCTTTCTTCCAGATGAAGATAAGATTGTTTACAAAGAATAAACTCTCTCAATAAGAGTGAATATGAAAGTTAAGGTACAAGGAATGAAGTATGTAAGAGTAAGAGACTTTGAGTAGATGATTTGGCAGAGTTTCAGTATATATAAAGTAATTTCGTTACCCACATCTTCAAATAAAGTTCTATTTATAGATTTTTGCCTGAACTATATGTTAGAGACAAGATCTAGCCGTTAGAGACGTTACCCAATGGTTATACTGAGAAACTATCCGTTCACCAACCACATTTAATGCTTCTGACACTCAAAGTTCGAATTTCAGTTGGTCAACAGACGAATTTCACAGAAACCGAAAGTTACAGCCTTTAACATTGAAATCTCAAAGTTCGTCTGTCCTGAGGCAAAATTCAAATTTTCATCTTTAGAAAATGATTCTATGTTGGAATATACGAATTTTCATGTTCAAAGTTGTTCTGTTAAGTGTGAACAGTAATTTCAAAATTCAGGTTTCTCAAGTTAAAATTCGTCTGTCAGAGAAGCCTCTTTTCAGACTTGTTCATTTTCAACATGAAATTCGAATTTCCAAAGCCAAAGTTAGAATTTTCAAAACAGCAGATCAGTGTAAACCTTTCAAACTTCATCTGTTGGTGGATGTTTTTTAAATATTCCATGAATTAACACAGAATCAAGGTTTTAAAACATCTTTTTACCAAATCAAAGTCTTTTACTCAAATTAAAACATTACTAAACATTCTACATCTATCCTTGCACTGATTTCTCTAGAATTCCTTCACTTGAAACCTTTTGTGCACCTTTGATATCTTTTTTTCAAGCTCTTGAAGGTTGGTTTGGAGTCATCAAAACACTTGATTCAACAGGTGGCACCTAAAAACTTGCTCTTGTAGGTGTAGGGTACACTATGAATGTAGTTGATAGTGTTCTTGACAAGTTAATAAAAGCTACAAAAAGAACCCTTTTTAATTTTAAAAAATGCTTAAAAAATGTTATAAGGAAAGAATGTGTAATTTCCCAATCAGAATGAATTCTTCGAAGCTAAACATTCTTGACCTTCTTGAAGCAAATTTCTAAGATCCAACACAGAATCTCAAAGTTAATTTTGAAGATCAATGATTGAGAAGGGAGGCAATCGTAACACAGCTTCCTCCATCTCAACTGGGTTAGACCTCAGTATCTATTTCAACAAAAAGAACTGTTTCATAATTGTCCAATAAATAGAAAAGAATCGACAAACTCAAATGACAAAGGAAGGGACTTACATGAATAGAGTAGAGTGGAGATTGGACTTGGGGATGCTATGGACTTGCTAAAATGATGGAGAGGCGAACATGAACCATGGAGAAGTTGCACACTCTTAGGGATGATACAAACTTAGAAAGCCATAGAGAAGCAGCATGAACCTGGGGAAGCATGTAGAGCCATAGACTTCATGAAATGATGATCGAAGGCAAAGACCTTTGCACAAGATGAACTAATTTGATAGGAAACAAGATGATTGCGCAAAAAAAAAAGAGGAATGAAGGAGAAGGGAAAACTTTGCGCGCGGCTAGACTTGAGAAAAAGAACAAATCAAACAAATAGCTAAGTATAGAAGCGATAAATTTTTTTTAATATACATAGGCAATTATATTAAATAACTGCATATGTTTTGTAATATTTTTTTTAAAAAAATAAACATCAGTGGTTGTTTAAAATAATCGCCTATGTTTGTAAAAAATGTGGGCAGTTATCTTTGATAACCGCCTATGTTATTGATATATGTTTTTTTTATTTTTCAAATTTTTAATTAATAATAGATTTGTAGATAGTTATTTAAACAACCATCTACAAATCATCCTGCCTGACTTTTCTTTGTGTTTTTCCATATGGGGCCTATATAAATGCGCCAAGAAATCCCATTTCTGTAGTAGTGGAGGTAACAAATTTACATTTCTTGCTTTATGTTATCTTGATATGTTTCTATGATGACATATGATTGCCATATTGTTGTTTTGATGTTTTGTGACTAGTTTTAGTTGTTTCTAATATAAGGGTAATGCCTTCGATATCCATTTTCTAAGAGGAAACTCTGCTGAAATTTTTATTGACAATATGGTATTTTATATTATTAAATGTTCCAATATGATTTAAATAATGTTTTTAAGTTTGCATGATGATATAAATGCTTGAAATATATTTGCTACTAGGATTCTTAAATCTCATCATTCCAAATCACTAACATGCTAAGACCAAGTTATGTCAAAGACCAAGGAAGAGCAAAGAAGAATGAAGGAGAAAATGATGATTGAGATGTTATTAGAAATTATGTTATGTTATTTTGAATTATTGTGCAAAAGTATGTATGAACTTTTGAGTATGTAGTTTTATGTAATTATGTTCCCTGAAGTATCTTATGATGTTAGGTATAGATAATGAACAAGTTATGTAAAATTAATTGTTATAAAGTTAATTTTGACAAGTATTGCCTCAAATTGTTTATTTGGTATCTAAAAGATTGCCAAGGACAATACTATCCAGAAGAGGGCATAATTATGAGTGATCTATATGTCTTGAAAATAGACATATTGATCTTTCTAGGAAGCTAAAGATCATTAAAATTGGTTAAGTATGAGAAGAGTTATGAATTTTTAAAATTAAAGTAAGAAATATGGAAAGTTATGAAATTTCCAAATAAACAGTACATTTTGAGTAAAATACTCTACGAATTGGAATGACCAAATTTCTATTCTATATTTTTTCCATGTAGAAAATATTTTAAGCTATTTTTAAAGATTTGAATAACTTTCACATGATTTTTCTAGAACTAGTTATTATGTTTCAAATTCAGTTAGAAAATGAGGTGGCTAAATAAATAGTAACTCAAAAATTTAAAATTTTCTGTTTTGGCCCCTCAAGTGATTAAAACCTCTAAACTAAGTCAAATGGACACTAAATGTGGTTTAATATGTGGGAAATGAAAAAAAAGGTAAGGTGTTACAGTCAGTTCACACTCCTGCCTCTCAATATCTTGTTAAGGTAATTGCTTTCATTATTAATTAAGTTAAGAGTTAACTTTTTCCACCCCTAATATATTTCTTATTTTTTATGTATTAATTGGTATAGAGTCAAACATATTGTCAGTTATTGTTAGAACAACCTACTCGGTGTATGGCTGTAGAGGCGTATGTTCATAACACCCTAAGAGACATACTTTACAATGCTCTTCTTCCTACGGACCTTCTCAAAGTATCAATTGAGGTAGCTAAAGAGGATGTTGCCAGGTTGCCTATTCCTATGGGGGACATGTAAACAATAGGAATGGCACTAAGTAGCTTTGTAGCATGGCTCACATACCTCATCACTGCAATTCCACTGGTACAATTAAGTCAGTTGACACTGCACCATAATTTTCTGTTATGCAATATTAATGTGATTAATCCCAAACTTACTCACTTTGTCACTTAGTTGAAAGGGAAGAAAAAAGTTCAAAGGTCAAGATAATCAAAGGAATCAGTAGCTCAACCAGCAAAGCATTTGCCCTAGCATACAATTCCAGAAACATCAAAAGATGCTTGTCAAGTTTTTACTCCTCAAGCTTTTGGAAAAAGTCAACTCACATATTGGTTTTGACTCAAACATTTGTAGTAAGGAAATATCTGAAAGTGTCAATGTTGAAATGGTGAATTATATCATCAATCGTCAATGGATCAGGGCAACAAATATTAACTTATGCATAAGGTATTTAATATTAATCAATTTTTTTGTTTTCACTTTAGGCTTTCATATTAATCTGTTTGTTTTGTTATTCTACATTTTTCCATTAAGGCACTTGTATCAGACATTCTTGGTCACTTGTATCTTACAAGTAGATTTATGCTCATCCACCCCCAAGAGGTAGCAACTACTCTACCTAAATTGCCTGACACCAAGATTACTGAACAACAATAATTAATTGTGGATGCATTCATTAAAAGGACTGATAAAGATATGTTATTATTTGTTCCTTATAATGACCAGCAAGTGATTGCTAAACTTTAAATTTATGATTTATTCAATGTGAACTCTCTAAATTTTTTTATAGAACTCAATGAATGTTAATTGTGATCAATTCATTGGAGCCAACTATATACTTTCTAGATCCTTTGAATCAAGGTCTAGAACATCATGAATAAATGATAAGGGTAATTAATAAGTAAGAGTAATAATTTATTTTCAACGTATTTAATTTTCCATACTTCTACATGATAATTTAAAGTCATTTCTTATGGTTAATAGTGCCATGTCAATAGTTTGGGTAGTAAAGAGGTGTAGAGATAATAATAAGAGCGAAATGGTAAAATCATTACCTTCCTCATTATATAAATGAAAAATAGTATGGGTATGTATAAATTAACATTCAATTAATTGTAAAGATTAACATCTCCTTGTTATAATTAATATATTTTTTCCTTTAATGTCCAAAACAACCAAATAGTAATGATTGTGGATACCATATGATGTTATTCATGAAAGACATCATTAAACATGGTCAGAGCACGATCTCAGACATGGTATATAATTTGATTTTATTACATTAATTTATAGTACTTCCCTAATACTTATTATGCTCAATGTTTTGATGCTCATATTGAGGAACTCATTGACAAGCGGTGTTAGTGTGTACTTGAAAGCATATGGTGAGAGAGGTAACTAATTAACTTGTTATTTTTTATTATGATTAATTAACTTGGTAAAAGAATTGATCTAGGTAATCTCAATAAAACTTTTGCTTATATAGTACAGGTGTAGATGTTGTGAGGATAAAGGAGAATCATAATGACAAAGTATAACACCATACTTTCTTATATTATTTCCCATGTAATTATCTCATTTAATGTCCAAATGTGCTACTTTAGAAGCTTGAATCATTGAAGGGACCAAATTAGAAAAATAAAATTTTCACATGTTACTGTTAATTTGGTATCCCATTTTTCTTGCTGGACTTTGAAAAATCAAACTAAATCTAGAAAAATCATATAAATGTAATTCTAGTCTCTAAAAATAGATAAAAATATTTTCTGCATGGAAAAAAATGAAACTTGAATTTTATTACAACAATTGATATAATATTTTGAACAAAGTTTACTGTTTAAATGGTCAAAATAGAATTTCCAAGTTTTCTAGCCTATTTTCAAAAATTTCATATGTCCTAGCATACTTATCCAAATTAAGTGATATATAGCTTCTTGTAAAGCTCCTCTTGCCTAGATTATGACATATACAGCACTCGTATGACATGCTCTATTTTGAACAACATATCTCTATCTCAAATAGAACTCCCCATTATGGACAGATTTTGATATAACATTACCAGAAACCTAAAGGAACATAATGGCAGTAAAACATAGCCTCACAAAGGCACATATGATTTTATACAAAATAGCAAGGAAACATGATACAATAGCAATTAAAATTCTAATAATCAACAATCTTCTCCTTACTCTTTGCCTTCTTGGTGGTCTTGCCATCACTTGGACCTAGCATTTGGATACTTGGGATGATGAGATTATGAAAATTCTAGTAGCAAGTTTATTTCATGCTGAATGCCATAAAAATCTCATACAATCATAAAAAGTCATCAAAATACCATATTGTCAAATAAAAATTTTGGCAGAGTTTTTTCTTAAAAAATAGATATCTTAGGGTATAAACCCTTTCAATTAATAGCCAAAACCAATCACAAAGGATCACAACAGCAATATGGCAGCAAGATTTTATCATAGAAACATCATAAAGAACGTAATGCAAGAAATAAGATTATGCTACCTTTATGTATCCTTTGAGCTTCTCCTTTTGAGTTCAATGCTTCCACTTACTTCCTTAGACTTCCCCAAGTCCTGAAACAACACTAAATACTAACTAATTCAACTAAATCGAAGAACTATTTCGTAAAGTCTCAAGTGAACCTTAAAATCTCATATTATTTATCTTTGCCTTTTTCATGAAACCAACACTTGTTCTTAAGGCTTTCCATCATGTGGAATCCATTTTTAACATCAAATCCATGAAAATCTCACTCCTTCCTACACTTATGATCTAGCTAAAATTAGGTAAGAAGGGAAGGAAGTGATTTTTCCACCTTACTTTTCATGCATTTTCTCACACTTTCTCCTAATTTTCTTGAAAAGAAACATCTTTCCTCTCACACTCATACTTTGGCCGAAAATCATAACCCAAGAGGAGAGGAGAAAACTCATCTCAAACTATGCCAAACTACTACAAACTTTGAAGTAGAATTACCAGAAACAAGTAGAAAATAACTTACCTTTTTCTTAGAATTTTTCTCTTCTCTTTTCTTCTTCTTTTTCTTCTTCTTCATCATGTGCTCTCCCTTCTCTCTTGGCATATGCAATAGCTCACTTTCTTCCCTTTTTTGTGGTAAAGTCAGCCAAGAGGAGGGAGTTAAATAAAGAAACAGAAATCACCAAAGTTTGCCATGTGTAGAATCTTGAAACTTCATGAAAAATTAAGAATTAATAAAATAATCTAATTTTCCCCATGTACAATAGTATGCGGAGCCATATACGGGAGAGAGAGAGGAAGAGAGAGCAAAATAATGCATATTTTTCTTAGTTTAGATATGTCATATACTAGTTTATTTTATGCCTAAACAGATAAAGTTACTTTTGTAGTTTTTTGTTACTTTATGGATACAAGATATAACTATATTTGGATATACTTTTAATTTAACATTTTGTTCCAAACAGTATAAATGTGTGGCTTACATACTTTTCTTTTTACTTTTCTACTTTTGTGGGCCTCATAGTGCCTTTTTTGTCTTTTATTGAAGATTATATTGTTCTGTTAGCTAATTGTTTCCAAATTGATTCCTTTGAACTCAATACTTATTCCATTGGGTTCATCATGTCAAGAGATCCATTTTGGCATAAATTTTTAAAAATTATGAAATTGCCCCTTGGGATGGTCAAAATGCAAATAATTTTTCTTTAAGGTCCTTTTGTGTAATTTTCTAGGGATCAAACTGTAAATACTTTTTTACAGGGACTAAATTACAAAAGTTTTCTTTTTATGCCCCGATATATAAACTTGCTATTTCACTTATTTTCTATTAAATTCTATATCTTAGATTTTATCATATCTCTATACATTCTATATTATCCAGAAATTTAGGGATATTACACAAGGTAATAATGAATGAACGTAGAGACATGGTGGTGCAAGTTTGTACGTGGTTATATATTTAGTTTTGCTATAGTTTTGTACATATTGTTGGTATAGTTTAGACATATATAGTAGTTTAGAACTTGAGTATAGTTGCGTAGGTATATATTGTAGTTGGTATAGTAATTTAAAACTTGTGTATAGTTGTACATGTATGTATAGTTTGTCTTAGTTGTTGCTATAAATACAAAATTGTAAAGAATTATGGCTATGAATATTGCAGGTTGGAAAGAAAACAAATTAACTAGTCTTAAAAAAATACTAGCTCTAGTTGGCGTTTAAGCGTTTAAAGTTAAATGCCAACTAAATCCCATTTTCAAAAAAAAAAGTCAGCGTTTTGACATGAAATACCATCGAAGGATGGCACTTTAGTTGCCATTTTTTGCTGAAACGCCAACTAAAGTCCCCCTTTTTATTGGTATTGTAATAATTGGCATTTAAAAAATACAAATAAAAGCCAAAATTGAAGCCAACTAACCTTTTTTTGGTATAATGACAATAAGTCATACATCAAACTACTAGTCATATGCTTCCCCACAAGCATACCTACATACATTACCATTTGCCGTTATGTGACAAATATATAAAGAGGAAAGGAAAGCCCTGTTAGCAGGGCTGACTTCCTAAGAGGGGGGGTGAATTGCGAAGTTTGAGATTTTTCTGCACAAAGTGAAGTAAGTGAAGATATCACAGTATAATGAAAACAATGTGTAAAATAGAGCAAGGTGAAAAGTAAATATAAGGAGAAGAGAACTCAGTGATTTATCCTGGTTCAGTCTATTCACTTGACCTACATCCAGTCCCCAAGACACCTCTTGAGATTTATCCACTATACAGCAAGAATTTCAGTGGGCTTCTTGCTAAAGCCACAGTACATGAGTATGCTCTGTTTCTGAGCTCTCTCAAACTCTCCAAGCACTTTCACTATGTGCTTCCCAATCCCCTTATGAATACCCCTCACAAGTAAATCTATCTCCCAGATGAAGAATAGATTGATTACAATGAAATAACTCTCTTGTAAAGAGTGGATATGACAGTTTAAGTACAAGTTTAGAAGTTAAGAGGGTAAAAGCTTTTGAGAAGAAGATTCAGCAGAAATTCGGTATACACAAGTTTGATTCGTTACCCACAACTTCAAACGATGTTGTATTTATAGATTTAGGTCTCAAATATCCGTTAGAGACTAAATCTATCCGTTGGGGAAGTTATTCAACGGTTACTCTGAAAAACTATCCATTTACCAACCGCATTTAATGTTTCTGACATACTGAAATTCGAATTTTGGTTGGCCAACAGATGAATTTCGAAGGAACCGAAGATTAAAGCTTCCAACGTTACAGCACGAAGTTCGTCTGTTCATGAAGTGAAATTCAAATTTTGAAACTTACAAAACATTTTCACAATGTGACATACGAATTTTCAAGAAGAAAGTTTTTCGGTTAAGTGTGAACAGTGTTTTCAATTTTCTACAGTGCTTTCGAAATTTGAATTTTGGATCCCCAAAATTTGTCTGTCCATTGAACATTTAAAGGGACACAGTAGATTACTTTCTTCGAAATTCAAATTTTGAAAGGGCGAAATTCGTCTGTCAGAGAAACTCTTTTCAGACTAATTTCATCATTCAAATGTTGCAAGTTCTTATCATTCGTATGTCAATGTTTCATTTCAACAGACTCAAGAACTTAGCTTCTGAAATTCAAATTTCAATGTTCAAAGTTCGTCTGTCAGAGAGCAGTTTTGAAACTTAAATCACTCTTGATCTCAGGTGAACTTTAACATAGTTTCAGACGAATTTCTTCCATTTTCTCAAGTTTTGTTTTGTTTGAAATTCGAATTTTGAAGACTCAAAGTTCGTCTGTTGCAAAGAAGCATCTTTCAGACTTATATGAAAATTCGAATGTTGGAACTTCAAAATTCGTCTGTCAGAGAGCATTTATCAAACTCAATTTTATTTTGATTTCAGATGCACTTTATCATAGTTTCAGACGAATTTCTTTGGTTTTTACAAACTTCATTTTACTTGAAATTCGAATTTTGAAAGTGTGAAGTTCGTCTGTTACCAAAAGGCCTCT
Source organism: Adenanthera pavonina (assembly GCA_026686845.1). Lineage (NCBI taxonomy): Eukaryota > Viridiplantae > Streptophyta > Magnoliopsida > Fabales > Fabaceae > Adenanthera > Adenanthera pavonina. Next base: position 28,443,296 of record JAIVEN010000008.1, read on the forward strand.
TTCAGACTAGATGAAAATTCGAATTTTGAACAACCAAAATTCGTCTGACAGAGAGCCATCTCTTCAGACTTATTCAGTTTTAGCTCGAAATTCGAATTTCCAAAGGCAAAGTTCGAATTTCCAACTTGACAGTTTAGCTTAAACTTTCAACCATCGTCTGTTTGTGGGTGTTTTTCAAATATTTGAAGATTTAACATAAAATCAAAGTTTGAAAACTTCTTTTCTTCAAATCAAAATCTTTTACCCAGTCATAACAAAAACTAAGGATCCTACAAAAGATCTAACAGCAAGTACTCAGAAGATCTTCACTTGAAACAGCTTTGCTCTCCTTTGATATCTTCAATCCAAGCTCTTGAATGTTGGTTTGGAATCATCAAAACTCTTGTTTCAACATTCTCCTCCTTTTTGATGATGACAAAACAACTTACAAACTGGATTAGTACTTAGGTTTGCTTTCATAAGCTCCCCCTCAACATATGCATAAGATATCAAAACAACAGATTTAAGGCGCAAAATATTGCAACAAAGGGATCCATTCATTTAATCAAGAGTTGCTTGTACTGAAACAAATTAAGCAAAGTTCAAACATCAAATTCAGTTCAAACATCAAATTCAAAACACAAATACACAGTACAAAGTACAACAAGAGGACTTAAGCCTAATCTCCAATCATTTATTCTTGGACTTGGTCTTCTTGCTGTAGGATTTCCCTTTCCCTTTCCCAGATTGCTCAGCAGCAGGCTTTCCAGTTTGCCCAGACTTCTCCCCCTTTTTGACATCATCAGGAAGGCCAACAAAATCAGCCGGAGGAGGGATCTGAGAGACAGGAATAGCACGAAGGGGCACAGGAGCAAAAGGGATTTCAGGTTCAGCTGGGGGCTCAGTGCTTGTCTCCTAGTCAGAGATTTCCAGCAGCTCCTGCATTGCCTGTCTGGAAAGAGCTAGTTGAGCTCTTTGTTCCTCTGTAAGACCATAGGCAGCAAGAGAAGAGGAAGCTGGTTTAGCAGGAGGAAACATTTCTTCCAGCCTTCTCCTCTGAGCTTCCAGTAGAGCATTGTGAGCAATGGCAACATAGTCAACAACAGGTACAAGGCTCCTTTCTTCAGTGCTCACATCTTCTTGCATAGAGGAGCTTGAAATGGCTGCAACTAGTCTTTCAACTTGCTCAGATTCTTAAGTTGACAGAATTGATTCCTGAGCATCTTCTTGCATGGGCTCATGAGGGCTTGTATCTTGGAGTCCTTCTTCTCCCAATCCATAGTCCAAGGGTGGACCAGGACTTGGTGTTCTCATTGCACTAGCACCATCTATATCATCATCATCATGGTCAAAGGAGGCAATCTCGAAGGGACTTGGAGGCACAAGGGATGGAGACAGAGTAGGTTCAGGGATACCAGGCTGAGGTGGAGCTGAAGTGGTAGGAATTGCATTTCTTATCTCTTCATAGGCATCAGCCACCACCTTCATATTTACAGCCAACTGATGGATTTGATCTTGTAGATGAGCAAATTTGGCATTTTGCTCATCTCTTATGCCGAGAATGAGTGTTAACAGACTGTCAAACAACTCAGTGACCTTTGTTGGCTTGGCCCGTGAGGAGGGAGTGGAAGGAGGGTGAGTAGGCCTGGAGGGAGATGGGATTGGTTGAGAAGGCTGAGGTACAAATCTGCTAGAGGCCTCAAAAGTTCCTTCTTGTTGGAGGGATGCATCAGCAACAAAGAACAAGTCTTCAGATTTCCCTGCTCCCTTTCCAACCCATTGTCCTTCTTCTCTTTCAATGCCCATCCTTTGCAGTTCCTCCTCTTTGAATGCCTCAGTGAGTTTCCCTTTCCCCTTTTCAATGTGTTGAATCCTAGCATGCTGCAGGATTCTTGAAATAATTGCAGCATAGGGGAGTGTGGAATCCTTCCTCTCATCCCTTGCCTTTATCATTCTCTGGAGGATGATATGACCCATGTTAATTAGCTTCCGACGTATGATAGCAGTCATCACATGAGCCTCTGCCCTTGTTATCAAATTGAAGCTGCCACCCTTGTTGAATATGATCCTGGACACTATATAGTGCAGGATCCTGACTTGTACACTTAGGTCTGTGGGCTTCAACAGATTTATTGTTGGCCTGTTCTCCCTTCTCCTGAATAAGGTGTCCAAGATGGTGCTCTCTTTGTAGTTCAGAAAGGATCCACCTTCTTCATCAGCTGTGCTTGCCTCATCCATATATCCAAAGGCTGTGATGTCAATTTTCAGCCCATCTTGTCCTGGGATTTCCAGTACTTCATTGATTGTTTCATCAGCAAGCCAGATGGTCCTTGATCTCAAAGTGACCTCCCATTTCTTTTTCTTGCTGTTATATTGAAGAGAGGCATACCAAGTCTTCACTACTTTATCATCATATTTTTCAGCAATTTCCAATAGGTTTTTGTATCTTATCAACCATAATGTAGCATCAAAGTTGTTGGATATCAAAAATTGCTCCATATTTACACAGTGAGGCTTGATTACCTTTTTGCTGGAAAACTTGGCAGAAAACTCTTCTTGAATCTCAGGAGAGCTCTAAAGTGGCAATGTAGTAAGCTCAAATTCTCCAGATTGTGTAGAAGAGGAGGAAGCCACAGTAGCAGTATCAGCCGAAGGGACCGCAGTTTTTGATGAGGAAGGTCCAGTTTTCTGTGAATCTGCCTTGGATGATGATTTCTGGCGTTTAGAAGTGGTAGCTTTACTGGGTTCGGCCTTTCTCTTGGATTTCTCTCCTTCCTTTGTAGCATATTGAGATTTGACCGTTCTTTTTGGCCGAGTTCCAGCTTGTCCTGCTCCAGGGATATTTACTCTCGCCATTTTTTAGTGGAATGATGCAGAATGAGGTTAAGGAAAGGTTTATGGGATGCGAATGGAAGTTTAAACGGTGAAGAATGACGGTTTTTGGACAGGAGTTAAGAGGATTAAAGAGAGAATCAGAACAGATTTAGAGAGGTTACAAATAGGGTTGCGTCTGTTCTGAGGAAAACCGTTGCATTTAACGTGTGTAACCGTCTGACAGACAAATTTTGAGGGGTCAAAATTCAAACTTCGGGTAGTTACAAGTTAAACCGTTCAGCACAGCTTACTGACAGATGAATTTTCATCCTTAAAGTTCGTCTGACAGTGGCTTGAAACAAGCAATACAAGCACAACAGACGAATTTTGTTCCACTAAAGTTCGAATGTTGAAAAGAAAAAGGCAAGCATCAATCAAACTATCAATCAACAGACGAAGTAAACATACAGAACTGCATCTTTCAAGAATTTAAAATGAAGGATATGATTCAACAGACGAATTTTGAACTGAAAATTCAAATTTTTCAACTTTTGTAAAGATTGTCCAACATTTGTATGTTAAGAGGTAATGATTTGTATAACAGAGATGGACAAACATAACTTTGAAATTTCTAATTTTGAAAATTCAAACTTTCAAGCTTCAACAGACGAATTTTGAGGCATTACTGAGAACTGTTCCAAGTCATAACAGGCCGAAGTTCGTCTGTTGGTCAACTAAAATTCGAATGTTGACCATGTTGACCAGTTCAAAAACACATATTATCAATGAAATTCATCTAGCAATCAAACAACATAAAAATTTCAACCTTAAAACTTAAAGAATGAATCCATAACTTAGAATAATTGTCATTCTTTTCACTTTCTGGTTGTTCCAATCTGGAGTGCTCCAATCTTTCAAGCTTTTAGCTATTGATTTTCACAAGGAGCACCTGCAACTAAAATTAAACATACTCTGATGCTCAAGTTAGAATTGATTCTAATATGGAAAATTCTAGAGACAGAATTGCACAGAAATATCTTACATTTCATTGGGATTTACCATTCCCAACTCTCTCCTTATTTTTGCAAAGCCTGTCTTCTGGCAGAGGTTTTGTGAGTATATCAGCAACTTGATCCTCTGTTGGAATATACTCCAATCTGACTTCTCCTTTCAGAACGTGATCTCTTATGAAGTGGTGCCTAACTTCAATATCTTTCGTCCTTGAATGCATGATAGGATTCTTGGTGATATTTATAGCACTTTGGTTGTCACACATGATTGGTATTTCTTTTATTTTAACCTCAAGATCTTCAAGCTGCTGTTTCATCCAGATGACTTGGGCACAACAGCTTCCAGCTACAACATACTCAGCTTCTGCTGTAGATAAGGCCACACTGTTTTGCTTTTTGCTGAACCATGAAACCAGGGATCCTCCAAGGAACTGACAGGTTCCACTTGTGCTTTTTCTGTCAGTTTTAGATCCTGCAAAATCAGCATCAGTGTATCCTTTGAGGTCTTCTCCATTTCCTTTTGGATACCAAAGACCCATCTGTGATGTTTCAATAAGATATCTAAAAATTCTTTTCACAGCTGTTGCATGGGATTCTTTGGGGCATGATTGGAACCTTGCACACATGCAGACACTGAACATAATGTCAGGTCTGCTGGCAGTTAAGTACAGCAGGGATCCAATCATTTTTCTGTACTGAGTAATGTTAAACATCTTCCCATTCTCATCCATATCCAGTTTGGTTGCAGTAGCCATAGGTGTTCCCATTGGCTTGGCATTCTCCATTCCAAACTTCTTTAGCAGCTCCTTTAGATACTTGGATTGACTAAGAAAGATACCATCACCTTGCTGTTTAATTTGCAATCCAAGGAAGAAGTTGAGTTCACCCATCATAGACATCTCGAATTCTCCCTGCATTAACTTAGAAAATTTCTTGCAAAGAGCCTCATTAGTGGCACCAAAAATAATATCATCAACATAAATTTGAACAATTAGTAAGTCTTTATTTTCTTTCTTAGTGAATAAGGTTGTGTCAACTTTGCCTCTGTTAAACCCCTTTTCAATCAGAAAATTGCTCAGTCTCTCATACCATGCTCTATGGGCCTGATTTAAACCATAAAGAGCTTTCTTCAATTTATAAACATGGTTCAATTTTGTAGAATCCTCAAAACCTGAAGGTTGATCTACATAAACTTCTTCCATGATATATCCATTCAGAAAGGCACTTTTTACATCCATTTGATATAATAAAATATTTTTCATGCATGCATATGCTAGCAGTATTCTTATAGCTTCTAGTCTAGCTACTGGTGCAAAGGTTTCTTCAAAATCAATACCTTCTTCCTGATTATACCCTTTAGCAACCAATCTCGCTTTATTTCTGATTATTGTTCCAGATTCATTAAGTTTGTTTCTGAAGACCCATTTAGTTCCAATAACAGAATGATTTTTGGGTCTGGGCACTAGATCCCAAACTTGATTTCTTTCAAATTGATTTAATTCATCTTGCATAGCCATAATCCAATATTCATCAGTTAAGGCTTCTTCAGCACATTTGGGTTCAATTTCAGAAATGAAAGCACTGTTAAGCATTTGATCCCTTAACTGTTTTCTGGTTTTGACTTTCTCTTGAACATTCTCTATTACTTGATCAACAGGGTGATTCCTTTGATATCTCCAAGCTCTAGGGAGTTCTTGAGTTGTTTCTTCATTATTTTCTTCATCAAACTCTTGCTCCTGGATATCTTCCTCTGTGTCAACAGATTCAGATATCTTTGGAGGTTCAGTTTTACTTTTGTCAGAAATTCCCAGTTTTTCAAAATTGATAGTAAGATCATCCTTATTGGTAACATATTTTGAAACAGTTTCATTTTCAATGAAAACCACATGCACTGATTCTTCTACTATATTTGATCTTTTATTATAAACCCTATAAGCCTTACTCCTACCTGAATAGCCCAAAAATATACCTTCATCGGATTTGGTATCAAACTTACCCAGATTTTCTTTCCCATTGTTGTGAATGAAGCATTTGCACCCGAACACATGGAGGTGTGACATATTTGGCTTTCTTCCCTTGTACAGCTCATATGGAGTCTTCCCAAGGATTGGTCTGATGTAGGCTCTGTTTATGATGTAACTTGTTGTATTCACTGCATCAGCCCAGAACACTTGAGAGAGTTCCTTCTCATTCAGCATAGCTCTAGCCATCTCTCCAATGGTTCTGTTCTTCCTTTCTACCACTCCATTTTGTTGAGGAGTTCTTGGTGCTGAGAAGTTGTGGTCAATCCCATGCTCATTGCAGTACTCCAGGAAGTATGCATTTTCAAATTCTCCTCCATGGTCTGACCTGATAGACACAATAGAAATACCTTTCTCATTTTGCACTTTCTTTGCTAAGGTTACAAATGCATCAAAGGTATCACTTTTAGAAGAGAGAAATAATGTCCAAGTAAATCTAGAGTAATCATCAACAATTACAAGCACATACAAATTGCCACCAAGACTTTTCACCCTAGATGGTCCAATTAAGTCCATATGCAACAATTCAAGTGGTCTAGTTGTGGTAACTACATTTTTAGATTTGAAGGATGATTTAGTTTGTTTTCCTCTTAAGCATGCATCACATTCTTTATCCTTTTCAAAAGATATTTTTGGTAGACCAGTTGCTAGCTCATTTTTAATCAGTTTAGACAGTTGATTCATGTTAACATGAGCTAATCTCCTATGCCATAACCAACTATCATTATCCTGACTAATTAGACATACAGAATCCAAGGGGGGAAGTTCATCAAGGTCAATAGTATAACAGTTACCATCCCTTTGGGCTTCAAGGATTACTTTGTGATCACTTTTTCTGATGACCAGGCAAAACTTTGAGTCAAACAGCACCTAGTTTCCTTTGTCACAAGTCTGACTCACGCTTAGCAAGTTGTGGTTGAGGCCAATTACAAACAGCAACTCTTCAATGGATGTTTCCGGATTTTTGCCAACAATTCCAATACCAACGATTTTGCCATATTGGTCACCTCCAAAGGTCACCTTTCCTCCTTTCTTGTCTCTAAGGGTGATGAACTTCTCCTTATCACCAGTCATGTGACTTGAGCAGGCACTGTCCATATACCATTTGTTGCTTTTCTTAGCTTTGAGACAGACCTGCAAAACAAAGTTTATGTTTTCCTTTTAGGTACCCAAACTTGCTTGGGTCCTTTTCGGTCAGTAGGTATTTCCCTAGATGCAGATGCAACTTTGGGAACCCATTCAACTTTTCTGCCAAGTCCATTTTTCTTCAAAACACACGAACTGGAAATATGTCCCTTTTTGTTACAGAAATGACAGGTAGTGAACGGACTGCTAGATTGAGAAGCAGGAAGAAAGCAAAGCAGATAATATTTTTGTCTAGCATGCCTTGGTTGATCATATGTTTCAATGTGAGGTGATGCATCATTTTTCTTTTTATTGTTCTCAGCATGCACAAAATGTCTCATATACGCATTCTGATTTTTCTTCCTAATCTTTTCCTTGACAGCACATGGATCATAGCCAAGACCAGCTTTTCCTTGTGATATTTTTTGGCTCCCCATCAATGCAAATAACATATCTTTACCTCTAGTGAGCCTAGACATGCTTTTAACTAAATAATCATTAGTTTGCTTAAGTTTAGTGCATGAAGTGCAGCAAACAGATTCAGAAATAAGCAAAGAGACAGTTTCAGAAACTATGCTTTGAGACTCCAGCTTACTTATCTTTTTCTTTGCCAATTTCAGTTCTTTAGCAACTTTAATCAATTCATCATGAAGCTCATGAAATGCATCAAGTAATTCAGAATAGGAAGGTTCAGATTCATATACCTCTTCTTCCTGATCACTGCTGCATGAGGGTGTGGCTTGTCCAGAAGCAAGTGCCATCAGACAAATGTTGGCAATCTCATCCTCTTCTTCTTCTTCTTCATCTGAACTGTTACCCCATATAGATGAGATGTAGGCTTTCTTCTTCTTCCCTTTGTCAACAGCTTTCTTTTCTTTTTCTTGTTTCTTGATGAATTGGGGGCAGTCCCACTTTATGTGTCCCTGCTTCTTGCACTTATAGCAAGTCACAGGTTCTTTTGTTTCTTTCTTGCTTTCTCCAGCAGCTCCTTTCTTGAAGAATCTCTTGTTCTTCTTCTTGCTGTAGAATCTTCCGAATTTTCTGACCATCATAGCCAGAGTTTCCTCATCCAGCTCATCTCCTTCATCAGCTTCCTCTTCCTTTTCATCAGCAGCTTTGAGGGCAAGGCCTTTCTTCTTTCTGTCCAACCCAGCTTCCTTGAGTGCTTTGATTTTTCCTTCATATTCCTCAAGGCTGCCGAAGAGAGCTGTGACAGAAGTCATTGATTCTCCTCTGACTTCTTCTATTGCTGTCACCTTGGGCTGCCATTCCAGAGTGAGAGCTCTGAGTATCTTTCTTACTTTCTCAGGCTGAGTGTATTCCTTTCCCAGGCTTTTGAGTTAATTCACAATGAGGGTGAATCTCCTTTGCAGCTCCTTTACAGTCTCTCCTTCAGCCATTCTGAAGCTTTCATACTCCCCAATGCACGTGTTCAGTCTGTTCTCCCTGACTCCAGATGTTCCTTCATGTGCAATCTACAGAGTATCCCACATTCCTTTTGCAGTGGTGCATTGCGAGACTCTATAGAATTCATCTTGGTTTAGGGCGCTGACTAAACAATGCTTTGCTTTGAAATTCAGTAGGACTCTCCTTCTGTCCTCATCATTCCATTCTACTTCCAGCTTCTCTTTGTGTCCTCCATCTTCAGTTAGAGCCATTGGAACGAAATCTCCTTTTTCAATGACTGACCAGATGTCAAGATCAATTGATTGGAGGTAGATCTGCATTCTCATCTTCTAGTACCCATAATGCTCTCCATTGAAGCCTGGTGGTCTATTAGTATTGTTCGCTTCAGGAAGTATACTCTCTCCAAAGCCAGCCATCTTAATTCCAGGACTGTGAGTTCCTTTGAATGGGAATCCGGGCTCTGATACCACTTGTTAGCAAGACTGACTTCCCAAGAGGGGGGTGAATTGGGAAGTTTGAAATTTTTCTGCACAAACTGAAGTAAGAGAAGATATCACAGTATAATGAAAACAATGCATAAAACAGAGCAAGGTGAAAAGTAAAGATAAGGAGAAGAGAACTCAGTGATTTATCCTGGTTCAGTCTATTCACTTGACCTACATCCAGTCCCCAAGACACCTCTTGAGATTTATCCACTATACAGCAATAATTTCAGTGGGCTTCTTGCTAAAGCCACAGTACATGAGTATGCTCTGTTTCTGAGCTCTCTCAAACTCTCCAAGCACTTTCACTATGTGCTTCCCAATCCCCTTGTGAATACCCCTCACAAGTAAATCTATCTCCCAGATGAAGAATAGATTGATTACAATGAAATAACTCTCTTGTAAAGAGTGGATATGACAATTTAAGTACAAGTTTAGAAGTTAAGAGGGTAAAAGCTTTTGAGAAGAAGATTCAGCAGAAATTCGGTATACACAAGTTTGATTCGTTACCCACAACTTCAAATGATGTTGTATTTATAGATTTAGGTCTCAAATATCCGTTAGAGACTAAATCTATCCATTGGGGAAGTTATTCAACGGTTACTCTGAAAAACTATCCGTTTACCAACCGCATTTAATGTTTCTGACATACTGAAATTCGAATTTTGGTTGGCCAACAGACGAATTTCAAAGAAACCGAAGATTAAAGCTTCCAACATTACAGCATGAAGTTCGTCTGTTCATGAAGTGAAATTCAAATTTTGAAACTTACAAAATATTTTCACAATGTGACATACGAATTTTCAAGAAGAAAGTTTTTCGGTTAAGTGTGAACAGTGTTTTCAATTTTCTACAGTGCCTTCGAAATTCGAATTTTGGATCCCCAAAATTCGTCTGTCCATTGAACGTTTAAAGGGACACAGTAGATTACTTTCTTCGAAATTCAAATTTTGAAAGGGCGAAATTCGTCTGTCAGAGAAACTCTTTTCAGACTAATTTCATCATTCAAATGTTGCAAGTTCTTATCATTCGTATGTCAATGTTTCATTTCAACAGACTCAAGAACTTAGCTTCTGAAATTCAAATTTCAATGTTCAAAGTTCGTCTGTCAGAGAGCAGTTTTGAAACTTAAATCACTCTTGATCTCAGGTGAACTTTAACATAGTTTCAGACAAATTTCTTCCATTTTCTCAAGTTTTGTTTTGTTTGAAATTCGAATTTTGAAGACTCAAAGTTCGTCTGTTGCAAAGAAGCATCTTTCAGACTTATATGAAAATTCGAATGTTAGAACTTCAAAATTCGTCTGTCAGAGAGCATTTATCAAACTCAATTTCATTTTGATTTCAGATGCACTTTATCATAGTTTCAGACGAATTTCTTTGGTTTTTACAAACTTCATTTTACTTGAAATTTGAATTTTGAAAGTGTGAAGTTCGTCTGTTACCAAAAGGCCTCTTTCAGACTAGATGAAAATTCGAATTTTGAACAACCAAAATTCGTCTGACAGAGAGCCATCTCTTCAGACTTATTCAGTTTTAGCTCAAAATTCGAATTTCCAAAGGCAAAGTTCGAATTTCCAACTTGACAGTTTAGCTTAAACTTTCAACCATCGTCTGTTTGTGGGTGTTTTTCAAATATTTGAAGATTTAACATAAAATCAAAGTTTGAAAACTTCTTTTCTTCAAATCAAAATCTTTTACCCAGTCATAACAAAAACTAAGGATCCTACAAAAGATCTAACAGCAAGTACTCAGAAGATCTTCACTTGAAACAGCTTTGCTCTCCTTTGATATCTTCAATCCAAGCTCTTGAATGTTGGTTTGGAATCATCAAAACTCTTGTTTCAACAGTACCAGAGTCTTACTACCCATGCCAACATACATATTATAATATGAAAATGTTTAAGCTTATATAAATTAGCAATAATTATATCCCGATTACCTTGAGTTGCCCACATACACACACAAAGCCATGGTAGGTCGTCGAAGCACCAACCACACGCACACAAAGAAGGATGAAACCAAGTTAACATGGGACTTCTCAAATATGAATTTAGACCAAAACAAGTGTCAAAACTCTAGTAGGACCCATTAAACTACTCAAAATCACTTAATGCCTACAAGGCCTAATTTCCTCATAAAACATGGTAACCACTTACCAATGAATACATCGCTTCCCAACAACTTCTCGAAGTGTGGAAACTTTAATTAAGTAAGCTTACACCTTACATAATTATCAAATACTTAGATCAAGAGATGATTTAGCCTCCGATTAACCACAACATGGTGACCCAAGCATGAACTCAACAAGATCATGAATCTAACACCATACCCACTCATGTTTACACCCAATTCAATTCCCAAAACTAGCCATTAACTTTGAAATTTTGGGTATCATGGAAAACCCCAAAGAAAGAGGCTAGGGTTTGAAAAACCACAAGCTTAACATCCAAAAGCTTATACCTAAAGCTTGCAAACACATTGTAATACTTTATTGAGTCATTTAAATGCAACATAATCGGTGGAAACCCAACTAAAATGAAATCCAAGCTTTCCCCATGAAAATCACTCACCAATCCTAAAGAGAGGAGGGGAAGAAGAAGGAACCACCATACCTTGAAGATTAGAGCCTCCCAAAGCCAACAAAACTTGATTTCTACCATAGGAACATCAAACCTTAGCAGAGTCGTCTAAACCTTTACCTTTTTACTATTCCGATAAGCAAATACATGTTCTATTTTATACAAAATTTTTTGCTAGCCCCATGGCACCCAATAAGTTCATTGTTGTACTAGTGGCTTCTGGTTCAAATCCAGCTACTTCAACCCTTACTTATTCCCTCCAATTCTGGCCCGTCATCACCATATAATTCCAATAATATCCTTCCAAGAATCCACTTACAAGTTTGGAATAATTAAATTGGGGTTGTTACATGGTCCATGGAGCTTCCAATTTTTGAAAGGGCATTTTGGTCATTTGATTGGAGGAATTATATGGCATTTTTATTTTCTCTATTTTCCTTATTTTTAATTGGCCATTTGTCTCTTGCTTTATTTATTTGGTCCACATATCACTTCCTTGCTGCATCATACTTTTCCATCCAAACAAGCCCTGATCCCATTTTATTTTCAAACCCTTTCCAGAGACATTAGCAATCAACATAGCCCTCAACACTCACACAAGCTATCACCTCCCTCCTTATTCTCTCTTCTCTATCTCGATTTCTATTCCTTTCAAGCTCATTTCTTTCATTTTCCTCCTAACTTTCTTCCGCTTTCAACCTCTTTATCCTATACCCATTCTATTTTCGATTACCCTCCCTCATTTTCTAGTTTATGCCATTGGCCTCCGTCCTTTCCTCTCTTTGTTTCTTACTCTCTCTCCACCTTGTCTTCCATTTTCTCCAATGATCCATACCATTTTCAACTTGATTTGAACCTAAAGGCCTCGATTAACACATTACATAATTTAACTCAAATGATGGACTTTGCTTTAGGAATTCTATTGTTAAGAGGACCATTCAAGAGATTAGAAGTGATTTTTTTAGCATATTTTATCATATTGAAGGCCCAAGGTGCTGATATACAATTGGAGGAGTTTAATGAGGCCTTAATCATGCTTGTTTAGATCCAAATGCATGCTGAATTGGGCTATACAAGTTAGGTGATGTCCTCAACTATCCTAACGAAGATCTTAATGTTTTTAAAGCTTAAATGGAAAGAGAAGCTTAAGTCCAAAAAGCCCAAGAATAGAAGAGCTTACTTAATTTACATTTTTTAACTAATTAGTTTAGGATAATTTTTCATGTTTATTTTGATTTGATTTGATTTAATTTAAATTATGATTAGGATAATTTTGTAGTTTCCTATTTGTATTCTAAGGGATCAATCATTAGGCTTAGATTTAATTTAATTCAATTTTAATGTTATTAGATAAAGCTTATCTTTATCTAATAGCTTTAGAAATTTCATTAGGATTTAGTTTTCTTTTTCTATTTATAGACTTTTGTTGTGCCACTTTTCTTCATATCAATAATATTATAAGTTTATTTAATTAGTGAGTATCACTTGTTCTTTTTGTTCCTTCTAGAATACAAGCATCTACTTATTAAGAAAATTGATTTCTCTCTTGTAACGTTCCCCTCTAAGAGTTCTTAGAATCCATATATTTTATTAGGTTTCATAGTTTTTGATCAACCTTCCTTCTGGGTTCATGTTTTTGCTTTGCAGACAACTCAACTTTCTAAGTTTCTAAGGCATTGATCTAAGAGGGTTTACATCAGACCTCCTTTCCACCATACCCACCTCCCTTCAACATCATTTCATCAATTTCCATAGTCTCTCCCTATTTCCTTGTCTTGGCTGAGAAGGAGTACAACCATGAAGCTAAAAAGGGAGCTTGACCACTGGTGTTACTGCAAGTTCTAGCTTCATTGAGCTCATGGGTAATCATTTCCATCACTTCCCTGCCATGGTTGAACCTTCCTTGATTTTTCTTGGTGTTCTTTTCATTCAAATGCAAGGCTAGGGTGCTTGGGTGGTTCATTTGTGGAACAAGACATAAAATTTGGGTTTATGAGCTTAGATGAATTTCAAAGATGATGGGGATGTTTCTTTCTTCTTTCATCTTGTTAATTTTCAGAATTTTGTTGTTTCTAGCCTTGGTTTTAGAGTTGGAATTGATGAGATTTTGTATTGATATGATTTTGGATGATTTATGTTAATTTGAACTTGGTTTTATATTATGTCCAAATTTGGAAAATTTATTTTACCCAAAATTGGTGTTACTTTGATTAATTCATTAGTTTAAGATGTAATCTAGTTAATGTCAAGTGTAATCATGCTTAATTAGGGAATTAATTGTCTAATTTGGTTCGGTTAGATAATTTTGCCCAATTTTTTCAGATTTATTTAGAAGTCAAATAAACTTTAAAATTAAACTAATTAATTGGACAAGACAAGTTTAAAGTGATTAATTAATGACTAGAGATATTCAGGCTTAATTTAGTTACTTGAATACAACCTATGGTAATTAAGTGTTTTAACTATTTAACTAACTTAATCATATCTGCATTATAAATTTGTTAAGCCCATAAATGATGCACTTTTCCATAATTAAATGCATGTTCTCTTTTTAAGACTTATTCAGTGTTTAGTTTATTTTAATTAATTGTTTATTTTATTTACTTTAATTTAGATTTAATTTTGAATTAAAAACAAAACTCCCTGAATCATAGTTTGTAGTTGACATTTGCATATAGAAGTAGTTTGCATTAAAAGAAAAAGAAAAATATTTTACATTTGCATTCATACATCAGCATTTCAATTTAAATAGTAATTAGTTGCATTTTATTTTGCATTAAATTAGTTAATTTAGGTTATTTACATTTAGTTAATTTAGTTTGCAAATCATTTCAATTAAAAATTAGTTTGCTTTCTTAGAATTTATGCATTTTTATTTAATTAATTTCATATAGTTTAGTTTTATTCATTGCATTTTAGTTAATTTAAGTGCATTATTTAGCTTAGAAATTCACACACTCTTACTTGTATATTTATTGTTGTCTCTTTATGAACATAATATAGGTTGCTCTTATACTGTAAAAATTTCTAACACCTAGTATTAAATTGTATAGCCCTCAACACGACTTGTCAAAACCCATAAGCTCATTCATATCAAAAACTTCTATGGATCTACGTCGTCCTCTTATTTAAAGTGTAGAAGTTAGAGGATCAATGGCTCATATCAATTCTACACATAAACCATGTTGAATCTGGGTGCAGTGAATTTCCAGTAGCTTTCAAAATAACACATCTTCTTAACCCTCTCCTTCAGATTGTCTTTACTTCTCAAAAATTCCTCTAGGTCATTCAATTAGTAGGGAGAACATCGTGTATCCAATAGTGCGTGTACATCATTATTTTTGTTACTTTACATATATTTAAACCATACAAACACAGATTATAACTATGAATAGCATATTGGACTTGATGTTGAACATGATGACCTTCCACCTTCCTTTTCTTTGACATGTAATGCCATTCCCTTATAATGATCTCTATCTGCATTTGATAACTTCTTCCATGCCTTATCAGCTACAGCATTACACTTTCCAATTGTCTTGTACCCTAACTACCCTTTCTGCTCAGTGCAATATTCTTTCTTGAATATATCCAAACCCGTCATATTTAGTCTTTTCTCTCCCATCCTTTATCCTTCATTGCAATCTTACCACAATTTCAAGTGAATGAGCTTTTCACCAATCCTATGAAAATGCTGCAGACTCTAACAAATCATAATCTCCTTAAGCTTATCTTTCCTTCATCTAAAACACAAAATGAACTGGCCTACCAACACTATGAAGAAAATTTTCATTTAACTTTCCAAGCTTTAATGGAAATGAGGAAAAAAATAAATTATGGAAAAAAATGGCATTGCATTTACCTAATTGCCTTCCATTTCCTAGCCTATCTCAGTCAACAAATGACTTGTAGAAAAGTTTGACAAGGTGTCATACAACAGTAGATTTAGGAGACAGGGAAGCAAAAAGTTTACCAATAGGAGGAACTATCAACACCCCACGTATCTCACCATCTTTTAACAATCAGCATCACCTCCTCTACCTTCAAGCTCTAGATCAACTTCAACTTCGATGCAGGCCGTCTTCATTTTCCCCCAAATGTTGAGCCTTTGAAATCTCCCATGTACCTCACCTCCTCTTCACCATTGTCGTTGATCTCAACTTCATCGGTGACATCCCATTCTCCACCTTTGAGCTCCATATCAAGTTTGACGTAGGCTGCATTCTTTTTCCCCCAAATGTTGAGCACAACAAGGTGCAGATCTCCCTCTTCTACATTTATTTATTTTTTAATGTGTAGGGGCACTTTTGTAACTCCAACTTATTTCTTTAAGACCAAATTTCCTTGGTCCTTTGGTGGCATTTTAACACTAGCGTATTAAGTTGATTTTCTGGTCTCACTTTCCAATTTTCCCAAAAAAAAAAAAGAAACCACAAACGACCTAATTATCAACTTAGCCAAAACGACATAGGAAAAGGAAAGTAACCGAATGCAAGTTTGCCATGGGCCCATGGCCACACGCAAATCCCGTGCATCGGTCACACGCAAATCCCGTGCATCGGTCACACGCATTGTTCGTTTCATCCGCACGCGCCCCATCCAGCTTCTGGCTCACCCACATAAAACACGCACCGCACGCCCCGTTCGTGCCAAACTCCAAACACGCTCGTCTCTTCACACACGAGCGAGCGCCTCCTCAGGCACCTCGCATGCTTCGCTCACACGCTCGCTTATCCATCGCCGGCCGGACCTGACCTCACCTCCCACCTGCCGGATATTCGCCGTCGCCACCGTGTTCTCTTCTGGTGATGATCTTTCTCGATTCCATCCCTCCACCATGAATCGATGCCGGACCGCCGTGGCGGTGGCCGGAAAAGTTGGTGTTGGTTTTCTCCTGTAAGGTCAACGGAATTGATAGATTTTGAAGGGAGGAAGACGGATCTGCGTTGGTTTTCGTTCAACGAACTATGATTTCGAGCATGGAGGTAAGGTTGAGCTGAAATTATGAGTATTTCTAAGATTTTCTGATGGCTTAATGGACGATAATTATGCTTACAATTTGTGCTTTTGGTTGAAACAGATGAAGCTGAATGATCCTGTAATTTTTTTCTTGGAGAGTACTAAATTTCCTTTGGAATTATACTCCTAATTTTTTCTTGAATGATGAGAGCGAAATTAAATCGATGGAGTGTCTGGAAATGTTAAATAAAATTCAATGAATTGAGTGTAAATTTTGCATTCTTTATCACTAATAGAATGCTAAGGTTTAAGGCTTCTCGTTGATAATATATATAAATGATGTATAGACTTTTATCATGTTTACCAATGTTATCATACAACTGGCATGGAGCACTCATTCCACTTTTGTTTGGTACAGACTTTGAAATTTGAATTCACAGGACCCTACTGTTTGAAAATGGAAACCAGTCGTAGACACTATGATATTGGCTATTAACAAATCACCGGAGTAGTGTTTGATTGAATTGAAGGTTCAGACTGGGGACTATGGCAACTGATATGCAGAAGCTAATTGGTACAAGTGAAGATGATGAGGAAGAAATGGAAATGGATGTGAAAGAAGAGGATGATGATGATGATGATGAAGAGAACGTAGGTAATCATGGTGATGCTCCAGTGATGGTAGACATTGATGGTGGGGTGGGAACTGTTAGTGGTAATAATAGGTTTCAACAGCACCAGCAATTTCAAGAACAAGCAAGCACCCCAGGTGGAGGTACTCGACGAAGTAGGCCGCTAGAGGAGAAAGAGAGAACAAAGCTAAGAGAGCGGCATCGTAGGGCTATAACTGCTAGAATTTTGGCAGGGCTTCGGAGGCACGGCAACTATAATCTTAGAGTTAGAGCTGACATAAATGATGTCATTGCTGCTTTGGCAAGGGAAGCTGGATGGGTGGTTCTTCCAGATGGCACTACTTTTCCTTCAAGGTCTCAGGTACTTAAATGTTGATACTTATAGTTTCTGGTTGGATTTGATGTCCCTTGGGTGCACATGTGCTGGTATTTGCTTGGACGTATGTTTGTTTTTGTTAGACGGGGGGAAGGTGCTGTTGCCTAATCATTTTGTTTTTTAATATGTATCTTCAAAATCTTTGACCTTATCCCCATATATCTTGGTTGTTGTTAAATATAAAGTAAGAATCTTTGGCTTTCTTCCAAGACTTCTGGTTTTGAATTTCAGATATTTAATTAAATGGTCCTTAAAATGGCTTTCATAATGATTGATGATGCATTTTCTGCTATTCATGGTGATACTTCTTACTTGATATAAGAAATACATGATTGTAAACAATCTTATCACTTTTGTTTGTATCTTCAAGTTTGAGTTCGAACAAATCTCTGAACATTATTCAAATGGTAATTTTCTTCTTCTCAACTTTACAGGGTCAGAGACTAGCTGGTGGTAATTCTACAGTGGTGACTTCATCGGCTTCCCATATGGCTTCACAACAGACTACTCCTACTTCCCTCAAGGGAGCCACTGCAGGCCTTAGGAGCTCTTCAGAGTATAATACAAGTCGATTGAAAGGTGTTTTTATGCCAGCTCCATCACCTTATGATTTAGCCTCGGGTTCCCAGTCTCAATCATCATCCATGATGGGGAGTGGAGAAGAACAGAGAGACAACCATCCTCTAATTGGCAGTTCAATGGATAATGTTAATGAGAGGCAGGTATTATGATTAAGCCATCTAGTTATTACATGGCTAATATTTTGGTTTCTTTTAGACATTAGTACCTTAAAGTTGCTATTAGCCTGCAACTGCATGAACTGGTTAAACCTATATGATTAATTAATAATCATAATTACACTAGTCCCTTAAGTCATCATGATGCATGTTGGGAGGCTGAGAATATAAGAGTGACTTTTAATGAAGGCAAACTAAGAACCTAATGTTATACTTTCCTATGAATATTTATTGTTTCTTCAGTTGTTATGGTCTCTTTTTTCTATCTTTGATTGTAACTTAGATCTAAATATCTTGAAATGATGACTTTCTATTTTGTTTATAATTCAATTATGGTATCTTAAACAAGTAATTCTCTCGGCATAGTTTCAATAACATAATCTCCTTTCTAGATTGTGGACATGCCCCACAGATTACCTGAGCGTGATTTTGCTGGTACCCCATATGTTCCAGTTTTTGTGATGCTACTGGTGAGTTATTTTTTAATTCTACCCTGTCTTGTGTTATTTTATTGAAGTAATGATTCTAGATTTCTTTCTACTGACTACTGTGTATCTAAATATGCTTGCTAGTGAGTGGTTATTCTAAATATTTTAAGTGTAGAGTTCTGGAAATTTTAATTTATCTAATTGATTTAGAAAGAAGAATTTTGATGATTTCTTATGTTCTCTTAGGCTATTGTAGCTAGCTGCTAAATATTGATGTTAACATCGATCATATTCTTACTGTTGGTAGCAGTTGGGTGTCATTAATATGAAGTGTGAACTTGTTGATCCGGATGGTTTATTAAAGCAGCTGAGGGTGTTGAAATCAATGCATGTTGATGGTGTTATGGTAGACTGCTGGTGGGGAATCGTGGAGGCTCATGCTCCTCAAGAGTATAATTGGAATGGTTACAAGAAACTCTTTCAGATGGTGCGTGAACTTAAACTTAAGTTGCAGGTGAGTTTCTCAGGATACTTCAATTACTGTTGGTTCGTCTCTTGCTTATTCAATCTGGTTTTGCTAATTATTTTTGTTGACACTTGGCCAGGTTGTGATGTCTTTTCATGAATGTGGAGGCAATTTTGGTGATGATGTTTGTATTCCAATACCCCACTGGGTTGCTGAAATTGGTCGTAGCAATCCTGACATTTTTTTCACTGATAGAGAGGGAAGGCACAACCCTGAATGTCTTTCTTGGGGAATAGATAAGGAACGGGTTTTAAGAGGTCGGACTGCTGTAGAGGTATTGATGGCATGATAGTAATTATTATTGTTATTGAATACAATTAGTATGAAGTGACGTTTGATATGTAGACAGTGATATCTATATGGACAAAACTTGAAGTAATTTATAACCTGGCCATGGAGAGTTCTATTCATCCTTTGTACATAATTGTCTCAAGTCATAATTTTCTCTTATAGTTTTGTTTGAATCATATTTTAAATGTTTTCCGAGTGGGATGGTGGTGAAGTTTCTATTTGATGCTGTGCAGATATCAACATAAGTCATGTAATTTTGCATTTTGTACGTTGTTGCAGGTTTATTTTGACTTCATGAGAAGTTTCAGGGTGGAGTTTGATGAGTATTTTGAGGATGGTATGATCTCAATGATTGAAGTTGGACTGGGTCCATGTGGGGAGTTAAGATACCCATCTTGTCCTGTAAAGCATGGTTGGAGATATCCTGGTATTGGTGAATTCCAGGTAATCATTTTCTTAGCAGTACTGTCAATTCAGTTATCTTAGCCTGCCAATTTTTTACATTCTGTTTTTCATTTTAAAAAATGCCTTTTTTTTGGGCCAATATAAAAAATGCTTTCATTGCTCTTCATGATCATGCACATTATATCAAGACTCCCTGATACCAATTCCAATTCTGTGATGCTGTGTTTTCTATATCCCATAGAGAATATGAGCTTTTATCAAGCTGTATTAAATTGATTTTTGAGGTGTTTTAATGAACGAGAAATGATAATTTGAAAGAAAACAATGAATTGGAATTAAGTGGCCCACACCAATTTTCTGTTTTCACAACTGAGGGATAAGTGCTTTATTCCCCCTATGCCTGTGTAATTTTTACATTGTTTTATGCCAGTTTGTATGAGCTACTTGCTGCACTTGTTTTTTGCTTGTTTGTTCAACTTATTTTATATGATTGGGGTCCCTATTCAACTTGTTTATTGATTTATAGAAATGCATTTTTAGCTTATTGGTGTTAAACCTTGAATAGTAACAGACAGATGAGTGAGAAAGGATGAGTTCTTTTTTTTTTGGGAGTACTGTCTATAGCGTGTGGATCATTATGGCCTTCTTGTGCTCTTCACTTATTTTTGCTGCTATCCTTTTTCTCTTATACCTTAGATCTCTTAGATCTCTTGTTCTCTACTTTGCTCATTGCCCTTATTCTCTGTGGGCAGTGCTATGATCAATATTTATTAAAGAGTCTCAGGAAGGCAGCAGAAACAAGGGGACACCCTACATGGGCTAGGGGACCAGATAATGCTGGTACCTATAATTCTCAGCCACACGAAACAGGTTTCTTTTGTGATGGAGGAGATTATGATGGTTATTATGGCAGGTTCTTTCTTAGCTGGTACTCTCAGGTTTTAGTTGATCATGGAAACCGGGTGCTTTCTCTGGCAAAATTAGCTTTTGAGGGAACCTGCATTGCTGCAAAGGTGAGTCGAGGAAGAAATTTGTGGATTGAATATAATATAATTTAACTTTCGAATAAATCTTTCTTTTCAGCATGACAACCTGAATGGTTTTCTTATTACCCAGGGATTTGTATAATTTTCATAGTCCTCATCTCTTTATGCAGTACAAGCCATGCCATCGTCACTATGAATTGATTCTATTTATTACATTCATGCTGCTTTAAGCTTCATTTGTTTCACATAAATTGGAAAATTCTTCAAAAGTTTAATGTATATTCTTGGAACACAGTTGTTACTAAAAACTGAATTAAGACAATAATGCTCCTAAACTTATCTTAAAACGTGATTTATTCTTTGGAATAACTTTCTCGACTTCTTGAAAATGGTTTGTTGTGGTCATTATTAAGTGACCAAATGATATTTTCTGCTGACTGCCAAACATATATTTTCTGCTGCAATGTGAAAAATAATGCATTTTCTGCACCAATAATTGAAAAGGAAAAGACTGCCAGTTATTTTCCATGAGATAGACATGACCTTAATGTTGCCATATTTAGTTATTTATTTGAAGGTGGATCTTTGTGGTGTATGAGTGTGTCTTTGTTTCTGTGTTAATAAAAGGTAGGGATGATTATTTCCATTTCTTTTTTTTTTTACTTTGGTGGAAAAGAAAAATTTATGTTAAATGGTTTTTTTTTTCTTTTTCTTTGGTTATTAAAAGCGACTATCAGAGTGATGGAAGGTATTTTTAATTTGTTGTGGCTTGATACAGTCTGTTTGCTCTATTTTAATTTCTAAACAGCTACCAGGTATTCACTGGGGGTACAAGACAGTGAGTCATGCTGCTGAATTAACTGCTGGGTTCTATAACCCATGCAATCGTGATGGTTATGTGGCAATTATGACAATGCTAAAGAAGAATGGAGCCAGCTTAAACTTAGCTTGTGCTGACTTGCACTCGTTGAACCAGCATGAGGACTTTCCAGGTGCATTTTCAGATCCTGAGGGATTAGTCTGGCAGGTAAGTATCTAATCATAGCTAGAGCCTTTTTATTTGTTGGTTTCCTTATATAATCCATTTATTTGGAAATAACTTGTTATAATGATTGATCCTTTTAATGTCAAGCAAATTTGAAGCGTGCACAAGACTGTTTGAGAATTAAAGTTGTATATTCTGAATTGTGCTTCTAATTGTGCATGGCAGGTGTTGAATGCAGCTTGGGATGTTCGCCTCCCTGTTTCAAGTGAGAATGCACTTCCTTGCCTAAATAGAGTTGCCTATAATAAGATTTTGGATAATGCAAAGCCCTTGAATGATCCAGATGGAAAGCATCTTACATCGTTTACTTATCTGAGACTAAGTCCACTTCTTATGGAAAGACAAAATTTCTTAGAGTTTGAACGATTTGTGAAGGGAATGCATGGTAAGGCACTGCAATTTTTTCTTTTGTTTTTTTTTCACCCTCCTGTTAATTTCTGAAAATATCATCGAAAAAAAGGAAAGTAATATCTTTCACAGGCCTTGATTATATTTACTGTCTTATCCACACGGAACACCGAACCTTTTAACTAATTCATTATAACTAGTCATAGCATGGGCCAAATATGTTTTGGAACATCCATTACATAATGGGTTATCTTAGGCCCTGTTTGGTTACAACTAAGGAAAATGATTCCTTTTCCAGTATATGAAAATCGGGATGTGGAATATTTATTATATCCCTTTAATTTTGACTTATTAAAAATATTCCTTTTTATTATTTTTTATTCATGATCACGTGACATTTCACATTCAAAAAGTGCATTTCTTCATTCCATTTCATTCTGTGGACACCAAACGAGGCCTTAGGCTGCATTTGCAGTTTGCAATGATCTTGTTTCATCGTGTTTTATCATAAAGACGTCAATCTCAACGCAGCAATTGCAATTTTAGCCATGGTTTACAATTTTTTTCACTTGTAATAACAAAAAGTAATATGAAATGTGTTTTAACCATCGAGAAGTTGTTGCCCTCTATCATCTATTGCTCTTGCAAATGTTGTAGTGAGGTAGGGTTATTGACTTTGTCTCTTCACTGCAGGAGAAGCTGTTCTTGATCTCCAGGTATAGTGGGGTGGAAAGAGAATCTGTAGGTTTTGTAATATTTTTAGCTTACCCTACAAAAGCAGTTGGGGTATTTTGTTGCAGATTAGTGGAATAGGATTGCCATTTACTGTATGATATGTACATGCTGGTAGTTAAATAATTGAAGATTAGGACAAGGAATTTATTTATTTTATTTTTTCTCAATTAAACGACGCACGTTGCAACCGGGATGTAAAATTTGTCTATACTTGATGTTAGCTTATCATTGATGTTAGATGTATAATTTGCCCAGTTGGCTCTGGGGTGACTAGAAAACTATTTGTTCTGGGAAATTAAAAATATTTATGCAGAACCCAACCGGAAAAAAAAAATTGGACAAGCCAATAAAAAATATCAACTTCGAAATTCCACATTCATGTGTATCAATGTATTTTGATGAGATTGTTTTCTTGGGCCAACATGTTCAAGGGCGAGAATAAACACTAGCGTATTGTTAAAAAAATAAAAAAGCAAATGGCATGTTTGGTCTCAGTGGTGAGCCCTTAAAGATAGTATGATGGAGAAGATGTGAAAGAAAAAAATGAAAAAAGCACGCCGATTTGATTTGGAAACCAATATAAAAAAATCTAGCCTGAAAAACTAATATGATCACACAAGTACTCTATAGAAATGAGTCATTTTTAATAGTTTGATAGGAATGGGTTATGTTTAAGAAAATACAGATAGATGTTCATAAAAAGATTATTTTTATATCTTGTGAATGAAATATAATTGTGAATAATGCTCTCATGGGTTTGATTTTTGTTTGAGTATGGAAAATGTTTTGTTGGAAGAAACAAAATTCACTTTGATGAACTCTACATCTCTAAGAGATTAGTCTTGGACTGTAAGAGGATATTTTTTATGCTCACAAAAAAAAATAATAGTGAATAAAAATGATAAAAAAATTATATGCAATGGATGATAAAATATTATTTCGATAACTTTTTGTCTTTTGGGAGAGTTGCACTTATGTAGGTCCACTAATTCTCAAATCTGACCAACAAAAATATTAAAAAAAATGATAAAATAACAATAGTATAATAGGAATTCCGTTGTCATTTTTTTGGAGAAAACTAACATTTTAGTCCTTATAGTTTGTATGGGTTTTGGAATAGGTCCTTGTCGTTTAAATTTTTTGAATCCATCCTTATAATTTACAAATGTTACATTGTTAGTCCCCGTGTTTTCGAAAAATTTATAAAATCATGACCAAGCTGCCTATGTCAGTATAATGGCGTTAGAAACTACAAATGTGGCAATGATGTGGCTCACATCAGTGCTGATGTGTGTGCCGCATTAGATAACACCAATTGCCCTAAGAGACGACAGCATTCCTCACTGAAAACCAACACCCACATAAGGGCCTCGTTGGCCAAGAATTACGTGAGAAGCAGAGCTTCGCAGACCTAGCTTGAAGGTATAATACAAGTCTCTATTTGTCTCCAGCATCGAAGGACACCAACTCTTCATCCACTGACCCCTTCGACGGCCACCCAAAAGACGACTCCTTTGCCTATGAAGATGGCTACTCCAAATTCAAATGAGTTTTCACTATAAGTAACATGTGATACAAATTCCCGCATGCTTTTCGTTATGACTGGGCATCATTATATATTTCCCTTTTGTCAATCTCAGCGAAACATGTGATATAACAAATAATGCATGTCTAGATGTATTTTAGTTTCTCGTTCAGAAAGGATCAAATCCTCCTCTGTTGTGTTTTTCTAAGTGAAAAGTTCAAAACTTTAAGGTTTTTTTTTTAATCTACTTGCCAAATTTTATTGCATACTTAGTCTGAAAGAATTGATAAAATAGAGATAGAAAAACAAATTACGAGATACTGTAATTTTAAAGATGAAGTTGTTCAAGACAAATAGAGGTGGGATGTTTCTCTACTAACACATCTACACAAAGCCAAAGTTGTTTTTGTCATATTACTGCTCCAACGTGTCGAGCAGATGCATCACAAACTTGTTAGCTTTTGATTCAAATGACAGTTTGAATTTCATGTCTGTCTCCCTAATAGTTATAACAGTTATCTGATGGGGCACACACATCAGCACTAATGTGAGCCACATCATACCTTAGTTTGCCATATTTGTAGTTTCGGATGCCGTTATGCTAACATAGGCAGCTTGGGGATGATTTTATAAACGTTTTGAAAACACAAGGACTAACAATGTAACGTTTGTAAATTATAAGGATAAATTCCAAAAAATTTAAACTACAAGGACTTGTTAAAAAACTCATGTATACTGTAAGGACTAAAATGTTAGTTTCCCCATTTTTTTTTTACATATGCGATGGATCCCAAACCTGAAGAAATTTTTTTTACCAGAAAAGAAAAAGAATAACGTTCATCACTAAACAAATAATGATATTGTTAGCAAAAAAAATAATGATATCAATGGGAGAATTGAGAATAAATACCAAAATGAAGAAATATTTGGGAAGTGAGACTAAAATTCACCTTGTTTTCAAGGCATATTAAAATTTTTCTAAGTGAACTTAAAAAATTTTTACGTCAAAATAGAAATTTTTTTTATTTTTATTTGGTACCAAAATATTCTATCTTAACTTGGAAATTTTCTGAATTCACTTGGAAAAATTCTAATATGCCTTGGAAACGAGAGAACGTGAACTTAGGTTCTATTTTCCAAATATTTCTTCATTTTGGCATTTTTTCACAATTCTCCCATCAATGCATAATTATTTCTCTATCAACTCTGACCAAATACAGAGTTATGAGAGTTTCATTCAACTTTAAGGTGCCACTGAAGAGAAGTTAATCCAGTTTTACTTCCTTAATCAAATGATGTCACTAAGTTAAAATAAGAAGAAGCAATCAATGACATTTGATATAAGTAGTTTGACACTTATTTTCCTTAAATAAGATTTAGGGCTCAAGTCTTGAAAAAGAGAAAACCTATCGTCATGAGAGCTTTATATCCTTATAGTCTGATCACTCATCTTGATCCCAATTAATTGAGGCATATTGTGACTTTTGAAAACCAATTGATGTATCCAAAATGAAGAAGAAAGCAAGACCTCAGGTTTTGAATGCCTCATCATTTCTAATGACTCTAATCAATTAATTAGGATATGAAAGAAGAAAACAATGTAAGAACAATGCAATGGTGATAATTATTTATTTGATCATTAGGATCAATAAGATATTACGTAACATTTTATTCACCATTATATGGATAGCAAACCTTAGCCTTATGATCTCCATCATTCATACATGGTTGATCTTGCTTAATTTTCCAATTGCATTGGTTGGTAACACATTCTATTGCATCCCTTCCATAGTCGTATATATCAAACCACTTAAAAGCACATTCCCATTGAAAACTACAATAGAACAGAGTTGTACCCCAGAAATTCGGGTTGAATCCGAACTCAAAATACTCTGAAGGATGAAGAAGATGCTCCGTAAGATCATCATCTGCAGATTTGCAATGAATAGTCAGGTCCAAATTATTATCTAAGTTCTTAATGATCTTCACGTGCACTTTGGCATCAACAAAGTTTGATATCAAGAGAAGCAATGATAGTATGAGGCCGATGGATTTCAGAAATTTGGACATTGTTTCGAGCACTTCTTGTTAGGTTTGCTGGTTTCTCAAGAGGGGGGTGAATTAGAAAGTACAAAATTTTTTCAGCAAAAACATGATAGAGTAATGATGGCAGAAGTTTTAAAGAAAATAGAGTATAGAGTAATATAGCAACTTACATTCAATCTTCAAACCATCATTTGAGATTTTTCACTTTCTTACAAGAATTCAGTAGGTTCCTTGCAATGTCACAATACAAGCTGATGGTCTGTTCTAAGAGCCTTCAAATTTACACTCTGCACTTTTACAAAGTATTTTCCAAATCCCTTGTGATAACCCTTCACAAGAATATTTTTCTTCTAGATGAAGAAAAAGATTTTGTATAGAATAAAAACTCTCAAATACATAGTAAATAAGATAGTTGAAGTGCAGTAAATGAAGTGTGAGAGAGTAAAATGCTTTGACTAAAAATTTCAATAGAATTTTGGTATTTACAACATAGATTTTTTTTGTCCACAACTTCAAATGAAATTTTATTTATAGATTTGTATCTTAACTAGTTGTTAAACACAAGATATAACCATTAGAGACGTTACCTAATGGTTACTCTACAAAACTATCAATTCACCAATCACATTGCATCCGTCTGACACACTAAAATTCAAATTTTGGGTGCAAACAAATGAATTTCACAGAGACCATAACTTAAAGACTTTAACATTGAACTTTCAAAATTTATCTTTTCAATAGTGAAATTCGAATTTTGATTTTGTCAAATATATCCTATGTTAAAACATATGGATTTTTATATTCAAAGTGTATTTGTTGGATGTGAATAGTTATCTCATGTTTCTGCAATGCTCTCGAAATTTGAATTTTGGAGGCCCAAAATTTGTTTGTCAGAATTCAGCTCAACATGGCATAAAAGTTCTATCTTTCAAAATTTAAATTTTGCACTTTCAAAATTTGTCTGTCAGAGATACCTCTGAGTAGACTTACAAGTCTTCATTCTAAAATTCAAATTTTGAGATTCAAAATTCGTCTGTCAGAAGGACTGTCTTTAAAATCTTTTTGTACTTTAATATTAAATGAATGTTGACATAACTTTAGATGAATTTTGTACTTTCCACTAACTATGCTTGATTTGAAGTTCAAATTTCAATACTTGAAATGCGTCTATTAAAGGTGATATCTCAGGAACTTCGAATTTCAGTTAGCAAAGTTCAAAGTTCAAATAAAATAGATAAGATTTATAAATTCAAAATTCGTCTGTTAGTCAGTGTTTTTTAAATTTAACATATGTTAACATACGATAACGTGAAAAACATATATTTAAACGCAATGGGAGATTGGGCAAGTGAAAATCAAAACATTTTACCCCTGTGTACATTGTGAGAAATCCTAATGACTAATTGTTCAAATATTTCTTCTTGGATTTCTTCACTTATATATTCTTATACTCCTTTGATATTATCTTTCTAAGCTCTAGTTATTTAGAATTGTCAAAACAATTGATTCAACACTTCTCGTTCTATTTCCTAAATCTCACTTATATAGGCTAGTGGGACAAGCAAATGTCAGTGTTTTATTGGGCATTTATTATAAATTTGAATCTCTCATATTCATGCATTCATATCTCTAAAGATAGAAAGTATTATAATCTAAATGGATTGTGGATGAGGTCCCTCGTCCACATCTTATCATTATATTCATAATTTATTTTATTCGTTAGCTCTCTCCCAACACACTATAAATATTTAATTTATAAATATAATTTATGCAGATTATATTTATTCACAAAATACAGAGTTGAAAATTAGCTAACCAAAGAAAAAAAAATGAATGGATGGCTCAGTGTATCTATGGGATTTTAAACCATTTCATATCAATATATATACATATATAATTTATAAAAAGTTACATTATTATATTAGTCATAAATAGTGCAGATGTAACACATGGAGCCCACTTCTTGTTCCTTCTAAAAGTGCAAATGTTTGAAGCCCTCGATATTAATTTCAAATAAAATATCATTGTATATATTAAAAACTATAGGAATTTATAATGAATGATAAATTTTTTGGCTAAGGCATGGTCTAACCATAATTTTTAAAATCATAGTTCAATTATGACTCAACTATAGTTTATAAAAATCAGTTACACTATGATCTAACGGTTATTACTATTTTCATAATCATAGCAAAAACTTATAGGGACAATTTTGCCCGCAGTTAGAAAGAGGGAAAAAAAGGAAGAAGAAGAAGAAGAAAACCATTACAACTGATCACACAAATATGTTTTAACACACCGTATTCAATGGATGTTGTATTTATTTTTTTTGCCATGATTCCAACCGCCACAAAATTTAGAAACATGCATTATTACCGATCTTTTACACACACATGTGAAGCTAAATATATCAAGAATTACATAAAATTTAATATATATATATATATATATGTTTGGGGAAAAATTCCGGCTAGAAGAATGATATCTTGACATGTAAGTGTACAAGCATGCCCAAGGTCTTAAAAATCTCAGAGAAACTACTATAAGTCAGTCGGAGACTTTTAATCAAACATATATATAAAGTTCTCAAAGTCCTTTATCACAATTTCTTCATATGTAAAAATTGCTTAAAAAATGAAAGATAACATAATTGCTATTGAACAAACGGGTCAATTATGTAGGTTGGAAACAGTAGATATTAATAGAAAATGCCCGAGATGCAAGGTCCTGGCAATACAGTTTGAATGATAGGACTTGTTTACGAATTGAAAAACATAATGGTGAGAGTGGCAAGTGGAGCTAATTCACATAGATACATAGTACAAAGAAATTGGAACTTGGTAGAATCCATCGCCACCTAAGTGAAATTCATCATAGGATCTCGGTCGGAGGGAAAAGTTGTCTGATTTGAAAGTTGGGTTTGGGGAAGATTGGTTGGGAGAGGCGCAACTGTCTAAGTGGAGAATGGTTGTAGTGCAGCAACTAGGCGTTGCCAAAAACTTGGTTGGTTGGCTTTGGATTTAGATCACATTTGACGTGTCAGAGACCTGTCTTTTAGCGACTATCTGGAGGGCCATTTTATAACACATGAGCAACTTGGGCAGTGCCAGAAAAATAGGTCACGTGGTCTCCAACTGCTCTTAAAGCTCCATGATCCCTTAAACCTCCATTTTTGCTCTACAGATTTTTGGTCCCATGTCCCGTATCCTTTATAATTGATGTCTTCAAATTTAGCGCCAATTAATTATTTCTTTCCAAGAGCTGGTGCCTTGGATTTATGTTTTAATATAGCTACTATTCTACTGAGTGGGCCCAACGCAATTTATCCCTTTTCGCACTTCTTACTCATTCGGCGCCCAAGATAGCCCATCAACTCTTTGGGCCTTCGACTGACCTATAGTCTGATTACTGATCCGTGGGTTCTCACAAGATTTTGGCCAAACAATATATAAGGGAATAAATTATATACTTTTGTAAGTCCTAATTCTGATGGCAAATTTTTAAATGTATCTTAATTAATTATTATTGGAAACTTGATATAAAATATTTAGATGAAAATTTTTGCACTTTTAATGACAATTTTCTCTTGTACTGATTAGTGAAAAAATTTGCAATCTATCTACCTTAAGTAATCATATGTTCATTTAGTTGATTAAAAATAATTCATAGGATCACAAATTCAAAATCATAATTAAAACAAAATTATATAAAAATGAAGGATTTTGTTCAAAAACTTACTAAGAATAAATAAAAATTTTTTTACCTTCATATTAAAAAATTAATAAATGTTTCACTCTATTTTTATAAAGAAAATAAGATAGTGTCTCTCCCCCCCTTACCATCTCTTAAAAATGGTTGTAATTTGTTGAAGTGTGTATTTGGTTGAAAATTTAGGTCTCTACTAGTTGCTACTATTTTGACAATAGATCTGGATCATTTGGAATTGATCAAGACGGTCCAGATTTTTTATTTCTTTTTAAAATCATTTAACTTGAAAATGTTATTTATTTTCAAAACATATGTTTAGAAGATTATTTTTATTTTACATAGTGTTTCTTTTAAAATAAAAAAATTAGTTTTAATGAAATTTAGGAAAAATTAAGCTTTTAGTCTCTACATAATTCATTTTACTTTAAAAAGTTTTAAATCACTCTCTATAATCTACATTGTTAGATTTGTTAGTCCCTATACTTTGTAAAATAGATGATCACTATAACAACTTACTTCCAAGCACCCCAAAAACAACTCTCAAAACATCAAAGTTGCTAAAAATTCCAAGTGGGACCAGAACCATACAAAGCCACGGCGAGCTACAGTTCCATCGCGGCCTCAGCTAGACAGTAGCACTTGGCACCGTGGCTTGACTTTTGGCACCGCGGCGTAAAACAGAGCAAGATGAAAAGTAAAGATAGGAAGAAGAAAACTCAGTGATTTATCCTGGTTCGGTCTTTCCACTTGACCTACATCCAGTCCCCAAGACACCTCTTGAGATTTATCCACTATACAGCAAGAATTTCAATGGGCTTCTTGCTGGGGCCACAGTACACGAGTATGCTCTGTTTCTGAGCTCTCTCACACTCTCCAGGAACTTTCACTATGTGCTTCCCAATCCCCTTGTGAATACCCCTC
Source organism: Adenanthera pavonina (assembly GCA_026686845.1). Lineage (NCBI taxonomy): Eukaryota > Viridiplantae > Streptophyta > Magnoliopsida > Fabales > Fabaceae > Adenanthera > Adenanthera pavonina. Next base: position 28,474,383 of record JAIVEN010000008.1, read on the forward strand.
ACAAGTAAATCTATCTCCAAGATGAAGAGTAGATTGATTACAATAAAATAACTCTCTTGAAAAGAGTAGATATGAAAGTTTCAGTACAAGTATAGAAGTTGAGAGGGTAAAAGCTTTTGAGAAAAGATTTAGCAGAAATTCGGTACACACTTATTTGATTTGTTACCCACAACTTCAAATGTTGTTGTATTTATAGATTTAGGTCTCAAATATCCGTTAGAGACTTTAATCTATCCGTTGGAGAAGTTATCCAACGGTTACTCTGAAAAACTATCCGTTTACCAACCGCATTTAATGTTTCTGACATACTGAAATTCGAATTTTGGCTGGTCAACAGACGAATTTCGAAGGAACCGAAGGTTAAAGCTTCCAACGTTACAACACGAAGTTCGTCTGTTCATTAAGTGAAATTCAAATTTTGAAACATACAAAACATTTTCACAATGTGACATACGAATTTTCAAGAAGAAAGTTTTTCGGTTAAGTGTGAACAGTGTTTTCAATTTGCTACAGTGCCCTCGAAATTCGAATTTTGAAAGGGTGAAATTCGTCTGTCAGAGAGACTCTTTCCAGACTCATTTCATCATTCGAATGTTGATGTTTCACTTAAACAGACTCAAGATTTTTGCTTCTGAAATTCGAATTTCAATGTTCAAAGTTCGTCTGTCAGAGAGCAGTTTTGAAACTTAAATCATTCTTGATCTCAGATGAACTTTAACATAGTATCAGACGTATTTCTTCTATTCTCTCAAATTTTGTTTTGTCTGAAATTCGAATTTTGGAGACTTAAAGTTCGTCTGTTACAAAGAAGCTTCTTTCAGACTTATATGAAAATTCGAATGTTGGCAGTTCAAAATTCGTCTGTCAGAGAGCATTTATCAAACTCAATTTCATTTTGATTTCAGATGAACTTTAACATAGTATCAGACGTATTTCTTCTATTCTCTCAAATTTTGTTTTGTCTGAAATTCGAATTTTGGAGACTTAAAGTTCGTCTGTTACAAAGAAAGGCTTCTTTCAGACTAGATGAAAATTCGAATTTTGAGCAGCCAAAATTCGTCTGACAGAGAGCCATCTCTTCAGACTCATTCAGTTTCAGCTCGAAGTTCGAACTTCCAAAGGCAAAGTTCGAATTTCCAACTTGACAGTTTAGCTTAATCTTTCAACCTTCGTCTGTTTGTGGGTGTTTTTCAAATAGGTAAAGATTTAACACAAAATCAAAGTTTGAAAACTTCTTTTCTTCAAATCAAAATCTTTTACCCAGTCATAACAAAAACTAAGGATCCTACAAAAGATCTAACAGCAAGTACTCAGAAGATCTTCACTTGAAACAGCTTTGCTCTCCTTTGATATCTTCAATCCAAGCTCTTGAATGTTGGTTTGGAATCATCAAAACTCTTGTTTCAACATTCTCCCCCTTTTTGATGATGACAAAACAACTCACAAACTGGATTAGTACTTGGGTTTGCTTTCATAAGCTCCCCCTCAACATATGCATAAGATATCAAAGCAACAGATTAAGTGAAGAGAATCAAAGCCCAAAACATTGCAGCCATGAACATACTATGTATCACCAAACTGTTGTAATACAAATTCCAATTAAAGAGTAGTTAAAAAAAAACAAACAACCAATTACAATCAACCAATTAAAACAAGATACAACAAGAAGATTCAGCCTAAGATCTAAAAAATCACTTCTTCTTTAGCTTAGACTTCTTGCTGTAAGTCTTTCCTTTTCCAGATGACTCAGCAGATTTTCCAGCTTGCTTAGTCCCAGTTTGCTTTATCTTCTCCCCCTTTTTGGCATCATCAGGAAGCCCAACAAAGTCCATTGGAGGAGGTATCTGAGTGATAGGAACAGCACGAAGGGGGACAGGAGCAAAAGGAATTTCTGGCTGAACTGGTGCAGGGGGCTCAGCAGGTTCTTCAGCATCATCATCAGAGACCTCAAGCAGCACTTGCATTTTCTGCCTAGAAAGAGCTAGTTGAGCTCTCTGTTCCTCTGAAAGCCCATACACAGCAAGAGAAGAAGAAGCTGATCTAGTAGGAGGAAACATTTCTTCTAGCCTTCTCCTCTGAGCTATTAGCAGAGCATTGTGAGCAACGGCAAGATAATCAATAACAGGTACAATGCTCCTTTCCTCATTGCTTGCTTCTTCCGGCACAGAAGAGGTTGAAATGGCTGCAACCAGTCTTTCAACTTGCTCTGATTCTTGAATAGACAGAATTGAATCCGGAGCATCTTCTTGCATAGGCTTAAGAGGGCTTGATTCTTGAAGACCTTCTCCTTCTAGTTCATAGTCCAAGGGTGGACCAGGACTTGGTGTTCTCATAGCATCAGCACCATCAATATCCGAATTATGGTCAGAGGAGGCAATCTCAAAGGGACTTGGAGGCACAGGGGATGGAGACAGAGTAGGCTCAGGGACACCAGGCTGAGGTGGAGCTGAAGTGGTAGGAATTGCATTTCTTATCACTTCATAAGCATCAGCCACCACCTTCATATTCACAGCCAACTGATGGATCTGATCTTGTAGATGAGCAAATTTGGCATTTTGCTCATCTCTGATGCTGAGAATGAGTGTTGACAGACTGTCAAACAACTCAGTGATCTTTGTTGGCTTGGCTCGTGAGGAGGGAGTGGAAGGAGGGTGTGTAGGCCTGGAGGGAGATGGAATTGTCTGGGAAGGCTGAGGTAAGGATCTGTCAGGGGCCTCAGAAGTGCCTTCTTGTTGGAGGGATGCATCAGTAACAAAGAACAAGTCTTCAGTTTTCCCTGCTCCCTTTCCAACCCATCGTCCTTCATCTCTCTCAATGCCCATCCTTTGCAGTTCCTCCTCTTTGAAAGCCTCAGTGAGTTTCCCTTTCCCCTTCTCAATGTGCTGAATCCTAGCATGCTGCAGGATTCTTGAAATAATTGCAGCATAGGGGAGTGTGGAATCCTTCCTTTGATCTCTTGCCTTTATCATTCTTTGGAGGATGATATGACCCATGTTAATCAGCTTCCCCCGAATGATAGCAGTCATCACATGAGCCTCTGCCCTTGTTATCAGATTGAAGCTACCACCCTTGTTGAAAATGATCCTTGACACTATGTAGTGCAGGATTCTGACTTGTACACTTAGGTCTGTGGGCTTCAACAGATTTATTGTTGGCCTGTTCTCCCTTCTCCTGAATAAGGTGTCCAAGATGGTGCTTTCTTTGTAGTTCAGAAAGGGTCCACCTTCTTCATCAGCTGTGCTTGCCTCATCCATATACCCAGAGGCTGTTATGTCAATTTTTAGCCCATCTTGACCTGGGATTTCCAATACTTCATTGAATGTTTCATCAACAAGCCAGATGGTCCTTGATCTCAAAGTGACCTCCCATTTCTTTTTCTTGCTGTTATATTGAAGAGAGGCATACCAAGTCTTCACTACCTCATCATCATATTTTTCAGCAATTTCCAACAGATTTTTATATCTTAACAACCATACAGTAGCATCAAAATTGTTGGATATCAGAAATTGTTCCATATTTACACAATGAGGCTTGATTACCTTTTTGGTGGAAAACTTGGTAGTGTACTCTTCTTGAATCTCAGGAGTGCTCCACAGTGGCAGTGTAGTCAATTCAAACTCTCCAGATTCAGTACTGGAAGAAGCAGAAGAGGCAGCAGCAGGAATAGACGGTTCTGCACTTTTTGAAGAAGAGGGTCCAGTTTTCTGAGATTCTGCTTTGGATGAAGATTTCTGGCGTTTAGAGGGAGTAGCTTTGCTGGGTTCAGCTTTTCTCTTTGATTTTTCTCCTTCTTTGGTAGCGTATTGAGATTTAACATTCCTTTTAGGACGAGCCACAGCTTTTCCTGTTCCAGGAATTTTAACTCTTGCCATTTCTCGGTTGAATGAAGCAGAATGTGGCTGAGAATAGGTTTATAGGATGCGAATAGAAGTTCAAACGGTGAAGAATGACGGTTTTTGGACAGGAGTTAAGAGGATTGAAGAGAGAATCAGAACAGACTCAGGGAGGTTACAAATAGGGTTGCGTCTGTTCTATGGAAAACCGTCGCATTTAACGTGTGTAACCGTCTGACAGACAAATTTTGAGGGGTCAAAATTCGAACTTCGGGCAGTTACAAGTTAAACCGTTCAGCACAGCTTACTGACAAACGAATTTTCATCTTGAAAGTTCGTCTGACAGTGGCTTGAAACAAGCAATACAAGCACATCAGACGAATTTTGTTTTAACAAAATTCGAATGTTGGAAAGAAAAAGACAGCATTACACAAACCATCAATCAACAGACGAATTAAGCATGCAGATTTTTATCTTTCAAGCATTCATTCATCAAGAACATGTTTCAACAGACGAATTTTGAACTTGACAATTCGAATTTTTCAATTTTTGCAAAGATTGTCCAACATTCGTATGTTAAGAAGTAATAATTTTTATAACAGTGATGGACAATAATTACTTTGAAATTTTGATTTTGGAAATTCGAACTTTCAAGCTTCAACAGACGAATTTCGAGGCATAACCGAGAACTGTTCCAAGGCATAACAGGCCAAAGTTCGTCTGTTGGTCAACCAAAATTCGAATGTTGACCATGTTGACCAGTTCAAAGACACAGATTATCAATAAAATTCTTCTAACATACAAATTTCAACTTTAAAGACTTACAGAATGGATCCAGAACTTAGGATAATTATTATTCACTTCATTTTCTGGTTACTCCAATCTGAAGTGCTCCAATCTTTCAAACTTTTAGCCATTGATTTTCACAAGGAGCACCTGCAACTACACTAAGACAAACTCCGATGCTCAAGTTAGAATTTATTCTAATATTAAAAACTTTAAAGACAGAATTGCACAGAAATAACTTACAATTCACTGGGATTTACCATTCCCAATTCTCTCCTTATTTTGCAGTGTCTGTCTTCTGATAGAGGTTTTGTGAGTATATCAGCTACTTGATCCTCTGTTGGGATGTATTCCAGTCTAACTTCTCCTTTCAGAATGTGATCTCTTATGAAGTGGTGCCTTACTTCAATATGTTTCGTCCTTGAATGCATGACAGGATTCTTGGTGATATTTATAGCACTTTGGTTGTCACACATGATTGGTATCTCTTTTATATTAATCTCAAGATCTTTAAGCTGCTGTTTCATCCAGATGACTTGGGCACAACAGCTTCCAGCTGCAACATACTCAGCTTCTGCAGTAGATAAGGCCACACTGTTTTGCTTTTTGCTGAACCATGAAACCAGGGATCCTCCAAGGAACTGACAGGTTCCACTTGTACTTTTTTTGTCAGTTTTGGATCTTACAAAATCAGCATCAGTGTATCCTTTGAGATCTTCTCCATTGCCTTTTGGATACCAAAGACCCATCTGTGATGTTCCAATAAGATATCTGAAAATTCTTTTCACAGCTGTTGCATGGGTTTCTTTGGGGCATGATTGGAACCTTGCACACATGCAAACACTGAACATTATGTCAGGTCTGCTGGCAGTTAGGTATAGCAGGGATCCAATCATTCTTCTGTACTGAGAAAAGTCAAATATCTTCCCGTTTTCATCCATGTCCAGTTTGGTTGCAGTGGCCATAGGTGTTCCCATTGGTTTGGCATTCTCCAAACCAAACTTCTTTAGCAGTTCCTTTAGATACTTGGATTGACTGAGAAAGATACCATCATTTTGCTGTCTTATTTGCAGTCCAAGGAAGAAGTTGAGTTCACCCATCATAGACATCTCGAATTCTCCCTGCATTAACTCAGAGAATTTCTTGCAAAGAGTTTCATTAGTAGCACCAAAAATAATATCATCAACATAGATTTGAACAATTAGCAAATCTTTATTTTCTTTCTTAGTAAATAAGGTTGTGTCAACTTTGCCTCTGTTAAACCCCTTATTAGTGAGGAAATTGCTCAGTCTCTCATACCATGCTCTAGGGGCCTGTTTTAAACCATAGAGAGCTTTCTTCAGTTTATAAACATGGTTTAGTTTTGTAGGATCCTCAAAGCCTGGAGGTTGATCTACATAAACTTCTTCCATGATATATCCATTCAGAAAGGCACTTTTTACATCCATTTGATATAATAAAATATTTTTCATGCATGCATATGCTAGCAGTATTCTTATAGCTTCTAGTCTAGCTACTGGTGCAAAGGTTTCTTCAAAATCAATACCTTCTTCCTGATTATACCCTTTAGCAACCAATCTAGCTTTATTTCTGATTATTGTTCCAGATTCATCAAGTTTATTTCTGAAAACCCATTTGGTACCAATAACAGGATGATTTTTGGGTCTAGGTACTAAATCCCAAACTTGATTTCTTTCAAATTAATTTAATTCATCTTGCATAGCCATAATCCAGTATTCATCAGTTAAGGCTTCTTCAGCACATTTGGGTTCAATTTCAGAAATAAAGGCACAGCTGAGCATTTGATCCCTTAACTGTTTTCTGGTTTTGACTTTCTCTTGAACATTCCCTATTACTTGATCAACAGGGTGATTCCTTTGATATCTCCAAGCTCTAGGGAGTTCTTGAGTTGTTTCTTCATTATTTTCTTCATCAAACTCTTGCTCCTGGATATCTTCCTCTGTGTCAATAGATTCAGATATCTTTGGAGGTTTAGTTTTACTTCTGTCAGAAATTTCCAGTTTTTCAAAATTGAAAGTAAGATCATCCTTATTGGTAACATGTTTTGAAACAGTTTCATTTTCAATGAAGACCACATGCACTGATTCTTCTACTATATTTGATCTTTTATTATAGACCCTATAAGCCTTACTCCTACTAGAATAGCCCAGAAATATACCTTCATCGGATTTTGCATCAAATTTACCTAGATTTTCTTTACCATTATTGTGAATGAAGCATTTGCACCCAAACACATGGAGGTGTGACAGATTTGGCTTTCTTCCCTTGTACAGCTCATATGGAGTCTTCCCAAGGATTGGTCTGATGTAGGCTCTGTTTATGATGTAGCTTGCTGTATTCACTGCATCAGCCCAGAACACTTGAGAGAGTTCCTTCTCATTCAGCATAGCTCTAGCCATCTCTCCAATGGTTCTGTTCTTCCTTTCTACCACTCCATTTTGTTGAGGAGTTTTTGGTGCTGAGAAGTTGTGGTCAATCCCATGCTCATTGCAGAACTCCAGGAAGTATGCATTTTCAAATTCTCCTCCATGGTCTGACCTGATAGACACAATAGAAATACCTTTCTCATTCTGTACTTTCTTAGCTAAGGTTACAAATGCATCAAAGGTATCACTTTTAGAAGAAAGAAATAATGTCCAAGTAAATCTAGAATAGTCATCAACAATTACAAGCACATACATATTACCACCAAGACTTTTTACCCTAGAAGGTCCAATCAAATCCATATGCAGCAGTTCAAGTGGTCTAGTTGTGGTGACTACATTTTTAGATTTAAATGATGATTTAGTTTGTTTTCCTCTTAGGGATGCATCACATTCTTTATCCTTTTCAAAAGATATTTTTGGTAGACCAGTTACTAGCTCATTTTTAATCAGTTTAGACAGTTGATTCATGTTCACATGAGCTAATCTTCTATGCCATAGCCAACTATCATTATTCTGACTGATTAAGCATACAGAATCTAAGGGAGGAAGTTCATCAAGATCAATAGTATAGCAGTTACCATCCCTTTGAGCTTTGAGGATTACTTTGTGATCACTTTTTCTGATGACCAGGCAAAACTTTGAGTCAAACAGCACCCAGTTTCCTTTGTCACAGGTCTGACTCACGCTTAGCAGGTTGTGGTTGAGGCCAATCACAAACAGCACCTCTTCAATGGATGTTTCTGGATTTTTGCCCACAATTCCAATACCAACGATTTTGCCATATTGGTCACCTCCAAAGGTCATCTTTCCTGCTTTCTTGTCTCTCAAGGTGATGAACTTCTCCTTATCACCAGTCATGTGACTTGAGCAGGCACTGTCCATATACCATTTGTTGCTTTTCTTAGCTTTGAGACAGACCTGCAAAACAGTGTTTACGTTTTCCTTTTAGGTACCCAAATTTGCTTGGGTCCTTTTTGGTCAGTATATCTTTTCCTAGATGCAGATGCAATTTTGGGAACCCATTCAGCTTTCCTGCCAAGTCCATTTTTCTTCAAAACACAAGAACTGGAAATATGTCCCTTTTTGTTACAGAAATGACAGGTGGTGAAAGGACTGCTAGATTGAGATGCAGGAAGAAAATAGTGCAGATAATACTTTTGTCTAGCATGCCTTGGTTGATCATATGTTTCAATGTGATGTAATGCATTAGTTTTCATTTTAATGTTCTCAGCATGCACAAAATGTCTCATATAAGCATTCTGATTTTTCTTCCTAATCTTTTCCTTGACAGCACATGGATCATAGCCAAGACCAGCTCTTCCTTGTGATATTCTTTGGCTCCCCATTAATGCAAACAACATATCTTTGCCTCTAGTGAGCCTAGACATACTTTTAACTAAATAATCATTAGTTTGCTTGAGTTCAATGCATGAAGTGCAATAAACAGATTCAGTAGTAGGCAAGGAGGTAATTTCAGAAACTATGCTTTGGGATTCCAGCTTATTTATCTTTTTCTTTGCCAATTTCAGTTCTTTAGTAACTTTAATGAATTCATCATGAAGCTCATGAAATGCATCTTGTAATTCAGAATAGGAAGGTTCAGATTCATATACCTCTTCTTCCTGATCACTGCTGCATGAGGGTAAGACTTCTTCTGAGGCAAGTGCCATTAAACAAATGTTGGCAATCTCATCCTCATCTTCTTCTTCCTCATCTGAGTTGTTGCCCCAGATGGATGAGATATAGGCTTTCTTCTTCTTCCCTTTGTCTGCAGCTTTCTTTTCTTTTTCTTGCTTCTTAATGAATTGGGGACAATCCCACTTAATGTGTCCCTGCTTCTTGCACTCATAGCAAGTCACAGGTTCTTTTGCCTCTTTCTTGTTTTCTCCAGTTACTCCTTTCTTGAAGAATCTCTTGCTCTTCTTCTTGCTGTAGAATCTTCCGAATTTCCTGACCATCATAGCCAGAGTTTCCTCATCCAGCTCATCTCCTTCATCAGATTCTTCTTCCTTTTCATCAGCAGCTTTGAGGGCAAGACCTTTCTTCTTTCTGTCTAGCCCAGCTTCCTTGAGTGCTTTGATTTTTCCTTCATACTCCTCAAGGCTGCCGAAGAGAGCTGTGACAGAAGCCATTGATTCTCCTCTGGCTTCTTCTATAGCTGTCACCTTGGGCTGCCATTCTAGAGGGAGAGTTCTGAGTATCTTTCTTACTTTCTCAGACTGTGTGTATTCTTTTCCCAGGCTCTTCAGTTGATTCACAATGAGAGTGAATCTCTTTTGGAGCTCCTTTACAGTTTCTCCTTCAGCCATTCTGAAGCTTTCATACTCCCCAATGCATGTGTTCAGTCTGTTCTCCCTAACTCTAGATGTTCCTTCATGTGCTATCTGTAGAGTATCCCACATTCCTTTTGCAGTGGTGCATTGTGAGACTCTGTAGAATTCATCCTGGTTCAGGGCACTGACCAAACAATGCTTTGCTTTGAAGTTCAGTAGGACTCTCCTTCTGTCTTCATCATTCCACTCTGCTTCTAGCTTCTCTTTGTGTCTTCCATCTTCAGTTAGAACCATTGGGACGAAGTCTCCTTTTTCAATGACTGACCAGATGTCAAGATCAATTGATTGGAGGTAGATTTGCATTCTCATCTTCCAATATCCATAATGCTCTCCACTGAAGCCTGGTGGTCTGTGAGTGTTGTTCCCTTCAGGAAGTATACTCTCTGCAAAGCCAGCCATCTTAATTCCCAGACTGTGAGTTCCTTTGAATGGGAATCCGGGCTCTGATACCACTTGTTAGCAAGGCTGACTTCCCAAGAGGGGGGGTGAATTGGGAAGATTGAAATTTTTCTGCACAAAGTGAAGTAAGTGAAGATATCACAATATAATGAAAACAATGCGTAAAACAGAGCAAGATGAAAAGTAAAGATAGGAAGAAGAAAACTCAGTGATTTATCCTGGTTCGGTCTTTCCACTTGACCTACATCCAGTCCCCAAGACACCTCTTGAGATTTATCCACTATACAGCAAGAATTTCAATGGGCTTCTTGCTGGGGCCACAGTACACGAGTATGCTCTGTTTCTGAGCTCTCTCACACTCTCCAGGAACTTTCACTATGTGCTTCCCAATCCCCTTGTGAATACCCCTCACAAGTAAATCTATCTCCAAGATGAAGAGTAGATTGATTACAATAAAATAACTCTCTTGAAAAGAGTAGATATGAAAGTTTCAGTACAAGTATAGAAGTTGAGAGGGTAAAAGCTTTTGAGAAAAGATTTAGCAGAAATTCGGTACACACTTATTTGATTTGTTACCCACAACTTCAAATGTTGTTGTATTTATAGATTTAGGTCTCAAATATCCGTTAGAGACTTTAATCTATCCGTTGGAGAAGTTATCCAACGGTTACTCTGAAAAACTATCCGTTTACCAACCGCATTTAATGTTTCTGACATACTGAAATTCGAATTTTGGCTGGTCAACAGACGAATTTCGAAGGAACCGAAGGTTAAAGCTTCCAACGTTACAACACGAAGTTCGTCTGTTCATTAAGTGAAATTCAAATTTTGAAACATACAAAACATTTTCACAATGTGACATACGAATTTTCAAGAAGAAAGTTTTTCGGTTAAGTGTGAACAGTGTTTTCAATTTGCTACAGTGCCCTCGAAATTCGAATTTTGAAAGGGTGAAATTCGTCTGTCAGAGAGACTCTTTCCAGACTCATTTCATCATTCGAATGTTGATGTTTCACTTAAACAGACTCAAGATTTTTGCTTCTGAAATTCGAATTTCAATGTTCAAAGTTCGTCTGTCAGAGAGCAGTTTTGAAACTTAAATCATTCTTGATCTTAGATGAACTTTAACATAGTATCAGACGTATTTCTTCTATTCTCTCAAATTTTGTTTTGTCTGAAATTCGAATTTTGGAGACTTAAAGTTCGTCTGTTACAAAGAAGCTTCTTTCAGACTTATATGAAAATTCGAATGTTGGCAGTTCAAAATTCGTCTGTCAGAGAGCATTTATCAAACTCAATTTCATTTTGATTTCAGATGAACTTTAACATAGTATCAGACGTATTTCTTCTATTCTCTCAAATTTTGTTTTGTCTGAAATTAAAATTTTGGAGACTTAAAGTTCGTCTGTTACAAAGAAAGGCTTCTTTCAGACTAGATGAAAATTCGAATTTTGAGCAGCCAAAATTCGTCTGACAGAGAGCCATCTCTTTAGACTCATTCAGTTTCAGCTCGAAGTTCGAACTTCCAAAGGCAAAGTTCGAATTTCCAACTTGACAGTTTAGCTTAATCTTTCAACCTTCGTCTGTTTGTGGGTGTTTTTCAAATAGGTAAAGATTTAACACAAAATCAAGGTTTGAAAACATCTTTTTCTCAAATCAAAATCTTTTACCCAATCATAACAAAAACTAAAGATCCTACAAGAGATTTAACAGCAAATACTCATAAAGTCTTCACTTGATACAGCTTTGATCTCCTTTGATATCTTCAATTCAAGCTCTTGAATGTTGGTTTACAATCATCAAAACTCTTGATTCAACAAACCATGCATGGCCAATATCGTCACCATCATCATTATAAATCCATCGCATATCATCTATCATCATTAATGTCATTGCATCAACATCATTATAATCATCCATAACTTTATACAACATATACACCTAACTCTACTTGGCACAAACATTACATAGACCATACACCAAACATTACATCATGGTATGAATGGGAACATCCATATATATAAATACATCAACTAATAACATACAAACACAAACACTTGGTTACGTTAAGTTGTCAATACCACACACATGTTAGATATGCTGGCTTCCCAAGAGGTGGGGTGAATTGGGAAGCTTGGAATTTTCTGGAAAATGTCAATAAAGTGAAAAAAGCAAAGGTGACAGTAAAACAGAGTATAAGTGAATAACAAGTAAAAGTAGTAATAGAGAAGGGAAGACACAGATGTTTATCCTAGTTCGGTCTCTCAATCTTGACCTACGTCCAGTCCTCAAGCTACCATTTGAGATTTTCCACTATCTTGCAAGAATTCAGTGGGCTTCTTGCAAATGCCACAGTACAGCTATGATACTCTATTTTTAGAGCTCACACTTTCTCTCTTTGCACTCTAGCTAAGTGCTTCCCCAATCCCTTGTGATATCCCCTCACAAGAAAATCTTTCTTCCAGATGAAGATAAGATTGTTTACAATGGATAAACTCTCTTAATCAGAGTGTATATAAAAGTTGGAGTACAAAGAATGAAGTATATGAGAGTAAGAGACTTTGAGTTGATGATTTGGTAGAGTTTCAGTATATACAAAGTTAAAATCATTACCCACAACTTCAAATGATGTTATATTTATAGATTTAGGTCTTAACTATATGTTAGAGACAAAATCCATCCATTGGAGAAGTTACCTAACGGTTACTCTGAAAAACTATCCGTTCACCAACCGTATTTAATGCTTCTGACACTCAAAGTTCAAATTTTGGTTGGTCAATAGAAGAATTTCACAGAAACTGAAACCTAAAGACTTTCACGTTGAACATTCGAAGTTCGTCTGTCATGAAGCAAAGTTTGAATTTTGATCTTTGAAAAATGTTTCTATATTGGAACATACGAATTTTCAAGTTTAAGGTTCTTCTGGAAAGTATGAACAGTTGTTCCATTTTGCTATAGTGCCTTTGAAATTTGAATTTTGATACCCAAAATTCGTCTGTTAGTGGGCAGTTCAATAAGACACAATAGTTCATCTATTCGAAATTCAAATTTTCAAAATGCGAAGTTCATTTGTCAGAGAGGCCTTTTTTCAGACTTACTTCAAAGTTTGAATTTATGAATACTATCATTCATATGTCAACATATCATCATAACAGACTCACAAGCTTTGTTTCTAAAATTCGAATTTTCATGTTCAAAGTTCGTCTGTCAGTGAGCCATTTTGATGCTCTTTCCAAACTCAGTTTTTAGATAAACTTTGACATATCCTCAGACAAATTTTTCATTTTTCATAAGTTGTGTTTTGTCTGAAATTTGAATTTTTAAAAGCCAAAGTTCGTCTGTCAGAGAAGGCTCTTTTCAGACAAGATTCAAAATTCGAATTTATGCAGTCAAAGTTTGTTTGTCAGAGAAGACTCTTTTCAGACTTGTTCATTTCCAATATGAAATTCGAATTTCCAAAGCCAAAGTACGAATTTTCAAAACAGCATATCAGTATAAACATTTCAAACTTCATCTGTTAGCGGGTGTTTTTCAATATTCCATGGATTAACATAGAATCATAGTTTTAAAACATCTTTTTGCCAATTCAAAGTTTTTTACTCAATTTAAACATGGTTGTAGATTCTACATCTATTCTTGTTCTAGTTTTTCTTGAATTTCTCCATTTGAGATCATTTGTGCACCTTTGATATCTTCTCTCCAAGCTCTAGAAAGTTGGTTTGGAATCATCAAAACACTTGATTCAACAACACATACATGGATCCCACAAGCTTCTTGGATTGCCAACCATAACTTACACTCCTTTAGTCAACCAAACAATCTCTGCAATGTCATAATATCTTCAATTAACACATAGTATAATTATCCAAAATCCATAATTCAACCAATTATGCTTAACCCAAGGTTCCAACCACATTTTCATGCCTTAATGAGTTCCAAATACCCATTCAAATCCTAAACAATCCTATATATTTCAGATTCCATACTCAACCAAAATCAACTTAGGGTTAGGCATAAATCATACATACTCCCTCTAAAACTCATACCTAAGCATCATTAACACTAAATAACACCTCATCAATCCCATTATATCCATTTTAATTGGTAGGATTCGGCCAAATTGGAACCCCCATGTATATATCCAAAAAAATCACCTAAAAAACCAAAGAAAAATGGAAAAGGAGGAGCAATAATCACTTACCCACTTGTAATCAAGCTCATTGAGGCCAGAAATCACTCTCAAGGGTCAAACCTTCAAAGCTTTAATTCAACTCTCTCTTCCCTCCTTCATTTTTTTCTTGCTCAGCTGACTAAAATGCTTTTGATTTATAAAAGTCTAGAGTCTAATGCCGCGACAGCGGATAAGTTCACTATGGCATGGAGCCCTATTGTCTGAAAAATTTAACTAAGTTTCAACTCATTCGCCACGGCATCTCTATTCAGGCTGCGGCATGGAGTGCTTCTGTCTCTAGTTTTCTCTTTCTCCTTCTTGGTTCTTCTAGTCCTGTATGCATCGTCAAGTACATTTCCCATTAGCTTGAGACTAAGTTTAGGATAGTGTAATGAGGGTTGTTACAATTACTCCTCAATTGTGCTAAAAATTGTAATGTGGCTAATGGATTCTTACTTGGAAGATGACAAAGCAAACATATAGGATTAATATGGTATATGGGAATTACAAATTTGGACCAAAATCAACAATTATATAGAATGAGATCAACTATACAATGAAATATGTTAAGAACCAAATATTTTCCAATTAAAAATGGTCACATGACCAAAATGCCTTTAAAACATAGCCCTTCCCTCACCATCGTGGGTACCAGCTACTAGTTAATGGCAATCAATGATTGGTTAGTGTCGGTTCACGACCAATCAAAGGCTAGTCAATGCTAGTAAATGGTCACTGACAGTTAGTTTGCAACTTTCTTCCAAAAAATTGCAACTTAGTTTTACAATTTTTACTATTAATTGTTCTAATGATATGCAACTTCCTTTTCAAAATTTGCAAATTGATTACTTTGAATTTTTGCAACTCAGTTTCAAAATTTGCAAATTGGTTACTTTGAATTTGCAAACTATTCTAGTGGTTTGCAACTTCTTTTTTTTGAATTTCCAACTTACTCACTCTAAATTTGTAACTTATTTTCCAAATTTTAATTATAAATTGTTTCAGTACTTTGAAACTTTAATTTAGATTTTACAGCTTACTTATTTTGAATTTGCAACATTTTCCAAATTTTTGCTATCGTAACAATTGAAAACATTTAGTAGTTAAAATTGAATTCTTTTATTATAAAAATTTGGAAAACAAGTTGCAAATTCAAAGTAAGCAAGTTGAAAATTCTAAAATAAAGTTGCAAAGCATTAGAACAATTCATAGTAAACATTTGGAAATCAAGTTGCAAATTTAGAGTAAGTAAATTGTAAAATCTATTTGGAAAATGTCACACCTTACTTTAAGAACCATTTTCCATTAATTTTATATGCTTTATGTTCCATTGGAATGCATTTGGAATAAAAAATGGGTCAACATTAAAAATTGACCAAAAAGGTTTATTAGATTACTATTCATTTGGTAACCTTACTTTTTCAACCCAACTTTGAAAATTCATAATTATTTCTAGAAAAATTGTTATGAGTTGGTTCAAAATTTTTACGTGTAGATCTTGAATTTTTTTACAAGGAAAATATTTAATTGCAAATCTATCATGCCAATCAATGTACACAAAAAATACTGTTCATTCAATTACTAAATTTTTCATATTTTATCCCTTTTTCTTGGAAACTCCATGACTTATGCTTAAAGATTTCTTTACATGCTATTATCACTTGTCTTTTATTTCTCATCATTCTTCCAAAGATATCTATCATCTTTCAAAACATTGGTGCATAATTAGTATCTTATTATTTCTATAAACTTATTTCTATTCAAATAAGAAAATTTGAAAATAAGCAATGATTTATGTCATTACCCTTTTATTATAAGAATATTTAAGGGAAAATCCCATATTAGGATCCTCTAAGAAGAATACTGATGGAGACCATGGAGCATCTCGAGGAGCTAAGCAACTATGGAGATGCAATGTGCCAAGAGATTGGAGTCCTAATGACAAGAGCTCAAGCTAAATATCACACCTCATACTTAAGCCCATTTCCCATGTATTGGACCTTAAATATGTCCATTCATGCATGATTAAGGACTTGAATTCATAGAGAATAAAAAATGGAATCTTAAAGATTCTTAGGTACAATTCACATGGGTTAATCTATTTTAACCGATGAACTTTCAAAATTTATAGCTAATTAGAGAAAAATGATCTTGAACTAATTCAAGTCTCTAGATATAGCTAAAATTATTCTATATATGAGAAAAATAAGCAACTAGATATTTAATTGGCCAATTCAAATAGTAAATCCATCCAAATATCACTATAAAAATGGTCATTTTCCAGAATCCCTAAAACTAACCATAATTTTGAAAAATCACAATAAATCATACATAACTCTAAATTGAGTAATCTTTTGTGTCTGTGTAAAGTTCTCCCTATCTAAGTTTCAAACATATAAAAAATTGTATATTAAAGATAGAGAAGTCCACAAAGTAGTTGAATTATCTAACAGTGGTCAGTAAGTTCATATATCACCTTCCAACTTTGCAAAATACATATTGGTATATGCATACATAGCCATAACTTGCCTTTATCTTACATGATACTTCATAATAAACCTAGAGGAACATATTAACATGAAAATATAGCATGATCATGTTCCATTAAATTTTACATAACATTTCATATAATAGGACCAACTTAAGTATCACAGTCTTGTAAAATATCTTGCTTCTCCATGCCCTTGACTTCTTGGGCAATCTTACCATGGCTTGGACCTAAAATGGTTAGACAATTGGAAAGAAATGAGATTCAAGAAATCCCAGTAGTTATATCCCGTCATGTATTCACATTATCATAATATTTCCTAAAATCATCAAAAGAAATCATAAATTCATTTTATGCCATACAATGTCATAAAAATTTTGACATGGTAACTCTTTAAAAATTGGACATCCTAGGGTCATAAAAACCCTTCATACAGCCAACCAATCAATACAAAACATCATATCATATATTTGGTATATTCAATCAACTATAGAAACAAGTATGACAACATTAGGCATAAAGGGAAAAATAACTACTTTTAAGCTTTCCAAATTCCTCCAAACTTTGAACACCCTTGCTTTGATCCTTTAATATCTCTTATAACCCTATATCATCATAAAACAAAGTCTCAATCCCTTGATTATGTCACTTCCTTCACAAAGTGGCAACTTGAGCTTAAAATTCTATATAGTTATTCTTTGGGAATTTCTTGTAACATGCTTGTCTTAATCTATTTTGGACCTAAGAAATTCATTTTTGAGGTCAAAATCATGAAATTCCCATTCTAACTCAAACCCTAATTAAATTGAAAAATATCAAGAAATTGTAGAAAACTATTACTCAACTAACTTACAATCTAATGACATGTTCTAGCATCTTGAAAAATTTCAATGGTTTCTCATAGTTTAGTTACTTCATGGCTCCACTTTCTCTCTCTAGGAAAAATATTCAGTGGAGAAAAAAGAAGAAATGCACCATGAAAAGCCTCACAAACACAAGAGTACATAAGATAATGACCAAATATTACCTTGAACCCTAGAACACCAAACTTTGCCTTTGTCTTCTCCTTTTCTCTCCTTGCTTCTTCATATTTTTCTCTCCTTCAAGCCCTCTATTCAGACATGTTTTTCAGTGGGAAATGAAGGCTTAACCAAGCTTTATCCCCAAGCTTAAAGGAAAGATATCAAGCAAGGTAAATCATGGTTAATTTTAATAAAATTTAGTTACTTGTTGGTAAAGCTTTTGAAGTAATTCCTTTCTTATCCCATCTGCATTTCAGACGTGTTCTTAAGGGAAAAAGTGTCAAAAAATTGCTTCAAAAATTTTAATAGACCATTATATCATTTACCGATCAATTTTACCTATACCGATGAAATATTTTTGCTGAAATTGTCATTAAATTGGTACATGATTATTCAAAAATTACTTTTGAACTAAAATTATTATTTTGACCCAAAATATATTTTAGCAAGGTCCATTCACTATCCTTGAATCGGTACTGCCTTTTTTTGTAGTTTAAAATAACCTTTATCGGGTAGAATATTGATAATAAAACTTTAATGTCAAATAAATATAATAATGATTCCATTAAAATTTAACTATTATTTCATTGGGTTTAGCTAATTGAGAGCATTATTTTGACTATATTTTTTCATATTTATAAAAATGTCTTTAACTTGGGGTAAATTTATAATTTTTGAAACTTTTGGGTCTTAGCTGTAATTTTCTCCAAAGCTTATTTTAACTTGACTCCCGCACGTGATTTCCTTCTTATCGAGACTATAATGAAATGATTTTTTTAGAGGTAAAAAATATTAATCCATACTTTTTATGTACCACTTTACAAAGAATTCTTCTTTATTGGGGCAAAATTGTAACTTTCTCCTTATCAATTCCAATCCAAAAAATTGCCTTGTTTTCCCCTTTCTACCCATTTATGTGTTTCTCCATTTTCTAAGATTTTAAACACATTTTCAGATAACATCATTTTTTTTATCATTTTACATTATTTAATATTTAGTAAAATTCAGAATATTACACTAAAGCCATGAAACAAGCCTTGTAAGGATAAATTATGGAGTTGCACAAGAAGGAGCCCTTCTACCAGTGTCCTTGAAGCCTAATCCTTCTAAGATGGCATCATATCTTAGCTCAAGAAGTAAGGTGATTGCGTGTTGTAAATCCATGATCTAGAGAACAAAGTTCCATGTGGCGTTATGAATGATGAACTTGCTTGATCCATGTGTGGCACCATATTAGCCTATTGTTCTTCATGATTTATGTATTATTTGGGCTTAAGTATGTTTGTCTTGTTTTATTTAATTTATGTGTCTATTTGGTCAGACTTGAGTTTAATTAATTATAACTGAATTAATTGAGTTTTCAAGTCTTTTGTTGGGTTCCTAATTATATTTTTAAGGGCACAAATTAGAATTTCATGTATCTTAGGCCTAGTATGACTACTTGATCTTCAAGTGGCTTATAAATTAGGAAGGTTTTGGATTGAAAAAAAACACTTTTCAACCCTCTTCATAGAGTGGCGTCCTTCCTTAGCTTTATTTCCAAATTAGTTGTGTTTTGTTCTTCAAGAACATGCTAGAAGATTCTATAATATTCCTGCTTATTCTTGAAGAATGTAATGACCATTGAATTACCATTTTGGACTTAGCCTAAGCTATTGAGGGGTTTATCTTTTTAATTGTGTAGCATCGGAGGGACTAAGATTGGAGAAAAGATCACAGAATTCAGGAATTGAAGAAAAGAAGCAGGGAAGGTTCACGCCACGGTGAACTTATCGTGTACTGTGGTGAAAGTTGAAAAATTTAAATAAATCAGATGTGAATTAGTCGGCTGAAAAAGAATTGAAGAAGAAGGTTTGCTCTGCTAGGATTCGAGACTTTCAACCTTTGGATCATTTTCTGAACTCTAGAAGCTTGAATCTTGGTTGGTAAGTGGATTTCATCTCTTTTCCTCACTTTTTTGTCCGTTTTTGGTAAGAAATCCATGGCAGTATGATAGATTTCAACTTGTTTGAGATTTCTATCAGTTGGAATGGGTGTAAATGTTTTATAGATGTGCAAATTGGTGTTCCTTTGGTTTGGGTATGAGTTTGGAGGAGGATTATGAATGGTTTAAGTTGAAACTTAGACTTGAAAGTGTTAAGGAAGCTTTGAATCCAAGATCTATTTGGTTGTTTATGGTTTATGTAACAACTTACTCGCAAAAGCCCCGAATTCAATTCCAAAACATCAAAATTAGAGAAAAACTCTGAATAACACCAAAACAGGGTTGGGCCATGATGAACTATAATGTAATCGCGACCTGGGAGAGGTAGTAGAACTTGGCGTCGCGGCCAAGCTTCTAGGACCATAGCGCTCGTATAAGATTTTGTATCAGCAAATTGATGATTTTTTGGGTGAACTTTTGACATGTACAACTTTTTGCTTTGACCTCTAATTGACATGATTTCAACTCCTACAACTCAATCTTGTCTTAATCTAACTATAAATACTAGTTTCACTCAAATCCATCTCTATAAGGAGATTTTGGGTACCCGTGACCGATTTGGCCACTTTTTGGCCAAAATTCACAACCAACCATCTTTAATTGCCACCGAAGGCAATTTGGCACTTAAGAACCATTCACACAAGTTATATTTGGCAAAAACAACTTGTTCAAGGACGTTTTACCTCAGAGAAACCACTTCTCCATGAATTGACCCCCTTAAACCCCAAAACCACACAATGGGCTAAATGCCCAAAACACACGAACAAGACCCAAAACCCTTGTTGGCTCACACATATGACCGATCTGGCTCACCGATACATGTTCCAACAAAAATAACCTATCCCAGGGTCCAAATCATCATCACGTACATACAACCATTCATGAATATATCCATACCACAACATTTTCAATATCATCACATATCAATCCTTATCATCAACATTATATAATCATTATCATCATAGTATCACTGTCCTCATATCAATTACAGACATACTATCCTAATTGGCATAATTCATAACACAGACTATAATAAAAACTATCGTTGGCTTGAATATTCCTGACATTGGAAAGGCTACGACTTCTTTGTCTTCCTCAGACTAGTACCAGAGTCTTTACCTATAATGTTAGTCATGGGAGGGGGTGTGAGATAAGGCCTTAGTTGTTGAATCAAGTGTTTTAATGAGTTCAAACCAACTGGAGCTTGTAAGGTAGATATCAAAGTTATACAAAAGATCTTAAGTGAAGAAATCCAAGAAAAATGAGTTTAAGATTAGATGTAGGATTTCTTATTATATTCACATGAGTAAAAGACTTTGATCTTGCACACAAATGTTTTAAAAAATGTGTTTTCATGATAACTCATGAAGTATTTAAAAAATACCCACTATCAGATGAATTTTGGAGTATTAAACTTGATATGTTACTTTGAAAATTCAAATTTTGATATCTGAAATTTGAACTTCCGATTGAATATGTTAGTCTAAAAAGAGGTCTCTCTAACAGATAAATTTCATCTTTGAAAATTCAAATTTCGGGTAAAACACAAACTATGAAAAATGAAAAATTCGTTTGAAGATAAAGTTAAAATTCATATGAAACTAAAGTTTGAAAAGAGTTCCAAGTCAGTTCTCTAACAGATAAACTTTGATTTTAAAAAAATTGAACTTTGGAAAGATAGTTTATAAGTTTGTTTAAATGCTCTTCTGACAGATGAACTCCAGTCTTCAGAAATTTGAACTTTAAATTAAGTATAATAAGAGATCTCTCTGACAGATGAACTTTGGTATTTGAACATTCAAATTTCGAAAGGAAGAACTATTGTGCTATATTGAGTTGCTCATTAATAGACAAATTTTGGGCACCAAAATTTGAACTTCGAAGGCATTGTAGCAATATGAAATTATTGTTCACACTTACTAGAAGTACTTTAAACTTGAAAATTTGTATATTCCAACATAGAAACATTTGTCAAAAATGAAAATTCAAATTTTTCTTTAGAACAGATGAACTTCAAAGTTCAACGTTAAAGTCTTTAGCTTATGGTCTCTTTGAAATTCATCTGTTCACTCCCTAAAATTCAAACTTTGGATGTCAGACGCATTAAATGCGGTTGGTGAATGGATAGTTTTTTAGAGTAACCATTGGGTAATGTCTCTAATGGCTAGATCTTGTCTCTAACGAATAGTTAAGATATAAATCGATAAATAGAACTTCATTTGAAAGTGTGGGTAATGATTTTACATTGTATATACTGAAACTTTGCAAAATTCTTGAGTCAAAGTCTTCTGCCCTCGCACATTTCATATCTTGTACTTCAACTTTCATATACACTCTAAATTAGAGAGTTCATTTGCTGTAATCAATCTTATCTTCATCTGGAAGAAAGATTTTCTTATAAGGAGATTTCACAAGGGATTTGGGAAGCACTTAGCTAGAGTGTAGAGAGTGAGATTATAAGTTCTTGGAATAGAGCATCAAGCTGTATTGAGGCATTGCAAGAAGCCCACCGAATTCTTGCAAGATAGTGGAAAATCTCAAGTGGTAGCTTGAGGATTGAACGTAGGTCAAGAGAAAGAGACCGAACCAGGATAAATATTTGTGTCTTCTCTTCCCTTACCTTGTCTTTTACTTGGTTATATTTTATACTCTGTTTTTACTATCACTCTTGCTTTCACCATTCTCTTATACTTTTACAAAAAAATTTAATTTTCCCAATTCACCCCCTTGTTAGGAAACTAGCATATCTAACATTAGTAATTGAGAACACAAACACAAGCAACCTATATCTATAATTCACACATATATGCACATGGTGCAAAGCAATGCAAAATGACATGGTATGCATGTTCTCCCTCGTACATGACTAGAATCACGTGCTAGTAACAATATTATACATACCCGATAGGTGATTCCCTTCCAATAGTCAGTGAATATTAATTCTGACACATCACCAAGTTCACTTCACACTAATGCAACCCGGCCAAAGGCTACACTTGTGATTAGACTGTGGTTCTCCTTCCCTTGAACCACCCAAATCCACTGCTACCTGATTCTCCTAGCTATAGGAGAGGATTTAGTGATAGGAATATTTCATCATATCATCATATCATACCATATCATATCATTTCAATTATCATCATTTCTCATATTATTATCATATCACATCTCATCATCGCCCTAACATCCACCTCACAATATGCATCAATGGTGATGATGTCCATGCCATGCTAACATGCCTCTAAATATATATATCATCATCATAGTCATCATCATGGTCATGCTAGCATGCAATGGTGTGGGGATGTGACAAATCACATATACACATCATATCTCAAATAGTTGTGTACATACCATGATATTGTTGGGTTGGCTAGTCACCCAAGAGGGGGGTGACTTAGGTGATGCAAGATTTTTGCCCTTTTTGGCTCATAACCGAAATTCACCAGAAGTGCAGCAAAATAAGGATGAACAGAGAGAGTAAAGTGCAGCAAATGAATAGAGAAGATGAAGAGCGAGGCACAAGAATTTATTTTGATTCAGCCTAACCACTTGGCCTACATTCAGTCCCCAAATAACCACTTGAGATTTTCCACTATATCCCACAGGTTTGATCTGGGCACCTGTGAAGCCTCAGTACATTCCATAAGTTTTAGTAGGCACTAGTGAAGGCACTCTCCCTACACCCTTACAAGATGTATAATCTCCCTTAGTGATATCTCACACTAAGAATCTACCCAGAAATTGTAGAAAAGAATAAATGCAGAATGAAAACTCTCTCTTAGAGTAAATGATACATTGAAAGCTCACTCTATTAAGGTAGATTTTTTTAGAAGATGTTGATACAAAAAGATTTTGTGCATATGAACAGCATTTTCGCATAAACTCTCTTAAGATTGTTACCTATAAGTTTAAATGATGTTCTATTTATAAATTTGTGGTGTAACTAGACGTTAGACACAAGATCTAGCCATTAGAGATGTTACCCAATGGTTACTCTGTAAAACTATCCATTCACTAACCTCATTTAATGCATCTGACATCCAAGTTTGAATTTTAGGGTGTCAACAGATGAATTCCACAGAGACCATAAGTTAAAGACTTTAACGTTGAACTTCAACGTTTATCTGTTCAAAGGTGAAATTTGAATTTTCTTCTTGACAAATATTTCTTATGTTAGAACAAAAAAATTTTCAAGTTTAAATTGCTTCTGATAAGTGTGAACAGTTGTTCCATATTGCTACAGTGCTCTCAAAGTTTAAATTTTGGAGACCCAAATTTGTCTATCAGAGCTCAGCTCAATATGACACAAGTTCTTTCTTTTGAAATTTGAATTTTGGATGTGGAAATTTGTTTGTTGCCTGTTCCAAAAGCATTTTCACATTCTAGAGATTCAAAATTCAAATTTTCAAAGCCAAAATTCGTTTGTTGCACTTGAAGTTTAAATTTTAGATGTGGAAATTAGTCTGTTGGCTATGCCAGAAGCATTTTCACTCTCTAGAGTTTTGAAATTCGAACTTTGAAAGCCAAAATTCATCTGTTAGACTTGAAGTTTGAATTTTAGAAGCCAAAATTCTTCTATCAGTGGCAAGCTCAACATGGCACAAAGGTTCTCTTTGAAATTCAAATTTTGGAGGCTCGAAATTTGTGTATCAGTGCTAGAACCTCCGTAACTTCAAACTTTGCATTGTAGACAATTTTGTAGAAGCTATAACTCTCTCATTGTAACTCCAAATTAAGAAAATAACCTATGGTTGGAATGCTCTCAATGTCTACTTTCAAATAAAGTTTCACTTCAAAAACAAATGTGCTGAATCAAGGGTATTGATGATTCCAAACCAACTAGATATCAAAGGTGTACAAAAGATCTCAAGTGAAGAAATCCAAGAAAAACAAGTATAAGATTAGATATAGGATTTCTTTTTTTAATTCATATGAGTAATAGACTTTGATCTTGCAAAAGAATGCTTTAAAAAAGTGTTTTTACAATAATTCATTAAGTATTTGAAAAATACCCACTATTAGACGAATTTTGAAGGGTTAAACTTGATTTGTTGCTTTGAAAATTCAAACTTTGGTATCTGGAATTTGAACTTTGAATTAAAAATATGTTAGTCAGAAAAGAGTATTGAATCAAGTGTTTTGATGATTCCAAACCAACTTTCCAGAGCTTGGAGAGAAGATATCAAAGGTGCACAAATGATCTCAAGTGGAGAAATTCAAGAAAAACTAGCACAAGAATAGATGTAGAATCTACAGCCATGTTTTAAATTGAATGAAAGACTATGAATTGGCAAAAAGATGTTTTAAAACTATGATTCTATGCTAATCCATGGAATATTTGAAAAACACTCACTAACAGGCAAAGTTTGAAACATTTATACTGATATGCTATTTTGAAAATTCGAACTTTGGCTATAGAAATTCAAATTTTGTATTGAAAATGAACAAGTCTGAAAAGAGCCTTCTCTGACAGACGAACTTTGACTTGAGAAATTCAAATTTTGATACTTGTCTGAAAAGAGCTTTCTTTGACATATGAACTTTGGCTTTTGAAAATTCGAATTTCAGACAAAATATAACTTATGAAAAATGAAAAATTCATCTAAGGATATGTCAAAGTTCATCTGAAAACTGAGTTTGGAAAGAACATCAAAATGGCTCACTGACAAATGAACTTTGAACATGAAAATTCAAATTTCAGAAACAAAGCTTATGAGTCTGTTATAATTATATATTGACATACAAATAATAGTATTCAGAAATTCAAATTTTGAAGTAAGTTTGAAAAGAGGCCTCTTTGACAGACGAACTTTGCATTTTGAAAATTCAAATTTCGAATAGATGAACTGTTGTGCCATATTGAACTGCCCTTTGACAAATGAATTTTGGGAATCAAAGTTCGAATTTTGAAGGCACTGTAGCAAAATGGAATAACTGTTCATACTTTACAGAAGAACTTTAAACTTGAAAATTCATATGTTCTAACATAGAAACATTTTTCAAAGATCAAAATTCAAACTTTGCATCATGAACAGACAAACTTCGAATGTTCAACGTTGAAGTCTTTAGCTTTCAGTCTTTGTGAAATTTGTCTGTTGACTAACCAAAATTCGAACTTTGAGTGTGAGGAGCATTAAATGCGGTTGGTGAATGGATAGTTTTTCAGAGTAACCATTGTGTAACTTCTCCAACGGATAGATTTTTGTCTCTAACGTATAGTTAAGACCTCAATCTATAAATATAACATCATTTGAAGTTGTGGGTAACGATTTTAACTTTGTGCATACTGAAACTCTGCCAAATCATCAACTCAAAGTCTCCTACTCTCACATACTTCATTCTTTGTACTCTAACTTTCATATATACTCTGATTAAGAGAGTTTATCCATTGTCAATAATCTTATCTTCATCTGGAAGAAAGATTTTCTTGTGAGGGGATATCACAAGAGATTGGGGAAGCACTTAGCTAGAGTGTAAAGAGAGAAAGTGTGAGCTCTAAAACAGAGCATCAACGCTGTACTGTGGCATTTACAAGAAGCCCACTGAGTTCTTACAAGATAGTGAAAAATCTCAAGTGGTGGTTTGGGGATTGGACGTTGGTCAAGATTGAGAGACCAAACCAGGATAAATATCTGTGTCTTCCATTCTCTATTACTACTTTTACTCATTATTCATTTATACTCTGTTTTACTATCACCTTTGCTTTCTTCACTTTCTTAAAGTTTTGTAGAAAATTTTAATCTTCCCAATTCACCCCCCATTGGGAAGCCAGCATATATAACAAAGATGTCCCTCTGACAGACAAATTTTATCTTTGAAAATTTGAATTTCGGGTAAAACACAAACTATGAAAAATTCTCGGAAGATATGTCAAAGTTCATCTAAAAGTAAAGTTTAAAAAGAGTTCTAAGTTGGTCCTCTAACAGACGAATTTTGAAGCTTAAAATTTGAACTTTGGAAAGATAGTTTCCAAGTCAGTTCTGATAATTTTTTGACATATGAAGTTTAGTATTTAGAAATTCGAACTTCGAATTAGGTATGATAAGAGATCTCTTTGACAGATGAACTTTGGTATTTAAAAATTTGAATTTCGAAAAGAAAAACTATTGTACCATATTGAGCTGCCCATTGACAGATGAATTTTGGGCACCAAAATTCGAACTTCAAAGGCATTGTAGCAATATGAAATTATTGTTCACACTTACCAGAAGTACTTTAAACTTGAAAATTCGTATGTTCCAACATAGAAACATTTGCCAAAGATGAAAATTTGAGCTTTGCTTTAGAACAGATGAACTTTGAGTTTCAACGTTAAAGTCTTTAGCATACAGTCTTTGTGAAATTCGTCTGTTGACTTACCAAAATTCGAACTTTGGATGTCAAACGCATTAAATGCGGTTAGTGAACGGATAGTTGTTTAGAGTAACTGTTGAGTAACATCTCTAATAGCTAGATCTTGTCTCTAATATATAGTTAAGACATAAATCGATAAATAGAATTTAATTTGAAGATGTGGGTAATGATTTTTTCATTGTATATACAGAAACTTTGCTAAATTCTTGAGTCAAAGTCTTCTGCTCTCACACACTTCATATCTTGTACTTCAACTTTCATATACACTCTAAATTAGAGAGTTCAATTACTGTAATCAATCTTATCTTCATCTGGAAGAAAGATTTTCTTGTAAAGGGATTTCACAAGGGATTTGGGAAGCACTTAGTTGGAGTGCAAAGAGTGTGATTGTAAGCTCTTGGAATAGAGCATCAAGTTGTATTGAGGCATTGTAAGAAGCCCATCAAATTCTTGCGAGATAGTGGAAAATCTCAAGTGGTAGCTTGAGGATTGGACGTAGGTCAAGAGAAAGAGACCGAATCAGGATAAATATTTGTGTTTTCTCTTTCCTTACATTGTCTTTCACTTGGTTTTATTTTATACTCTATTTTTACTGTCACTCTTGCTTTCACCACTCTCTTATACTTGTACAAAAAATTTTAATCTTCCCAATTCACCCCCCTCTTGGGAAGCCAGCATATCTAACAAAACGTATTCTATGAGATTTGATCAAAATAATGATAAGAGGTCAAAACTGAAAAATCCATATCTCACTACTCAACTTTAAATGACCATAGCTTTTTCATATGACCTTTATTTTCAGTGAAATAACCTTCTTTGAAAAGCTTATTAGGTATAGTTTCATATGAAATAAGTTTTACATCAAAGTCATATGTATTTTGAGAGATGTATTAAAAACACTAATCAATGATCAAACTCTAGATTCTTGAAAACTAGATTTCACTATATTTAAAAGTAAGAATGTATTACTTTGATAACCAAAACTTCTTGAGTCAATCAAATGTAATTGTAAATCATTAAGTTTCATTGTAAAGTTTGAATTTTGAAATCCAAAATTCATCTGTTAGAGGGACTAACTTTGAAGTCTTTTTATACTTTAATATCAGATGAACTCTTTTTTTCACTTTTCACTAACTATGCTTAACTCGAAATTCGAATTTCAACACTTATAATTCGTTTGTTAGAGGTGATATCTTTGGAACTTCCAATTTCAATAAGCAAGTTTGAATTTTCAACAAAATACATAAGCATTAACTTCAAAATTCATCAGTTAGTCAGTGTTTTTCAGCTTTAACATATGTTAACATTAGATTTACTTGATCTAACTCATTTAAAACATATGGTAACAAAATTAAGTAATTTTTGAAGATTAATCCCACCTTAAGACCTAAGTGAAAACAAAATATACCTAGTGACTAGGTCTTCAAATGTTGAGTTCCACTTCCACTTGGTCATTTCCTTCTTGACATGCTCCCTTCTGGTCTTCCATTTTTGGAGCATCCTTTCTCTTCTTCTTTCTTTAGTAAGGCATGATATTGGTTTTCATTTCTGTATTCCAATGCTCACTCTTCTTACTTGGACCATCCTACATTTAATATATTACACTTACAAACCAAGTAATTCGTCCATTTTATATATCTAACTTATATTATTCATTGTAAAAGTACAGAAGATATATTTGCATATAGCATGATATATGTATTATAACTATAATTAAATACATGCTAATGCACATTTTACTTCTTTAAGGAATATTAAATATGTCAGATACAAATGATGCATTTGTTCCTTATTACTTTATATTTGTCATCATCAAAACTTATATAATACTAAACCTAACAGATATGTAGAAAAACCATACATATACACAAACAATATCGTGGTATGAATAGGAATATGCATATATACATATATATATCAACATAAAACACATAAATCATAAACACTCGGTTACCTTAATTTGTCAACATCATACACACGGGGTCTCACAAGGTTTTAGATTGCCAACCACAACTTGAGCTCTTTCGATCAACCAAACAACTACTATAATGTCATAATATTCCCAATTAACATAATACTCATAAGAACCAAAACCCACAATTAGCCATTCAAGCTTAACCCATAGTTCCAACAACATAATTATACACTAATGAGCTCTAATTAACTATCTACATCATAATCATCCTTATTGTAGAGAAATGTAGTAGTAATTCTTTGTATATCTCATTCATTATGGTTTGGGTAATATATACAACTCTATACAACCTTGGCCAATAAATGAAGTCAATAAAATAGGGATACAACAAATAAAAAACAGATTTTATCCTATTTACAATAAAAGAAAAATATTCAAATATAAATATAGGATTTCCATACCCCCCCTCAAGTTGGATCATAGATGTTAATCATGTCCAACTTGCCAACAAACTATTTGAATTTATCTCGAGCTAGCCCTTTGGTGAGCATATCTGCCATTTGTTCTCTGGAAGGAATGTAGGCTAGACGAATCACCCCTTCATCTATCTTCTCTCTTATAAAATGCCTATTAATTTCAACATGTTTGGTTTTATCATATTAAGTCGGATTATGTAAGTTTGGTTTCTTTCATATCATGATACGTCCCAGGGCATGGTTTGTGATGAAATGGTAACCTCTATCCTTGATACTTACATTTTGTATATGAGATTATGTCATTTATGGTATATATGATTCATTGGCACCCCCATTGTTATAGCTTGTATGTTGATATGTATGCTAACACGATGATTATGTATGTAACCATAAAACATATTAGCATGGAAGATGTTAGCATGAGTACATTGATGGTTTTAGGTTATAATGACGTATGATTCCACGTGGTATACTGATCAACTCGTGAACACACGAGGCCTCATGTCCAACTGATAAAATTAATAGATGTATATCCTTGCCATTAAATCCTATTTCTATGGCTAGAAAAACCAGATGGCAGTGGATTTGGGGATGCTTCTTCAATAAATTACCACCAATTCAGGTGGTCCAGGGAAAGGAGAACCACAGTCTATTCACTTTTGTGGCCTTTGCCCAGGTCATACTAGTAAGCAGAAGGCTTAGTTATGTCCCAAAATCAATCTTCACGAGTTGTTGGAAGGCAATCACTTGTTGGGTGTATAATGTGCGGTAACTAACTTGTGATTCTAGCTGTGTTTGATGAGGGCATTCATATCATTGCATTTTATGAATACATGTGGTACTTTTGGATATATGTTTTGTTGTTGTGTTTTCTTCGATTACTAGGACTCTGTCTCACACCTCTCTATGGTTAACATTTCAGGTGAAAACTCTAGTATTTGTTTGGAGAAGACAAGTGAGTCTTAGCTTTCTCTAAATTTCGCAAGGGCATTTAACCTGGTAACCAGTAGCTTTTATGTTTTTGGTTTATGTAACGTATTATGCCAAGTAGTATTTGTAGCATTTGTTGCTTGTAACCTTGTATCCTGAGTATTTGGTATGCCATAATGTGCGCTTGTAGACCCCTATATGGGTCAGTTGTGATTGTGCTATGTGTATTTGGTAATGTTAACCTTGGTATGTGTATTTGTGATTGGTATATGTGGATGTTTGGTTAAGTGGGTATCTAACCCACTATTTGCTTTAGGGGCTCTACAAGGGGTCAAATTCTACAAGAATGTTTTCCTTAGAGCGAGACTACCCTATACCTAGTCCTTGGGGTATTTGGGACTTAGGTCAGGTGTTAGCTTTAGAGTTGGTGATTTGGTTTGGAATTGGGAGGCCCAAGTGCCCGGTTTTGGTTCAAAACAAACCATTTCGGTTTTGGACATCCAAAATCTCCATATAAAGGTATTTTGAAGTGTGGTTTGTGCCTATAGTTAGAATAGTATAGAGTGGCTTGTAGGAGCTAGAATCAGATTAATTGGATGTCAGAGTTGGGTTTATGCATGTCAAAAGTTTGCTTGGGACATTAACAGTTTGCTAATATCATATCAATTCAGGGCACAACAGTGCTAGCGTCTAGGCCGTGATGCCATATGTAACAACCCTCATTACATTATCTTGAACTTAGCCTCTAGCTAACGGAGTACAATTGGTGATATGTGCAGGACTGGAGGAACTAGGGTGGAAAAAGATTAAAGTGAAGGTAGAAAAGCTCCACACCATGGTGAGACACAGGGCCACCACGGTGAATGAACTGCAACTTTAATAAAAATTTTCGGACAGAAGGGCTTCATGCCATGGCAAACTTACCTACCACTACTGGCACCAGACTTTGGATTCTTATAAATTAGAAACATTTTAGTCGATGAAGTAAAGAGAATCAAAGGGAGGATTGAAGGAGCTGTGTTAGGGCTTGAGAAATCTGACTAAGAGAGATCATTCTTAGACTCTAGGAGGCTGGTTATGGGTAAGTAAGTGATTCTTGATCCTCCTTCTGCATTTTTCTCTAGTTTTGAGATGGATTTTTCAGGTATATCTATAACACCTCTATTTAGGGCATATTTCCCATGTACTAGACCTCATTAGAGTCCAAATATACTTAATTGGAAGCTTGAATCACATAAAACTTAAAATAGAATTTTTCAATTTTCATAGTACTGTTCATGTGACAATTTCTCTTTTTCTCGATAAATTTTGAAAATTCATAACTAATTAAAAAAAATCATATACAAGTGATTCAAGTCTCTAAAAATATATTAAAAGATTTTATATATGAAAAAAATATAAAATAGAGCAATTACTTGACCAATTTATATAGCAAATTTTGTAAATTTTTACTATTCATATGGTCAATTCTTGAAATTCCAATTTTCTGGGCTAATTTTGAAAAATCACCATAGTTCGTATACACATCCAAATTGAGTGATCTTTGGACCATTTTATAGTTCTTTAGTCTACTTTTGAACCATATATAACATTCATATTTATACATCAAAAAGCCCAAATAGTAGTGGGTTCACTCTGTAATGGTCAGAATGATCATTTGTATTCTAATACTATACCACACTTTTATTAAGACCTAAAGCAGCATAAAAAAATTGAAGAAACATATTTAACATCACATTTACAAATTTAGACAAAAGTTCTAAATTCATGGCCATTGAGAGCAATATCAAGTTAATGACCAAATTCTTTCTCCTTTCCTTTCTCTTCCTTCGAGGCCTTGCCATTATTGCTACCTAATCATGGTTAATATGTGGAGGGGTGAGATTCAAAGAATCTCAGTAGTAATATTGAAACATGCCATCATATTATTACATTGAGCATGAAAACATCAAGAGATCATAGCTCATCACATAGGCATATTGGAAACATATACATTTTACAAAAGTTTTGGTAGAGTTTTGTTTTGAAAATGGATATCCCAGGCTCAAAACCCCTCATACTACTTAGCAAACAATGTAGAAACATTACAAAACAACATGACATTCATATGCCATACTGTCAAATACAAGGAAAACAAACATGACAATGTGATGCAAGTAAATAGAATTAACTACCTTTGAGTGTTCCAAAAGTTTCAACACTTGGTAAACCACTTCTTAGGCTTTGCAACACTTCCTTGAACCTAGCCATATCAACATTTAACTACCTTAGCCATTGATTTTCAGAATTACACAATATTATACATATTAAACCCTAAAATTTTCATGTTGCACTACTACAAAATTTGGCTTTTGGTATGCACATATGGGTACACTTTTTAAAAAAAAATACCTAAAAACATCTTTAGGTATGCTTCTCAGAAAAAGCATACCTAAAAATTCACCTTTTTGTATGCTTCCTAGAAAAAGTGTACCAAAAATGTCTACCCAAATGTATTTTGGTATGCCCTTTTATAAAACATACCCAATTAGTGAGGTCTTTGGGCATGTGTTTTTCATACGCATACCCAAACCTCAATTAAAAAGCTATAGTCCTGTGTACAGCTCTCCATCGAACTTAAAGCCTTTGGAACCAAAACCCCTCCTGCCCTCAACACTTTTATTTGCACGAACTCACTCGTTCTTAACTCTACCATCTTTGAAGCCTTATGTTTGGTTGCCTT
Source organism: Adenanthera pavonina (assembly GCA_026686845.1). Classification (NCBI taxonomy): domain Eukaryota; kingdom Viridiplantae; phylum Streptophyta; class Magnoliopsida; order Fabales; family Fabaceae; genus Adenanthera; species Adenanthera pavonina. Next base: position 28,507,245 of record JAIVEN010000008.1, read on the forward strand.
CATCATTTTAGTCACGCCACCTACCCACTCTTTCTTTTCATTTTGGCACTCTCTCACTCTTTTTCTTCACTGGTTGTGCGTAGGTCACTAGATCCATTAGGTCGTGTGTAAGTCTGTGTCTCTATTCTCGATTTGCTTCACAGGTCTTCATTTTGTGAGTCGTGGTAGCTGATCTCTAGTGAAATAGGGTCATGGGTTATACATAGCTAGAGCTTCATAGGTCCTTATTTCAGTTTGCTGACTCTTTTTTTCTAAACCCTAAGCCCAACCAAGCTTGTCGTCTGCAAAACCTACTTTCTCCACCATGCTTTCCATCACCAGTGTCTCTTACTCTCATGATTCTCACTCTCAGTCTCGTAGATCTCACTCACCCTCTCAATCCTTTCTTTACCAAAATGTTCTTCCCCCACTAAGCTTTATTCTTCCACCATTTCTTTTTTGTTGTTCTTATATGTCATTCTCATCGTGCTTGTGCGGTTACAAAGAGTTAAGGCTTCATCATGCTCATGTGGTGCTCTAGTAATTCCCTTTTCCTTCTATTATGGTTGTTGTAATGTCTCCTTATTTCTGTTATGGTAATTTCCTTCAAGTGACGAATTGTTGAATAAAAGCTTCTTAGCTTTTTGTTTTGTCTGCTCCAATTTGTTTTTCAAGTTTTTTTCTATATTCTAACATTTTCTTTCCATTGCTAAGAAAACATTTTTGTTTTAAGTTTTCAACTTTCAAAAAGGTGACCCAAGCTCTAGGTTTTCCCCTCCCACTGAATGAGTAAAAGAGGTGAAATTTGAGTGAGGAATTGGTTAGATGTCAGAGTTGTTATTAAAGATCCTTGCTATATTTGGTTGGACATGGTATTTCTACTATTAAGTGCCACTTTTTTATGTTTAGGATATTTGGTCTTGATCTACTGTCAAAGGTTCGAATTGGTTCTCTAAGATAAGGGAGGGAGCTAATAGATTAAGAGACTCTGAGAACTAATAAAGGTGTTAGGCAGGCTAAGTCTATTAGTCTTGGTGGATCATTTTCTATAGGACAATCTACAGTATATGTGTGTAGATGTTTCTTTTGTATATATTGGGTGAGATTATGTTAATGTATTTCTAATTCTTAGAGTGCTTTTATAGAAGATAAACAAAATTTTATCTTGCAAATAAACTAGATGAAAGTTAGCTCAAAATCAAAAGTGAATCTTTATTGGTAGGTGATAAAGTTTCAAGAGGCTTGTTAGCATCTTGCCATGTTTTTCTTTTACATGATCTTGAATGAATGTAATATGGTTGTAAGGCAAATATATTTCATATTTCTTTATCAATATAACACTTAAGTGCTGCTTTGCCACTATTTTAATCTACTCCTGTTTCATATGTCTTTACAACACTCTTTTACAGGTGTAACATGTTTTAAGGTACCATCATAGTTGATCATTATCAAAATATTCTAGTAAAACCTGAATTTATTTGAGTTAATTCTTGATTTCAGTGTTTTTTCATAATCAATATAGGAGTATATGTATTGTCTGCTTTGATGACAAATGATATAGTGCTCTCTTGGTCTCTCTTTCCTTTACTTGCTTGATACATTAATTTATCAGGTATTTAAAAATTACCACCACAATGTTAAAGTTTTTATTAAATAGCTTTTCCTTTGACATTGTAGGCTGAGGATGTGAGACCTTTATCAGATACTAATGATCTCAATACCACTTTTTTGAAGGTAATGATGTCAAAAAGATATATAATGGAGTCTCTGAATGCTTGACATTTAATTAAATGAGTGGCTATGTATTGTCATATGAATGAGGTAAATCTATATATAGCAAAATATCACTTCTTAATTTACATGCATTCATTAAGCAAAAGAACATTGTATTTTGAGTTTGTGCTTTACAAATGGCTTGTCTATGGAACCTTTTTCAACTCATGATGTTTTGACATTGTTAAATGAATCTAAACTTCTCTACCATGACTTGGAATCAAGGTCCATCTGCATTGGTATACAAGATGTACGTGCATCTAAACTTTGACACTGTATTGTATTGATGAGTCTATATTTGATTTAATGCATCTAAGAGAGAAAGAAAAGAGGGACATCATTTTTTTTTATTTTCTGTCATTTTAGTGTAATGAAGGGGAATATATTATGAACATGCTAGCTATAATTTTTGTTCTGATTTTCAAACTTAATTATAGTGCAAGTTCTTAACATCTTGAAAGCTTCTATGATCTCAACTGCTTTGACAATTGGTTTGGGCCAATTTTTGACAACTATTAAAGAATAGTAGTATATGGAACCCAGCAATTGTGTTTGCTAAGTAGCAGTATTTGGGCTATGTGATTAGTACTTCAAATTTCTACCTGTTATGTTTTTCTCTAATGTTATTGTTTCGAATTAGGATGTTTTGTTTTTGTGTCTTTTGATAATTATATTATATTATGATTTATTTACTAAGAACATGATAGTGTAAGGAATCTGTTAAATAAGCTGGCTTCCCAAGAGGGGGGTGAATTGGGAAGATTAAAAATTTTTTTGCAAAACGTCAAGAAGGTAAAGAAAGCAAAGGGCGATGGTAAAATAGAGTATAAATGAATAAACAGTAAAAGTAGTAGTAGGGAAGAGAAGACTCAGATATTTATCCTGGTTCAGTCTCTCAACTTGACCTACGTCCAGTCCCCAAGTCACCACTTGAGATTTTCCACTATTCTGCAAGAATTCAGTGGGCTTCTTGCAAATACCATAGTATAGCATTGATGCTCTGTTTCTAGAGCTCACACTTTCTCTCTTTGTACTCTCACTTAGTGCTTCCCCAATCTCTTGTGATATCCCCTCACAAGAAAATCTTTCTTCTAGATGAAAATAGGATTGTTTACAATGAATAAACTCTCTTAATCAGAGTGTATATGAAAGTTGGAGTACAAATATTGAAGTATGTGAGAGTAAGAGACTTTGAGTAGATGAATTGGCAAAGTTTCAGTATATATAAAGTTAAAATTGTTACCCACATCTTCAAATGAAGTTCTATTTATAGATTTCTACCTCAACTATATGTTAGAGACAAGATCTAGCCGTTAGAGCCGTTACCCAATGGTTACTCTGAGAAACTATCCGTTTACCAACCACATTTAATGCTTCTAAGACTCAAAGTTTGAATTTAAGTTGGTCAACAGATGAATTTTGCAGAAACCGAAAGTTACAGCCTTTAATGTTGAACTCCCGAAGTTCGTCTGTCACGAAGTAAAATTCAAATTTTCATCTTTAGAAAATGATTCTATGTTGGAACATACGAATTTTCATGTTGAAAGTCTTTCTGTTAAGTGTGAACAGTAATTTCATTTTGCTATAGTGCCTTTGAAATTTGAATTTTGGAAGCCTAAAATTCATCTGTCAGAAGCTGGTTCAATGAGGCACAATAGTTCATAAATTCAAAATTTGAATTTTCAAAGGGAAAAGTTCGTCTGTCAGAGAGACCTCTTTTCAGACTTACTTTAAAGTTTGAATTTCTGAATATTATCATTCGTATGTCAACATATCATTATAACAGACTCAAAATCTTTATTTCTGAAATTCAAATTTTCATGTTCAAAGTTTGTCTGTCAGTGAGCAATTTTAAGGCCCTTTCTAAACTTGGTTTCAGATGAACTTTGACATATTCTCAGACAAATTTTTCAATTTTCATAAGTTGTATTTTATTTGAAATTCAAATTTTCAAAAACCAAAGTTCTTATGTCAAAGAAGCTCTTTTCAGACACATATCAAAATTCAACTGTTAGAGAAGTCTCTTCTCAGACTTGTTCATTTTCAATATGAAATTCGAATTTCCAAAACCAAATTTCAAATTTTCAAAACAGCAGATCAATATAAACCTTTCAAACTTCCTCTGTTGGTGGGTGTTTTTCAAATATTCCATGAATTAACATAGAATCAAGGTTTTAAAACATCTTTTCACCAAATCAAAGTCTTTTACTCAAATTAAAATATTACTAAACATTCTATATCTATTCTTGCACTGATTTCTCCAGAATTCCTTCACTTGAAACCTTTTGTGCACCTTTGATATATTTATTCCAAGCTCTTGAAGGTTAGTTTGGAATCATCAAAACACTTAATTCAATATTCTCCCCCTTTTTGATGATGAAAAAATAACTTAAAAATTGGATTTGTACTTGGCTTTGCTTTAACAAGCTCCCTCTCAACATATGCATTATAATCCAAAAGATATCATGTATAGTAGATCAAGTAAAGAGATTTATTAACTCATTCAAATTCCAACAAGAAGAGTTTATTAAAACCAAGGAATTCTTTCATTTCATCAAATGTTACTTTACAAAAAACAACAATGCAAAACATTACAGAATACAGAAACACAATATACAAAGAAGAAAAACATAATATAACACTACAAGAGGACCCAAGCATAAGATCGAATCACTTTTTCTTTGACTTGGTCTTCTTGCTGTAAGTTTTTCTTGAAGGCTCTGCAGCAGACTTTCCAGTTTACTCACTCTTCTCCCCCTTTTTGGCATCATCAGGATGGTGAACAAAATCAGCAGGAGGAGGGATTTGAGACACTGGAATAGCTTGAAGAGGCACGGGGACAAATGATGTTTTTGGATTGAGCTTTGGTAAGGACCCAGAAACTTCAGAACTTGTGTCTTCATCTTTATCATCAGAAATCTTACGAAGTTCAGAAAATTCCTGCCTTGTGACTGCCAATTATGCCCTTCTTTCCTCCAAGAAACCATAATAGGTAACAGATGAGGGAGCAGGAGGAGGAAACATTTCTTCAAACCTTCTTCTCTAAGCTTGCAAGAGAGCATTGTGTGCAATGGCTTCCACATCAACAAAAGACACAATGCTCCTTTCTTCATTTAGGGCAGCCTGCATGAATAGTGAAATGGAGATGGTTGCCACTAATCTTTCTACTTGCTCAGATTCTTGCTAGGACATGATTGACTCTTGAGCATCTGCTGGAATGGGGTCATGAGAGGTTGAATCCTGAGGGCCTTTTTCTTCCATACCATAGTCCAAGGGAGGACCAAGACTTGGTGTGTTCAGTGTGCCAGCAACCTCAGTATCATCTACAGCATCATCATGCTCAGGAGAGGCTAGCACAAAGGGGCTTGGAGGCTCAGGAGTTGGAGACTTAGCATGTTCAGAGAATCCTGGCTGAAGTGGAGCTGATGAGGCAGGAATGGCATTCCGAATGTCTTTAAATGCATCAGCAACCACTTTCATGTTCTTGGCCAACTGGTGGATCTGATCTTGCAGATGAGCAAACTTGGCATTTTGCTCATCCCTGATTCTTAGTATGAGTGTAGACAAACTGTCATACAACTTAGTGATCTTGGTTGGCTTGGCACGAGAGGAGGGAGTAGATGGAATGTGAGTAGGCAGGGATGGAGATGGGATAGGCTGAGAAGGCTGAGGTGTAGGTTTTGCAGGAGCCTCAGAGGTACCTTCTTGCTGTAGGGAGGCATCTTCATTAAAGAAGAGATCTTCGGATTTTCCTGCTCCCTTCCCAATCCATCTTCCATCTTTTCTCTCAATCCCTATGCTTTGTAGCTCCTCTTGCTTGAAAATCTCAGTGGGCTTCCCTTTTCCCTTTTCAAGGTGCTAAATTCTAGCATATTGTAGAATCTTGGAAATGATTGCTTCATAGGAGAGTGCAGAGTCTTTCCTCTGATCACATGCCTTGATCATGCGTTAGAGAATGATATGTCCCAGGTTGATAAGCTTCCAACACATGATTGATGCCGTTACATGTGCCTCTGCCCTTGTGATCAGATTGAAGCTACCTCCTTTGTTGAAGATATTCTTAGACACTATGTAGTGTAGGATCCTTACTTGAGCACTGAGATCAGTGGGCTTCAGTAAACTTATGGGTGGCCTATTCTCCTTTCTTCTGAACAAAGTGTTCCAAGATTGTGCTCTCCTTGTAGTTTAGGAATAGTCCACCTTCTTCATCGGCAGTCTCTTCCTTATCCATATACCCAGAAGCAATGATGTCAATCTTAAGGCCATCTTACCCTGGAATTTCCAATACATCATTAAAGGTTTCATCTATGAGCCAGATGGTCCTTGATCTCAGATTGACCTCCCACTTATTCTTCTTGCTGTTGTACTTCAGAGAGGCATACCATGTCTTAACCACTTCATCATCATACCTTTCCAGTATGTCTAACAAATTCTTATATCTCAGCATCCATAATCCAGCATCAAAATTATTAGAGAATAAGAAATCTTCCATGTTCACACAATGAGGTTTTATTACCTTTTTACTCACAAACTTAGTCGAGTATTCCTCCTGAATCTGAGGAGTGCTCCATAATGGCATTGTTGTGAGTTGGTATTCTCCAGATTCAGTATTGGAGAAGGAAGTGGAAGCAATAGCAGTAGCAGCAGGAACAGGAAACGAAGGCTCTGTTTTCTTCGGTGAAGAAGGTCCAGCTTTGTTTGATTCAGAATTTGGAGTTGTTTTTTGTCATTTGGAGGGAGTTTCCTTGCTTGATTCGGCTTTTCTCTTTAGTTTTTCACCCTTCTTTGAGGTATATTAGGATTTAACCGTTCTCTTTGGTTATGCCTCTCCCTTTCCAACTTATGGATTCTTTACTCTTGCATTTTCGTGAATGAATGATTTAGAATGAAGCTGAGAATGAGTTTATAGGATGCTAAAAGGAGTTTAAATGGTGGGAAATGAAGATTTACGATCAGAATTGAAGAGCATTGAAGAGAGAATTTGAACAGATCAGAGAAGAGATGAATAGGATTACGTCTGTTCAGAGAAAACTGTCGGTTTTAACGTGTGTAACTGCCTGACAGACAAACTTTGAGGGGTCAAAATTTGAACTTTGAGCAGTTAAAAGTTAAACCATTCAGCAAAGCTTACTGACAAATGAATTTTCTTCTGAAAGTTTGTCTGACAGAGGCTTGGTCCAAGCAGTACAAGATGAACAGACGAACTTTGTTTCAACAAAGTTTGAATTTCAAAGAATAGGCATCAAGCAATAATCAATGCCAAACAACAGACGAATTATGCTTATGGAAATTCATCTTTTAGAGATTCAACATTGTGAGCATATTTTAACAGATGAATTTTGAATCAGAAATTTGAATTTCTACACTTTGTAAAGGTTCTCCAACATGCGTATGTTAAGAAATAGACACTTGTATAATCATCATGTTGGACAAGGATAACATTGAAACTTTTATTTTTGAAAATTCGAATTTTCAAATACCAACAGATGAATTTCAAGGGACAATCGAGAACTGTTACAATGTAAACCAACCTGAAGTTCGTCTGATGGGCATCTAAATTATAATGTTGAGCATGCTGACTTGTTTAAAAACACAATTTATCAAGGAAATTCATCTAACACATAACTAAAATGTGAATTTCAACTTTAAAACCTTACAGAATGGATCCAAAACTCAGATTTCTTGCTGTCTCTTTCACCTTTTGACTGTTTCATTCTGATTTGCTCCATTTTTTAGATCTATTGTCATTTAAACTCATGAGGAGCACCTATAACTTACATTAAACTTACTCTGATGCTAAAGTTAGAATTAAATTAATGTCAAAAATTCTAAAACAGATTGATGCAGAAATTTACTTACAGTTCATTGGGATTTACCATACCCAATTCTCTCCTAATTTTACAATGCATATCTTCTGAAAGAGGCTTTGTCAAGATGTCAGCAACTTGATCTTCTGTAGGGATGTATTCTAATTTGATCTCTCCTTTTAGAACATGATCTCTTATAAAGTGGTGCCTAACTTCAATATGCTTCATCCTTGAATTCATGACTGGATTCTTTGTGATGTTAATGGCACTTTGGTTACCACACATTATAGGTATTTCTTTTATCTCAATCTCAAGATCTTTAAGCTGCTATTTCATCCAAATGACTTGGGCACAACAGCTTCCAGCTACAACATATTCAGCTTCTGCCATGGATAAGGCCATACTATTTTGCTTCCTGCTAAACCATGAAACCAAGGATCCTCCAAGAAACTGACATGTTCTACTTGTGCTTTTTCTGTCAGTTTTGGATCCTGCAAAGTCAGCATCAGTTTATCCCTTCAAATCTTCTACATTGTCCTTAGGATACCAAAGACCCATATGTGATGTTCCGATTAGATATCTGAAAATATGTTTCACAGCAATTGCATGGATTTCTTTGGGGAATGATTGGAATCTTGCACACATGCAAACACTAAACATAATGTCAGGTCTGCTGGTAGTTAGGTATAGCAGAGATCTAATCATTCTTCTATACTGGGTTATGTCAAACATTTTGCCCTTTTCATCTATATCCAGTTTGGTTGCAGTAGCCATGGGTGTTCCCATTGGCTTAGCATTCTCCATCCCAAACTTTTCCAGCAATTCTTTCAGATACTTGGATTGATTGAGAAAGATACCATCATCACACTGCTTGATTTGCAATCCAAAGAAGAAGTTGTGCTCACCCATCATGGACATTTCGAATTCTCCCTGCATTAGCTTAGAAAAATTCTTGCAAAGAGATTCATTAGTAGCACCAAATATAATATCATCAACATAAATTTGAACAATAAGCAAATCTTTATTTTGTTTCTTAGTGAATAAAGTTATATCTACTTTTCCTCTGTAGAACCCCTTTTTAGTTAGAAAATTTCTTAATCTTTCATACCATGCTCTAGGAGCTTGGTTTAAATCGTAATGGGCTTTCTTTAGTTTATAAACATGGTTTAGTTTTGTAGAGTCCTCGAAGCCTGGAGGTTAGTCTATATAAATTTCTTCCACGATATATCCATTAAGAAAAGCACTCTTCACATCCATTTGATATAACATAATATTTTTCATGCATGCTTATGCTAACAAAATTCTGATTGCTTCTAATCTAGCCACTGGAGCAAAGGTTTCTTCAAAATCAATACCTTCTTCTTGATTATATCCTTTTACAACCAGTCTAGCTTTATTTCTGATTATTGATCCTGATTGATCAAGTTTATTTCTAAAAACCCATTTAGTGCCAATGACAGGATTCTTTTCGGGTTTGGGCACTAAATCCCAAACATGATTCCTTTCAAACTGATTTAACTCATCTTACATAGCTAAAATCTAGTATTCATCAGTTAAGGCTTCCTCAGTACTTTTAGGTTTAATTTGTGAAATGAAAGCACAATTTATCATTTGATCCCTTAACTGTTTTCTGGTTTTAACTCTCTCTTGAACATCCCCAATCACTTGGTCAACAGGATGATTCCTTTGATATCTCGAAGCTCTAGGGAGTTCTTAAGACATTTCTTCATTATTTTCATTCTCAAAATCTTTCTCCTGAATATCTTCCTCTATGTTATTAGATTCAGATATTTTTGGAGGTTCAATTTTACCTTCATTAGAAAGATCTAAATTTTTAAAGTTTGATATAAGATCATCCTCATTAGTGACATGTTTGAAAACAGTTTCATTTTTAATAAATACTACATGCACAGATTCTTCTACTAATTTAGACTTCTTATTAAAAACTCTATATGCCTTACTTCTACTAGAATAGCCTAGAAATATACCTTCATCATATTTGGCATCAAACTTACCCATATTCTCCTTTCCATTATTGTGGATGAAGCACTTGCAACCGAACACATGTAAATATGAGATATTTGGCTTTCTTCCTTTATACAGCTCATAAGGAGTCTTCCCAAGGATAGCTTTGATGTAGGCTCTATTTATGATGTAGCTTGCTATGTTTACTGCATCAGCCCAGAATACTTGAGAGAGTTTCTTTTCATTCATCATTGCTCTAGCCATCCCTCCAATTGTTCTGTTCTTCCTTTCCACTACTCCATTTTGTTGAGGAGTTCTTGGAGCTGAGAAGTTGTGGTCAATTCCATACTCATCACAATACTCTAGAAAGTATGAATTCTCAAATTCTCCTCCATGATCTGACCTAATATACACAATAGAAATACCTTTCTCATTTTGCACTTTCTTAGCTAAAGTTACAAATGCATCAAACATATCACTCTTAGAAGAAAGAAACAGTGTCCAGGTAAATCTAGAGTAATCATCCAGGTAAAAATTACAAGCACATCCAGATTTCCACCAATGTTTTTTACCCTAGATGAACCAATCAGATCCATATGCAATGGTTCTAATGGTCTAGTTGTGGTGACTACGTTTTTAGATTTAAAAGAAGATTTGATTTGTTTTCCTTTTAGGCATGCATCACATTCTTTATCTTTTTCAAAAGTGATTTTTGGTAGGCCAGTGACTAACTCATTTTTAACCAGTTTTGATAGTTGATTCATGTTAACATGAGCTAATCTTCTATGCCACAACCAACTATCATTATCCTGGCTAATCAAACACAAAAAATCTAAGGGAGGAAGTTCATCAAGATCAATACTATAGCAATTACCATCCCTTTGAGCTTTGAGGATTATTTTGTGATCACTTTTTCTGATGACCAGGCAGAACTTTGAGTCAAACAGTACCCAGTTTCCTTTGTCACATGTCTAACTCACACTTAGCAGATTATGGTTGAGGCCAATTATAAACAACACATCTTCAATGGATGTTTCAGGATTCTTTCCCACAATGCCAATGCCAACTATTTTGCAATATTGATCACCTCCAAAGGTCACCTTTCCTCCTTTCTTGTCTCTAAGAATGATGAACTTCTCTTTATCACCGGTCATGTGACTTGAGTAGGTACTGTCCATATAACATTTATTGCTCTTTCTAGGTTTAAGATAAACCTGCAAAGCAAAGTTCATATTTTCTTTTTAGGTACCCAAATTTGCTTGGGTCCTTTTCTGTCAGTAGTCTTTTCCTTAGATACAAGTGTACCTTTGGGAACCCATTTAACCTTCTTGTTAAGTCCATTTTTCTTTAAAGCACATGAATTGGAAATATGTCCCTTCTTGTTATAGAAGTGATAGGTGGTAAAGGAACTGCTGGATTGAGAAGTAGGAAGAAAACGATGCAAATAATATTTAATTTTTGCATGCCTTAGTTGATCATAAGATTCAATGTGCCGTGAAATATGTTCTTTCTTTCTAATTCCACTAGCATGCACAAAATGTCTCATATATACATTTTGATTCTTTTTCTTAATCTTTTCTTTGGCTACACAAGGATCAAAGCCAAGTCCAGCCGTTCTTTGTGATATTCTTTGGCTTCCCATTAAAGCAAACAACATGTTTTTTCCTTTAGTGAGTCTAGACATGCTTTTTACCAAATAGTCATTTGTTTGTTTCAACCCAATGAATGATTTATAGCAAGCATATTCAGTATGCAGAGAAGCAGTTTTAGAGATGTTGCATTGAGATTGTAGTTTGTTAATCTTTTTTTTAGCTTGCTTAAGTTCTTTGGCAGTCTTAACAAACTCATCATGCAATTCATGAAATGCATCCAGTAATTCAGAATAGGAAGGTTCAGATTCATATACCTCATCCTCTTGATCATTGTTGGATGGAGTTTCAGCTTCTTCAGATGCAAGAGCCATCAAACAGATGTTAGCAATCTCATCTTCATCATCTTCTTCCTCATCTGAGCTGTTGCCCTAGATTTATGAGATGTAAGCTCTTTTCTTCTTGACTTTGTCTACAGCTTTCTTTTCTTTTTCCTACTTCTTGAGGAATTGTGGGCAATCCCATTTGATGTGTCCCTGCTTCTTGCACTCGCAGCAGGTTACAGGCTTTGTTCCTTCTCTCTTACTATTTCCAGCTACTCCTTTCTTGAAGAATTTCTTGCTCATTTTCTTGTTGTAAAATCTTCCAAATTTTCTGACTATCATAGCCAGAGTTTCTTCATCTAGCTCATCTCCATCGTCAGACTCTTCTTCTTTCTCCTCAACAGCTTTTAGAGCAAGACCCTTCTTCTTTTTGTCTTGTCCAGCCTATTTGGGAGCCTTTATCTTTCCTTCATATTCCTCAAGCCTACCAAAGAGGGCTGTGATAGACACCATTAATTCTCCTCTGGCTTCCTCTATTGCTGTTACTTTAGGTTGCCAATCCAGAGGAAGAGCTCTGAGGATCTTTCTAACTTTTTCTGTCTGAGTGTACTCTTTGCCCAGATTCTTCAGTTGATTAACAATGATGGTGAATCTCTTCTGTAGCTCTTTTACGCTTTCTCCCTCTGCCATCCTGAAGCTTTCATATTCACCTATGCAGGTGTTCAATTTGTTTTCTCTTACTCGAGTTGTTCCTTCGTGAGCAATTTGCAAGGTATCCCATATTTCCTTGGCAGTAGAGCAATGTGAGACCCTGTAGAACTCATCTTGATTCAATGCACTGACAAAGCAGTGTTTTTGCCTTGAAGCTTAGCAAGACTCTTCTTCTATCTTCCTCTTTCCATTTAGCTTCTGGCTTCTTTCTGTACTTCCCATCATCCTGCAATGCCATTGGAACAAAATCTCCCTTCTGGATGACGGACCAAATGTCCATATCAATTGACTAAAAATAGATTTACATCCTCATCTTCTAGTATCCATAGTGTTCTCCACTGAAGCCATGTGGTCTATTTGTGTTGTTTACCTCTGGTAGTATGCTTTCCTTAAAGCTAGCCATTGTATTTCCTGGATTGTTAAATCCTTTGATAGGGAATCCGAGCTCTGATACCACTTGTTAGATAAGCTGGCTTTCTAAGAGGGGGGTGAATTGGGAAGATTAAAATTTTTTCCACGAAACGTCAAGAAGGTGAAGAAAGCAAAGGGTGATGGTAAAACAGAGTATAAATAAATAAATAGTAAAAGTAGTAGTAGGGAAGAGAAGACTCAGATATTTATCTTGGTTCAGTCTCTCAACTTGACCTACATCCAGTCCCCAAGTCACCACTTGAGATTTTCCACTATTCTGCAAGAATTCAGTGGGCTTCTTGCAAATACCATAGTACAGCGTTGATGCTCTATTTCTAGAGCTCACACTTTCACTCTTTGCACTCTCACTTAGTGCTTCCCCAATCCCTTGTGATATCCCCTCACAAGAAAATCTTTCTTCCAGATGAAGATATGATTGTTTACAATGAATAAACTCTCTTAATCAGAGTGTATATGAAAGTTGGAGTACAAATATTGAAGTATGTGAGAGTAAGAGACTTTGAGTAGATAAATTGGCAGAGTTTCAGTATATACAAAGTTAAAATTGTTACCCATATCTTCAAATGAAGTTCTATTTATAGATTTCTGCCTCAACTATACGTTAGAGACAAGATCTAGCCGTTAGAGCCATTACCCAATGGTTACTCTGAGAAACTATCTATTTACCAACCTCATTTAATGCTTCTAACACTCAAAGTTTGAATTTGAGTTAGTCAACAGATGAATTTCGCAGAAACCGAAAGTTACAGCCTTTAACGTTGAATTCCCGAAGTTCGTCTGTCATGAAGCAAAATTTGAATTTTCATCTTTACAAAATGATTCTATGTTGGAACAAACGAATTTTCATGTTGAAAGTCTTTTCTGTTAAGTGTGAACAGTAATTTCATTTTGCTACTGTGCCTTTGAAATTCAAATTTTGGAACCCCAAAATTCGTCTGTCAAAAGCTGGTTCAATGAGGCACAATAGTTCATCAATTCGAAATTCGAATTTTCAAAGGGCAAAGTTTGTCTGTCAAAGAGACCTCTTTTAAGACTTACTTTAAAGTTTAAATTTCTGAATACTATCATTCGTATGTCAACATCGCTGTTCAGTGGGTGGATTGCAGCTATGTTTGGACGTCGAAGGACATTTCAGTTGTGTGCTTTGCCTATCATTGGGGCATCAATGAGGTACTATTGCATAAATTTCAAACTAAATTTTCATCTCTATATTTGTAGCATTCAATGATTTTGTTCCATAAGACATGAATGTCCCTTTTTTGTTTGAAAATTTTGTTTCTCCTATTTGAAAACTAGATTGTGTCTTTGTGTTCAACCTGAGCTCTCTTTTTTTTGTTTGAAAATTTTGTTTCTCGTATTGCATTGTGATAATTAGTGGACAAAGAACTATTATCATACAAAGGAATTGAGAAATGAGAAAGATTATGTTACAACTTAAATAATCGTGATGAAACAGTGGGAATTCTCTATTCAAACTTACTCTTTTTCCATATATGTCTTATAGTTCTCTTGCTTAGAATTGTTCAAATTGATGTCTTCTTACTCCAAGATGTTTCTATATTGAATTAGATATATAGCTATATAGATTTCCTTAAGGTTTTTTAATTTGTTGATTACAAAAATTCTTCCTTAGGAGAGTTTCTTTCTCCTTTTTTTTTTCTGGTGTTCTCCTTCCTTCCTATTGTGTCTTGTCATTAGTATGCCTGTGCAAAATATGTTCACTTAAGGCTTCTAGTTTTATGCATTTTAGTTTTTCTATCAGGTGTTCCTGTAAAAGTCATTTTTTCAACATCACTTGATGCTCACTTTGTCTACATTTCTTTGTCTTCTTTTTAAGTAACTATTGCTCTCTTAATTTTTAGTTTGTTCTAGAAATGTACTTATTGTTTTCATTCTCAACCATGGCTTTCAATAAAATGATCAACTTTGTTATAGGTGATGAGAAGCTGTCTTCCTGATCTTTTTGATGCACAACTAGATCTACTTTTCAGCTTGTGACAATGTTAAATCCATCTGTCTTGCAAGAAAATGGAGTTCCAGTTTATAGCATAATTCAGGTTTCTTATGGCCTTACCATATTATATTTTTTAATCTGTTTTTTTTTATTGTAAGTGCAAGGTTTTGTTAAAGTTTTCAAATTAGAGCACAAGTGGTTTAGGTTATTGTAAATAATAAAATAGGAAAACATATAAATAGCACTCCAAAGTTAAATCGTAGTAGATGGAAATTGCAATCACAGTTGCATTAAATTTTGACTCTAGCTCATATGTTATCCTGAGTTTTTATGGTACCCTCAGCAGCAAAATACTGTTGATTGTCGATATTATGTGTTAAAGTTTATGAAGGATATCATATTATATGGCCAATCTACCATTCTGGAGAAAGTATGTTCTTTTGATCTTGTATATATTACGTAAGTTTTTAATTAATTAAATTTGATCATATTCATTTCACTAATTATGTTGTGATGTTTCATTTTATAGTACTTCTTGAACTCGTATTGTGATTTGTACCCCAAAGATGAGATAAAAGAACTTCAAGAAGAGTGGTCAAAATATGTGTTAGAACATATTATGTAGGTTGGTATTTATAATCTTTGAGACATTGTTCAAAGATTTTTTGGCTTGTTATGGAGATAGAAGGACTTTGGGATGTTTTAGACATTATAAGGAGATCTTTTGGCTTGTTCTGTATGTGTTAAAAGTGTTGTAATGTTTTATTTGAACTAATTTTTAGCCAATAATATTTATGTCTTTAACTTTATGATTGATCCTGTATTGTGGAATTGCTGAATGGATGAAAATGATATCTTGTAAATTTATATGTAACAGGTTGAAAAGGAAGGAGTACAAAAACGTATATTCCAAAAAAAAAAATAAAGGAGCTTTGGACGCGCTTTGAGTAATAAGCATACCCAATGATAGGACTTTGGGTACGTTCATCAACAAAAGTGTATCTGACGTTTATCCTTTGGTACACTTTTATCTAGAAGGGTACCCAAAGATTGAACATTGGGCATGCTTTTGAATTAAAGTGTACCAAAATAGCACCTATTATTTGGCCCAATGACTGTGTTTAGGTGTGCTTATTGAAGTGTACACAAAGGCTTTTGGAGTAGTCACATAGGCCCAAAAATAAGCATACCAAAAGCCAATTTCTGTAGTTGGTTTCCTTTAGGTTTCTCTTGAGTCCAACACTTGTACTTGATTAATTTGGACCCAAGGAATTCATTTTTGGGGTCGAAAACTTAAAATTCTAATTCTAAATAGGAACCCCATTCTGGTTGAAAATCATGAAAATAGAAGGAAAATTGCTATATTTCATTATGCAACAAACTACTTCCATATTCAAGCTTTAAATGAGTATTCTAGCATTTCCCTTATGATTTATGGTTTGCAAACTCATTTCCTTGCTTAATCATGACATGGCCGAAACCTTAAGAAAAGGAGGAGGGAAATATAATCAATGGATCATGCTTTAAAGACCATATACTATAAGCTTGAAATGATGAAAGACAACTTACCACTTGAGCTTTTAAATTTCTCTTGGATTTCTTCTTCTTCTTCTTTCTTTCTTGTCTCTCTTCTCTCCTTGTGTTTTTTTCCCTTATGTTTTGCTGCTGGAACTCATGAATGTGCAGAGGAAATAGAGTGGTTAAGTGGTTAATTAGGTGGCTTAATGATGTGGCTAATCATGGTTAATGACCATGGTTACTTTTTGCCAAAAATCACCAACTTCTTGGAGAAGTTTTCTCCAAAAAAATTGTTCTGCCCATCTGCCCCATTTTGCACATCCAATTAGAGGTCTAAGTGTTCCAAAAATGATCAATTTTTCCTAGTCTAGATACATCTTGAACTGAGTAATTTTTAACCGTATCGATAAAACTGCTTTTTGGTATATTAACATTTTTGGGCTGCAGGACCATTTTAAATTTATTTTTATATTTTCTTAATTATCTTGTCCAAAATGGTATTTGTGTATGGCCAATATCCTGTCCGGTTATCTTTAACTATTCGTGGCGCCTACAGTTTACTTTATCGATTTGAAGTTACTTTTGGACACTTGGCACTGATTATTTCTTTATCCTTGAACATTAACCCTCAGTGACATATACCATTAGACTTCTCTTAACTAGGGCTTCATTTTGACAGTAATTTTACATATTTACAAAATTACCCCTCACCCAAGGTTAAATTATAACTTTTGAAACTTTCGGGTCATTAGGTATAATTTTTTCCAAGGGCTTTTTTATTTCTCATTCCGCGTAATATTTAAAAATCTTGGGACATGGATGTCATTTTCATAATTCTTTAAGGGTAAAAATATAATTTTCTCATTTTTTCATCCAACCAGGAAAAATAATCTCTTTGCCCCTTTTCATACAAAATAGTGTCTGTTTGTTTTCACAAATTCCTTGCACAATTCATATTATCAGTCATTTTTTACTTTTTCACTACTTAGTATCCAGTGAAATTTTGGGATATTACAATATCCGTTGGGTTTTCGGTTATGGCCGAATCTTACCGATTAAAATGGATGTAATGGGATTAATGATGTGTTATTTAGTGTTAGGAAGCCTTGCGTTCGAGTTTTGAAGGGATAGTGATGAGTTTGAGTTAAACCTTAGGATGATTTTGGTGAAGGCGGGGATATGGAATTTGAAATGTATGTGGTTGGTTAGGATCTTAATGATTATTAGGAGCTCACAGATTGATGAAAATGTTGACAGAACCTTGAGTTAAGCATAATTGGTTGAATTATGGATTTTAGATAATTATACTATATGTTAGTTGAAGGTTTTATGATATTGTAAAGGCTGTTCGGTTAATCGGAAGAGTTCAAGTTATGGGTTGGCAATCCGAGAAGCTCGTGGAATCCGTGTGTGTGCTATTAGCAACTCGAAGTGTTTGTGTTGTATTGTGTGTATTATATGTTAGTATATATATGTGTATATATGCATGTTTCCATTCATACCACGATATTGTTATGTGTGTGTATGGTTTTTTTACATATTGTGATATGCATACTGCTAGATGATATAGTAGATGATGATGATTATATATGACGATGATATGACATTACATGATTGCATAGCATGACAGTGAGAAACATGATAATGATGATGATTGTATAATGATGTGGCACGAACATCACCACTACATGAACATTGTGAGGAAAAGTGGATTGGATGGTGATGATGATATGTGATATGATATGATGATATACGATATGATGAAATAAGGAAGGGATCCCTATCGTTATATCCTCTTCTATGGCCAGGAGAGTAAGATAGTAGTAGACTGCACCTTCCCTAATATTGCCACCAATTCATGATGGTCAAAGGGAAGGAGAACCACGGTCCAAGTATTAGTGTTACCTTTAACCAGATGCACAAGTGTGAGGTGAGCTTGATGATGTCTCAGAATTAGTCTTCACTGACTATTGGAATGGAGTCACCTATACAAAATATCTTGTGATTATGCTAGCTCGTGGTTTTAGCTGTGTGCAAAGCAGAACTTGCATTTCATTACATGTTACATTCATGACACCATGTGTATTATTGTATGAGTTATTATATATGTTGCTTATGGTTGTCCCCAGTTACTAAGACTTTATCTCATACTCCCCTTCCATGGCTAAATTTTAGGTGAAAACTCTTGGACTAGTGCAGAGAAGATGAAGGAGTCATAGTCTCTCCGATGTGGGAATATTCAAGTCACGACGGTGTGTGTATTGTCTATGTGATATATTGTTCTAAGTAGGATAGTATGCTTGTAATTGATAGGAGAATCTCGATGACTATAAGGATGATGGTTGTAGGATATGTGTGTGTGTGTGATGATGATGATGAATGATATGTGATGCTGATGATGATATGCTATGGTGGAATGCATGTATTGGTCATGTATGGTTGGAGTAAGTATCTGTGTGTTAGAATGACCGTATGAGAGAACCCAAAGTGGTTTTGAGCCAAGATAGTGTGATTTGGGAATATAGCCCATTATATGAATTTAGGGTTCAAGGGGGTTAAATCTTGAAGGAATGGTTTCTTTGACATTAAACCTTCTTGAACAAGTTTGTTGAGCTGAATAGGACCTGTGTGAATGGTCCTTGAGTACCAAATTGCCTTTGGTGGCAATTGGAGGAGGTATGTGGTGAGTTTTGGTCAAAACGTGACTAAAATGGTGTCATGTGTCCAAAATATCCATATGGAGATGAATTTGAGTGAAACCAATGTCTATGGATAGATTGGGATAAGATTGACTTATAGGAGTTAGAAATAGTTCAATCAAAGGTTGGAGTACAAAGTTGTATGCATCAGAAGATCACCTCAAAAACTTTAAATTTGCTGACATGGTATTAGTAATGGGGTGCCGTGGTCCCAGAAGCCAGGCCACAGTGCCTAGTGTTTTTGCCCACGGTAGTACTACAGCTCACTTTTGCTCTGTACAGTTCTGGTCCTACTCAGATTTTCCACTGTTATGACATTTTGGGAGTTATGTTTAGGGTGTTTGAAGGTAGGTTGTTATGTTTTGGTATCATAGCAAGTATTCTTTTTGTTTGTGGTAATACTTTGCACAATTTTAATTACATAGACTTGAATATTCCCATTGCAATACTAGTCTAAAGTCATATGACTAAATATATTGCTACTTGTTTGTAAGAGAAAATGTCTCACAAGGGAAGATAGGGTACTAGTGATTTAATGAGACAAATGCATGAGATGTTGGTAGGCCTCAGTGATAGAGTAAATACTCAGGGGAAAAAAATTAATAGACTACAAGAGCAATTGAACCGACAGGAGTATGGTGATGTGAATGAAGAGGCCAGTATGTATGTGGACTTGAACATTGGAAATAACAATGATGAGGACAACGTGGAACTTGAGAGAGCCCCAAGAACTGAAAGAAGGGGCATGTCTTCCCAATTGAAGGACTTCCGAAAGTTCAATCTCTTGGCTTTCGAAAGTAAAATGGATTCTGCACTGGCTGAGGAGTGGATAGACCAACTTGAGACCATATTCAGCGTGATGGATTGCACCTCTGTGTAAAAGGTGCAATTGGTGGTATTTAAGCTGGAAAAGAAGGCTAAGCGTTAGTGGAGGAGCATCCTACCGAGTGTTGAAGCTTCAATGACTTAGGAATAATTTAAAGAAATATTCTTTACATACTACTTCCCTCCTGCCCTGATGATGGAGAAAGAGGTTGAATTTTTGGCTTTTCAACAAGGGAATTTGTCGACTGATGATTATATTGACTAATTCCTGGATCTAGCTAAATATTCCACTTACTTGAACAATCACCTTGATGATAGATGGAAGGCTCAATGATTGTTTAAGGGAGCTCATCTAGAAATCAATGAGAGGCTATCGGTTGTTGAATTTGTATCTTTTGAGGACTTGTGTGCAAAGATATGTGTTCTCTCTAGGCAATTGCGGGAGATCGAGGAAGAGAAAATGAATTCAATGATCTGAGCCCTTTCTCATCTAGGATCTACTGAAGGTGTCAATAAAGGAAGCGGATCTGGTAGTAGCAGTAGCAGTGGCAGTGACAGTGGCAGAGGTAGAGGTAGGTTTGGTAAAGATCAGTCTAACAGAGGTTTTGATCTTTTGGTAGAGGGAAATTCTTTAGAGTAGGCTTTGACCAAGAGAACTCTAGACAAAGTGAATTTGTAGGAAGAGACTCAACCTAATCTTAATACAGTTTAGGTAGTGCCTTAAATTCATGCACACAATGCAAAATGAACCATGGCAATCGGCCATGCTTGATTTGTTATAGATATGGGAAGCGACGACACTTGTCACAAAATTGTCGTGAGCCTAGATGTGACAATACAATAAAAAGGCCAACGATGCCTGAACGAGTCTTTACAATTACCAGACAAGAAGCGAATGTAGCACCTAATTTGATTAGAGGTAAACTTAAACTTAATGGTTTCTTTATTCATGCATTATTTGATTTTGGTACATTGCATTCCTTTATATTCTTTGATTGTGCTCGGAGATTGGGTGTTGTGGCAATAGAGTTACCTTTTGAATTATCATTGAGAACTGCTCAAGCTTGTCTAAATTGTGTAGTTCATTTGAACACCAAAGCACTACCCCGGATCTAATTTGTCTACCGTTGCAAGAGATTGATGTTATCATTAGGATGAGCCAAATAATGCTATTCTTGACTGTGCTCAAAAGATTGTATCATTGTCGATGAATATCCCTTGTGCTGAAGGGGCTAAAAATGTTTGTCTGTCCTTTGCCCAAGCCAACATTACTTGTAGAAAGGATGTTAAGGGTTTCTGGTTTTCCTTTTAGTTAACGTGAATGTGGAAGAAGGGATAGAAAGATATCTGACTGTAAATGAATATCCTGATGTGTTTCCAGAGCTGATTACAGGCTTGCCACCACCATAAAGATGGAGTTTTCCATCGATTTGGTGCATGAGACAAGTCCTATTTCTAAGGCTCCACATAGAATGACATCATTTGAATTAAAAGAACTCAAAAAGCAGATCCAAGATTTGTTAAAAAGATGTTTCATCAAACTAAGTATCTCACCTTTGTGGAGCTCCAGTATTGTTTATTAAGAAGAAGAATGGCAGTCTCATGTTATACATCAACTATAGGTAGCTAAATAGGGTAACAATCACGAATAAATATCCTTTGCCTCGAATCAATGACTAGATTGATCAATTAGTAGGTGTCTCAGTTTTCTATTAAATCGATTTAAAGTCAGGATACCATCAACTTCGGGTATGTTCTGAGGATGTGTCTAAAACAGCTTTTTGAACTCGATATGGGAATTATAAGTTCCTCATGATGCCATTCGGGTTGACTAATGCCCGATAATCTTATGGATTATATGAATAGGGTATTTTGACCATATATGGACAAGTTTGTGGCAGTATTTATCAATGATATTCTAATATACTCCAAGAGATAGCAAGAGCATGCACTTCATCTTTGGATTGTACAGCAAGTGTGTTGAATCCAGAGTTTTGATGATTCCAAACCAACCCTCAAGAGCTTAGAATAAAGATATCAAAGGTGCCCAAAAGAATTCAAGTGAAGAAATTCTGAAGAATCTGTGCAAAGTTTAATGTAGGATGTTTAAAAGTGTTTTATTCGAGTAAAAGACCTTGATATGGTGAAAAGATGTTTTAAAACCTTGATTCTATGTTAAATCATGGAATATTTGAAAAACACCCACCAACAGACGATGTTTGAAAGGTTAATACCAATATGTCATAGTGAAAGTTCGAACTTTGGCCTTAGAAATTCGAATTTCATACTAAAACTGAACAAGTCTGAAGAGATGCCTCTCTGACAGATGAATTTTAACTTGGAAAAATTTGAATTTTGATAAGTGTCTAAAAAGAGCCTTAAGCAATAGACGAACTTTGTGTTTTGACAATTTGAATTTCAGACAAAATGAAACTTATGAAAACTAAAGAAATTCATCTGAAATTATGTCAAAATTCATCTGAAACTAAGTTTAGATTGGATTTCAAATTGCTCACTGACAGACGAACTTTGGACATGAAAATTTAAATTTCAGAAACTAAGCTTGTGAGTCTGATAAAGTGATATGTTGACATATGAATGACAGTATTTATAAATTCAAATTTTGAAGTTAGTCTGAAAAGAGGTCTCTCTGATAGACGAACTTTGACATTTGAAAATTCGAACTTTGAATCACATGAACTACAATGCCTTACAAACCATTTAAGAGAGTTTAATCTTTGTAATCAATCTTATCTTCATCTGGAAGCTAGATTTTCTTATGAGGAGATGTCACAAGGGATTGGGAAGCACTTTGTTAGAGTGCATAGAGTGATTGAGTGAAAGCTCTAGAAACATAGCAACATCATTGTACTGTAGCATTTGCAAGAAGCCCACTGAATTCTTGCAGAATAGTGGAAAATTCTCAAGTGGTGACTTGGGGACTGGATGTAGGACAAGTGGAGAGACCGAACTAGGATAAATTACTGAGTCTTCTTCTCTTTACTGCCACCTTTACAATTATTTGTTTATACTCTGTTTTACCATCACATATTGCTCTCTTCACCTTCTTGATATTTTGCAAAAAGTTTTAATCTTCCCAATTCACCCCCCTCTTGGGAAGCCAGCTAATCTAACAAAGTGTTGCAAGATCACCAACTATATGCCAAGCTTAGTAAATGTCAGTTTTGGCTACAAGAGGTGAAATTCCTAGCTCATGTGATTTAAAGAAGGTGTAGCAGTCGACCCTAGTAAAATAAAAGTAGTGTTAAATTGGGAGAGACCACAATCAATGACTGAAATTTGCAGCTTTCTGGGATTGGCTGGTTACTACAGAAGGTTCGTCATGGGATTCTCTTGGCTTGTTATGCCAATGACTAGACTTACCCACAAGGATAGATCTTTCGTTTCAGATGATAGATGTTAGAAAGCATTCTAGAATTGAAGGTTCATCAAATGTTCACCTAGTGCTGATTATCCCTAACTTGTTTGAGCCATTCACAGTGTATACGGACACCTCTAAGAAGGTTTTAGGGTGTGTGTTAATGTAATAGGGAAGAGTTATGGCATATGCATCAAGGCAATTAAAGCCTCATGAGAAGAACTATCATACTCATAACCTTGACACTACTATAAAAATGACTTTTGTTGATGCACAAAAGTAGCCTGTTATTTTAGAAAACGCCTACAAAAGTAAGGTGGGAAACTTTTTCAGGTAGCTTTAAAATAACCGAGTACAAAGGTAGATCTTTGTAGGTGGTTATTTAAAATAACCGCATACAAAAGTAAGACAAAAAATTATAAAACAAAAGTAGGCAATTTTTAGATATAACCGCCTACTTTTCTTTAAAAAATTTAAAGGAAAAGTAGTTTTTAATATACTTGCCTACATTTCCTTTGTTATTTTAAAAAAATTCCCCTCAAACCCTTACCATTTGAAGTCAATGAACTCAAAAACATTTCCCTATCTCTGAAACCCTTCCTCTCTGTTACTCTCCTTTGGCTTTTTCCTTCCTTTGGCACTTCCATTCTTGCTCTCATCGAGTTCGCATTGTTGTCTCCAAACCCTTGTTCTTGTTTTTGGTTCAACATGCTTGCCTCCAAACCCTTGTTCGTGTCGTTATTGCTTCCGTAGGTGCTCTTCATTGTCGCCTTCATCTTGGTTCAACATGCTGCTCTTCGTGTTCTCCCTCCTTGTTCACTGACCTTTTTTTTCAGTAGCAGGTACACATTCTCTTCCCTATTTCATCATTTCATCTTCTTAGCAGGTTAGGGTTCGAGTTTGTAGTCTGTTTTTTTTTCATTTGTTCCTTTTCAATTTTGTGCAAATATTCTGCGTTCTAGTTATATTTTTGGTGTTTCCCCATTGTTGACTATTTGATTTTGGTGATTTCTTATATTTGTGGTTTTGCAATATCGGAGCTTAATAGCAAAGATTATGGGAAGTTAATGGTGATTGTTGATGCCATTGACCAAAATAGAGTGTGTGCTTTTTCAATTCTTTTTTTAAGTTTGTATCTCCAGTTATTTTCGTGGATGGCCAGCTATTTTTGTTGATTTAAAAACCGAAGCAATGAATTGAGAACCATTTCTGTCTGAATTATTTATTAATTTCCTATCTATGTTCTTTCCTTGTATAGATCGTAGCCAATAAACAATCTTGAATGGGGATCAGATTTAGTAATATCTGTCTAGTTCAATTATGGAGATGCAAAGTACTTGTTAACATTGGCTAGGTATGTTAGGATATTTGTGGATTGATCTTGTCATGAAAGAGTGAAATGACCACATTAGCAAAAAATTGCAGAATAGAATGCTCCAATATTCTCATTTCTTGAGTGGAATATAATTAGTACTTTGGTTTCATTCATTTAGCACTAAACTAAATCTACTCATTCAAATTTCAATTCATGTTTGCTTTAAACTTCTTGTTTACTGCACTTAGAAGAATAATGACTAAATTATTTTTCTTCTTTTTGTGTGCATGTGTGTTAATCTAGTTGCCTTATCTACTTTTTCCTTGCAATGACTAGAGCATAACATTATATGATTTGCGTATGGCTTCCCTTGTTAGGAAAACCGTAATGATAGCAATGATTATGAATTTTAGTTTTGAATTGGAATACGTGAGTATAGTCCTTGATGTTCATGTTTCTAGCAACCACCTACATAAGTCGAAGTTCCCTTGTGTTACATTTTTTAAATGGCAAGAGTGTTTATTTAGTCCAGTTCTTTATTCTTTTGTAAAGCATGCATTTCATTCTTATTTAAACATGGATTAGATTATGTTAGATGATTACTTTTCAATCTTTTATTTTGGGCACCATTTGTGCTTGTCAAATGTCCTTATACATGACCATTCTGATGTATTTCATTGTGATAGACCAAAACCAATTCTTTATCTTGGAACCTAAGGGAACCAATAAACTTCACTGCTGTAAGTTCATCAGCTATTCTATGGGTGGTTTCAAAGTTATTATTGTTTAGGACGTTAGTTCTGGAATCTATTAAGATAAGTTTATTTCTTGTGAGGATGTGTTGAAAATTTCATCTTTTTAATTCAAACCTGAAGTGAGTTATGTTTTCCAATCAACAAGTCCCTTTGAAATCTAGGCAAATAAAAATGGTAATTGCTATAGCTATGAAAAATTGGACACAAATGCATAAATACTACTGATATTCCCTCTTTAAAGAATGAAGTTAGTGAGAGTGGATTGTGAAATTATGGTGCTCTAGTTTTGCGTATCAATGTTGATATTTGTTTGTAAAATTGTTGAAGAAATGAGTTGAAGTATGATTTTGCTTTAAGGGGTACTATGTGCAGCAAACAGTGATATATATAGCATTTAAGTCCTTTGAGAATTCTGGTTAGTTTGAGGATGAAATGTGGTGTTGAAATGGAGTACAAATATGGCTAAATTCTTGTTCCTTGTTTGGATCTGTTTTGTGCTGTTTTGGTGGCAAATCTTGTAATGCTTAATCTTCTTCTGTCAGTGAGAGGTTACTTTAGCAGGTTGGTTTTTAGTTTAAGCCAATCTTTTGCTTTTACTCTAGGCCCAATAATTTATTTCCCTTTGCTTTTAGCTCTTGCAATTTCAATTTTGTGTGAAGCAACTGAATTATTATGCTTTAATTGCATGTATCTTTTGTCCTGTTTGATATATGTTATTCAATGTGATGGACAGATCACAAATGCCATGATATAGGCATTTATAACAATCTCAACATACTAAAATATAGCATAGTGTCAGTCAGTGTTCCTTTTGCTTACATCTTTGTATTTGCTATTTTTGATTGACAATTTTTTTCTATAGGAGTTTTTGTAGATGTACAAGACTACGTATGGAAAGATATTAAAATATGTCCAAGAGATATCAACTTGAGACTATGTGAGGAAACACACCTCAGGACTTACCCAATAGTAAAGCTTATTTTAGAATATGAACTTACATTAATATTATTCAATTTTTTGTCTAAAGATTTCTAGCTTTTAGGCATGTTTGGTTAAGTTGGTTAAGATCAGGTTATTATTCCAAATTAAGAAAAGGAAAAAAAAATTTGGTTTCATGAGTTACATGGACAGTAAGACAACGAAAAGTAGGTGTGAAGAAAATACAATTGCTTATAACTTAGCAACAAAAATCTGTAGCAGGTCATTTATATTGGTGTTTTGCACAGTGCCTACAATTCTTATGATTTTGAACTTTTTAATGGAAAATAAAATAAAGCTAGCTAATTGTTTCTTTTTATTCTAAACCAAGATGATTCGTACCTTGACAGCTATATCAATACAATTCGAGTTGACCTTGTGAGAATTTATATTTCCTTTTGAAGGTCAAGTTCTTGGTCATTGAAATACAACTATGTAATTGATTATTTACTGTGCTCTCTTATAGAAAATTCTTTTTTCTTTTTTTGGATAACCAAACACCTAGACTAATTTGGGTTGCATTTATTAATTTCAGTTTATGTTAGGTGTATGGAAGAATCTTGGCAGACTCGACATATCTATATATGAAGAAGATCAAAGATCTTGGATTCGGTTTGGTTAATCCTTGCTATACGCTATTTCTAGTTTATTTTTGTTTATTGTTTATGTTAAATTGTATGTTAGGTGTTTTTTTTTATTGTTTAAGTTGTATTCTAGGCTTTATTATTATTATTATTCTTCTGTTTTTGCTTTTGTGGATTAGTGTGTGTAATTTGTTTTATTTATTAATAAAGTGGATATGGATTTGTAGATACTTTTTAATATAATATTTTTTTTGTCAAATGGTTTAGTAGGTTAGTATTTTGATACTGGATCAAAATATCTACAACCGCCTACAAAAGTCCTCCTTTTGAGAGAAAAAGAGGACTTTTGTAGGCAGTCAAAAGTCATCCTCTTTTTATAGCACTTCAATAGTAGGTGGTTTATAATCACCAAGAAAAATAAAAAATAACTGCCTAAAAAACTCATTTCTGTAGTAGGTAGAGGCTATAGTATTTGCCTTAAAGTTATGGAGGTATCATCTATATGGTACTCAGTTTGAGGTATTTAGTGATCATAAAAATTTGAAGTATCTTTTTGATTAGAAGGAGTTGAATATGAGGCAAAGACAATGGGTAGAATTCTTGAAAGATTATGAATTTTCTTTGAAGTATCATCTTGGGAAAGCTAATGTAGTGATGGATGCGCTGAGCAGAAAGTCGATCAGTATAGTTATAATGATGATGAGAGAACAACAATTACTAGAAAGTCTGAGAGATCTGAAGTTATCCATCAATGTACATCCTGGAGTTCTAGTAATGGGATCTATCAATGTATCAAGTGATTTATTGTGAAACATTTACTATGCTCAGCTAGAGGATAACTATCTTTTAGGCATTCAAGAACAGATTGAAATGGCGGAAACTCATGACTTTGATATACTGGAGGATGGTATAATTTGGTACCGTGGTCAGATTTGTGTGCTAAATGCAATAATTTGATATATGGATTTTGTGATGAGTTTATGAAGAACCTCTTCAGGGCATAATGCAATAAGGGTAATTGTAAATATATCAATTTAATCCTTATTTATTTTAAATCTGTTTATCAATTTAATTCGCTATTTTTTAATCAAATTTTATGTTGGTATATCAAATCATAATCTGGTAAAAAAAAAAAAGATTAAATCATAAAAACGTTGATATGGAAATTAGCGATAATAGAATCAAATATTTCAGTGAATGTAGTGATATTCTTGGGATATATAACCTTGCTTTTATCACTAAAAGTAAAAGCATTGAAACCTCCAACTAATTATAGTTAAAAATATAATATTTTTATTTCAAGAATCAACTCTATTAATCATGGGTTATATTTTCTTCTAAATGACTTTTACATTAATGATTATTGAATATTAATTTGAAGATGTATTTGGACATTCGAGATTACATAATCTAATATTAATTTCAGTGAATGGGGAGAGATATTCGCTGGATATATAACCTTATATTTTGCCTCAAAAAGAAAAAGCATTTAAACGTTACTAATTAGTAATTATAAATAAAGATATAATTTTTTATTTCAAAATTAAGAATTATTAATCAGGGATTGTTATTTTCTTACAAATGGCTTTTAAAGTTTATAACAATATTTTTTTGTTCGTTTTTTTAACGTTTTTCATAATTGTCCATGGTGAAGATCTCATTTGTGTCTTTAATCCTCATTATTTTGAATCAATTTTTCAACTTAATTGGTTAAGTTTTTTTCCAACTTTGAAATTGAAATATCAGATCATTAAAACGTTGATAATGGAGGGCAATATCCAATAAATGACAAGGCATATTACAATATAATTTTACACGTACGAACAACTAAATCGCGATACTTTTTCATCAAAGAGAGAATTTTTTTTCTTACCAGAATCAAAGAGAGATGAAAGTTTAGATATACTATAGATAATTTTATATTTATTGTTCTTAGCTAACTGATCCTCACCTACTTTGGCTAGTGGCAATTGTTACATCTAAATTATGTTATGCTTTTAGCCAACTACATCTTTCGAAATGAAAGAAGAAATGCAAGACGATAATACTGAATATTATTTTTATTCTTCAATCATTAATTAACATCAACAACATGTTACATGACATTTTATTCGCCTTTCCATGGATAGCAAACCACATTGTGATCAGGTACCGGTACATTAACCTGACATGGTCGATCTTGTGCAATTCGCCATAAGCAGACGCCGTCGTTACAATTGAATCTATCCCTTTGGTCGTCGTATATATCAAACCACTTCAAAGCACCTTTCCATTGAAAGCTACAATTAAATTTAGTTGTACCTGAAATATCAGGGTTGAACTTGAATTCAAAACGTTCTGTAGGATGAAGAAGGTGTTGTCCAACGTCATCGTTTCGGGCTTGGCAATGAAAAAGCAGGTCCAAATTATAATATAAATCGTTGCGGATATCCACAAGGTTGGCATGAACCAAGTATGGTGCCAAGAGAAGAGCTGATAGTACGTGGAAGATGGATTTCAGAAATGGAGACATTGTTTCGACTAATGCAATTTTCCAGTGAATTTCAACTCTCAATTATATATATATATATATAGAGGCTCGAGGGGACAAGCAAATATTGGTATTTTTAATGAGTATTTATTTTATTGATTTCTTTCATTATATTGATTTTTCACTTATATAGGCTAGAGGTACAAGCAAATATTATTGTTTCAATGGGCATTTGTTCTAAATTTTTTTTTGCCTCTGGGCATTTATTGTAAATTTCAATCCCTCATATTCACGCATTCATATATTTGAAGATAGAAAGTAATATAATTTAACATGGTTGTGGATGTGGTTTCCACGTCTTATCATTATACTCATCATTTATCATTATAGACATTTACTTTTATAAATATAATGTATCCAGATTATATTTATTTATAAAATTCGGAGTTGAAAGGCGAAGTAACTAACTGAAAATGAACCGAAATGCTCATTCAATGTATGGGACCTTAAAGCCTTCCATTATCAATATATGTGTATATATATAAATTTATAAAAAGGCTACACTAATGATTAATTATGAATAATGCAGCTCACTCCGGACTTCATACAGTACACGAGGCCCACTTCTAATACTACTTCCATTTTAAATTATAGGTCATATTTTCTTTTTTCACACACACTAAAAAGGTCTTTCTTTTTTTTTTTAATAAAAAATTTCCATAACTTTCTAAAATTACTTTCATTAAATAGGGATAAAATTAAATTATTCTCTTTCCATTATAACTTTTGAGTTTTCTTTATCATGATTGAGTATTATCATAAATAAAGGTAAAATAGGAAAAAAAAGTATTAAATGTTCATTAATTTTCACAAAATGACTTATAATTTGAAATCTTAATTCTCTAAAATTACAAATTATATTTTAAAATGGAGGGAGTACCTTTTAAAAGGGAAAATATTTGAAGTCCTCAATATTAATTTCAAATGAAATATAATTGTACTATAACTTTTTAAGAAAATCTAGAAATTTAATATGTAATTATTAAAATTAAATTATGTATGAATTTTTTTCTTATTTTTTCTCATGTCAAATTCTTAGCACAACCACAACATTTACGACTATGATTAACGAATGATAATTTTAAAACCGTAGCTCAATTATGTTTGTTCCTTGGTTCTCCAGACATATTTCTGGGCTCTACAGGAGCTATTGTTTTGTGCTTCTTTTATTGGGGACATTTTCATCTTTTCACATTTTTTTCCCTAGCAATCTAGTTTCAAGCCACCATAAAATCATTGGGTGATATGGGATTTGAATTCTTTCTATACTTTCTCTCCATATCCCTCTTAATACATATTTTATCCATTGATTTGATTTAAATTGTAGAGATTATTGATTATTACTTTAAACAAAATATATTATTCATTTTAATATAAGAAAATCCTACTCATAATAATAAATCCAAACCACTAAATCAAATACATTATCCATTTATAAATTATTTTTTCAATCATTTGATTGTAATCAATGGATGAGATTGTGTATTGAGAGGGATACACTACAAAAAAATAGACTTTTAGTGACGACTTTTAACAACAACAAAAAAACAGTCATAGCTGAAAATACACTTTCAACGACAACTAAAAAAGTCGTAGCTGAAAGTCAATCTTTCAACGGCGACTGAAAAAAATTATCGCTCAAAGTATACTTTCAGTGGCAATTGAAAAAAGTCATCACTGAAAGTTTGTCTTTCGATGGTGACTAAAAAAAAAAAATTGTCACTGATAGTATACTTTTTTACAGTGACAGAAAAAGTTGTCGCTAAAAAATCATTTTTCAACGGTGGCAAAAAAAGTTGTTGCTAAAAAAATAGCCTGATTACGTTCATTGTTGTTGCCAAAAGACGGACTTTTAGTGACGGCTTTTCCTTGTCGCTATCAAAAGTCATACTTTCAGTGACGATTTTTTTCAGTCACCACAAAAAATCTTACTTTCAGCGGCGACTTTCCTGATGTCGCCGCTGAAAGTAAACTTTTGGTGGCGACTTTTTAATGTCACCGCCAAAATTAATTTTTTGAATTGTTGTTCTTTTCATTTTGAAAATTAATAAATATCATTTTGAAATAATAATTATGTTTTATTTATTCACTTTTATCATAAGTAATTAGATATTTAATATACATTTTATAATGTAAATATTATCTAGTATCTTTGTTCAAAGATAAAGTATTTTACTATTTTTTTCATGTAAAATATTCTAAACATTTTGAAAGTGTTTTATCTCTACCTAAGATTAAAGATTTGAAAGGTTAAAGATTGAATTCAATCCACATTTGTCTTTACTTTTCCTTATCTTAATTAATGAAATATCTTATTCTTATTAAGATATTTTTTTTTAATTCATAAAGGGATTGATAACTCCAATAAAAGAGAATTATAAAGACAAACTAATCCCTAATTATCTAATGTGATCAACCCTGTATTTGAATGAATTCTTATTAGGTTAATTTAATTTCTAATATATTTAACATATAAATTAATATTAATGTTATTTATTAGCAATAATAATTTTGATAAAGTAATAATATACTAAGGCAATTATCAATAGTTAGTCTAAGAGAATAATCTGCCATACTATGATTGAGACTCTCAGCCCAAACTCCTATGGGTGTTGGTAGTATGAATATTTTTATGTAATGTAAAAGTCTAATGAAGTAATGTCACATAGAGAAAGAAGGATTATGTATTGTTAATATATTTTTCTTAAAAAAAAGTAATAACAATATATAGGAAATAAATATTGGCAAATTCTCTCTTTCTCATCCTCTGACTCTTTTTAATCTTTTTTTATTATCTCAATCATAACATATTGAATTTATTGCATTTTCTTTTAAATCATACGACAATCAAAATTACAATATTCATTTTAAAGATTTTTTACCAAATTTCTATTATATTATATAATATATATTAAGCATATAAATATAATATAATTTATTAAATAATATAATATATGATACATTATATGATAGGACATAACATAAAATAATATAATATTAATACAAATGAATAATAAATATTATGTGCATAATTATTATTATTTAAAAATAAAATTAAAATTAAAATTAAAATTTGGCTAGGAAAAAAAATTTTTTTTTGGCCAAATGAAAACAAATATATTTATAAGAAAATTATTTCAGACTTAAAAATAAAAAAGTTATAATATAAATATTCATATAAATATAAATATAAATAAAATATTTAATGATATTAATAATTAAAAATAAAATATATATGTGTATTTTTTAATAATAATATTGATTTAAAAATATATATGTGTGTATTAGTATGTAGATAAACAATATATATTTAATATCTCATATAAAGACTACGTGTACATTTCAGCTCAACTGGCAAGAGAGTAAACACAAAGGCATTATGAGCAAGAGGTCATGGGTTCGAACTTAGGCGAAGGCACATTTCAAACAAATATATGATGTGGCGATGTTGATGTGGGTGGTGATGTGGCGGTTGTCCAGTGGTGGTGGTGACGTGGCAATCGTTCACCCACCAAAGTTAGCCGCGGTTGTCTGACGGCAGTGGTGATGTGGCGGTGGTCTGGTGGGTGACGTGGTGATGATATGGCCAAATGACTTTATGCAATGACTAAATGTCATCGCTAAATGACACTTTTAGCAGCGAGTAAATGTCATAGCCAAATAACAAATTTTCAGCACTGACTAAATGTTGTTACCAAATGACAAATCATTGGCGGCAACAATTTATATTTTTAGTGATGACTCTTTTCACCACTAAATGTCTACTTTTGGCGGTGACTTTTTATCATAGCCAAACTTTTGACAATGAGATTTGTGACGGCGACATGGTGGCAACAAAAATGTCTCCACTAAAAACTTTTAGTGGCGACATTTCATCTTTCAATGATGACTTTTGTTCCCGTCAAAAGTCAAATTTTTTGTCGTGATATGAAGAAAAAGTATGGGGAAAATTCAAATCCGGGTCACCACATATATAAAATCCTAGCTAGGGGCAAGTGTTCGATGGTTTCTGGCTCCATTTAATTTGCATGGTAGCAATATATAGTGGACATGATATTATCCAGTGCACACTAGCTTCTTGTTATTGGTGAAAATATACAATTTTTTCTCCCTTGAATAAAATCATTTAATATTATTTTGTATATATAATAAATGCATCCAACTTATTATTAACAAATTATTTTAGGATTGTCCGCAGATTTTATCGATCCGCATAAATATTGTAACGTCTTTTATATGTATATATAAACATTTTTGGGCAGCTTTTTAGAGCATATTTACTTCAAATATACTGATCATAAAATAAATTCTATAAAATAATAAAATATATAATAATGTTTTAATATGCTTTTCTTCATTCTGCATGAAAATAAATTAGGTTTTGAGCCTGTGATTTGTGAGCTAGCTGGTTTGTGTGAATTGTGAGAAACATAGTTCGAGGTTAACTAAAAAGATTCATTTGTTGTTAGGGAGCACTCTAAGTGTGCCATTTTAGGATCCCAAAGGAAATCTGCCAGACTACCGCCCGCAGATGCTGGAGTTGATCAATCAGTAAGAATATGCAATTATAATATTTGTCTTTGTATATTTCTCTTTATTAACCTTAATTGTATCTATATTAATTTTGTTTTGTAATGCTCAACAGAGGCATGAGTATGTTTCATGCAACTTGCGGGCTAAGCAACAATAGTAAACCCAACAACCAAAAGACTCCACCAGATCCGACTTTAATGTATAAATGGACATATATTAAGGTATTTATAATTTAATATTCAATCAATTATTAATGAAGCTGCAAATAGAGCTAATAGGGCAGTGCATAAAGCTTTAATTTTTATTGATAAAGTTCACTAATACATTTAGGCATAGGGGAGGAATTTCTATAAACTATATTCTGTTAGCAAGGCTGACTTCCCAAGAGGGGGGTGAATTGGGAAGATTGAAATTTTTCTGCACAAAGTGAAGTAAGTGAAGATATCACAATATAATGAAAACAATGCGTAAAACAGAGCAAGATGAAAAGTAAAGATAGGAAGAAGAAAACTCAGTGATTTATCCTGGTTCGGTCTTTCCACTTGACCTACATCCAGTCCCCAAGACACCTCTTGAGATTTATCCACTATACAGCAAGAATTTCAATGGGCTTCTTGCTGGGGCCACAGTACACGAGTATGCTCTGTTTCTGAGCTCTCTCACACTCTCCAGGAACTTTCACTATGTGCTTCCCAATCCCCTTGTGAATACCCCTCACAAGTAAATCTATCTCCAAGATGAAGAGTAGATTGATTACAATAAAATAACTCTCTTAAAAAGAGTAGATATGAAAGTTTCAGTACAAGTATAGAAGTTGAGAGGGTAAAAGCTTTTGAGAAAAGATTTAGCAGAAATTCGGTACACACTTATTTGATTTGTTACCCACAACTTCAAATGTTGTTGTATTTATAGATTTAGGTCTCAAATATCCGTTAGAGACTTTAATCTATCCGTTGGAGAAGTTATCCAATAGTTACTCTGAAAAACTATCCGTTTACCAACCGCATTTAATGTTTCTGACATACTGAAATTCGAATTTTGGCTGGTCAACAGACGAATTTCGAAGGAACCGAAGGTTAAAGCTTCCAACGTTAAAACACGAAGTTCGTCTGTTCATTAAGTGAAATTCGAATTTTGAAACATACAAAACATTTTCACAATGTGACATACGAATTTTCAAGAAGAAAGTTTTTCGGTTAAGTGTGAACAGTGTTTTCAATTTGCTACAGTGCCCTCGAAATTCGAATTTTGAAAGGGTGAAATTCGTCTGTCAGAGAGACTCTTTCCAGACTCATTTCATCATTCGAATGTTGATGTTTCACTTAAACAGACTCAAGATTTTTGCTTCTGAAATTTGAATTTCAATGTTCAAAGTTCGTCTGTCAGAGAGCAGTTTTGAAACTTAAATCATTCTTGATCTCAGATGAACTTTAACATAGTATCAGACGTATTTCTTCTATTCTCTCAAATTTTGTTTTGTCTGAAATTCGAATTTTGGAGACTTAAAGTTTGTCTGTTACAAAGAAGCTTCTTTCAGACTTATATGAAAATTCGAATGTTGGCAGTTCAAAATTCGTCCGTCAGAGAGCATTTATCAAACTCAATTTCATTTTGATTTCAGATGAACTTTAACATAGTATCAGACGTATTTCTTCTATTCTCTCAAATTTTGTTTTGTATGAAATTCGAATTTTGGAGACTTAAAGTTCGTCTGTTACAAAGAAAGGCTTCTTTCAGACTAGATGAAAATTCGAATTTTGAGTAGCCAGAATTCGTCTGACAGAGAGCCATCTCTTCAGACTCATTCAGTTTCAGCTCGAAGTTCGAACTTCCAAAGGCAAAGTTCGAATTTCCAACTTGACAGTTTAGCTTAATCTTTCAACCTTCGTCTGTTTGTGGGTGTTTTTCAAATAGGTAAAGATTTAACACAAAATCAAGGTTTGAAAACATCTTTTTCTCAAATCAAAATCTTTTACCCAATCATAACAAAAACTAAAGATCCTACAAGAGATTTAACAGCAAATACTTATAAAGTCTTCACTTGACACAGCTTTGATCTCCTTTGATATCTTCAATTCAAGCTCTTGAATGTTGGTTTACAATCATCAAAACTCTTGATTCAACATTCTCCCCCTTTTTGATGATGACAAAACAACTTACAAACTGGATTAGTACTTGGGTTTGCTTTCATAAGCTCCCCCTCAACATATGCATAAGATATCAAAGCAACAGATTAAGTGAAGAGATTCAAAGCCCAAAACATTGCAGCCATGAACATACTATGTATCACCAAACTGTTGTAATACAAATTCCAATTAAAGAGTAGTTAAAAAAAAACAAACAACCAATTACAATCAACCAATTAAAACAAGATACAACAAGAAGATTCAGCCTAAGATCTAAAAAATCACTTCTTCTTTGGCTTAGACTTCTTGCTGTAAGTCTTTCCTTTTCCAGATGACTCAGCAGATTTTCCAGCTTGCTTAGTCCCAGTTTGCTTTATCTTCTCCCCCTTTTTGGCATCATCAGGAAGCCCAACAAAGTCCATTGGAGGAGGTATATGAGTGATAGGAACAGCACGAAGGGGGACAGGAGCAAAAGGAATTTCTGGCTGAACTGGTGCAGGGGGCTCAGCAGGTTCTTCAGCATCATCATCAGAGACCTCAAGCAGCACTTGCATTTTCTGCCTAGAAAGAGCTAGTTGAGCTCTCTGTTCCTCTGAAAGCCCATACACAGCAAGAGAAGAAGAAGCTGATCTAGCAGGAGGAAACATTTCTTCTAGCCTTCTCCTCTGAGCTATTAGCAGAGCATTGTGAGCAACAGCAAGATAATCAATAACAGGTACAATGCTCCTTTCCTCATTGCTTGCTTCTTCCGGCACAGAAGAGGTTGAAATGGCTGCAACCAGTCTTTCAACTTGCTCTGATTCTTGAATAGACAGAATTGAATCCGGAGCATCTTCTTGCATAGGCTTAAGAGGGCTTGATTCTTGAAGACCTTCTCCTTCTAGTTCATAGTCCAAGGGTGGACCAGGACTTGGTGTTCTCATAGCATCAGCACCATCAATATCCGAATTATGGTCAGAGGAGGCAATCTCAAAGGGACTTGGAGGCACAGGGGATGGAGACAGAGTAGGCTCAGGGACACCAGGCTGAGGTGGAGCTGAAGTGGTAGGAATTGCATTTCTTATCACTTCATAAGCATCAGCCACCACCTTCATATTCACAGCCAACTGATGGATCTGATCTTGTAGATGAGCAAATTTGGCATTTTGCTCATCTCTGATGCTGAGAATGAGTGTTGACAGACTGTCAAACAACTCAGTGATCTTGTTGGCTTGGCTCGTGAGGAGGGAGTGGAAGGAGGGTGTGTAGGCCTGGAGGGAGATGGAATTGTCTGGGAAGGCTGAGGTAAGGATCTGTCAGGGGCCTCAGAAGTGCCTTCTTGTTGGAGGGATGCATCAGTAACAAAGAACAAGTCTTCAGTTTTCCCTGCTCCCTTTCTAACCCATCGTCCTTCATCTCTCTCAATGCCCATCCTTTGCAGTTCCTCCTCTTTGAAAGCCTCAGTGAGTTTCCCTTTCCCCTTCTCAATGTGCTGAATCCTAGCATGCTGCAGGATTCTTGAAATAATTGCAGCATAGGGGAGTGTGGAATCCTTCCTTTGATCTCTTGCCTTTATCATTCTTTGGAGGATGATATGACCCATGTTAATCAGCTTCCCCCGAATGATAGCAGTCATCACATGAGCCTCTGCCCTTGTTATCAGATTGAAGCTACCACCCTTGTTGAAAATGATCCTTGACACTATGTAGTGCAGGATTCTGACTTGTACACTTAAGTCTGTGGGCTTCAACAGATTTATTGTTGGCCTGTTCTCCCTTCTCCTGAATAAGGTGTCCAAGATGGTGCTTTCTTTGTAGTTCAGAAAGGGTCCACCTTCTTCATCAGCTGTGCTTGCCTCATCCATATACCCAGAGGCTGTTATGTCAATTTTTAGCCCATCTTGACCTGGGATTTCCAGTACTTCATTGAATGTTTCATCAGCAAGCCAGATGGTCCTTGATCTCAAAGTGACCTCCCATTTCTTTTTATTGCTGTTATATTGAAGAGAGGAATACCAAGTCTTCACTACCTCATCATCATATTTTTCAGCAATTTCCAACAGATTTTTATATCTTAACAACCATACAGCAGCATCAAAATTGTTGGATATCAAAAATTGTTCCATATTTACACAATGAGGCTTGATTACCTTTTTGGTGGAAAACTTGGTAGTGTACTCTTCTTGAATCTCAGGAGTGCTCCACAGTGGCAGTGTAGTCAATTCAAACTCTCCAGATTCAGTACTGGAAGAAGCAGAAGAGGCAGCAGCAGGAATAGACAGTTCTGCACTTTTTGAAGAAGAGGGTCCAGTTTTCTGAGATTCTGCTTTGGATGAAGATTTCTGGCGTTTAGAGGGAGTAGCTTTGCTGGGTTCAGCTTTTCTCTTTGATTTTTCTCCTTCTTTGGTAGCGTATTGAGATTTAACATTCCTTTTAGGACGAGCCACAGCTTTTCCTGTTCCAGGAATTTTAACTCTTGCCATTTCTCGGTTGAATGAAGCAGAATGTGGCTGAGAATAGGTTTATAGGATGCGAATGGAAGTTCAAACGGTGAAGAATGACGGTTTTTGGACAGGAGTTAAGAGGATTGAAGAGAGAATCAGAACAGACTCAGGAAGGTTACAAATAGGGTTACGTCTGTTCTGTGGAAAACTGTCGCATTTAACGTGTGTAACCGTCTGACAGACGAATTTTGAGGGGTCAAAATTCGAACTTCGGGCAGTTACAAGTTAAACCGTTCAGCACAGCTTACTGACAGACGAATTTTCATCTTGAAAGTTCGTCTGACAGTGGCTTGAAACAAGCAATACAAGCACATCAGACGAATTTTGTTTTAACAAAATTCGAATGTTGGAAAGAAAAAGACAGCATTACACAAACCATCAATCAACAGATGAATTAAGCATGCAGATTTTTATCTTTCAAGCATTCATTCATCAAGAACATGTTTCAACAGACGAATTTTGAACTTGACAATTCGAATTTTTCAATTTTTGCAAAGATTGTCCAACATTCGTATGTTAAGAAGTAATAATTTGTATAACAGTGATGGACAATCATTACTTTGAAATTTTGATTTTGGAAATTCGAACTTTCAAGCTTCAACAGACGAATTTCGAGGCATAACCGAGAACTGTTCCAAGGCATAACAGGCCAAAGTTCGTCTGTTGGTCAACCAAAATTCGAATGTTGACCATGTTGACCAGTTCAAAGACACAGATTATCAATGAAATTCTTCTAACATACAAATTTCAACTTTAAAGACTTACAGAATGGATCCAAAACTTAGGATAATTATTATTCACTTCATTTTCTGGTTGCTCCAATCTGGAGTGCTCCAATCTTTCAAACTTTTAGCCATTGATTTTCACAAGGAGCACCTGCAACTACACTAAGACAAACTCCGATGCTCAAGTTAGAATTTATTCTAATATTAAAAACTTTAAAGACAGAATTGCACAGAAATAACTTACAATTCACTGGGATTTACCATTCCCAATTCTCTCCTTATTTTGCAGTGTCTATCTTCTGATAGAGGTTTTGTGAGTATATCAGCTACTTGATCCTCTGTTGGGATGTATTCCAGTCTAACTTCTCCTTTCAGAACGTGATCTCTTATGAAGTGGTGCCTTACTTCAATATGTTTCGTCCTTGAATGCATGACAGGATTCTTGGTGATATTTATAGCACTTTGGTTGTCACACATGATTGGTATCTCTTTTATATTAATCTCAAGATCTTTAAGCTGCTGTTTCATCCAGATGACTTGGGCACAACAGCTTCCAGCTGTAACATACTCAGCTTCTGCAGTAGATAAGGCCACACTGTTTTGCTTTTTGCTGAACCATGAAACCAGGGATCCTCCAAAGAACTGACAGGTTCCACTTGTACTTTTTCTGTCAGTTTTGGATCCTGCAAAATCAGCATCAGTGTATCCTTTGAGATCTTCTCCATTGCCTTTTGGATACCAAAGACCCATCTGTGATGTTCCAATAAGATATCTGAAAATTCTTTTCACAGCTGTTGCATGGGTTTCTTTGGGGCATGATTGGAACCTTGCACACATGCAAACACTGAACATTATGTCAGGTCTGCTGGCAGTTAGGTGTAGCAGGGATCCAATCATTCTTCTGTGCTGAGAAATGTCAAATATCTTCCCGTTTTCATCCATGTCCAGTTTGGTTGCAGTGGCCATAGGTGTTCCCATTGGTTTGGCATTCTCCAAACCAAACTTCTTTAGCAGTTCCTTTAGATACTTGGATTGACTGAGAAAGATACCATCATTTTGCTGTCTTATTTGCAGTCCAAGGAAGAAGTTGAGTTCACCCATCATAGACATCTCGAATTCTCCCTGCATTAACTCAGAGAATTTCTTGCAAAGAGTTTCATTAGTAGCACCAAAAATAATATCATCAACATAGATTTGAACAATTAGCAAATCTTTATTTTCTTTCTTAGTAAATAAGGTTGTGTCAACTTTGCCTCTGTTAAACCCCTTATTAGTTAGGAAATTGCTCAGTCTCTCATACCATGCTCTAGGGGCCTGTTTTAAACCATAGAGAGCTTTCTTCAGTTTATAAACATGGTTTAGTTTTGTAGGATCCTCAAAGCCTGGAGGTTGATCTACATATACTTCTTCCATGATATATCCATTCAGAAAGGCACTTTTTACATCCATTTGATATAATAAAATATTTTTCATGCATGCATATGCCAGCAGTATTCTTATAGCTTCTAGCCTAGCTACTGGTGCAAAGGTTTCTTCAAAATCAATACCTTCTTCCTGATTATACCCTTTAGCAACCAATCTAGCTTTATTTCTGATTATTGTTCCAGATTCATCAAGTTTATTTCTGAAAACCCATTTGGTACCAATAACAGGATGATTTTTGGGTCTAGGTACTAAATCCCAAACTTGATTTCTTTCAAATTGATTTAATTCATCTTGCATAGCCATAATCCAGTATTCATCAGTTAAGGCTTCTTCAGCACATTTGGGTTCAATTTCAGAAATAAAGGCACAGTTGAGCATTTGATCCCTTAACTGTTTTCTGGTTTTGACTTTCTCTTAAACATTCCCTATTACTTGATCAACAGGGTGATTCCTTTGATATCTCCAAGCTCTAGGGAGTTCTTGAGTTGTTGCTTCATTATTTTCTTCATCAAACTCTTGCTCCTGGATATCTTCCTCTGTGTCAACAGATTCAGATATCTTTGGAGGTTTAGTTTTACTTCTGTCAGAAATTTCCAGTTTTTCAAAATTGAAAGTAAGATCATCCTTATTGGTAACATGTTTTGAAACAGTTTCATTTTCAATGAAGACCACATGCACTGATTCTTCTACTATATTTGATCTTTTATTATAGACCCTATAAGCCTTACTCCTACTAGAATAGCCCAGAAATATACCTTCATCGGATTTTGCATCAAATTTACCTAGATTTTCTTTACCATTGTTGTGCATGAAGCATTTGCACCCAAACACATGGAGGTGTGACAGATTTGGCCTTCTTCCCTTGTACAGCTCATATGGAGTCTTCCCAAGGATTGGTCTGATGTAGGCTCTGTTTATGATGTAGCTTGCTGTATTCACTGCATCAGCCCAGAACACTTGAGAGAGTTCCTTCTCATTCAGCATAGCTCTAGCCATCTCTCCAATGGTTCTGTTCT
This sequence comes from Adenanthera pavonina, assembly GCA_026686845.1. Lineage (NCBI taxonomy): Eukaryota > Viridiplantae > Streptophyta > Magnoliopsida > Fabales > Fabaceae > Adenanthera > Adenanthera pavonina. The sequence goes on from JAIVEN010000008.1 coordinate 28,548,668, forward strand.
TCCTTTCTACCACTCCATTTTGTTGAGGAGTTCTTGGTGCTGAGAAGTTGTGGTCAATCCCATGCTTATTGCAGAACTCCAGGAAGTATGCATTTTCAAATTCTCCTCCATGGTCTGACCTGATAGACACAATAGAAATACCTTTCTCATTCTGCACTTTCTTAGCTAAGGTTACAAATGCATCAAAGGTATCACTTTTAGAAGAAAGAAATAATGTCCAAGTAAATCTAGAATAGTCATCAACAATTACAAGCACATACATATTACCACCAAGACTTTTTACCCTAGAAGGTCCAATCAAATCCATATGCAGCAGTTCAAGTGGTCTAGTTGTGGTGACTACATTTTTAGATTTAAATGTTGATTTAGTTTGTTTTCCTCTTAGGCATGCATCACATTCTTTATCCTTTTCAAAAGATATTTTTGGTAGACCAGTTACTAGCTCATTTTTAATCAGTTTCGACAGTTGATTCATGTTCACATGAGCTAATCTTCTATGCCATAGCCAACTATCATTATTCTAACTGATTAAGCATACAGAATCTAAGGGAGGAAGTTCATCAAGATCAATAGTATAGCAGTTACCATCCCTTTGAGCTTTGAGGATTACTTTGTGATCACTTTTTCTGATGACCAGGCAAAACTTTGAGTCAAACAGCACCCAGTTTCCTTTGTCACAGGTCTGACTCACGCTTAGCAGGTTGTGGTTGAGGCCAATCACAAACAGCACCTCTTCAATGGATGTTTCTGGATTTTTGCCCACAATTCCAATACCAACGATTTTGCCATATTGGTCACCTCCAAAGGTCACCTTTCCTCCTTTCTTGTCTCTCAAGGTGATGAACTTCTCCTTATCACCAGTCATGTGACTTGAGCAGGCACTGTCCATATACCATTTATTGCTTTTCTTAGCTTTGAGACAGACCTGCAAAACAGTGTTTACGTTTTCCTTTTAGGTACCCAAATTTGCTTGGGTCCTTTTTGGTCAGTATATCTTTTCCTAGATGCAGATGCAATTTTGGGAACCCATTCAGCTTTCCTGCCAAGTCCATTTTTCTTCAAAACACAAGAATTGGAAATATGTCCCTTTTTGTTACAGAAATGACAGGTGGTGAAAGGACTGCTAGATTGAGATGCAGGAAGAAAATAGTGCAGATAATACTTTTGTCTAGCATGTCTTGGTTGATCATATGTTTCAATGTGATGTAATGCATTAGTTTTCGTTTTAATGTTCTCAGCATGCACAAAATGTCTCATATAAGCATTCTGATTTTTCTTCCTAATCTTTTCCTTGACAGCACATGGATCATAGCCAAGACCAGCTCTTCCTTGTGATATTCTTTGGCTCCCCATTAATGCAAACAACATATCTTTGCCTCTAGTGAGCCTAGACATACTTTTAACTAAATAATCATTAGTTTGCTTGAGTTCAATGCATGAAGTGCAATAAACAGATTCAGTAGTAGGCAAGGAGGTAATTTCAGAAACTATGCTTTGGGATTCCAGCTTATTTATCTTTTTCTTTGCCAATTTCAGTTCTTTAGCAACTTTAATGAATTCATCATGAAGCTCATGAAATGCATCTTGTAATTCAGAATAGGAAGGTTCAGATTCATATACCTCTTCTTCCTGATCACTGCTGCATGAGGGTAAGACTTCTTCTGAGGCAAGTGCCATTAAACAAATGTTGGCAATCTCATCCTCATCTTCTTCTTCCTCATCTGAGTTGTTGCCCCAGATGGATGAGATATAGGCTTTCTTCTTCTTCCCTTTGTCTGCAGCTTTCTTTTCTTTTTCTTGCTTCTTAATGAATTGGGGACAGTCCCACTTAATGTGTCCCTGCTTCTTGCACTCATAGCAAGTCACAGGTTCTTTTGCCTCTTTCTTGTTTTCTCCAGTTACTCCTTTCTTGAAGAATCTCTATGCTCTTCTTCTTGGAAAAGAAACCATTTTTGGAAAAGAAAGAGTAAGGTGAGAAATAGGAAATAATGCATGGAACTTTTGAAGAGGTGTTTGAAATTTGAGAGCTTTTGAGGGCATTCTATTAATAAGATATACTGTTGTTAAAACTACATCTCCCTACAAAATATTTGGCACATTTTTTTCAATCACAAGAGCCCTAGCTACTCTAGTATTTGCCTCTTTTTCCTCTCAACTACTCCATTCTGCTGTGGAGTATTGACACAGGAGGTTTGATGGTGAACACCTTGTTCTTCAAGAAACTGTCTAAAATTTGAGTTCAAATATTCTCTCCCATTGTCACTCCTCAGCATTTTAATGACAGTTTGAAATTGAGTTCGAACAAAGGCATGAAAGTTCTTAAAAATTTGGAACAACTATGATCTTTCTTTCACAAGAAATATCCATGTTGATCATATGTAGTTATCAAAGAAAGTAACAGACCACCTACCTTGTGAGTTAGTTTCATATTTACAAGGGTTCCAAACATTATTGTGGATCAAGACAAAAGGCTATGTAGGAATATAAGAATGTGAAGGATAAGAATTTCGAGTCTATTTGGGTAATTGACAAGTATCACAATGAAAAGTGAAATCAATTTTATTGAAGATTTGAGGAAACAAATGTTTCATGTAGCTAAAACTAGGGTGGTCTAACCTAGAATGCCATAATATAGTCTCATCACTAGACATAATAGAAAAACTAATAGCATGCTTGTCTTTATTCTTCAAACTTCCTTCAATGTAGTAAAGCCCATTCTATTCCTCAGCATTGCCAATGCTCTTCCCCGAAGTTTGGTATTGAAAAACACATCCAATTTTAGTAAATATAACCATACATGTAACATCCTACCTCCATCAATAACCAAAACTCATGAAATACAACCAAACACAACCCAAACAACTCCAAACAACATCTCACAGCCTCAAACCAGTGGAAACGAGCCCCAAATTACCAAATTTTGGGCTGGGGCCGCGGCCGCTACAGTACCGCCGAGGCTCCGGTCTGCTCTATTTCTCCCTCATTACTGCCATCACTGGCACTGCGGTGCCCCCCTTGCTGATATCCCATATCAACACTTCAACGTTTTGGGGCAAACTTCTGACGTGCATAACTTTATGCTCCGACCTCCGATTGACTTGATTCTAACTCCTACAAGTCAATCTAGTCCCAATCTAATCATAGATGCCACTTTCACCTCAATCCAACTCTGAATGGAGATTCTGGACCCTTGACACCGTTTTGGCCCCTTATTAGCCCAAACTCACCACAACCAACCTCAATTGTCACCAAAGACAACTGGTCACTTAGAGACCATTCATATAGGTCTAAACTCTCCAAATCAACATATCCAAGGAGGTTGCACCTCAAAGGAACCACTCCTCTGAGTTCTGACCCCTTTGAACCCCAACATGACAAAATGGGCTATAGGCCCTAAAACACCACCATCAGGCTCAAACCACTCTGGGCTCACAAATACTACCATACCAATTTCCAAATACATAACACTCTCAAAACACCAGCATAACACATTCCACATAAACATAACCAAGCATACATTCACCCATAACAATCCTGTCAATCTCATACATTCAATACACAACTTTTTACCCTACTTGGCACATAATACATTATCCAAAAATACAAACACTACATAGACTTGCCACGTACACAGCTACTCCTTAGGCTTCACCGGACTAGAGCCAGAACCTTCACCTGAAAGGGTTAGGGCCCGTTTGGTTTTCAGTTGGTTGAAAATGAGTTTTGGTAGAATTGGTTTTGTAATGTAGTTATGATAAAAATTGGTTTTGGACTAACGTGTTTATGTTTGGAAGATTTATTTGAAAATTGGTTTTGACAAAACTCATAATTTTTCTCTAAATTGAGCTTAAACTCTATTTTATGATTAATTTAATTTACTTGGACTAAAATTTAATTTGCATTTATTTAATTGAGAACATAATATATCTGATATAACATTTTCTTACAGGTCATGATCTATAAAAATTAAAATTTTGAAGGGATATTTTAGTTAATAAATAGGAAATATTTTATGAAAATTTTATTTTCCTAATTTTTTTATTTTTTATCATTTTTATTGGTCTATTTTTATCTGACTTTAAAATAAATACAGGTAAAAATGAAAAAGTTGAACGGAAAAGCAGCACACAGATCGGTTCCTCCCAAAACCTGTTTTCTGCGCAAAATGAGTTTGAAACGGAAAATGAAAAATCAAACAAACACACTCACAACTTTATCAAACTGAGTTTTGCCCCCAAACCACTTTTCCAACTGAAAAACAAACAGGCCCTTAATCATGGGAGAGGGTGGGGTGAGACAATGTCTCAGTAACCGGGATCAACAACACATAAACATATATATATATATACAATTATGAATCATATAACATATGAATGCAATGTAAAATGCATGATATGCATGTCGTCCTCTCTGGGACTTCCATCCTTATCCTCCCTAACACACGTATACATATAACCCATCCTTATTCTCCCTAACACACATATACAAATAACCCATCCTTATCCTCCCTAACACATACAATCCACCCTTATCCTCCCTAACATATACAATATCACATACTTCAACCTTATTCTTCCTAACAATTTCATTTATCATCATACATCATACGTCATCACATCATCACCACTTCATCCGTCATACATCTCAATGTAACAATAACATGTGGTGATGCTAATGTATCATCATATCATATCACATCAATGTCCTCATCACATATCTCATCACAATACTCATAAACATAATCTACTATACACATACCACGATATATAATAACCATACACAAACATATCACTATCGTGGTATGAAAGGGACATGCATATATAGACAAATATACATTCTATCATATAAAACCACATAAACAAACACCCGGTTACCTCAGGTTGTCAATACTGCGCTCACGCAAGTTCCACACGCATTCTTGAACTTCAATACGCTTGAGCCCCCACACAGCTAACCAAATAACCTTCATAATACATAATTCTCCTATTAACATAATATACTCATAATCACAATATCACAATTAACCGCTTTAGGCCTAACATAAGGCTATAACACCCCAATCATACATCAATATGCTCTTAGGGACCCTTCAAATACTACTCAAACACATACATATCGGATTCCCAAGAGCCCTAACCGGAAACAACCTAGGGTTAAGCTCAAATCACACATAAACCCTTCCAAACTCGAATCCAATCATCAAGAACATCAAAACACACTTTATTATCCTCATTTAAACCATTTCAATTGGTGGATTTTGTCACAAACCGAAAACCCAACCTCAAAACCAAAAACCCCATATTTCCACCGAATAAAAATGGAGAGGGAGGTGTAGAAGTAACTTACCAACTTAAATCCAAGCTCCCTCGGTCTGAAATCACCCCTGGACGCCGGAGATTCAAACCCTAGCTCAACTCTCTCGCGATCTCCCTCTATTTCTTTTTGTTTCTTTTCTGTCCGAGCATAAAAAATGATCAGGTTTTAAGCAAAAATCTCGACTCTCGCCGCGGCTCCATACATCTAGCCGCGGCTCCTCCATAGAATTTTTGAAAAATGCTACTAGAAGTCTCTCACCGCTGCAGCTCTGCTCCTCGCCGCGGTGCGGAGCCCCTTTTCTGTTTCCTCTTGAACCATATCCGTCGTACATCCTCCGATCCTGAACACAAAAGCAATAAAGATATTATGAGGGGCGTTACAATATAGCTTAATGAATAACGATTCTTCTCACAGATAGCAAGCTATACTCAATCTCTGGCAAATACAAAATATTCTCTAAAATAATAGTTTGTGATATAACAATAGTGGTAGTTCCATGAACCTTTACATAAGATCCATTTGCAACTTTAAAAAAAGTATGCTCAGAATATGATTAAAATTCATTGAATAATTCTTAGAATCTAGTAATGTGATCTGTGGCTCCTGAATCAACTACTCACAAATTCTTTGTTTCAATCATACTACTAAGTGCAGCTATAAGAGTCGTGCCTGCATTGGTAAAGGTAACAGAGGGAGTAGATTTCTCACAAATTTTTTCTGCTGAGTACAATTGAACTTGCTTTCCTAGAAACTTTCTCAACGCAATGATTTCATCATTATTAAGTGGGTTGCTATCTACTTCTACAATCATCATACCCTTGCTTTCATTTTTTACTCTATTTCATATTTGCTGGCTTACCGTAGATCTTCGAACATGTCTCCTTGGTATGGCCACTTTTGTTACAATGGTCACACCATTTTGCTGATTTCTTCTTTTGGTCTCTTCCTTGATTTCCACATGCCACCATGGCTGAAGCTTCAATCGGAAAGGTTGTAGGAGCAACAATGCTGTTCTATGTTAAAGCTTTCCTGCTCTCTTAACACTTGACCATATTAAGAGTTTCCTTTAATGAGGGAAGAGGCTTCATTCCCATGATTCTTCTTCTCACATCCTCATAGACATCATTCAGTATAAGACAAAAATCATAGCATCTATCACAATCAACCACCTCTCTAAAGTAAGCCTCATCAGTGAGACAAGACCAATGATGAATTTCATACAAGTCAATCTGTTGCCATAGATGCATCAAGGAACTATAATATTATGTTACTGATTTCTCCCCATGTGAGGTTTCTAAGTGAATGCTTGATGTAATATACTGCTACAAAATTCTCTTACCGAGTAAGTTCTTTTTGCTAAATCCCATATCTCCTTTACAGTAGTTATCAGCAAGTTGTTCTCACTAATTTCAATGACCATAGAATTCATGAGCCATGTCATCACCATATTGTTTTCTGTGCACCATGTATCAAACTTTGGATCTTCTAGTTCCGGTGGCTTAGGAATCCAAGTGAGATAGCGCTCCTTGTTTTGCCCATGAACAAACATGAGAACCTTTCTTGACCATTGTAAATAATTGTTCCCATTCAACCGATGGGTGACCATAGTCTATGGTAGGGATTTTGGTGCTATAGTCCCCATTATAGATGAAGAAGAGGAATTTAATAGAGCTAATAGGGCAGCACATAAAGCTCTAATTTTTATTGATAAAGTTCACTGATACATATAGGTATAGGGAAGGAATTCCTAAAAACAATATTCTTCCTAATTTTTCTCCTAAAAATCGGTAAAAGATAAAAGTAAATCTGAATAAAAAGATTTCACAATTCTGAAAGAATAATTTAAAGAGATAAAACAGAACACATAGAGTAATAAAGAAAAAATTATTAGGTTAAATGTTGTAATGGGCCCTAGGATTACCAAGCCCACTTCCAACAATTAAGATTAACAGTTCTTGTAATCTAATATTCATATAATTTTATTCAGTGTCCGACACAACCTAATGATAATGATTACTGGTACTATGTGATTAAATTCATGAAAGATATCATCTTACATCGACAAAACTCAATCCTTGCCAAGGTAAATAATTCATTTTTATGATATTTAAATGAAATTTTAATCATGTAACCTACTTATGTAATATTTAATATTTTTATTTTTAGTATTTCTTGGATACATACTATGAGGCACACTCCAAAGTTCAAATAGAAGAACTTATCAAGGAGTGGAGTCAGTATGTGGTTGCAATTAGGAGGTGGGTATAAGTGATTATGGCCATAATGTTATTTGTAGTTGTTTAATTGTACTTTTTAGTTGTTTGGTTTAGGTTCTATCATGAAGTCACACTAAATTAGTGATTCTAATATGTTTTGGATAGCTTATGGATTTAAAACTAGTCATCTTGAAGGTAGTACAAAGGAAGAACCTTACAATGATTAGTTTTAGCTGGTATAAGATTTTTTTTTTCTTCTTGGTCATCATGGTAGTTTGGTATGTAACTTTTGGTCATGTGTACATATATGTTAGTTTTTTCTGCAGTAGCTATAAATTGGTTGGAAACTTTTGGAAATTTAGTGATTAGACAATGGTAATTATGGCTATCTATACAGTGGCTTTGGGGATTTCAAAGAAACATGGGTGTTTGTACAACAATTGAAGTAGAACTATGGGGCTTTTTTACTGGTATGGAATTGTTGCTAACTAGTCTATTAAAGTCAAACGTGTATAGGGAGGGAAATACTTGTGCAGACATGTTAGCAAATTTGAGCTTGTTGTGTTGCTTTGGCTCGTATGTGTTTTTGTAATTCCCTTGTGTAAAGTTAGAAAGAATATTGTATAGGGATAGAAATAATATTATTGTGTCACGATTTTAATAGAAATTGGCTAGATAGAAACAAATTTTGGTTGGATATATTATTGTATTTCAACTTTTGGATATTGGTTTTGGAATTTTGTAATAAAACAAGTTGGTTAGAGTGCAAAATAAAAACATATTAAAAAAAATTCCAACTTCTATTAGTTGTTGCTTAGACAACCACCAAGAAAAGTGACTTTTGTCGGCAGTTGTTTAAACAACCATCAATGAAAGTTATATTTGTTAGTGGTTACCAAAACAACTGCTAATGAAATAAAATTACAATTTTGACTTCTTTTTAAAAAATTAGACTTTAGCTTGCGGTTATTAAATATAATCACCAAAAAAATAATAATAATAACTTTTCTTTGCGGTTTATTAATACAACCACCAACATATGTTTACATTCGTTGGTGGTTATTAACTGCCAATGAAAACCTTCACTTTTCTTGGCCCTAGGATTGTTGGTGGTTTTTAATGGCAAAGAAAAGGCAAAATAATCACGAAGAAAAGCCTATTTTTGTGTAGTGGCAACAACCACACTCCAAAATAGTCCATTAGGGACCTAAATAGTCAATTTTGGACAAAAACATGGCTTTAAAACCTCCTAATTCCAAACTACAATACATGGACCCATGCCAAAACTTTCCCCAAGTCTCGAATATCCCAAGGACATGGTTTAGGGTGGTTATATCCTAAACGAACCTCTCTTCTAGTATTTAACCCCCCCTTAGCACCATAAAACCACTAACGGGTTATGTACCCATTTTCCCATGCATACACCTGAAAACGCATATAAACGTAATTCCTCGAACAACACATCAACAAGCATGAGGAACAATCACACTCTGATCACACCATGGCCTTGGAGGACAACACACAAACATGATATACCATCGATGCAACAATCCAACAAACAATACTAACATGAATATATGTGGCCCAAGACATTCATAAGCAACATACAAGGTACAGTACATCATCATGTATTCAAAATATGACATTACATAAGGTACCTGCTACAATCATCCCTCTTGGCACAATAAAGCTACATAAACCAAACATAACACACTATCAGATGTAAGTTGAAGATCCTAAAGGCCTAACCCAAGTCCAAATAGAAGAGCTTGATTAAAAGAAGTCATGTGCTTCATTAATGTGTCATATGATTTTAGGATTAGTTTTTTAATTTATTTTGAATTTTCATTTTATTTTTTATTTGATTTTTCGAGATTAGATTAGTTTTGATTGGTTCTCACTTATATTTTTTATGGTAAACTTAGGAGTTAATTCAAATTTGAAATTAAATTCAAAATGATAAGCCTTATCTGTAAGGAACCACTTATCCTATTAGGATTATGATTTCTATTCTTATTTAAAGACCATGTAATACTACTTTGCAAATCAAATCTGAACAAATATTTTGAGTGATTTCTCTCTTTAATTTCGTGTGAGATTGTTAGGATTCTTCATCCTCTTCCTAGAATATAGATTTGACTTATCAAGAGAATTGACCAACTCTTGTGGCATCTCTTGTTTAGAGTTGCTTGAATTTACTTTAAAGGTTCCATTCGGTGTCGCAATTGCCTTAAGTTACTTTTGATGATTTTGGTTATTACTCTGAGTTCTTGAGCTGCCTAACACTTGTTCTTAAGAGGTTCACCCATCTTCTATTAGATTGTGAATTAGAGCAAATGTTGAGTTTAGGTGTTTATTCCTCTTGTTTGCCTTACGAAAGTCTAAAAGTTCGAGTGCATCAAAACCTTCTTTCTCCTTTGAGTTTTGGGATGAATCATATGTCTATCTTGAAGCTCATAATCTATGCTTTCACCTTGTTTTAATGATGCCCCAATCCAAGGTTTGTGCAAAAGGTTTTACTTCATCAGATTCCAAGACATCATCCTCTAGATTTCAGTTGTCTTCATCTCCAAGTCACCAGCATCTAATTCATTCTACTCATCCAAATCTTATCCACAATTTGTTTCTTTAGTAAAAATGTCTTCCTCTCTTATCCTAAATAGTATCTCTTTTGTGTTCCTTCTTGTTCTCCTCCATATATTATCTATGTCTTCTTCTGTCTAGATTTGTGTCTCTTAATCATTTACTCCATTCTTCTTGTCTCTCCCTCAAAATTTTTCCATTTACTCTCAATATCATATACACATAATTCTGGGATTTCTTGTGCTTGATTTCTACCCAGATCTTGTGTATCTGATTATGTCCTTTTCTTGAAACATACCATAAATTTCTAGAAATTGCTGGCTGGTCTATTTCTAGGTTGTTAATCACTGATTAAAAAAAACAAAAGAAAGTAAGAAAGAAAGAAATATTGCTGAAAAAGAAAAGCAAAAAAAAAAGGCTAAAAAAAATAAGAAAAGATTTGATCTTGATTAGTAAGAATCAATCTTGAAATTTAGCACACACTTTAAATTGATTTATCTTGGTGTCTGGTGTGCTAATTCTCATATCTTAGTGAGAAAAGTTTTGATCTTGCACAATTTAACTCCTTGAGTCTCCTATTTGTGTCTAAAGTCCTTAAGTTTCCCCTCCTTTAAATTATTAAAGGTCCCTTTGCAACACCTTATGCTAGGGTCCATTTCCCATGTATTAGATTAATTTAGATTTCAAATATGCTTGAAGAGAAGCTTGAATCAATTTAATTTCAAAAATTGAATTTTCAATTCTCTGGTACTGTTCATATTGTTATTTCCATTTTCCTGATGAAATTTGAAAATTTATAACTAATTTTAAAAAAATTGTATCAAAGTGATTCAAGTCTCTAAAAATAGATAAAAAGATTCTATATATGGGAAAAATAGGCAACAGAGCAAATACTAGGCCAATTAGTACATTTTATTCCTTCAAATAGTACTATAGATTTGGTCATTTCTGAAAATTCCTGAAATTGACAATAAATTGGAAAAATCATATTTTCTTCTATTCTAGACCAAATCATGCATACTCTTTGTCATTGAAAATATATATATGTCTACTTTCTAGAAATATTTTTCTTGTATGTTTATTTTATTTGCACAGGATATGACATTAACTTAAATTGTGAAGTGTCAGAATTCAACCTTTATTGGAATAGTTTTGGGAAAGCCTCCATATCTTCTATTACATAGCTCTAATTACCTCTAAATCAGTGGTATATGAAACTTACACTACTACAGAAATGGGTTTCCAGGACTTATAATTTTCAACTTACAGAACATTTTTTAAACGTTTCATATGTGACCGTTCCTAAAGAATTCTGGAACACTTTACTTTTTGTTGGAATCATTCCTGAAAATAGGTCTTTGGGCACATTTCAAACCAAAAAAGGGTCCTGGATGCCAATTTTGCGGCACACTTCGTAGTTGGAAATATTCCCCTACAATGGTTTTCCTTACTGTCCAATTTCAACCATTCCAACAATTTGATGATACAAAATCAAATCCTTCCATCATATGGAGAATTTCATTATATATGTATAGAAATTAAAGAGTATACACTTTATCAAAAAATACAAGAATCAACATAAATCTAGACATCATGATAGAAACTAAAGGAGAGGGAGAGTTTTATAATTTTATTAATGTTTAGTTGATAGGCAAAGTGTGCCTACAAATAACTAAATTAAATACAAGTGTTAAAGAGACCCAAACATCATACTAACTGGGAGGGAAAAAGAAATTCTTAGTTTTTGTTGTTTTTCATTAGAACAAAAGTTCCAATCCTAACACAAATAATGTAATGATAATCAAGACAAATAGTATCATTCATCATAGCTAAAAGTTGTCAACATAACACTTCCAAAAAAGAACCAGTTTGCATGAACATATCAGCATGACTGATCCATGATGTGTATTTCAGTAGAAGTTTCGAAATTCTTTTTATACTAATTGAACCTATTGAAAATTTACAAGCATCCTAGCATGACTTAGAGGCATGATAAGACAAAAACACAACAATCAAAGCTTGAAAACTAACTTGAGCAGTATTCTAAACAATATACTCAATGTGCATGAGCTCGAAAGTCTTGACTCTTGAGGCCACTGGTTTGCCACAAGGAACAATGATGTCATCCCTCCGCCCAACAAATTATGATTCATCAAGTACATTCTTGCCCAATCCTTTAGTGGAGTGCTTTCCTTCTGGAGTTTTTTCAATATACTTCATCGCATAGAGGGAAAAGACTAATTAGAATTTAAGGAAATTGCAAATATAATTGGCAGAACTTTTCACCCAAAAAAAATAAATAAATAAAACTGCATGCAAAACTATTTCATTTCCATGTTTTGAAGGCATGCGTGATAAGGTAACAACTAACAATCAACGCCATATGTTCATATAAACCCATAGGCACAATTGGAATTAAAATAGATTGACCTTAGCATTCTTGAGCTCATACATGTTTCCTAGTGCAACTTACTCAAAAGCATCAGACCAACGAGATTTTTCTTATCAGTGTAGCAATACTGAGCACTCTTGCTGACCAAGTCAGTAAACTATATCCCTTTGCCAAACTGGGACAACAAAATATTCAAATTTGAGCAGCAATTATGTACACATTTATAAAAATAAAAACACAAAAGAGACTTATAAGAGAGAGTAAAAGAACCATGTAGCTAGTTGCTGGGGCTTTAGGAGGTGCAATTCTCAATCCTTGGTTAAGTATGCTGACAAAATTTGTCAACCTAGAACTTGCAACAAACAATTACTTTCATTCTCTTGAATCTTGGTTTCCACCAAGCTCAAGTGAACTTCAGTGTATAGCACATTGCAACAAGAATGTCAACCATGTGGTTATATTTCAATCATTTCTTTATAGAAACAGATGTATTTTTATTGAAGAAATATACAAGAATAACTTAGAAGGTTTAGATTTTTGTTATAAAAAAAGATGTATATGTTGGTGAAGGGAAAGTAATAAAATATAATAATGAGGAACAATAGGATATGGTGGAATAATTTTTCTGCATTTAAAGAAATCATCACAAGAGACCATTATATAGTCTTTACATAATAACCGAAAAAAGCCAAAACATAGCAACAGATGGGATAATGGGAATCATGGCCCACCATTTGACTTATTCAAATTTTTATTATAAAAAAAGATGTATATGTTGGTGAAAGGAAAGTAATAAAATATAATAATGAGGAACAGTAGGATATGGACCATTTGGTGGAATAACTTTTCTGCACTAAATCATCACAAGAGACTATTATATAGTCTTTACATAATAATCGGAAAAAGCCAACAGATGGGATAGTGGGAATCATGGCCCACCATTTGACTTATTCAACAAAATAATATCATAACTAAATTAAATAAAAAAAAACCACTAATCCAAAAATCAAGGAACCAGTAAACACGTGACACTAAACGTGGCTTTAGTTTTGATGCATTACTCAACAGTATACTATCAATTAAGTTGAAGCTTATAGTCACTAATAAGATAAGCCACATACGAGGAAATAACAGTAATAGACTAATAGCAATAGGAATAAGCAGAAGAAAAAGAAGGATAAAAGGAAAATAATAGTAAGATCAGGGTGGGAGGGAGAGGATATCTGAGCAAGGAAGAGTCCACACATATTTCTTCACTCACTTCATGCAACCCTTTTATACCAGAAAAAAAAAATCCAAGTAAAAGTTCAATGATCGAAAGTATTGTTATTAATTCTGGTCTCCATCCAAAAGCTAATATTAATTCTGGTCTACTTAAGGTGGGTAAAAATTTGAGTCCGAGTCAAGTTCTGGTTGAGTTTGATGTATACTACGAAGAACATATTATGCAGTACCAAGAAGCACCAAGGTTTTAGTTTCAATTTTTAAAGCATGGATCTAACTATAAGCTTAATAAATCAAAGATGGCAGAACCAAATAAACTATAAGCTAGTAGATTTTGCAGCCCCATCTCCACCATGTCGATCACAAATGCCAAGTAGTTGAAACTATATAATAGGCATACAGGTAGATTAGCTTCCTAAGGAAAGTCACGGAGTCTGATGCCATACCTAACCCAAAAGGAATTTGATTCCTATGTTGAGAAGAAATATGAACTTGCCAAATATTAAAATCACAGTTTAAACAAGTATACTAGTATAGTATTAAAAGAATAAAACACTTTCTTAAAAGAAAAAGAACCTTGAATTCATAATGTAATAGCATAAAAAACTAATCACTATAGGACAATTCCAAGAACAACATGACCATCGGATTCATATAATTTAAAATAGAAAAAGGCAACCAAACCACTGAAAATTGCCTTGTGACAATTCTTTCACATTAAAATGGCCCACATACTCAACTACAAGTTAAGACCATATGACATTTTGTCTATTTTATATCAAGAATTTCTCGTTCTTTTGCTCCTAAAAAAGCCTAGACAAAAAAAGGCTTTATACTCCCTATAACTAAGCTACATCAAAGTTTCTATCATTTGGTAAAATTTGAAATGAAACGCAAAATTTGTAGTGCTTTTACAAATTGAATAGGCAAACATGAAAACTTAATAAAATTGTACTTACACATCATTTACTTCTTGTGAGCCTATTCCATCACAAAGCATCTCAATTCTTCAAGAAAGGGATGGCAGTTAGATCTAAAGGTTAACTAAGACTTAAAAAAAAAAAGACTACCCATTACATCTTATTTTTTAGGAAACTAATAAAAAAAAACATGCATCAGATTCATCCATACATACGTGAAGATTGAAATAAGTTGAGGTTGAGGTTTGGCTAACGGTGGGGTTTCACCAGTGTTGAGCTAATCAAACGGTATAGCCGAGGATTGTTTATGAACTACTAGTTGCTCCGTTGGTGCTTGCCGAAATCAGAAATGGAGGATCTAAAAAGGAAGAGGAAGGCTCAACGGTCTGAAAAAATGGAAAGGGAGGGTCGAAATAACGGTTTCATTTATAGATTTGAGGTTGGAGTAGGGAGGCTCAACTAATTTGATTAGGGCTAGAAGCAGAGCACGGGGTTTTGTTTACATCGACCATGATGATGACCTAAAGCTCAAATCTTGGTGGAGAGGTTGTCCAGGACGATGGTGGTGGCAATGGGTGAGAGAGGGAAGGGTGAGAGAGCTCCGAGCAAAAGATAAGGGTCGATGGATAAGAAAGGTAAGGGCGAAAGAGTTGAGTTTGAGTAGTGACTTCTTCAATGCCTCTATTCTCATTTTACGGAGCTTTAGCTAAAAATTAAAAAAGAAAAAAAATAGGGATCATTTAACTGAAGATAACATTAGATCAGATAAGCATTCGGGAACGCTTTCTTGAATAAATGTTCCAGAAGATCCTTCAAAAAATAAACGTTTCTTAAGGCAACTTTCTGGCACATTTTTTAAAAACATGTTCCCAAAATCCTTTTCCAGCACATTTTTTCAATAAATGTTCTAGAATGTGCGTTCCTGAAGTCTAATTCTATAGTAATGTTAAAACATAGACCTTCTCATGCATATAAACCACTGAATTTGTGGATCTCTGTACTATTTTATATTGTCTTTTGAATTTTCCAATATCTAACTTTCAATTTCCAATTTTCCTAATCTTGCCCTATTTTAAAAATCACTATAATTTGTACACATCTCAAAATGGGGTGCTCTTTGGACCATTTGAAAAATCACTATAGTGTACTTTAAGAGAATATATATTACTTAAACTAATTGTTTTGTCTTACATGAACAGAACCCATGTTTCTCTTAGGGTGTCCAAATTGTACATTTCCATTCATGTCTTGGCAAAATGAGCTTCATATCATATTTACATCATCAATCATTGTACCAATTCTATAATTTAAATTTCATAATGCTTTAAGGAACATAATAACATAGAGATACAGACCTCAAGATGTACACAAGATTATACATAATATCCCTAAATACAATATCATAGCTTGAATTATCAATTCAAACATTAATTCCCTTTTCTTGCTCCATAGTTCCCTTGTCTTCAATGCCATTGCTTGTACCTAATATAGTTTTCTTTTTGGAAGGGTGAGATTCATTGAATCTCAGTACCAATCACTATTTATGCAATCATACTATCACATTAAGCATATAATCATCATAAAATATTAAGTGAATACTTTAGAATATTTATGCCAAAATATTTTACAAAAATTTCAGCAGAGTTTCATTTAGTATTTTGGACATCCCGGGGTCTCAAAACCTTTTAACCAACTCAGTAAACATTCTCAAAGCCTCACAAATCATCATATCAAACAATAGGTAAGACATCAAATTCATTGAAAATCACATGACAATATAAGGCAAGAATAGGTAAAATTGCTATCTTCAAGCTTTCTCTTACTCTTCCACTTGATACCAATGCTCCCACTAGCTTCCTTGGGCTTCTTCAAGTCTTAATGCATCACCAAATACTAACTTAGGCCACTGTTTTATGGAGTCATATCACAAAGTCCCACACTAAGTCTTAAAATTTCATCTTAGCTTTCTCTTTGTTTTTCTTTACACTAGTACATGTTCTTAAGCTTTTAAACTATGGGGAATCCATTTTTGAAGTTGAAATTATGAAATTCCAACTCTAGGAACAAAACTTAACTTGGCTGAACAATAGGGAAATAGAAGAAAATCATTATACTTCATAATACTTTAAACTAGTACCATTTTCAAGCTTAAGGTTACTAGTTTAGCATTTTCCCCAAGTTTGGTTCATGAAATTCATCTTTTTCCCATGGCCAATGGTTTGGCCGAAACCGTTAGAGTGAGAGGAGGAAAAACGACACCATGGAACAACTACTAAATACTACAAACACTAAGCCTATGATAGTAAAGTAACTTACCAACAACTTGAGCTTTAGATTTCTTCAAGTTCCTTCTTCTTTTTCCTCTCTTTTCTCTCATGTTTGGAAGCTCTCTCTCTCTATTTTCTACAGAAAGTCATGTCTGAATGAGGAGGAAAGTGAGTGTTTATTTGACCTAATCAACTCTCTAATTACTCACTTAATCTTAATCACTTTTTGGTGGAAGAAAAAGTCAAGCCTTCATTAACAAGTTTTTGGCCAAAAATTCATGCCTTCCTTAAGAAGTTTTGGGCCAAAATTTTGAGCTGCACACATGCCTAAGAGAGAGGAGAAATTGTCCAAATACCGCTCAATTTTTCCTGGTCCAGATATATCTTGAACTAGGTAATTTTTAACGGTACCGATAAAGTCACTTTTTACAATAAATTAGTACTTTAGGGATATAGGACTATTCCAAATTTATATCTATATTTCCTTAATTATCTTGTCCCAAACAATATCTGTGTAAGGCCTAAATCCTATCCTGTTCATCTTTTAATCGTATGTGGAGCTCACAATCTACTTTATCGATATTAAGTTACTTTTGGGCATTCGGTACTGATTATTTCTTTATCCTTAAATATTAACCCTCAGTGCCATATATCATTAGGCTCGTCTCATCGAGAGCTTCGTTTTAATAGTAATTTTACATATGTACAAAATTACCCATAACTTAACGTTAAATTATAATTTCTAAAACTTTCAGATCATTAGGTGTAATTTTCTCCAAGAACTTTTTAACTTCTTCTCCCGTGATTTTTATTGCCTTGGGATGTAAATGTCACTTTTATAATTCATTAGAGGAAAAATATAATTTCTTATTTTTCTGTCCAACCGGAAAAAATGACATATTTGCCCTATTTTACACAAAATGGTGTCTGTCCGTTTTCATAAATTTCTTATGTATTTTTAGATATGTTAACTTTATTGGGATATTACACACTTGCTATCTTGAATATTTGATTGCTACTCAAACTAGCTTGATTCTCTTGATAGGTTATTCAATTTTATTAAGAGCATAATAAGCACCCTATAAGATTGGTAAAAGGCAAGAGATATTTGTGAGGTCATTCTTAGAAAAAGTCAATAGAGAGTACAAACATGAGTAATTTTTTACACATGAATTGAGTGAAATGTGTGAGAAGAAGAGTAAATTTCCTAACTTTCAATTTCTCTTTGTTTTAATTCTTTATACAGGTTCTTGCAACAATGACATGAAGTGAAATTCATGATCAAAGCATTCCGTGATGAACTCAAAAACATAAAAAATGATATGGTTGACATGAAATCTGAGATGCGTGGAAAAAAGTCAAAAAAGTAGAACCAATGATGAAGAAGAGCACAATTTTGAAATGGGTTCCAAGTCAAAAAGCAAATCTTGTACCAAGAAAGACAATGATTTAGAGGCATCATGCTTAAAATTCCCTTCTTCTAAGGCAAAATAGATCTTGACTTATACCTTAAATGGGAGAGGAAAATAGAGCTTGTTTTTTAATGTCATAAGTACTCAGAAGAAAAGAAGGTCAAACTAGTAGCTATTAAGTTTACTAGCTATGCTAGTGTTTGGTGGGATAAATTGCAGTGTACTAGATGGCGGAATGGTGAAGAACCCATCAATACATGGCATGACATGAGAGCTATCATGCGTAAGAGGTATATCCCTTACTACTACCATCGTGGTTTACATAGATGATTGCAAAAACTTGAACAGGGGTCTATGAGCATTGAAGTAAATCATAAAGAGATAGAGATGGCTATGATCCGAGCTAAAGTGTAAGAAGATGAAGAGCAGACCATGGCCCGCTTTATTGGTGGATTAAGAACTGAAATTCGAGAAAAGATAGAACTTGAGCATTAGTTGGATATGTAACAATTGCTTCATAAAGCTGTCCACTTGAATAAGCAATTGAAGAACAAGAAAACTAACTCTGTTCCTTGGAGAACTAATCCTCTCTTCAAGTGAAAATAATCAAGAACAAAAGTTGAAGATTAAAACTCCAAATTAGCCCAAAAGAATATATAAGATGTGAAGGTGAAGGCTTTTACATTTAAAGGTACTTCTAAATCAAAATCCTCTTCTAATTATAGTATATTGCATTTTGTCAAGGGTTTGGACATATTTCTAGTCAATGTTCGAACAAAAGAACCATAGTTATCTTTGATAATGGAAGAGTTAATGTGAAGATTTTAGTGAAGACTCTAATAATGAAACCCATAATTTAGATGAAATGCCTCCTATAAAATCTTGTTTAGATAATGAATACACTAATCCTATACATGGTAATGCACTTGCTACTCAAAGAATTCTCAGTGCTTAATCAAAAAATGAGAAATGTGATGATGAGGAAAGAGAAGATATTTTCCATACTAGATCTTTCATTCAAGACAAGCTATGTAGCTTGGTCATTGATGGTTGTACTTGTACCAATGTTGCTAGTACTTTGCTTGCGGAGAAATTGAAATTGCCTACTCTTAATGTAATATTGCTATTTTTTTAGGATACCATAAAATATATGAAAAGATGGGAAATGAAGTGAGATAGTGATGTAAAAGCTTAGTCCTTATAAAGGAATTAATTTCCTATGCAGTCCTTAGAAGGAATTATGTTGATTCCTTAATTAGAATTAAATTTTCATATGGTTCTTAATAGGAACTAATTCCAGAACTAAGGCAAAGGGTATGCAAGATATCGGTGGTTTGAAAGCTCGTCTCAAGCTGAGCGTAACAGTATAAATATTGCATAACTAGGAGGTCTAGATTGAAAGATAGACCAATTTGAAAGTATAATGAAAATAATTATTAAAAAATTGGTCTTTGGAGGCAATTATGGGAAAGTACTCGGAAGAATTAGTATTTGTATTTTTGACCTGACTCAAGGCAAAATAGTCCTTTTCCAGGTTGGAAAATAAAATTTAAAAATTCTATTTTAGCCCTATGGGAAAAGAATTATATGCAATTTAGTTTTAAAAAGGAAGAATTTAGAGCAATTTGGTCCTTGGGAAAATTACAAGAGGGCAAAAAAGAATTAAAAATTATAATTTTGCCCCAAGTTGAGGGCAATTTGGAAATTTTTAGAAATCATGTCAAAATGGAGCTTTCAACAAGTCAAACTCAATGGAATACTGCTTAAAGGCTATTGAGTTCATATGAATTTATAATTCAAGTTTAAGTTCAAAAGTGATTTTTAATCCGATAAAGAGATTTATGAGCTACATAAAAATACACAGGTGAAAAGAACAGGATATGAATCCTCAGACATAACTTTAGAGATCAAAATAATGACGTTAGTCCAAAATTAAATTTAGAATAATCCAGTATCAATTAAATGATAATTACAATGAAAATATTTAATCGATGAGGATAAAGTTTATCGGTAAGAGTTATTTTGAACTGTTAAAATTTATGAAGTAATTTTTGGACAATATTGCCCTCTAAATGGCATGGCAGCTGCAGCCTAGGGACAAGGAGCGAATTTATTTATTTTATTTAAGTGAATTATGGCATTAAAATCAATCAAGATGGTTAATTAACTTATGTCACTATTCACTCGTTAGATCTCTCTCCTCTCCACCTTGGGTTAAGCCATCCTAAACATACTTCCTTCATTCTGAACATCCAAACCAGCTACTGCAAAGAGAGTAAAAGCTCAAAAATTGTGAAGAAAAGAAGAGAGAAAGGTGAGAACAAAAAGGCAAGGTGGAAGACTCAAGCAACTAGGTGAGATTCCATAACTCCTAGCTTGAGTTCTCTCATGGTTTAAGATGCTTTAATGGAGTCATCCTCTTCCTCTTGTCCACCATGAATTTCAACCAAGCTTAGGTTAGTGAAGAATGTTGAAACAAGAGTTTTGATGATTCCAAACCAACATTTCAAAAGCTTGGATTGAAGATATCAAAGGATATCAAAGCTGTCTAAAGTGAAGATTTTCTGAGTATTAGCTATTAGATCTCTTGTAGAATCTTAGTTTTTGTTATGATTGGGTAAAAGATTTTGATTTGAAGAAAAGATGTTTTCAAACCTTGATTTTATGTTAAATCTTTAAATATTTGAAAAACACCCACAAACAGACGAAGGTTGAAAGTTTAAACTAAACTGTCAAGTTGGAAATTCGAACTTTGCCTTTGTAAATTCGAATTTCGAGCTAAAACTGAATAAGTCTGAAGAGATGGCTCTCTGTCAGACGAATTTTGGTTGTTCAAAATTCGAACTTTCATCTAGTTTGAAAGAGGCCTTTTGGTAACAGACGAACTTCACACTTTCAAAATTCGAATTTCAAGTAAAATGAAGTTTGTAAAAACCAAAGAAATTCGTCTGAAACTATGATAAAGTGCATCTGAAATCAAAATGAAATTGAGTTTGATAAATGCTCTCTGACAGACAAATTTTGAACTTCCAACATTCGAATTTTCATATAAGTTTGAAAGATGCTTCTTTGCAACAGACGAACTTTGAGTCTTCAAAATTCAAATTTCAAACAAAACAAAAATTGAGAAAATAGAAGAAATTCGTCTGAAACTATGTTAAAGTTCATCTGAGATCAAGAATGATTTAAGTTTCAAAACCGCTCTCTGATAGACGAACTTTGAACATTGAAATTCGAATTTCAGAAGCTAAGTTCTTGAATCTGTTGAAATGAAACATTGACATACGAATGATGTGAACTTGCAACATTCAAATGATGAAGTTAGTCTGAAAAGAGTCTCTCTGACAGACGAACTTTACTCTTCAACATTCGAATTTCGAAGAAAATGAACTACTGTGCCTCCTTTACACGTACTGGGAACAGACGAATTTTGGGCTTCCAAAATTCGAATTTCGAGGGCACTATAGAAAATTAAAAACACTGTTCACACTTAACCGAAAAACTTTCTTCTTGAAAATTCGTATGCCACATTGTGAAAATGTTTTGTAAGTTTCAAAATTTGAATTTCACTTCATGAACAGATGAACTTCGTGCTGTAACGTTGGAAGCTTTAATCTTCGGTTCCTTCGAAATTCGTCTGTTGACCAACCAAAATTCGAATTTCAGTATGTCAGAAACATTAAATGCGGTTGGTAAACGGATAGTTTTTCAGAGTAACCGTTGGATAACTTCCCCAACGGATAGATTTAGTCTCTAACGGATATTTGAGACCTAAATCTATAAATACAGCATCATTTGAAGTTGTGGGTAACGAATCAAACTTGTATATACCGAATTTCTGCTGAATCCTTTCTCAAAAGCTTTTACCCTCTC
This sequence comes from Adenanthera pavonina, assembly GCA_026686845.1. Taxonomy (NCBI): domain Eukaryota; kingdom Viridiplantae; phylum Streptophyta; class Magnoliopsida; order Fabales; family Fabaceae; genus Adenanthera; species Adenanthera pavonina. The sequence continues at coordinate 28,570,871 of JAIVEN010000008.1, forward strand.
AACTTCTATACTTGTACTTAAACTTTAATATCTACTCTTTTCAAGAGAGTTATTTCATTGTAATCAATCTACTCTTCATCTGGGAGATAGATCTACTTGTGAGGGGTATTCACAAGGGGATTGGGAAGCACATAGTGAAAGTGCTTAGAGAGTTTGAGAGTGCTCAAAAACAGAGCACACTCATGTACTGTGGCTTTAGCAAGAAGCCCACTGAAATTCTTGCTGTATAGTGGATAAATCTCAAGAGGTGTCTTGGGGACTAGATGTAGGTCAAGAGAATCGTCTGTTGACCAACCAAAATTCGAATTTCAGTATGTCAGAAACATTAAATGCGGTTGGTAAACGGATAGTTTTTCAGAGTAACCGTTGGATAACTTCCCCAACGGATAGATTTAGTCTCTAACGGATATTTGAGACCTAAATCTATAAATACAGCATCATTTGAAGTTGTGGGTAACGAATCAAACTTGTATATACCGAATTTCTGCTGAATCCTTTCTCAAAAGCTTTTACCCTTTCAACTTCTATACTTGTACTTAAACTTTAATATCTACTCTTTTCAAGAGAGTTATTTCATTGTAATCAATCTACTCTTCATCTGGGAGATAGATCTACTTGTGAGGGGTATTCACAAGGGGATTGGGAAGCACATAGTGAAAGTGCTTAGAGAGTTTGAGAGAGCTCAGAAACAGAGCACACTCATGTACTGTGGCTTTAGCAAGAAGCCCACTGAAATTCTTGCTGTATAGTGGATAAATCTCAAGAGGTATCTTGGGGACTAGATGTAGGTCAAGAGAATAGACCGAACCAGGATGAATCACTGAGTTCTCTTTTCCTTATCTCTACTTTTCACCTTGCTCTGCTTTACGCATTGTTTTCATTATACTGTGATATCTTCACTTACTTCACTTTGTGCAGAAAAATTACAAACTTCCCAATGCACCCCCCTCTTGGGAAGTCAGCCTTGCTAACAGAGAAGATGACTTTTCAATTAATAAGCATAGGGGAAAATTTAGATTAGTTGCCAGAAGCATGAATATACAACTAGTTTGAAGTATATCAAGTTAGATCATTTTCTTCCATTTTCCCTTAAATTTTGGTTAGAACAAGAGCTATTATAGAGATGGAATTTCATAATTTTGACCCTAAAAATGGATTCCCTCATGGTCCAAAACCTTAAGATGGTGTAAAGAAACCAAGAGGAAAACAAAGAATTCATGGGTTTAGTGAGTATTGAGTGAAGTTGGATAAAGAACCAATGGCTTCTATGCTTCATTGCTGTCATGTTTAGGTCCAAGAAAGCTTAATGAAGTATTTGGAAGAAGTACAACTCAAAGGAAAAGAAAGCAGAAGCATTGAAATCAAGTTGCAAGGCAAAGGAAAGCAACAAAGGTAGCATAGTCTATTTCTTGCTTTATGTTATTGTATATTATTTCTATGATGCAATCCCATTGCCATATTGTTGTTATGATGTTATTATATTTTATTTTGGCTGTTTTAATGAAAGGTTCCTAACCCTTGGATGCCCAAATTATAAAGGGAGACAATGCCAAAATTTTTATGAACCATTATGACTCATTATGTGCTTGAATAGGTGAATTGTTATGATTTAAGTTTTTATGCATATATGATAATGTAATGGCATGAAATATGACTTACTGCTGAGATTCCATAATCTCACCATACCAAACACTAACCATGCTAGGCCAAGGACATGGAAGTAACTAATGAAGAAGGCAAGAAGAATGAAGAAGCATGATGATTATGTGAATTGTGGGTATTTTGATGTATTCTATGGCATTATGTATAAATTGTGTGAGAATTCATGAGGCTTTATATTTCTCTAACTATGTTCCTTTGATCATTATTGAATGATATGTATGGATTTAGTACAAGGAATAATAATGTAACCATGTTATGAAGCTCAATTTGCCAAGATAAGAATGGAAATGCTCAACTTGAACATTGTGTAAAAGACATAGGTGTTGTTTATATGAAATAGGGAAATTGTTTAATTGATTTATATACTTTGAATTTAGATTGAATAAAATTTCCATAGAGCTAAAGAACACCTAAATTGGTTAAGTGTACAATTTATGGTGAATTTTAGAGATTAAGGAACTAAACTAGACATAGTAGGAAAAATTGGAACATTTACTATGAATACTGGTAATTTCAAAAGGTTATATAAAATTGTACAGAGCTCCAAAAATTCAATGGTTCACATGTATAGAAAGATCTATGATTAAGGTTTAAGATGCTACTAGTTTGGAAGTAATTGTAGCTATATAATAAAAGATATCTGGATTTTCCTAACACTGATCTAGTTAGAGTTGAGTTCTGATCCCTAGGGGTTAAGTTGATGCTATACCCTATACAAATTGAGTAATGTAGATAAAAATATTTCTACAATATAGACATTTAGGGCTTTCAAATAACATGAAGAATCCATGATTTGGCTTAGGGAATAATGAGATATGAATTTTTAAAGTTAAGACCAAAATCCTGGAAAGGTGAAAAATTACCAAATGTACAGTAAATTTTAAGAAATAAACTGTATGAATTGGCCTAGTGAATGACCTAATTCATATTTTTATCATGTAGAGAATATGTTTAGAATTTTTTAGAGACTTGAATCATCTTCATACGATTTTTGTAAATTTAGTTGTAAATTTTCATAATTCAGTCAGTAAAGTGGAAATTACCAAATAAACAGTACTTAAAAATTTTGAAAATTCTGTTTTGTTCATTAATGTGATTCAAGCTTCTAATCATGTATAAATAGGCTATAATAAGGTTTAAAATGTGTGAAATGAGGCTAAGTCTAAGGTGTTACACTTAAACATCCTAAGCCTTACAATTTGCAATGGCTAATTGAGGGGGAGCTAGCACTAGCCATCTTAAGAGGAACTCACAGATTTGCATACAAAGGAGGTTACATATATCTCAACAAAAAAAAAGCCATCATCACATTTCCCCCCTCTAGTGATTTAGGTACTAACACATTCATTGCTCCTAGCTTGAAGTATTCTAATGGAAAAAAATGAGATAAATCATTACTGCTGCCATTTGGTGCATGAGCATCCTTTTAGTATAGTAGAATATCAAGTTTGGATGTGGGCTTTCAAATATACAAATCCAAAATTTAGGAAAGCATCTCGTAAAATTGCAAGAAGTGATTATTTGGCATTATATAAGGAGGAAAAGAAAATCTTGAAAAATATATTGAAGAGTGTGAGCAAGGTTAGTATTACAATAGATATGTGGAAGTAAAGTCATCAGGTAGCTGAATACATGGTTATCACTAGCCATTTTGTTGATACAAATTGGGGTCTTTAAAAGAGCATTCTGAATTTTATTAAAGTGCCTACTCCAAGGGAAGGAGTGGATTTAGCTAATGCAATTTTCAAGTGTTTGAAAGCATAGGGCATTGAAAACAAAGTATTCTTTGTTTCTATGGACAATGCTTCTTATAATGACTCATGCTTAAGGAATTTGGAGGAGAACTTTAAGCAATAAGTTGGTGCTTGGTGGACAACTATATCATGTTAGATGTTGTGCACATATATTGAATTTGTTGGTGTAAAATAGCCTTAGCAAGATTAAGGATGTCATTCATAATGTTCGTGAAAGTATCAAATATATAAATGCTTCTGATGCATGGTTGAAATCTTTTTGAGAAGTTTTTGAGTTAAAGGGCTTGAAAGAAAGGAAACTTATTATTGATTGTCCTACAAGATGGAATTATATGTTCTTGATGTTGACCACTGCAATGAAATTTAAGCATGCCTTTGCTGATTATCATGAAAAAGAGCCACATTATAGTTATACACCATCATTTGAGGATTAAGAGAAGATTGTTAGCTTTTAGAAGTTTTCAATGATGCCACTCATGTCATCTCAGGTAGTGAATGCCCTACTTCTAACTCATCTTGCTGAAGTTCATAGGGTAAAACAAGTGCTTGATGATATGGAAGATTATTATGACTTCTTCATGAGGGAAATGGAAAACCTATGAAAGAAAATTTTGACAAATATTGGAGAGAATGCAATTTGTTGATGGTTATTGCAAGTGTTTTTTATCCAAGGACCAAATTAGATATTGTTGAGATAAGCTTCCCATTGATATATAGACTAGAAAGTGAGGCTAAATGGAATGTGGATAAGGTCAAACAAGCATTGCAAAGATTTATATCAGGAGTACATAGACTTGTGTAAAGAAGACTCATCCTCTGTATCTAGTGAAATAAATGTTAATGGCATTGTCTCTTCCAAAGTTGTTGAACAACAAGGAGATAATAAAGGAATGCAGTGAATGTTGACCATGGTATGTCAAAGGCATTCAATTCCTCCTACCAAATCAGAGTTAAAAATTTATTTGAAAGATGATCCTTATATCCCTTCTCCCAATTTAACTTTATCTTTCTATGCCTTAGAGTGGTGGAAGATCAACAGTGCAAAGTTCAAAGCTTTATCAAGGTTGGCCGTTGACATAATAGCTGTTCCTATCTCAACTGTGGCATCAAAGTCTACATTTAGTGTCGGAGGCAGGGTTATTAACGAATATCATGCTAAGTTGAATGAAGAATCTATAGAAATTCTCATTTGTAGTGGAGATTGGCTTTGTCATAAGTATGGTCTGAAGAGAAAACAAAAAGCAAGAACTTTTAATGCAATTTTTTTTTTCATATTGCCAATTAAAAGTATTTACCAACATAGTTATATTATGTAACATGTCAAGTGTTTTTCATTATGTAGGAGACACTAAAATAGGAAGAGGTCATATTGAAGACTTGATTATTGGTGCTATGATTGTCTCTTTTCATATTAGTATTACCTTTTAGCTTGATTGGTATAGTTTGATTGTATCTGAATTATTGTACTTGTATGTTGTGTCTTCAACAAAAAAACTTGTTTGTATTATCATGAACTCAATCTTGTATTATGATGTTGTTTGTATTATTATGAACTTATTGTAATGTGGTGTTGTTTGCATTTCAACGAACTTAAAAATGTGTTAGAGATTTTGATGTCATATTGTCTTTGTTTGTTTGTTTCATTCCTCATTTTTTGTCAAAGAGGCCGTTTGGTTTGACTCTAATAGGGTGAAAGGAAAAATAGAAAATAAAAGTTGAAGGTGAGATTATTACATGATTTTAATCCCTTATATAAGAATATTACTTCTTGCAGTTACCCTTTTGCATGTCTTTGAAGGATGGCTAAACATGTTCCATTTGGTGTGGGCACAAGTCACATAAACACGTTGGCATCATTAGCCTTTAGAGAGTGACATTAAAAGTGTTATACCTTGATTTTAGACCTTTTTCTCATGTATTAGATCATTATAGATGTCTTTCATCATGGTTTAGAAACTGGAATCAAAATATATTAAAAACAGAATTTTCAATTTTCTTAGATACTGTTTACTTGGCAAATTTCAGTTTTCCCGAAAAACTTTGAAAATTCATAAATAATTCTGAAAAAGTCATATCAAAGTGATTTAAGTCTCTAAAAATAGATAAAAAGATTATATACATGGGAAAAATAAGTAACAGAGCAAATACTAGGTCAATTAGTATAGTTTATTCCTTAAAAAAGTACTGTAGATTTGGTCATTTATGAAAATTCCTATTTTGACAACAACTTTGAAAAAACATATTTCCTTCTATCCTCGACCAGATCATGCATACTCTATGTCCTTTGAATCATTTGAAAGCTCTACATGTCTAATTTCTAGATATATTTTTTTGTACATTTATTTCACTTGCATAGGCTATGGAATTAACTTAAATCATGATGAGTTAGAATTCAACTTTTATTGGAATAGTTTTGAGAAAACCTCCATATCTTCTATTATATAGCTCCAATAACTCCAAATTAGTGGCATATGAAACTTAAAGCATAGAACTTTCTATATAAACCACTAAATTTTTTGAGCTCTGTACAATTTTATATTGTCTTTTCAATTTTTCAGTACCTAACTTCTAGTTTCCAGTTTTTCCAATCTTGCCCTGTTGTAAGCCCTAATTTTTAAATTCACCACAAATTGTACACTTACCCAATTTAGGTGCTCTTTAGCTCTATGGAAATCTTATTCCATCTACTTTTAGAGAATATAAATTACTTAAACAGATTTCCCTAATACCCATGAATAAAACCTATGTTTCTACAAAGATGTTCAGATTGAGTATTTCCATTCATATCTTGGCAAATTGAGCTTCATATCATAGTTACCACATTCATACACATCATAATGAGAAAATTAGAAATATATTATAACAAATGATGGTAGTATCACTCATCTATACATATACAGATACAAATGTTCACATCATAACATAATAACTTGCATCATCAACCACTCATCATTATCTTCTTCATGCATCTAACTCCTTGCTTAGCTATTTTCTATGGTTTTTCCCTAGCATGGTTAGTCATTTAGGGAGAGTGAGATTCAAAGAATCTCAGTAGCAACACCTATTTATGCATACATATTATCACAAAATTTATGAAAACATCAATCATTCTCATAAAAACATAAAATGCCATATTAATTGATAAAAATTTTGGCAAAGTTTTCTCTTATAAAATGAACATCCAGGGGTCAAAGCCCCTTCATATACACTACCAAAATATTCACAAAACATTACAATACAAATATGACAAGTTATAAAGTTCATGAAAACATTACAAGATAACTTAATGCAATAAAAGGAAAGTTGCTACCTTTGTGAAGCCTCTTGTTTTTTTCTTTAGTTCTACCTCTTTCTAATACTTCCACAAGCTTCCTTAGGCTTCCTCAAACCTAAATACATCATTAATTAGCTACTTAAGCCATTGATTCTAGGGATAGTTTCACAAGGAACCTTAAAACCCTGAAAGTCTCATTTTCTTAGCCTTAAGCTTTTTCTTGAAATCAATACTTGTTCCTTTTGTGTTATCTCATCTTCCCTCTTAGTTTTATGGCATAAAAACACCTTCCTTCTCTTCCTTAAACGTGGCCAAAATCTGGACTTGAGAGAGGAGTTGAAAGTTCAAAGAAGCTAAGCCAAACTATTGCAAAACCTAAGCTAAAAGCCTTGCAAACCTTAAACCACAACTTACCTTTGAACCAGTTTCTTCCTTCTTGCTTTTCTTCTTTTGCTTCTTCTTGTGCTTCCTATTCTTCTTATTGTCTAGACCTTCCACTCTCTCTTTCTTAAGTGTTTAAGTCATCTAAGAGGAAGTAACTAATTAGTAAAGAAAGGTTTTTACTTTTGCTACAAATATTCCTTGATATTTTGGCCAAAAACAACAACTTCTCGAGAAAGTTTCACCAAAAATATTAAAATATTGAATTCCTACATCTGGTTAACTGTTGAATGTCCAAAATGAGAAGGGAATTGAGTAATTCACTTATTTAATTAACTACTTCATTATGGAAAGATTAACTTAACTTTAATTAGCAAAAGTAACTACTTCTTGAAGAAGTAGTCTTGGAAAAATAATAAAATATTGCCATTTCTTTCACATGGGCTGCTGCAATTTGATGGCAACTTTGGGAGGAAGTTATCCAAAATACTGCATATTTTTCCTAGTCCAAATATATCTTGTACTGATTAATTTTACTTGGACCAAAAAATTTACTTTTTGTAGTATTTTATCGTTTTAGGGATACAAGACTATTTTAAATTTACATTTATGTTTTCTTAATTATCATATCCCAAACAGTATCTATGTAAGACCTATATCCTGTACCGATCACCTTTTTACCATTTGTGGGGCCCACAAACTACTTTATCAATTTACAGTAACTTTTGACGCTAAGCACTAATTATTTCTTCATTTTTAATCAGTTAACCCTTATGCTATATACCATTGAGTCTGGAGCGTTGCAAGCATCATTATGACATAAATTTTACATATTTACAAAATTACCCTTGACTCGTGTAACATCCCAAAAAAATTAAAATATTTAGAGATGCATATAAAATTTGTAAAAACAGGCAGATGCCGTTTTGTGTGAAAAAGGGTAAAGAGGTTATTTTTCCGATTGAAAGAAAAAATGAGAAAATTATATTTTTTCCCCTAAAAAATTATAAAAATGACATTCATGTCCCAAAATTATTAATATTACGTTGACGAGGAATAGAAATGCCTTAGGGAAAATTACACCTGATGATCCAAAAGTTTCAAAAATTGTAATTTAACCCCGAGTAGGGTAATGTTGTAAATATATAAAATTATTGTAAAAACGAAGTCCTTGATGAGAGAAATCCAATTGTATATGGCACTGAGGGTTAATATTCAAGAATAAAGAAATAATCAGTGTCAAGTGTCCAAAAGTAACAGTAAACCGGTATAGTAGACTATGGGCCCCATCGATGATTAAAAGGTATCCGGGACAGGATATGGACCATACATAGATACCATTTGGGACATGATAATTAAGGAAATATAAGAATAAAATTGGAATGGTCCTATAGCCCAAAAATGCTAATTTACTATAAAAAGCAGTTTTATCGGTGCAGTTAAAAATTACCCCGTTCAAGATATATCTGGACCAGGAAAAATTGAGCAATTTTGGGCACTTAAAACACTCTCTCTAGGCATCTGGACAGCTCACTTTTTTGGCCAAAACTTCTCAAAGAAGGCTTGGATTTTTTTGACTAAACTACTTTTGAAGAAGGCTTGACTTTTGACTAATGAAGATAATTAATGTTAAGTGAGTAATTAGTGAATGATTAGGCCATTTAATCCCTCTCTTTCCTATCTATTTTGTATGACACATTCAGTATCAAAACAAGAAAGAAAGGGAGAAAGAGGAAGAAAAAAGAAAAGGCAAAGTTGCAAGGCTTGGAGTCTAAAGCATCAAGGTAAAATTCTAACATCTCCATCTTGTGTTTTCAAGCATGTAGGAAGAGTTTTATGGAGTTTTATTTCTTCTGTAGCCTCTAAAAATTTTGTCCATAAGAGAGGGTGGAGAGATAAAGTGAAGCTTTCATGAAATAATCAAAGGAAAAAGCAAGACTAGGTACCAAGTAGCATGAAACCATAGATTGAAGCAAGTTTTGGGAAGCAAATATTTTTCTAAATTTTTCCATGAATTTCGGTCAGAAAGGGGTTGTTTTTAGAGTTATAATTTCATGCTTTTGACCCCGAAAATGGATTCCTTGGGTCCAAATTGGTCAAGTATAAGTGATGGACTCAAGAAAAACTCAAAGGAAAACTAAATGGAAAAGTTAGGGTTTAGTGTGTATGGTGTTATGTAATTCTTGAAACCAGTGGCTAAAAGGCTTGAATGGTGATATGTATAGGTTCGAGGAAGCCTAATCACGCCAAAGAATAGGTGCACAAAGTTTGGAATGGAAGGAAATGCATTAAGGTAGTGATTTATCTATTTATACTTATTGTTATCAAACTTGAATTTCATGAACTTGTTGCCATGTCATATGTATATAATGATGCTTTGTGATCATTTGTGATGAATGGATGAGTTGATTGATGAGGTTTATGACCTATGGATGTCCAGATCTTAAAATGAAACTTTGCCGAAATTTTCATGAAATGTATGGCATTAAAAGTTTCAAGTGATAATTTGATGTTTTCTTGATGTTTCCATGAATTGTGTGATAGCATAATTGTATGAATGGGTTGTTACTACTGAGATTATTTGAATCTCATTCCCCCTTAATGACTAACCATGCTAGGGAAGCAATGGAAAAAGGGCTAAGGAAGGAGCTAATATCAGGGAGAAGCTAATGATGAGTGGATAATGTTGCAAGCCATTATGTTATAATGTGAATAGTTATTGGTGTCTTGCTTTTGTATGAAATTGTAAAATAGTAAATACTATGTTAATGTTGTAGAAAATGTATGAGAATTTCTTCTAGATATTGTGATATTAAGTTATGTTCTACCAAGTTTCATGCCAAAATGAGTTCATTTGCAAGGGTTTTGGCAAGCAAATTGCAATATAGATTGAAACAGGGCATTTTCTAGACATGTCTACTTAGTTCACACTTGTTATGTACTTAGTGTGAGGTTAGGTTTATGGGATTTTTATACCAGATATAGGGCATCTCAAGCTTTAAAATGACACATAATTCACCCCATTTGGAGTTGTATACAATTAATGGTAATTTTTCAAAATTAAGGTTCAGAACAGGGCATGAATGAGAAAACTGAAAACTAAAAGTTAGGCACTAGAAAATTCAAAAGATAATATAAAATCATACATAGCTCCAAAAATTCATTTGTTTCAATTTATAGAAAGGTATATGTTTTAAGTTTCATATGCCACTGATTTGGAAGTAAATGGAGCTATATAATAGAAGATATGGAGTTTTTCCCAAAACTATTCCAGTAAAATTCGAATTTTGACCCTTCGTGATTTAATTTAAAGTTATGCCCTGTGTATGTGAAATAAATATATAAGAAAAATATGTCCATAAGTAGACATATATAGCTTTCGAATGAAATAGAGTATACATAATTTGGAAAGAATAGAATGAAATATGATTTTTCAAATTTGAGGTCAGAAAACTGGAAGATAGAAAAATGACCAAATGAATAGTAAATATCCACAAAATTTACTGCTGAAATTGGCCCAATGAAGTTACTGTTTCATATTTTTTCCATGTATATCTAAATTTGATATAATTTCAGAGACTTGAATCAGTTTAAGATAATTTTTCTAGATTTAGTTATGATTTTTCAAAGATTATCGGGTAAAATGGAAATGTCCTATTGAATAGTACCCCATGTTTTGATAAATTATGTTTTTATTATATTGTGATTCTAGTCTATAAATCATGATTAAAAGCATCTAAAATGATCTAATACATGGGAAATTGGCCCTAATTTAAGGTGTTACAACTCGAACCAAATTATAATTTTTAATTCTTTTAGGTCATTAGCTGTAATTTTTCCTAAAATTTGCACGTGATGTGACTTTTAGTCTTGAGGGGCTAAAATGTAATTATCTTAAATTCTAGGGGAAAAAACATAATTTCTCAGTTTTTTTGTTTAACCAAAAAAATGACCTTTGCCCTTTTTCACGTAAAATGATGTTTGTCCTTTTTCATAAATTCCTTATACATTTTTAGTTATTTAGCTTTTAGACATGGTACGTGACTTCTTTTCATCCTCAAATCCAATAATTGCTTGCAAGATTAGAAAGATAAGAGAACAATATAATGCCATTGCAAAAAATATGTTAAGTTGAATTAGTTGAAGAAACATACTTGTTTACTTGCTTTTTCTCTTATCAGTTATTGATTGGACTATATTGTTGTGTTTGAGATTGTTTGATATTAATGTAGGCTTTAAGTAGGTTTGTGTTTAGGATTGTTTGATATTAATGTAGGCTTTAAGTAGGCCTCAGGCCTACTTAAAGCCTAGAAGGCCTAAGCCTTCAAGCCTATTTAAAGGCCTATTAGTTTAATAGATCTTTAAATAGGCTTCAAGCTAGGCCCAGCCTTCATTTAGGCTCAGGCCTGAGCCTAAATAAAGGCCTAATATAGGCCAATAGGCCTGAGCCTAAATAAAGGCCTAATATAGGCCAATAGGCCAGGCTCAGGCTTGATGCCTAGCATACAGGCCTGGCTTAGCTTGGCCTGTTTCGGGCAAGGCTTGGCTTGACCTGGCCTATTTCCACCCTTACTGATTGTGGTGAGATAAAAGTCACCAAGCAAGTTCAAGTAACATTTACCATTGGCAAGCACCATGATAAGGTGTTATGGAATTTAGCACCTATATATGCAAGACATCTATTTCTTGGCCATCCATGGCAATTTGACAGACGCGTGACTCATGACGGCTACAAAAATTTCTACTACTTTGTGTTTGAAGGGCGTAACATAGTGCTTAGGCCTCTTTGGCCAATGCATGCATATGAAGATCAATACAGGATTATAACTGATTATAGAGAGAAAAGAGAAAGAGAGAGACATATGAAAGAAAAAAAAAGAGAAAGAGAAAGGAAAAATGCAACAAAATGAAAAGAGTAGAAACAATGTAAGAGAAACGAAAAAGAGTGCAGAAAAAGAAAGAGAGAGTGAATAAAACAAGAGCTTGAGTTTGTTCATAGAAAAATGAGAGGTGAAGAAAGCACTAATGGCAAGACAAGAAGTCTCTATGCTTATGTACAGGGACACCTATTGTTCTACTAACGAGCTTAATACTTCTTTGCCATCTAGTGTTGTTTCTCTTTTGTAAGAATTTGTTGATCCTTTTCTAGATGAAATTCTAAATGGTTTGCCTCCTCTAAGAGGCATAGGACATAGAATTGATTTCATCCCTGGATCCATCATTCCAAACAAACCAGCATATATAGCCAACCTCAAAGAAACTAAGGAGATCAAAAGACAAGTAGAAGATCTCATGAGAAAAGGCCTTATATGTGAAAGTTTAAGCCCCTGTGTTGCACAGGTCATCTAAGTTTCTAAAAAAGATAGATCATGGCATATGTACATACATTGCCGAGCTATCAACAAAATAATGGTTAAGTATTGCTACCCTATCCCTAGGCTAGATGATATGCTTGATGAATTGCATGGTTCTATATTGTTTTCTAAAATAGATCTTAGGAGTAGTTATCATCAAATTTGAATGAAAGAAGAAGATGAGTGGAAAACTACTTTTAAAATGAAATTTGGATTGTATGAATGGTTGGTAATGCCTTTTAGTTTAACTAATGCTCCTAGCACATTCATAAGTCTTATGAATCATGTCTTTCGTTCATTCATAGGAAAGTTTGTTATGGTCTGTTTTGATGACATTTTATTTTATAGCAAGAACTTAGAAGATCACATAGGGCATTTGCATGAAGTCTTTTATACTCTTAGAGCAAATAAGCCTTACGAAAACATTCAAAAGTGTTTATTTTTTATTGGATTTTGTTGTGTTTCTTGATTTTGTTGTAGGTTTGCAATTCAAGACTAGTCTACTCCAAAGAATGCTAATGAGGTGAGATCTTTCCATGGCTTAGCTAGCTTTTATAAGAGGTTTGTTAAATATTTTTCATCTATAGTAACACCTTTGAATGAGTTAGTTAAGAAGTATGTCACATTTAATTGGGGTAAGGCACAAGAGAAAGCTTATAACATTTAAAAAAAAAACTCACCAATGCACCATTACTTGTTTTACAAAATTTTAGCAAAGTTTTTTAGGTTGAGTGTGATGCATCTAGTTTGGGTATAGGAGCTGTCTTAATGCAAGATAATAGACCAATTGCTTACTTTAGGAAAAGTTTAGTGGTCCTACTTTAAACTACTCCATTTAAGATAAAGAACTTTATGTCTTAAAGAGAACTTTAGAGACTTGCCAACGTTATCTTTAGCCTAAAGAATTTATCATACATTCTGATCATGAGACTTTAAAGTACTTAAAGTCACAAGGTAAGTTGAATAAAAGACATCCTTGATGGTCGGAATTTATTGAGACCTTTCCATATGTAATAAAGCACAAACAAGGTAAGGAGAATATGGTAGTTAATGCTCTATCTCACAGGTATACTCTTCTTACTTCTTTACAAACTTGATTGCATGGTTTTGAGATGCTTAAAGGATTGTATGAATCTAATTCTAATTTTGGGGAAATTTGGAAATCTTGTGAAAAACATGGTTTCAAGATTATTTTAGATTTGAAGGCTTTCTTTTTAAAAGGGATAAACTTTGCATTCATTATTGTTTAATGTGTGAATTACTTGTGAAAAAAGATCATGTTCGTGGTTTAATGGGCCATTTTGGCATTGATTAAACTTTAAGTGTGTTTCATGAACATTCCTTTTGGCTTTCTATGAGGCATAATGTTGTTGCTTTGTGTGATAAATTCATAACATGGAAACATGCTAAATCAAAGATCAAACCACATGGATTGTATTCCCCACTCTCTGTTCCTAACCAACCTTGGACTAATATATCTATGGATTTTGTGTTAGGACTCCCTAAGTCTCAAAGTAAAAAGGATAACATCTTTGTTATTATGGATAGATTTAGTAAAATAGCACATTTTATTGCATATTCTAAAACTAATTATGCTATCCATATTGCAAATCTACTCTTTAAAGAGATTATGTGATTACATGGTTTACCAAGAACAATTGTGAGTGATAGGGATATAAAATTTCTTAATCATTTCTAGAGAACTCTTTGGAATAAACTAGGAATTAAACTTTTGCTTTCTACTACTGCATATCCACAAACTAATGGAGAAACAAAAGTAGTAAATAGGACACTCATTACTTTATTGTGTGCAATCATTGAAAAGATTCTGAAAAATTAGGAGAGTCTCATATTGAATTTGCATGCAATAGAGTTGTTCAATCTACTACATCTTATTCTCCCTTTGAGATTGTTCATGGATTTAATCCTTTGACTCCCTTAGATCTTTTACCTTTTCCTATACATGAAAGAACTAACCTTGATGGAAAGGAAAAAGCTAAGTTTGTGTAGGAACTTCATGCTAAAGTTCGAGCCATTATAAAAAGGACGAATGGATAATATGCCCAGTAAGTAAACAAAGGTTGAAGGTGAGTTGTATTCAAACTTGGAGATGGGGTTTAGGCACACTTGAGAAAGGAAAGGTTTTTGGAGCAAAGGAAATCTAAACTATAACCAAGGATAGTCCTTTTCAAGTCTTGGAGAGGATCAATGACAATGCCTACAAGATTGACTTGCCTATTTCCTATGGCAACATTAGTTCTACTTTTGATGTTTTGGACTTGTCCTTATTTGATGTTGTATATTTGAGAATGAATCCCTTTGAGGAGAGAGGAAATGATAGAGAACAAGTGAATTCTCAACCATGGAGGTCTAATGTGCCCAAAGAGACCCTGCAAGGATTCGTTCGAGAGCTTAAGGAGAAAAAGCACATCTATTTGGAAGATATAGAGCAAATGGCACTACCTTTTAATCCAAAAAGAATGATAATTTATTTGGGGGCTGAATTTAACGATCCTAAAGGCCCAACCCAAGTCCAAATAGAAGAGCTTTGTTAAAAGAAGTCATGTGCTTCATTAATGAGTCATGTGACTTTAGGATTGGATTTTTGTTTCATTTTTTTATTTGATTTTTTATAATAGATTAGATTAGTTTTGATTGGTTCTCACTCGTATTTTTTAGGCCAAACTTAGGATTTAATTCAAAATTTTGAATTTAAATTCAAAAGGATAAATCTTGTCTCTAAGGAATCACTTATCCTATTAGGATTATGATTTCTATTCTTATTTAAAGACCATCTAGCGTCACTTTACAAATCAGATATAAATAATATTTTGAGTGACTTCTCTCTTCAATTTTGTGTGAGATTGTTACGGTTCTTCATGTTCTTCCTAAAATTTGGATTCAACTTATCAAGAGAATTGATTAAATCTTATGGCATCTTGTGTTTGGAGTTACTAGAGTTCTCTATAGAGGTTCCATTTGGTCTCTTAACTGCGTTGAATTGCTTCCATTGATTTTGGTTTTTACTCTGAGTTCTTGAGTTACCTAAGACTTGTTCTTGAGATGTTCACCCGTCTTCTATCACCTTGGTATGGTCAAAATTGAAAATTGAGGAAGACGAGAGGATAACTTCATAAAACCATGCTAAACTACTTGGAAAACTAGCTTGAAGTGGTAGAGATACTTACCTCAAACTTGAATCTTGAATCTTCAAGCTTTCCTTTCTCTTTTCTCTTCTCTCTTTCTTACACCACTCCTCTTCTTTCTTGGCCAAATTTTTGAGTTCTCTTACTCTCTAACACTGGCCAATAAGTCAGCCAAGAGGAGAGATAAAACAAGGATCCTAACTTGCCCAAGTACCATGATTTAGTAACTTAACTTTGGTTAGTTAAATCTAATCCTTTCTCCATTAAGTTTCCTAAGAAAACAATTAAATATTTCAATCTCCCACGTATTGAAATCTGTCACGCTACTTTATGGGAAGAATACACAAAATACTGCATATTTTTCCTAGCCCAAATATGTCTTACACTGGTTTACTTTATGCCTAGATAGATAAAGTTACTTTTGTAGTATTTTGTTACTCTATGAATATAGAATTAAACTATATTTGAATTTGGGTTTACTTTAATATATGTGTGGGGTTCACATACTTTTCTCTTTTCTTTTTCTACACCGTTGGGGTCTACATTATTTTTTCTTTTAGCAGTATAATTTCTACTGTTTTCTGTAGTCTAATTCTTTCTAAATTAATCCCTTTTGACTCAATACACTATACCATTGGGTCCAATATGTCAAAAGGTCTATTTTGACATAAATTTCACAGATTTATGAAAATGCCCTAGGGGGGACTAAATGGCAAATAACTCTTCTTTTGGCTCCTTATTTGTAATATTTTCTAGGGACCAAACTGAAATAAATTTTCTTATAGGGACTAAATTGCAATTTCATTTTTAATACTAGCTTGGAATTTGAAACTATCATTTCATTTCTTGTTCCATCAATTTATGCATCTCATTCCATATTTACATACTTCTATCTACATAGTAACATTTTTAGGTAATATAGAATGTTACATTTCCCTTCTCTTGAAAATAAATTTCATCCTCGAAATTTTGTTGAATACTTGTATCTCTTTTGTTCTTTCTTGTCATTTCACAATTCCCAAACCATTATTACCAAAGAAACACTATTGTTTCTTGATTATTTGACTTAAAAGTTAGCATTTTACTTTGGCTTTGTTACTTTTGCATTATGACAGAATTGGCTAAGGGCCCGTTTGGTTTTCAGTTGGTTGAGAATGAGTTTTCATAGAATTGGTTTTGAAACGTAGTTATGATAAAAATTGGTTTTGGATTAACGTGTTTATGTTTGGATGATTTATTTGAAAATTGGTTTTGACAAAACTCATAATTTTTCTCTAAATTGAGCTTAAACTCTATTTTATGATTAATTTAATTTACTTGGACTTAAATTTAATCTACATTTATTTAATTGAGAACATAATATATCTGATATAATATTTTCTTATAGGTCATGATCTATAAAAATTAAAATTTTGAAGGGATATTTTAGTCAATAAATAGGAAATATTTGTTGGAAATTTTATTTTCCTAATTTTTTTATTTTTTATCATTTTTATTGGTCTATTTTTATCTGACTTTAAAATAAATACAGGCAAAAATGAAAAGTTGAACGGAAAAGCAACAGTTAGATCGCTTCCTCCCAAAACCCATTTTCCGCGCATAATGAGTTTGAAACGGAAAAGTAAAAATCAAACAAACACACCCATAACTTTATCAAACTCAGTTTTGTCCCCAAACCACTTTTCCAACTGAAAAACAAACACACCCTAATACTTTTAGATTGGGAAGTGTCAATGACATCATAACTTGCCTTATTTTAGGGGTATGAAGATCTTTTATATAACGTCTTCCTCCATATTTTCATAATTCCCTTATCTTATTTGTACTATAGCTTTTCCATTGGTACCTGACATCATTCTTTTCTTTATTTTTCGTAACTTTAGGTTATCTATATGAATAATCATTCTACTAAGGCATAAGCTTACCATTTGCCTATGACACATATAAAGTTGTTTCAACCTTTCTTTCATTCTATTTTCTGTATCTCAAGCCCAACTTTTCTCTTGTTTAGTAATCACTTGAGGCTTATTATGGTCTCAAATATTTCTATAGTAGTACTATAGATATAATGACTTCATATCTTAGGAGCATTGATTACCACTACTATGAGTGGGAATAGATTTCCCATAAAAATTCAATCATATGAAACATAGGCTACTATCCTTAACTCAACCTTGTTATATATACTTCATGTCCTAATCCATGGTTACTTTCATTGTCATAGATCCCTTAGGTTGTAATTGGATCAGGAACACTAACATAGGGGAAGAGGTTTAGCCTCTTTAGTTCACAAAAACTAGTTTCGTAATTTGTATCCCACTAAAGCTTTCTTTTCTCACCAATTGGTAAGACAATCTACGAGAAATCTTTCATAACGTCTTACTATACCTGGCAAAATTCTCATTTCACTCTAGTTTTCAGTCTCTCTTACTTCATAACTGCATTTACTTTCATAGGATCTATTGCAATCCTATGGGAGATTCTTTGTCCTACAAATTGTACTTTCATGAGCTATAAACCGTACTCGTTTATTCATGTAGTAATAGGTGCCTTGGTAAGACCAATTAGCATAATTAGGATTTGTAGTACCTCAATTTCATTCTAAAGGAAAATCGTTGACACATCTTTTCTTTCTTACTCTTACTACTTCCATATGTAAGGTTTGGCTAGTCAACTAAGAGAGAGATGAATTGGGTGATGCAAGAATTTTGCCCTTCTAGAAGCACAAACCAATTTTACTAAGAGAAGTAGTAAAACAAAGGTTAACAGAGTGTGATAAAGGATATAGGTGAACTAATAAAATGGAGGATCAGACACAAGAATTTATTATAGTTCAGCCTAAACTACTTGGCCTACATCCAATTCTCAAGTCACCACTTGAGATTTTCACTTTATTCCACAAGTTTGATCCGAACACTTGTGAAACCTCAGTACATCCCACAAGTTTCAGTAGGCACTTGTAAGGCCACTCTCCCCATACCTTTACAAGATGTGTAAATCTTTTAATGTTTCCCCACACTAATCTTTTACTTCGAAAATAGTAGAAAAGATTGATTACATAATGGAAACTTTCTTATAGAGTAGATAATACATTGAAAGCTCACTCTAATGAGGTGGGTTTACCTATGAATGTTGATACAGAAAGATTTTATGTATTGAAGCAACATTTTAGCACATACTTACTTAAAATTGTTACCCATAAGTTTAAATGAGGTTCTAATTATAGATTTGTGACTTAACTATTCATTAAACCTAAGATCTATCTGTTAGACACAAGTTCTAGTCATTACTCTGCAAAAAGAATCTTCAATAATGGTATTAAATGTATCTGACATACAAAAATTTGAATTTAAAAGCTC
Source organism: Adenanthera pavonina (assembly GCA_026686845.1). Lineage (NCBI taxonomy): Eukaryota > Viridiplantae > Streptophyta > Magnoliopsida > Fabales > Fabaceae > Adenanthera > Adenanthera pavonina. The sequence goes on from JAIVEN010000008.1 coordinate 28,589,801, forward strand.
AATAGATGAATTTTGTAGAGTCACCATAGTTATGTGTTTAATGTTGAACTTCAGAAATTCGTCTATCATAGAGTGAAATTCAAATTTCAACTTTTCAAAAATTAACCCATATTGGATAATGCGAATTTTCATGTTGGAAGTATATATGTTGAAGTTTGAACTATCTCAAGTTTTCACAGTGCACTTCAAAATTCGAATTTCAAAAGCTTAAATTCGCCTATCAGAGGCATGCTCAACATGACACAAAAGTTCTCTCTTCCAAATTTGACTATTTAATTGCAAAGTTTTTTTGTCAGAGGTATGCTCTAACAAGACTTACCAATTCACATTTTTGAAATTCACATTTTGAAGTCCAAAGTTCATCTGTCAGAGAAAGTGATATTGAACTTACTGTAAACTTCACTAATATTTGAAATTTGACTAAGCTTCATACAAATTTTGCACATTTTTACTAATTGTGCTTAGCCCAAAATTTGAATTTTAGAACTGAAATTTGTCTATCAAAGATAAAACAACTGTAAATTCAAATTTCATTAAGTAAAGTTTAAATTTTACACAGAATAAGTATGATTCAATAACAAAATTTGTCTATTAGCTAATATTTCTCAATTCTAACATAGACTAAAATCAAATTTACTTAATCTAACTCATTTAAAATATATGGTAATAAGATTAAGTAAATTTCAAAGATTAAACCATCTCATGACGTAAGTGAAAACAAAATATGCCTAATAGCTAGGTCTTCAAAAGTTGAGCTCACTTTCACTTAGTCATTTCATTCTTGGCATACTTGTTTCTGATCTTTCATTGTTGGAGCATCCTTTCTCTTCATCTTCTTTAAGTGAGTCTTGATGTTGATTTCTCTTTTTTTATTCCAATGGTCTCTTTTCTTATTTGGACAATCCTACACTTAATGTATTACACTTACCAATCAAATAGTTAGTCTAATTTATATATCCAACTTGTAGCATAAAACATAAGAGCATAGTGGATATATCAGTATATAGCATGATATATGTATTATAAACACAATTAAACACATGCTAATTCATATTTTACTTCTTTTCGGAACAATGTAATTGTGATATATTTGTTCCTTATTACTTTACATTTGTCATCATCAAAACTTATGTTATATTACTCTACTAGACGAATGTTGTCCACATGAATAAAGCAAACACATATACCAATATTCAAAATTTTAATTTTAATTAATCAACAGACAAATTTTGAGTAGGCCGAAACACTAGTATTGCATGTGAAGTACTAAAATACAATTGTTAAAGCTTAAAGCTCAAATTTTAACCATGCAAAGTCATTTAATAAGCTAGATAGAGCATGGAAATCCTTCTATTAGTAGTCAAAATGCAAATTTTGGGGAATAGATCTTACAACCTATTGGAATATGGTGCTGCCAAGTCCAACCCCAAGCCCATTATAAATGGGATTAGGTTTAAATTGATTTATTAGATAATATTTGTGTATCATTTATTATCTTCTAATTGACGTAGATAATTAGAATCAGATATGATAAGATCTGATATCTAGGTTTTAATTCTTTTGATTTGATTTGTTTGTATTAGCCCTAGGCACTGTATATATGTATGCTTTCCTATTGGAAATAAAAGCTGAAGCTGTGACCTCAATTGCTCAACTAATTTCATTATATTTTATCATGGTATCAAGAGCCTTGGTCTGATCCTTCGAATCGTGAAACCAAGTCGTGAGCCATGGCTGATGTGCACATCCTGTTCAACCAATATAGGTCCTACAATACTAAAATAGTGGACCCCACTGCAATCACCACTAACAATTCGGCATCCACAAATCGTACTGCTCCACTGAGTTTGACCCAATCACAAGATCCAGCAAATCTCTTCACTATGCATAAGCTTGATGGGGATAGCTACCTTCAATGGTCCCAATCAGTCCTTATGTTAATCCGTGGACATGGGAACGAAGAATACCTCGATGGTAGATTAACACCACCAAGTCCAACTGATACGAAATATGCTACTTGGAGATTAGAAAATAACCAAGTTATGTCTTGGCTTGCTAACTCAATGACGTTGGAGATTAGACGGAACTTCATGATATATACAAGTACTAGAGACATATGGGAGGCTGCGAGAGAATTATATTCTTTAGTTGAGATTAAAGAATAACTAAGTGCTCGTTTGGTTCATTTACGATCCCCCCATGTAAAGGTAGTAGGCTTCACATCACCTGAGTTTTGAGCATTTGGTTGGACAGTTCACATATGATCCGGATTACTTAGGTGATCTAGTAGAGGTGATTCAGATTACATAACATTTTGCATGTGAAGGTCTTTACATAGGTGTAATGAGATGTAAAAATACATTAATACCCTTATAAAAACAAATGTTGATAAATTTACTTCTAGGGCTTAGGGCAATAAGGTCATTTCACTTCTATTATTATTTTTTTAATATAAAAAACTAATATCATTACATCATTATTTATATCCTGCCAAACAAACTCACATGTAATCACTACCCCATTACATCACAACACATCCCATCACATTACATTACATTACCCGCATGTAATTGAACCAAATGGGCCCTAAATGTGATGAGATAGAACACTATGACTGTGGTTGTCTACTATAGTGCATTGGTTCAATTATGGTAGCAAATTGGTCTCTATGAAGTCCATCGATGGTCGTGCAATGAGGATGCCAGGTATTATCACAAACTTGTTGAAACTGAGCAAATTTACAAATTTCTGTTTTGTTTGAATCCAGAATTTGTGGAAGTCAGAAGCTGACTTCTAAGTGACCCTCAACTCCCATCCATTTGAGAAGTATTCTCAGCTGTTAAGGGAGAAGAAATCGCAAACATATTGCTGGAGGTTCAAATTCCTCTTTTTTTGTTGAATCTTCAACTATGGCTACTTATGGATCAAATACAACTGATGGTAAAGGCAGAAAAGGAGGCCATATGTTCTGTGATCATTGTAACAAAATAGGATGCACTAGAGAGACTTACTAGAAGATTCATTGGCATCCTAGCATAGATAAATACAAGGGTAGACGGGAAAGTAGAGGATATGTTGCTAATATTGATGATGAACAAAAACCTGATCTCACTCAACTAAAAGAACAAGTTGATCAGTTGCAAAACTTCTCAATTCTCATGAGAAGAATAAACCACCTAGAGTGGGTATTGCCATGGGATTAGTTGCTACCAAATCAAGTTTGATTTCAGTTGCTTATCCTTTTGTTCATTAATATTTAGATATATAGATAGTGGATTCAGGGGCCACTGACCATATGACGAGTGACATCTCCTTGTTTAAGGATCTTAGACCATGTCTTGAGAAATTGGTTGTCAAAATTGCTGATGCTTCATGCGTAGAAGTTGCTAATATTGGAACAATTGTTTTGTCACCTACCATTGTGTTGAAAAATGTTTTATATGTTCCCAAGTTAGCATGTAATCTTATGTATGTTGGTAAGCTTACTAAGTTTAATGAGGTTGATGTTAACTTTAGGTCAAATGATTGCATTTTTTTCAGGATATGAGGTCGGGGAGGATGATTGGATGGTATGAAAGTGAAGGAGATCTCTATTACTTTCAAAGGCAGAAAGTTGCAGTGAAACAAGCATGTGCAGCAAGTATCTCTTCCAATGTTTTTATCTAAAGTTTCTACAAGTTTTGTTTCTGAGTCTGTTCTTAGTGAAATAAAACTTTTACATTTTCGTTATGATCATCCTAGTATAGATTATTCCAAAAATTGTATCCTCAATTCATGAATAAAGATCTTTCCGAGTTTTCTTGTGAAATTTGTTCTATGGCCAAGCATACCCGCAATACCTATCTTGCTAAACCATAGAAATCCTCTCAACCTTTTCATTTAATCCATAGTGATGTTTGGGGACCTACTAGAGTCAAAAGTTCTAATAGGGCATGATGGTTTGTCATTTTTATTGATGATCACACATGTTTAACTTGGGTTTATCTCCTAAAAGAGAAATCTGAAGTGCCAATTGTTTTCCAACAATACCATGCCATGATTCAAAATCAATTCCATACCAATATCAAAGTCATACAAATTGATAACGCCAAAGAATATTTCAACACAGCCTTTACCAATTATCTCACCACTCATGGCATCTACCACCAAAGTTCCTATCCCTATACTCCTCAACAAAATGGAGTTTCTAAAGACAAAAATCGCCAAATTTTGGACATGACACGATCCCTTTTGCTTGCTGCCAATATGCCTAACCATTTTTGGGGTGATGTTATTCTCACCTCTACCTATCTCATTAATCGTTTTTCCTCCAAAACCTTGAGCTTTAAAACACCTCAACAAGTTCTCCTTGACACTTATCCTACCATAAGAATCATGAATACCTTACCCCTCAAAGTCTTTAGATGTATTGCTTATGTCCACACTTCTCATAATTCTAAATTTGATGCCCGAGCCCTCAAATGTGTGTTTCTTGGCTATTCTCATACTCAAAAAAGCTATAAGTGCTACCACCCACCTACACATAAATATATTGTCTCCGATGACGTCACCTTTGTTGAACAACATTTCTATTTTCACAAATGCCTATTCAGGGGGAGAATTCTAGGATAAATGAACATGAATGGCCATTTTATGACCATCATAAACCACAACAGTCACAACCTACTTCTTCCTATGTCCAACCATCCTATTAGCAGCCCCTTGCTGAACTTGAAACACTAAAAAACACCCAAGAACATATCTCACATGATCCTAAGCATGAGGCAATTGTGAATAATGGCCTTAAGGAGTAGAATCATCCTATCCAGCATTAAGAAGAAGGGCAAATATATTTAGTTATTGTACCAGAATAGCAAACACAAGTTGCAAAGTCAAGTACATCACACCAGTCATCCACCTCAGCATCAAATCCACTACTTGATGACCTAGGTTGGCCTATCGTCATAAGGAAAGGGGTAAGATCTTGTACTACCAAGCATCCTATTAGTAATTTTGTGTCTTATGAGAAATTATCCCCTACTTTGAAAGCCTTTACTGCTAGCATTTCAGTTGAGAATATACCAAAGAATGTTCATGAAGCCATGAAAATTCCAGAATGGAGAGTTGCCATTAATGAAGAAATGGGGGCATTGACTAACAATGGTACTTGGGAGTTGACTAAACTACCTAAAGGCAAATCCACCATGGGATGCAGATGGATACTAACAAAAGAAATACATTCTTGATGGATCAATCAACAAATATAAGGCATGATTGGTTGCTAGGGGAATCACTCAGCAATATGGGATTGATTATCAGGAAACTTTTTGTAACACCTTAAACTTAAGCCCATTTCTCATATATTAGACTCCAATTATATCTATTATTGCATAATTAGAGACTTGATTGCATGCATAAAAATTCAAAATAGATTTTTCTTTATTTCGGGTACTGTTCATTGTGCATTTTCCATTTTACCCGACAAATTTTGAAAATTCATAACTAATTCTAAAAAAATCATATCAAAGTGATTCAAGTCTCTAAATATAGATATAGAGATTTTATACGTGGAAAAAATATGAAATAGATAATTCTCTTGGCCAATTGATACAATTTATTTCTCAAATATTTACTATATTTTTGGTCATTTTGACACTTCCTAGGTTTTGGCCTTATCTTTAAAAATTCATATCTTATGATATCCTGAGTTAAATTATGCATTCTCTATGTAATTGGAAAGCTCTATATGTATACTTTCTATCCATAATTTCTTGTGCATTTATTCTATTGGAATAGGGCGTTGCATTAATTTGAACTATCAAGGGTTAGAACTTAACTTTTATTGGAATAGTCTTAGGAAAACTTACATGTCTCTCATTATATAACTCCAATCACTTCCAAATCAGTGGCATATTAAACTTAAAATATAGAATTTTTATAATGTAAACCAAAGAATTTTTGGAACTCTGTGAAATTTTATAATGCCTTTATAAATTTCCAATACCTTCAATAACATTCCAGTTTTTCAACCTTGCCCTGTTTTTGAACCCTAACTTTACAAATTCACCATAAATAGTATACTTAACCAATTGATGTGTTATTTAGCTCTATATAAAGCTTATTCCATCTAATTTTATATCATATGAATCAATAAAATTAATTTTCCCATTTTGGACAAACAGTATCTACATTCTATCAGGGCATCCAGATTGAACCCTTTCATACATACTTTAGTATAATAAATTTCATAATATACTTACACCATCATTCATTGTTCCAACTCCATACATAACATCAAAACATATCTCAAGGAACATGTTTGCATTAGTGTATATGTATATATATATGATTTTTCCTTCACATACAAATTTATACATATTATCAAAATTAATATCAATACTGCAGGAACATAGTTTTCACCAATTTCTTCCTCATTTCTTTTAACTCCTCTTGAACTCCTTGCATTGCCTTGGCCTAAACATGGCTAGCATTTTTGGAAGGGATGAGATTCATGGAATCTCAGTAGTTACCACCAATCAGGCAAACATATCATCACATATTGCAAACATATATCAAATCATCATTCAAACATTTAAAATCATTCATGCTCAAACATTTTATAGAAAATTGTGCAGAGTTTTCCCTTGGGTTTTGGACACTCTGGGTCTTAAAACCCCTCAAGCAACTTAGCCAATAATATCAAATCATCACAAATCAACATTGCAAACAATAGATAACTCATCAAAATCATTACAAACTATATGACAATATAATGCAAGATTAGGTTGGTGAACTACTTTGTGGCTTTTCAATACTTTCCAAACTTCGTAGACCCTTTCTTTGATCCTCTAACACTTCCTTGGACCATGTTACATCATAAAACAAGGTCTTAAGTCATTGATTGCATGAGTTCCTTCATAAAGAGCTCACTTTAATTCTAATTTTTCACTTTGCTTTCCTTTTACATTTTCTTGTACAACATAATTGTTCTAACCTATTTTGGGCCTAAGGAATCCATTTTTGGGGTCAAAAACTTGAAATTCCCTTTTCTTTCACAAACCCTAAATAGCAGAAAAATAGAGAAAATTGTAGAAAAATAATAACTCATCAATCCTTGAAACCAATGCCATAATCTTGCATTTTGTGACATATGCTTCACTTTTTATGGATTGGTTTCTTCATGGCACAATTTTCTCTCTCTACTATCTCTCTAGGTCAGAAATTTCAGTGGGAATATTTAAGAAAATGCTCCATGAATCCTTACAAAACTCAAGTATGTACAAGGTGTTAGCTAAAGAAAGTTACCTTGGAAGTTTGGAAGCAAACCCTTGCCTTTTTTCTTCTCCTTTTCTCCTTCTATTTTTCATGCCTCTAACCCCTTATTTCCCACTGCTGCAGTGTGCTTGAAGATGAAGAAGATGATATTTGTGATGGCTGCTTGCAACAAAAGTAATACATATAATGTAATTAACTCATCTACTTTATTTTTTAACCTTTATTTTTAAAAAGCTTTTGTAAAAATTCCCTTTGTGTCCTAGCTCCTGATTCAGACGCCATTTGTTCAATTTTTTTGGGCCAAAAATTACTTCACAAATTTTAATATGCCAAAATACCCTTTATTGATTAAATTTATCCGTATCGATTAAATCTTTTTGCCAAAATTGTCATTAAATTGGTACATGATTATCCAAAAATTACTTTGGACTAAAATCATTATCTTGACCCAAAATATATTTGGGTAGGATCCATTTACTATCCATGACCTTGTATTGCATTTTCCGCAGTCCAAAATAACCTTTGATCGGTATAATACTGACTTGTATTCTAAATGCCAATAATAAATTGATACTAACTTTATTAATTTATAAACATTTTTCCACTGGACTTATCTCATTGAAAGCTTTATTTTGACTATAATTTTCCATATTTCCAAAAATACCCTTGACATAGGGCAAATTTATAACTTTTAAAAATTTCAGGCCATTAGGTGTAATTTTCTCCAAAACTCTTTCTCTTTCCCCTTTCACATTTAAGTCATTCTTAAGGGACTAAATTGCAAGCATTCTTAATTCTTAGAGATAAAATACAATTTTCTCATTTTTCCATTTAACTGAGAAAAGTGACATCTTTACCCTTTATCACGTTTAACGGTGTCTCTCCATTTTTTCTAGTTACTTATGCATTTTATGATATTAACATTTTTTCTTGGGATTTAAATGTAATATTCACATTTTATTTCTAATCTGGAAAATGACCATTTTGCCCTTAAGTAGGGTCAAAAAGTAATTATTCATTCTTTTAAACACTTTCTTGTAATTTTATCCAAAGACAAAATCTTTATTATTTCTTTCTCACTATTCAAATTAACTTTCAAATTGGTCTTTCTCTTAATCTAGACCTCTCTGCTACACAATACTTATACTGTTGTGCTCAGCTCGGGATGAGTTTTCATTCAAGTGGTATATTGCATATTCTCTGAGGTAAGTTATGGAATTAATTTCTGTTAAGGATCTTATAGAAAATTAATTCCAATTAAAGATCAAACATAACTTCTTCTAAAAATTAGATGAGAAATTAATTACTTCTAAAACTTTTTCATCTCACTTCGTTTCTTATCTTTTATTCATTTTATAACTCCCCATAAAATTAGAGATATTACACTTTTACTCCAGTGGCAAAATTTTACACCATCAAGGTACTACTTTCCTTAGTAGCTAATCTTGACTGGTCTTTACACCAACTCGATGTGAAAAATGCCTTTCTTAATGGCAATTTAGAAGAAGAGATCTACACGGATGTTCCTCCTATCATACCTTATTTTCTTACATTATTTCCCATGTATAATAGTATATAGGATGCTAAATGAGCTAATTTAGAAGCTTAGATCATTAGAAGAACGATTGAGAAAAATTTAAATTTTCAAAAAACTATTCACTTGGTAATTCGATTTTTTTTGCTAAATTTTGAAAAATCATAACTAATTCTAGGAAAATTGTATGTGGATGATTCAAGTCTCTAAAAATAGGTAAAAATATTTCCTACATGGAAAAGATATACAACTAGAATTTAATTGAGCCAATGCATTCAAAAAATTAGTCCAGTTCTATTGTTCATTTGGTCAAAACTACTTTTCTAGTTTTTCTGAGCCATATTAAAAAATTCATAACAATTTGTATACTTATCCAAATTGAGTGATCTTTGGCTCTTTGGAAAGCTCTCTATGTCTACTTTCCAAAAATATATAACACTTATATAGAATACTGAATTTCAATTAAACAGAAACCATATGAATGATCCATGAGCATAAAGGACAGATTTACATACCAACTTCCAAAATTAAATTTATAGCATACTTACATGATGGTAGTTAAGCATATCTTCATAAATTCACACAATAATTTATATATAATAGCAAGGAAATGAGTCACAATTTCAACTAAAACTTTAATCTTCATTAACTTTGTTCTTACCTCTTGTCTTCTTAGAGGACTTGCCACCACTTGAACCTATCATGTTAGTGTTGGGGGCTGAGATTTGGGAAAATCTTAGTAGGTAATTGTTAGATAAGCTGGCTTTCCAAGAGGGGGGTGAATTAGGAAGATTAAAATTTTCTGTAAAAAGTCAAGAAGGTGAAGAAAGCAAAGTATGACAGTAAAACAGAGTATAAATGAATAAACTGTAAAAGTAACAGTTCGGTCTCTCCACTTGACCTACGTCCAGTCCCCAAGTCACCACTTGAGATTTTCCACTATTCTGTAAGAATTCAATAGGCTTCTTGCAAATGCCACAGTACAAAGATGATGCTCTGTTTCTAGAGCTCACTCTTCCACTTTATGCGCTCTTACTAAGTGCTTCCCCAATCCCTTATGATATCCCCTCACAAGAAAATCTTTTTTCCAGATGAAGATAAGATTGTTTACAAAGATTAAACTCTCTTAGACAGAGTGAATATGAAAGTTGAAGTACAAATATTGAAGTGAGAGAGTAAGAGACTTTGAGTAGATGATTTGGCAGAGTTTCAGTATATACAAAGTTAAAATCGTTACCCACAACTTCAAATGATGTTATATTTATAGATTTAGGTCTCAACTATACGTTAGATGTTAGCAAGGCTGACTTCCCAAGAGGGGGGGTGAATTGGAAAGATTGAAATTTTTTTGCACAAAGTGAAGTAAGTGAAGTTATCACAGTATAATGAAAACAATGTGTAAAACAGAGCAAGCTGAAAAGTAAAGATAGGGAGAAGAAGACTCAGTAATTTATCCTGGTTCGGTCTTTCCACTTGACCTACATCCAGTCCCCAAGACACCTCTTGAGATTTATCCACTATACAGCAAGAATTTCAATGGGCTTCTTGCTAGGGCCACAGTACACGAGTATGCTCTGTTTCTGAGCTCTCTCAAACTCTCCAAGGACTTTCACTATGTGCTTCCCAATCCCCTTGTGAATACCCCTCACAAGTAAATCTATCTCCAAGATGAAGAGTAGATTGATTACAATGAAATAACTCTCTTGAAAAGAGTAGATATGAAAGTTTAAGTACAAGTATAGAAGTTGAGAGGGTAAAAGCTTTTGAGAAGAAGATTTAGCAGAAATTCGGTATATACAAGTTTGATTCGTTACCCACAACTTCAAATGATGTTGTATTTATAGATTTAGGTCTCAAATATCCGTTAGAGACTAAATCTATCCGTTGGGGAAGTTATCCAACGGTTACTCTGAAAAACTATCCGTTTACCAACCGCATTTAATGTTTCTGACATACTGAAATTCGAATTTTGATTGGTCAACAGACGAATTTCGAAGGAACCGAAGATTAAAGCTTCTAACGTTACAGCACGAAGTTCGTCTGTTCATGAATTGAAATTCGAATTTTAAAATTTACAAAACATTTTCACAATGTGACATACAAATTTCCAAGAAGAAAGTTTTTTGGTTAAGCGTGAACAATGTTTTCAATTTTCTACAGTGCCTTCGAAATTCGAATTTTGGTATCCCAAAATTCGTCTGTCCACTGAATGTTTAAGAGACACAGTAGATTACTTTCTTCGAAATTCGAATTTTGGAAGGGTGAAATTCGTCTGTCAGAGAGACTCTTTCCAGACTAATTTCATCATTTGAATGTTGCAAGTTCTTATCATTCGTATGTCAATGTTTCACTTTAACAGACTCAAGAACTTAGCTTCTGAAATTCGAATTTTAATGTTCAAAGTTCGTCTGTCAGAGAGCAGTTTTGAAACTTAAATCATTCTTGATCTCAGATGAACTTTAACATAGTTTCAGACAAATTTCTTCTATTTTCTCAATTTTTGTTTTGTTTGAAATTCGAATTTTGAAGACTCAAAGTTCGTCTGTTGCAAAGAGGCATCTTTCAGACTTATATGAAAATTAGAATGTTGGAAGTTCAAAATTCGTCTGTCAGAGAGCATTTATCAAACTCAATTTCATTTTGATTTCAGATGCACTTTATCATAATTTCAGACGAATTTCTTTGGTTTTTACAAACTTCATTTTACTTGAAATTCGAATTTTAAAAGTGTGAAGTTCGTCTGTTTACCAAAAGGCCTCTTTCAGACTAGATGAAAATTCAAATTTTGAACAGGCAAAATTCGTCTGACAGAGAGCCATCTCTTCAGACTTATTCAGTTTTAGCTCGAAATTCGAATTTCTAAAGGCAAAGTTCGAATTTCCAACTTGACAGTTTAGCTTAAACTTTCAACCTTCGTCTGTTTGTGGGTGTTTTTCAAATATTTAAAGATTTAACATAAAATCAAAGTTTGAAGACATCTTTTCTTCAAATAAAAATCTTTTACCCAGTCATAACAAAAACTAAGGATCCTACAAAAGATCTAACAGCAAGAACTCAGAAAATCTTCACTTGAGACAGCTTTGATCTCCTTTGATATCTTCAATCCAAGCTCTTGAATGTTGGTTTGGAATCATCAAAACTCTTGATTCAACATTCTCCCCATTTTTGATGATGACAAAACAACTTACAAACTGGATCAGTACTTAGGTTTGCTTTCACAAGCTCCCCCTCAACATATGCATAAGATATCAAACCAACAGATTAAGTGAAGAGATTTAAGGCACAAAACATTGCAACAAAGGGATCCATTCATTTAATCAAGAGTTGCTTGTACAGAAACAAATTAATCAAAGTTCAAACATCAAACACAAAAACAACAAGGTACAAAATACAACGAGAGGACTTAAGCCTAATCTCCAATCATTTCTTCTTGGACTTGGTCTTCTTGCTGTAGGATTTCCCTTTCCCTTTCCCAGATTGCTCAGCAGCAGGCTTTCCAGTTTGCCCAGACTTCTCCCCCTTTTTGACATCATCAGGAAGGCCAACAAAATTAGCCGGAGGAGGGATCTAAGAGACAGGAATAGCACGAAGGGGCACAGGAGCAAAAGGGATTTCAGGATCAGCTTGTGGCTCAGTGCTTGTCTCCTCGTCAGAGATCTCCAGGAACTACTGCATTGCCTGTCTAGAAAGATCTAGTTGAGCTCTTTGTTCCTCTGTAAGTCCATAGGCAGCAAGAGAAGAAGAAGCTAGTTTAGCAGGAGGAAACATTTCTTCCAGCCTTCTCCTCTGAGCTTCCAGTAGAGCATTGTGAGCAATGGCAACATAGTCAACAACAGGTACAAGGCTCCTTTCTTCAGTGCTTACTGCTTCTTGCATAGAGCAGGTTGAAATGGCTGCAACCAGTCTTTCAACTTGCTCAGATTCTTGAATTGACAGAATTGATTCCTGAGCATCTTCTTGCATGGGCTCATGAGGGCTTATATCTTGGAGACCTTCTTCTTCCAATCCATAGTCCAAGGGTGGACCAGGACTTGGTGTTCTCAATGCACCAACACCAACTATATCATCATCATGGTCAGAGGAGACAATCTCGAAGGGACTTGGAGGCACAGGGGATGGAGACAAAGTAGGCTTAGGGACATCAGGCTGAGGTGGAGCTGAAGTGGTAGGAATTGTATTTCTTATCTCTTCATAGGCATCAGCCACCACCTTCATATTTATAGCCAACTGATGGATCTATTCTTGTAGATGAGCAAATTTGGCATTTTGCTCATCTCTTATGTTGAGAATGAGTGTTAACAGACTGTCAAACAACTCAGTGACCTTTGTTGGCTTGGCCCGTGAGGAGGGAGCGAAAGGTGGGTGAGTAGGCCTGGAGGGAGATGGGATTGGCTGAGAAGGCTGAGGTACAGATCTGCCAGGGACCTCAGAAGTTCCTTCTTGTTGGAGGGATGCATCAGTAACAAAGAACAAGTCTTCAGATTTCCCTGCTCCCTTTCCAACCCATCGTCCTTCATCTCTTTCAATGCCCATCCTTTGCAGTTCCTCCTCTTTGAATGCCTCAGTAAGTTTCCCTTTCCCCTTTTCAATGTGTTAAATCCTAGCATGCTGCAGGATTCTTGAAATAATTGCAGCATAGGGGAGTGTGGAATCCTTCCTCTGATCCCTTGCCTTTATCATTCTCTGGAGGATGATATGACCTATGTTAATCAGCCTCCCACGTATGATAGCAGTCATCACATGAGCCTCTGCCCTGGTTATCAAATTGAAGCTGCCACCCTTATTGAATATGATCCTGGACACTATGTAGTGCAGGATTCTCACTTGAACACTTAGGTCTGTGCGCTTCAACAGATTTATCGTTGGTCTGTTCTCCCTTTTCCTGAATAAGGTGTCCAAGATGGTGCTTTCTTTGTAGTTCAGAAAGGATCCATCTTCTTCATCAGCTGTGCTTGCCTCATCCATATATCCAGAGGCTGTGATTTCAATTTTCAGCCTATCTTGTCCTGGGATTTCCAGCACTTCATTGATTGTTTCATCAGCAAGCCAGATAGTCCTTGATCTCAAAGTGACCTCCCATTTCCTTTTCTTGCTGTTATATTGAAGAGAGGCATACCAAGTCTTCACTACTTTATCATCATATTTTTCAGCAATTTCCAACAGGTTTTTGTATCTTATCAACCATAATGCAGCATCAAAGTTGTTGGATATCAAAAATTGCTCCATATTTACACAGTGAGGCTTGATTACCTTTTTGCTGGAAAACTTGGCAGAAAACTCTTCTTGAATCTCAGGAGTGCTCCAAAGTGGCAGTGTAGTAAGCTCAAATTCTCCAGATTGTGTAGAAGAGGAGGAAGCCACAGTAGCAGTATCAGCCGAAGGGACCGCAGTTTTTGATGAGGAAGGTCCAATTTTCTGTGAATCTGCCTTGGATGATGATTTCTAACATTTAGAAGGGGTAGCTTTACTGGGTTCGGCCTTTCTCTTGGATTTCTCTCCTTCCTTTGTAGCATATTAAGATTTGACCGTTCTTTTTGGCTGAGTTCCAGCTTGTCCTGCTCCATGGATCTTTACTCTTGCCATTTTTCAGTGCAATGATGCAGAATGAGGTTTAGGAAAGGTTTATGGGATGCGAGTGGAAGTTTAAACGGTGAAGAATGATGGTTTTTGGATAGGAGTTAAGAGGATTAAAGAGAGAATCAGAACAGATTTAGAGAGGTTACAAATAGGGTTGCGTCTGTTCTGAGGAAAACCGTTGCATTTAACGTGTGTAACCGTCTGGCAGATGAATTTTGAGGGGTCAAAATTCGAACTTCGGGTAGTTACAAGTTAAACTGTTCAGCACAGCTTACTGACAGACGAATTTTCATCCTGAAAGTTCATCTGACAGTGGCTTGAAATAAGCAATACAAGCACAACAGACGAATTTTGTTACACCAAGGTTCGAATGTTGAAAAGAAAAAGGCAGGCATCAATCAAACTATCAATCAACAGACAAATTTAAACATGCAGAACTGCATCTTTCAATAATTCAACATGATGGACATGATTCAACAGACGAATTTTGAATTGAAAATTCGAATTTTTCAACTTTTGTAAATATTGTCCAACATTCGTACGTTAAGAAGTAATAATTTGTGTAGCAGTAATGGACAATCATAACTTTGAAATTTCTGATTTTGAAAATTCGAACTTTCAAGCTTCAACAGACGAATTTTGAGGCATTACTGAGAACTGTTCCAAGGCATAACAGGCCGAAGTTCGTCTGTTGGTCAACTAAAATTCGAATGTTGACCATGTTGATCAGTTTAAAAACACATATTATCAATGAAATTCATCTAGCAATCAAACAACATACAAATTTCAACTTTAAAAACTTACAGAATGGATCCAGAACTTAGAATAATTATCATTCACTTCATTTTCTGGTTGTTCCAATCTGGAGTGCTCCAATCTTTCAAACTTTTAGCCATTGATTTTCACAAGAAGCACCTACAACTACACTAAAATATACTCCGATGCTCAAGTTAGAGTTTGTTCTTGTATTAAAAATTCTAAAGACAGAATTGCACAGAAATGACTTACAATTCATTGGGATTTACCATTCCCAATTCTCTCCTTATTTTGCAGTGTCTGTCTTCTGATAGAGGTTTTGTGAGTATATCAGCAACTTGATCCTCTGTTGGAATGTACTCCAGTCTAACTTCTCCTTTCAAAACGTGATCTCTTATGAAGTGGTGCCTAACTTCAATATGTTTCGTCCTTGAATGCATGACAGGATTCTTGGTGATATTTATAGCACTTTGGTTGTCACACATGATTGGTATCTCTTTTATTTTAATCTCAAGATCTTCAAGCTACTGTTTCATCCAGATGACTTGGGCACAACAGCTTCCAGCTGCAACATACTCAGCTTCTGCAGTAGATAAGGCTACATTGTTTTGCTTTTTGCTGAACCATGAAACCAGGGATCCTCCAAGGAACTGACAGGTTCCATTTGTGCTTTTTCTGTCAGTTTTGGATCCTGCAAAATCAGCATCAGTGTATCCTTTGAGATCTTCTCCATTGCCTTTTGGATACCAAAGACCCATCTGTGATGTTCCAATAAGATATCTAAAGATTCTTTTCACAGCTGTTGCATGGGTTTCTTTGGGGCATGATTGGAACCTTGCACACATGCAGACACTGAACATAATGTCAGGTCTGCTGGCAGTTAGGTACAGCAGGGATCCAATCATTCTTCTGTACTGAGTAATGTCAAACATCTTCCCATTCTCATCCATGTCCAGTTTGGTTGCAGTAGCCATAGGTGTTCCCATTGGCTTGGCATTCTCCATTCCAAACTTCTTTAACAGCTCCTTTAGATACTTGGATTGACTGAGAAAGATACCATCATTAAGCTGTATGATTTGCAATCCAAGGAAGAAATTGAGTTCACCCATCATAGACATCTCGAATTCTCCCTGCATTAACTCAGAGAATTTCTTGCAAAGAGTTTCATTAGTAGCACCAAAAATAATATCATCAACATAGATTTGAACAATTAGTAAATCTTTATTTTCTTTCTTAGTAACTAAGGTTGTGTCAATTTTGCCTCTGTTAAACCCCTTTTCAGTCAGAAAATTGCTCAGTCTCTCATACCATGCTCTAGGGGCCTATTTTAAACCATAGAGAGCTTTCTTCAGTTTATAAACATGGTTTGGTTTTGTAGAGTCCTCAAAACCTGAAGGTTGATCAACATAAACCTCTTTCATGATATATCCATTCAGAAAAGCACTCTTTACATCCATTTGATATAATAAAATATTTTTCATGCATGCATATGCTAGCAGTATTCTTATAGCCTCTAATCTAGCTACTGGTGCAAAGGTTTCTTCAAAATCAATACCTTCTTTTTGATTATACCCTTTAGCAACTAATCTAGCTTTATTTCTAATTATTGTTCCAGATTATCAAGTTTATTTCTGAAAACCCATTTGGTACCAATAACAGGATGATTTTTGGGTCTAGACACTAAATTCCAAACTTGATTTCTTTCAAATTGATTTAATTCATCTTGCATAGCCATAATCCAGTATTCATCTGTTAAGGCTTCTTCAGTACATTTGGGTTCAATTTGAGAAATGAAAGCACAGTTGAGCATCTGATCCCTTAACTGTTTTCTGGTTTTGACTTTCTCTTGAACATTCCCTATTACTTGATCAACAGGGTGATTCCTTTGATATCTCCGAGGTCTAGGGAGTTCTTGAGCTGTTTCTTCATTATTTTCTTTATCAAACTCTTGCTCCTGGATATCTTCCTCTGTGCCAACAGATTCAGATATCTCTGGAGGTTCAGTTTTACTTTTGTCAGAAATTCCCAGTTTCTCAAAATTGATAGTAAGATCATCCTTATTGGTAACATGTTTTGAAACAGTTTCATTTTCAATGAAAACCACATGCACTGATTCTTCTACTATATTTGATCTTTTATTATAAACCCTATAAGCCTTACTCCTACTTGAATAGCACAAAAATATACCTTCATCAGATTTGGCATCAAACTTACCCAGATTTTCTTTCCCATTGTTGTGAATGAAGCATTTGTACCCGAACACATGGAGGTGTGACATATTTGGCTTTCTTCCCTTGTACAGCTCATATGGAGTCTTCCCAAGGATTGGTCTGATGTAGGCTCTGTTTATGATGTAACTTGCTGTATTCACTGCATCAGCCCAGAACACTTGAGAGAGTTCCTTCTCATTCAGCATAGCTCTAGCCATCTCTCCAATGGTTCTGTTCTTCCTTTCTACCACTCTATTTTGTTGAGGAGTTCTTGGTGCTGAGAAGTTGTGGTCAATCCCATGCTCATTGCAGTACTCAAGGAAGTATGTATTTTCAAATTCTCCTCCACGGTCTGACCTGATAGACACAATAGAAATACTTTTCTCATTTTGCACTTTCTTTGCTATGGTTACAAATGCATCAAAGGTATTACTTTTAGAAGAGAGAAATAATGTCCAAGTAAATCTAGAGTAATCATCAACAATTACAAGCACATACAAATTACCACCAAGACTTTTCACCCTAGATGGTCCAATTAAGTCCATATGCAACAATTCAAGTGGTCTAGTTGTGGTAACTACATTTTTAGATTTGAAGGATGATTTAGTTTGTTTTCCTCTTAAGCATGCATCACATTCTTTATCCTTTTCAAAAGATATTTTTGGTAGACCAGTTACTAGCTCATTTTTAATCAGTTTAGACAGTTGATTCATGTTAACATGAGCTAATCTCCTATGCCATAACCAACTATCATTATCCTGACTAATTAGACATACAGAATCCAAGGGAGGAAGTTCATCAAGGTCAATAGTATAACAGTTACCATCCCTTTGGGCTTTGAGGATTACTTTGTGATCACTTTTTCTGATGACCAGGCAAAACTTTGAGTCAAACAGCACCCAGTTTCCTTTGTCACAAGTCTGACTCACGCTTAGCAAGTTGTGGTTGAGGCCAATTACAAACAACACCTCTTCAATGGATGTTTCTGGATTTTTGCCCACAATGCCAATACCAACAGTTTTGCCGTATTGATCACCTCCAAAGGTCACCTTTCCTCCTTTCTTGTCTCTAAGAGTGATGAACTTCTCCTTATCACCAGTCATGTGACTTGAGCAGGCACTGTCCATATACCATTTATTGCTTTTCTTAGCTTTGAGACAGACCTGTAAAACAAAGTTTATGTTTTCCTTTTAGGTACCCAAACTTGCTTGTGTCCTTTTCAGTCAGTAGGTATTTCCCTAGATGCAGATGCAACTTTGGGAACCCATTCAACTTTCCTGCCAAGTCCATTTTTCTTCAAAACACACGAACTGGAAATATGTCCCTTTTTTTTACAGAAATGACAAGTAGTGAAAGGACTGCTAGATTGAGAAGTAGGAAGAAAACAATGCAGATAATACTTTTGTCTAGCATGTCTTGGCTGATTATATGTTTCAATGTGAGGTGATGCATCATTTTTCTTTTTATTGTTCTCAGCATGCACAAAATGTCTCATATACGCATTCTGATTTTTCTTGCTAATCTTTTCCTTGATAGTACATGGATCATAGCTAAGACCAGCTTTTCCTTGTGATATTTTTTGGCTCCCCATCAATGCAAATAACATATCTTTACCTCTAGTGAGCCTAGACATGCTTTTAATTAAATAATCATTAGTTTGCTTAAGTTTAGTGCATGAAGTGCAGCAAACAGATTCAGAAATAGGCAAAGAGACAGTTTCACAAACTATGCTTTGAGACTCCAGCTTACTTATCTTTTTCTTTGCCAATTTCAGTTCTTTAGCAACTTTAATGAATTCATCATGAAGCTCATGAAATGCATCCAGTAATTCAGAATAGGAAGGTTCAGATTCATATACCTCTTCTTCCTGATCACTGCTGCATGAGGGTGTGGCTTGTCCAGAAGCAAGTGCCATCAGACAAATGTTGGCAATCTCATCCTCATCTTCTTCTTCTTCATCTGAACTGTTACCCCATATAGATGAGATGTAGGCTTTCTTTTTCTTCCCTTTGTCAACAGCTTTGTTTTCTTTTTCTTGTTTCTTGATGAATTGGGGACAATCCCACTTAATGTGTCCCTGCTTCTTGCACTCATAGCAAGTCACAGGTTCTTTTTCCTCTTTCTTGTTTTCTCCAGTTACTCCTTTCTTGAAGAATCTCTTGCTCTTCTTCTTGCTGTAGAATCTTCCGAATTTTCTGACCATCATAGCCAGAGTTTCCTCATCCAGCTCATCTCCTTCATCAGATTCTTCTTCCTTTTCAGCAGCTTTGAGGGCAATGCCTTTCTTCTTTCTGTCCAGCCCAGCTTCCTTGAGTGCTTTGATCTTTCCTTCATACTCCTCAAGGCTGCCGAAGAGAGCTGTGACAGAAGCCATTGATTCTCCTCTGGCTTCTTTTATTGCTGTCACCTTGGGCTGCCAGTCTAGAGGGAGAGCTCTGAGTATCTTTCTTACTTTCTTAGGCTGAGTGTATTCCTTTCCCAGGCTTTTGAGTTGATTCACAATGAGGGTGAATCTCTTTTGCAGCTCCTTTACAGTCTCTCCTTCAGCCATTCTGAAGCTTTCATACTCCCCAATGCACGTGTTCAGTCTGTTCTCCCTGACTCCAGATGTTCCTTCACGTGCAATCTGCAGAGTATCCCATATTCCTTTTGCAGTGGTGCATTGCGAGACTCTATAGAATTCATCTTGGATTAGGGTGCTGACTAAACAATGCTTTGCCTTGAAGTTCAGTAGGACTCTCCTTCCGTCCTCATCATTCCATTCTGCTTCCAGCTTCTCTTTGTGTCCTCCATCTTTAGTTAAAGCCATTGGAACGAAATCTCCTTTTTCAATGACTGACCATATGTCAAGATCAATTGATTGGAGGTAGATCTGCATTCTCATCTTCCAGTACCCATAATGCTCTCCACTGAAGCCTGGTGGTCTGTTAGTATAGTTCCCTTCAGGAAGTATACTCTCTCCAAAGCCAGCCATCATAATTCCCGGACAGTGAGTTCCTTTGAATGGGAATCCGGGCTCTGATACCACTTGTTAGCAGGGCTGACTTCCCAAGAGAGGGGGTGAATTGGGAAGTTTGAGATTTTTCTGCACAAAGTGAAGTAAGTGAAGATATCACAGTATAATGAAAACAATGCATAAAACAGAGCAAGGTGAAAAGTAAAGATAAGGAGAAGAGAACTCAGTGATTTATCCTGGTTCGGTCTATTCACTTGACCTACATCCAGTCCCCAAGACACCTTTTGAGATTTATCCACTATATAGCAAGAATTTCAGTGGGCTTCTTGCTAAAGCCACAGTACATGAGTATGCTCTGTTTCTGAGCTCTCTCAAACTCTCCAAGCACTTTCACTATGTGCTTCCCAATCCCCTTGTGAATACCCCTCACAAGTAAATCTATCTCCCAGATGAAGAATAGATTGATTACAATGAAATAACTCTCTTGTAAAGAGTGGATATGATAGTTTAAATACAAGTTTAGAAGTTAAGAGGGTAAAAGCTTTTGAGAAGAAGATTCAGTAGAAATTCGGTATATACAAGTTTGATTTGTTACCCACAACTTCAAATGATGTTGTATTTATAGATTTAGGTCTCAAATATCCGTTAGAGACTAAATCTATCAGTTGGGGAAGTTATTCAACGGTTACTCTGAAAAACTATCCGTTTACCAACCGCATTTAATGTTTTTGACATACTGAAATTTGAATTTTGGTTGGCCAACAGACGAATTTCGAAGGAACCGAAGATTAAAACTTCCAACGTTACAGCACGAAGTTCATCTGTTCATGAAGTGAAATTCGAATTTTGAAACTTACAAAACATTTTTACAATGTGACATACGAATTTTCAAGAAGAAAGTTTTTCGGTTAAGTGTGAACAGTGTTTTCAATTTTCTACAGTGCCTTCGAAATTCAAATTTTGGATCCCAAAATTCGTCTGTCCATTGAACGTTTAAAGGGACACAGTAGATTACTTTCTTCGAAATTCAAATTTTGAAAGGGTGAAATTCGTCTGTCATAGAAACTCTTTTCAGACTAATTTCATCATTCGAATGTTGCAAGTTCTTATCATTCGTATGTCAATGTTTCATTTCAACAGACTCAAGAACTTAGCTTCTGAAATTCGAATTTCAATGTTCAAAGTTCGTCTGTCAGAGAGCAGTTTTGAAACTTAAATCACTCTTGATCTCAGGTGAACTTTAACATAGTTTCAGACGAATTTCTTTCATTTTCTCAAGTTTTGTTTTGTTTGAAATTCGAATTTTGAAGACTCAAAGTTCATCTGTTGCAAAGAAGCATCTTTCAGACTTATATGAAAATTTGAATGTTGGAACTTCAAAATTCGTCTGTCAGAGAGCATTTATCAAACTCAATTTCATTTTGATTTCAGATGCACTTTATCATAGTTTCAGACGAATTTCTTTGGTTTTTACAAACTTCATTTTACTTGAAATTCGAATTTTGAAAGTGTGAAGTTCGTCTGTTACCAAAAGGCCTCTTTCAGACTAGATGAAAATTCGAATTTTGAACAACCAAAATTCGTCTGACAAAGAGCCATCTCTTCAGACTTATTCAGTTTTAGCTCGAAATTCGAATTTCCAAAGGCAAAGTTCGAATTTCCAACTTGATAGTTTAGCTTAAACTTTCAACCATCGTCTGTTTGTGGGTGTTTTTCAAATATTTGAAGATTTAACATAAAATCAAAGTTTGAAAACTTCTTTTCTTCAAATCAAAATCTTTTACCCAGTCATAACAAAAACTAAGGATCTTACAAAAGATCTAACAGCAAGTACTCAGAAGATCTTCACTTGAAACAGCTTTGCTCTGCTTTGATATCTTCAATCTAAGCTCTTGAATGTTGGTTTGGAATCATCAAAACTCTTGTTTCAACACATTACTCATGCACTATGTATCATGCATAATGTAATGCATATGATATGCAAGAACCCATATCAATCACAGCAGAAACCACAAGATAGTCACCATCACAAGGTGAATTCAATAAGTAGTCCATTTCCAATAATCGCTAAAGGCTGATTCTGGGAAACTAACAAGCTTACAAGCACTAGTCATAACCTGACCAAAGGTCATTTCACTAATGCATAGAACATGGTTCCCTTTCCACTGGACCACCTGAATTGGTGGTGATTTAGGGAAGGTGCATCCCTAATCTACTGCTACCTGACTCTCCTGGCCAAAAGAGAAGATTTAGTGGTAGGGATATATATATCAACCTCATCTCATAGATACAAGGCCCCGCGGGTCCCATCAGTAGATCAGTATGCCACATGGTATCATCATATCACAAGATATAATATCCCTATTTTATGGGATGCCGTAAGATGCATGAAAAGAAGGGAAATGAAGTGAGATGGATAAATTACATGCTTAGTCTCTAGAAGGAATTAATTTCTCATATTTTTTTTAGCAAAAGTTATGTTTAGTCCTTAATTAGAATTAATTTTCCATAAGATCCTAAGTAAAAAATTAATTCAATAATTTACCTCGAAAGGTATGCAATATACCACTTGAATGGAAACATGCCTCGAGTTGAATGCAACGGTATAAGTATTGCATTGCTAGGAGGATTAAATTGAGAGATAAACTAATTTAAAAGTTAATATAAATAGTGCAAAAAGAAATAATAAAAAATTAATCTTTCTAAAAATTACTAGAAAGTGCCTAGAAGAATGGGTAATTATATTTTTGACCCGACTTAAGGGTAAAATGGTCATTTCTCATATTAGAAGTAAAATGCGAAAATTTCATTTAAGCCTCAGGGGGAAAATATTGATATCATAAAATGTACAAAGAATTAGTGAATATGGAAAAACATAGAACGAAACGGAAAAAAGCAAAATGGTTATTTTTCTAGTTAGACTGGAAAATGAGAAAACAGTAATTTTTCCCCAATAAATGTAAATACTTTGCAATTTAGTCCCCAAAAGGAGTTTTATTTCATTTAGTCCCTAGGAAAAATTTAAAAAAAGGACATGAAAGATTTAAAAAATTATAAATTTGCCCTTAGTCAAAGGCAACTTTGGAAATTATAAAATTTATGCTGCTTAGAAGCTAATTGAATCTATATGAATTTATAATAGTCATTGAAAATTTAACTATCAAATTAGATAGGATGAAGGATATTTTAGGCTATAGGAAAAGTAGAATAGTGTTAAGGATAGTCATTAGACCCTACCCAAATGTATTATGAGTCAAAATAATGATTTTAGTGTAAGGATAAATTTTGGACAATCTTGTACCAATTAAGTTACAATTATTACAAAAATGATTAATTGGTATGAATAAAATTTATTAGTAAAGGGTATTTTGGTCTAAAAAGATTCATGAAATAATTTTGAAGAAAATTACCCTTGATGTGGCATGATTTACAACTGAATAGACATAGATGAAATTTATTTAAATAATTTTGAGGAATATTTCATTAAAAGCTAATACAAGTTAAGTAATTAATCAAGGTGATTATGTAAGTGATTCAACAAGTTGATTACTCAACTCCCTCCTCATCTAGATATGTTTGCAGCTAGTC
Organism: Adenanthera pavonina; assembly: GCA_026686845.1. NCBI lineage: Eukaryota > Viridiplantae > Streptophyta > Magnoliopsida > Fabales > Fabaceae > Adenanthera > Adenanthera pavonina. The sequence continues at coordinate 28,613,676 of JAIVEN010000008.1, forward strand.
AAGTGGGGAATTGAAATATTTGATTGGTTTTGTGAATACTTCTTTAAGAAGTATTTGAAAAAAAAAACAAAGAAAGAAATGATGGCATAAGATGATTGGATCATACTTTTATGTTGGTCTCCTCCTTGCCTCCTCTCTTGACTGACACTTACACTTGAGAAAGAGAGAAAGAGTGGTTTGAAAATAAGAAAGAAAGGCAGCCAAGAATGTGCAAGAAGAGAGAGAGAAAAGAAAGCAAAGGAGCAAGCTTGAAGACTAGAGTTCAAGGGTAAGTTTCTACTATCCCTATCTTGCCTACTCAAGCTCTTAGTGAGTGTTTCATGGAGTCTTTTCCTTTCCCTTCTCACCTTAAGTTTCAGCCATGGATGAGTTTAGAGAGAGAAAGTTGAGCTATGGCAAAATAAACCTAGGGAAAGGCATATACAAGAGACTAGAAGCATGATTATGCAAGTGGTTTGAAGTATAGCAAGCTAAATATTTTCCTTCAATTATTAAGACATTTTCAACCATTTAGGGTTTGTTCATAGAGATGCAATTTCAAAACTTTTGACCCAAAAAATGGATTCCTTGGGTCCAAATTATGTAAGAACAATGATGCTGTACAAAGAAAAACCAAGGGAAAATAAAATGGAATTTTTAGTTTAAGTATGCCACTTTGTGAATAAGCTTAATGATTTAGTGGCTCATGGCATCATTTTGTGGTGCTATAGGATTCTAAGAAATGTTGCAAGGCTAGAAGAAGAGTTTCAAGGCTTGGAAAGATTTGGAAAACTCCAAGGTAGTTATTTTCCTATTTATGCTCTATGTTATCAAGTTGATTTTCCATGGTTGTATATTTATGCCATGCATTTGATTGAAAGTTTTGTGATGTAATTGTGTTGTTGGCTAGTTGTATGAAGGGTTTTGTGACCTTAAGATGTTTAATTCTCAAAGTGTTACCATGCCAAAATTTTTATGGAATTGTATGGCATAAAATGATTTTAAGATTTCCAATGATGATTTTGTGAAATGTTATGATAAAATGCATGCATAAATGGATTTAACTACTGAGATTTTTTGAATCTCATTCCTTTCCAAATGACAAACCTTGATAGGGCCAAGATGTGACAAAGGTCAAGTTAAAGCTATGTGGATAAAGGATGTATTATTTTGGCAAATTGTATAAAATCATGTATTATGCTATGAGCACATAACTTTATATGGTTTTGTTTTTATGATACTTGTGTGAGCTTATGTATACATTTGGAGCAATGAATGATGAATTTTTAGGTTTATGAAATTTATTATGATTAGTTATAATATGATTATGTCCAAGATGACCGACTGACATTAGAACATACAAAACAGGGTATTTTTGTATGTGCTATATATGATCTCAAAGTGCACAAGTAGAGCTTTAAAATGGTTCAAAGATCACTTTATTTAGATGTGGATGCAAATTGTTATGAATTTTTCAATTTAGGATTTAGAACAAGGAAATATGAGAAAAACTAGAACTTCTACTGTAGGTATTGATTGTTACAAAAGGAAACATAAAATCTTGTACAACTCCAAAAATTCAGTGGTTTGCATGTATGGAAGCTTTATGTCTTAGGTTTAAGATGCCACTAATTTGGTAGTAATTGGAGCATATAATGAAAGATATGTAAGTTTTATTAAAACCGTTCTAGTTATAGTTGAGCTCTGACCCCTTTTGGTTTACGTTATTGCTCTACCCTATTCTAGTATAATAAATGTACAAGAGAAATTTTTCTAGAAAGTAGACACACATGGCTTTCCCATTACATAGAGAATGCAAGATTTAGCCCAAGATATCATGAGTTATAAATTTTAAAAGATATGGTCAAAACCTAGGAAATTTCAAAATGACCAAATGTACAGTAAATCTATAAGAAATAAACTATATGAATTGGGCCACAAAATGCTCTATTTCTTATTTTTCCCATGTCATCAGTTATAAATTTTTAGAGACTTGAATTACTTTGATACAATTTTTGTAAAATTAGTTATGAATTTTCAAAATTTAATGTGTAAAATGGAATTAACCAAATGAAAAGTACTAGATAGATAAGAAAATTCTATTTTACTATTTTTAAGCAATTAAGTTTCTAATCATACAATAATGGATATAATTGGAGTCTAATGCATTCATCATCACCCAACTAACAGTGTCCCTATATGAATAATGTAATTATGATGTCCAAATGTTATGCTAACATGTCATCATGCAATACACATAAGTCAATATCATCATCAACATCATTATTACTATCATCATACAAGCATAACTCTATCATGCAATATATCTCATGGGGATGCACATTAATCATGATATATATACATAACACCATCCATCATTCTCATAGGTAAAAGCACATACGTATACATTTACATTAACGACATATACATTTACATTAACCGTTTCCAATCATCATCATTCTCATCCGTATTATTCCTTTTAGTATCACCATTGACTTATGTAGCATTTAATACAAAATTAGATTAAGGGAAAGTACCATATTCACCTACCGTTCATATTATACTATGCTTTAATACATACATACACACATACATACAACTTGGCATTAGCAGCATAACATCATTGTTTTGGAAGACAAAGGATGATTTGAAAAGCTTACTAGTTATGATATAAACACAAATATCGTGACATGAAAAGTTCAAAACTCATCTAGTGAATAAAATTTAGTTCCTGTTTATCTCAAGTTGTCCAAACCCATATAATAGCGTGGTATGCTACTACGTCACAAACTACAACACATAAAGGAGGGGCAACCCAAGTTAATTCACATTATTCCAATTATAAAACTAGTTCAAAGCCACTTCAAAGACTCCAAATCAACCATTTTCAAGTATCAAAGCCTTCATAGAAACTAGTTCAAAAATCCTTCATACATCAAAATTCCACTTACCAAAGAGTTTACCACTTCCAAATAACTTCTTGGAGTATAATAAATTCTACAAAGCAAGGCACACCCTACATAATTTATTACACACATATATAACTACAAGTTATAATCGTTGATATAGCTTAATCCAACATCCCACACATAACACCCAATTAATGGAACCAAGATACCAACCACTTACCCACTCTTCCATAAACTCAAATTAACTCCCAAAACAAACCATAAACCCAACCAGATTAGATTTTATGAAAAACCCCAAGATTAGAGGTTATGGTTTGGGAAAACCATGTCACAATCACTCAAAATCCTTAACCCATGACTTGAGAATGCTACACAACACATCAATAACACAATAATACTTATTTTAATTTGTGGAGCTTTAGCAAATTTGGACCCAAGCTCCTACCCACGAAAATCAACCTAAACATTGCAAAAAGAGGAGGGGAAAATTGTAAAATTACCTGACCTTGATGATTTGAGCTCCTCAAAGTATAAGAACTTCATCCTCTGCCTTCAAGATTCAAACCCTTGCAGAGCACTCTTCCTCCTCCATGTACTCCCTCTATTTTCTTGACCTGATGCATTCTAATTTATTCTAATTTTGCAACTAACATCATAGTAGAGGATTATGGCACTGTGACGCCATTGCATTCTACCTTGAATCCATCAACCTAATTACAAGGTCTCACCAAGTCGTGGAGGGCTTCTGTGTCTTTCCTCTTCTTGCTCTGTTTCTCATGCGGTCCTCAAATCCTAGTCCCTTCCATACATCACATACATGTCCAATATAATAAAATGTGGGTTCTTATAAAAATAATGAGAAAATAGGGATCCAAGGAAAAATGAACAAAATGTCCTTTCAAAACTTTAATTTCCATGGGTCATGACCTATAAAAAGATGTTACATCAAATAGATTATATTCACAATTAAATAAAATGTAACATCTATCAAATTAAATTTTTATCCAAGGAAATTAAATTAATTATGGGATAAAGTTTGACTCGATTTGAAGGAAAATTATGAGTCAAAATGATAAAAATAAAGGAAATAAAATACTAAAAAGAAATTTCCAAAGCTCTTTGACAATTTTGCCCTTAAATGGGTCAATTCTGAATTATTTCTTTAATCACAATTAAACCACAAATAAGACATAATCACATAGAGAATTATTAAATAAAATAAAATGGGAGAGTTAAATTCTTGGAATAATTTGTAAAGTAAAAAAAATCAAAATTAAAGCTTAATTTCTAAAAATTATCTCAAAATTCTCATTTATTTCGAATTAAGGCTAATCACATAAATATTATCTAAATCACACAAAATTAGCCAATATTCAATACTAAAATGCTTAAATAAGGGGAATAAAAATAATAAAAATTCATGATTATCAGCAGGATATTGATTGACTATTCAATACCATGAATGTATATAAAGTAACATAAATACATAAAAAAATCAAGGTTATTTAACTTTTATAGGTTAAGTAATAATGGAGAAACAATGCTGGGATACAAAGATATATTGTCATTGAAGTAGAAGAATTGTAACAAACAAAAACAACATTCACATAGAAACAAATCATCTTGTCCTCAAAATCATCATACAATCCCAAAATATATTCCAAAAAAGTCAAAGACAACAAGAAACAAGTTTCCAACATTCATCTTCTAGAAACCAACAGCTCTAAGTTCATGTACTTCCTCAACATCGAGATCAATGAACAACTTTGTGTTCGATAAATAATTGGTAAGCTTACAGTTAAAATATGGTGAAATATACAAATGAAGACTAATTAGAAATATATTGAATCCATAATATGGTAATACAAAAGTACCTAAACCATGTTTTAAACCTTGCATATTTTTGGTCAACTGATCACCTTATTAGCAACTTGGAAGTAAATTTGGAAGACAAAGGCTTTTTAGAAAGCTATAAGCTGTGAAAAGCATATGATCTAATCCTTTAACTTTTTCCTCCGTCACATTATTTGAATTGTTAGAATATAGACAGCATTCAAGTGTATAAAAATAATCTAAATTTCTAAGTATACATGTGCAATAGAAATGAAAAAATAACAATTTTCATCAAAGTAAGCTACAACATATATTGAATAGAAGCTATTACTAATCTTCTATGAAGAATTTAAAAGACTACTCATTTTGAGACAAAATGTCAGGGTTAGACTGAAATCTTATTAGTCCTTGTGTCTTCTGATCAACTAATAGTTATTCCAAACTTTAATGCAACAAAACCCTAATGATGTACATAGATTAATCAAGTTATTGAATTTCAAAGGTTAGTCCATTCATGCAAACATATTATTTCATATTAATAAACTTAATAATCATTGGAATCTTACTAACATATTTAACAAATACACTTATTGAATTTTAAAAAGTATGTTCAGATCTCAAGGGCAATCAAATAATATATATACCATCATCAACTCCAACAAAAGTATGGTATATTCCAACTATTGAAACACCTTCTACTATAGTTTGTAGTGTTTCAGCCATTTTCAAAGCAACATTATCAAAATACTCACACTTCAAAAGTCTCCTACTGACAATTTCATAGAAAACATTTCAACTGTACTATATTGGATAGAAAAAACGTGTTAACACAGGAAAAAAACCATGTTACCTAGAATCCAATGTCAAACTTTATATGCACATTAAAAGGAGGACAACCAAGGAAAGACATTAGTCCACTAATGTTCATTATGAAACCATAAGCATCTAAATGATTTTCAAACCAATGAAACATTTTATAAGATTGTGAAGAAAAGATAATGATAACATGCATTTTTTTATATAATTTAAAATAAATTATACCTTATTGCTTACCCACAATATGGAGGAAGTTCTTTGAAGCAAGGCTCAACTTTGTTCTCCCTATCAAAGTAAATTCTAATCAAAAGTTCCTTGCCACTATAAGGGAACAAGCTTGGTCTCACAATGAAATTCTTTATCAAATAACATTTTCCTTCTTCCAAATGTTTATTCACATAGTTTGCTTCTTCCTGACCCATACTAACACCTTGCACCCTCATGCCTTGTTTATCAAATAATAGAAAACATCAAACAAAAAGTGAAACTTTGAGAATTAACCACATCAAAACTTGTTAGGATTAATATAATATAAGTTTTGATGATGAAAAATGTAGAGTAACAGGGACCAAATGCATCGTAGTTATCTGCTATATATATTGTTCCTTAAAGATGTAAAATATCCATTAGCATACACTTAATTAAGTATATAATACATATATCATGCTATGCACTAGTATATCTATTGTACTCTTATATGGTATAATACAAGTTAGATATGTAAATTGGACTAACTACTTGGTTTGTAAGTGAAATATATTAAATATAGGATTGTCCAAGTAGGAAGAGTAAGCATTGGAATACAGAAATGGAAATCAACATCATGTCTCACTCAAGAAAGGAGAAGAGAAAGGATGTTCCAGGAATTGAAGATCAAAAGGGAGCATACCAAGAAGGAAATGATCAAGTGAAAGTGGAACTCAACATTTGAAGATGTAGTTATTATGTATATTTTGTTTTTACTTAGGTCTTGAGGTGGTTTAATGTTTGAAATTTACTTTATCTTATTATCATATGTTTTAAACGTGTTAGATTAAGTGAATCTAATGTTAACATATGTTAGATTTGGAAAAAACTAACTAACAGATGAATTTTGGTGTTAATTCTTATATATTTTGTGCAAAATTCAAACTTTGCTTATTGAAATTCAAAGTTCCAGAGTTATCATCTCTGATAGATGAATTTCAAGTTTTGAAATTTAAATTTCAAGTTAAACATAGTTAATAAAATGTACAAAATTCATCTGAAGTCTTGTCAAAATTTGAATATTATTAAAGTGCAAAAAGAGTTTAAAGTCACTCCCTTAGATATTAACCAAGTTGGTTTGTAAGTGTTTAACTAGTTTTTAATTATGATTGGTTGGTGCTGACATATGAGGTTATTAAAATAAACTATGGTCCTTGTTAAAAAATGAACTATATAAATCTATTGATGCTTACTATGAAGTTCAATGCTTGTACAAGTCCATTTCTTTATTTGTATAACCAAACTTGTTTGCTTTTCATTATTCTTCTTGCTTACTGATTAATGATATGAAAAATATGCATGTTTGAATAGATGTTCATACTTAGGGGAGCTTATAACTTTAAATGGAAAGGTTTTTAAAAGCTCCTTTTGATTTAAAAGAAGAATCACAATCATGTGCTCTTGTATAAACATACACTTCTGTTGAATTGTGTTTTCTTGGTTTTATTATATAAAATGCATAAATTGAGGGGGATCATTTTTGGAAATCAAATTATTTATACTTTAAGCTCACCTAACTTTATTGTGAAGAGTTTTGGTTGCTTAATCTCTCATTGATCCTAAAGGAAGAAAGCAATAACTCTTTAACCCCAAGATAACTCTTTTGATATGTGCATATTATAATCATCTTAGCAAGAAGCATCATAACAATTAGTATCATAATAGTTTCAAGCAACAACTGATACTAGTTTTAATGTCACCAACAACTGGTATCAATTTTGATATCAGTAAAAATTGGTATAATTTGAACATGTAGTGCATAATAAGTTTTGATGATGATTTGGATTTCAATTTGTGTTTCAATATGTGTTTGAAACAACCCTAGACATCTATTCTTATTGGTACAACCTCACAAATAGGGAAAGAAGAATAGGGGGAGAATTTTCTTTAAACCTTTTTGTTGATGTCAAATAGGGGAAGAAGTTGTGTGAAAAATAAGTATGCACTTAATTTAGATTTATCTAAATTGAATTGCATTATATATCTTTGGATCTAGGCAATTCTTCTATAACTGATGGATAAAAATGAAGATAGAAGTTGAGCTTTGGCAACGAGACATTAAACTAGGAGGAGAGATTACAGGAAAGAACTGAAAAGTTAACTTTTTCTTTTCAAATATTTCATTGTGTATCAACAGCCCACCGTCAAAGCTAATGCTTACTGACTTTTCTCCTCAAAATTGTGCATTTTTTTTTCACATGCGCTATAGCCTTGAAAGCCTACAATATCCTTGGGAACATGTATCCACCCACACCCATTCTCTCAATTTGTTCTCTTTTCAGCCTACACTTTTCTCTCTGTCAATGGTACATTTTCTCTCTGCTCAATGTATATTATATATCTTTATATATAATAATATATCTAATTCTCTCACCTATACTTTTAACTTTTAATATTAGTGTATCATTAGTTTCTAGATGAAATTATTTATATTTATTATTCTTTTTCACATAATATTTTGTATTTTTATCTTATTTATTAAATTATTGCTTTTTTAACTCAATAATTCTTTGTGCCTTATTTATTTTATTGCTAAATTAATATAATAATAATATATCTAATTCTCTAATCTAAATTTTAATATTTGTGATACATATTATTTATCTATATTTTTAAACCCAAACTTGATCTTTTAAGTTTAGTTTTAATATGGCTTTTAAAAGTGTTTGATAATAAAAATTTATACCATTCACTTTATATTGCTTTTAAATATATTAATTTAATTATTACCTATCTGACCCCAATCAAACTATTAAACTTTGAACCGGTGTATCGATTGGTCCAGGGGCCAATTTAGTTTTCTTAACATTGTCAAATACTATATGGCCATGAAAATCTTGGGATGGCCATCACAATAAAAACACCCACCATTCAAATAAAGCATGCTCTAGGCATTTTAAGATGAAAAGATGTCTGCACGAGAATGATTGAACCTATCTTTATAACTGATGAATGGAACATGAAACAAAGAGTCTCTCCAGTGAGCCTATCTATTTATAAATGTAATGCCTGACACTTGAGAAGTGAATTGAAATGCCTTTTGTTGTAGATATGATGTAGTATTTTATTAAAATGTACTAATTAAATAACTTGTGAAATGTGGCTTTCACCTTAAAAGGCTTATTCGTAAGACCATGAATGGGTATCTTGAAGGGAGAGAGCTCACACCAAACACACCGGAGGACGTAAGAGATGAATAGGTTCCTTAGAGTTATGGACAATGCTATGTTTATTAGGCTTTGAACAAAATTGAGAGAGGGGATTACATAGTTGACAATAGAGGCAAACAGCCGGGGGGAGAGCCTAGACGTGTGATCACAACAAACATGGTGGCTAGAGGGCAAAGCTAAAATGATAGCAATGAACCCAATGGCTAGAGGAGAGAGGATGAGACCAATGGAGTTTAGAGAGGGAGCTTGCAGGGAAATTGAAAGTTGAGGCACGGGGAAAAATATCTATTTGAATTAGGTTTTATCATTTGTGGTTATAAAACTAACCATAAAGGAAATTTAATTTCCTTTGCAATTATGTATTAAACCACAATGGAAAATGGTACATTTTGCATTTTGAACACAAAATGCAAACAAAGCCCATTCAAAATAAAACAACACGTTTCCTTTGTAGTTATTTATGTAACTACAAAGGAAAGTCTACTTTCCTTTGTATTTTGTAACATCTCAACTTTCAAGACTATGTCCAAAATGCGACTACAATATGCCCAATAGGAACGTATTAAAAGTAGAAATGAAAAAGATAGCACATGTAAAATATTTTATAAATGCTACAAAGGGCAAAATGGTAAACTCACATGTTTGATCCTTAATTGGAATTAATTTCTCATATGGTCTTTAGAAGGAATTATATCTTGTCCTTAATTGGAATAAATTGCAAATAAAGTCCTTAACAGAAATTAATTCTAAAACTACATGTTATGCAATATAGTTGTTGAATAGAAGCTCTTGACGAGCTGAGCACAATGATGTAAGTATTAGGTAATCAAGAGGCTGAAATTGAATAATAGATCAGTTTGAAAGTATAGTATGGCATGCATAGAAAAATGGAAAAAAGAAGGGAAATAGCAATTTCATAGTCCAGGGGAGTATTTGAAATGAATTTGCAACCTAGTCCTTGCAAAAAGAATTATTTAAAGTTTGGTTTGTGGGAAAATTACAAGAAAGTACTTGAAAGAATAAATATTTGTATTTTTGACCCGACTTAGAAGTAATTTCATAAATATTAAAATTTATGTTAGAGTGAAACTTATAATATACTGAACTCAATCGAATAATGCATTGGGCTTAACGGAGTTAATTAAAAAGAAATTAGATTACATATGCAATAGAAATTATACTACAAAAGTAAAAGCATTGTGGGCTTCACAAAAGTTAAAAAAGTAAAAGAAAAATTATGCGGACCCCACACATAGATTTTTGGAAATAGGATAACAAAGTAAATGCATATTTAAGTTTACCTTAATCATGTACTCATAAAGTAAATTAATACTGTATAGAGTAAATTTATTGATCCAGGTATAAAGTAACTGGTACAAGATATAATTGGACCACGGAAATTATGCAGTATCTTGGAGAATACAATCCTTCCAAGTGGCATCACATTTCAGTCCACATGTATTAAATTGGAGTTTAATATTATTATTTTACAAACTTAATTGTTAAGTTTGCAAAAAGTAACTAAATCATGTCATTATCCTTGGTTAAGCATGCTTATATGACTCCTACTTCCTTTGCACGACACCACCCTTAGAAAAGAGAGAGAGAAACTGCAGTAAAGTGAGAAAGGAGAGAGAGCTCGTGAGAGGAAAATAAGGAAAGAAAAAAGGAAGGAACATCAAGAAAAAAATTGGTAAGCTTGCTAACCTGTGATCTTCATAAGTTGTAGCCTATTTTCCAAGTCGTTTAAGTTGGTTTTCTTGAATTCTTTCCTCGTTCTCTTGTTGTTTGATTTTGACCATGGTAAAGATTTAGGAGAAATGTGTTTTTGTTCCATAAATTTAAGAGAAACCATGAGATGATGTCAAAGAAACATGTTTTGGTATGTTTGGAGTAAGAAAATGGAAAATCAACTCTTTTCCCCTTGTGAGTGTAACACATTAGTTTATGGCCCATTTCCCATGTATTAGACATTAAATATGTCCATTTATGCATGATCAAAGAATTGAATCCATAATAAATTAAAATCAGAATTTTTAAAATTCTCAGGTACTGTTCACTTTGTCAAATCCATTTTACCTAATGAATTTTGAAAATTCATAACTAATTCTAGAAAAATCATCTTAAAGTGATTTAAATCTCTAAAAATATCTAGAAAGATTCTCTACATGGGAAAAATAAGCAACGGGATACTTACTTGGTGATAGAAAAAGGGTTAGGCAAGACTTGCAAGAGTTTGGAGAGGAGCATGGAGAGCTTGGAAGACTTGATCAAGTTATTGAACATAAAAGCCCAAGTTTGGAGAGATAAAGATCTATTATAAGGAACTGAAGCTTTGAAGTGACCAAAGAGCTCTATGGATTAGAGCCCCTTCACTTGATTTAAGTTTCAACCTAAAAGGACCTTGTAAGTGTGATCAACAACTCCAAAATACAAGTTTCAGATCCAAGCTCAAGAAGAGATCATTAGAGGAGAATACTTAAAAGATCATATGCTTCACTAAAAGGATATGCGACTTAGACATTAGTGGGCTTAATTTATTTTAATTTCATTTTTATTAATTATGGGCTAAATTGATAAAGCCCAATTGGTTAATGGTAATTTTTTTGATGGCCCACCTTTTAAATAAATATGCTATGTGCCAAACATGTGATTTCATTAATGTGTTGGCATGTTTATAAAGACTTAGGCATTATTTTTATTATTTTCTATGAATTTTTGTCATTTATTTTTATAATTTTATTTTATTAGTTTCTTAGGTCCATTAAGAATGTTACTTGAGCTGAAAGACTCCTAATCCTATTAGAATTACTTGAGGCCCAGATGATTAGGTTTTCTAGGCTCATTAGGTTAGTTTTTCCATTGCTTATTTAAGGCTATAAGTTGTGAACGTTTTTCGAGAAGATTCTTGAGAATGAATTTTTCAGAACTTATGTTCTTCCTTGTGAGTTTTCTCTTGTATCTCTTGTGTTTTTGAGATAATTCTTTGACTTATCAAAGGAGTAGTCTTCCTTTGTGGCATCCTGGCGCTAGGGTTCTAAGAGATGAATTTTCTTAGGGTCTTATTATATTGGCCAAACACTTATCCCTTTTATCTGCATCTATTTTCCATTATTGTTATAGTCTGGATGTGCTTGAATTTCAACATTAATTTCAACCCCTTTTTGTGCAAGTTTTTGGATGATTTATGAGTCAATCTTATAGCTTAGAATCTTTGCTTTCATCTTATTTTGGAAGCACTCAAATTCAAGTTTTCATTTGTAAGATATGTCGAATTCAATAAAGTCGCACATTCCAAAATTTCCAATTTGTATTCTTTAATCTTCTTGCTATCAATGGTTTTGTGCTTGATTCTAGCCGATCCTGAGGTAACATCCAGATTGTAGAAGGTTCCTTGGATAGATTCCAATTGGGTCTCTCATCACTTGGAGTATTGTAGATTTGGTCATTTTTGGAAAATCATAATTTTGACCTCAAATTTGAAAAATCACTATAAATTGTATACAACTCCAAATTGAGTGATATTTATGTCTATAGAAAGCTCTTCATGTCTAGTTTTTATACATATATAAGTATATATTAAACATCAAAACGTCCATATAGTATTTGAGTTCTTCGACTGTAGTTAGAAAGGTCTCATACATCCTTTAACTTTGCCAAAATGCATACTAATATTTACATACATAGCCATAACTTGTCTTTATCTTACATAGACACTCCATGATACACTTAGAGGAACATAATAACATGAAAACAAACACAATATGATCATGTCCTATAAGATTTTACATAACATTTCCTATAATAGCATCATCTTAAGTATCACTATCTCGAATATTAACTTGCTTCTCCTTGCCCTTGATTTCATGGGTTGCCTTACCAAATGATAAAGAACAAGTGAACTCTCAATCATGGAGATTCAATGTGCCTAAAGACCTTCTTCAAGGAGTAGGAGGCCCAATGACAAGAGGTAGGACAAAAGGCATGACAAAAGGCCTTGCAAGGATTAGTCTGAGAGCTTAAGGAGAAAGAGCCCATCTATTTGGAAGACTTAGAGCAAATGGCGCTATCTTCTTATCCAAAAAGAATGATCATTTATTTAGAGGCCCAATTTGAAGATCTTAAAGGCCCAACCCAAGTCCAAATAAAAGAGCTTGATTAAAAGAAGTCATGTGCTTCATCAAAGAGTCATGTGACTTTAGGATTAGATTTATTCTTTTTTTAATTTAATTTGAATTTTTGTTTTATTTTTTATTTGATTTTTTCCATATTAGATTATATTAGTTTTGATTGGTTCTCACTTGTATTTATGAGGCCAATGTAGGATTTAATTCAAATTTGAATTTAAAATTCAAAAACAAAAGGATAAGCTTTATCTGTAAGGAACCATTTATCCTATTAGGATTATGATTTCTATTATTATTTAAAGACCATATAGTGCCACTTTGCAAATTAGATCTAAATAATATTGAGTGATTTCTCTCTTCAATTTCATGTGAGATTGTTAGGGTTCTTCGTGTTCTTCCTAGAATACATATTTGACTTATCAAGAGAATTGACCAATACTTGTGGCGTCTTGTGTTTGGGGTTGCTAGAGATCTCTCTAGAGGTTCTATTCAGTCTCTCAATTGCATTGGGTTGCTTCCATTGTTTTTGGTTATTATTCTGAGTTCTTGAGTTGCCTAAGACTTGTTCTTAGGAGGTTCACCATACTTCTATCAGATTGGTAATCAAAGCAAAGGTTGAGTTCAGGCGTTCCATCCTCATGTCTGCCTTTTGAACATCTAAAAGTTTGAATGCATCAAAATGTCTTCTATCCTTTGAGTTTAGGGACAAGTTATATGTCTATCTTAAAGCTCAAAATCTGAGCTTTCACCTTGTTTTAACAATGTCCGAATCTGAGATTTGTGCAAAAAGTTATACTTTATCAGATCCAAGACCCCATCTCCTAGTCACCAATATCTATTTCATTCTTCTCAAATTTCCAATTTTGTCTACAATTTGTTTCTTTGGTTCTTGATCATAAAAAAAAAGGCAAGGAAGAAAGATTGCTGAAAAAAAAAAAGAAAAAGGCCAGCAAAACAAAAACAAAAAAGAAGAAAAAAAGATTTGATTAGCAAGAATCAATCTTGAAATTTGCCTCACCCTTTAAATTGATTTATCTTGTGTTTGGTGTGCTAATTCTCATATCTTAGTAAGAAAAGTTTTGATTTTGAACCATTTTTTTAACTCCTCTTTGAGTCTCCTATTTGTGTCTAGAGTCCTTGAGTTTTCCCTCCTTTGAATTCTTGAAGGTCCCGTGCTATCTTGAACATTTGATTGCCACTCAAACTAACTTGATTCTCTTGACATGTTATCTGATTCCTTTAAGAGCACCATAAGCACCCTATAAGAATGGTAAAAGGCAAGAGAGATTTGTGAGATCATCATTAGAAAAAGCCAATAAAGAGTGCAAACATGAGTGAATTATTATACAAGAATTGAGTGAAACATGTGAGAAGAGGGAGTGAGTTTCCTAACTTTCAATTTCTCTTTGTTTTAATTCTTTCTACAGGTTCTTGCAACAATGATAGGAAGTGAAAGTGAAGGTGAAGTTGATATGAAATTCATGATCAAAACATTCCATGATGAACTCAAAAACATCAGAAATGATATGGCTGACATGAAATATGAGATGTGTTGGAAAAAGTCCAGGAGTAGAACCAATGATGAAGAAGAGCACGAATCTAAAATAGGTTCCAACTAAAAAAGAAAATCTTCCTCCAAGAAAGACAGTGATTTAGGAGACATCAAGCTTAAAATTCCCTCATTCCAAGGCAAAAGGGATCCTAACTTATACCTTGAATGGGAGAGGAAAGTAGAGCTTGTTTTTTAATGTCATAGCTACTTAAAAGAAAAGAAAGTAAAACTCACAGCCATTGAGTTTATTAGCTATGCTAGTGTTTGGTGGGATAAATTACAGCATACTAGATGGAGGAATGGTGAAGAACCCATCGACACATGGCGTGACATGAGAGCTATCATGCATAAGAGGTATATCCCTTCCTATTACCATCGTGATTAGCATACAAGATTGCAAAATCTTGAACAGGGATCTATAGGCACTGAAGAGTATCATAAAGAGATGGAGATGGCTATAATCTGAGTTGATGTTAATGAAGATGAAAAGCAGACAATGGCCCACCTCATTGGTGGATTAAGAACTAAAATTCGAGAAAGAATTATACTAGAACATTACTTGGACATGGAAGAATTGCTTCATAAAGCTGTCCACTTGGAGAAGCAATTGAAAAGCAAGAAAACTAACTCTGTTCCTTGGAGAACTAATCCTCTCTTCAAGCGAAAAGAGTCAAGAATAAGAGAAGAAGATCAAAACTCCAAATCAGCCCAAAAGAATAAAGAAGATGTGAGGATGAAAGCCTTTGCATTTAAACGTACTTCTGAATCAAAATCCTTTTCTAAATCTAGCACCTTGCGTTGCTTTAAATGTCAAAGCTTTGGACATATTTCTACGCAATGTCCAAACAAAAGAACCATGGTTATCCTTGATAATAGGTGAGTTGACAGTGAAGATTCTCATGAAGATTTTGATGATGATCCGCATGCTTTAGATGGTATGCCTCCTTTAGAATCTTGTTGAGATAATGAACATATTGATCCTGTACATGGTAATGCACTTTTTACTCAAAGAATTCTCAATGCTCACCCAAAAGAAGAGACACGTGATGATGAGCAAAGAGAAGGGATGTTCTATACTAGATGCTTCATTCAAGACAAGCTATGTAACTTGGTTATTGATGGCGGTAGTTGCACCAATGTTGCTAGTACTTTACTTGTGGAGAAACTGAACTTGCCTACTCTAAAACATCCAAAGCCTTACAATTTGCAATGGCTAACTGATTATGGTGAGATGAAAGTCACCAAGCAAGTTCAAGTATCATTTACTATTAGAAAATACCATGACAAGGTGATATGCGATGTAGCACCTATGTATGCAGGACATCTACTTCTTGGTCATCCATGGCAATTTGACAGATGTGTGACTCATGATGGCTATAGAAATTCCTACTCCTTTGTGTTTGAAGGGTGTAACATTGTGCGTAGGCCTTTTAGGCCAATGCAAGCATATGAAGATCAATATAGAAATTTAAGTGATTATAGAGAGAAAAGAGAAAGAAAGAGGCATGAGAAAGAAAAAGAAGATAAAGAGAAAGGAAAAATGCAGAAACATGAAAAGAGTGGAAAGAATGTAAAAGAAAAGAAAAAGAGTGCAGAAAAAGAAAGAGAAAGTGAACAAAACAAGAACTTGAGCTTATTCATAGAAAAAGGAGATGTGAAGGTTGTACTAATGCCTAGACAAGAAATCTTTGTGCTTCTATATAAGGACACCTATTTTTCTACTAATGAGCTTGATACTTATTTGCCTTCTAGTGTTATTGCTCTTTTGTAGGAATTTGGTGTTCTTTTTCTAGAAGAAATTCTGAATGGTTTGCCTCCTCTATGAGGCATAGAACATAGAATTGATTTCATCCTTGGATCTACCATTCCAAACAAACTAACATATAAAGCCAACCCCAAAGAAACTAAGGAGATCCAAAGACAAGTAGAGGAGCTCATGAGAAAAGGCTTTCTGCATGAAAGTTTAAGCCCTTGTGCTGTACCGGTCATCCTAGTTCCTAAGAAAGATGGATCATGGCGTATGTGTACGGATTACCGAGCTATCAACAAAATATCTCTAGGCTAGATGATATGCTTGATGAATTGCATGGTTCTACATTGTTTTCTAAGATTAATCTTAGGAGTGGTTATCATCAAATTCGAATGAAAGAAGTAGATGAGTGGAAAATTACATTTAAGATGAAATTTGGACTTTATGAATGGTTGGTAATGCCTTTTGGATTAACTAACGCTCCTAGTACATTCATGAGTCTTATGAATCATGTCTTCCATTCATTCATAGGAAAGTTTATTGTGGATTATTTTGATGACATTTTAGTCAATAGCAAGAACTTAGAAGACCACATAGTGCATTTGCATGAAGTCTTTAATACTCTTAGAGCAAATAAATTTATGCAAACATTCAAAAGTGTTCCTTTTGTTTGGATTCTATTGTGTTTCTTAGTTTTGTTGTAAGTGCTCAAGGAATCCAAGTAGATGAGGAAAAGGTTAAAGCAATTCTAGACTGGTCTACTCCAAAGAATGCTAATGAGGTGAGATCTTTTCATGGCTTAGCTAGCTTTTATAGGAGATTTGTTAAAGATTTTTCATCTATAGCAACACTTTTGAATGAGTTAGTTAAAAAGCATGTCACATTTGAATGGGGTAAGGCACAAGAGAAAGCTTTCAACACTTTAAAAGAAAAACTCACCAATGCACCACTACTTGTTTTACTAGATTTTAACAAAGTTTTTTAGGTTGAGTGTGATGCATCTAGTTTGGGTATTGGAGCTGTCTTATTGCAAGATAATAGGCTAATGGCCGACTTTAGTGAAAAGCTTAGTGGTCCTACTTTAAACTGCACTTATGATAAAGAACTTTATGCCTTAAAGAGAACTTTAGAGACTTAGCAACATTATCTTTGGCCTAAAGAATTTATCATTCATTCTGATCATGAGAGTTTAAAGTACCTAAAGTCACAAGGTAAGTTGAATAAAAGACATGCCCGATGGTTGGAATTTATTGAGAACTTTCCATATGTGATCGAGCATGAACAAGATAAGGAGAATGTGGTAACAGATGCTCTATCTCATAGGTTTACTCTTCTTACTTCTTTACAAACTTTATTGCTTGATTTTGAGATGCTTAAGGGATTGTATGAATCTAATTCTGATTTTGGAAAAATTAGGAAGTCTTGTGAAAAACATGGTTTTCAAGATTACTTCATATTTGAAGGCTTTCTTTTCAAAAGTGATAAACTTTGTATTCCTTCTTGCTCAATGCGTGAATTACTAGTGAAGGAAGCTCATGGTGGTGGTTTAATGGGCCATTTTGGCATTGATAGAACTTTAAGTATGTTGCATGAACATTTCTTTTGGTCTGCTATGAGGTGTGATATTGTTGTTTTGTGTGATAAATGCATAACATGCAAACATGCGAAATCAAAGATTAAACCATATGGATTGTATTACCCATTCCCCATTCCTTGCCAACCTTGGACTAATATATCTATGGATTTTGTGTTAGGGCTCCCTAAGTCTTAAAGTGGAAAGGATAGCATTTTTATTGTTGTGGATAGATTTAGTAAAATGACACATTTTATTGCATGCTCTAAGACTAATGATGCTATTCATATTGCTAATCTATTCTTTAAAGAGATTGTGTTATTGCATGGTTTACCAAGAACAATTGTGAGTCATAGGGATGTAAAGTTTCTTAGTCATTTTTGGAGAACTCTTTGGAATAAACTTGGAACTAAACTTTTGTTTTCTACAACTACATATCTACAAACTGATGGACAAACAGAAGTAGTAAATAGGACACTCACTACTTTATTATGTGCAATCATTCAGAAGAATTTAAAAAACTGGGAGAGTTGCTTGTCTTATATTGAATTTTCATACAATAGAGTTTTGAGTGCCACTTGGCAAATCAGATCTGAATAATATTTTGAGTGATTTCTCTCTTCAATTTCATGTGAGATTGTTAAAGTTCTTCATGTTCTTCCCAGAATATAGATTTGACTTATTAAGAGTATTGACCAACTCTTGTGGCGTCTTGTGTTTGGAGTTGCTATAGTTCTCTCTAGAGGTTCCATTCAGTCTCTCAATTACATTGGGTTGCTTCTATTGATTATAGTTATTACTCTGAGTTCTTGAGTTGCCTAAGACTTGTTCTTGGGAGGTTTACCCTACTTCTATCAATGGCTTAAACCTAGAATTGGTAAGACAATTAGAAAGGAATGAGATTCAAAGAATCTCAGTAGTAACTACCATATATGCTCAAATATCATCATACATTGCAAAATATCATTGAAATTGTATCAAGCTTTCAAACAAAATTATTTGTGCATAAACATTTCATAAAAATTTCGGAAGCATTTCCTCTTGTATTTTGGACATTTCCAAGGTCAAATGCCCTCTAAACAATATAGCCAATGGATCTAATTCATCATAAAACATCATTTCAATCAACAAACACATCAATTAAGCATTACGGCAATAATAACAATACGTAGGCACAACGAGGCAAGTTAACTACCTTTGTGCTTTCCAATGAATCCAAAAAATGATGCCATTAGCTGCTAATTGCACAATCTCCCTCACAAAGTAGCACCATAAACCTTAAAATTCTATATTGTCATTCTTTAGGAATTTCTTGTACAAAACACTTGTATTAACCTGATTTGACTCAAAGAATCTATTTTTGAGGTCAAAATCATGAAATTTTCTTGGTGTCATGAACCCTAAAGAGACCAAAATTTTCAAAAAATTATAGAAAAATAACTACTCAACCAACTTGCAAATCAATCGCATATTCTTGCATCTTGAAGGATTTCCAAGGCTTTTTATGGTGTAATTTCTTCATAACTTCATTTTCTCTCTCTATTCTTTGCCAAGGTTGAAACTTTCAAATGTAAAATAGAGGGAAATACTCCATAAAATATCACAATACTTAAGTTTGTACAAGATAGTAGCCATAGAAACCTACCATGGAAGTTTCGGACTTTGAGATTGCTTCTTGTCTTCTCTCTTTGAGCTTCAAGTTTTATGTCTTCCCTCCCTCTTTCTCCATTAGTTCAAATGTGAAAATGGGTTGAAGAGATGAGTCAATGACTTAATTAAGTGATTAGAGGAACTAAGTGATTACAAATTAACTTTTGTTATTTTAACTTTTAACTATAGTTATTTTTTGTAATAAAGCTTTTATAACAATTTCATTGAGCTCCTACAGCTGCCATAGCATGCCACTTGTCTCACTTGTGACATAATATTACTTCAATAACTTTTATGGATCAATATACCCTTTACCAATTAAATTTACCTATACTAATTAACTATTTTTGCCAAAACTGTCATTAATTTGGTACAAGATTATCCAAAAATTACTTTTAAATCAAAATCATTATCTTGATCCAAAATATACTTTACCAAGGTCCAATCACTATCATTGAATCAGTACTACCTTTTTCTACAGTCTAAAATAATATTTATCAGATAAAATATTAATAATAAATTTTTAACACCCAGTAAATATTATATTGATCTTATTAAATTCCAAATAGTGTTCCATTAGGCTTAACTTATTAATAGCTTCATTTTGACTATAATTTTTTATATTTACAAAAATGCCCTTAAGCGGGGTAAATTTATAATTTTTTAAACTTTTAGGTCATTAGCTGTAATTTTGTCCAAAAATTATAACTTTTTGGTCATTACTCAGGTATTGTTTACTAATTCATCCTAATTAGAAAAGCTAGCTAATACTTTTCATATTGGGAAACGTTAAGCACATCAAAAGCTTGCTTTGCTTTATAATTACTAAGCACTTTCTGTTAATTTAGATGTTTTGATGATTCTAAACAAATGAGCTTGGAAATCCAATATCAAAGGAACACAAGTAACATGAAGAACAAAGTTGGAGTTTCCTGAAGGTTGAAGAATTGTTTCACATATTTTATGAAACTATTTGTAAAAGAAGGTAGATAAGCCTTGAATTTCAATTCACCAATATTTAATACGATGTCTAATTGAGTGATTAATGATTAGCTCATGATTTCAAAATGGTTTTCATGAAAAGAGTTATCTTATGAGGATAAAGTTTTAATTTCAAAATGCTTCTAAGTGCTCACTTTGTTTTCATGAAAATGTTTTATCTTACGAGGATAAAGTTTCAATTTCAAAATGTTTCTAAGTGTTTACCTTGTTTTCATGAAAATGTTTTACCTTATGTTCATAACCATTGAAGGTTGTGAGGATAAAGACTCAATCTCAAAGCCTTTTCAAGTGTCCATTCTTTGATTTCATGAAAAGGGGTTGAGGTTATCTGTATAACATAGTTGGGTATCATATTCTCAAATCTGTCTAGATGGTTATCCTAATAAGTTGGGCATCTTATTCTCATAAGGGAGTGAACAGTAAAGGCCAATTATACTATGCAGCCCATTATTCGCATAACCTATGGAGGTTATCTGCATAACGTGTGTCACAAAGCACTTGGACTCTTTTCAGTTAAACAGGTTATCTGCATAACCTATGTTTTAACATCCTTGGACTTTCCTCTGTTATATAGGTTATCCACATAACCTAAGGAGGTTATCCACATAACCTATGTTACATAACTCATGGCTCTTCTTCAGCAAAATGGGTTACCCGCATAACCTTAGGAGGTTATCCTGATAACCTAAGTTTTACAAAAACTCAATTTAAGAAAAACTTCACGTTATCTTAATAACTGAATAGGTTTTCATGAAAAAGTTCTTGAGCAAAAACTTAGTCATTCTGGGATGAACATTATCCGCATAACCTAGCTAGGTTATGAGCATAACGAAGGGTCTATGTTGAAAATAAGAGCCAACAGTCACCTGTTATTTGCATAACCTAAGGAGGTTATACGCATAATCTCTATCAGATGCATTTAATGTAGTAGGTGAATAGCTATTTTTCTAAGAATAACGGCTGATCCTTGTTTCCAACGGATAGTTTTGCTCTAAAACTATAAATAGGACCTCATTTAAGTTGTTGAAACAAAGAGAGAAAAACATATATATGCCAAAACTCTGCATAATTGATTACTGATTTATTCAAAGCTTACCTACCCTCTGTTTAGCTCATTCGTTATACTTTAATTTTCATATCCACTCTTTTGAGAGAGAGTTTTATATCTTGACCTGGATATTTCTACACACTTTTAGATAGCACTCAGTGTAAGGATACACTAAGAGATTTGCTTTTACTCTTGAGTGAGAAGAGTGAGAGTGATTGTTTAGCTTAAAGTTCAAGCTGGGGTTGTACTGTAATTTTTGCAAGAACACATTCAAATCTTGCAAGATATAGTGGAGAAATCTCAAGTGGTGGTTTGGGGACTGGATGTAGGTCAAATAGAGTAGACCGAACAAGGATAAATCATTGTATCCTTCACTCATTTACTTTGCAATTGCTCTTATTTATTATACTCTATTTTTCAATAACTTTTTATTATCACTACTATATTTCACTTTCGTAGAAAAATCCAAACTTCCCAATTCATCCCCCTTATTGTGAAGCCAGCTAAACTAACAAGTGGCATTAGAGCTCGGACTCCTAGTTGAAAGATCTAACAATCCGAGAGATTACATGGGTGGCTTTGGTGAAGGCATTCTTCCAGAAGGAAATAACACCAACAGACCGCCTGGCTTCAATAGAGAGCATTATGGATATTGGAAGAAGAGGATGCAAATTTATTTTTAGTCCATTGACTTGGATATTTGGTTGGTCATCTAGAAGGGAGACTTCATCCCGATGAAACTGCAAGATGACAGGAAGTACTAAGAGAAACCTGAAGAGGAATGGAATGAGGATGATAAAAGAAGGGTTCTATATAACTATAAAGCTAAGCATTGCTTGGTTAGTGCCCTCAATCAAGATGAATTCTACAGGGCGTCCTAATATACAACAACCAAAGGCATGTGGGATACTCTGGAGATCGCTCATGAAGGAACAGCCAGGGTAAGAGAAAATAAATTAAATTTGTGCATAAGTTAATATGAAAACTTCAAGATTAATTAGGGTGAAAATATTAAGGATCTGCAGAAGAGATTCACTCTTATTGTGAATCAGTTGAAGAACCTTGGGAAGGAATACACTCAATCTGAGAAAGTCAAAAAAATTCTCAGAGCTTTGCCCATTGAGTGGCAACCAAAGGTGACAGTAATAGGAGAAGCTAGAGGGGAATGAATGACATCTGTCATAGCCCTCTTTAGAAGCCTTGAGGAATATGAAGGGAAACTAAAAGCCCTCAAAGAATCTTTATCTTATGACAAGAAAAAGAAAAGCCTAGCTCTTAAGGTAGAATTAGAAGATGATAGTGATTCAAAAGAATATACTGAGCTAGATGAAGAGACAACAGCCATGTTGGTAAGAAGATTTCGTAAAATGTATGGAAAGAAGAAATTCAGAAGATTTGTAAAGAAAGATGGAGCCACCAGCAGCAAGAAAGAGAACAAAGACTCCATCATATGCTACGAATACAAGAAACCTAGACATATCAAATGAGAATGTCCTTTGCTGAACAAGAAACAAGGAAAAGACAAGAAGGCTGACAATGGGAAAAAGAAGAAAACCTTCGTATCTTCCATCTGGGGAGATAGTTTAGATGAAGAGCAAGTAGCAAAAGATGATGAATTGCCAACCTATGCTTAATGGCTCAAGAGATTGCAGAGAAGGAGAAGAATCATAATCAAGACAGTGACAACCATTCTTAGGTAAATGATTCTAAACCTTCCTACAATGAATTGCATGATGCATTTAATGATCTGATGGCTAAATTTGTCAAAGTATCTAAATAGTTAAGTCAAGCTAAATGGAAAATAAACAAGCTTGAAAGTGAATATCATACATCTTGCATTATCTCATAGCTTTCTTCTTCTTCCACCACTTCAGTCTGTGTCTCATGCATTGAGTTGAGAGATAAGAATAGTTATCTCCACAAGACTCTAACTAAACTCACAAGAGGTGAGGATATGCTAAAAGTATTACTGGAAAATCAAGTTGTAAGTCAAAACAAAACTGGTCTAGGATATGACCCATGTGCGGTCAAAGAGAAACTGAAAAACAAGAAACAAAATCTTTACCTGAGAAATTTTGTGCATGCTAATAACATAAAACTAGCTAAAAGTATAGAGTCATTCCCAGCCCCAAGAAATTAGAAGGACAGATACTATCATCATTATTTTAGACATGCATCTATTTCTTCTAGCCCTTTCTCCACTTGTCACTTTTGTAACAAGAAGGGTCATATGTCGTCTACCTGTATATACAGGAAGGAAGGAAATGGCAATGGGATGAAATGGGCTCCCAAGGATTCCTCTATTAACAAGAAAGGACCCAAGAAAATAAGGGTACCTAAAAGAAAGAACTGAAACTTGTTTCGCAGATGTCTCTCGAGGGAAAGAAAAGCAACAAATGGTACATGGATAATACCTGTTCAAGACACATGACTGGAGATAAAGAAAAATTCATTGTGCTGAGAGATAAGAAAGGAGGAAAGGTTATTTTCAGTGGTGACTAGTTCGGCAAGATAGTTGGGATTGAAATTGCTGGTAGAAACTCAGAAACATCAATTGAAGAAGTTCTATTCGTGATAAGCCTTAATCATAATATTGAGTGTGAGCCAAACCTGTAATAGAGGCAACTGGTTCTATTTGATTCCAATTACTACCTAGTCATCAGAAACAGCGACTGCAAAGTTATTCTCAAGGTAGAAAGAGACGGTAACTGTTACACTATTGATTTAGATAAATTATTTGTTGTGAACTCAATATGTTTAATAAGTGAAAATGATGATAGTTGGCTATGGCATAGGAGACTAGAACATGTTAGCATGCATCCATTAAACAAACTCATTAAAAATGAACTTATTCTTGGATTACCCATCATTAAGTTTGAAAAGGATAGAGAATGTGATGCTTGCCTTAAAGGAAAACAAACTAAGTCCTCATTCAAAACCAAAAATATTGTCTCTACAACTAGACCACTGTAATTACTTCACATGAATTTGATCGAACTAAGAGTATTGATGGTAATCTATATGTACTCGTTGAAGTTGATGATTATTCAGAATCACCTAGACAATATTTCTTCCCTCTAAAGATAAAACATATGATGCTTTTCTGATCTTAGCTAGAAAAATACAAAATGAGAAAGGTTGCTCTATTGTATGTATTAGAACAGATCATGGTGAAGAATTTGAAAATGCCAAATTTACTGACTACTGCAATGAAAATGGAGTGGAGCACAATTTCTCAACCCCAAGAACAACATAACAAAATGGAGTTATAGAGAGAAAGAATAGAGTACTGGAAGAAATGGCTCATGCAATGCTGAACGAAAAAAGATTGCCTAAGCAATTCTGGGCTGATGCACTAAGCACAACATGCTACTTGATGAATAGTGCATACATCAGACCCATACTAGGCAAGGCTCCACATGAGCTATACAAAGGAAAGAAGCCCAACCTCTCTAATCTTCATGTCTTTGGATGCACTTGCTATGTCTCAACAACAACAAGACAATCTGGGTGAGTTTGATGCAAAATTTGATGAAGGAATATTTCTTGGCTACTCAAATAGAAGTAAAGCATATAACGTGTTCAATAAAAGATCTAAAACTGTAGAAGAATCTGTGCATGTGGTCTTTCTTGAAAATGAAACTATGTCTAAGCATGCTAAAGAGAAGGATGATCTAATTTCCAGTTTTAAGAATTTGAATGTGTCTAAAGAAAATAAAACTGAACCTCCTAACATATCTAATCTGCTGATGTAGAGGAAGATATTCAGGAGAAAGATAATGAATGTAAAATCAATGAAGAAGTATTTGAAGTACTCCTTAGAGCCTGGAGATATCAAAGGAAGCATCCTATTGATCAAGTTATTGAGGATGTTCAAGAGAAAATTAAAACTAGAAGACAACTTAGGGATCAAGTGAATAATTGTGCATTTATTTCTCAAATTGAACCTAAGTGTACTGAAAAGGCTTTAACAAATGAATATTGGATTCTAGCTATGCAAGAAGAACTTAATCAGTTTGAAAGAAGATAGGTTTGGGACTTAGTACCTAAGCATAAGAACCACCCTATTATTGGAACTAAATGGGTCTTTCAGAACAAACTTGATGAAATAGGAACAATAATAAGGAATAAAATTAGCCTAGTGGCTAAAGGATATAATCAGGAAGAAGGCATTAATTATGAGGAAACTTTTGCTCTAGTTGCAAGATTGGAAACCTTTTTCAATCAAAAAATTACTCAATCTCTCATACCATGCTCTAGGTGCCTGTTTTAACCTATATAGAGCTTTCTTCAGTTTATATACATGATTTGGTTTAGTTGAGTCCTTAAAACCTGAAGATTGATCAACATAAACCTCTTCCATGATATATCCATTCAGAAAGGCACTTTTCACATCCATTTGATACAGCACAATATCTTTTATGCAAGCACAGACTAAGAGAATGATTAGATCCTTGTTGTATTTGACTGCAAGTAGGACTGACATCATGTTCAGTGTCTGCATATATGCTAGGTTTCAATCGTGTCCCAAATAGTCCCATGCAATAGCTGTGGAGAGAATTTTTAGATACTTGTTGGGAACATCATAAATGGGACTTTGGTATCCAAAAGGAAATGGAGAAGAGCTCGTAAGTTACACAGATGCTGACTTTGCTAGATCTAAAAAGCACAAGTGGAACTTGTCAATTTCTGGGAGGCTCTCTAGTGTCATGGTTAAACAAAAAAGTAGAATAGTGTATGTAACACCTTACTTTTAGACATATTTTCCATGAATTAGACTCCTTTTAAGTCTAATTATACTTGATCATAAGCTTGAATCACATAAGAATGAAAATCAGAATTTCCAAAATTTTTTGTTACTATTCATATGGTAGTTTCCACTTTGTCAACTGAATTTTGAAAATTCATAACTAATTATAGAAAAATTATTGCATAGTGATTCAAGTCTCTAAAAATAGATAAAACTCTTTTACACATAGGAAAAATATGAAACATAGCATTCTCTTGACCAATTTATACAGTTTATTTCTCAACCATTTACTGTACATTTGGTCATTTTCTCTTCCCCAGGATTTTGGCCTTATATTTAAAAATTCATATTTCACTCCACCCTAAGCTAATTTATGCATTACTTATGTCATTGGAAATCCCTGAGTCTACTTTCTAGAAATATTTTTCTTGTACATTTATTCAACTTGTACAGGGCATAACATTAACTTAAATCATAAAGGGTCAGAATTCCACTTTTGCTGGAACAGTTTTGGGAAAACCTCCATATCTCCTATCATATAGCTCCAACTACCTCCAAATCAGTCACATATGAAACTCAAAACATATAAATTTCCATAAATACAAACCACTGAATTTTTGGAGCTCTGCACGATTTATATCATCTTTTTAATTTTCCAGTACCTAACTTTCAATTTCCAGTTTTCCCAATCTTTCTCTGTTCTGAACCCTAAACTTGAAAAATCACTATAATTCATACATTTATCCAATTTAGGTGTTATTTAGCTCTATAAAAAGCTTGTTCTGTCTACTTTGAGAGCATGTATAACACTTGTATAGGATGATCTGTTTCTAATAGATCTCCCCTGCTCAAATCAATGCTAGTCATCTCAAACAAACTTATGCTATTGCTTAAATAATAAACTTCACAACACATTGACATTGACATTGACATTTATTACTCCAATTTCATGCATAATATCATAGAGGACTTAAAAGAATATATTTAGGGCATCATACAGGATTTACCCATTTCATACAAACTTATACAAATTCCCAAAACATAACATTAAGACTTGCATAATAATATCATTCATCATTCTCTTCCTCTTTTTCCTTTAACTCTTGGATTCCTTGCATTGATTGTCCCTAAACATGGTAAGCATTTGTAAGGGATGAGATTCAAAGAATCTCAGTAGTTACCACTAATCAAGAAAATATATAATCATATAATGCAAGCACACTTCATCAAGTCATCATTCAAACATTTAGAATCATTTATGCTGAACATTTTATTGACAATTGGACAGAGTTTCCCCTTATATTTTGGACATTCCGGGGTCACAAAATCCCTCAAATAACTCAGCCAATATCAACAAATCATCACATAACATCATTGCAAACATTTGGTATAACATTAAAACTATTGCAACTATATAATCATATAATGCAAGATTAGGTTAGTAAACTACCTTTTAGCTTTTCAATCCTTTCCAAACTTTGCACACCTTTCCTTTGAACTTCTTACACTTCTTTGAGTCCTATAGTATCACAAAATGAGGCCATTAGCCACCAATTACACAACCTCATTCACAAAGTGTGCATACCTGGACTAAAATGTTCACTTTACTTTCCTTTGAGTGTTTCCTGCACAACATACTTGTATCTACCTATTTTGGACCCAAGGAATCCATTTTTTGGGTCAAAATCATGAAATTTCCTTTCCTTTTCAAACCCTAAATAGGCATAAAATTTTAAAAATTTGTAGGAAAATATCTACCTGATTAATTTGCAATCTCATGCCAAATTCTTGCATCTTGAAGCATTTCTAAGCATTTCTATGGTTTAGTTTTTCCATGGCTTCACTTTCTCTCTCCTCTCTCTCTCTAGGAAGAAATTTTCAGAGATAAAATGGAGAGAAATAATCCATAAAACTTCTCCAAACTCAAGTATAAGCAAGATAGCAACCATAGAAACTTACATTGGAAGTTTGAGATTCAAACTTCACTTCTTGCTTGGTCTTCTTTCCTCCTTGAGTTACACGAGTTATCCCCCCCTTTCAGCTGCTGTTTGCTTCGTGAATGAGTGAGGAAGATGATGGTTAATGACTTAATGAGATAAATATCCAATAAAGCCCATTAATTAATTCTATCTTTAACCTTTAGTTACCTTTTTGAAATTAAATCTTTTCACACAATTCCCATTATGTCCCAACAGCTGGTCAGACATTTAATGGACCAAAATACCCTTTACCGATTAAATTTACCCGTATCGATTGAGTATTTTTACCAAAATTGTTATTAAATTAGTATAGGATTATCCAACAATTAATTTTGGTCCAAAATCATTATCTAGGCCCAAAATATATTTTATTAAGATCCAATTACTGTCCTTCAATCAATACTGCCTTTTCCTACAGTCTAAACTGATCTTTGTCGGGTAACATATTAATATTAGACCATAATTACCCAATAAATACTATTTTGATTTTAATAGATTCCTTGCTATATTCCATTGGGATTATCTCATTAAAAGCTTCATTTTGACTACAATTTTTCATATTTATAAAAATGCCCTTAACCTGGGCTAATTTATAATTCTTGAAACTTTTGGGTCCTTTTTCATAATTTTTCCCAAACTTCTTTCTCTTTCCCCTTCACGTTGAAGACATCCCTAAGGGAATAAATTGTAAAGATTCTTGATTCTTGGGGCCCAAATATAATTTTCTTATTTTTTCAGTTTAATTAGGAAAAATGACATCTTTGCCCTTCTTTACGCTTAACGGTATCTCTCTGTTTTTCTCAATTTCTTTTGCATTTTATAATATAAACTTTTTCATTTTTGGGCCTTAAATGTATTATTAACATTTTTCTTCTAATTTGGGAAATAACCGTTTTGCCCTTAAACTGAGTCAAAAACATAATTATCCATTCTTTTGGGCACTTTCTTGTAATTTCACCTAATGACCAATTTTTTTATTATTTCCTTTTCATTATTCACATTAACTTCAAATTGGTCTATCTCTTAACATAGACCTCCCGTCTACACAATACTTATACCGTTGTGCTCAGCTTGGAGCGGGCTTTCATTCAAGTGGTATATTGCATATTTTCCGGGGTAAGTTTTGGAATTAATTTCTGCTAAGGACCTTATGGAAAATTAATTCCAATTATGAACTAAACATAACTTCTTCAAAAAATTAGATGAGAAATTAATTCCTTCTAAAGTCCAATTCTATATAGTCTTTTTGTCTCACTTCGTTTATCATCTTTTATTTATTTTATAACATCCCATAAAATTAGGGATATTACAGTGTAGCTCTCTCCACTTGCCTGATTAGGATCTACTGTGACCATGTGAGAGATTCTGTAACCTACTGATCATACTTTATGAATTACATTCACTGAGTTTTGTAAGTTAATAATTTTATTTAAAATTTTCAAAAATTCTTAATCGTCTTTCATGCTCCTTTATAAATTTTAAGTACCTTAACACATCATTTTTTAGAACTACAATTAAACTACTTATAATTTTATACATGATGTCTTAACAAGTGCCGCCTCAGTATGACTATTTGACATAATTATGATTCATAGTGCCCTTATGTAACCATTGGCACGTCTTTTCTTTCTTTCTCTTTACACCTTTCTCTTTCTTTATTGATTCCCAGTAGGTCTCCCATCCTGAAATTTCTTTCACTTTAGCACACTTAACTCTACAGTGTTGAGTGTAACACCTTACTCCCAATGACCTCTAGACTTGACAAAAAACTTTAAAATCCAACCAAACACAATCCAAACATCTCAAAACAACTTCCCAAAACTGCAGAGCAGCAGAAACAAACAAAACAACACCAGAAACTGGGTTGGGGCTATAGCCGCAATAGTACTGCCATGGCTCTGACTCCTCCCAGAACCTCACATGCTACTGACGTCACTGACACCGCGGCGCCCTCGGCTAGTTTTCTATACTAGTAAATCCAACTCCGGGGTGAACTTGTGATGCACATAACTTTTTGCTTTGACCACCGATTGACCTGATTCCAACTCCTACAAGTCAATCTAGTCCCAATCTATTCATAAACACCAAATTCACCTTAATCCAACTCCATATGGAGATTCTGGACATCTAACACCTTTTTGGCCACTTTTTTACCAAAACTCACAACTCACAACTCCCATTTGCCATCAAAGGCAAATTAACCATTTAAGACCACTCACATAGGTCCAAAACCACCTAACCAACTTGTTCAAAGAGGTTTAACCTTAAAGGAACCACTCCTTTGAGTTTTTACCCCTTTGAACCGCAAAAGACAAAATGAGCTACAAGCTCTAAAACACACCAACAAGGCCCAATGTCACTTGGGCTCACACACTCTATCATTCAGACTCCTCAAAATCCAAAACCAAACATGCATCACATAACAACACAAAACTACATCCATAACATACCGATAACAACAACTCCATTGCAACGATAATATCAAAGTCACCACTTAGTTACAAACCATCTATCCTACTTGGCACAAGATACATATCTAAAATACACATATATTACATAGACCTAGTATTCCCATGTCCGATGGTACTCCCTCGTCTTCTCAAGACTAGCACCAGAATCATCATCTGAAAGGTTAGTCATGAAGGGGGGTGTGAGACAATGTCTTAGTAACTGAGGACAACCACACACATATATATAACTCATACAATCCCATGAATGCAATATGAACTGCAATGCATGTCTCCCTCATACACAGTTAGAACCACGGGCTGTCATCATAACAAGACCTTTCATATAGGTAATTCCCTTCCAACAGTCTGTGAAGGCTGATTCCAAGACATTACCAAGCTCACCTCCCATTAGCGTACCTGGCTAAAGGTAGCGCTAATGTTCGAACCATGGCTCTCCTTTCCCTTTCCCACCAAGAATTGGCAGCAATTTAGGGAAGGTGCAATCCACTGCCCGCCTTTCCCCCCTAGCCATAGAAGGGGATTTAGCTGTAGGGATCCCATCCTTATCCTCTTTAATCATATATCATCATAATCATATCATCATATATCATAACATCACCACTCAATCCACCATATCACAATCTCAAAATGCTATGTATTGATGCTCATATCGTATCATCATATAATCATTATCATCATGATTTACAATGTCATGCTATGCATCATGCCATATCACATCACCATCATATATGTATTCATCATCATAATCATCATCTAACTGTGTGCATACCATGAAATATAGAAAATAATACACACAAACATATCCATATCGTGGTATAAAAGAAACATGCATATATGCACAATATACATAATATCATACAATACAATACAAACACCCGGTTACCTTAGGTTGTCAATTTCCACAAATGTACGATTACATGAGCTTTCTTGAATGTCAATCCCATGACTTGATCTCTCTGATCAACCAAACAACCTTCACATTACCATAATACCTCAATTAACATATAAACCAATTATCCAAATTCCATAATTTAACCATTTAGGCCTAACCTAAGGTTTCAACACCATTACCATGCATTATTAAGCTCCTAGGAACCATTCAAACATCAATCAATCCCTTACACTTCGGATTCCCAAGAGCCATAACCGAAAACAACCTAGGGTTAAGCTTAAATCATGCATAAACCCTTCAAAACTTGTAACACCCCTCATGTTATCTTGCTTGGCATTGTGTTTAGGACTGGAGGAAATAGGACGGAGGAAGGCTCGAGTGGAGTTTGGAAGAGCTCTACGCTGTGGCGAGAAGTAGGGCCGTCGCTGCGAGAACCATTCCAGTGACGTTGTTTCAGCTGAACACGGTGAAGTCACGGCAAGGTAGGTTGGGGCTGCGGTGAGATTAAGGATTTTTGTTTAAAACTGGATTATTTTGATTGATCAAAAAGAAAGAAATGAAAGGAAATGGAGGAGAAATCGAGGAGCAGTGTTAAGGTTCATGTTTTTTGGCCTTTGGGAGTGATTTTCGGACCTTAAGAGCTTGGATTCAAGTTCGTAAGCATTCTCTACTCCTTTATCTCCATTTTCTTCGATTGGAATTTGAGGTTTTCAGTTTTGAGGTTGGATTTTCGGTTCTGGCCGAAATCCACCAATTCAAATGGATGAAATGGGGTTAAGGAAGTGTGTTTTGGTGTTTTTGTTGCTTGGATATAAGTTTTGAAAGGTTTATGTGTGTTTAGAGTTTAACCTTAGGTTGTTTTCAGTTAGAGCTCTTGGGAATCCAAAGTGTATATGGTTGAGTAGGGTGTGAATGGTCCCTAAGAGCTTATTGATGCATGAAAGAGGTGTTGGAACTTGGGTTAGGCTAAAGCGGTTAAATTGTGGAATTTCGTTGTTTTGTATGTTGTGTTAATGGAAGAATTGTGTTATTATGAAGGTTGTTTAGTTAACTGAGAGGGGTTCAAGTGTGTTGGGCAATTCAAGAAAGCTTGTGGAACTCGTGTGATCGTGGTATTGACAACCTGAGGTAACCGGGTGTTTGTTTATATTGTATTGATTATGTTATATGGTAGTACATATATTTGTGTATATATGCATTTCTCTTTCATACGATAATATTGATGTGTTTATGTCTACTATTTTTATATATCGTGGTATGTACACAGTTTGATGATGAGTATGATTATGATGATGAGATATGTGATGAAGACGTTGATATGATATGATATGATATGATGCATACATGACATTATGATGATTATGATGATGATTATATGATGATACATGAGCATCACCACATAGCATTGTGAGACTGTGATTTATGGCGTGGAATGGTAATGATGTGATGACGATATGATATATGATGATATACATATATATGTTAGGGAGGATAAGGTTGGATATATATATAACTTAGAGAGGATAAGGATGGGAGTCCCTGCGAGGGCGACATGGATACCATTCATTTCACATTGCATTCATGAGTTGCATGAGATATATGTATATATATGTGTGTGTATGTGTGGTTGTCCCCGGTTACTGAGACATTATCACATACTCCTCTCCTAAGAACTAACCTTTTAGGTGACGGTTCTGGCACTAGTCCAGAGAAGACGTGAGAGTAGCGGCGTACGTGGAAGTAGTCTATGTAGTATTTGTGTATTAGATATTGTATCTTATGCCAAGTAGGATAGTATAGTTTGTAATGAATATTTGGTTATGGATATGAATTATAAGGATGGTATGGGTGAATGTGTGTATGGCTATGTTTGGTTGCATGGTTTTGATTGTTATGAAGTTAGGATGTTGGTGTTTGGGGGGCCATAGTGGTTTTGGGCCTTGTGGTGTGTTTCTAGGGCTTGTAGCCCATTTGTCAAGTCGAGGTTCCAAGGGGTCAAATCTCAGAGGAATGGTTCCTTTGGGGGGAAACCTCATTGTACAAGTTGGTTTGGGGGTTTTGGACCTATATGATTGGTCTCTGAGTGGCCAGTTGCCTTTGGTTGCAATTGGAGGTGGTTAGTGGTGAGTTTTGGTCAATAAGTAGCTAAAACTATGTTAGGGGTCCAGAATCTCTATACAGAGTTAGATTGAGGTGAAATTGATGTCTATGGCTAGATTGGGACTGTATTGACTTGTAGGAGTTGAAATTAAGTCAATTGGAGGTTGGAGCATAAAGTTATGCGCATCGGAAGTTTATCCCGGAGTGTGGAAATTACTGATATGGGATGTCAACATGGGACACCGCGGCTCCAGAGTCCAGGCCGCGGCGCCAGTGAGGCCAGAAGCGATTGCAAAATAGGGGAGGTTGAAGCCGCGGCGGTTTTGTAGCGACCACGGCCCCAGCCCAGTTTTTGGTGTTTTGGGGTTAGCTTCCGTTGTTCTGAGGTTGTAAGAAGTTGTTTTGTGACATTTGGGTTGTGTTTGGTTGAGATTTGAAGTTTTTGGTTAAGTCGGAAGGTGTCAGGAGGCAGGATGTTACATTTTTGTATCAAATCAATGGTTTTGGGCCATTGTTTCTACTTGGATTACTACTTGGTACAATTTTAAATACATAGACTTTATTCCCACTGCGATGTTAGTCCATAACTATATAATTGAATGTGTTGTTGCCTATGTGTAGGAAGAATGTCTCATAGAGGAAGATAGAGTAATAGCGATCTCATGAGGTAGATGCATGAGATGCTAGCTAGCCTCAGTAATCAGATGAATACTCAGGGAGAGACGTTGAATAGGTTGCAAGAATGAATGGATAGGTAGGAGCAGGACAATGTGAATGAAGAGGCCGATATGTTTGTTGACTTGAATGCTGGTGAGGATAAGAATGAAAATACGGTAGAGCTTGAGAGAGCCCTAAGAGTTGGAAGAAGGGGTATCTCTTCACAATTGAAGGACTTCTGGAAGTTTAGTCCTCCGACTTTTGAAGGTACCATGGATGTTTCTCTGGCTGAGAATTGGATTGAACAATTGGAGAACATCTTCAGTGTGATAGATTGCACCTCTGAGCAAAGAGTGCAACTAACGGCATCTAAGCTTGAGAAGAAGGCCAAGCGTTGGTGGAGGAGTGTTATCCCAAGTGTTGAAGTGATAAATACTCCTATGACTTGGGATTAGTTTAAAGAATGGTTCTTTGCACATTATGTCCCTCCAGCCTTGATGATACAAAAGGAGGCTGAGTTCCTAACTTTTCAACAAGGAAATTTGTTGGTAGATGACTACATTGATCAGTTTTTGGACTTGGCAAAATATTCCAGTTATCTGAATAATTGCCCTGATGATAGGTGGATAGCTCAAAGGCTATTTGAGGGAGCCCATCCGAAGATAAAGGAGCAGTTGTCTGTGGTGGAATTTGTGTCCTTTGAGGACTTGTGTGCAAAGATATGCGCCCTCTACAGACGGATGAAGGAGGCCAAGGAGCATAGAAGGAATTCCATGATTTGGGCCTTTTCTCACCTAGGACCTACTGGAGGAATCAGTAAATGAAGTGGTTCAGGTAGTGGCAGTAGTGGAGGCAGTACAAGTTCTAGTAGAGGAAGAGATCCCTATAATAGGGGCTGTCACGGTAGAGGTAGAGGCAGGTTTGGTCGGGATCAGTCCAACCAAGGTTGGTTTGCCAGAGGAACCTTTTATCGAGGTGGCTTTGAACAAGGGAGTTCTAGTCAGAGTGAGCATGCAGGAAGGGACTCCACTCCATCTCAGTACGGGACAGGTAGTGCATCAAATCTGTGCACAAAATACAGGTTTAGCCATGGTGACCATCTGTGCTTGCTTTGTTATAATTATGGGAGACCAGGTCATATGTCATTGAATTGTTAGGAACCAAGGCATGATAATGCGATGAGGAGGTCCACGATGCCAGGATAAGTTTTTGCCATTACCCGATAAGAAGCCGATACAGTACCTAACTTGATTAAAGGTAAACTTAAACTCAATGGTTACTCTATTTATGCTTTGTTTGACTCAGGTGCATCGCATTCCTTCATTTCTTTTGATTATGCATGGAGATTGGGTATTGTGGCAATGGGGTTGCCTTTTGAGTTGTCAGTGTCCACACCCACGAAAGTTTCATTAAGAACTGCTCAAGCTTGTTTGAATTGAGTGGTTTATTTTGAATGCCGGAGCAATACTTTGGATCTAATCTATTTGTCATTGCAAGAGATTGATGTGATAATTGGGATGGATTAGTTGGAGGCAAATAATGCTATTTTCGACTGTGCTTGAAAGATCGTGTCTTTGCCAATGAATATCCCTAGTGTGGAAGGGGATGAAAATATCTGTTTGTTCTTTACTCAAGCTGACAGATATCTGAAGAAAGGATATCAAGGGTTTCGGGTTTTCTTCTCTATGAACATGGATATGGAAAGTGGTGTTGGAAGATATCCGGTTGTGAATGAATTTCCTGATGTGTTTTTAGAGGAGATCACCGGTTTACCCCTACCACGAGAACTGGAGTTTTCCATCGATTTGGTGCCCGGGACAAGTCCTATATTGAAGGCTCCATATCAAATGGCACCGTCCGAGTTGAAAGAGTTGAAGAAACAGATTTAGGATTTGTTGAAGAGAGGTTTTATCAGACCTAGTGTCTTGCCTTTGGGAGCTCCAGTATTGTTTTTCAAGAAGAAGGATGGTAGCCTCAGATTGTGCATTGATTACAAGCAGCTGAACCGAGTGACAATCAAGAATAAATATCCTTTGCCAAGGATTGAAGACTTGATCGATCAGTTGGCAGGTTCCTCCGTATTCTCTAAAATCGATTTGAGGTCAGGATACCATCAATTGAGAGTGTGTGCCGAGGATGTGCCTAAGATGACATTTCGAACTCGATATGGTCATTATGAGTTTCTTGCGATGCCATTCGGGTTAACCAATGCCCCGGCAATCTTCATGGATTATATGAACAGGGTGTTTCGACCGTATTTGGATAAATTTATTGTTGTTTTCATTGATGACACCCTGATTTACTCCAAGAGTGAGGAAGAGCATGCACACCATCTTCAGATTGTGCAACTATTACAGGATCACCAACGGTATGCTAAGCTTAGTAAGTATGAGTTTTGGCTACAAGAGATGAAATTTCTGGGCCATGTGATATCTGCAGAAGGAGTGGAAGTAGACCTTAGTAAAGTAGAAGTGGTGTTGAATTGGGAGAGATCACAATCGATGACTGAAATTCGGAGTTTTTTGGGTTTGGATGGATATTACCGAAGGTTTATTAAGGGATTCTCTCAGCTTGTTATGTCATTGACTAGACTCACCTGTAAGGATCAATCTTTCATTTGGGATGACAAGTGTGAGAGAGCATTCCAAGGGCTGAAGGTTTGTCTGATTTCCACCCCAATGCTCATTTTCCCTAACCCATCAGAGTTGTTCACAGTTTATACAGATGCCTCTAAGAAGGGTCTAGGGTGTGTATTGATGTAGCAAGGCAGAGTTGTGGCGTATGCTTCAAGGCAGTTAAAGCCTCATTAGGAGAACTATCCTACTCATGACCTTGAGCTAGCAGCTATAATGTTTGCCTTGAAATTGTGGAGGCATTATCTCTATGGCACTCAGTTTGAGGTGTTCAGTGATCATAAGAGTTTGAAGTATTTGTTTGATCAGAAAGAGCTGAACATGAGGCAAAGGCGTTGGGTTGAGTTCCTTGTGGACTATGAGTTTGCTTTGAAGTATCATCCTAGGAAAGCCAACGTTGTGGCGGATGCGTTGAGTAGAAAATCAATCCATATGGCCACAATGATGATAAGGGAGCAACAGTTACTGGAAAGCCTAAGAGATATAAAGTTATTCATTAATGTCCATCCTGGAGTACTGGTAATGAGTTCCATTAGTGTATGAAGTGATTTATTGTGGAGCATTTGCTATGCTCAAATGGAGGATGACTATCTTTTAGGCATTCAGGAACAAATTGAAATGGCGGAGACCCAGGACTTTGATATTTTAGAGAATGGTATCTTCTGGTATTGTGGTCAGATATGTGTACCAAATGTTACAGGTTTGCAAGAAATCATACTAGAAGAGGCTCATAAGAGCATGTACACTATTCACCCAGGTACCACTAAGATGTACCAAGATTTGACGTGTGGTTATTGGTAGCCAGGTATGAAAAAGGACATCACAGAGTATATAGGAAGATATTTGATTTGTCAGAAGGTAAAGATTGAACACTAATTGCCTGCTGCTACATTGCAGTCTTTGGAAATCCCGGAGTGGAAATGGGATAGTGTTTCCATGGATTTTATGATAGGATTACCGAGGACCTTTTCAGGACACAATGGAATATGGGTCATTGTGGATAGGTTGATGAAGTCAGCCCATTTTCTTCTGATTCGGGAAACTATTTCAATGGAAAAGTTGGCTCAGTTGTATGTGAATGAGATTGTGAGGTTGCATGGAGTCCCAATGAATATTATATCGGAAAGAGATCCTAGGTTTACATCCAGGTCTTGGAAATCTCTTCAGAAGACCATGGGTACAAAGTTGAGTTCAGTACTGCTTATCACCCTCAATCTGATGGGTAGACTGAAAGGACTATTCAGACTCTGGAGGACATGCCGCGGGCATGTGTCATAGAGAATAAAGGCAATTGGGATTAGTTTCTGCCATTGGTTGAATTTACCTACAACAACAGTTTCCACTTGAGTTTGCAAATGGCTCTGTATGAAGCGTTGTATGGCAGGAAGTGCAGGTCCCCGTTGTGTTGGGTTGAACTCGATGAAAGGATTCTTTTGGGCCCAGATATTGTGGATCAAACCTCTTGGCGAGTAGAGAATATTCATTAGAAGCTTCTTACTGCTCAGAGTCGGTAAAAGATTTATGCAAATAGGAGGAGGAGACCATTGGAGTTTGATGTGGGAGATCATGTGTTTTTAAAGGTCACTCCTACGACTAGTGTTGGAAGATCTATTCGAGCTAAGAAGCTTGCTCCGCAGTATATGGGTCCATACCAAATTTTGGAACGAATTGGGCCAATAGCGTATTGAGTGGCGCTACCACCTAATCTTGCTAGATTGCATGATGTTTTCCACGTGTCTCAACTCAAGAAGTATCATTCAGATCCATCTCATATAATTGATGATGAGGTAGTTCAAGTGCGAGAGTATCTGACATTTGAAGTCACGCCATTGCAAATTCTTGATGTGAAAGAGATGCAGTTGAGAAATAAGACAATAAAGTTGTTAAAGGTCCTATGGAGCAGTTTGACATCTAATGATGTCACGTGGGAGACTGAAGAATCCATGTGAAGGAAGTATCCAGAAATTTTCTCTTGAGGTAAGAGTTGAAATTTCGAGGATGAAATTTTTATGAGGGGAGAGTGTAACACCCCTCATGTTATCTTGCTTGGCATTGCGTTCAGGACTGGAGGAAATAGGATGGAGGAAGGCTCAAGTAGAGCCTGGAAGAGCTCCACGCCGTGGCAAGAAGCAAGGCCGCCCCAGCGAGAACCATTACAGTTTAACCCTAGGTTGTTTTCGGTTAGAGCTCTTGGGAATCCAAAGTGGATGTGGTTGAGTAGGGTATGAATGGTCCCTAATAGCTTATTGATGCATGAAAAAGGTGTTGGAACCTTGGGTTAGGCAAAAACGGTTAAATTGTGGAATTTGGATTTTTGGTATGTTGTGTTAATGGAAGAATTGTGTTATTATGACGGTTATTTGGTTAACCGAGAGGGGTTCAAATGTGTTGGGCAATTTAAGAAAGCTTGTGGAACTCGTGTGAGCACGGTATTGACAACTTGAGGTAACCAGGTATTTGTTTATATTGTATTAATTATGTTATATAGTAGTATGTATATTTGTGTATATATGCATGTCTCTTTCATACCACGATATTGATGTGTTTATGTGTACTATTTTTATATATCATGGTATGTACACAGTTTGATGATGATTATGATTATGATGATGAGATATGTGATGATGATGTAGATATGATATGATATGATACATACATGACATTATGATAATTATGATGATACATGAGCATCACCACATGGCATTGTGAGACTTTGATTTATGGCGGATGGAGTGGTGATGATGTGATGGCAATATGATATATGATGATATACATATATATGTTAAGGAGGATAAGGTTGGATATATATATATATATGTTAGAGAGGATAAGGATGGGTTACATATGTTAAGGAGGATAAGGATGGGAGTCCCTGCGAGGGTGACATGCATACCATTCATTTCACATTGCATTCATGAGTTGCATGAGATATATGTAGATATATATGTGTGTGTGGTTGTCCCCGATTACTGAGACATTGTCCACACCCCCTCCCATGAACTAACCTTTCAGGTGACAGTTCTGGCACTAGTCCAGAGAAGACGTGGGAGTAGCGGCGTACGTGGGAGTAGTCTATGTAGTATTTGTGTAGTGGATATTGTATCTTGTGCCAAGTAGGATAGTATGGCTTGTAATGAATATTTGGGTATGGATATGAATTGTAAGGATGGTATGGGTGAATGTGCATATGGCTATGTTTGGCTGCATGGTTTTGATTGTTATGAAGTCAAGATGTTGGTGTTTCAGGGGGCCATAGTGGTTTTGGGCCTTGTGGTGTGTTTTTAGGGCTTGTAGACCATTTTATCAAGTCGAGGTTCCAATGGGTCAATTCTCAGAGGAATAGTTCTTTTGGGGTGTAACCTCTTTGGACAAGTTAGTTTGGGGGTTTTGGACCTGTATGATTGGTCTCTGAGTGGCCAGTTACCTTTGGTGGCAATTGGAGGTGGTTAGTGGTGAGTTTTGGTCAATAAGTGGCCAAAACTCTGGCAAGGGTCCAGAATCTCCATACAGAGATAGCTTGAGGTGAAATTAATGTTTATGGCTAAATTCAGACTGTATTGACTTGTAGGAGTTAGAATTAAGTCAATCAGAGGTTGGAGCATAAAGTTATGTGTGTCGGAAGTTCACCCCGGAGTGTGGAAATTGCTGATATGGGATATCAACATGGAGTGCCGCGACTCTAGAGTCCAAGCCGCGGTGCCAGTGAGGCCAGAAGCGATTG
The DNA here is from genome assembly GCA_026686845.1 of Adenanthera pavonina. Classification (NCBI taxonomy): domain Eukaryota; kingdom Viridiplantae; phylum Streptophyta; class Magnoliopsida; order Fabales; family Fabaceae; genus Adenanthera; species Adenanthera pavonina. Next base: position 28,654,534 of record JAIVEN010000008.1, read on the forward strand.
CAGAATAGGGGAGGCTGAAGTAGCGATGGTCCTGTAGTGGCCATGGCCCCAGCCCAGTTTTTGGTGGTTTTGGGTTAGCTTCCGCTGTTATGAGGTTGTGAGAAGTTGTTTTGTGACGTTTGGGTTGTGTTTGGTTGAGATTTGAAGTTGTTGGTTAATTCTGGAGGTGTCACGAGGTAGGATGTTACAAAACTCACATCCAAGCAACAAAAACACCAAATCATACTCCATTAACCCTATTTCCTTCATATCAATTGGTGGGATTCAGACAAAATCCAAGAACCCAACATATAACTGAGAAATCCCAAGTTTAAACTAAAGAAAATGGAGAGGGAGGGGTAGGGATCACTTGCCAACATGAATCCAAGCTCCTGAGGACCGAAAATTACTTCCAATGGTTGGAGAACTCGAACCTTAGCACAGCTCTTCATTGCTTCCTCCATTTCTTTCTTTTTCAATCTTCTGAAATGATTCGGATTTAAACAAAATCCTCGATTCTCGCTGTGTCTCAAAGTAAGCTCATCCCGGCGTCACCAGTTTCAGCCGGAAAGAGCCATTGAACTCACTCTCGCTGTGGTTACCCTACTCCTCACCATGGTGTAAAGCCCTTTTTCCTCCACGTTGAACCTTCCTCCATCCTGCTTTCTCCAGTTCTGCACACAATGCCAACACAAACATCATGAGGGTTGTTACATTGAGAGGTTCTACTTGCTTTCTTAGCAAAACTAGTATTATAAATTGTTAGCAATAGGCTGCATTTTAGGCCATAACTGATCTATGTGACCTTAAGATAGTTTACTACTGAACCTTAGGGCATTCAATCTGTGCTTCATCTTTCTTCTATCAACTAGCTTGGTATCTTATGATAGTGTCTCATGACCTTTCTTATTTCTATTCATTATTTATACTTATAATACTTCTCTGTTCTCTACGTTAGTTCATCTGTTAACTTAAAGTTTTAATTTACTAATCCACCTTCATGAATAAACATATTCTTAACCCAATACCTTTACTTATCTTACCATGGCTTTTAGAATCTCTTGAATCCCTATAGGTTGGGTTCAAGAGATGCCAAATGTCCAATGGAGGAAAGGAGCAGGGAAACATTTTTCAATGATTAGATTTTTATTAATCTATATCTCTTTGCTATTTTATGTAAAATGTTATGAGAATTTATGAAGTTCTGTATTGCAGTAAATTTGCCCTCTTAGACCTATTATAGTGTATGAATATGATTTGGACAAATATAAACCATGTTTGTTATGAATGATAATGGTTTAGAAGTTTGAAATGAAAAATTTGCCCATGATGACCAGTCATGAAAGTTATAGGGAGACTTTATTTGAAATAGAGCATTCAGTATAAGTGTTATGTATGATCTAAAAGTAGATAGAATAAGCTTTTTAACAAGCAAAGAATGCCTAAATTGAGCATGTATATGATTAATAGTAAATTTTTAAAATTAGGGGTCAAAATTGGACAGGGTTGAAAATACTAGAATTCTCACTGTAGATACTGGTTGTTTTAAAAGGCAGTATAAAATCTTGTAGAGCACAAAAAATCTACTAGTTTACATGTATGAAAAGATCTATGTCTTACGTTTAATATGCCACTAGTTTAAATGTAATTAGAGTTATATAATGAGAGTTATGTGTGTTTTCTTAAAACTATTCCAGCAAAAGTTCTGCTCTAACCCATAATAGTTTAAGTTAATATTATGCCTTGCCCAAGTTGAATAAATGTACAAGAAAAATATGACTGAAAAGTAGATATATAGATATTTCCAAAGGTATAAAGACAACATGATTTGGCTTCGTATAGGATGAGAAATAAATTTCTAAATTTAAGGCTAAAATTTTGGGAAGGTGTAAATTAACTATATGAACAGTAAATTTCGTACTAAATATTGGATCAATTAGCACAATTAAAGTCATGTTTCATATTTTTTCCCTGTAGAGAATGATCTGAGCTATTTTTAGAGACTTGAATCACATTGATACAATTACTTTAGAATTAGTTATGAATTTTCAAAGTTTATCTGGGAAAAAGAGTTTACCATATGAATAGCAATAAGGAAAAAGAAAATTGTCAATTTTAATCAATGATGTGATTCAAGCTTCTAAACATGATTAAATGGACTTAAGTAAGGTCCAATACATGGGAAACATGGTCTAAAACTAATGTGTTACACATTTTTCATATTAACTATAAAGGAACAATTTTTTGTCTTCATCCTAATTTTCTTACCATTTACATTCATAACCGCAAAGAAATATATGCCAAGAAAAAACATTTTTGGCATAGTGCATAATATAGAAGGATGCATGAAATCCATAAAACAAGAACTATAGAAAGCCATAAAACAAGAACTATGAACTAATATCCAATTAGAAGCATACTGGAAATCCTAGATGAATAACTCTAGGTCAGACATGTGGAAGTTCATTCACGCAAAATTTTCAAATGGATAGCAAGTACAGCAGAACTCTTGTTTGTCAATATCTTCTCTACCAATAGCATGAAACTTATAGTTATCACCATGGTACCTTTGAAGGATGTTTCCCCCAATTATTTCCTATAATTAGGACACATTACTTCAAAAAATGAGAAAAAGATGCATATAGTCACCATAGTTAAGTTTAATATAATATAAGTTTTGATGATAACAAATGTAGGATAATAAAGAACAAATACATCATATGTGTCTAACATATATAATGTTCCTCAAAGAAATAAAATGTGTATTAGCATGTATTTAATTGAGTTTATAATGCACATATCATGCTATGTACCAATATATCCACTATGATCTTATATTGTATAATACAAGTTGGATATATAAATTGGACTAATTACTTAGTTTGTAAGTGTAATATATTAAATATAGAATGGTTCAAATAGGAAGAGTGAGCATTAGGATAAAGAAATGGAAATCAACATCATATCTCACTCAAGAAAGAAGAAGAGATATGATGCTCAAAAGTATCGAATATCAAAAACGAGCATGCTAAGAAAGAAATGACCAAGTGAAAGTGGAGCACAAGCATTAAAGACCTAGTTACTAGGTATATTTTGTTTTCACTTATGTCTTGAGGTGGTTTTAATTTTTGAAAATTAATTGATCTTGTTACCATATGTTTTAAACAAGTTAGATTAAGCAAATTAATTGAGAAATATTGGCTAACAGAAGAATTTTGTATTTGACTCATGTTATTTTGTGCAAAATTAAAACTTTACTTAGTGAAATTCAAAGTTACAGAGGTTTCATCTCTGACAAATAAATTTTAGTTTTGAAATTCAAATTTTAATCTAAGCACTATTAGTGAAAGTGTACAAAATTTGCATGAAGCTTAGTCAAAATTTGAATGTTGGTGAAGTTCAAAATGAATTCATTGTTACTACCTTTAACAGATGAATTTTGGACTTCAAAGTGCAAATTTCAAAATGAGAACTTGTGAGTCTCATTAGAGCATGCCTCTAACAAATGAACTTAGAATTTCAATAGTCAAATTTCGAAGAGAGAACTTTTGTATCATGTTGAATGTGCCTTTGATAGATGAATTTCACCTTCTAAAATTTGAATTTCAAAGTGCACTGTGAAAACTTGAGACAACTGTTGAAACTTCAACAGACGCACTTCCAGTATGAAAATTCTCATTAGCTAACATGAGTTAACTTTGGTAAACACGAAATTTGAATTTTAATCTGTGACAAATGAATTTTTGAAGTTCAATGTTAAACACATAACTATGTTGACTCTACGAAATTCATCTATTGAACCCTGAAATTCAAATTTTGGAAAGACAAATGCATTTAATGCAGTTGGTGGATGGCTCTTTTTGCAGAGTAATGACTAGAACTTCTGTCTAATAGATAGATTCTATGTCTAACATATAGTTAAGCTATAAATCTATAAATAGAACCTCGTTTAAACTTATAAGTAATAATTTTAAGTGTGTTATGTCAAAATACTACTTCAATACGTAAATCTTTCTATATCTGTATTCATAATTAAATCTACCTCAATCGAGTAAGCTTTTAATGTATCATATACTCTTAAAGAGAGTCTCATTTTTGCAATTATTCTTTTCTACTATTTTATGGGTAGAATCTTAATATGGGGAAACACTAAGGGATTTTACATATCTTGTAATAGTGTAGGGAGAGTGGTTCCACAAGTGCCTACTGAAACTTGTGGGATGTACTGAGACTTCATAGGTGACCAAATCAAACCTGCTGGATATAGTGAAAATCTCAAGTGGTGGCTTGTGGACTGGACGTAGGCCACGTGGTTTGGGCCAAACTAGTATGAATTCTTGTGTCTTGCTCTACATCTTCTCTATTCAATTGCCGTACTTAATTGTCTCTCTGTTCATCCCTATTCTGTTGCACATCTAGCAAAATTGGGTTGTGATCTAAAAAGAGCAAAAATCTTACATCACCCAATTTGTTGAATCAAGAGTTTTGATGATTGTAAACTAACACTCAAGAGCTTGAATTGAAGATATCAAAGGAGATCAAAGCTGTGTCAAGTGAAGACTTTATGAGTATTTGCTGTTAGATCTCTTGTAGGATCTTTAGTTTTTGTTATGATTGGGTAAAAGATTTTGATTTGAGAAAAAAATGTTTTCAAACCTTGATTTTGTGTTAAATCTTTACCTATTTGAAAAACACCCACAAACAGACGAAGGTTGAAAGCTTAAGCTAAACTGTCAAGTTGGAAATTCGAACTTTGCCTTTGGAAGTTCGAACTTCGAGCTGAAACTGAATGAGTCTGAAGATATGGCTCTCTGTCAGACGAATTTTGGCTGCTCAAAATTTGAATTTTCATCTAGTCTGAAAGAAGCCTTTCTGGTAACAGACGAACTTCACACTTTCAAAATTCGAATTTCAAGAAAAAATGAAGTTTGTGAAAACCAAAGAAATTTGTCTGAGACTATGATAAAATGCATCTGAAATCAAAATGAAATTGAGTTTGATAAATGCTCTCTGACAGATGAACTTTGAACTGCCAACATTCGAACTTTCATATAAGTCTGAAAGAAGCTTCTTTGTAACAGACGAACTTTAAGTCTCCAAAATTCGAATTTCAGACAAAACAAAATTTGAGAGAATAGAAGAAATACGTCTGATACTATGTTAAAGTTCATCTGAGATCAAGAATGATTTAAGTTTCAAAACTGCTCTCTGACAGACGAACTTTGAACATTGAAATTCGAATTTCAGAAGCAAAAATCTTAAGTCTGTTTAAGTGAAACATCAACATTCGAATGATGAAATTAGTCTGGAAAGAGTCTCTCTGACAGACGAATTTCACCCTTTCAAAATTCGAATTTCGAGGGCACTGTAGCAAATTGAAAACACTGTTCACACTTAACCGAAAAATTTTCTTCTTGAAAATTCGTATGTCACATTGTGAAAATGTTTTGTAAGTTTCAAAATTCGAATTTCACTTAATGAATAGACGAACTTCGTGTTGTAATGTTGGAAGCTTTAACCTTCGGTTCCTTCGAAATTTGTCTGTTGACCAGCCAAAATTCAAATTTCAGTATGTCAGAAACATTAAATGCGGTTGGTAAACGGATAGTTTTTCAGAGTAACCGTTGGATAACTTCTCCAACGGATAGATTAAAGTCTCTAACGGATATTTGAGACCTAAATCTATAAATACAACAACATTTGAAGTTGTGGGTAACAAATCAAACAAGTGTGTACTGAATTTCTGCTAAATCTTTTCTCAAAAGCTTTTACCCTCTCAACTTCTATACTTGTACTGAAACTTTCATATCTACTCTTTTCAAGAGAGTTATTTTATTGTAATCAATCTACTCTTCATCTGGAAGATAGATTTACTTGTGAGGGGTATTCACAAGGGAATTGGGAAGCACATAGTGAAAGTGCTTGGAGAGTTTGAGAGAGCTCAGAAACAGAGCATACTCGTGTACTGTGGCCTTAGCAAGAAGCCCATTGAAATTCTTGTTGTATAGTGGATAAATCTCAAGAGGTGTCTTGAGGACTGGATGTAGGTCAAGTGGAAAGACCGAACCAGGATAAATTACTGAGTTTTCTTCTCCCTATCTTTACTTTTCTGCTTGCTCTATTTTACGCATTGTTTTCATTATACTGTGATATCTTCACTTACTTCACTTTGTGCAGAAAAAATTCAATCTTCCCAATTCACCCCCCTCTTGGGAAGTCAGCCTTGCTAACACAATTCACCCCCTCTTAGGTGACTAGCCAAACCTAACAACCATTGCTTGGAATATGCTTAAAGTGAGGAAAAATGGACATGAAAGTAGGCACTGGATTGAAATGGGCAACTTAGTCATAATTATCTAAATTTACAGGATAACTTAATCATAATCATATTCAATGATTATGTTTTAGATAGACAATAAAAAAGACTATGTAGACTCTTAGGCTCACCAAAAGAACAATACAAAAATTCTGGATAAGAGTACTCCAAACCCAATACAAATGCCATGAATATAGAGATTATAGAAAAAACAAACACATGATAGATGAAATCATCAAAGATTGACAAATGAAGCATGTTTTTATAAAAAATGTGGAAAGGTAAGAAAATAATCTTTGTACAATAAACAAAGGTCCATCACCAACATTCATATATAATACATCACCTTTGAAGTAGTAGGTAAAAAGAGAATAAGACTGATGCACAACAACAAAAAGTAGTAAATTACCTCTACAATAATGTTTCCTACAAGGTAGGGCAACTACATATTGAGCTTGATTTTCTCATGATTCTCTTTTATTTCTTCACTACTACAGATTTTTTGTTTTGGTATGCACCTGTGAGTACACTTTTTCAAAAAGCATACCAAAAACTACCTTTCGGTATGCTTATATAAAAAACTAGACCCAAACAATTATTTTTTGGTACTCTTCCTTTAAAAAGCATGCCAAAATATATGTACTCAAGAAGATATAGGTGCACTTTATACAAAAACATACTGAAATAATAAGGTTTTTAGGCATTCTATTTTCTCAAGTATACCCAAAACTCAATTAAAAAATCTACAGTACATTTAATCCCTTATAAACTTAGGCTCCAGAAAAATACGCTGCTTATTTTCTAGTGCCTAAAACCACTCCTACCCTTTTCTATGTACTAGCACCAAACTCACCATTTCTACCATTTCTGCCATTTGACCAGTCATTCCTCCACATTCTGCTGCCTTACATGAAGCTCCTCCTCTCATGAGATTCAACCCTCCATCACTCTTCTTGGATCGTGTGCTCTGTTCTCACACGTGATGCTCCTCTTCCTCTAACATGGGTTTCCAGAGCTTCATTGGACTATCAAAGCTATCCTCTCACTCAATTCACTACTCCATCACTCTTCATGGGTTTTTACAACTCCGCCGCCTTTCATCAAACTGTCTCTTGCCTTCATTGGGTTAGCAGAGCTTTGCTAGTCTTCATGGGTTTTTTGAGCTTCATGGGTTGTCATGGGTTTCTACAAATGAGTCACGGTGGCAAGTGTGAAACTTGTAGTTTTGGGTTTCTACACACTGTAGCTTCACCAGTCTTCACTGGTTTCTAAAGCTTCACGGGTCCTTGTGGGTTTCCGCAAATAGGTCACTGTGACTAGCTAGTAGGTTGTAAAACTGGTGCCTTGTGGGCTTTTGCAAACAAGTCCTTCCACACCAAAGCTTCGTGGGTTTGTGTCTTCTTCATTTGCACCATGTTTCTTCATCTGGGTCTCTTGATCTTATGCTTTGAGGTATGTTGTTTATATATATATATATTTTTGAAGATCTGATAAGGAAAGGGAAAATGCTAAAATTGAAAGAAAAAAGTGAACTACAAGTAAAGATTCAGGATATGACTTCTAACTTACTAAAAAACATGTATATCTATATGGTGATGTTTTCCTCATATGAAGCTTGGATGAGGTGGATAGTAGACTAAAGTGAGATAGGATTGAGATTGGTGCATGAGTTGTCCTAGATTTGGTAGAGATGACTTGGGTATTGGCATATACATTTTTTTGGTTACTTTGAACATGGCAAAAACAAAATCTTTAACTATATGCATAAATTGAGGTTTATGATAGATTGGTTATCATTGAACATTTTTTTATGTTGAACTATTTATGAGTTGTTCATTCTAAAGCCAATATGTTAATGTATTGGTTCTTTAATATTTTTTTCTAATGTTCTCAATTTCTTGTTTTTATTATTAATAGTTTGCAAGCTATAATAAGGCTATGAAATCTGGGCTAAGTACTTTTTGTAACCATGTTCCTGATGTTTTACACCAATGTCCTTTTGCCATCTAATTTTTGGTAGGTGGGCTTTTATTTAGAGTTGACTCTTGTGAGTTTTTATTTTCTTAATAATAATTACTCTTTCTGTTTAGTCTATCAAATATTCATTAGATGTCCCTTTCTATGTTTTCACACACACACGTACACATATAAAATGTCCATGTCTATTTTATATCTTGGTAAGAAAATGATCTGAAACCCAATATATGTATGCTAGTTGATCCGTTGCTGCAACAGAGAAGCGAATTAAATCCTTTCCATAGTATCTGCTAGATCTTTTATATTCACGAAAGTGAATGCAGATGATGTATTTAGAAATAGATAATAGATGCTGTATTCACATCAAAATCCGTCTTTTTTGGTAATATCATGTTTTACCAATATAGTTGTTGCTATTGATTTTCTTATTTTTTCTCTATGAATACTAGTAAGTGAGGAAAATCAAGAAAGGCCATCCAATTCACTATATCCTTATCGAAAAGGATGCACACCATGTTCAACAATTGAGCAACAAATAGTAAGTACATATAATATGTCTTTCTCCTTTGTTGTATTTTTTATGAGTGATTTTTATTTGTTTTTTATTGTTTGGGTTAAATGTTTTTAATAATTAGATCCAAGAGACAGGAGCAAAAGCATCCATAATTCCTCGTCATGTGCTATGGAAGAAAGAAAGGGAAAACAAGTAGGATAATATAGACGATGAACATGTTCAGAGGGTTTGGGATGAATGTTTAAGTATTAAATATATGCATCTATCATTATTCTATTAAATTTAAGTCTTAACATTTACTTAATAATTTGTATGATAGGAGTTTCTATCCCAATCAATAACAGATGAGATTGAAAACTTTAGGTGTAACGATATAGTGGCTAGGGTGTTACAAGTCCCTGAAGTCCTTGGTCATGTTAAAGGTGTTGGATTTGGGGTCACTAAAACAAGCTACTATGGGACTCGAAAGCATTCAAACTCTTAAGTTAAAAAGAAAGTTGCACATTTGGAAGAAAAAATGTCCAGCTTAGAGCATCAATTATACCAACAAACCATGTGTTTCACTGAATATGATTAGATGTTTAAAAACATGAAACTCATGCTAGGGGCAGGGAAGTTCGTGGTAGAAGTTAGCCCTAGCATGAAAGATAGTTGCACACCTATATCTCAACTACCTGAGGTATTTCTTTCTCTACTAAGTACATTATAGTTTTTTTCCATTAATTCTTCATTTATTACTTTATGATTCATATAGGGTGAATCAAAGTGCCATTTATGGTTGGCGACCACAATACGTCATATGGTTGCAAAGGATAGTGTGCTTAACACTCCTTTTGCAATTCTACATAATGCACCACTACCCAATGGCTTCTTGAAAGTTCTAATTGACAAAGTAGATGAGGAAGGAGCTGATTTACCAATGCCTACTAATAATGGAGTGACAAAAGTTGGTGATACAGTAGGTTATTTGTAGCATGGCCTAGCAACCTCATTGAGGTAGTAGAAATGGTAAGGAAATTGGCATATCCTTATAATGCATTGCACTTGTATTCATTGCTGATCCCTAACTAACTGAATTGATTTCATGATTTTTTCAAATTCCATAGCCCAAAAGGAGCAAAAAACAAATCAAAGGGATAAGCCAAGAAAGTCAAAGGAATCTATCACTATACTAGTGAAGAAACAAATGAAAGGCACACTTCAACAATTGAAGGAATCAATTTCCAAACCAGTGATGAAAAAGCCTATCCCTTAAATTAATCATAACACATGTGGGCCAAATGATATTGCTCTAAGGATCCTAGCAAAAAGGGAACTAGCAAAGGGTAAAACACATGAAATAAATTTTCATTATGGCATTTATAATAAACAAGTAGTTGATCATCTTGCTATCGAGCAAATAAATGAAATGCTTGATCATGAATAATTGATAGGTGCCATAGTCATCAATGTATATCTCAGGTACTTGCATGATAACTCATGGTTGAAATCATTTTTGGTTTTTTCATTTCTCAATTGATGTGAACAATATTAATCGATTTGTGTATTTTTATTGAAGATAATTGCGCCATAGTTTTTTTGTCCCTAATAGGTTGATGAGTAAATTCTCTTTTGCCAAACCCTAGATAATATCTGTTGGGAATTTCAGCATACACGCAGCGGAAAACCAATAAGAAATTCCCTCCAATGGATCTGTCAATGATGTTTAGATTGAAATGTAGAAAAAGAATTTACCTCTGATCCGTCCTTTGGTGTTCTTTTTCATTTCATCAGACCCTAGGAACTAATGCGACTGGTTAGCTCCCTCTATTGATATCCACATGAACGTTGAATCCAACTCGAACAGCGTGCTAGCATTTCTGTTTGTGAATGTCCGTACAATCCGTACGCCCTAGCTGTTCATCATTTGTTAGTACAATCACTCGCTGTTTGAGCGTATGGCCGCTCTCTCTTTAGGGTGATTTGAAATTATATTGATTTTGTATCCTAGTCTATATCAATATGTAGATAGGATTTGGTATTTATTTAATTTAAATTAATAATTTAAACTAAATCAAATATTAATTAAATAGATTAGTATGAATTTAAATATATGTAATAGATTAAATTTAAAGTAACTATCTAATCTATATCCAGAATCAAATCTAGATTTAATTTATCATATAAATTAAATTTAGATTATTAGTTTAAATTCAAACTTAGAATCCAATCTAAAATCAAATTTAGATTATGACATTTGTTTAAATTTAAATCTATCATATAGAATTAAATTTAAAACTAATTCATTTGAATTAATTTGAACAATATATCTATATATATTTTGAAATATATATCAAATATATAATATATCAAACACACACATATATATATTTCAAATTTTAATATATATATGTATAAAGTTCTATCACCCTAAATTGAACATTAAATTCATTGAATCCAAACACATTTTTAGATTCAGTGAATGTAAATATTCTAGTTCGAGTTAACCCGTTCTTGTATACGACCCTCAAACTTTTAGAGATCAATAAAAGATGAATAATATATCCAGACACATTTAGGCTACATGAATAAAAGATGAATAGTTTACTGTGACCTCAAACATTTAGAGGAGCATGAAAGGCAATTGAGAAAAAGCTTACTGAACTTAGTAGATGGAAGCTGGGCTCTAATAAGTACGGTTAGTAGATTACAGAATCTCTCATATGGATCACAATAGATCCTAGTAAAGCAAGTAAAGTTATGAAATAGGAGAGACCGAACACTGTAATGGAGATGAGAGGTCTCCAAGTTTAGCAAGATATTATGAAAAATTTCTCTCAAGTTGTCTTACCGCTTAGATAGAAGAGAAACTGACGTGGGAAAGAGATTAAGAAATGAGTTTTTATAAGCTAAAAAGGCTAAACCTCTTTCCTTGAGATGATTAATCATGATCCAATAATGACCATAGGGGTCTATAATTATTAAAGTAAGCATGGATTAGGATACGAGTAATGTAACAGGGTTGAGTGGCAGGTATTAGCCAATATTTTATATAATAATTTTATGAAAAGTATGTTCCCACTTATGGTAGCGGTAAATAATGCTCTCAAGAAGGGTTACTAAGAGTTATTATACTACTATGAGCTGTTATATTTATGGTATTACTATAAAAGTGTTTGAGATCATAATAACCTCAAGGGATTATGAGATAAAAGAAGAGTTAGACTTGAGATAAAGAAAATAAAAGAAGTGAAAAGCAAATATGAGATGACTTGTAAATATCATCTAGGCAAAGCTAATGTGACGAGCTTATGCATTGGAAGAAAGATTATTCATGTGAATAGCCTAAAGTAATGAAAGTAGAGAAAGAGATAATATCATATGCCAATAATGGAAGTATAGTATGAACAAGATAAGGGAAAATTATGAAAGTAAATATGAGAATTAAGATTTAGTATGTTATATGAAAATTCTCAATACCCCTAAAGTAAAACTAGTTTATATTGTCCTCATAATTCCCAGTTCAAAGAGTGTGAATCATACTTTTCAAATATAATAAATAACTAAATGATGCCAGGGTAAAATATTGACTAAAAAGTCAAATAAGTGAGAAATAGGAGTATTTCTCTGGTAAAAATGGTCTGAAAAATTAGGAAATAAAGAGAAAGAAAATAAGAGGTACTAATATGTACCAAAATTTTGAGGATGAAATTTATTTTAAGGGGGAGAGAATTGTAACATTCTTAAAATATTAGATAATTAAAAATGCATATGAAATTTACAAAAATGGGCAGACACCGTTTTACGTGAAATAAGGCAAAGAGGTCATTTTTTCAGATTGGATAAAAAAATAAAAAATTATATTTTTACCCTTAAGAATTATGGAAATAAAAATTTTTTCCCCAAGCGGATAAGAATTCATGTGGGGAAGAGAAGTAAAATATTTTGGCAAAAATTACACCTAATGACCCGAAAGTTTTAAAAATTATAAATTTATCTCGGGTTAAGGGCATTTTTATAAATATAAAAAATATAGTTAAAATGAAGCTCTCAATGAGCTAATACCAATGGAATATAGTATAAAATTTATTAAGATTAAAATAATATTTATTAGGTAATTATGATTTAATATTAATGTCTTACCCGATAAATGTCAGTCTATACTACAGGAAGAGGCAGTATTCATTCAAGAAAAAAGGTGAAGACCTTATATTTGGACCAATTGGGATAAGTATATTATGGTAATTTTATATCCCAATATAATTATAATTAGTATCTCAATAATAGTAAAATATACTGCTAAAGTAGCTTTATTTATCCAGATCGGTTCAAGTAATACCTGGATAAATAAAAGTACAATATTTTTGTAGCAAAATACTCCCTATTTCGTGCTCCTCAGGCTGCACATGACAAAATAGCATTAATTTATTATTTTCATGAATTTGCAAGAAAAATCAATAAGCTTTGGTGGCATAATTTCATTGGTTGGCATCTTTTATTTATACTCCCTCAAGTTGGACGTTTTGGACACTTAGAAAGAGGGAAGAGAAGCTGCAGCAAAGGTGAAAGAAAGGGAGGCTACATGGGCTGAAGGAGGAAAGAAAAAGAGAAGAAAAATAAGGAAGAAAAGCAAGGAAAATTGGTAAGCAAACCTCTTGTGTTCTTTAAGTGTTCTAGTATAGTTTCTAAGCTCTATGAGTTAGTTCCCTTGAAATTTTCTCTCCTTCATCCACTGTTCTAATCTGGCCAAGCATGATTAATGGGAAGGAAATTTGTTTTTAAACCATAAAATTAAGAGAAAGCATGAGATTTTACTAAAGGAAACAAGTATGGTATGTTTTAAGCAAGTTTGTGAAAGAACCATTCTTTTCCCTTTGGAGCAGATTTTTGGCCAGATCATTTGAGTGTCTTAAGGTTGGAATTTCATTAATTTGATGGCAAAAATGAATTTCACATGATGAAAAACCTTAAAGACAAGGGTTGGCTCAAAGATGGAGCTTAATAGAAAGAGTTTGGGAATTTATAGGTTTTAAGAGTTTCATGAGAGCTTTTTGCAACTAGCCATGAAATCAGTGGCTTGAGCATGTGTTTAATGATGTTTAGGGACTTGATGAAGTTTGGGAAAACTAGAGGAAGCTTTGGTTTAAAGAGGAAAGCCAAGTGCAAGCACCAAAGGTAGCTAAGTTTCATATTCTTGCTATTTTGAAATTATGCACAAAATTATGTATATGCTTTTAGATCAGTGCCATTGTGCTATTATGTCCTTATTAGCATTATGAGATGTTTGGCATGGATTTCAAACATGGAATGATCATGTGAGCTTGTTCTACTTTGCCATGTTATATTGCTAGAAGTTCATTTTGTAACAATGAAAGTAAAGTCAATATTGTTTGATTGCAACAGGGAAATTAAGTCAAGTGCTATATATTTCCTGAAACTAGAGAGAACAAGCTTTCCAATGAGTGAAAGAACACATAATTTGGATATATGTACGATTTATAGTGTAATTTTAAAGTTCAGGATCAAAACTGGACAGTGATGTGAAGGCTGCGAATTTTACTGAATATATTACTTCTCTTTAAAAAGTAATATAAATTCATACAGAGCTCCAAAAATTTAGTGACTTACATTTATTAAAATATTTACCTTTTGAGGTTAATATACCACTGGTTTGAGTTCAATTGGAGCTGTACAATGAGAGATATACAAGTTTTCCCAAGACTGTTCTAGAAAAAGTGATGTTCTAATCCCTAGTGATTCAAATTGATGCTGTGCCCTTTCTAGACTAAATAAATGTATAAGAAAATATGAAGTAAGTAGACATATATATCTTTCCAATGGCATATAGAATACATGATTTGGCTCAGTATAGAGTTAGATATGAAGTTTTAAAGGTATGACCAAAATCCTGAAAAAGAGAGAAATGACCATTTGTACAGTGTAAGTTTGGGCAATAAACTGTATTAATTGGTCAGGTTAAAGGAAATTTTCATATTTTTATCTGGTATATCATGTTTCTAGCTTCATTTAGAGACTTGAATCATATTGATACGATTTTTCTGGATTAAGTTATGCTTTTTCAAAATTCATCCAGAAAACTTGAGAACCGAATGAATAGTACCACGTTTTTTTTATTTAGATATTTTGGTTCTATTAATGATTCATGTTCTTAATATGAGCTAATTGGATATTGTACATACTATAATATATGGAAAAATATAGATTAAAGTAAGATGTTACATTATTGGTATCAAAGCAAAGATTTGGGCAAATCTTCGCATCAATAGAGGAAGGTAATCCTCTTAGTTAGAATTTCCCCTTTGAATATAAGAAATATTCCTTCTGAGAAGCTGGCCTAAGAATATTTTAGTGGCATAAGAGATTAGTCTTAAGGATAGCTTATGATAGTTGCTGGATTAGTTGAGGATGTTTTACAAATGATGTTTTTCTTAGGTTGTGAATCCTTTCAGAATGAGATCATAGTTAGATCCTACCAGTAAAAAGAAGATGTAGGCTCACAAAGGATCCTAGTAGGGCTTAGAGGTTGCAGTAGATCTCATGATCACAGTAGACTAATTTTGAGGTTGCAGTATACCTCTAAAGAGTATGAGATGATGAGAAAGATTAATGAGCCCTTTAGTTCTGATAGTTCTTTGAAAGAAGATGGCCTAGGATGATTTTAGAAAGATATGAAACCTCATTAATCAGTAACTAGTATGAATATTGACCTAAGGCTTTTCTCTAATGCCAAGCCACTGACTAGAAAGTAGCTATGAGATGTGATGGTAGGTTGCTAATGAGTAAAAAATGAGTATCCTGCCTACAAAATAAGTTCAGTGACAAGATGTTTTCAGTAATGAATGAAAGAGGCCAGTAAGGAATAAATGATAGTTATGAAAAGAATCAATGGGGAAAAACTAATGTAAGATTTAAAGAAAGGTAAGTTAGAAAAGAAAAATGGTTAGTAACCCAGATATAGAAATTTGGACTGAGCCTAATCAAGATCCTATAAGGGAAGACATAGGATCCAGCAAGATTTTCATTCCAACTAAACCAAGAACTCCAAATCCAAATGCTATTAAAGCTATGTACGATAAATATTATGATGGATTTGTGAGGATATGCTCAATTTTAGATTTCCTTGGTACAGTACTAGAAGTGAAAGAGATTCTTAGAAGGGTATTATGATTTTAAGCTTCCGATAAGAGAATGAGTTGAGCAAGTACTAGATGTCATAACAAGATCATGAGCTCTGGAGTTGTATTAAGGAGTTCCCTCAAGGTTGAGTGTTTAACACTTTGAAAGGCTATGTCATTGGCTGAACGCTCCAGGTAAAGCGCTATTAGGAAGGAAAGCTAAGGCAATAGACTTCTCAGATAAGGATCCAAAAGAAGATCCAATTGAGAAGCCAGATGACAATAGTAAGCCTGATGTTAGTATGGAAGCCCCACAAGCTCAAGGAAAATATGCATATATAGGGAGCACGTATATACAAATAAGATGTATAGCTATAATCTTTGACTAAATATATATGCAGCTAGATACTGATTAAATATTAGTAAAGTAAAAGACCAGGGGTCGAGGTATGATGATATATCATGACTAGTAATGAAAATTGTAGTTAATGTAATTGTGGAGTTCAAGTTGTTATTAAGAGTCGTTAAGATACTAAGAGGTGCTCAATAAAGGCTAACATTATAAGCTCACGCTCTCAAATGACTCTAGTAACAGTAAATGAATGTACTCCCAGTTCAGATCCCTTGCAAGAAATCCTTAATCTTTTGGAACAGTAGCAGAAAACTATTGAGCAACTGTAAGAGATAGTTAATGCTTAAGGACAACAAGGGAAAAGCTAGAGCCCTTAAGGTTTCTGGCTATACCACAGCAGCCTCAGGTAAATTAGTAGGTTCTGTAGGATTTTCCCCAAGGCAACTAGATGTGTTCGCTAACCACTAATATATGATTGCCTCATGAAAAAGTATTAGCTCTTTGATGATAAATTCGATGTGCAAATTGTTGAAAAGTAGATTGTGAGCCTAAAAAATAATAATAATTTTTTTAGGATGCACGTCGAAAGTGGAAGCTTGATAATAAAGGAGGCTGACCAATGGTGGCTGAACACGGAATGAGCTAATTAGGTAAAGGGCACTATATTGACTTGAGAAGTATTATAAGAATAGTTTTATGAAAGTTATTTTCCTTAGTTTGTAAGAGATCAAAAGAAAGTGGAATTATAAGGATCAACTAAGATGTGAATGAGTCAGTCATTAAATATGTCACAAGGTATAATCAACTGACTCAGTACCTAATCTTCCTTCAACAGTTTGTTGATACGTAATGGTAAGTAACCTTTGAATACCGAGGGATTCAAGAAGTAAGGCAATAAGCACAGAGGAGATATTTGAGTAAAACAACTCCTATTTTTGAGAATGCAGAAAGGCTCATAGTAGAAAGCTATGCTTAGCAATGAAGAATATATGCTTTAAGTATAAAGAGTTGGGACACTATACTCGTGACAGTACTATGGAGATGGCTAACCCCAGATCATAAGCGCAGGAAAAAGTCTTTGTGCTAATCTCAGTCTAAGGCCTGTAAGCCACTTGATCTTAGTAAAGGTATGATTCAGGTGTAACCTGAATCCTGTAGCTATGCTAAGAAATTAAGCCTGGAAGTTACTATTATATAAGTTATATGAGAATGTCTTGATGAGCAATTGGGCTATAATCTTCATTGTTTGTCTAAATAAGCACCGTAGCAATACAAAGATTTAGATGCCTTTCCCTAGTAGTGATGTGAGCGTTGGCATGAATCAACTTTTATAAATAATCTCCTTCTAGATTATATGAGCAAGATGATGATTTTGCCTACCCCTTGAAGGTGTTCCAGGTATTGAGCTTAAGTTAAATGTTATGTTAATAGCTCAAGCTAAGAAATGCTTGAAAAATGATGTTAAGAATAGACAAGAAAGTTGATGTAAGATTCAAACGAGAAAGTTTGATAAGATGCAATGCCTCTGTAAGAAAAGTTAGTATACTTGTGAGGTATAAGGTACAAAGTATGAGCCTAAGGTATTTGATTAGTGGTAAGCAATTAGGGAACTAAGAAACCTTAAGATAGTCAATTGCTAATAAGGACATAATAGCTTTAATTGATGTTGGCTGTTGTTTATTTGACTTGAATTACATTTCCCCTTGTGCATGTGTAATTGGGGATTCTATGGCCTACTGGGTATAATACGTGTTTGGACAACTTGAGGTAATTGGGAAGTAACTTTTATTTGCTATATAGGTTTTGAACTTTCCATATCATGATATGCATTTTATGGAACAACTAGTAAGTTCTCTCATACCCTTACTCTTTTGAAAGCTAATGGAAATGGTGATATATATACATGTGGGTGTGGTAAAACTTGATACATGATTATTTTACATCCTACTATTCTTTTCTTGCATAAGGATACTATGCTAGTATGATGATATGATGATAATGGTGATTATGACAATTATCATGAATATAACAAAGAAGCTTGGTAATATGGCGAATATAAATATGTGAATTGTAGTCTATCCCCATGACTATATCTTGTATGATATTATTATGCTAGCATGATGATGATATATAACATGAAATGACATGTTAGCATGACATATTGGTATTATCACTCAAAATTATGCATGTTTTAGCATATGTTGGTTGGGTAATGATATCCTTAAAATACCATGTGGTATGCTGATCTGCTATGTAGCATGTAACACAATACTTTAATATATTAGTTTCCATATATTATAGCATATTTAATGTTCAAATAAGCCATTTTAAAAGCTTGAATCATAAAAGAAACCAAATCAAAAAAATAACAAAAAAATGTGGTTCATTTGGTATCCTATTTTTCTAACATAGATTTAAAAAATCATAACTAATTCCAGAAAAATTGTATCAATTGATTTAGTCTCTAAAAATAGCTTAAAACATTCTTTATGTGGGAAAAATATGAAACTTGAATTTAAATGCACCAATTGATACAGTTTATTACCCAAAATATACTTTTCAAATGATCATTTTACACCTTTATAGAATTTTGGCTTTAATTTTAAAAATTCATATCTCATTCGACTCTGAGTCAATTTGTTCATACTTTATATCATTGGAACACTCTACATGTCTACTTTTCAACCATTTTTTTCTTGTACATTTATTCAACTTAAATAGAGCATGGCAACAACTTAAACCATCAAGGGTTAGAAATTGACTTCTACTGGAATAATGTTAGGAAAACATGCATAACTCTCATTATATAGCTCCAATTTCATTCAAACTAGTGGTATATTAAACAAAACATACACCTTTACATACATGCAAACCACTGAATTTTTGGACCTCTATATGATTTTATACTACTTTCCAAAGTAAACAGTATATATGGTAAAATCTCATAGTTTTCCAACTCTATCCAGTTTTAACCCTCGACTTTAAAAGTACACTATAAATCATATACTTATCCAAATTAAGTGCTATTTCATTGGAAAGCTTGGTCTATGTACTTTCCAGGCATATATAACACTTAACCTAATTGCCATGTTTTGGTCAAACAATGTTGTTTATACTTTCAATGCTACAGAATGAACCCCTTTTCAATATAACATGGCAAAATAAACTTTAATACCATTATCATACACTACAAATATGATTCCAACTTGGCCAATAATACGGTCATAACATCATAAGGGACTTAGAGGCACATGTTAACATGCAAACACAGTCTAAAAAATTCTTATACAATTTTGCATGAAATTGTAGGAGACATAGCATAATAAACTTTAATCTTCATAACCCATCTCCTTACTCTTGGTCTCCCTTGCATCATCGCCATATCTTAGGCCTATCATGGTTAGTATTTGGGATGGTAAGAATTTGTAAATCTCATTAACAAGTCACATTTTATGTAACACTTTACTTTTAACTCCATTTCCCATGTATTATACTTTATTTAAGTCCATTTATACTTGATCCTAAGCTTCTAAGCTTGAATCACAAAAGAATGAAAATCAGAATTTCCAAAATTTTTGGTTACTGTTCATGTTGTGATTTCTATTTTACCGACTGAACTTTGAAAATTCATAACTAATTCTATAAAAATTGTATCAAAGTGATTCAAGTCTCTAGAACTATCTAAATAGATTTTCTATATGGGAAAAATATGAAATAGAGCATTATATAGACCAATCTATATAGCTTATTTCTCAAATATTTAGAGTATATTTGGTCATATTGAAACTTCCTAGGTTTTGGCCTTATATTTAAAAATTCATATCTCATGATATCCTAAGCCAAATAATTCATTCTTTATGTCATTGGAAAGCACTATGAGTCTGCTTTGTAGAAATATTTTTCTTGTAGATTTATTCAACTTGTACAAGGCGTGACATTAACTTAACTATTATGGGTTAGAACTACCTCTACTAGAACGACTTTAGGAGAAATTACATAACTCCTTCTTTGCAGCTTCAAATTCTTTCAAACTAGTGGAATTCATTTCCTAAGACTTAGAGATTTTGAAAAATATAAATCACTAAATTTTTGGAGCTATACATGATTTTATAGTGCCTTTTGAAAAATTCAGTGTTCACAGTGTGCATTCCAGTTTTTCCAATATTATCTAGTTTTCAACCTTAACTTCAAAAATTCATTATAATTCATACATTTATCCAGTTTGAGTGTTCTCTATTTCTTCAAAAAGCTTGTTCTATCTACTTTGAGAACATGTATAAAAATTAACCTAGTTGCCGTGTTTCAAATTGAGGGCCTCTGTTCTAACCTCACTTGGGCAATTTGGACAAAATCATGTCATAACTTGCACAACTAAACTTCATAAACATAATACATCATCCTTCAATGTTCCAACTTCATGCATAGCATCCTAAGATAACTGATGGAACATACTTACCTCAACATATAGAACCAAACCTTAACATATGAATTTATACATATTATCAAAATTTAACATCAATACTTGCAATAACATATTATTCATCAAATCCTTCCTCCTCTCTTTGGGCTCTTCTTGAATTCCTTGCATTGCTTGACCTAGTCATGATTATCATTTGGAAGGAATGAGATTCAAATAATCTTAATAGCTAATACCTAAACATGCCATCATATTATCATATTAAGCATGAAAACATCAAGAAAACACTTTTCAAACACATTAGCATATTGAAGTCATACGAACCCACAAAAATTTCGCCAGAGTTTTATTTAGAAAAATGGATGTCTAGGGGTCTCATTACCCCTCAATCAACTCATTCAATAACAATAAACCATCTCAAAACAACATTATACTCATATGACAAAACATCAATAATATTGAAAACAAGTATGACAATATATTGCAAGTAAGGGAAATTAACTACCTTCTTGCTTTCCAATTAACTCCAAACTTTGTGGATGCTTCCTTTGGCCTTTCAATACTTACTTGAACCTTATAGCATCATAAAACAACGCCATTAGCCACTGGTTTCATGATTCACTTCACGAAGTGCACATTTGAACCATGAAATTCCATTTTGCAAACCACTTGGAATTTCCTGTACAACACCCTCGTTCTTACATAGTTTAGACTCAAGGAATCCATTTTTGGGGCCAATATTTTGAAATTCCAAGTGTCCATAAACCCTAGGTCTTGGCTGAAAATCACATAAAAATTTAGAAAAATATTTGCTTCCCAAAACTTGCTTCAATCTATGGTTTCATGCTACTTGGTACCTAATTTTGTCTTTTCCTTTGATTATTTCATGAAAGCTTCACTTTCTCTCTCTACTCTCTCTCATGGATGAAATTTTCAGAGGCGAAAGAGGAAAGAAAACTCCATAAAACTCCTCCTATAAGCTTGAAAACATAAGATAGAGATGGTAGAAATTTACCTTGATGCTTTAGTCTTCAATTTTGTCTTCTAGGTTTTCCTTTTGCTCTCTCATCTTCCTCTCAATTTCAGTCTCTCTCTCCCTCTTTCTATTATGATTTCAGATGCAAGGTTGAAGGCAAATAAGCCTTAACCACACTTAACCATCCACTTGGAGGAAAGAGATGAGTGAGAGAAATAGTAACTCATGGTTAGTTTAACTAAATGAAGTTAATTTTAATAAAGCTTTTCTGAAAATTCCCTTGATGTCCCTTCTGCACTTCAGACATGTCTTGAGCTCATTTTTGGCCGAAAATTGTTTTAATAATTTTTACATGTACCAATTAAATATTTTTGCCGTAATTGTCATTAAAGTGGTACAAGATTATGCAAAAATTACTTTTAGACTCAAATCATTATCTTGGCCGAAAATGTATTTGAGTAAAGTCCATTCACTATCCTTGACCCTATATTGCTTTTTTTGCAGTCCAAAATAACCTTTAATTGGTATCATACTGACTTGTATTCTTAATGCCCATAATAAATTAATACTACTTTATTAATTTCCAAACATGATTCCACTTGGCTTATCTCATCAAGAGCTTCATTTTGACCATAATTTTTCATATTTCTAAAAATACCTTAACTAGGGATGATTTATAATTTTTAAAACTTTCGGGTCATTAACTATAATTGTTCCCATATTTCATAAATTATTGTCCACCATGCGCGATCTAGCCTTTTTTTTTTTTCCTTTTCTTCTCTTTTCTTTTTCCAAGGATAAAATCATCATTTTCTCCTTTTTTCTTTCAATCAAAATAATTAATCTCTTTGTCCTATTTTATATAAAACGGTATATACCCCTTTTTACAATTTTTTTTTTGCATTTTATGATATAAATATTTTTCTTCTTGTGACTTAAATATAATATTCACATTTTACTTCTAATCTGGAAAATAACTATTTTACCCCTAAGTCAGGTAAAAAAATTATTCATTTTTTTGGTCACTTTCTTGAAATTTTACGCAAAGATCAATTTTTTATTATTTCTTGTTACACTATTGACATTAACTTTCAAATTAATCTATCTCTCATCCCATGCCTCCTAGCTATACAATACTTATACTGTTGGCTTTGGAGTAGGCTTTCATTTAAGTGGTATATTACATATTTTCCGAAATGAGTTCTAGAATTAATTTCTGCTAAGCACCTTATGAAAAATTGATTTCGATTAAGGATCAAACATATTTTTTTCTGAAAATTATATGAGAAATTAATTCCTTCTAAAACACGAGTATATATATAGCCTTTTTGTCTCACTTCGTATCTCATCTTTTATTCCTTTTATAATATCACATAAAAATAGGGATATTACATTTCTCCCCTCCATAATTAAAATTTCGTCCTCGAAATTTTATTGATTTCTTATACATCACTTTCTCTTCTTATCATTTCCCCATTTTCAGACTATCTCTTAGTAGAGGAATACTTTCTTCCTTACTTATTTGATTTAATAATCAATGCCTCACTTTAGTATTCTTTGCTAATCCACTATATTTGCAAAGTCTAGTCAATACTTTTTATATTGGGAAAATATCAGGGACATCATATATCTATTTTATTGTAGGGTATTGGAAGCTTTTCATAAAACACATTCATTCTTACTTTCACAGTTCTCTTTTTCTTAGAGCATTGATAACTTCTACATAACATACTTATTCTTACTATCATAATTTTTTTCTCATCTTGTTCATGCTATTGTTTTTCTATCGGCACCGGACATCTTTCTTCTCTTTATCTTTCTATACTTTTTTTTTGACTAATCATATGAATAACTTCTCTGTCAAAGTATAAGCTTGTTGCATTAGCTTTACTTGAATGACACTTACAAGGCCATCTTTGCCTTCTTTTCACTTCCTATTATTTTCATAACCTTTGACTAACTATTTACATATTAATCTTTCTACCGAGGCATAAATTTTATCTTGTTAGCTCTATCTAGATGACACTTTCAAGTCATCTTAACTTTTCTTTTGTTCTACTTTCTATACCTCGAGTTTAACTTTTCTTTTTATTTCATAATCACTTGAGGTTGCAGTGGTCTTGGTACCTTTATGGTGCTACTATAGGCATAATAGCTTATATTAACTCCGTATCTCAGGAGCATTCATTACCGCTATTATAAGTGGGAATACATTTTCATAAAAATTTTATCATATAAATTATAGGCTAGTACCTTAACTCAACCCTTATACGTTACTTATACCTTAATCCATTCTTACTTTTCATTGTCATAGATGATGGGAAACCCATTAGGAACCAATCCTAAGAGCCTTCTTTCAGTTAAGGATCATGCAACTCAACATGAATTGAACACAAGAACAACGAAGAATAACAATGAACAAAAACTAAAAAAAATAAAAATGATGAAAATAAGAAGACTAAAACAAAATGTTAGTCGAAGGAAATAGACTCCAAGAGAACCCGCCTCTTAAATCTTAACTCCGAGACGCCACAACGATCATCACTCCTTGATAAGTCCTCATTCTTTCTAGCACTCAAGGTTAAGCAAGAAAGAACTCACTGAACAACAACAAAGTTGCTGAAAATAAATTCATTCATTCATGTTGTGGTTTGTAAGAGTACAAGAGGTGCCTATTTATAGGTAAAATATTAACCCACAAACTAACTCTAGTTCTGTCCACAAACCTAACCAAAGTTAAGCTCATTAATGCATAAAGGAAACCCTAAGAAAAAAAGGAGCATTTAATTCTAATTTTGAATTTGAAAAAGTTGGCTCCTCTTTAATGCATAATGCAAAACAAATCAGATTTATGATTATCTTTTCTTTATTAAAAAAGGAAATAAATTAGCTAAAATAATCTTTAAAAACGTCACTTTTAGTGAGCACATGACAAGCACATGGATTTTAAGTGAATCCACCTTATTAAGCTTTCTCCAAGTTGGGTTCTTTGACTATAATTTGGCTCCACATTTTCAGCTTGCCTCATTCTTTGTTTTGGGCCTCAAAATCATTGAAATACAATGGTTCTATGTTAATTATGTTTTGGATCACCCCATTCATGGCTTGCTTCATGGCTTTTGTTCTAGCTCTAGTCATTGGTCCACTAATGCCTTGAATTGGGCCTTGAATTTGTCCATGGTCCATTGTTTCTCTTAGCTTACCCTCTTCATCAAATGCTTCGTGCCTTGATTGTACTCTATCATTCCCTCCCTCTTTGACAAGATTTGTCCTCGAATCTCCATAATCTATATGGAAAGAAAGGGAATGATTAAAAGCATCAAATAAAAAATAGGGAGTATACTTACTTTTCAAGCCTGATTGATGCATCTTCTTTTCAACCCTTGCTTTACTTTGTCTCTCTAGATGAAAATTTCAGAGGCAAAATAAGAAGAAATACACCATGAAAAGCTTCACAAACACAAGAATACATAAGATAATGGCCATAAAATATCACCTTCAAACTTAGAACACCAAACTTTGCCTTTGTCTTCTACTTTTCTCTTTTGCTTCTTCATATTTTTCTCTCCTTCAAGTCCTCTGTCTACATGTGTTTTCATTTGGAAATGAAGGCTTAACTAAGCTTTAACACCTAGCTTAAAGGAAAGATATCAAATGTAAGGCAAATCATGGTTAATTTTAGTAAAGCTTTTGAAGTAATTCCAAATATGTCCAGGACTGTTTCAGGCGTGTTTTACCCTTATTTTTGTTAAAAAAATTGCTTTGATGATTTTTATGGACTAATATACCCTTTACCGATTAATTTTACCGTATCGATTAAATATTTTTGCCATAATTGTCATTAAATTGGTATAGGATTGTCCAAAATTTACTTTTTGGATTATAATCATTTTCTTGTCCCAAAATATATTTGGGTAAGGCCCATTCAGCATCTTGGATACTACACAGCTTTTTCTACAATCTAAAATAACATTTAATTGGTATAAATTGACCTAATAGCTTTAACACCCAAAATAAAATCATTTTGATTTAACTAACTTCCATACAGTATTCCATTGAACTAGGCTCATCAAGAGCTTCATTTTGACTATAATTTTTTATATTTATAAAAATACCCTTGACCAATGCAAATATATAATTTTTAAAACTTTAAGGTTATTAACTGTAATTTTCCCCAAAACTCTAATCATATTACATCCCATGTGATTTTCTTCTTAAAGGATCAAATTACAAAATATTTAATTCTTAGGGGCAAAAAATGTGATTTGCTCCTTTTTAGTTCTAATCCAGAAAATAACCTTTTTGCCATTTTCCATTCGTTTCTGTCTCTCCATTGTATGAGATTTTAGACACATTTTTAGATTTTCCCTCATTTTATCATACTGCCTTATTTAATATCAAATAAAATTCAGGATATTACATTTTGTCCCTAAGTCGGGTCAAAAAACATAAATACTGATTCTTTCGGGTATTTTCTCAAATTTTCCCTAAAGACTAATTTTTATAATAATTCTTTTCCCTTAAACTTCAAATTAATCTATCTTTCAATCTTGGCCTCTTGGTTACGTAATACTTATACCATTGCGCTCAACTTATGATAGGTTTCGTTTCAACCAGTATATTGTATATCTTTTTTGACTCAGTATTAGAATTAATTTTTGCTAACGATTTGATGAAAAATTAATTCCAAGTAAGGAGCAAACATGTAACCTTAATGTTTTTTTTTCTTTTCATATATTTTCATACATTTTATGATATCGTAAAAATAGGAAAATCACATTTTTCCCCTTAATTAAAATTTTATCCTCAAAATTTTGTTTAATTCTTACACATTGTCTCCTCTTTTTGATCATCTCTCAATTTTCATATCATATCTTACTAGAGGAATATTTTCTTTCTTCATTACTTGACTTAAAAGTCAATATTTCATTTTGGTATCATTTATTCATGTTAGAATAGCTGACTTCCCAAGTAGGGGTGAATTGGGAAGTTGAAAATTTTTCTGTAAAAATGTAAATTTATAGTGAAAGCAAAAGTTTACAGAAAAAGAGAGTGCGGTGAAAATGAAAGCAATTGTAAGGTAAGGGAAGAGGAGGACTCAGAAATTTATCCTGATTCAGTTTGATCCACTTGACCTTCATCCAGTCCCCAACCTACCACTTGAGATTTTCACTTTCTGCAAGAATTTAATGGGCTCCTTGCAATGCCTCAATACAACCTAGTGCTCTGTTCTTAGAACACTTAGAATCTATACTCAATACTATTACAAAGTGCTTCTCACATTCCTTTATGACTCCCCTCACAAAGAATCCTTCTTCTAGATGAATCAAAGATTTTTATCCAAAATATGAACACTCTAAATTAAAGTAGATATGAAAGTTAAAGTATAATAAATGAAGTGTGAGAGTAAAAAGCTTTGACTTAGAAATTTGACAAAATTTTTGCACAAATAAGATTAAAATCGTTACCCACAACTTCAAATGAAGTTCTATTTATATATTTGTAGCTTAACTAGTTGTTAAACATAAGATCTAGCTGTTATAAACATTATTTCTCTACAAAAATAGCTACTAATCAACCATATTTAATGTATCTGATATGCTAAAATTTAAATTTTGGGTGTTAATAGATGAATTTCACAGAGATAAAGGGTTAAGGATTTCAACATTCGTCTATTCAAAAGTGAAATTTAAATTTTTAGTTTGTTAAAATTATCTCATGTTAGAACATATGAATTCTCATATTGAAAGTGCATCTGTTGTCTCATGTTTTCATAGTGCACTCGAAATTTGAATTTCAGAATCTGCAATTCGTTTGTTAGTGGTTTGTTCAATATGGCACAAACATTCTCCTCAATAAAATTCAAATTTTTTAATGACAAAATTCATCTGTCAGATGCAAGCTTTAACGAGGCTCACAAGTTTGAAATTGAAAATTTACACTTTAAAGTCCAAAGTTCGTCTGTAAGAGAGGGTGACTCTAAACTCTTTTTGAACTTCACCAACATTTGAATTTTGAGTAAGCTTCAGATGAATTTTACACGCACTCAAAAACAATGTTTAGCCTAAAATTTGAATTTCATAATGGAAATTCATCTATCAAAGTTAAAACCTCTTAGAACTTCAAATTTTACAAAGTAAAGTTTGAATTTTGTAGAACATAAGTATGAGTTAATTAACAAAATCCATCTGTTAGCTAATATTTTTCAATTCTAACACAAGCTAACCCTTGATAACATATTTAAATGTTGTGCTAACTTAAATAAGTAAAGATCAAAGCTTTTTTACCCATATTACAAATGGAGAAATCCTAACAACTAAGTCTTCTCAAGTTCTTCATTGGATTTCTCACTTGATTCTTTCATATTCTTTTGATATTCTCATTTCCAAGCTCTAGTTGTTTGGAATCATCAAAACTTTTGATTCAACAATTCATTGATAACTTTTAGAAAGCATAGCTAATACTTTTCTTATTGGGAAAATGTTGACGACACTGTAATTCTACTTTACTTTAGGGATATTGAAAACTTTCATGTAATGTTTTTGTTCTTCCGTAATTCCTTCATTTATTCATACCTTAGTCCTTTTTATCAACACCCAATATAATTCATTTCTTTATCTTTTCATACTTTTATGCTAATTACATGAATAACTTTTTTGTGAAAGCATACACTTACTATATTAGCTTTACATGAATGACACATTAATACCATCTCTGCCTTTTTTTCATTCTCTTTTCTTTTATATGCTTTAACTAACTACTCATATAATAGTCTTTTTGCTAAGCCATAAATCTATCTCGTTAGCTTTGCCTTGATGACACTTACAAAGTCATCTTAACCTTCGTTTCATTTTACTTTTTGTACTTCAAGTGTAGCTTTTCTTTTGTTTCACAATCACTTGAGGTTACGGTGGTCTTAGTACTTTATGGTGGTATTATAGGCATAATATGGGAATACATTTTTATTAAAATTCTATCATATAAATCATAGGCTACTACCTTAACTCAACCCTGATACATTAGTCATACCCTGATCCACTGTTACTTTGCATTATCATAAACCCCCTAGGTCATCATTGGGTTGAGAACATTTAGTGTAAGGGAGGAGGTCAAGCCTTTTTAGTTCATAAAAAATTCATTTCATAATTTCTTTCCCATAAAATATTTTTGTATAACTAAGCGACACAACAAACTGAGAGAAATTTTTCACGATATCTTGCTAAATTGGTAAAAATTCTCATCTTATTCTGCTTTTTATTTTCTCCCATCTCATAATTTTACTGGATGTACTAAGATCCATCGTGATCCTTATGGGAGGTTCTGTAACCTATTAACCGTACTTTTTCAGAGCCCATCTCTCATTTGCTAACTTCAACAAATCTTTGCTTTTTGCAATATTTCAAAATTCTCAGTTATCTTTTTATGCTTTTATAAAGATTTGGAGTTCTTTAAATATCATTATCATTAAAGACCACCATAAACTATTCATACTTCTATTCAAGTAGTAACAGGCGCCTTGGTAAGACTCATAGTGCCCATATTCAACTATTGGCACATCCTACCCTTCATACTTTTTACATCTTTATTACTTCCCAGTAGGTCACCCATCTTGACATTTTCCCCACTTGAGCATGCTTGATTGTAAAATACTGAGGTGTTTTGCCACACTTATGCCACTATTAGACCTAAAGAATACAATCATAGGCTTTCCTTTGGCATTCTTGCCTTATTTTCCTTAACTTGTCCGTGGGATCTCTGAATAACATGCTGCTTAATTTATAAGGCATTCTTTCCTTATTTTCTTCTTCCTTTAATATTTGGCATAATGTCCCATAATGACATTTCATGCTCATTTTTATTTCCATCTACTACATTCTTATTCTTGTCTCTAGCTTTTGCTAACTTAGAGGTTTGATTCACTTCTATGCCTTTATGTAAAAGAATACCTTCAAACCGTGTACTTCACTTTTCTTATCATAGCCCTTGAACTCTTTTGGGTCTCTATGAATTAGAATCTAAATGATATTCTAGTAATGGTTACTGAATTTTGCTCTTTAACATTCTACTTTATCTACTCCCATTCACAATCTTCTTAACTTATCAGCCAAGGTTAACTAGTGACATAGCAATTTAAGGAAACTTCTAAACCTTTCAAAAGTCTTTTGCTAGCTCAATTAGAATTTAGCACTTGACCTCTCACCATCATTCATTTATGCTCATTTGAGTATCACCCGAAGGGCTACCTATCATTTGTGTCACCTTAGTTGTTTTCATCATTAAAGGATTTCATCTTTCTTGGCTCGATTGGGCTTCTCCCCAAGAACTACCTCCCATTTACCTCACCTTGACAGCTAATAGAGGATTTCATTTGCTGTAAGATATTGTAGCCAAGAATTTTCTTTTATAGCTAAGCTTTATATTAAGCTAAACGATTAACTATCCCTAGGTTTCATAGTTCTCTAACTGCCTACCACTATTCATACACTTTAAGCTTATACTTTGTACTTTAGATTCACACCTCATGTTTCAAACATCATAAATACGTTACTAACTTTCCATTATAGAGGAATTGAATCTTTACCTAAGTTTCTCCTTTGAATCATACATCACTTTTCCTTTTTTATCCTTAAAATCCTTCTTCAAGCTCTTTTTAGCTTGAGTAGTAGGTATAACATCTGACTTAATCTAAGCACATGGAATATTTCCAGGGGTAGGAAAATTAAACATCTTCTTCTTACCATCTAGGAGAAATTTATTTACAAAAGCTAGTCCATGCTTACTGTGGTGCTTCAATATCTATTTAGGCTGGTAATAGAGATTATGTCCTTGCTTCTAGTGAACATATTCCCTTGTAAACTTTATAACAACAATTCCCAGATGTAACCTCTTAGCATTGTTGTAATAGAATAGCTTGCACCTACGTCATACCTTTGCTAAGATTAGGTGACTTGCGGCCTCATACTAGGGTAATACAATGACTTTTCCTTGTTTTTATGGTCTAGTGTTGGCCATCTCCATAGTACCGTCAAAGCTTTCCATACTTAGTGCACTATTATATCTTACTAAACACGACCTTTTGCCATGAGCCTTTCTGCATTTAAGCAGGATGGCATGCTTGGTCTACCTTCTTTGCCCTTTTGCCTTACTTCATAAATCCCCTATTATTCCAAGGCTTCTTACTTACTCTTTTCTTGCTTACTTTTTCTTTCTTTGCAGTTCTTATCATTACTAGTAGCCAAAGATGTTGAAGCATACTTGTGATTCAAACTCTTTCCAATGATCCTATTTACTTCCATCAATGAATTGAAGATCTGAATTTGCATTGGGCATCTTCTCTTTAACTATTGACCTTAAGGCCCTTTTCTAGCTTTTCTACCTTTTCTCGTCCATCATTGTACTACTGATGTATGTCAAATTTCAAGCCAACTGGTTATGCCTTACTATACACTCCTTACCCAGCTCGTTCTTATTCTAGTGGATTCTTATAAATTCCACTTTCTTTGATATATACCTTGATATTACAGTCTTGTTTCTTGATGTGCCACTCATTATCTTGAACCTCTTTTCGACAACTTACATGTCAACTTCATTGAAGGAAGGCATTTAATAATATCCAAATTGTGCAATTGTGCATTGGTGATTGATGCTCTCAACTGAATGCCCTGTAGCTTTTTCAATAGGAGCTTACTGATCTACTCAAGGCTGCTATAATATAGGTAGAGCATTATCAACTCTAGCTTTTTCCTATTGTCTTTGAGCATTAACTCTCTCTTATAATCACTCTTCGTAGTCCTCCGCTGTTGACCCAAACCATTAGGGATCACTTGTAGGAAATCTTGGTTGTGGTACCTTCATTTATAATCACTGGGTAAGTTCAAGAAGTTTATCCTTATACTGCTTATCTCTACTAAACATCCCTTCTTGTCTTAAGTATTCCTATCTTCCATCTTGCTATTCACAGTAATCAATAATTGCACTTAGCAATAATGTTAACTATTTCCATCATCATTTTCCTTTGACCCCTGGCCTTCTTGCTACTTTATTACTTTGCTACATTCATACTTAATCCAAAATTTGTAGTTGTACATCATAATACATATATGTTTCTACTATACTAATATTATTATCTTATCGAGTTTTTATACTGACATCAAACTCACCTTTACCTTCTAATATCTCCATTGGAACGCTTTGAAGATTGTCTTCTAGGACTTCCATAACTCATGGTTCTATATAGTATCAAGTACTGGCTTAACCCATTCACTTCCAAGGAACCCATGGTCATCATGCCCTTTATAGCCTTCATTTATTTCTAACGTAATACCCAGGAGATCTAAATCTTGAACTTGTCTTCTATATCCATCTTAGTATTCCTTAGCAACAGTTTTGATAACCCTTTGGATTTGGAGTCCTTGGTTTAGTTGGGAGGAGCTACCATTCTCTCCAAAGGTTTTTGCTAGCCCAACCCTACTTATCACAACTTATAGGCTAATCAACCTCTTCATCTTGAGGTGCACTTGCTTTATCTGGTAGGGCTATTCCTGAGAGGACCATTGACATTAGGTTACTTCTTAAACTCAGGTAATTCTTCCATTTAGTGACCACTAGGTGGCCTATCATTAGCGGAAATCATTCTAAATTCTATCTTTTCCTCTGTAGAATTCTAATTTGGCTTAGGCCAATCTCCCACATCAGGGTGCTATTTATTCCTCTTTTCTAACTTACCTTTCTTTGAATCATAGATTGGTTTTCCCCCCATTAACTCCTTTCTAAACTACTCTTCTTCATTACTATCATTTATTTCCTACTGGTCTTTTTCAATAATTTTGCCACTAATATTACTTCATTACATATGTGAGATACTTGCCTTTCTACTCAATATCACCCACCATTATCTTTTGTAGCTACTCTCTAATTAGTGGCCTGGCATTCGAGAAAAGCCTTATGTGAATATTTGTACTAGCTGCTAATTAATGAGGTTTCATATATTTCTAAAATCATTATAGGTCATCTTATTTTAGAGAACTATCAGTACTGTAGAGCTCTATAATATTTCTCATTCTCTTTAGAGGTCTACTACAACCTCACGACTAGTCTATTGTGACCATGAGATCTATTGTGATCTCTAAGCCCTACTAGGATCTTATGTGATTCTATATCCTCTCTTTATTGATAGGATTTAACTGCAATCTAACTCTGAAAGAATTAAAGACCTAAGAAAAATAATTTCTATAAAACATTCTCATTTAATTTAGCAACTACCATAAGCTATCCTTCAAACTAATCCCTTGTACCACTATGTCATTCTTAGGTCAATATCTTATGAGGAATAACACTTTACATTAAAAAGGGGAAAAATCTTTAACTTAAAAGTGCATTTTCTTGCAAAGATTCACCTGAATCTTTGCTCTGAGATCCTAAACATTCGGCTTTGTTACAAAAAATGTAAACTTTACTTTTACATTCATTTCTCATGCATTAGACTCCATTTAAGTTCATTTATACTTGATTAAAAGCTTAAATCACTTAATTAAGTAAAATAGAATTTTCAAAAATTTGGGTACTGGTCATATGGTATTTTCCATTCTACTGACTGAATTTTGAAAATTCATAACTAAATCTTTGAAAATCATATGAAGGTAATTAAAGTCTCTAAATATAGCTAAACATATTCTATACATGGGAAAAACATGAATCAGGACATTTGCTAGATCAATTCGTACAATTTATTTCTCAAATTTTAATGTACATTTGGTCAATTTATATCTTCCAAGGATTTTGGCCTTAAATTTAAAAATTCATATCTCTTTCTATCCTAACTCAAATCACACGAAATTTATGTCATTGTAAAGCTATAGATGTATAATTTAGAAATATTTTTTTTGTATATTTATTCTACTTATACAAGGTATGGAATTAACTTAAACCATTATGGATCGTAACTCAACTTTAGCTGGAATAGTTTATAAAAAACTCATATATCTTTTTCTATATAGTTCCAATTACTTCCAAATTAGTGGCATCTTAAACCTAGGTCATAGATATTTTTATATATGTAAAACATTAAATTTTTTGAACTCTATACAATTTTATATTCCCTTTTGAAATTTCCAATGCCTATGTCAAGACTTCTAGTTTAACAACTTTGCCTTGTTCTTAACCCTAAAGTTGAAAATTTATCATAAATCATGTATTAAGCCAACTTGAGTGATCTTTAGCTCTTTGAAAACGTATTCCATCTACTTTCATCGCATATAAATTACTTATACTAATGGACCAATTTCGAATAGAGTGCCTCTGCTCTAACTGCAACTAGTCATTTTGAGTATAATCATACCATATCTCATATGATAAGCTTCATGAACATAATTCATCAACATTCATTGCTTTGAGAAGACTTAAAGGGACATGATCATGCATCATTACTAAATTTCCACCTCATACATAAATTGATACACAATCTCATAACATAACAATAAAACATGTAAAATCAAATTGCTTATCATTGCCTTCTTCATTCCTTTTGCTCCTTCTTTGGCTCTTTCCATGAACTTTTCCTAGCATGATTAGTCATTTAAGGAGGGTGAGATTCAAAAAATCTCAATAGTTATTCCCATTCAAGCAATCACATTATCATGACATTTCATAAAATCATTAACGAAAGCCATAGAAACATATTATGCCATAATAATTTCATAAAATTTTTTGCATGATCCTAGGGTCACAAGACCCTTCAATCAACTAGCCAATAATCCAATACCATTACAAGACATTCAAACATACATATGGTATATTCATTAAGACATGAAAAAAATAATAGTAACATAAAGCATTGAAAAGGAAAATAACTACCTTTGACTTTCCAAATTCCTCCAAATTTTGAACACCCTTTCTTTGATCCTCTAATACCTCTTGAAACCATATAGCATCACAAAACAAAATCTAAATCCCTTGATTACATCACTTCCTTCACAAAGTGGAAACTTGAGCTTAGATTTCTATATAGCTATTCTTTGGGAATTTCTTGTGCAACATGCTTGTCTTAACCTATTTTGTGTTAGGTTTGGTTGGTCACCTGAGAGAGGGTGAATTGGGTGATGCAAGATTTTTGCCCTTTTTGGATCACAACTTAATTTCACCAAATATGCAGTTGAACATGGTTTAGCAGCGAGACAGTTGAGTGCAACAATTGAATAGAGAAGATGAAGAGCAAGACAAAAGATTTTATACTAGTTCAGCCTAAACCACTTGCTTATGTCAAGTCCCCAAGCTACCACTTGAGATTTTCACTATATCCCACAGGTTTGATCTAGGCACTTGTGAAGTCTCAGTATATCCCATACGTTTCAGTAGGAATTTGTGAAGCCACTTTCCCCACATCCTTACAAGATGTGTAAAATCCCTTAGTATTTTCCCACACTAAGATTCTACCCAAAAAATAGTAGAAAAAATGATTATAGAAACGAAACTCTTTTTAAGAATAGATGATACATTGAAAGTTCACTCTATTGAGGTGGGTTTAATTATGAATGCTGATACAGAAAGATATTATGTATTAAAGCAGCATTTTTGCATAACTCACTTAAAATTGTTACCCATAAGTTCAAATAAGGTTCTATTTATAGATTTGTGGCTTAATTAGACGTTAGACATAAGATCTATCTGTTAGACACAAGTTCTAGCCGTTACTTGGTGAAAAGAGCCATTCAACAACTACATTAAATGCATCTAACATTCCAAAATTCGAATTTTAAGGCTTAATACACAAATTTCGTAGAGACAGCATAGTTATATATTTAACGTTGAACTTCAGAAAATAGTCTGTCACAAAGTGAAATTCAAATTTTGAGATTGCCAAAGTTAACCCATTTTAGTTTATGCGAATTTTTACATTGGAAGTGCATCTGTTGAAGTGAATAGTTGTCTCAAATTTTCATAGTGCACTTGGAAATTGGAATTTCATAAGCTTAAATTTGTCTGTCAAAGGCATGATCAACTTGATACAGAAGTTTTCTCTTCAAAAGTTGACTATTGATATACAAAGTTCATCTGTCAGAGATGTGCTCTACCCAGACTCACTTGTTCTCATTTTGAAATTTGCACCTTGAAGTCCAAAATTTGTCTATCAAAGGTAATGATAGTGAACTCACTTTGAACTTCACCAACATTTAAATTTTGACTAAACTTCATGCAAATTTTGCATAATTTCACTACCCATACTTAGCCTGAAATTTCAAATTTCAGAACTAAAATCTGTCTATCAGAGATAACAACTCTGTATCTCTGAATTTCACTAAGCAAAGTTCAAATTTTGTACAAAAAAACATGAGTCAATTACAAAATCTGTCTGTTAGCTAATATTTCTGAATTCTAACATAAGCTAACATCAAATTTACTTAATCTAACTTACTTAAAACATATGGTAACAAGATTAAGTAGATTTCAAAGGTTAAACCACCCCAAGACCTATGTGAAACAAAAATATACCTAATAGCTAGATCTTCAAAAGTTGAGCTCCACTTTCACTTGATCATTTCATTCTTAGCATGCTCCCTTCTAATCTTCCAATCTTGGAGCATCCTATCTCTTCTTCCTTCATGAGTAAGACATGATATTGATTTTTCTTTCTTTATTCCAATGCTCACACTTCCTTCTTGGACAATCCTACATTTAATATATTATACTTACAAACCAAGTAGTTAGTCCAATTTACATATCAAACTTGTATTATACTTTGTAAAAGCATAGTAGATATATTAGTGCATAACATGATATGTGCATTATGAATATAATTAAATACATGTTAGTGCACATTTTATTTCTTTAAGGACAATATATTTATTAGATGCATATGATGCATTTGTTCCTTATTACCCTACATTTGTCATCATCAAAACTTGTATTATATTAATCCTAACATTTTGGACCCAAGAAATCCATTTTTAAAGTCAAAATCATGAAATTCCCTTTCTAGTTCAACCTTATTTAGGCCAAAATACACAAAATTGTAGAAAAATAATTACTCCAACAACTTGCAATCTAATGATATTGTAATACCTTACTTTTATCTACATTTACCCATGTATTTATAGCACATAAAATATCCAAATAGCTTATATTAGGAGCTTGAACCATTAATAGAACCAAAATATTTTAAATTAAAAAGTGGCACTTTTCATTTGGTTCTCAAGTTTTCTGGATGAATTTTGATAAATCATAACTAAATCCAAACAAATCGTATCAAGGTCGTTCAAGTCTCTAAATGAAGCTAGAAACATAATCTACAAGAAAAAAAATATGAAACTTTCCTTTAAATAGACTAATATATACAGTTTATTGTACAAACATATACTATACAAATGCCAAAATAACTAGTCCTAGGTTTTATGTTCTAATTTCAAAAATTCATTTCTCATTATCTCCTAAGATAATTCATGGTTTCTTTACATCGTTCGAAAGATCTACATGTCTACTTTAGAGCCATTTTTTTGTACATTTATTTAACATGCAAAGGTCATGAATTCAACTTAAATCACTCAGGGTTAGAACCACACAATTACTAGAACAATTTAAGGAAAATATGTATATCTTTCATGGTACAGATCCAATTTAACTCAAACCAATGGTCTATTAAACTCAAAACGTAGATATTTTCATAAATTTAAACCACTAAATTTTTGGAACTCTACACGATTTTATATCACTTTTCAAAAAAGTAATACATACAGTAAAATCCGTAACTTTCACTTCATAGTCCAGTTTTAACCCTCAAATTCAAAATTACACTATAAATAGTAAATGTATCCAAATTAAGTGTTCTTTTCTCATCAGAAAGCTTGTTCTCTCTACTTTCAGAGCATATATAATACTAAACCTACTTACCCTGTTTTGGTCAAACAGTGTTGACTTTACCTTCATTGCTACAAGATGTACTTCTAGCAATATAACATGGCAAAGTAGACTTCATAACAACCTCACATGATCATTCTATGTTCTAAATCCATAGCAAACATTTCATAATGCTCAAATGAACTTAATAGCATAAGAGTACAGATCCATATGCATATACATAATTTTTAAACATTATTTCACGATATGGAATCATCGCTTGAAATCATCATCAAGCATCATTCTCTCCTTCATTCTCTTTGGCTCCTTGGTCTCCTTGCCATTGCT
The DNA here is from genome assembly GCA_026686845.1 of Adenanthera pavonina. Classification (NCBI taxonomy): domain Eukaryota; kingdom Viridiplantae; phylum Streptophyta; class Magnoliopsida; order Fabales; family Fabaceae; genus Adenanthera; species Adenanthera pavonina. The sequence continues at coordinate 28,692,356 of JAIVEN010000008.1, forward strand.
TGCCCCTAATCATTTGGGATACTTGAGGGGATGAGATTATGACAATCTTAGTAGCAAGTTACATTTCATGCAATTATGTCAATCATGTCAAATAACTCACATTTGATCACATTTAATCATATCAATCACATTTAAACAATAAATTGCCACATTGGTCATAAAAAATTTAGTAGTATGACAGCTTAGAAAATGGATTTCCTAGGGAATAAAACCCCTCATTTTATAGCCAAAACTAATCAAATAAATCACAATTTCAATATGGCAACACAATTTGATCATAGAAAGACAATGAAAGAACATAAATCTATAATGTAAAACTTGGCTACCTCTTGATATACCACTTGTACCACTTGGCTTTCCTTTAGAAACTAATGATTCCTATAGATTTCTCAAAAGCTTTCTGAAGTCCCTATCCATCATTAAGCACTTGCTCAATCAACTAGAACAAGTAACTACTTCATAAAATCCCATTTAAAACCCTAAAGACTCAATTCTTTATCTTAAGCCTAATCTTTGAGTCAATGCTTATCTTTAAGGTTTTTTATCATGGGGAACTCTTTTTTGCATCAAATTAATGAAATTCCAACCTTAAGACACTCAAATGATTTGGACATAAATCTGCCCTCTTATGAAAATAAGGATTTTCCGACCACTTGCTTTAAAACTTCCCTAACTTACTTTACTTTGCAAAAACTCAAGGTTTCTCATCATTTTATGGTTCAAAAACACCTTCCTTCTCTTAGAACAAGCTTAGGCTGAAATTGAACAAGAGGAGGAGCGAAAATTTCATTCCAACTAACACAAGCTATTACCAACTTAAAGAGAACCCAACTAGAATCAAATAAGGATTGGCTTACCTTTTCTTTTCCTTGATTTTCCTTCTCTTTGCTCTCTTGCTTCCTCACGTAACTCCCTCTTGTTCCCACTTGCAGCAGCTACCCTCTCTCCTTTCACATATGCAACACATGAATTGGTCAAGGAGAGGAAAAAAATGAAGCCTAATTACTATAGTTATATGACTTTAACCTTGGTTGGTTAAGACTTAAAATTAACCACTATGTCTTCAATTTGAGCACATGGTCAGATTATGTGGTGCCATTTAAGTGGGTTTCTTCTCTAAAATATTGCATATTTTTCCTGGTTCAATACTACCCTATGTTGATTATTTTATATCTGGACCAGTAAAGTTACTTTTTACAGTATTAAATCACTTTATATGTACAGGATTAAAGTAAATTTGTATCTGGAATTTTTTTATTATCATCTTTTCTAAAATGCTCCTTGTACGGTGTCCAACGGCTTTTCTTTTTACCTTTTTAGTTTTTATAGATCAAAAAGCTACTTTATCACTAAAAAGTCATCACTAAACCTTTCGTACTGATTATTTCTTTATCCTTAAACATTAATCCTCAGTGCCATATACCATTGGATTTGTCTCATCGAGAGCTTCATTTTGACAATAATTTTACATATTTACAAAATTACCGTTAATCTAAGGTAAATTTATAATTTTTAAAATTACCGGGTCATTAGCTATAATTTTTTCCAAAATATTTTCTACTTTCTTCCCCCACGTGATATTTTATGCTTGGGTACCAATTGTAATTTTCATAATTTCTAGGGGTGAAAACAAAATTTTTGATTTTTCCATCTGATAGGGAAAAAGACCTATTTGCCCTATTTCACGTAAAACGGTACCTATCCATTTTTGTAAATTCTTTATGCATTTTCAGTTATCTATCTTCTTAGGGATGTTACAATTTCCTCTTCTTTAAAATAAATTTTATCCTTAAAATTTGGATACATACTTGTACCTCTTATTTTCTCTCTTTATTTCCTAATTTCCAAAATACTTTTACCAGAGGAATACTTTCATTTTTTACTTACTTGACTTATCAGTCAATATTTTACTCTGGTATCATTTATTCATTTATGGCATTTGAAAGATTTGGTTCATACTTTTTGTACAGAGAATTGTAAGGACATTATAAACTATCTTTACTTTAGAAGTATCAGAAATTTTCATTCGTAACATCCTCATTCTTACTTCTATAACTTTCTTTAATCTTATTCATACTATATTTCCTTCATTGGTACTTGACATCATTCATTTCTCTTCTTTCATAACTTTAGGCTATCTACATGAATAATCTCTCTATTCGGGCATAAGCTTATCACATCAGCTTTACCTAGATGACACTTACAAGCCATCTTATCTTTGCTTTTTAGTTCTTTTCTTTACCTTAAGTCTAACTCTTCTTTCATCTCATGATCACTTGAGGCTATTGTGACCTCAAACATTTCTATGGTAATGCCATAGATATAGCAACTCATACTAACCATAACAACTCTTAGTAACTCCGCTTCTTGAGAGCATTACTTACCACTACTATAAGTGGGAACATGCTTTTTGTAAAAATTATCATATAAAATTTTGTCTATTACCTACTACTCAACCCTGTTACATTACTCTTATCCTAATTCATGCTTACTTTATTATTATAGACCCCTGGGTTTATTTTTAGATTAGGATTAATCATCTTAGGAGATGAGGTTTAACCTCTTTAGCTCATAAAGCTTATTTCATAATCCATTTCCCACAAAAGCTTTCTCTTCTAACTAAGAGGTAAGACAACTTCAGAGAAATTTTTTATAACATCTTGCAAAACTCAGAGACCTCTCGTCTCTATTACAGTGTTTAGATTCACTCATTTCATAACTTTACGTGCTTTACTAGGATCTACTGTGATCCATATGAAAGATTTTGTAACTTACTAACCATACTTTTTTGAAGCCTGCCTCCTATCTACTAAGTTTAGCAAGTGTTTTTCGTACTTGTAAAAATTCTGAGTTGTCTTTCATGCTCCTCGAAAGATTCAAAGTACTTTTAACATATCATCCTTGAGAATCACAATAAACTATTTATCTTTTATTCATATAGCCTAATAGATGCTTTTAGTAAGACTACAATAAATTCTCAATGCCCACATTTAACTATTAACACATCTTTCTTACCTTTTACATCTTTTTCATACTTCCCATAGGTCACTTATTTTGAAATTTTCGCCGCTTGAACATGCTTAACTATAAAGTATTGGGGGGTTCTGCTACAGTCTTGCCATTCTTGGACTTAGAGAATGCAGCATTGGACTTCCTTTTAAGCCATAACTCATATGTGTGACCAATAGATAACTTGTTACTTTTAACTCTAGGGCATTCAATCCCTATACTCATACTGTTTCCTTTTACTCTAGCTTTTACTAGCTTAGATGTTCTATCTACCACTATGCCTTTACATATAATATATCCCTAAGCCCTGTACTTTGCTTCACTAATCATATCCTTTGTGTCTTTTGGTTCTCCATAGGTTGGAGTCTAAACATTATTAAGATAATAGTTATTTACTCTTTGTTCTTCAATATGTTTGTTTTGCCTGTTCTCATACATAACTTTTCTTAGTTATTCAGTCAATGTCAATCAATAGTCTAGCAACTTAAGGAAAAGTTTCCACTTTTCGAAAGTCTCTTGCTAGCCCAGTTAGGATCTAGCTTCGGCCTCTCACCATTACTCATTCTTGCTCAATTGGGCATCACCCCATGAGCCACCTTCCATTACTTTGCCTTGGCGACTCATCTGATGGAGGATTTCATCTCTTTACTCAATTGAGCTTCTCCCCAAAAGCTACCTCTCATCTACCTTGCCTCGGCTGCTTTTATTATAAGAAGGATTTTATCTCTTTGTTCAATTAGGCTACTTCCCAAGAGCTACCCCCCTTTTACATCACCTTGGCAACTAATAGAAGATTTTATTCGTTGTGAGATCTTTTGGCCAAGACCTCTTTCTTAGCTAGATTTCATACTAAGCTCAGCAATCAACTATCTCAAGGTTTCATAGTTTCCTAACTGCTTGCCACTAATCTAATACCTTAGGCTTATACTTCGTAACTTGAAGCTCATAAATACACTAATTTTTCTTATAGATGCATTGCATCTTTTTCATTCATCAGCTTTACTGTTCATTCTTAACATCTTTCTTCAAGCATTTCTCTACTTGAACCGTCAGCATAACATTTAACTTAACCTTAGCACATGGAACACTTTCAGGGGGTAGGCAAAATCATCATCTTACTCTTACAATCTGGGAGAAGATTTTCTGCAAAAAGCTGGTTCAAGCCAATGCTCATATCATTACCAGGAAAAAGCATACTAATCTTTGTAATGCTATGGTGCTTATTTAGACAGACAATGAATATTATAGCCCTGTTTCTCATCAAGACATTCTCATGTATCTTATATAACATTAACTTCCAGATCCAACTTCTTAGCATAGCTACAAGATGTGGCTTGCACTTGAATCATACCTTTACTAAGGTCAGGTGACTTATAGGCCTTATACTGAGATCAACACGAAGACTTTTTCCTATGCTTATGGTCCAAAGTTTGCCACCTCCATTATGCAGTCATGGGCATAATGTCCTGACTCTCTATATAACACCTTACTTTTATCTATATTTTTCCATATATTATAGTATCTACAATATCCAAATAACTCATATTAAGAGCTTGAACCATTAATAGAACCAAAATATTTGAATAAAAAAAACGTGGTACGATTCATTTGGTTCTCAAGTTTTCTGGACGAATTTTGAAAAATCATAACTTAATCTAAAAAAATCATATCAATGTGGTTCAAGTCTTTAAATGAAGCTAGAAACATGATATAGAATATAAAAATATGAAAATTTCCTTTAACCTGACCAATTAGTACAGTTTATTACTCAAACTTACACTGTACAAATGGTCATTTCCCTATTTTCCAGGATTTTGGCCGTAATTTTAAAAATTCATATCTAACTCTATACTGAGACAAATCATATATTCTATATGCCATTGGAAATATATTTATGCCTACTTACCTTCATATTTTTCTTATACATTTATTTAGTCTAGACAGGATACAACATCAACTTGAATCACTAGGGATCAAAATATTAATTTTACTGGAACAGTCTTGGGAAAACTTGTATATCTCTCATTGTACAGCTCCAATTGAACTCAAACTAGTGGTATATTAATAGTCTTGGGATCAAAAGATGAATATTTTCATAAATGTAAGCCACTAAATTTTTGGAGCTCTGCACGATTTTATATCACTTTTCCAAGAGAAGTAATATATTCAGTAAAATTCGCTGCCTTCACATCACTGTCCAATTTTGACCCTTAACTTCAAAAATATACTATAAACTGTACACATATCCAAATTGAGTGTTCTTTAGCTCATTGGAAATATTGTTCTCTCTAGTTTCAAATAATATATAACACTTGACTTATTTTCCCTGTGTCAATCAAACAGTATTGACTTTACTTCCATTGCTACAAAATGAACTTCTAGTCATATAACATGGCAAAGTAGACTTCATAACAAGCTCACATGATCATTCCATGTTTCAAATCCATGCCAAACAATTCATAATGCTCATAAGGATATAATAGCACAATGGCACAGATCTAAAAGCATATACATGGTTTTATACATAATTTCAAAATATACACTTATAGCTTGAAAACACCATCAAGCATCATTCTCTTCTTCATTCTCCTTGCCTTTTCTTTGGACTCCTTTGCCATAGCTTGTGCCTAGTCATTTGGGATACTTGAAAGGATGAGATTGAGGGCAATCTCAGTAGCAAGTTACATTTCATGCAATTATGTCAATCATGTCAAATAAATCACATTTGATCATATTTAATCACATTAATCATATTTAAATAATAAATTGCCACATTGGTCATAAAAAATTCGGCAGTATAACGGCTTAGAAAATGGACATTCCGGGAATAAAACCCCTCATTTTACAGCCAAGACCAATGAAAGAAATCACAATTGCAATATGGCAACACAATTTAATCATAGAAAGACAATGAAAGAACATAAAGCAAGAATATGAAGCTTAGCTACCTTTGGTGCTTGCACTTGGCTTTCCTCTTTAAACCAAAGCTTCCTCTAGTTTTACCAAGCTTTCTCAAGTCCCTAAATATCATTCAACACATGCTCAAATGACTGATTTCATGGCTAATCACAAAAAGCTCTCATAAAATTCTTGAAACCCTTAAATTCTGAAACTCTTTATCTTAAGCTCTATCTTTGAGCCAATGCTTGTCTTTAAGGTTTTTCGTCATGGGGAACTCATTTTTGCCACCAAATTGATGAAATTCCAATATTAAGACACTCAAATGATCTAGCCAAAAATCTGCTCCAAAGGAAAAAGAATGGTTCTTTCACAAACTTGCTTAAAACATACCATACTTGTTCCCTTTAGTAAAATATCATGCTTTCTCTTGATTTTATGGTTTAAAAACAACTTTTCTTCCCATTAATCATGCTTGGCCAGATTAGAACAGTGGATGAAGGAGATAAAATTTCAAGGGAACTAACTCATAGAGCTTAGGAACTATGCTAGAACACTTACAAATTGAAAGGACCTTGCTTACCAATTTACCTTGCTTTTCTTCCTTATTTTTCTTCTCTTTTTATTTCCTCCTTTACGTGCTCCCTCCTTTCTCTCAACTTTGCATACCACTTCTTCCTCTTTTTGTGAAGTATCTGTTCGGCCAAATCATGGGAAAGAAGGGAGTATGTATAAATTTCACCAAACAATGAAAATTTGCCACTTAATGTCTTGATTTTTCTTGTTTTTTCATGAAAAATAATAAACTAAGGCTATTTTGACATATGCAGCTTGTGGAGCACGAAATGGGGAGTATTTTGGTCCAAAAATTTCAGATATTTACTTATCCAGATATATCTTGAACTGGTTTGGACAAATAAAGCTACTTTAGCAGTATATTTTACTATTATTGGAACACCTGTTTTAACTATATTGGGATATAAAATTACCATAATATACTTATCCCAATTGGTCCAAATATAAGACTCACACATTTTTTCTTGAATGAATACTGCTTCTTCCTGCAATCCAGACTGGCATTTATCGGGTAAGACATTAATATTAAATCATAATTACCCAATAAATATTATTTTGAGCTTAATAAATTTCATACTATATTCCATTGGTCTTAGCTCATTGAGAGCTTCATTTTGACTATAATTTTTTATATTTATAAAAATACCCTTAACCTGGGATAAATCTATAATTTTTAAAACTTTCGAGGTATTAGATGTAATTTTCCCCAAAATTTAAAAAATTTACTCCTTTCGGCGCGTAGAGTCCACCGCCTCTTCTTCTTCGTTCTTCTCATCCTCTTTTTTTTTCGTTTTTCATCTTTTTTTCTCTTTTTTTTAAGGGGTAAAATGGTCATTTTTTTATTTTTATTTTTTACCGAGATAATTGACCTCTTTGCCTTATATTATATAAAATGGTGTATATGCGTTTTTGCAAATTGCTTATAAATTTTAAAATATTGGGCCTTAAACATTTAGGAAAAAATTTCAAGATATTACACTCTACACTCGAAGCACACATTCTTCATTGCTAAGTATAGCCTTCTATTATGAGCCTTTCTATATTCTTAAAAATAGGAGCTAGCTTATTTAATGTCTTCTCTACCCTTTTTGCATTGTTTCTACATACCCTTGGTATTCCAAGGTTACATACCCTTACTTAATGTCTAACCAGGAAAAATGACATTTTTATCTTATTTCACAAAAAATGGAGTTTATCTATTTTCATAATTTCTTTATGCATTTTCAGTTATCTATCTTCTTAGGGTTATTACAGGTATATTCTTGCATCTTGAAGAATTTCTATGGCTTTACATGATTTTATTTCTTCATAATTCCATTTTTTCTCTCTACTATCTCTCTCTGAACGAAAATTTCAAAGTCAAAATAGGAAGAAATACACCATAAAAAGCTTCAGAAACACAAGAATACACAAGATAATAGCCATAAAATTTTACCTTGAACCTTAGAACACCAAACTTTGCATTTGTCTTCTCCTTTTCTCTCCTTGCTTCTTCATATTTTTTTCTCCTTCAACACGGGCATTAGTTTGCTCCTTTTGTTCTTGTTGCACACAAAAACCATCATTGTTACCATGAGGGAGACTAGAATCAGGAGAAGAATCATCTAACAGCTTGGAGAGAAAGGCAGCTCAATCCAACAACACCACCCAGCAAGACATCCTTAGGTATGGTTTCATATATTGATGTGATATTCATTTCTTCCATTACGAAACAATATGATCCTTGTGGTTTCTCTCGAATGGTTATGCCTAATCCAATCCTGCGATTCAGTTTCAGCTTCCCCATTTCAAAACTGCAAACATAGCAAGCTCTGAATTTGTTTGCCATTCTTTGATTCACAGCTTCAAAACCTCTGTGATATTGATTCATAGCGAGCTCTAAATATGTTTGCTATATATTCTTTGATTCACTGCTTTAAAGCCTCTGTGAGATTGGAGCAACGACTACAGGATTGTAAATATAAAATGAAATGGAACGTTGCAAGTTATGGCATAACCAACGAGAGCCTCATCACAATGGTCACAATGAAGACGATAAAAAGAAAGACAAAGGCTGACGCATACAAGTAGAATGATCAAGAGTCTCAACAGTCACAATGAAGACTATATAAAGAATGACAAATACTAAAGCACAAGTAGAATGATCAAGAGCTATATTGAGTGATATTTAGTTCTAAGCTGCCATTAATGTTACGCAACATGGCTAAAAGAGCCTCGTTTGAGCGTTATTTAAAATATTCTTTCACTTAAGGGTTAGCTTGTAAAACCAATAGGCCGCGAGTGCCTGTTGTTGTTGGGTAAGCTTGTTTAATTGTGATTTTGCTAATTTTGGGTGAGCTGTGAAAAACCCAATATAATGTGTGAGATTAACTAGAAATCCTTGTGGTAGTGAGTAGATGTAAAACCTTCGGTTGTATAATCAATTTCTATGATAGTGGGAAAAATCTCTTGAATATTTTCAAGGGGAATGGACATAGACAGTGAGGTCAAAGTAGGATATAAATTCTCTACGCCCTGCTTTTCTCACTCTTACTCTCTTATTTATAGTTTAGTTAACTGATCTTCAACTTACTTGGCTAACTGGTAATTGTAATATCTAAGTTATAAGTTGAGTACATCTTTCAAAATTAAAGGAGACCTGTAAGAAGGATATATATTACTGATTCTTATTATTATTTATGAATCATTAAGATTGATAACATGTTACATAACATTTTATTCGCCATTCCATGGATAGCAAAACACGCCATAATGAGGTGCATTAACCTGACATGATCAATCTTGCGTAATTTGCTATATGCACACAGCGTTATCGCAATTGTATCCATCTCTTCCATCGTCATATATATCAAACCACTTCAAAGCACCATCCCATTGAAAGCTACAATAGAATAGAGTTGTACACCAAATATTAGAGTTGAAAATGAATTTAAAACTTTCTTTAGGACGAAGAAGGGGCCGTCCAATATCATCGTCTCCAGATTGGCAATGAACAAGTAGATCCAAATTATTCTATAAATAGTTGGAGATATTCAGGTGTGTTCTGGCATCAACCATGTGTGGTGCAAGAGAAGAACTGATAAGATAAGAATGATAGATTTTAGAAATGGAGACATTGTTTCCACTACTCATTTCAAATGAATCTTATCTCTCATTTATATAGGTTGAAGGGACAAGCAAACAATAGTATTTTGACGAGTAATTATTTTATTGGATTCCTTGAATTAATATATTCATGCATTGGATCAAAGAATATTACGAAAATGATATCTTCGAATGAGATCTCCATCTAAACATTTTTTCTTTATCTCTATTTAAATACACAACATATAAATTTGTTGTACTGAATGTATCTGGCGAATTGCATTTATTTGCATAATATAGAGTTGGCAATATATGGAGAGGCCAGGGGCGGGACAAAGCAGATATTAGTTTTTAATGTGCATTTATCGTAAGTTTCATTCATGCATTAACGTAATTTTGAATTACATCTATCACTACACTCATTATTCTTTTCTCGTTATTTCAATCCTCTTAATACACGGTATAAATTCATATTAACTTGCATACTATAAAGTAATTATTAAATATAGGCAAAAAAAGCATAGCATTATACCTTAACTATATTGGAAAAATTATTTTTTTTGTAAAATCAATTTGTTCACACCTTTTAAAATAAAAAATAACTCTTGATGATCTGTTGCCATATTATATTTTGTTCTATTCCAATTAATTTTCTTTTCTTAAATCTTCCATTGCAAGTATTGTGTAGAATGCTAGTGGTTAATGGTAGTTAATTTAGATCTAACTACAGTTTATAAAAATCATAGTTACACCATGATCTAACAATGGTTTTGGTAATCGTAGCGAGATCATGGTCTTGTCATGATTTTGATAATCATATAAAGGCAAGGATTTAGCGACAATTATCCTCGCATACATTGATATGAATATATCGTAAGATCCTTTGCTTAATATTTTTATATTTATATCACATAAGAAGAAAGAAATACTTTTGAATCTTATTAATATTATATGATGATGCGTTACAAAAACTATCCATCATCATAGGTTTATCACAAAGTTTAATTAATCATCCTGTTTAACCTTTAAAATGGAACTAAATAAGTGGCTTTTTTTGTGGATAAAAAAACTGATGTTGTGCGTTAAAAAACAATATAATAATAGTACAAATTGTCATTAGTATTGTGATTTGTTGTGTGTGATGAATTATGGATACCAAACCGTAGAGAATTAAAAAAGTTCATCACTAAACCAAGAAACTGTAACGGTTAATTACTCTCATTCAATCACAATAATAAAACATTCAATATATATGGTTATATTATATCATACAAGATATGAAACTGAGGAAAAGCCTCAAAAAACAACAAAGATAATGCCATAGGACCAAAGAAACTGAGGAAGTCCCACGTAAGACGACACATGAGAAAGATGAAACTAAAATCTAGGTAACAAAACGTTGACAGATAAAAACGATAAGAAGCAACAAAAGAAACAACAGAAAAGGAAGCAAAAGCCTAACACAGAAAACAACATATATATCTATATATACATAAATATATTATATATAGCACTTTAATCGCCATTCCATGGATAGCAAATTTTACCCTGACCAGGTGCATTAATCTGACATGGCTGCTTTTGGGTAATTTGCCATATGCACGTAGCGTAATCACAATTGTAGGCATCCCTTCCATCTTCGTATATATCAAACCACTTCAAAGCACCTTTCCATTTGAAGCTGCAATAGAATTGAGTTGTACCCCAGATATTAGGGTTGAAATTGAACTCAAAACTTTCTTTATGATGAAGAAGGTGGGTACCGAGATCTTTATCTTTGGATCGACAATGAACTCTCAGGACCAGGTTATTAGATAAGTAGTTGGAGATCTTTCACGTGGGTTCTGGCATCAACCATGTGTGGTGCCAATAGAAGAAGAACTGATAGTACGAGGATGATCGATTTCAGAAATGCAGACATTGGTTCGATTCACTAGTATTTCTAGATATTTTGCAATGAATCTCAACTCTCAATGATATAGGTTGGAGGGACAAGCATACATACATATATGTGTGTGTGCGCGTGCGCGTGTGTGTATTAGTGTTTTAATGAGTAGTTCTTTTAAATGGATTCTTTGTATTCACACATTCATGTACTTGAAAAGACAGAGGGTGATGCAAAACAATGTAACTATTTATGGAGTATACATCTTTTTTTTGTGTCTATCTAAATACGCCACATTTATCATTTATTTTCTGTTTGTCTCGTTCCAAATACATTGTAGTACATTAATGTGAACTAACTTCTATACTGTTCTTTGGATATGGAAACTTTTCAGTGCATAAATATTCCTAAATTTAGTATAAGAATAAATTAATTTTTCAATTTTGATAAAAAATTAGCATTATACCCTAACATTTGTTTTGTTATATAAAATTATTATGACTCACATTAATTTAGTCACGCCATCAATTTTATTTATTTTTTATTGAATTCATGATGAGTTACCTTATTCTATTTTGTTTTGTTTTTTTTTTATTTCCTATTCTGAAATACTTCATAAGACGGATTGCGTAAAACGTTAATGTTTGACAATAATTTTTAATTCTTGATGCACCTAGGATCTACAACATGTCAACAAGTAACTAATTGATTTTCAAGAGAATGCAGAGCTATGTTAAGTAGTTCACAACTTTTTTTTTACATGTATACACGATTTCTTGAACCTACCCAACTTTCAACTGAATGATTTATTAGAGTTCAAACTAATTCAGGTCAAGGTAGACATAGGACCCTCTTGAGTGACAAACTCTACCATTAAGTATTTAACATCACAACATTTTCAAGATTTGAACTCAATACCTCTAATTAAGTTGATATAATTCATTTACCAATATGGATGGATTCATCTAATAGGTCATATTAGTTATGAGCCACATGGTACCAGACTCTGAACTTTGATAAATTGGAAACATTTCAGTTAGCCAAGCAAAAGAGAAACGAAGGGAGAAATGAAGAGCCGAATTAGGTGGTGGAGATTGTGCCTTAGGCCAATCATTATATTATGAACATTGTTCTTCATTATGAAAAAGAAGGTTTTTTTTTCTTACATTATTATATTGTTTGCATGTTTTCTTTATAATGATATTCTTGGATAAATTATCTTATCCTAAATATCCCTAGTCAATCATCTTTACAGGAACAATGATGAACTAAGACTAGTATGATTTTGATTGATAATTATATAATAATTATTTATGAAGATACAAATCAAAATCATAAGCTCATGTTAGACAATAGGCGTTGGATCGACTTGTCATGAGATAGCTGTATGGATCAAGTCATAAGCATATCTCATATATAACCATGTCACAAAGCCCTCAGATTTGAGATCACCATGGTTTCCTACATGGAAAACACTATACTTTGGTATAGTGAAAAGTCACCTTTAATTGGGAGATCATAAAGGCTAGTGGAACTTGTGTGGAGGAAGATGAATGGTCAAGATGAAATTTGTCCCTCTAATTAATAGAGAGATATATCTGGGCCCCTCGATGAGTGAAACTGAGAAATGCATGGCCTGTCATTCTGCTCGGAGATCGAGAAAGTGATGGTTGAGTAAAATGAGAATGATGTTTCCATGTCTCACACTTGACCTATATATCATGAGACAAAAGGGATGTGATCGGGTTATATGATAGGCTATATTGGATCTTCAATCTCATATGCTTTAGGTAGTCACAATATCTTGCTAGAGGTCACTTGTGACTTATGGGTTCAATAATGTTATTAGCCCACTGCCAATATCATATGGGCCTACAGGGCCGCATACAAGAACGGACCAACTCGAGCTAGAATGTCCAAATTCATTGAATCTAAAATGTGTCTAGATTTAATGAATTTAATTTTTAATTTAGAGTGATTAAATTTATATATATAAATTGGATATATATTATAAAATTCAAAATATATATATTTGATATATATGTATATATATTACATATTTGATATATATTATATCAATTTCGAAATATATATATATATATATTGTTCAAATTAATTTAAATGATTTAGTTTTAAATTTAATTCTATATGATAGATTTAAATTTAAACTAATGTCATAATCTAAATATGATTTAGATTGGATTTTAAATTTAAATTTAAACTAAAAATCTAAATTTGATTTATATGATAAATTAAATCTAGATTTATTCTGGATATAGATTAGATAGTTAGTTTAAATATAATCTATTAAATAAATTTAAATTCAAACTAGCCTATTTAATTAATATTTAATTTAGTTTAAATTATTTATTTAAATTAAACAAATACTAAATCCTATCTATATATTGATATAGACTAGGATACAGAATCAACAAAATTTCAAAACACCCTAAAGAGAGAGCAGTCGTACACTCAAAGAGTGAGACTGTATAGATGAACAACGAATAGTGGCTGTATGGACGAATAACGAACAGCCGGACTGTACAGACGAACAACAAAAAACTGTATAGACAAATGGCGAAACTGTACTAATGAATAGCAAACACTGTATGGATAAATAGCGAGACTGTACAGATGAACAGTGGGACTGTATGGACAAACAGCAAAAACTGTACCGACAAACAGCATTAAATCATATTCCCAAACAGCATTTACGAACACCTGTCAAGGCTTTGATTGCCTAAATATAGGATCCACCGAAGTGAGACACACTTAGTTTATCCTAGTGAGGCAATTTAGGTAATGGTGATACTCATAAAGGTTCATGATGGTATGACTTAATTGAGACTAGCAAAATGATTTTGGGTCTCAAGGCATTAGAGGAGGTTAAACATGTCGGGTCATTTGATGACAGGATCCCATAAAAATCTAAGAGTTACATGTGATGTAATTGGTAAATAAATTACCTACCTAAATAACTTAATTTTAAGCATCTTGCCAAAGCAGACTTACAATTAAGTGAAATATGGGTCCTAGCTTGCTAAACTAATTGAGGGTTAGTTTTTAGTAGGAAATTATTAATTTAATTTTGTATATTTTGTTGTAAAAAATGTCAACAAGTAATTCTGCTACACTATCATTGTGATCTATCTTTGAGAAGGACAAACTCAATAGGACCAACTTTCTTGACTGGTTTGGGAACTTGAGAATTGTTCTCAAGCAGGAAAGAAAGTCATATGTCCTAGATGAACCCATTCCTGAGGAGCCTGCAGCCAATGCTCCAAGAGCCCAAAAGGATGTCTATAATAAGCATCTGAATGACTCTATGGATATGGGATGCCTAATGTTAGCCACCATGATCCTAGAACTTCAGAAAGATCTGGAACATACAGAGGCTTATGAGATGATTGTGCATCTCAAGGAAATGTTCCAACAACAGGCAAGGCAAGAAAGGTTTGAAACCACAAAAGCCTTACATTCATACAAAGTAACTGAGGATACATCAGTTAGCTCTCATGTTTTGAAGATGAAAGGCTACATTGATCACCTTGAAAGGCTCAGATTTCCCATAACCCAAGAGTTAGGTACAAATTTGATCTTAAAGTCACTCCAGGAGAGTTATGACCATTTTGTCATGAACTAAAATATGAACAACATGGAGAAATCAATTTCTGAATTGCATCCAATGCTTAAAACTACTGAGCAAAACATCAAGAAAAAGCCCAATGGCGTTTTAATGGTTCAGAAAGGAAAATGAATGAAAAAGAAAGGCAAGGGTAAGGGAAAGGGAAAAGGCCCAGAATATAAGTCCAAGGGACAAGCCCAAGCCCAAGCCCATGCCTGAAGCCAAGAAGGCAAAGCCTCCCAAAGAAGGACTCTATTTTGAATCTGACCTACTTATGGCACTGTCGTTTAGGCTATATAAATGAGAAACACATTTCAAAGCTCCATCAAGATGGACTTCTCAATTCATTTGATTTTAAATCATTTGACACTTGAGAATCTTATTTATTAGGAAAGATGACAAAGACACCTTTTACTGGACATAGTGAATGGGCCACTGACTTATTAGGCCTAATACATACAAATGTAAGTGGTCCGTTAAATACAATTGCCAGAAGTGGTCACCTGTACTTCATTACTTTTATAGATGACTTTAGTAGATATGGATATATCTATCTAATAAGACATAAATCTGAATCTTTTGAAATGTTCAAAACCTTCAAAAATGAGGTACAGAATCAACTTGGCCAATCTATTAAAGCACTTCGATCTGATCGAGGTGGTGAATATTTGAGCCAAGAATTTATTGACCATCTTAGAAATTGTGGAATTGTTTCACAATTAACTCCACCGGGAACACCACGATGGAATGGTGTTTCTGAACGAAGGAATCGAACCCTATTAGATATGGTTAGATCTATGATGAGTCAAACAGATCTTCCACCATCCTTTTGGGGCTATGCATTAGAAATAGCTGCGTTCACACTAAACTGTGTTTCATCTAAGGCGATTGAAAAGACCTCATATGAGATATGGACTAGAAATAAGCCTAGTTTGTCTTTTCTCAAGATTTAGGAATGCAAGGCATATGTTAAGCAACAAGCCTCAGATAAGTTAGCACCCAAGTCTATAAAATGCCTTTTTATGGGGTATCCCAAGGAAACTAAGGGATACTACTTCTACAATACCATTGAGAATAAAACGTTTATTGCTCGGAATAATATCTTTCTAGAAAAAGAGCTTGTCTCTAAAAGAACTAGTGGGAGTAAGATAAATCTTGAAGAAGTTCGAGACCCACAAAATCGCATTGAGCCAGAGATGGAAGAATAAGAAGACTCACAACAAGTTGATGAGCCTACTCAAGTAACACAAGGCCCAAGAAGGTCTAATAGAACATGACATCAGCCTCTAAGATATGGATTTCTTTTAACTGATAGTCGTGATGTGTTGCTCTTAGGTCAAGAAGAGCCAACCACCTATCAAGAGGTCGTAATGGGATCTGACTCTGAAAAATGGTCACATGCCATGAAGTCTGAGATGCAATCCATGTATGACAATTAGGTATGGACCTTGATTGACCCACTTGAAGGTATGAAAACCATTGGGTGCACATTGGTTTTTAAGAAGAAAACCGACATGGATGATCAAGTGCATACCTTCAAAGGACGATTAGTTGCAAAAGGATTCAAGCAAACTCATGGTATAGACTATGATGAAACCTTTTCACCAGTTGCCATGATTAAGCCAGTCAGGATCCTTCTTGCCATTATGGCGTACTATGATTACAAGATTTGGCAGATGGACATCAAAACAGCATTCCTTAATGGAAAGCTACTTGAGGATGTGTACATGACACAACCTGAGGGTTTTGCACATCCAGAAGATTCTGCGAAGTTTTGCAAGCTGTAAAGATCCATTTATGGATTGAAGCAAGCACCTTGTGGTTGGAATAACCATTTTGACGAAATAGTCAAAGAGTTTGGATTTATCCAAAATGTTGATGAACCTTGTGTTTACAAGAAGGTTAGTGGGAGCACAATTGTATTTCTAGTGCTTTATGTTGATGACATCCTACTCATTGGGAGTGATATTCCTACCTTGCAGAATGTCAAGACTTGGTTAGGAAAGTGTTTCTCAATGAAGGACTTAGGAAAAGCCACCTACATTTTAGGGATTAGGATCTATAGGGATAGATCCAAGAGGGTAATCAACCTAAGTCAATGCACTTATATAGACAAAGTATTGCATAGGTTCAATATGTAAGATTCAAAGAAGGGGTTACATACCCATGTGTAATGGCATCAATCTCAGCAAAGCTCAGTGTCCTTATTCATGAGATGAGCGAGAACGCATGAGCAAGATTCCATACACTTCGACAATTGGATTGATTATGTATGCCATGTTGTGCACTCAACTGGATGTCTTATACACCTTGAGCATGACTAGTAGATATCAGTTAGATCCAGGTGAGAGTCACTCTCACTGGACTGCTGTCAAGAATATCCTGAAGTACTTAAGAAGGACTAAGGATGTATTCTTGGTGTATAGAGGATTGGAAGGCGAGCCGGTTGTAAATGGTTACACAGATGCAAGTTTCCAATCTAACAAATATGATTCTAGATCGCAATCAGGATTCCTGTTCTGTTTGAGTGGTGGAGCAGTTAGGTGGAAAAGTTCCAAGCAAAGCACTATAGCTGATTCTATAACAGAAGCTGAGTACCTAGCAGCATCAGATGCAGCTAGGGAAGCTATTTGGATTAAAAAGTTCATCACTGAGCTTGGAGTGATGCCTACCATCTCAAATCCGATAAATCTATTTTGTGACAACAACGGGGCAATAACACAAGCTAAAGAGCCTAGGTCACATTAAAGAACCAAACATATACTCAGGCAATATCATCACATCAAAGAAATCATTGATAGGGGTGATATAAAGATATGCAAAATACCAACTGATGACAATGTTACTGATCCTCTTACTAAGCCGCTTGCATAGATAAAGCATAAGCACCATGTTAGGTCAATGGGTATTAGATAGATCAATGATTGGGCCTAGTACAAGTGGGAGTTGTTGGAGATTGTGCCATAGGCCAATCATTGTATTATGAACATTGTTCATCATTATGAAAAAGAAGGCTTTTTTTTCTTACATTATTATATTGTTTACATGTTTTCTTTATAATAATATCCTTGGATAAATTATTTTATCCTAAATATCACTAGTCAATCATCTTTGTAGGAACAATGATGAACTAAGACTAGTATGATTTTGATTGATAATTATGTGATAATTATGTATGAAGATACAAATCAAAATCATAAGTTCCTGTTAGAGAATAGGCGCTGGATCAACCCATCATGAGATAGCAGCATGGGTCAAGTCATAAGTATATCTCATAAATAACCGTGTCACAAAGCCCTCAGACCTAAGATCATCATGGCTTCCTACATGGGGAACATTATACTTTGGCATAGTGAAAAGTCACCTTTAATCGGGAGATCATAAAGGCTATGATTGTGCATATTGGAACTTATGTGGAGAAAGATGAATGGTCAAGATGAAATTCATTCCCCTAATTAATGGAGAGATATATCTGGGCCCCTCGATGAGTAAGACTAAGAAATGCTTGGCCATGCTCGAATGAAAGATTTTTCATTTGTTCTATCAGTCTGCTCAGAGATCGAGAAAGTGATGGTCAAGTAAAATGAGGATGACGTTTCCATGTCTCATACTTGACCTATATATCATGAGACAAAAAGGGATGTGATTGGGTTATATGATAGGTTACATCAGATCTCCAATCTCATATGTTTTGGGTAGTCACAATGTCTTGCTAGAAGCCACTTGTGACTTGTGGGTCCAATAGTGTTATTAGTCCACTACCAATATCATATGGGCCTCCAGGGTCACACACAAGAACAAAGCAACTCGAGTTAGAATGTTCAGATTCATTGAATCTAAAATGTATCTAGATTCAATGAATTTAATGTTTAATTGAGGGTGATTGAATATATATATATTGGATATGTATATATTGTAAAATTCAAAATATATATATATATGTTTGATATATTATACATATATATATTATATCAATTTCAAAATATATATATTGTTCGAATTAATTTAAATGAATTAGTTTAAAATTTAAACTAATGTTATAATCTAAATAAGATTTAGATTGAATTCTAAATTTGAATTTAAACTAAAAATCTAAATTAGATTTATATGATAAATTAAATCTAGATTTGATTCTGGATATAGATTAGATAGTTAGTTTAAATTTAATCTATTAGATAGATTTAAGTTCAAACGAATCTATTTAATTAATATTTAATTTTGTTTAAATTATTGATTTAAATTAAACAAATACTAAATCCTATCTATATATTGATATAGACTAGGATACAGAATCAACACAATTTTGAAACACCCTAAAGAGAGAGCGGCTGTACACGCAGAGAGCAACTGTACAGATGAATGACGAACAACAGCTATACGGTTGAACAACGAATAGTAGGACTGTACGAACGGATAGCGAAAAACTGTATGGATGAATAGCAAACCTATATAGACAAATAGCGGGACTGTATGAACAAACAGTGAAAACTGTGCAGAAGAACACCAGGACTGTACTGACAAACAGCAAAAAATTGTATGGACAAATAGTAGAACTGTACGAACATACAAACATTCACAAACAGAGGTGCTAGCACGCCATTCAAGTTGGACTCACAGTTCGTGTGGATACCAGTAGAGTAAGCTGACCAGTAGTGTTAGTTTTTGGGGTCTGAAGAAACAAAAAAGAACACCAAGGGATGCACCGGAGGTAAATTTTTTTCTACATCTCAATCTAAATAACATTAACAAATTCATAGGAGGGAATTTCTTGATAGTTTTCTGCTATGTGTGTGCTAAAATTCCCAACATTAGGTTCATGATTTCTAGCCCTTGTGGGTGATTATCAAACTCTAGGAGTTTGATTACAAGTTGGTAAGCAATCCTTGCTCCTTCATCTCCATTTTTCCTTAGTTTTTATGATTTTTTGGATATACGGTTAGGTTTTTGGTTTTAGCCAAAATCTACCGATGAAAATGGATGTAATGGGATGAATGTGGTGTTATTTAGTGTTAATGATGTAACAACCCTCATGATATCTTTCTTGGCGTTGTGTGCAGAATCGTAGGAAATAGGACAGAGGAAGGTTTAAGTTGAGCAGAAATAAGCTCTACACTGCGGTGAGAGCCAATTCCAGTGGTGTGTTTTCAGCTGAACGTGGTGACACCGCAGTGAGCTGTCCTGGAACCGTGGTGGAAGTTGAATTTTTGGTTTAAATCAGAAACATTTTAGTTGGTCGAACGCAAAAAGAAAAGAAAGAAATGGAAGAGAACCGGGGGAGCTCTGCTAGGGTTTGCTATTTCTAACCCTTGGGAGTAGTTTTCATCCTCTAGAAGCTTGGATTCACGTTGGTAAGTGATCTCTACTCCTCCCTCTCCATTTTCTTTGGTTTAAACTTGGGATTTTTTGGGTATAAGTTGGGATTTTCTGTTTGGACCAAAATCCAATGATCAAAATGGATGAAAAGGGGTTAATGGAGTGTGATTTGGTGTTCTTATTGCTTGGGTGTGAGTTTTGAAGGGTATATAAATGATTTGAGCTTAACACTAGGTTGTTTTGGTTATGGTTCTTGGGAATCCAAAGTGTATGGGATTGATTGATGTTTGAATCGTTCCTAGGAGCTCAATGATGTATGGAAAGGGTGTTGGAACCTTGGGTTAGGATAAAGTAGTTGAATTGAGGAATTTGGATAATTGGATTGTATGTTAATTGAGGCTTTATGATGTTGTTAAAGTTTTTAGCTAATTGGAGGAGACTAGTTATAGGATTGGTATTGACATGTGTGTGTGGTATTGACAACCTGAGGTAACCAGGTGTTTGTATTGTATTATATGTATTGTATGATATTATGTATATTTGTGTATATATGCATGTTTCTTTCATACCACGATATTGATGTGTTTATGTGTACGATTTTCTATATATCGCGGTATGTACACAACTAGATGATGATTATGATAATGATTAGAGATGGTGATGATGATGTGACATTACATGATGCATGCATGACATTGTGATACATGATGATGATGATTATAAGATGATAAGACATGAGCATCACCACATGATATTGTGATGTTGTGATATATGGTGGATTGGGTGGTGATGATGATACGATATGATATAATATATGATGATATGATTATAATGATATATGATTAGGGAGGATAAGGATAGGATCCCTGTCGCTAAATTCTCCCCTATGGCTAGGGGAGCCAAGCAACAGTGGACTGCACATTCCCTAAATCACCACCAATTCGAGGTGCTCTAGGGGAAGGAGAACCATGATCCGATTGCTAGTGTAACCTTTGGTCGGGTTGCATTAGTGTAAAGTGAGCTTGATAATGTCGCGGAATCAATCTTCACCGACTGTTAGAAGGGAATTACCTATACAAAATGTCCTGTTATGATGATAGCTCATGGTTATAGCTGTGAGCGAGGGAGACATGCATTCATTTCACACTACATTCATGAGTTGTATAAGTATATATGTATATATGTGTGTGTAGTTATCCCTAGTTACTGAGACTTCATCTCACACCTCTCTCCCATTAACTAACATTTTAGGTGATGGTTTTGACACTAGTCCTGAGAAGACAAGGAAGTAGCATCGGATGTAGGAATACTAGGTCTATGTAGTGTATGTGTAATTTGGATATGTATCTTGTGCCAAGTAGAATAGTGTGATTGTAATGGATATAAGGATTCTGATGGTTGTAACCTTATGAATGTTGTTGGTATGCTATGTATGTGAAATTGTATTGTATGTGGTGTGTATGATGGATGGTGGTGTCAGTATGGTAGTGTTTGTAAGCCCAAAGGTGGAATTGGGCCTTGTTGGTATGTTTTAGGGTCTGTAGCCCATTTTGTTATTTGGGATTCAATGGGGTCAAGTCTCAAAGGAATGGTTCCTTTGAGGTGAAACATCTTTGGACAAGGTGGTTAAGTGGTTTAGGACCTGTGTAAATGGTCCAAAATGGTAAGGCTGCCTTTGGTGGCAATTAGGAGTCGTGGGTTGTGAGTTTTGGTCTAAAGTGGCCAAAATAGTGTCAGGGTCCAAAATCTACATACGGAGACAGATTGAAATGAAATTGATGTCTCTGGATAGTTTGGGACTAAATTGACTTGTAGAAGTGGGAATCAGGTCAATCAGAGGTTGGAGCATAAAGTTATGCGTGTTGGAAGTTCACCCCGGAGTATGAAATTTGCTAATATAGAAAACCAGCAGGGGGCGCCACGGTGCCAGAAGGGCAGGCCACGGCACCAGTGGAGACAGTAGCAATGAATTACTGGGATGAGCCAAAACCGCATCGGTATTGTAGTAGTCGCAACCCCAACCCAATTTATGGTGTGGTTTGGTTTGTTTCCGCTGCTCTGAAGTTTCAAGAAGTATTTGTGAGATGTTCCAGTTGGGTTTGGTTGGATTTTGAAGGTTTTAATCAAATATGGTGTTACAAGTGATGCTTGGATATGTGTTTTAGAGGGAGTTTGTATGATTTAAGCCTAATCCTAGGTTGTTTTTGGTTCAGGATGTATGAAATCCGAAATTGATATGATGAGTTATGATTTGAATGGTTAGTTGGAGCTCTATGATGCATGAAAATGGCATTGGAACCTTGGGTTAAGCATAAATGGTTGAGTTATGGATTTTGGTCAAGTTGTATATCATGTTAATTGAGATATTATGGTATTGTAATGGTTGTTTGGTTGATCAGAGGATCACAAGTCATGCTTGGCAATCCAAGAAGCTTGTGGGATTTGTGAGTATGGCATTGACAACCTAAGATAATTGGGTGTTTGTGTTATGTGTATTATATACTAGTATGTATATATATATATGTATATATACATATTTCTGTTCATACCACGATATTGATATGTGTGTGTATGATTTTCTATATATCATGGTATGCACACGGCTAGACGTTGTAAGATATGATGATAAATATGATGATGATTTATGTATGATGATGTGATATTACATGATTTCATAGCATGACATTGAGAAACACAAGGATGATGATGCTTGTATAATGATATAACATGAGCATCACCACTACATAAACATTGTGAGGAAAGGTGGATCAGGTGGTGATGATGATATATGATATGATATGATATGGTGAAATAAGGAAGGGATTCTTATAGTTAAATCATATCCTATGGCTAGGAGAGCAAGATGGTAGTAGACTGCACTTTCCCTGAAATCACCACTAATTCATGGTGGTCAAGAGGAAAGAGAGCCATAATTCAAGTATTAGTGTTACCTTTGGCTGGATACACTAGTCTGAGGTGAACTTGGTGATATCTCAAAATCAATATTCACCGACTGTTGGAAGGAAATTACCTATACGAAATGTCCTGTTATGATGACAACTCGTGGCTCTAGTTGTATACGAGGGAGACATGCATTATATTACATTATGTATTGATGGCACCATGTGCATTAATATATGAATCATTATATATATTGCTTGTAGTTGTTCTCGGTTACTGACCTTTGTCTCACACCCTCTTCCCATAACTAATATTTTAGGTGAAAGCTCTAGTGTAGCACCCTAAACTTAGGTCCATTTTTTCATGTATTAGACTCCAATTATGTCCATTACTGTATGATTAAAGACTTGATTGTATAAAAAAATCGAAAAAGATTTTTCTTTATTTTGAGTATTGTTTATTGTGCATTTTTCATTTTACCCGATGAAATTTAAAAATTCATAACTAATACTAGAAACATCATCTCATAGTGATTCAAGTCTCTAAAAATAGTTAAAAAGATTCTCTTCATGGGAAAAATATTAAACAGAGGATTTTTTAGACCAATTCATACAGTTTATTTCTCAAACATTTACCATACATTTGGCCATTTTGAAACTTTCCAGGTTTTGGGCTTATATTTAAAAATTCATATCTCCTGATATTCTAAGTCAAACCTTTCATTCTTTATGTTTGTGGAAATCCCTGTGTGTCTAATTTTTATAAATATTTCTTTTGTACATTTATTCTACTAGAATAGGGCAAGGCATTAACTTATACCAATAGGGGTTAAAGCTTAACTTTAACTGGAGTAATCTTAGGAAAATATGTATAACTCTTGTTATATAGCTCCAATTGCACTAAAAGTAGTGGCATATTAAATCCAAGACATAGAACCTTCCATACATAGAAACCAATTAATTTTTGGAGCTATGTACGATTTTATAATATCTTCTAAAATTTTCAATATCTAGGTTCAAGGTTCCAGTTTTCAAATCTTGCCTTATTTTTGAACCTTAAATTTGAAAATTCACCATAAATTGTACATTTATCCGATTTAGGTATTCTTTAACTCCTTGGAAATCTTATTTCATCTACTTTCAGATCCTATAAATCACTTAAAATAATTGTCCTATTTCAAATGAACAGTACCTATGTCTTATCAGGGTATTCAAATTGAATATTTTCACCCTTACTTTAGCATAATAAACTTTATAAACATAATACATCATCATTCATGGTTCCATATCCATACATAACATCATTGAAGATGCGTAAAATTATAACTATGCTAAATTACAGATTCATAGCATATTGCATGATTTCATACAAATTGCCAAATAATGCATCACTATTGGCTCTATTTGCTCAAAAATCATGCTCCTCTTTTATCCACTTAGCTTTGCCTTGATCTTTGACACACCTTGGCCCTATCATGGTTAGTCATTTGGAAAGGAATGAGATTCAAAGAATCTCAGTAGCAACCACCAAAATGCAATCATATTATCACATAATGCAAGCCATTATTATAAAATCCTCATTCAATCACATTAAAACTTTAACAATTTTATATAAAATTGGGCAGAGTTTCCCCTTGAATTTTGGACATCCAGGGGCCTCAAAACCCCTAAAATAACTCAGCCAATGCCAACAAATCATCACAAATTAGCAATTCAATCAATTGACATATCATCAAAATCATTGCAATCTATATGACAATATAATGCAAGCATAGGTTTGGTTACTATCTTTTTAGCTTTTCAATCCTTTCCAAACATAGTACACTCTTTCTTTGGTCTTCAATTGCCTCTTGGAACCCTATAGCATCATAAAATCAAGTCTCAATCCATTGATTCCAACTCTTGCTTCACAAAGTGGCACTTAAACCTTAAAATTCTATATAGTTATTCTTTGGGAATTTCTTTTACAACATACTTGTCTTAACCTATTTTCCCAAGGAATCCATTTTTGAAATCAAAATCATGAAATTCCCTTTTCTTTCACAAACCCTAAATAGCAAAAAAATAGAGAAAAATTGTAGAAAAATATTTATCCAACAAACTTGAAATCTAATACCATATTCTTGCATCTTGAAGCATTTCTATGGCTTTTCATGGTGTAATTTCTTCATAACTCCATTTTCTCTCACTACTCTCTCTCTGGATAGAAAATTTCAAAGCAAAAATAGAGAGAAATACTCCATGAAACATTACAATACTTAAGTAGATGCAAGATAGTCACGAAAGAAACTTACATTGAGAGTTTGGGATCAAACTTGTGATTTTTCCTTCTCCCTTTTACTCTCACTCTTTTACGCCTTCTTTCCCCATTTCTCATCTATGGTTGTGCGTGTTTGAGATTGAAGAAGACGTATTGAAAGCTTAACCAAGGTGGTTAAGTGTTAATTAGTCATAAAGTAATTTTAGTTAATTAAATATTTGACTTTAGTTGCTTTTTGTCTAATAAAGCTTTTAACTAATTCCATTGAGGTCTTACAGCTGCAACAGCATGCTATTTATCCCATTCTTGGCTGAAAGTTGCTTTAATAACTTTTATGGATTAAAATACCTTTAATCGATTGAGTTCATCTGTACCAATAAATTTTTTTTGTCCAAATTGGCATTAAATTGATACAAGATTATTCAAAAATTACTTTTGGTCCAAAATCATTATTTTATACCAAAATATATTTTATCAAGGTTCATTCAGTGTCCTTCAATTGGTATTGCCTTTTTCTGCAGTCTAAACTAACTTTTATCGAGTAAAATATTAATATTAAACTCTAATTATCCAATAAATATTATTTTAATCTTAATAGATTCCTTGCTATATTCCATTGGGCTAGGCTCATCAAGAACTTCATTTTGACTATAATTTTTCATATTTTCAAAAATATTCTTGACTCGGGGCAAATTTATAATTTTTGAAACATTCAAGTCTTAGCTATAATTTTTCCCAAACTTCTTTCTCTTTTCCTCCTCCACGTTTACGTCACTCTTAAGGGACTAAAATATAAGGATTCTTAATTATTGGAACCAAAATACAATTTTCTCATTTTTCCATTTAACGTGGAAAAATAATCTTTTTTGTCTCTCTTCATACTTAACAGTATTACTCTGTTTTTTCCAGTTACTTTTACATTTTATGATATTAACATTTTTTCCTTGGGGCTTAAATACAATATTCACATTTTACTTCTACTTTGGTAAATGACCATTTTGCCCTTGAGCCAGGTCAAAAACATAATTATTCATTCTTTTGGGCATTTTCTTGTAATTCTACCCAAAGGCTAATTTTTTATTATTTATTTTTGCATTATTCACATGAACTTTCAAATTAGTCCATTTCTCAACATAGACTTCCCAATTATGCAATACTTATACCGTTACGCTCAGCTCGAGACGAGCTTCCATTCAAGTGGTATATTGCATACCTTCCAAGGTAAGTTCTGAAATTAATTTTTGCTAAAAACTTTATGAAAAATTAATTCCAATTAAAGAGTAAATATAAATTTTTTTTGAAAATTAGATGAGAAATTAATTCCGTTTAAAACTCGAGTATATAACCTTTTCATCTCACTTCATTTCCCTTCTTTTCATACATTTTATTGCATCCCGTAAAAATAAGGATATTACATCTAGCACTAGTCCAGAGAAGACAAAGGAGTCGTAATCTCTCCACCTTGGGAATATCTACTGTAATTTGGTAGTTTGCTGCTTTAGTTTATGTAATGATTGCGCCAAGTAAAGTAAGTATGTGTGCATGGTTGGATTATCCTAGGAATGAGATTATATATGTTATGTAATGACATAGACGAATGTGATGATATGGATGTTGATGAATGATATGTGATTATTGTATAATGATGATATGATGATATTGGTAGTGTATGGTTTGAGTATGTGTTTACAGGCCGAATTGGCCAGGCAGGTGAGCCCAAAGTGGTTTTAGGCCTAGGTTATGGGTTTTGGGGTATAGAGCCCGTAACAACCCTTATTAGACTACCCTGAACTTAGTCCCAAGCTAACAGGAAGCATATTTGATGATGTATGTAAGACTGTAGGAACTGGGACCAAAGGAAGGACAAAATGAGACAAATTTAATATTTGAGACAAAGAGGATTCACGCTGCAGCGAGGTGCAAGGCCGCCATGGCAAGACACTTGTGACAAGTTGAAAATTTTCTAGGCCGAGAGCACTTGCACTGCATGGAACTTACTAGCACTATGGCAAGAGTCACAAAATTTCTTTAAAGCATATGAGAACTAGTTGAGTGAAAGAAAGAAAAATGGAGGGAGACCAAGGATTCTCTGCTAGGGCTCAATGGATTCAATGTTGGGAAGCAATTTTGGGACCCTAGAAGCTTGATTCTTAGTTGGTATATGGATCTACTCCCTTTCTTTTCCTTTTTCTCTTTGATTTTGAGTTGATTTTCGTGGGTATGCGTAGGAGTCTATTTCTAGTTGACTCCCACCAATTGAAATGTGTATAAAAGGATTATCAAAGTGTGATTTAGTGTTATTGAAGCTTGTGTAAGAGTTTTGGTTGGATTGTGATGACTTTAAGTAAACCCTAGGGTGATATTGGTTGAGATAGTTGGGAATCCAAGATGTGTAAGGATGATTATGATATGGATGATTAATTAGAGCCTATTAGTGTGTAATTAAGTCATTGAAACTATGGGCTAAGCTTGAATGATGAAATTATGAGTTATGGATCATTACATGTTTTATGTTAATTAAAGGTATTATGATATTGTAGTAGTTGATGGGCTAATTTGAGGCATATAGTTTGTGATGGGTACTTCAGAGGCTTGCCTAAGCCCCTGTGTGTGCGGTGCAGTATTGACAACCTGAGGTAACCGTATGTTTGCATATCTGTTATATGTTTATATATATATATATGCATGTATCCATTCATACCATGATATCGATATATTTTTGTATATGGTTTTTCTATATATCGTGGTATACACATGGTTAGAAGAGGTATTTGTATATGATGATGATGAGCATGACATTGTATATGTGCATATGTGATTGTGGTATCCATATTTGATTACATGCTAGCATGACCATGATGATAACTGTGATGATGAATATATATATATATTGTTAGAGGCATATTACCATGGCATGTACATCACCACCCATGAGCATAGTGAGATATGATTGGAAGGTGGTGATAAGATAATATATGATGAAATACAATATGATCATATGATGAAAGACCCTGACACTAAATCCTCTTTTGTGATCAGGAGAGCCAGGTGGCAGTAGACTATGATATGATATGATTTGATGATAGGATAGAACATCCCTGCCACTAAATCCTCTCCTATGTCTAGGAGAGCCAAGTGGCAGTAGATTGCACCTTTCCTAAATCACCACCAATTCACGGTGATCCAGGGAAAGGAAAGCTACGGTCCAATGACTAGTGTGACCTTTGGTCAAGTGCACTAGTGTGAGGTGAGCTTGGTGATATCCCGAAATCAATTTTCACCAACTTTTGGAAGGAATCACTTATTTGAAATGTCTTGTGATGATGTCAGCTCGTGGTTCTAGTCATGTTTGAGGGAGACATGCATTGCAACACACTTGGCGTTGCACGACATCATTACATATATGTGTGATATTGATGGTATATATGTGTGTGTGTGTGTTTGTCCTAGTTACTGAGACAATGTCTCATACCCCTTCCCATGACTAACATTTCAGGTGAAGACTCTGGTACTAGCTCGAAGAAGACCATGGAGTCATAAGCCTCTCCGTGTTTTAGGAATCTCAAGTGTGATTAGTAGCTGCAATTTAATTAGTATATGTAATATTGTGCCAAGTAGGTTATTGTGCCTGATGTCTGTATGAGTGTCCTGGGGATATTGTCCGTATATTATGTGATGATAGGATGATTGTAACAATGATGTTTGGATGGTATGGATGATTATGTGATGATAGTAATGACGATAGATGATTTAGACCCCAATATGGGTCACTATTATTGGAGTGTGTGTTTGTGAGCCAGAGTAGCCCCATGCAGGAGTCTAATAGTGATTTTGGGCCTTGTATGTGTACTTTGGGCATATAGCCCATTGTGTGGTTATGGGGGTTCAAGGGGATCAATTCTCGGGGGAAAGGTTTTCCTGAGGTAAAACCTCATTGGACAAGTTGATTGAGCTAAATGAGACTTGTGTGGATAGTCCATAGTGGCCAAAGTGCCTTTGGTGGCCAATGGAAGTGGTGAGTTATGGGTTTTGGTTAAAAAATAGTCAAAATGGTGTTGGGAGTCCATAATCTCCATATGGAGTTGGATTTAAGTGAAATTGATGTCCATGGTTAGATTAGGTTGAGAGTGACTTGTAGGTATTAGAATCAGGTCAATCGGAGATTGAAGTACAAAGTTATGTATGTCGGAAGTTTGCCCCAGAGAGTTGCAAATTGCTAATATTATATCAGCAAGGGTTGTCGCGGTGCCACTCGTTATTGCCTCTCTGAGGCCATAGTACTACTATAGCTGGCCACAATACTGTTTTGGCATTGTTAGAGTTTTTCTATGTTTTTTAGGTTATGAAGAGGTAGTTTGGGGTGTTTGAAAGTAGGTTGTTACAGAACACATTATGTGAATTTGGGGTTCAAGGAGGTTAAATCTTAGAGTAATGACTTCTCTGAGGTAAAATTTTTTTGGACAAGCTATATGAGTCAATTTTGGACCTGTGTGAATGGTCACTAGGTGCCAAATTGCCTTTGGTGGCAACTCGAGGTGGAAAGTTGTGAGTTTCGGCCAAAAAGTGATCAAAATGGTGTTGGATGTCCAAAATCTCTATACAGAGATTGATTCAAATGAAATTAGTGTCTATGGTTAGATTGAGACGGGACAAACTTGTAGGAATTAGAATCAGATTAATTGAAGGTCAGGGCATAAAATTACACGCATTGGAAGTTTGCTGAAAAATTAGCAATTTGCTAATATGAAAATTGATGCTAGTGCCACGGTGCCAAGCTCTACTGCCTCTCAAAGGCCGTGGTGCTACTATAGCTGACCACGGCCCCAACTCATTCTAATGTGTTTTGGTGTTTTTTGTGAGGTGAGATGTTTTGAGAGTTAAATTTTTGGGGTGTTCTAGCTTGGTTTGACTAGTTTTTGGAATTCTAAATAAATTATGAAAGTGTGTTGGAGTTGGGTGTTACACCTCCTCCTCAAGAAAAAAAAAATCCCTACATTAACCTCCCACTTCCCCCAAGTCAACGTGCATGAGTAAATTTTGGTGTAGACGCACCTTTCAAGTAAGATATATAGAAGTAGTATATATAGGTTATAGGCTCATAGTTTATATAATAATATAAATAATATAATTATAATTTCATTGATTTTTTTAAATGATATATAATGATATCTTTTCTTAAGTGATATTTTCATTATTTCTACTTTGTATATACTCTGTTAATATAGCTGAAATCACTTTTACTGTTTTATGTTTAATTTTTGTTGACTAATTATGTTTTTTATTCTTGTTAAATTTGATTATTTAAGTGCTTTTTATTTTTATTTTAATAATTGTGTTTGTTATTATGATGACATTGGAGAATATTTTTTCTCAAGCCCAAAACTGGTGTTTATAAGAAAACCTTTTCAAATTAATGAAGTTAGTGAACTAGCATCATTTGAGTTGATTAATAATGATGAAAACCTCAAATTAAAGTGAGTTTATTAGAAAGATATCTATAAACTTGTATTTTAAATTGGAAATATCCTCTTAAAGAATATGATAAGATCTCGGTTGTTAAGTAATTCACAACCTTAAAAGGTGCGTTGGATCATCATCTAATAAAAGTGGGCCAGGTGCATATATTGATGGATAAAACGTTAATATACTTCTATTCATCCAACGAACAATTTAAATAGTGATTCATGTATTATGTATCCATATATATACATTAATGATTAAGTGTGACATGTTTTTTTCCTGGTTAAAAAAAATGTATTTTCATTGGCTTATTCAATGAACAATTGAGCCAATCAAAATTTCAGGAATTTTTTTTAATTTGAAAAAATTTCAGGAATATTGTATTTGTGTGATTTTTTTTTTTGGCCTGAATATTGTATTTGTATGATCAAATAACTAAAAATAGCAAAAATCATGGACTGTGCAAAATCTACGGTCAAGAACTAATTTGGACAAAGAATTATGGCAATTTAAGATTATTTATCCCCTAAATATTTTATAGAGCACAATCGACCAAACCTCTCTTCCCTGGAAGCGGATTTGGGGCATTTCGGGAGGGTGCACTTCCCGACAAATCCAACCCTTCATTCTATCTAAGGCTTACAATGAGACACGTCATTTAAAAACAAATGAATTATCTGGACTGTTGCTTTAGGTAGATCTCAGCCATTCATGCTTTATGGTTAAAAGAAAACCCTTCCTCGCCAAAAATGGAATGGTATCCTATCGTCATTCTGGTTTCAAACATGTCATTTTCTAGTTTCTGTCATTCTTCGCATTTCATCCCGGTCTCATTCACGCATCTAGCTCTTCTTCATCTGCCTTCGTGGTGTTTAGTGGGGTTGTGGGTTCATCGTGATATCTCCATACTGTTCGCCAATGATCTCTCTCTCTCTATATATATACACACACACACACACATGGGAGGCTCAAATCCATCTTCGGCGTGCTCAGATTAACTCAGTGGCAGAAGCAAAAATATATAAAGAAGACGAAGCCCCACTTTATTAACTAATGCTAGGCATGGCCCTGCAGGTGCATAACCCTACTTTCCAGCTAACGAGTGCTTGTAACTTTGAATTATTTCCCTTGCATCATTTGTTCTCTTTTTCGTTGCATCCATGCACATTAATGACTCTTCGGCTTTTATCATCATTTGTCTTCAGGTTCTGTTCATATAGGTGGAGCTGCTTTCCATTATGTATAACAAAAACAAACATTTAAAGGAGCCAGTCCTCCCCTATTTGCTTTTTAATTGGGAGTACTTCGAGGTTAAAGTTCATTTCATAAGAAAGTCTCATGTCATACACCGGTGTGAGAAATGCTGAAGAATTGTTTACTTACTCACAGCCCATCCATCGGGGCTTTCCCAGAAAAAGGGGCTTCGTTTGTGTAAATAATAGTTTAGCATGCACTGTTTCCATGTTCCATGCCACCCGTGACATCTTCATGCTAAAATTGTATTGATGCGAGGATTGAAGGGAACGTGTTGTGGTTCATTCTTCTCATATTAATATGCATTATTACTCTGCTTTTCCGCAATGTTATTCCCTTCTATGTTGTCCATTGTAATTATATATTTTAATTTAATGTCATTTCTGTCCTTCCTGCATTTTAAGCTTAAGTGACTTGTGAGGATTGAGAACAGGTTATGTGCTATTTTATACCATGATAATCGGTAAAAGTTTTGCATATATCATGCAAACAGTGGTGGAAGTAAAAAATATAAAAGTGAAGCCTCTTCAAAAAATTTTAACAGCTTTAACGTCATTCATTTATCAGTGATTTCATGTTGTTAGGAATAAAATGGACTTACACAAAACTCACCTCCATTTAATCACGACAATATATAGACTGTAAATCCATGAAGAATGAGCTGGATATGGGAATTAATGGGGTGCAATAGATTAGTGGTAATCAATGGCTCAGATTTATTTAAAGCAATAGTACAGATCAGTTGTTTCTTTTCTAAATGACATGCAACATCCTGAGCTATATATATATATATATAACATGAACGTACGGCTGGATTTGAAGGAAGTGCACAGCATGCATTCCGAAATGCACCGGATCCATCTCCTCTTCTTCCCAACCTCTAACGGTCAAGTATCCTCGTCTTGGGACCAATTTCCCCATTAGTGTTTTCCCCAAACCTCATATAGCCTCATACAGCTTTGTAACTTGTTGAGGTGAGTCGTACTTTGCATAATTAATAGAGAAGCCTTCCTAGTTACCAAAAAAGTGTACGAGTTCTTATAAATTTTGTTACATATATTCTTATCTCATTCGAGAAATTATTTTTTTTTAATTTTTTATAAACATTAGATAAAATAAGTTTTAAATACCAACAACAATGACAAGAGACTCAACACTCCTCAAGTAGAGTTTTAAGTTGGAGCCTAGTGGATGGAGAAAATTATGCTATAAGAATTATCCCATTTAGATCCAACAACCATTTAGAATCAATAATACTCAAATCTGAGCTAATCAGATAATTACACACATATATATATAAAGCTTCAAGTACCCACAAAATTTAACGAATGTACTTTATCTAGTATGCCTTCAAAAATCAACACCCTCGCGTGCAGGGAGTACGTACACGTGCATCACTAATTCCATGTCAAGTGGAAAACTTGTTATCCCTTAAACAAGGTGGCCAGTTTGAATCTTATGAAAGGGAAAAAAAATATATCAAAAGCTATCCCATTTAGATCTTACAATACTCAGACTATAATTTGAGTATTTGACTGATAGTACTCGATACACACTATTTAATTGTTAAAAGAATCATTAATCACAATTTAAGATGATAAACAAGCTCCATTTCATAGAAGCATTCAAAATAATCTTGGATTAAGAAGCTTAGCCACACATGTTGTGAATTTCAAACAACAAATTCCAAGCAAACGGCAAATACATCAGGAGCAACAAATGTAAGGACAAGAAGGAGTTTAGAAACTATAAATCCATTACAGTGTTTCGGTACATATGGCAAATTTTATCATTGAAAAATAATTTTATCGCAATTATTATCATAAGTAAATATTGCTTTTATCGACCGCTTTTTTTGTTTAAACACCTCACATGATTAAAGGGTGACATGTGATATGTAGAGCCAATGATAACCAGAGTCAACACAAATCGAATCGGTATGACTTCGGATTAAATGTAGAACTATATTAGAATTTGTTATTAATTTGGTTTCTTAATAAACATATATTAATATGATACGTGAAGAAATTTTTTTAATTACCAATCTTGTATTTGTTATATAATAAAAATTTCCTTGTAGTAGAAGAAGATGAAGCAGGGAGGAGGAGGAGGAGGAGGAGGAGGCAAGCATTTCGGCATTAATTCAATCAAGCATAATAATAATTCATAAAGGAGAGAAAAATAATTAACAGTACTAAATTACTAATCATCAATCATAAAGATCAATAGGATATTACATAATAACCTTATTTTTCTTCCACTCATAGCAAATATCAGCACGGTTCTTACCTACAAGTACATTAAGAACACATGGTCCACCAGCCTTAATTTTCCAATTGCAAGTATCAGTGCAAATTTGTTCATCCCTCTGAGTATCGTATATATCGAACCACTTAAGCTCACCTCTCCATTGAAAGCTACAGTAGAACAGAGTCGTATCGATCAGATTAATATCGAAGCTGAACTCATAATGTTCGTCGGGAAAAACGATCCGCTTTCCCAGATCGTCGTCTTTCGATTTACAATGGATGGTCAGCATCAGATTATCTAAACCGTTGGTGATGTTCACGTGCATTTTGCCATAAACGACGTTGAAATGGAACGCCAAGAGAAGAACTGATAGGGTTAGGAAGATGGATTTCCGAGAATGAGACATCGCTGATCACTAGGGTGTACTTTGGAAGGAATCTCAAATCTCATTTATATAGGCTCGAGAGGAAAAGACATGCATGCTCTAAACGATGATTACGATGATTTTTTTTCTACTAAAATTTCGGAGAATCATATCGTTCTACATCTTTTTGATTTGGACAGTATCATATATTTGATTTATATAATTCATATTTATTATTATTTTTTGGTTAATAATGATTTAGTCCCTATAATTTACACTAATTTTAAAATGGGTTGTTGATAGTTTAAAAGGTTTTAAACACATGCCTTATGATTTAAATATTTATCAATTTAATCCCTATATTATCTTACTGTTTAAATAGAAGTGCTTAATATGCATTCATGGCCTAGTGGTGTAAGTTATAAACTGTTGAATTGTCGAGGAATGAGACAAGTGGCTACCAAATATGATATTTTAGGGCTGACATGGTAAATTATTGAGTTGGCAAATTGTTGTGTTATGTGAGAAGAAATAAATATTAATAGAAGAAAAATTAAAAATGACATATGAAAATAAATCTAAATTACTTTTGTTTTGGTAAAAAGGAATTTTTTTTTTCGGCCAGAAAAGTGTGCTCTTCTTTAACATATATACTAAAAATGTGCAAGAAATCTGCTGTGGTTCATATTAGGGTTTTAATGAGTATTTATTTCCAAGATCCCGAGTTTGAAATTGGAGAAGTGACAATAAAAATGAAATGAATATTGGAGGGATCTAGTCTAAAAATAAAATTTTGGGGCATTCATATCTTTGATCAATATCTTTGATTCTGGGCATAGCTCTTTATATATGTAGATGTTTTTTTGGGATAATTAACTAATGATTTGGTCACTATAATATACACTAATTTTTAAATAGGTCTAAATGGATCCATTAAAGTATTTGTTAAAGTATCGTAAAGTGAGATATATTTTGTCGTTGGATTTCATTGATGCATCACATTGTGCCACGTATATCATCTGCTCCCCATGCCAATTTCATATGATGTGGCTTCATCTGGGTCGTTGGTTGTTGAACGGACCATATATATAAAGACGCAAAAACTTAAAAAAGTTTATCAAAGAAGGGAATGGCGCACGACGCTGGCGGAGTTCTTCGTCCTCATGCTTTAAGATGAGTCACTGACACTTATGTCCGGAGACCCCATTCACTGCCATAATAAAAGAAAAATAGGGAGAAAAAAATATTAGAATAAAATAAAAATAAACATAAACATAAATAAAGGAATGTCTAGATTATTTATTATTTTCTTCTTAAATTTTTTTTTTCTCTTATATATTTGTTTTTCATCCAAACGGATGGTTAGGGTTAGTGAACTCATCTTCAAGCCCAAACATAGATCAGGGTGAGGATTGGCATTTTACTGAACATCTTGCTATTTGTGTGGGTTGACCCTGGGATTGGGATTAGTGGGTCCACCATATATTTGACCAATAAAGGAATGCTATTTTCTAACTTTTAATATAAGATCATTTTAATCGAATTATGTGAATTAAGAAGGGAAGTTAAAATTAGTTAACTACTTTAATTTTTTCTAAAAAATTATGCCTTTTCAAAACTATTCTTATTGAATTTCTATCTCTCCCCTTCATTCATAAATTAAATAAGGACATTTTTAAAATGCATAATAAATAGTACCTTATATTCTGAAAAAGGACCTTATATTTAGGACTAAAGTAAAAGACTCTATATTTAGAACCATAGAAATTATTACCCTTCAAGCTATTCAAATGCTCAGTCCAGAAGGTGAGGTAATTTGTGTAAAATGTTGCAAAATTTAGCTTGCTGTTGCCTAATTCTAGCTTGTTGGTTGTTTTTCCTTCTACAGTGTGCTGATTTGTGTAAAAGCTACCATATAGGTGTCAAATTATGATTAAATATATATAATTTTGGTTAACTTGCTGCATATGATTTGTAATGCTAAAACAATCTTGATGTAAAATTGACGATGACTTGCTGAAATTTCTGGTTGTATGTTCTTGCTGGTGTAATTGATGGCCAAACTGTATGGGGTGCTCGCACATCATAGAAATTCTATTACAATAGATATTTTTTATTTTAGTCTAACTCAATAATAACTAAACTTGCATAAGGAATATATATGCTCTTATCTTAACGATTATACATTAAAAATATTTTTTATGATCAAAGATATAATTCTTTAAACATTAAATTATTTATACATATTTTTTCGCAAATAGAAAATTATGGGATTTTCTCATTTGTAAATCTATACACAAACTAAAAAAAAATCATTGGGAAGCAAAATTTTGATTCAAAATATTCATTTCAAGCTTCCAACTTTTTGCATTGTCTCCCAACTATTCTGTCCACTCGCCCATGTAGAAAGCTTTCACATTGTTTTTTTTTTTTTTTATGTATTAAATATTTTGCCATTCCTTTTAATCTCAAACATATATCACCAACTGCCCAGATTCTTGCTCATCATTCCAATTTATGCAACACACCGTTCGAAGTGAAATTGGATTCTAGTGCAGCTGCGACACGTGGCACAATATGGCACATCAACTCGATCTGACGGCTAAGAACATCACACTTCAGGATACTTCAAGAAATGCTCACTCCAGCTGATCCGTTTCCAGACATGTGGCGGCGAGTATGATTTTTTGGGGCTGACATGGCAAACTAATAGGATAAAAAACATGACTTGTTGCAAGAAAATGAATCAATTCAAAACACTAATCTACAAGAACCAAAAAAAAAAACTTATCCTGAAAATTTTTTTCCTTACATTGCAGTACATAATCAGGAAAAAAGTAAAAATAAGATCTTAAAACATCCGAAATTAACCATGACGATGTAAATAAGAACTGCATTTATTACATCCATTGAAAGTGTGCAAGAAATCTATTTTGGTTCATATTATAGCATTTTGATGAGTATTTTTATTTCCATAATTCGCAGTTTGAAATTGGAGAAGTGACAATAAAAATGAAGTGCCCGGATCATACAATCAAATAGGTTCTCAAGTCCAAAACCATGGATAAGGAAAAAGAAAAATAAGAAAAAAAACAGAGAGAGAGAGAGGTTTTAAACTTTTTTTTTTTTCTTTGAATCGCGAAAGTTTAGGCGATTCTAAACCCTTTTAATATTCGGTCTAACCGCAAAACGTTGATACTCTATATTTATTGATAATTATTTTCATTATTGATATTTATTGTTAAAATTCATTTATGTATGAAACGTCTTTCTTCTTATTTTGTCCCCTATCAACTTCTTACGAAACAGCATCATTTATGCCTAAAATTAAACTAATTGTATACTACGAATATCGAAACTTTTCAGCACGCATAATCTAGCATGTATCTCTAAAGTAAATTTTCAATTTTGATTAAAGGAGAGAAAATATTCCTTATTAATAAATTCATTAGTTAGTAATAAATTGTGAGGAACCATTTTTTTTAATAAAAGTTTCATTTATAAGCGATTAAATTGAACTATATATATAGTTGAAAAATTAAAAAAAAATTACATGATCATCATTTTTTATATTGTATTCCATAATTAAGAAATCTTCATGATTAAATGAAATCAGTATATTTTTATTTATACTTAAATAATAGGGGAATTAAATGCCTAGTCTTAATGTTTTGAAGAAGCAAATATTCTACGCACATCTATCTATATAATATTCCAAATCCGCAATTGTTGCCATTTCCAGATTTTCCACCCTAAAATTGTTACAAAACTTTTTTTTTTTTTGCCACTACAAAACTATTAATTAAATTCTTAACATAAACGGTAATATCATTCAGATTATGACCCTTCTCGTACCATATCTGTTTTTCTTCTTTTTCTTTAACCTATATATATAACCGATCAGCTCGATGACCTACAAATCCTAAAATATAACAGTATAACACTACGTTCAAAGCAATGTCTCAACTTCTCAAATCCATTGTCCTAATATGGGTGCTTCTGTTGGCATCAAACTCTGGTGCCGTTCATGGCAAAACGCACGTGAGAGTTTACAACTACTTAGATCACGCTCTAGACCTGCACTTTCATTGCAAATCGGCCGATGATGATCTCGGAGAGAAAGTTCTTCACAGTGCTGAATACTTTGAATTCAGTTTTCATGTAAACTTTTTCCACTCCACTCGATTCTATTGTACCTTTCAGTGGCAAGGCGGTTTTCACTGGTTTGATATATTTAAAGCGTCAAGAGACGACTGGATATGCGACCATTGTTACTGGAGAATCCAGCAAGATCGACCATGTATGCTGAATATCTCTAGGAACGCGTACGACATTTGCTATTCATGGAATAAATAGGGAAATATGTATAATTTGATCTGTTTAATCTCAACAACAAATAATGATTATTAGATATTCATCTGAGTTATAACCTTCTTTTTCACTTTTCTGGAATTTTTCATGTGGTAATGAATAATTTTGAGGATGTGGTGATTATCTTGTGTCAGGTAATAAAATGATAAGCTAATGATTAAGGTAGATCCAGTCGGTAAAAATGAGGTTCATGCCCTTGTGAGGCATGAATTTGAATTTCCCTATTGATGTGAATATCATATTGTTGGATAATATGTAAATATATATATATATATATATATGTTATCATTCTTTGATCTGTGAGGCATACCTTACTCTGATAAATCTCCAGATAACATTGTTTTTTTCAATTTTGTGTAGGATTATTTAGGGAATGAGGTAGTTGTATTGAGCCCTTTAAGGTGTTCACATCTAAGTTGAGTGAGTTAATAAATTTAAATAATCTATATATAAAGTTCAAAGGTATATCGGAAATAATTCTATATTTTAGAGAATTCAAACTCTAGAATTCTTAATTCTATATTTTGTCGTAGTTGGCCAAATAAAAGGTTAAAAAAAACACAACAAAAAGAATTTGTTGCATTGCATGATTGGATTCAAGAAAAAAAAAAGTTGCCAAAAAAATTCAGAAACAAATTACTCATTGTTAAAAAAGATTTCTAGCCGATATAGTATTCAAAGAAAATATTAACCTTACAATTAGTAAGGATTCTTGTTTCAAAAAAAGTAAGGATTCTAAATTTTTAAACGAATATAGTATGCTTTATTTGTAATGTATGGGGAGATTAAATGCTATCATCCATTTTATTGATCATAAAGGAAGACAAATCCGCTAGAGATTGTGAATTCAATTATTTTTTTTCTGTTTGGTGAAAAAGTATATATTGTAATGTTTCGATTTTTGATAATTTGTGGGTATATTGAAATTTCGAAATTTAATGAAAATAAAATTATATGATAACGTGACCTGTCAAGGTTATATATCGCATATTGGCCTCCATTATGGCATTATCAACGTTCTAATTTGATATTTGAATTTCTGGCCAAAAAAAGAGATACTTAAATTTACAATATTATAAAAAAAAGAGCAAATTAAGTTGATAAATTGATTTTTTTGGGGAGACCAGAAGTTGATAAGGTCATTCGAAATAGCAATTAAAGACACAAATGAGATCTTGAAATCAAACGATTTATGTGAAAAAAGAAATTAAATCCATTTGGAAGAAAATAATAACCCATGACTAATTATGCAACGAATCTCGGCCATTCACTGTAATATTTTATTCTGATTTCTTTCCAAACTCACAGTATCAATTAATATTACCGGTCAAAAAAATTGAAATTAATATTTAACAAAACAATAAAATAATTGAAACACCTCTCAGAAATTCTCTTGTACCATAATATAAATATGAACTCAATATATCCTTAACATAAACCTGCAAAACTGACTCATTATGTGGAATAATGAGGTTAACATAATCCATGATCAATAATTCATGAATGTGAAGCAAAGAGCATAATATATATTCTAATTCAAAGTTAGTAGCTAGGAGGTTCAAACGCATTTTCATTGAGACAAAAGTAATGAGACGTATGTCTATATTCTAATTCATTGTACCTTTTGATTCGGTTATCTATAACTTTCAACTCATAATATAAATTAATATGTAATAAAGCATTGCCATAAACGGAGAATCTGAAGCTTATTTCAGAAAATGGATCCTGAACCATTGTATAAATTCAGCAAAATCTGAACATAAACCTATATAACTGATTTACTGCAAGAGTACAACAGCGAAGCTTCAAGTGAATGTCTCTATTTCTCATCAAAATGATCTTCCTGGCATTGTCATTGCTTGTGCTAGCATCAGATTCCAATGTGGCCGATAATGGCGCGACGCATGTGAAAGTGGTTAACAATTTAGATCAAGGTCTAAAGCTAACCCTGAATTGCACATCTTATTCAGAAAATGAGAAGCCAGTCCCGATAAAGGGCGTTCTCCGTAGCGGTGAAGTCAAAGAATTCAGTTTGGATGCAGATGCTGTTCATTTTACAAACATTTTTTGTACTTTTCAGTGGCCAGGTGCTGCTCACTTATTCGAAATATTTAGCAATTACTTGGACCCTGTTTATTGTCGTACTAAGTGCACCTGGAGTATCAAGCAAGATCACCCATGTATCATTGATGCAGACATTTTACCGGGTATACCTTGCCGACCATGGATCAGTTAGTAATGAAATGTTTGTAACGTGATGTGTTTTTTCTTTTGGCCAAAAAAGAATGTAATATGGTGTGTTTGATCCTATAAGAATAACAAGGAAAATAAATGTCTTGTTTTCATACTTTTCGTTACCAATTCTACTTGAATAAGAGTAATGAGATTATTTTCAAATCTGTATTAATGCTTTAATTGGCAATTGCTTCCCTAAAATTGCCATCATGGCTGTGATGGTGTTAACAAATTAAGTTGATGAAATTTAAGTTTGATTGATCATTCAATTTAAAATTATTTTGTCATTAATACCAAATAATTATTAGTAATTTATGATAATAACTAATCAATTGTTTTTTGTTCTGTTCTTCACTATATATGCCCATCTTAGTCATTCCTATGAACCATGGAATTTAAAATTCATCAGTAGTCATGACACATATCTAGAGTGATGTCCCTTCCTCTAGTGTGCCCACCCGAAGCATTGTTGCATTGTTGTACATTTCAGTTTTCTAAAAAGTTATCTCTACATGGCATATCCAAGTCTTCTGAAGTTTGTTGACCAAAAAAAAAAGTCTTCTGAAGTTTCATGAGGATAACAGATGGTTGAGTTGAAACATGGTTAAAACATGACGTAATTGCAACTTGTGAGTTCTTGCTTTGTTTATTTTATATCAAATCTTTGTTTTTTCTTTAAAAAAATCATTTTTAATGGCTAGAGATATCAAAGCATGAGAGGACTTGAATTGGACAAAAATATCCGTAAAAAATATCTAAAATTATAATAATTTTAAAAGCCTAAAATTGTTAGCCATTTTATTTTTTGAAGATATCCTCTCAATTTGTTGTAAGGAAGTGGCAGGCCGTTTGAATAAATTTTTTTACTACTCCTTCCGGTCATAAATATAGAATCTTTTGTCTTGATACTAAATGTAAGTCATTTTTCAAAATATAAGGTAGTATTTATTACATATTTAAAAAAAAGGCTCCTATTTAATTCATTTCAAAAAGATAAAAGAAGAGATTAAATAAATATAGCTTTATTGAATGCCTTACTTTTTAGAAAAATCAAAGTAGTTAACTAATTTTAATTTTCATCCTTAAAGCACGTAATTCTGTTAAAAAGATCTTATTTTAAGAATTTGATGGAGTATTTAATTAATTTGAACAGTAAAATTTTTTAAAGAATAATCTTGTATGTTGAATGAAAGAAAACATTTAGAGTATATAAATTAATTAGATGGAAAAAATATTTTTACAATAACTCATTTTTTTTCAATTCATTATTAAGTGTCGAGGAAAATTAGATTAAATATTAAATAACTTTTGTTGTAACAATTTCTCAACATTTTTTAAGTACGACCTCAAATTTGAGTGAGCTTTACGAATAGAAAAGACATGTGAGAACTTTCCCATTTGTAACCAAATCCCACTCGAATTTGAATAAGTTGCAACTTGGAACTATTAAATACCATATTTTTGTTACCAAAACAAAACATTATGTAACCCCCAATTAGATGCTAAACAAAGTAAAAGTAAGAATTCCCTGCGTTTGGATTCAGCGACGTATAACTAGTTATTAGAACATAGATAATGAGTGGATAATGTTAGAAGACAATATCAACCTTATAAATTATTCCATCTGTTTCTTCTCAACACTCACTTTTATAGAA
Source organism: Adenanthera pavonina (assembly GCA_026686845.1). NCBI lineage: Eukaryota > Viridiplantae > Streptophyta > Magnoliopsida > Fabales > Fabaceae > Adenanthera > Adenanthera pavonina. The sequence goes on from JAIVEN010000008.1 coordinate 28,735,495, forward strand.
GATTTTTTTTTTGTCATTTTCAAATTCCAAAACTGCATTAATTGCTATTTTTTCAACTATACCCTCATTTATCATTTTAAAAATAAAAGATAACATTAATTAACTCTTTTCCATTTACCTATTTTTAAAGATAAATTTAGAAATTCAAAATAATATCTAATATATTAATTACATTTCTTAATCTTTGTGCAAAAAATTTAAACATCATATATGTAACAACCTTCATTATATTATCCTAAACTCAGTCTTAAACTAATGGGAAGTGTACATTGAAACAACCATCATTAGATTGTCCTAAACTTAGCCTCAAGCTAACAAAGAGCATACTTGATGATTTGTGCAGGATCGGAGGAAGGATCAAAATGGGATAAATTCAATATTTGAGATAAAGAAAGGGCCACGCCGCGGAGATATGCAGGGCCACCATGACGAGACATGGGTGGCAACTTGGAAAATATCTGGATTGAGAGCACTCGCGTCATGGTGAACTTATTGCCTGCCGTGGTGTCAGACCCCAAATTGCTTTAAATCAGAACCATTTCAGTCAGCTGAGAGAAGAGGAAACAAAGGGAATGATGAGGTGCTGCATTAGGGCTACAAGAAATTTGTAACACCTTACTCTAATACACTTCCTAACTTGACCAAATACTTCAAACTACAATGAAATATAGCCTAAACACGTCAAATTTACCTTCCAAAACATCAGAACTGCGAAAAATGCCACAAAACACCACAAGAAACACCAGAACAACTAGAACAGTGTGCAGGGCTGCAACTATTATAGTATCACCACGGCTTGTAACAACCCTCATTACATTGCCCTTAACTTAGTCTTTGGCTAACTAAGTGCAATTGATGTCATGTGCATAACTGGAGGAAACAGGATGGAGGAAAGCTCAAAGAGGGAAAAATGAGCTCCACGCCACAGTGAGAAGCATGGTCATGGCGGCAAGAGAGCTCAAAGAGGGAAAAATTTTGTTTCAAAATTTTCAGGCCAACCATTCATGCCGCGGTGCATGGAGAAAATCTAGTATAAACCAGAAACATTTCAGACGAATGAACAAAAGGAAAACAGAGGGAGAAAGAAGGAGCAGTGTTAGGGTATGTAATCTTTGGTCATTGGGAGTAATTTTCAGCCTCTGGAAGCTTGATTAAGTATTGGTAAGTGATCCCTACTTCTCCCTCTCCATTTTCTTCAGTTTTGAGTTGGAATTTTTTGGGTTTATGTTGGGATTTGTGGTTTTGGCCAAAATCCACTGATTAAAATGGATGAAATGGGATTAATGGAGTATGATTTGGTGTTTATGTTGGTTGGGTGTGAGTTTTAAAAGGAGTATGCATGATTTAAGCTCAACCCTAGGTTGAAATTGCTAGAGGAAGCAAGGAATCCGAAGTTTGTGTGAGTGATTCGGGTTTGAATGGCCTCTAGGAGTTCAATGGTATATGAAAATGATGTTGCAGCTTTGAATTAGGCCTATATGGTCAAATTGTGGCTTTTGGTTAAATGTTATATTATGGAAATTGAGGTATTGTGATATTGTGAAGGTTATTTGGTTAACCAAAAGGGGTACGAGTATGTTGGACAACCTAAGAAGCTAGTGGAATCACGTGTGAATGGAAATTGACAACTAGAGATAACCGGTTGTTTATATTGTTTGTATTGTATGTTATGATATATATGTGTATATATGCATGTTTCCGTTTATACCACGATATTGATATGTGTGTGTGTGTGTTTTGTCTATATATCGTGGTATGCATACAGCTAGACACGTAATGGATGCTGATTATTATGAGGATCATTGTTATATATAATGATGATGATGATGTGACATGACATGATGCATGCATAACATTGAGATACATGATGATTATAATGATTATATGATGATATGACATGAACATCACCACATGGCATTGTGAGACGTATGGTGATCTGGTGTTGATGATGATATGATATATGATGATATGATGTGATATATATATGATTAAGGAGGATAAGGATGGGATCCTTGCTGCTAAATCCTCTCCTATGGCTAGGAAAATCACGCAGTAGTGGACTGCACCTTCCTTAAATCACCACTAATTCAAGGTGGCCTAGGGGAAGGAGAACCACGATCCAAGTCCTTTGGCCAGGTTGCATTAATATAAGGTGAGCTTGGTGATGTCCCAAAATTAGTCTTCACCGATTGTTGGAAGGGAATCACTTATACGAAATGTCTTGTTATGACAATAGCTCATGGTTTTAGCTGTATGTGAGGGAGACATGCATTTCATTTCATATTGCATTCATGAGTTTGTATGAGTTATGTACATATATCTGTGTGGTTGCCCCCGGTTATTGAGACATTGTCTCACACCCCTTTCCTATGAACTAATATTTCATGTGAAGGTTTCGGCATTAGTTCGGAGAAATCAAGGGAATAGCATACTGGACATGGCAATACCAAGTCTATGTAATATATGTGTGAAATGTCTATATATGTTGTGCTAAGTACGATAGTGTTTGTAAGTGTTAAGAGATTCTGGATGTTTGTATTGATGTTGTCGGGACATTATGGAAGTGGATTTGTGGCATGTAATGTGTATTATGTATTGCAATGCATGCATGGTTTGGGGTGTCAAAGAGTCAGTATGGTGGTATTATGAGTGCAAAGGGAGTTTTGGGCCAAGTATATAAGTTTTGGGCCAATAGCCCACTTTGTCAATTTGAGGTTCAAAGGGGTCGAATCTTATAGAAGTGGTTCCTCTGAAGTGAAACCTCTTTAGATAAGTTGATTTAGTGGATTAGGACTTGTGTGAATGATCTCTAAGTGCCCATTTGCCATTAGTGGCAATTGGAGGAGGTTTGTGATGAGTTTTTATCAAAAAGTGGCTAAAATGGTGTCAGGTGTCCAAAATCCCCATATGGAGATGGATTGAAGTGAAATTGATGTTCATTGATAGATTAAGACAAGATTGACTTGTAGGAGTTAGAATTAGGTTAATCGGAGGTCTAAGTATAAAGTTATGCATGTCGGAAGTTCATCCCGGGAGTTGAATTTTGCTGATATGGTATCAGCAAGGAGGTGTCGTGGTGCCAGTGAACCTGAAAGCATCTGAGCCACTGGGCAGTACTGTAGCGGTCGTGGCCTTGCAACCCGTTTTTGTTGTTATGGTGTTTTGTGGTATTTTCCGCTACTCTAATGTCTTGAAAGGTAAATTTGATATGTTTGGGCTGTGTTCGTTGTAGCCTGAAGTATTTCGTCAAGGTAGGAGGTGTATTAGAGTAAGGTGTTAGAGTTTGGTTTCATGGCAATGGTTTGGGTCATTGTTTCTAATTGAAGTAATACTTGGCACAACTTTAAATACATAGATTTACATATTCCCACTACAATACTAGTCCAGAACCATATAACTGAATGTGTTGTTTCTTGTGTGTAGGAGAATATGTCTCACAGAAGAAGATTGAGTAACTGTGACCTAATGAGGCAGATGCATGAGATGTTGACTGGCCTCAGTGACGGGGTGAATACTCAGGGGGAAGCGTTGAATAGAATGTAGGAGCAATTGAATCGGCAGGAATATGGTGATGTGAATAAAGAGGCCGATATGTATATGGATCTGAATGTAGGAAAGGATAATAATGAGAACGAGGTAAAGCCTGAGAGAGCCCCAGGAATTGATAGAAGGGGTATGTCCTTCCAGTTGAAAGACTTTCAGAAGTTTAATCACTCAGCTTTTGAAGGTACAATGTATGTTGCATTGGCGGAGGAATGAATATAGCAACTGGAAAATCTATTTGGTGTGATGGATTGCACCTCAAAACAAAAGGTACAACTAGCTGTGTTTAAGCTTGAAAAGAAGGCTAAGCATTGGTGGAGAAGTGTTCTTCCAAGTGTTGAAGCGATGGGAGCTTCGATGACTTAGGAACAATTTAAGGAACTGTACTTTGCACACTACTTCCCTCCAATCCTAATGATGCAGAAGGACGCCAAGTTCTTAGTTTTTCAGCAAGGGCATTTGTCAACGAATGACTACATTGATCAATTCCTGGATTTGGCAAAGTATTCCACTTATTTGAACAATTACCCTAATGATAGATGGAATGCTCAAAGGTTGTTTGAGGGAGCCTGTCCAGAGATTAATGAGTGGTTATCAGTGGTGGAATTTGTGTCCTTGTGTACGAAGATGCATGCCCTATCTAAGAGAATGAAGGAGACTGAGGAAGAGAAGAGAAATTCAATGATTCGAACCTTTTTCTCATGGAGGACCTACCAGAGGAATTAGTAAAGGAAGTTGTTCTAGTAGTGGTAGTAGCGGTGGCAGTAGTGGTTCTAGTAGAGGAAGAGGTCGCCATAATAGAGGCCATCATGGCAGAAGAATAGGCAAGTTTGGTAGAGACCATTCTAACAAAGGTTGGTATGGCAAAGGACCATTTTATCAAGGAGGCTTTGACCAGGGGAGCTCTAGTTAGAGTGAGTATGCAGGTAGAGACGTAGCTCTATCCCATACAGTTCAGGTAGTGCCTTGAATCTATACATCAAATACGGGATGAGCCATGGTGAATGACCATGTTTGATTTGCTATAATTGTGGGAGACCAAGACATATTGCATAGAGTTGCCATGAGCCAAGGCATGATGATGCAATGAGAAGGCCCATGATATCTGGTTGAGTCTTTGCGATAACTCGACAAGAAGCGGATGTAGCACCTAACTTGATTAGAGGTAAACTTAAATTAATGATTCTCTATTCATGCATTGTTTGATTCAGGTGCATCACATTCCTTCATATCTTATGATTGTGCTTGGAGATTGGGTATTGTGGCGATTGAGTTACCTTTTGAATTGTTGGTATCTATACCCATAGGAGTTTTATTAAGAACTGCTCAAGCATGTATGAATTATGTGGTTCATTTTGAGCACCAAAGCACTACTTTGGATTTAATCTATTTTCCATTGCAAGAGATTGTTGTGATCATTGGGATGGATTGGTTGGAGCCAAATAATGCCATTCTCGACTGTTCTCGGAAGACTATGTCATTGCCCATGAATATCCCTAGTATTGATGGGGATAAAAATGTCTGTTTATCCTTCACCCAAGTTGACAGGTATTTGAGGAAAGGGTGTCAAGGATTTCTAGTTTTCTTCTCTGTTAATGTAGATGTAGAAGGTATAGAAAGATACCCGGGTGTATGTGAATTTCCTGATGTGTTTCTAGAGGAGATTACCGATTTACCACCACTAAGAGAGCTGGAGTTTTCCATTGATTTGGTGCCCTGAATAAGTCCTATTTCTAAGGCTCCATATCGAATGGCACTATCTGAATTGAAAGAACTTGAAAAGTAGATTGAAGATTTGTTAAAAAGGGGTTTCATTAGACCAAGTGTTTCACTTTGGGGAGCTCCAGTGTTATTTGTCAAGAAGAAGGATGGTAGCCTCAAATTGTGTATTGATTACAGGTAGCTGAACTGAGTGACAATTAAGAATAAATATCCTTGTTCCTGGATTGAAGACTTGATTGATCAGTTGATAGATGCCTCAGTTTTCTTTAAAATCGATTTGAGGTCTGGATACCATCAATTATAGGTGCATGCTGAAGATGTGTCTAAAACTGCTTTTCAAACTCGATATGGTCATTATAAGTTCCTTGTGATGCCATTTGGGTTAACCAATGCTCTGGCAATCTTCATGGATTATATGAACAGGGTGTTTCGGCCATATCGGATAAATTTGTGGTGGTATTCATTGATGATTTTCTAATATACTCCAAGAGTGAGGAAGAGGATGCACTCCATCTTTAGATTGTATTGCAAGTATTGCGAGATGACCAATTGTACGTCAAACTTAGCAAATGTGAGTTTTGGCTATGGCAGGTGAAATTTCTGGGTCATGTGATTTTTGTAGGGGGAGTAGCAATGGACCCCAGTAAAGTAAAAGTGGTATATTGAATTGGAAAAGACTGCAATCAGTGATTGAAATTCGTAGCTTTCTAGGATTGGCTAGTTACTACAGGAGGTTCATCAAGAGATCCTCTCAGCTTGTCATGCCACTGACCAGACTCACCCATAAGGATCGATCTTTCATTTGGGATGACAGGTGTGAGAGAGTATTCCAAGAGTTTAAGGTTTGTTTGACATCCCCCCGAGTGCTAATTATCCCTAACCTATCTGAGTCATTCACAGTTTATATGGACGCCTCTAAGAAGGGTCTAGGAAGTGTATTAATGCAACAGGGAAGAGTTGTGGCTCATGCTTCAAGGCAGTTGAAGCCTCATAAGGAGAACTATCCTACTGACGACCTTGAACTAGTAGTTGTATTGTTTGCCATGAAATTATGGAGGCATTATCTCTATGGTCATCAGTTTGAGGTATTCAGTGATCGCAAAAGTTTGAAGTATCTGTTTGATCAAAAGGAGTTAAACAAGAGGCAAAGGTATTGAGTAGAATTTTTGAAAGATTATGAGTTTGCTTTGAAGTATCATCCTGGGAAAGCTAATATAGTGGTGGATGTGCTAAGTAGTAAATCGATCCATCACTACTAGAAAAATGTCATTTAGCAAGGAAATTTAGTGAGAGATCATATATCCCTCACTAAAATACCTAATTAGCAAGGAATAGTAATTTTCCTCATTAAAATTAAATTTAGCGAGGCATATTATTATTCCTTGCTAAGTGAAAGTAATTAGTGAGGAATTTAGCATGGGAAAATGATGTTCATCGCTAAAATTATGGACTTTAGCGAGGGACTAATCTAGCGAGGGACAGGTTCCTCGCTAATTATAATTTTATATAATTTCATTAATTAATTTTTTATATAAAAATTTGGCTAAATTAAATAAAATTTCCCAAAACCCGCGAAAGTGATAATTTTTTTTCATCCTTCGCGCTTTATCTATATCTGGCCCAAAAGAAGACACAAACCCTTACCATTTACACTGCACCTCAGTCTTCCTTGTCTCCTTCAGCCTTCACCACCTCTGTCAGTCGTTCTCACTCCACCTCATTTGGTTGCTTCATTTCGTTCCACTGACTCAATCAGCTACCCCTTCCCTTATGGCCTTACCCATTTTCCTTTACGATAGTCTCTCTACTTATTTTCTAAATCTTCATGCTTTCTGCCGTAAATCCCTAAATCATCTGTTTCTTGAATGCTCAATCTCACCTCCTAGGTTGGCTCTCTTTGTCTCAGGCAAGGATCCTTGGTCTTAAGCAAGCATTGTTGATTGATCTCGCTCCCTCCATCTCACACCCTTTGTCTTCATAACTCAAGCTCGCCGGTCGATCTTGCTCCATCTGTGGCTCTGTCTCTACCTCTCACATCCTCTGCTTTTACACCTCAAGCTCTTTGGTCCATCTCTACCTTTCCCACCCTTGGTCAATCTAACCTTCACACCCCTACGTGTCACTAATTTTAGTCTAAGGCTCAGAAGATTGCTTTGCACAGCAATAGAGTTGCTTGCTATCTCAAGCTTCAGGATTTCAAGAAGGTTCAATTTTTTGTTCTTTTCATGGATAAACCTACTAATAACTCTGATGATGTTATTACTCGTTGATGAATTTGTTCTAGTGGGTTCCTTCAAGTCAGGGTTTTTTATTTGGGTTATTATCCCTAGGCTACGGTGCTATTGTGTTCTGGATGTAATTGGAGATGGGTTTAATATGTAGATCAAGTTTATAGATAATGATGATAAGAATTGAATGATATCTGCTAAATTTCTTTCATATTCTAATAGTGACAATGATGACAACTATATTTTGGGAAAAATATTTGGTGGTGCGTTATCTTTATTTGCTTTGTTATATTTTGTTCTACTTGGAAAATGGACAGTGAAGGCATTAGTTTGTATAGAAATTTCAGTTTATATTTCTCTAGATTCTTGGCATTTCCTTGACTTTCTAAGCTGTTATTATGATATTTGACTGTATGGATCACTTGGTTCAATAATAAGGAGAAAACCATCTTGAAAATTTAGAAAATTATTAGTAGAATTATCTGGTTGTGTAGTTGTTTTCATATAGTCTCTTCCATCTAGCCAGTCTGGATTCTAGAACGAATACTTCCTTTCCTCCTCTTCCTTGGAAAGCTATATATTCCAAGATTTTGGTGGATTTGGGTGCAGCTAGAGGAAGATGGAAAATCTAATAGCACTTGAAGATGAAATCTCATTTGGAATAACTAATAATCATGCTCGTATTTTATTGCAGGTCCAATATCAATACTTACATTTATGCGCCAAACAAGGTCTGTAGATACAAGTTTTCTCAATCTATTAGACTGTATACTACAACTTTTAGTATGTTGATTTAAGAGCACATAATATATAAAGAACTGGGTTATCACATACTTTGAAAAATAGGAAATAAGGATTGTAGGGATGAAGCCATAAATTTCACAATCATCCTAATTACTTTGGACCTGAACTTTCATCCTAATTTGTAGCTAGATAGTGTATATATAAAGTTCATAGTCATAATTATGTGCTAAAGCAATATAAGGCATATTTGCTTGATATGTTATAGATTAAGATCAGTTGGTTAGAGAGTCGTAGGAAAACCCTTTTTTTTTAGACGTGAAGAAATGAATTTGTTAAAAGGAAAAATTAAGACATTGTGCTTTTATATAGCATTTCAACACTCAAGCCATTTCAGGCTCAAAAAACGCAAGCCCATGATTATAGATCTTGTCCTTCCTTTCAATTTTATATGAACCACCTCTCCACTTCTCTCTCATATTTCTTTTGCCCGTGTTCTTTCATCTTTATCAGAATATCTAATGAAGAAAACTTGTACGTAAACTTATAAATTTAAAAAAAAAATTAGAATATATGGATTTTAATTTAAAAGTTAAACATATTAACTACATGAATTAATTACAAGGTAAGAGATATATTTTAAAAAAAAATCCATCCATCCTAATTTGATTGAAAAGAAAAAGCATTTTAAGTAGATAAATTTAAGAATTTAAATTTTTCCATGTATATTAATATCTCTTTTGCGCCATGCCAATAGATTACAATCTTAATCTCTCTCATGCACCATTGTAGCAGAAAAGGCAAGGAAGAAGCTTATGACATTCACCTATGTGTCTAGTTGTATTCAATGTAACTGTTCATTTGGTATTGTTTTGTTTTTGTAAATGTGCATTGGATTTGCCTCGTTTAGAAATGGATGCAAAATTTGTTCTACAAATGAATGTAAAAAATTGGTGATTTGATCTCAGTATCTTACCACTATAATAATTTTTTTTTTAAATTCTACTTATTTCATAAATGAACGATTAACATTTAAATGTTTTGATTTAATTCAAATATTATCATTTATTTTTTATTTATCTGATTGTATTTTGATATAGTATATGCTTCGTATTTATTTTTAAGTCAGGATTCCGAAGCATGGCTTTGTAAATTGTACGATTCATGGAACTTCTTCAAGATGTAGATTCTAAGTAACTATCATTCAAGTCTTATACGGAAAACAAACAAAACTCCAGATCGTAAACCCCAATATACGTTTTTCCTTTTCCTATTTTGCTTAGGCACATGTTTATTTTCCCATTAATAATACATTGTCAAGTTTTGACATTTTAATATACATATTTTCTTACTACTAGATTCTAGTGCAGCATTCAACTAAGAAATTATCCAAGATTGCTATGAGGTTTTTGCATTATATTGCTTTCAGAGATACTTGATAGCTTGCTTAGGTATGTCAAACAAATTTTATACCCATACTTCTCTCTAGTTGCAGCTACAACATGTATCTATGCAAGAAGGCATATTTGTCCTGCGGAATTATTTGTAGCTTGAATTGTGATGTGATTGTCACTCTTTTTGCTCAACTATTTATGCTCATAGTTGGTGAGGACAAAACAATTAAGTTTACAGAAAACATGAGCATTATGGATTACAATTCTACTCTTGTGAAAGAAGCATATGCATATAGAGTTTTAGAGCATCCATTTCCCTTAAATTGCCTCTGAGTTTGATATCTTGGTCTTGACTTCTATAATGCTATGAAAAAAGTTACTTGGAAGTATTGATATATTGTATCATCTACATTTGGTTGTATTTTGAACAAGTTAGGTTAAACTTCAATCAGTATCATGTGTGATCTATATGAAGGAAAGCCTTAAATGCCACCGGCGAATTTTTTTGTGCACATTTTACTGATATATATATATTGAATAGGGGAATTTGTTAAATTACCGCTTCTATTGCCTATGTAAATGGATATCATGAATTTTCCTCTTTGATTCATATGGCAAATATGTTCATGACTTTAGTTTAACTAGGTGGGATGCCCCTTCTAAAAATGCATATTATTGTTAGTCAGTTATCTTATTGGACAGACATATGCAGAAACTTCACAAGTTTTAAGAAAAGCTCAGGAAAAAGGAGGGAAGCCAAATAAAGCATGTCATTTGATTCAGAAGGTGGTAATCATTAGGAGCAACTTTTCTTATCCACTCCCACAATTTATTTAATAGATAGTGACTTGAACAATGATAAAAATAATGCACGACATTCTCCAATTGTCCAATCATTCACAATTAGAACCAACTTAAAAAGTCTATTATGATGATAACCACAAGTATTCTTTCTGTGTTTGGAAATAAGTCAAATTATGGGTGGCATATAAATCACTTGTGACCTTACATATTTTACATTGGTATTAGTGATGATGTATTAATGTAATATATCTTATGTAAGTGAGCATACATTTGACATGGTTTCTATACTTTTTACTTAAATTTTTATTTTACCATACGACTAGTTTTTCAAATACATGCCACTCATGAGCTCATTTATAGTTTTATAACTTTTTAATTAATTCTTAACTCTTAATTATTGTATATCCCAATACTGCGTTTTAAAATTTTCATATTTGATAAATGGTAACATTAATGAGATAAGGTTGATGTTGGTATTTGCTAGATGATAATTTTAAGATCAAAGAGATACTTAAGTTACACGTAATCTTTCTCATTAATTTATAATGATTTTCTTATATACTCATTTATAATGAATATTACATATACAAATGAATGAAATGATGCAGTTCTTCTACCCATTTCTGTTTTCCCTAATATATTGGTTTTCTTCTTATTTATGCAATTCGCATGAAAAAAGAATAGATTTACTTCCTTTATTTCCTTCTATTTCTCTTCCATCAAATGAGTCATAAATATCAACATTTTAATTATTTGTCTAAATTTATCACATTTTTACATGAAATTAGATTTTTCAGAGTCATAGGTACAAAAAAATAACATTATACTAGGTGATTTCATTCTGCACCTACCTTAATTCTTCTTTTGTAGGTGATTAGTTTGAGCAAATGAAAGCATATGTCATCCAACATTATATTGGGTGCAAGAGGTTCTATAAAACACATGGAAAGAAGTGTCACTCTATATGCTTCTTTAAAATTTCTTGGAATTTATTTTCTTTAGATGAATTTTTTTTAGTATAAGGTGAGATAATTTAGGATATTTTTTGCCTTTTTGCTTTCAATGAAAGAGTAATAGGATAATATATGGTTTAGGAAACTATTAAGTCTTTTTGTCGATTTGTTGTGACAAACATACCCTTAGATTAATGTACTAGATTATGATTTTGCTTCTTTGTTTACTTTTTAACTCCCATATGGATATATGTCTTATTGTTGCTGTCATGTTGGCCTTTTGGATTGAATTTTTATTTGCTTATCATTCTTAAATGGAAGCTAAAATATGGTTTGCTTTAAGATATAAAAATCTTGTTTTGTGAAGTATGACTTTGTGATTCTTTAATTGGTATTGTCCCTTTTTTCTCCTGTAATTTCTAAGCTTTCTTTTTATGATGTAGATAAAATGAGGGTTGATAGAACTTGGATGTACAATAGGTTGGATCCAAATAACAAGGGGATAACTGAAGAATTCATAAGGGGTATAGATGAGTTTATAGAGTTTGCGATACATCAAAAAGACTTTGTGTCTGTAACACCTTATATTAGGGTAATTTTTCATGTATTAGATCATTTTAGATGTCTTTCATCATAGTTAAAAGACTAAAATCATAACATAAATAAAACAGAATTTTTCAAAATTTGGGGTACTGTTCATTTAGCAATTCCCCTCTTACCCGATAAACTTTGAAAATTCATAACTAAATCTACAAAATTCATCTTGAGCTAATTCAAGTCTCTAAAATTTTAGTAAATTCAGATCTACATGGGAAAATATAAAACAATAACTTCATTGGGCCAATTTGCACAGTATTTTCGTGGATATTTACTGTTCATTTGGTCATTGTTCTATCTTCCAGTTTTCTGACCTCAACTTTGAAAAATCATATTTCATTTTATTCTATCCCAAATTATGCATACTCCATTTCTTTGGAAAGATCTACATGTCTAATTATAGAAATATTTTTATTATACATTTATTTCACTTACACAAGCCATAATTTTGATTTAAATCACGAAGGATCAGAATCCAGCTCTTACTGGAACAGTTTTGGGAAAACATACATATCTCTTGTTCTATAACTCCAATCACTTCCAAATCAGTGGCATATGGACCTTAAGACATAGATATTTTTATACATATAAACCATTGAATTTTTGGAGCTCTATACGATTTTATGTTATCCTTTGAACTTTCCAATACTTACTTTCAGTTTTCAGTTTTCCCATTCTTGTCCTGTTCTGAACCTTAACTTTGAAAAATCACTATTAATTGTATACAACTCCAAATGGTGTGAATTAGGTTTCATATTAAAGATTGAGATGCTCTCTATCTGGTATAAAAATCCCATAAACTAACCTCACATTAAGTATGGAAAAAGGGCAAACTAAGCAAACATGTCTGGAAAATTCCCTGTTTCAATCTATATTGCAATTTCTTACCAAAACCCATGCAAATGAACTCATTTTGTCATGAGACTTAGTAAAATATAACTTCATATCCCAGAATACAGAACTGGAAATTTTCATATATTTTTTACAACATTAACATATTATTCACTATTTTACAACTTCATATAAACCAAGACACAAATAATAATTCATATTATAACATAATATCTTGCACATCAACAACTCATCCTTTTTTTCTTCATGCCTTTTGCTCCTTCCTTAGCTCTTTTGCATTGGTTTTCCCTAGTATGGTTAGTCATTGAAGCGGGGTGAGATTCAAAGAATCTCAGTAATTACAACCATTTATGCACATATATCATAATAACATTTCATAAACAATCATTGGAAACCATGAAATCATAATATGCCATACTATGTCATAAAAATTTTGGCACGATAACACTTTGAAAATTGGACATCCATGGGTTATAATCCCTTCATACAATCAGCCAATAACACATTTCCAACACCAATCATTCCATTCAAAGCATGGCATAACCAAGGAAATATAAAAACTCAAGTTAATAACAATAGGCATAAATGAGATTATAACTATCTTCATGCTTTCTCTTACTCTTTGACTTGATACCAATGTTCCCACTAGCTTCCTTGGGCTTCTTCAAGTCCTAATGCATCACCAAATACTAACTTAAGCTATTGATTTATGGAGCCATATCACAAAGTCCCATATTAAACCTTAAAATTCCATCTTAGCTTTCACTTTATTTTTCTTTACACTAATACATATTCATAAGGTTTTGGACCATGAGGAATCCATTTTTGAGCTCAAAATTATAAAATTCCAACTCCCCCATGGACTTTCTCACTGACCGAAATTAGGGTTTCAAGGGCAAGAATGAATTTTTCCAAAGCTTGTTTCAAAACTTACTTAAACTTGCTCTTCATGACATTTCTCATACTCTCTCTAAGTTTTCATGCAAAAGAACACTTCCCCTCTCATAACCTTGCCATGGCCAAAAAATTACAACTCAAGAGGAGAGAAGAAAACTGATTCCAACCATGCTAAAGTTCTTAGAAAGCTAGCTTGAAGGCATGGAAAAAAAAAACTTACCTTAAACTTGTGGTTGTATGCTTCAAGCTTTGCCTTCTCCTTCTCTCTTTCTTTCTATTATTTTAGCTGCTCTCTCTCTCTCTTTGCTGCAGCATATGTTGACAAATGGTGAGAGAAATTGAAGACTTTGTTTTGCTAATGACCTTGGTTAGTTTATGTTAAACTTTAATTAACAAAAAGTAACTACTTCTTGAAGAAGTAGTCTTGGAAATAATAAAATATTGATTTTCATCACATGGGCTGCTGCAATCCGCGCAGGGGAGAGAGGTAAATGTGTTCAAAATTGCCCAATTTTCCTAATCCAGATATACCTCAATCCGGATGCTTTTTAATAGTACCGATAAAACCATCTTTATACTAATTTAGTATTTTTGAGATACAGGACTATTCTAATTTTATTTTTATATTTCCATAATTATTTTATGGCAAATGGTATCTGTGTGTGCCCTATATCTTGTCCCAATTTCTTTTAATTATTGGTGGGGCTCATAGTTTCCCTTATTAGTTTACTATTACTTTTGGACACTTGGCACTGATTATTTCTTTATCCTTGAACATTAATCCTCAGTGTCATATACCATTGGACTTCTCTTATTGAGGGGTTCGTTTTGACAGTAATTTTGTATATTTACAAAATTACCCTTGACCCAGAATTGAATTATAATTTCTGAAACTTTCAGGTCATTAGGTGTAATTTTTCCCAAGACATTTCTAATACTCATTCCACGTAATTTTTTTGACTTTAGGGACATGTCCTTTCCATAATTCTTTGGGAGAAACAATGTAATTTCTCATTTTCCATCCAATCGGGAAAAATGACGTATTTGCCCTTTTTCATGCAAAACTGTGTCGGCCTGTTTGTGCAAATTCTCAATATATTTCTAAATATTTCAACTTTATTGGGATGTTACAGTGTTTAATGGCAAAAATAAGATGTCCTTGCTCATGGTGTGATAATAGAAAATTTGTTGATATCGATGTTGTCAAAACTTACCTCTATAAGTATGGTTTTGTGCCTGAGTACTATCATTGGGTCTCTCATGGAGAACCCTATGAAGCTATGGTTAGAGCATAATGTAATATCAATTTAAGTTCTCAATTGAGGGTTGATAGTGTACCAACTACAAATCCTTATTGTGAAATGGTTTTGGAAGCTACTGGTCCTTACTTTGATCCCAATGTATTTGATAGGGATAGGATCTTTGGTAGGGATGAAATGTTTGCAGTTGAGGGAGAGCTTCCTAATTGTGAGGCAGAGAAGTTTTATGAAATGTTGAAAGATGCAGATGAGCCACTTTTTGATGGGTGTAAAACATACTCTACATTATTTGTGGTGACAATGTTGTTGAATATTAAATTTGAATTTAACATGAGTAAGAGCTATTTTAATCGTATTTTACAATTAATCAAAGAACTTTTACCAGAAGATGCAAAGTTGCCTAGTGACTTGTATAAGACAAAGCAGATGGTTAGTAAGCTTGCGTTAGGGTATGAGAGAATACTGTTGAATTAAGAGTTTTGATGATTCTAAACCAAATCTCAAGAGCTCGGATTGAAGATATCAAAAGAGATCAAAGTTGTTTCAAGTGAAGATTTTCTGAGTATTTTCTGTTAGATCTTGTGTAGGATCTTTACTTTTAGTTGTGATTGGGTAAAAGATTTTGATTTGAGAAAAAGATGTTTTCAAACCTTGATTTTGTGTTAAATCTTGACTTATTTGAAAAACACCCACAAACAGACGAAGTTTGAATGTTTAAACTTAACTGTCAAGTTGGAAATTCGAACTTTGCCTCAGGAAATTCAAATTTCGAGCTAAAACTGAATAAGTCTGAAGAGATGGCTCTCTGTCAGATGAATTTTGATTGTTCAACATTCGAATTTTCATCAAAGTCTGAGAGAAGTTTCCTTGAAACAGATGAACTTTGGTTCTTCAAAATTCGAATTTCAGACAAAACAAAATTTGAGAAAATAGAAGAAATTCGTCTGAAACTGTGTTAAAGTTCATCTGAGATCAAGAATGATTTAAGTTTCAAAACTGCTCTCTGACAGACGAACTTTGAACATTAAAATTCAAATTTTAGAAGCTAAGTTCTCGAGTCTGTTGAAGTGAAACATTGACATATGAATGATGTGAACTTGCAACACTCGAATGATAAAGTTAGTCTGAAAAGAGTCTCCCTGACAGACCAACTTCACTCTTCAACATTCGAATTTCGAAGAAAATGAACTACTGTGCCTCCTTTTCACGTACTGGGAACTGACGAATTTTGGGGTTCCAAAATTCGAATTTCGAGGGTACTGTAGCAAATTGAAAACACTGTTCACACTTAACCAAAAAACTTTCTTCTTGAAAATTCGTATGTCACATTGTGAAAATGTTCTACAAGTTTCAAAATTCGAATTTCACTTCATGAACAGACGAACTTCGTGCTGTAATGTTGAAAGCTCTAACCTTCGGTTCCTTCGAAATTCGTCAGTTGAGCAACCAAAATTCGAATTTCAGTATGTCAGAAGCATTAAATGCGGTTGGTTAACGGATAGTTTTTCAGAGTAACCGTTGGATAACTTCTCCAACGGATAGATTAAAGTCTCTAACGGACATTTGAGACCTAAATCTATAAATACAACAACATTTGAAGTTGTGGGTAATGAATCTAACTTGTATATAACGAATTTCTGTCAAAACTTCTTCTCAAGAGCTTTTACCATCTCAACTTCAATATTTGTACTTTAACCTTCAAATCTACTCTATTCAAGAGAGTTATTTCTTTGTAAACAATCAACTCTTCATCTGGAAGATAGATTTCCTTGTGAGGGGAAATCACAAGGGGATTAGGAAGCACATTGTGAGAGTGCTTAGAGTGTTTGAGAGAGCTCCAGAAACAGAGCATACTCATGTACTGTGGCATTAGCAAGAAGCCCGTTGAATTCTTGCTGTATAGTGGATAAATCTCAAGAGTTGTCTTGGGGACTGGAAGTAGGTCAAGTGGATAGACCAAACCAGAATAAATCACTGAGTTTTCTTCTCCTTATCTTTACTTTTCAGCTTGCTCTGTTTTATAAGTTGCTTTCATTACACTGTGCTATCTTCACTCATTTCAGTTTGTGCAGAAAAATTTCAATCTTCCCAATTCATCCCCCCTCTTGGGAAGTCAGCCTTGCTAACAAATACATGTATGTGTAAATGGCTGTATTCTTTATTACAAGGAACACAAAGACAGAATCACTTCTCCAGTATGTGGTCATGCCTGTTATATACCTAGGAAGAAAGGCGATAGGCGAAAGCATAATATACCTTATAAAGTTTTGAGATATATGCTGCTTATCCCTAGGCTACAAAGGTTGTACACATCATCAAAGACAGCCAAACACATGACATGGCATTCAACAACTCATCGAGAGTTAGGGGTGATGAGCCATCCATGTGATGGAGAGGCATGGAAATATTTTGACTAATGCCATCCTTCTTTCACTGCGGAATCTCATAATGTTCGATTAGCTCTTGCATCTGATGGTTTTAGTCCTTATGGGTAAATGTCACAGTTATTCTTGTTGGCTAGTAATTGTCACACCATACAACCTTCCACCAGGAATGTGCATGAGCACCCCTAATATGTTTCTAACTCTTGTGATTCTCGGCCCGAAGAGCCCTGGCCAAAATATAGACTTGTTCTTGCAACCTCTTATAGATGAGTTGAAAACATTGTGGGAAGTTAGTGTAAAAACATATGATTCTTTTAGAAAACAAAACTTCCAAATGCGGGCTACTCTTATGTGGACTATAAATGACTTTCCCGCTTATGGCATGTTATCTGGATGAAGAATGCATGGCATTTTATCTTGCCCTATATGTATGGACCAAAGTAAATTTTTTCACTTGGAAAATGGGAAAAAGACATCCTTTTTTGATTGTCATCTAAGATTTTTACAATTGACCATTCTTTCTATAAGGATAGGAAGTCCTTCAAAAAGGGCCGCGTTGAGAAGTCTTTTCCTCTAAAAAGGTTGTCTGGTGAAGAAGTATGGGATGAAGTGTGTCACTTACCATCTATTATGGAAAAAATTGGGACAAACAAGCTACTTGGTTTTGGCAAAAAACACAATTGGACCAAACGTAGTATATTTTGGGAGTTGTCTTATTGGAGCACAAATCTCATTCGACATAATCTTGATGTGATGCATATTGAGAAAAATATGTTTGACAACATATTCAACACTATTATGGATAACAAGGTTAAAACAAAGGATAATGATAATGCAAGGAAAGATCTTGCTTTATATTGTGACCGTCTAGAGCTTGAATTAAGAAAAAGTAGTAATGGCAAGAAACCTAAGCCGAAAGCAGCTTACACCTTAGAAAAGGAACAAAAGAAATTGTTATATGAATGGATAACAAAATTAAGGCTTCCTGATGGATATGCATCAAATCCTTCCAAGTGTGTTGATATTCAAGCTCTTCAAATATCTAAGATGAAAAGTCATGATTGTCATGTGTTCATGGAAAAGTTGTTACCCATTGCATTGCGGGACCTAATACCCGAGCCAATTTGGAATGCCATAACTGAAGTCAACATATTTTTTAGAGATTTATGTTCAACTATGTTACGAGTGGAGCAAATGCAAAGACTAACAGAGAATATTTTTATAATACTTTGCAAATTGGAGAAAATATTTCCCCCTGGGTTCTTTGATTCTATGGAACATTTACCAATCCATCTTTCATATGAAGCAAAGGTTGGTGGTCCAGTACAATATAGTTGGATGTATCTATTTGAGAGGTAAGATGTTTAAATTATTTATATTAAAAATATATAAATGAATAATTAGGTCACAATTTGTTATAAATAATTTTTAAAATGTATTTATGTAGGATTTTACATGACTTGAAAAAGATGGTAAAGAATAAGCTCGTATGGAGGGATCAATTTGTGAAGCATACCTGATGCAAGAAATTTCAAACTTTGGTTCATACTATTTTCCTCCTCACATTGAAACCAAATTAAACAAAGTGGGTAGAAACGATGATGGTGGTGAGGTTGATGCACCAAATGAATGCCTCTCAATATTTACTCATCTCGGTCGTGGTGGTGGGAAGATGTGTACGAGATTTTTAAGTGATGAGGAGTTTAATGCAGCTATCATTTATGTTCTTCTAAATTGTGCTGAGATTGAGCCATTTGTGGAGTAAGAACAAAAAAGACTTGTCTTATATTTATAAAAATGTTTTGGTATACTTAATTGACAAAAAGTATTTTTCTAAAATTGTAGGATTTTTGAAGGTGAGTTAGTGGCAGTGAATCCTAATATAACTGAGGAAGAGATTGAGAGAAAGACAAATAATGAGTTTGCGGCTTAGTTAAAAGAATATATTAGTTTCAAACTCTCCCTATTGAGAACACTAAGTTTTTATTTCTTATATCATATATGAATTATTTAACATTTTTGTATCTCACTTTTAATAGGTATTTGATCCAAAAAATGTTGTACTTCACAGTCGAGTGAAGTACTTAGCTTCTGGTCCTCTTCGAGAAGTGCATACATGGCCTCAATATAATGTCAATGGTTATAGGTTTCATATAATTGCATATGGCTCAAATAAAACGACCATAAACAGTGGTGTTTGCATTAAAGGGAAATATTATAGTGATTCTGAGAATGACTATTATGGGTTGTTAAATGATATAAGAGAATTAGAATATCATAACCCAAGTATGAAAAGAACAACACTTGTGTTGTTTAAGTGTGATTGGTTTGATCCCACTATCAATAAAGGATGGAAGGTGTATAATCAATATAGCCTAGTTGATATTAATCACAAAAGAAGGTTTTCAAAGTATGAACCTTTCATATTGGCTGAACAATCTCAACAAGTCTATTTTACTAGATATGCTAGTAGAAGAAAGGAGAGAGCTGATTGGTGGGTTGTGTATAAAATAAAAGCTAGAAGTGTAATTGATTCACCAAATTTGGCTTATCAAGATGATGAAGTGTCTAGTATGATCAAACCAAATTTAAATGATGGAATCCATCATTTGGGTGTAGAAGGTGAACAAGATGAAGAGGAACTTGTAGTAGATCAAGAAGACCTTAATTGTGAAATAGTTGATGAGGAAAATGATCAAGAAAATATGGATGGTGAAGACACTGAGGAATCTGAATTTGAGTCACAAGAGGAAGATAATGAAGAGGAGAATGATGAAAATATCCAATATGATGATAATGATGAAGATGAAGAATCAGATTGATGAAGTATATTTCTTGATAAGACTTATTAAGGTTATTAGTGTTATTTCTATTTCACCAATGTTTATTTTGATATCATTTTTATATTGTAATGTTGTTCCACATAGTATTTTAATATCGATGTGATAACTTCTAATTATGCTTGCATATTGCTAAAATAACTTTCAAATTCTTTTGTATAGCTATGCCTAGAGGAAGAGGTCGAAGAGGAACACAACAAGGTAGAGGTAGTAGCAATAGTGGAAGAGGTGGCATAACTTCAAGCCCATCACAATGTTCAAAGCCTTCAGAAGAAGTACCCAACACATATGTTGGAAGTGTTCAACCACACTTATGCATAGCTGGAAAGGGGGATTCGTATGTTTATATAAATGTTAAACGTTGATTTAAATTTGTTGTTTAAATTTTTACCTAAAACATTTGTCTTGTAGATTCATCCCACATTGTGCAATTAGCCATGTCACCAAGATATTCATGAAGTCATTCACTGGCCCATGGCCCTCCTGGACAAAAGTACCAAATAAGATTAGAGACTCATGGTTTGAACAACTAAATGTAAGTTAAGATAAACTATTTCTTATTCTTATTTTTCAATTGAAACATTGATAATAACTAAATGTGTTATCTTTCAATTGTTTTATTGTAGAGATTATACCATTGGGAAGAAAATGAAATAGATATTATAAGAGAAGCCTTTGAAAAGATTGGTTCTAGACGACCAAGTGACATGTTTAGTAAAGAAAGAGCAAATTTGAAACTGAAAGAAGACTATGTTCCCGATTGGATTAGTGCAATCCATTGGAATGAACTTGTGAAATTTTGGAAGAGCCCAAAGTTCAAAGACATCTCAGAAATTAATTCAAGAAATAGATCAACAAATCCTTCTTTGCATACAAGAGGATGAATCCTTGTCCATGAATACGCTACCAAATTGGTAAGTTTAAAGTTATTAAGTTGCAAAATGTAGGTCTTATTTGTATCATTAATCTCTTGATACTTAATTTATATTAATGATTATTATTTTTCTAGGAAAAGAAGACTGGAAAGAAACCTATGCTGTTGCTGGTGTATTTGGCAACTCATAAGAGAAAGAAAGACATACAATGGATTGATGAAAAATCCAAAGATAGATATGTAAGTTGTTGTTGAATTTTGTTGAGCTGTTGCAAAATTTGAGCCATAACATGCCTTGGCCTAGTTAAATTATAGTTTTTTGGATGTCACTTATGACAGTTGTGAGTCTAACTATATGAGCTATTTCATGTTTGAACTTACAAGGATTGATGTTTTTACTTATTTGTGCACTTTTTGAGTCTAATTGATGACCCTATATAGGTATAGTCATAAATTCAATGTGTGTAATAGTACTTATCTGCTTCCAAAATCTAATGTTAACAAGCTAAGAAACTCATACTTCAATTTGTTCTATGATTATATTATATATATATATATAAGATATTTTGTCTTTGATTACAGCAATGTTAAACTAGTCAAATTTGCTTCAGATTTTTGCATCCTTTTGTAGTTCCTTAATTTAAATAAAATGCCCACATGCTGAATATGCCCACCATGGTTTCTAGTACCAGAACGTCAACTTAAAAGGCTCTTTGGTAATCCTAAGTTTGCTCTTCCTTCTCCTAAATATTCTTTGTCTCCTAATATAGGTGACATGTTTCTAATTTAGCATTGAAGAGACTATGAGTTATGAATTGTGCTTTCTTCTCTTGTGAGGCCCAACTTGAATTTGGATCATAACAAAGTTCAACAATGTGGGTTCTACCTTGCACTTCCTCTAACTTTATCATGAATCATCATGGCCTATGCTCTTCATAATATAATAATATACCCAATTCACTTTCTAGCTTAGAGATAACCATGTGTAATTGTGAATATAACTAGTTCATTATGTTGTGACTATGCTGGTTGAATATTGATGAACAAACAAGGAAGATCATATATCATATATATATGTGTACAATTAAAATAAAAGTGGATGATTAAGCCCTGAAGGGTACCATTTTTTTGCCTTTAGTATTATCCTAAGTATTATATGAGGCAAATCATCCTATTTTGCTCTAGTTTTCAGTTTATGGTAGATCAATTATGATTTTTTTTTCTAACTAGAAAATCAATTATGCTTTGACATTAGTGTAAAATTATTCAAGTGGATAGTATGCAGTGTTTTTCATTGTGGTTTTTATTGGTGATGCTACTATATACTAATTTTGCTTGCCCTTTATAGATGCTACCTTTGAAATGTCAAGTTTGCATTGATTGATGGATAAATGGTTGGAGTGTACATTAGTTGATTGCTTTGACCAAATACCGATTAGGATAAAACTGTGCTAGTTGCCATTTTGATTACAAATTAAGCATTGTGTTCCACGTAACTCTCAAAAGTTCATTGCCATAACTTTTGGTTTAGTATCTTTGTGTATTATCCTTCATTGTTGTATTGTTTTCTCTTCTCATCAATAATTTCTTGGTTTACTCCTAAAAAAAAGGTCCTGGACGTTTTTTGGATATGAATAAATGTTGCTATTTTTCTCTTTTCTTTCAATTAGCGTCGCTTTGACTAGGATCTTCATTCAAATATTTTAACTTTGGAGATATCTGCAATGTCATTGAGCCAAAGTTGATTTGTTACTATTTCATGTCTTTGATTGTGAATTTATGATACAGATTTTGTTGTATTTATTCATGTATTATTTTTTATAATTAAATTAAGAATGAGTTGTATATTACACTATAGTGGTGTTTAGTAATGAAGTATTACCTCAAATTTGTTTACTTACAAATCAATTTGAACTTTTTAGGTAAAGTGTAAAAGAAATATTCAAATGCATGTGGCTGCAACTTCAGGAGAGATGGATGAGGAAGGACAACAAACAGATGTTGATGATGTTGTGGGGCTTGAAAATGAAGGTGTAGATCAACAAGCAGTGCAACAATTTGATGTAGATGATGAGGAATTCATTCAAACTCAAGCATTTCTCCCTTCAGAACAGGTGGCTCAAGAATGGTTGAATGCAGTTGGTGGAATGAAGAAGAATAGTAGAGTTTATGGGCTTGGATCGCATGCTGCTATGGTGTGTGGTAATGATGGCAAGTTAATATTCAACATTAATACCGCTCAATCTACTTATCCTCCTCCTCCTCCCACACCAACTGTAAATGATTTTGTTCAGATGCCTGCATTTAAAGAAGCTATCAGCCATGCAACAAAGGAAAGGATATAATGTATAGTTGAGGAAAATGTAGGATGTGTAATGGAGGAAAGATATCAGGCATACTCAGGGCTATTCAAGCTTTAGGAGAGAGGATCTCAGCTCCGCAACATGTTAGTAGATCAAATTCCTCTAGGCAGTTAGAGTGAAATACTTATAGGCAGTAACTTGATGCATGTTTCATACTTTCAGTTACTCTTTATTTTGTATTAATGGATTAATGCTACTTTCAATTTTGTACTTATGGATCAATGTTACTTTATAACCAAGGGAATATGAAATTACTTTTGTTAGATTTGTGTGATTATAGCTTGCCAATTGACATGTGAATTGTTGGTTTGATTGTGCATTCATATAGGAATAATTATAAACTAAAATGTTGAATTTGGTTATTTAGTGACGGATTAATTGAATTTAGTTAACAATTTAGCAAGGGATTAGTGAGGGATTTAATGAATTTATTTTAAACTTAGCGAGGGATTAGTGAGGGATACAAACCTTGCTAACAAATAGTGAGGAATATAAACCTCGCTAAAGCTTCGCTAAACAAGAGTAATTACTAATACATTAGTGAGGAAATAGTGACGGTAATCCCTCGCTATTTTAGCTAGGACCTCACCAATTCCTTTTTGAATTGATTACTTTCAATCAGTATTAGCGAGGGATAAGTCCCTTGCTAAATTTAGAGAGGGAATTATATCCCTCGCTAAATTCCTCATGAATATAGCAAGGAAATGCCTGTCCCTCGCACTGGCTAGCGACGCAAGTTTTAGCTACGAAATTGGCGAGGGAAATTATCCCTCGCTAATTTATATTTAGCGAGGAAATCTATTTAGCAAGGGATTCATCCCTCGCTGAATGTAATTTTCTTGTAGTGCATGTAGCCACCATGATGATAAGGGAACAACAGTTACTGGAAAGCTTGAGAGATATAAAGCTATCCATTCATGTCCATCCTGGAGTACTAGAAATGGGATCCATCAATGTATCAAGTGATTTGTTGAGGAATCTTTGCTATGCTTAGTTGGAAGATAACTATCTTTTAGGCATTCAGGAACAAATTGAAATGGAAGAAACTCAGGACTTTGATATATTAGAGGATGGTATCATCTGGTACCATGGTTGGATTTGTATGCTAAGGGTTATGGGACTATGAGAAATTATTTTGGAGGAAGCTCATAAGAGTAGGTATACTATTCACCCAGGTACCACTAAGATGTACCAATATTTGAAGCGAGGACATTGGTAGCCAGGCATGAAAAGGAACATCACAGAGTATGTAACAAGATGTCTAATTTGTCATAAAGTAAAGATTGAGCACCAATTTCCAATAGGTACGTTGCAATCTTTGAAGATCCTGGAGTGGAAATGGGATAACATTTTTATGGATTTTGTGATGGGATTACCGAAGGCCTCTTTAGGGCACAATGTAATATGGGTAATTATGGATAGATTGATGAAGTCGGCCTATTTTCTTCCAAGTTGGTAGACCATTACGATAGAGAAATTGGCCCAATTGTATGTGAATGAGATTGTGAGACTGATGAAGTCCTGATGAATATCGTGTCAAATAGAGATCTTATGTTTATATCCAAGTTTTGGAGATCTCTTCAGAAGGCCATGCCGACGAAATTGAATTTTAGTACTGCTTATCATCCTCAATCTGATGGGCAGACTGAAAGGATGATTTAGACTTTGAAAGACATGCTGCAAGCTTGTGTTCTAGAGAATAAAGGCAATTGGGATCAATACCTGCCATTGGTTGAATTTGCCTACAATAACAACTATCACTCAAGTTTAAAAAAGGCTTCATATGAAGCTTTGTATGGCAGGAAGTGTAGATCACCATTGTGTTGGGTCAAACTTGGTGAACAGAGTCTTTTGGGCCCATATATTGTGGATCAAAACTCTCAGCAAATAGAGAATATTCGACAGAAACTTTTGACCACCCAGAGTCAGCAGAAGAGTTATGTAGATAAAAGGAGGAGACCATTGGAGTTTGATGCTGGAGACCATGTATTTTTAAAGGTTACTCCTACCACAGGTGTTGGGAGATCAATTCGAGCAAAAAAGCTCACTCCGCGGTATATAGGGCTATGTCAAATTTTGGAGCTAATTAGGCCAGTGGCTTATCGAGTGGCGCTACTGCCTAATCTCATAGGATTACACAATATTTTCCACGTGTCTCAACTTAAGAAGTATCATCTGGATCTATCTCACATAATTGATGATATGGAAGTTCAAGTAAGAGAGGATCTAACTTTTGAGGTCACACCTTGCAAATTCTCAATGAAAAGGAGAGGCAGTTGAGGAATAAGACCATTAAATTAGTAAAAGTTTTGTGGAGTAGCTTGACATCTAATGATGTCACTAGGAGACAGAAGAATCCTTGCGAAGTAGGTATCGAGAGATTTTTGCTTGAGGTAAGAGTTGAAATTTTGAGA
This sequence comes from Adenanthera pavonina, assembly GCA_026686845.1. Lineage (NCBI taxonomy): Eukaryota > Viridiplantae > Streptophyta > Magnoliopsida > Fabales > Fabaceae > Adenanthera > Adenanthera pavonina. The sequence goes on from JAIVEN010000008.1 coordinate 28,761,360, forward strand.
AAGAAATTTTTACAAGGAAGGGAGAATGTAACAACCCTTATTATATTGTCCCTAACTTAGTCTCTGGCTAACTAAGTATAATTGATGTCATGTGTAAAACTGGAGCAAACAAGATGGAGGAAAGCTCAAAGTAGGAAAAATGAGCTCTATGCCGCCATGGAGAGAGAGCTGTATTTTGTTTCAAAATTTTCAAGCCAACCATTCACGCCGCGGTGGGATTTTATGGAGCCATGGCGAGGGGCGAAAATTGTGTATAAACCAAAACATTTCAGATGAATGAGAGAATGGAAAACAAAGGGAGAAAGAAGGAGCAGCGCTAGGATTTGAAATTTTCGGCCATTGGGAGTAATTTTCAACCTCTGCAAGCTTGATTAAGTATTGGTAAGTGATCCTTACTCCTCCCTCTCCATTTTCTTCTATTTTGAGTCAGGATTTTTTAGGTATATGTTGGGATTTGTGGTTTTGGCCAAAATCCACCAATTAAAATGGATGAAATAGGATTAATGGAGTATGATTTGGTGTTTATGTTGCTTTAGTGTGAGTTTTAAAAGGAGTATGCATGATTTAAACTTAACCCTAGATTGAAATTCCTAGAGGGAGCAAGGAATACGAAGTTTGTGTGAGTGATTCAGGTTTGAATGGTTTCTAGGAGTTCAATGGTGTACGGAAATGATGTTGAGCTTTGAGTTAGGCCTATATGGTCAAATTGTGGTTTTTGGTTAAATGGTATATTATGGTAATTGAAATATTGTGATATTGTGAAGGTTATTTGGTTAACCAAAAGGGGTACGAGTATGTTAGACAACCTAAGAAGCTTGTGGAATCATGTGTGTATGGAAATTGACAATTAGAGGTAACTGGATGTTTGTATTGTTTGTATTGTATGTTATGTTATATATGTGTATATATGCATGTTTCCTTTCATACCACGATATTGATATGTGTGTGTGTATGGTTTGTCTATATATTGTGGTATGCATACACTAGACACATAGTGGATGATGATTATTATGAGGATGATTGTTATATATAATGATGATGATGATATGACATGACATGATGCATGCATAACATTGAGATACATGATGATCATAATGATTATATGATGATATGACATGGGCATCACCACATGGTATTGTGA